>CM043716.1:23133570-24488100 GCA_023969325.1 Oryzias curvinotus
TTTTTGGCATCTGCTCACACTTGTTCTGCTAGCTAGAAATTAGCTTCGAGTAAAGCTTTTTGGATCTCAATTATCCTTTAACGTGCCCGTCATGTTCGTTCATTCGTGTTGTCAGCTAACATATTTTTTTCTACTTTCCTGTGGTTTAATGAGCATTTTGCATTTTAATTTATCATTGGTTTTAGTATTGAGCAGATTATTTAGCATTTTAGCATTTTACTTTGTGGGTTTGTATTTATTGCTGCCTTATACTCATTTTTAATGATTTTAATATTGACTTAGAGCTTGTGAAGGTGCGTCGGATTTTTGGATCAACCGCGGTGATGAACCACCCGGGGGAGCGGTGTTGCGGTTAACCGCAGCCCCCCCCACAAAAAAAATCCCCAGCGGCCCTCATTCGGTGGAAATAAATACAATTACAACGTGCGATTCTTAGTAACAAATAACAGTAACCAACTAACTAATACCTATCGAGATAATGAACTCGTTAGTGGGTGTTGTAGAATTGACTGGGACGTCGGGTGAGCGAGGAGCGTCGTGTTTTGTAGAACTAGGAGGAAGCCTGACACCCAAAAGAACGCGGGGCAGGAGGCTCCGACCTTATTATCAGACACGTAACTTTACGCTGCCACAAAATAGTTCCCAAACAAGACATGTAGTGATATTCATGGAAACTACAGCGTTGAGTCATGTTGGTGTACGTAGTGACTGAGAATAGTTAACCCCCCCCCCCCCCCACAACAACACACACAAAAGCTAAAGTACAGAAGCATGCTAACAATGCTAAATGAAACATTGAAGAACGTGTGAGAGCTGAAAATTAACTATGTTATTCAAGAACATTAAATCAGCTAAGAGAAGCTAAATAAAAAAATGAAGCTTTGAAAACTAAGACTTCATTGATAAATATATCTATGCGGCAGTTAAAGACATGAATAAGTTGAATATTTTTTTAAAGTTGGTTATGTTTGCCATTTTTTTAATGAAGCACATAATTCAGTAAAAAAAAAAAAAAAAGAAAAAAATAGAGACAGATGTGAAACTAAGAAGTGAGCTGAGTCGAACAAAAAAAACAGCGTGATCTGTGGTGAAATTGTAAATGTTTGCTGCTTTGGCTGTTTCTAAGATGACCAGATGGAAGGACGGAGCTGCTGTTTCATACTTACGGCTGCGTCGTTGTGGAGGTCAGAGATGAGGGCTGGCTGCTTTGTGATTGGCTGGCACTGTTGAGGGCGGAGTCTGTTGTGCTGTCTGCTACCACAGCACTGTAACCTGTTGCATAGACGACACATTGAGGTATTGGTTTTAGTCCAAGTCTGCTCTGATCAGAGGTAGTTGGTTGTTTCTGCCTCTAAATGCTCTTTTAGAACCTCAACGTTTGTTTGTGTTGTTGTGTCCGTGTTCACAGATGACAAACACTCACTGGTGCTACCGTTCTGCTTCTGCTGGCTTGGTGGTCGGACAGCAAGCGGCGAACTTCCCCCCACGCTTCCTGCCGATCCTGAGCCACTGTTGCTCCCGATGACTCCCATGCCGCTTCCGGGAACTAGACCCCCCACGGAGTTTGGTGACATCAAAGAAGAGCCCTGCGTTCCTGACTGAGCAGAACCCAAACCCAGAATCCCGGAGCCGATGCTGCCCGGTCCTGACGATGTGCCTAGTAGCCCCCCCGAGGACGATGTCGGCCCGCCGACTGCAATGCTCCCACTGGCGACTGCACCGACCCCGCTTTGGGTTAAGGAGGCGCTGACACCCCCCAGAGATCCCGGTAAAGAGCTGCCGGTGCCTGAGGCTGCCGCCTGAGCGTACGGGGCAGGGGTGGAGCTGGACAGGAGACCCCCAATGCTGCCAAGGGATGCCGGCATCCCTGTCAGGCCGAGGCCCCCAGCCACCGAACCAGAGGTGACCGAGCTGCCTTTCCCCAACGAGAGCCCGAGACTGAGGCCCAGGCTGTTGGAGGTCAGCGTAGGCCCGGGTGGAGTCTGGGAGTTTGACGCGAGGGACCCCAGGGTGCATGTGCTGGGGGGGGAGGATGCTGTCGGGGCACAGTGGCTGTTGCTGGAGGTGCTGGAGTTGGAGATGGGAGCGGAGTTTTTGGCCTGCTGCTGTGTTGACGGGTGGGGGGGCTGCTGGGTGGCGTTGCTGTAGCTGCCTGACGAAGAGTTGGAGAGGAGACCCCCTGAGCTGCTGTGGTGACCGCTGCTCCCCCCTCCTCCTCCTCCTCCTCCTCCTCCTCCTCCTCCTCCTCCTCCTCCAGCGACGGACACCAATGAGGATGAAGTCAGTCCCGAGGCCGAAGAAGAGGAGGACGAGGAGGACGAGGAGGAGGAGGAAGATAACGAAGAGGAGGGGTTTCCGTTCTTTACAGGCGACTGAAAGGGAGATAAAAACAAATCCTTCAGACTGATGTGTTTGGACCTCCTCTGCAGCCCAGATCGCCCAGCAGAACATAGCAACCATCAGGATTTTCCCGTCTGCTGAGGAACATCTCTGCTGTGCTTCATGCTTCGACCTCAAAGTACCATTCCAGATTTCCTCTAACAACCTGATTGTGTCCCACTCAAGCTTTCAGAGTAGGACGCTACTGAGAAAAAGTCAAAGGCTACCACCCGAGCGCCAAAGGCACGTTGCCTCTTTGTAAGCATTTTCTAGTCACCATTATTGCAGCAGATTTGAAAGCAGCAGAGGAGGAGGGGGATTTAGTACTTGACTTCTAGGTCCCCCCCCACCCCCACCTGTTTTCCAGAGACCGTTAATCTACGACCCAACTGGCAAAACTTTTACAGATGACCTCCTGAAGGGTCACTGTTTGTAAAGTACATTTACTTGTGACACTATCAATGACTTGTTCACTTTTTTTTTTTGGTGCTGGAAAAAAAAGCCCACCCCCCACCATGAGGAGAGTTGTGTCAGTCACCTGCAGTCTGAACCAGCTGAAAATGATGAACGTTCACTCCTTTCTTACAATTTTTTACAGAAATAAGTCAAAGTAGTTCATAAACGATATGAACATGTTTTTAGTGTCCACAATTTACCGTATTTTCCGGACTATAAGTCGCACCGGAGTATAAGTCGCACCAGCCCAAAAATGCATTATAAAGTAGAAAAAAACACAGATAAGTCGCTCTGGACTATAAGTCGCACTTTGATGGGAAATTTATTTAAAAAATCTGAGACCAAGAACCTTGAAAGGCAACTTAAAATAACAGAGGGTTAGAGAACAGGCTAAATAGCTACATGACGCACAACAAACTGAGTACGTGCCTGCTTTATAAACATAAAACCACTGCGTGAGTGGGACTTGGACTTTAAAGGGCTACTGGTAAGCTCAATGCTGGACTCCTTTTTTTAATATGTCACGTTGTTGTATTGGGTTAAAGAAAAAAAAATAATTACCAGTAAATGTTCTAAAATGTTATACAAATGTTTGTATTAAAATGATACATATTTGTTAACCTGAAAAAACATAATTATTAGTAAAATACTACTTAAATTAAAATAAATTGTATTTAAGTGTAGGAGCATGCAGGTCACAAACACACTTGACAGTATGAAAGTACCACTAAGTACCACTCCGAGCCTGGAGCGCCCTCTTGCAGTTGTCAGTGAAAATAACGAACATGTGAAATTATTCAACAATGTAATTTATTTCAAATATAAGTCGCTCCGGAGTATAAGTCGCACCCCTTGCCAAACTATGAAAAAAAGTGCGACTTATAGTCCGGAAAATACGGGTATTCGGAGAAAAGCAAGACAGATTACTAGAGGAAAGACAGAAAAACTCTAATTGGTGGTCCATTTTCATATGAAATAATAATAAAAAAAAACAGATTCAAAACATTCTAATGTTTTGGATTCTTGTCATTCTATCACTGCAGGCATCTGCAGTGGCTGTGGGACACAGCCTCATGGCTTTTTAATTTTTTTTAGCACAACAACAACAACAACAAATATATTTGGCTGAATATTGTGAAGAAAGGCAGATTCAGCCGTCGGTGGGAGTGAGTTACAGTACGGCCGAATAGACGTAATCAACGAGGATCGACGATACAACACGCCTTCTTGAAAATGTTGGCAGGGAGGAGGTCATTTCAAGTGATGAGAGTGACAAAACAACTGCAGTTGGCAGCTTACCTACAGTTTACATTCTTAGTCTATTAGTCTATCTACTGTTGGAATAGATTGTTGGTTTGAGGGCCATAATAAAAGGATACTAAAAATAAACGATATTAAAAAATAATATTTTAATTAAAAAACGTGCCTCTAATGTATTATAGGCTATTAATGCAATATTTCAAAAAATAATTTTTTTTTTAACTCAACAACCACATTTGAGATTTGGCACCTATTTGGCATTTGGCCAAGCGTTTTAATTTATATTTGGCTTTGGCCAGAAATGTTCCTTTTTGTGCATTGATATTGGTGAAAAGCTGAGCCGCCGAGCCGCTTTCCTCCGGGTCTGAATCAGCGGATTCATGTGGTGATATCTGCAAAGTTAAAGGGTTGCAACAACCAAACACTGCCAACATTTTGGTAAGTTGACACACAGGAAAGAAAAAAACGATGAGCAGAAAAGGTGCTGACCTGACTAACTTCACTGTCTGTTGACCGTCCTCTCTTCTTGTCGTCTTCTGAGTTTTCCTGAAAAACAGACAAAAAAAGATCTAAAAAAACATTTCTACAAAGATTCCTAAAGATGTTAGTTTGTATAAAAAAAATTAAAAAGTAAATATATAAATACAAAGTTGGTCCACTAACCAACAAAAAAAACCTGCAAATATTCTTTTGTTTTTTGTCACAATAATTTAAAGGGAAACTTTTCTTATTTTTTTTCTTCTGTATTGTGAGACCGGCTTTAAATTATCTTTAAAGTCAAAACAAAATTTCCTCTGAGCTCCGAACACGAGCCTTCCTGCTCTGAAGTATCTCAGCATATGAATGTGGGAGGAGAGGATGAACACACCGTCTCAGCGCAGTTCAACAGAACAAAGAGAGCAGATGGTAAAGCACCATCACAACAATGATCAGCTGACACTTCAGTGCCGGATATGGATCCTAACGGCTCCACTCCTGTGCAAATGATTATTATTAAGGCTATGAGAGGTTCTGATGGGCACATAAAGCGCTAACCTCAGGGCGCAGGAGGAGTTTCTCTCATTTATTCTCATCTTTTCAAACTCTTTTACTTGCAATGTCTTTGACAGACATCAGGGGAAGTGATTTTCTTCATTTTTAAAATAACATAAAATATTCTAAAAATAATAAATTATTGCAGCAGGTTCCAACTCAATTTGAGAACTCAAGTAAAGAAAAAAAATTTTACTTTTCCTAAACAGGAAATGTGTTCATTTCTCGCTCCATGACCGCAGCCAGAGTCAATGTAAAGAATCAGGAAGTCACCGCAGCAGCATAAATAGTTCTTTTCATGCCCAAGTCTCCCTTTATGTGCAGAACATGTAAAACAGGACGTTTCTCACTGTAGTGAAAGTGGCGGGTGACGGAGGAATGGGGGAGGACGAGGTGGTGGAGGTGGGGGTGCTGCTGGAGTTCTGGAAGATCTCGTCCTCTAAGTGCGAGTGGCCCGGCGGGGATGTGGCGACCAAAGACTGAGCTGTGGAGAGCAAACAGAAGGAGACGGCTCAGCCACAACACTAAGAGCGGGATTCACAGGAGGGGGGGAAAAAAAAAGGAGATGTTCTTCTTTTTTGGATGAAAATTTGAAAATAATCCTGCAAACAGTCCCCACATAAAAATGACTGTTTTACGACAATGTACAGTGAGGACGTGTCCTCTTTCATATTTTTCCACCTCCAGGTTTTTTCTGCTTTCTCTTTTCTGTTCAATCTGCGGTTCTTGGTCGCATAAAATCGGCAGATTTCATTTCATTTAGCATTTTTATTTTGCTGAATTTCTTTAACCATGTTTGTCTTTTTAGCTGTCATGCTAATTCTGCAAATTTAGCATTTCCTTTTTCTTTTTAGTTGCGACCTTTGACCTTTAATTGAACTTTTATTTATGAGTATGTTGTATTATTCAAATTCTATTTACTTACTAGATGTACTTGATTTCACACTATTGGCATAACTTTTTTAATTTGTCATTTATACTTCATATTTTCCGTCATGCCAAAGCAGTTAATTTAGCTTTTTTTTTTTTTTTTACAAGTAATTAGGCATTTTCTGTTTAGCATTTTCAATTTCTTTCTTTTAATTTGACTTATTTTTTATGTTTAGCATTTATTAACAACTGAGGCAATCATTTGGCTAATTCTACGTGTTTTAGGAAGTAGTTTAAAATTTATGTAAATACTTTCTATTATTGTTTTTCTACTTTAGTAGCTTCTTCAGCATTTCATTTAGTATTTTAGAATTCAAAACTTGTTGTTGTTTTTTAGTTAGTATGGCATTTTATTTTAGCATCAGCTGTTTAAGAATGTTCTTCTGATTTGTTATTTGGTGCATGTACAATTTACTTTAATGTGTTTTTTTTTCCTGCACTGTGGTGCAGATGGTGGTTTATGGTTGACAGTAGGCCTGCACAATTAATCGCAAATTTAACGTTTAAACCCTTTATGCATTTGACCAATCAGACGGAGCCCTTCACGTTGTTGACCAATCGAATGGAGCTTTTATGTTAGATGTTGCCCTCCTAATTAGACGAGGCTCATTTGGAGAATAATTTATGGTATTTTGACTCTTATTTAAATTAAACTTTTGCAGTGAAATTGACATGTTTTTGTTGTTTTTGCTAATTGTTCATTTATCGCAAGTTATATCGCCATCGCAATATTGATCAATAATATCGCACATCGCGAATTTTCATCATATCGTGCAGCCCTAGTTGCCGGTTTGATCCCAACACAAACATAATCAGATTGGGTCAGAAGGAACACTCAGAAGAACACATAGCAGTCAAATAAAAACAAGCATCATTTGGCTTCTTTTAGTGCAGAGAATTAAGACAAAAAGTCTTGACGATATTTTTGGTACTGAATGTCTTCACTTACTAATGTCATCCAGATCCAGGTCGTCATACAGGAACTCGTTCTCCTCAAAGTCTGGATCCTGCGATGAGTCTATGTAGTACTCAACATCATCCTTTTGGAGCACACAAGGAAAAACGAAAAAAAAGAAAAAAGCTTTTTTTGCCGTACAATTGAGGAAATGTTTGAGTGTGTTTGCGAAACTGATTTTTTTTTCCTTCCAATCTCAGAAAAACTCGGACAAGTGAACCAACCTTGATCTTCCGGACGGCGTCCACCTGCACCGAGTCGTTGTCCAGCATCCTTAGTATCGTCTCCAGCATCCGGATGTGGTACCGATGCTTCTCGATGAACTTCTTCAGCTCTTCGATCCGGTCCTGCTTCTGTGCATCAGGCAGCAAAGAGGAAGGAAGTCCCCCCCCCCCGTTAGTCAGAGCCGGACTCAAACATGGGATCTCTTTTGGATCCTATTTCCCTGCAGCATCGGCGTGCTCCCGGATCAGCGACGCACGCCGATGCAAATCCTCATGAATAATTTACCCCAACAACCAGGAACAAAACAGTGTTTAGACTGAAAACGTGTTTACAAAAGGAGCAAAAAGGGGGTGTTTAAAGTTTTAAGCGTACAGTATGCATAAGTGAGGAGGCGCATGAGTGACACGAGGCCACAGGAGCATTAACAGCTGCTGAGTGTGCACTTGATGCCTTAATGCATCCTATAGTGCAGGAAAAGCCACTTTTGATGTCAATATTTAATACTTCCAAGGCCTCATCGTTAGTCCACACAAATCTGAAGCTCACTGGAACTTAAGTCTATTTAGATATTTAGCTTTAGGAAAAAATAGTTTTATCCTCTCTTGATTTATGGTCATAAACTCCAAAACATCCAAATAATGAGATCTATAAAGGAAATGACTGTTTATATCACATTCTCCTGTAAGCTCCGGGGGGTGGGGTGGGGGGGGGGGGGGTGCATGATTTTCCTCTGAAGCTGTTTTTAGTTGTTTGTTCAAAGGAAAAAGTTTATTTTACATTTGTTTGATGTAAGAATTTCAAATTTTATTAATCAAAGTTCAAACTTAGTGGAGTTTAAACCAATACAATAATTTTTCAAAGTCAGAGAAAACAACTTTTAGAATTAAACTTTGAAAAATAGCTTGATTTTCTAGTTGAATTTAAATGAATCATTTCGTTGTTAACTTGTACCTTGAAGTAGTATTTTGGCAGCAATACTTAACCCCAGTTAAGAGGTTTGTAGCGATGCAGGAGGTACAAACTACAATAATCCAAACATCACCCGTATCTGTTTGTTGGAGATCTGGAGATATCTCGTGCTTGAATGTGGGTAACCGTGGAGTCAGGTGAGACACGGAGACAAAAAAAAACAACAAAAAAAACGTCCAGTTAGGTGGTGCTGTTGCTTCCTGTTCATGATATACAAGGACAGAAAAAACGCAGATCTCCAAACAGTAAGACAGATGGAAAAGGGGAAGTTTTTCCTGCAAATGAGCTATCCTGACAGACTTCTGGTAGAAAGTTAACGACAGAGAGAAGAGGCCACCATCTGACCCCTCCCATGCAGAACGGCGAGGGAGATAAAGAGACGGGAGCAGACCGACCTCCTTGTCTCCTTTCTTTTTCCTTGTCTGGACCGACAGCGACTCCACTTCGCTTTCAAACATGTCCACTTGCATGTTCAGCGTGTCTATCGTGTTCTGAGGACAGACAGGAAATAAAGTTAAGCATCTAAAACAAAATATGCAAGGCTTGCTGCTGCTGTTGAACATGACCTTACATGACCTTAAGGATCACAAGGTGCTAATTTGGTGCTAAATAAATTAAAAGTAATGGGACTGAATTTTTTTGCGTTTGCAAAACAAATGTTTTCACATGTTGTGTCTCATCTCGCTTTTTCCCCATTTTTGTTTTTGCTGACAGGTTTCAGTGTCGCGTGTCATATCAGGTGAAACTGATTTTGTTGGTGTCTTGTCTTGGCTTGTTTCTCTGTTCTATCAGATGTTTCAGTGTTTTTGCTTTCTGTCTGACTGCTGCCTTAACAGAGCCTGGATGCAGCTCAGTGACAATCACAATGTGCGGCTTTAAAGATGAGTTTGATTTTAGGGGGAACCAAAAACCCTGTTGAAGCTCACCGTCAGCCACGTGCCGACCTCCTCCTTCTCCTTCTGGGCTGGATCGACCTTCTGGGCGAGGCCGAGCCCTTCTTTCGAGTACGCCTTCGTCTTCGTTTCTCGTTCCACAATTTTGAATCGCTCCATTTGCTGCAAGACAAATACAAACAAGACCGGGACCTTAAGAAACTGATGATTTGTGTCAGCAATCGATAACTTTTAATGACCTTAACCCACATGAAAGGAGTCTCTGTAAGCTACAGAGTTTGAAAAGTGAGGCAGAGTCTTGAACTTACTTAAACTCCCCACCACACGCTCATTTTGTTTTTTTATTCCTGTTTGATTAAGCAGCAGGTGTTTTGTTTGTGTTCACAGGTCACTCACATGTGACCCCACCTCTGCCAAAGGCATGCATGAGGCATCAACAAGCCCTAACACCTCTATTTGCGATTATAAGCATCTCTTGGGTGCAGCTTTGTAATTTCAGTCAGTAATTA
Organism: Oryzias curvinotus; assembly: GCA_023969325.1. Classification (NCBI taxonomy): domain Eukaryota; kingdom Metazoa; phylum Chordata; class Actinopteri; order Beloniformes; family Adrianichthyidae; genus Oryzias; species Oryzias curvinotus. The sequence continues at coordinate 23,143,179 of CM043716.1, forward strand.
TGGACGCATGAAGTGGAGCGGGGGTGCACTTCTGCAGAAGCAGTGTGATGTGTCAGCTCAGCATGAACACATTCCAGTAATATTTATTAATATGTCTAATTATCCTAAGTTTGATTAGTTACTGTAAGAATGTACAACTGATGATTGTATTGCTTTTGTGTATTATTTCTACTTAGTTGCTTGAAATAAACCATTTCAAATCAAATCAAAAGCATGAACACATTCCAGTAATGACTGTTTTGGCCACTAGGGGGCACCTCAGACCCCAGAAAATCCAGTGAAGTTGAGCATTAAAGTAAAGTAGTTTTTGTACTGAAGTATTGTGTCAAATTCACCAAAATCTGCTGAAAGCTGCGAATAAACTGTAAAAAGCTGCAACTTTTAAGAATATGGAGGCAGAAACTTCTCTGTTGATGTTCTCTTTGAGTTAAATGATTTTGTAAAAGTTATGTAAACTGGAAACCTGGTTTCCATTTGCAGGGAGAGGATTATTCATATTTACTTTCAGATGCTTTTCTTGTTTCTGTCAAAGACAAGTTTGTCATAAAAAATGTGGTCAAAGCAAATTTCCCAGACAAAAGTGTTCTCAGAAAAATCTGGTTTCCTCCACGAGAAAACACTTTCCCTTCCTCTTTGAGGCTGGTTTGAAATCATGGGTAACTGGAGCCGGATCCGTCCTCCAGGTAAACCCCTGAGGGGCTTGTTGGAGAAGCAGGAAGGTCTCCATTGAATGTAAAACAGCTCAGATTTACAAAGAAATGGACGGAAAGTGTTTTTGACCTTTTTTTCTTTATTTTAAATTCAAGATCAAATGATAATCAAACATACAGGGGCCGTGGTCTTTTGATTGACGCACAACTGTTGAATCATGAGCTCTAAATTGAGCATCTTAAAACAAATCATGGAGTATTATTACTTCCAAGTTTTCGTTTTTTTTTTTGGAGATCAGTGATGTATGTGGTCAAGACAGGAACGAGCAGAGAACTGAAGTAATCAGGAACCGGATGGAGCATGTGATCACAGAGCTGCTCAATCATCTCCTGGTTTCTCTAAAACTCCAGTCTGGTTATAGAAACCAGGTTTTTATAAACATCACATTTAAATTTTGTAATTGACCATTTTTGAAAATATTAATAATCAACATCTATCATTTCTAAGAATGTAATTTATTTAATAAAAACTTAGAGCTGATCGGAAAAATAAAATAAAAATCTTTATTTTTTATTAACACCTTTATACCAGCCTGATTTAGCATAAAATACAAATTTACACACCGATTACTGATTCGAATAACACGAATTTTATTAGTAACTAATAAAATATTTCTGTGAAAATACAGAACTATAAAGAGGAAAATTCAGAAGACGGCGTCATCTGGAGGAACCGGTCTGTGGCTCTACTTACCGTCTCGATGAGTTTGCGGTTCTCTACTAGCTGCCTTTTGTCTTTGATCTCGTTGGATGCCACCCACGTCTTGATCTGGTCTCGAAGACGCTGAGGGACCATCAGAAGAAGACAGGATTAGGTGGAGAGGGGGGGACACAGACACATGAGTGAGTCAGCAAAGCGCTCCACAGAAGCCGTCGTGAATGATGAGCGTGGCGTTTGAACGCGGCAGCAGTGGCGTACGGTCGGGTCATTGGATAACACAGAGGTGAAGAAAAACGCACAGAAACATCTGTCTTTGTTGTTGAACAGGATGACATTTTACACCTAAAAACACCTCAGCAGACATCCGAGCTCAGGTCCAGACCTGCAGTTTGGGTCTCATAACATCTCATTGACAGAAGGGTCACAGTGGCCATAAAAAGAAAAAGAAAAAATGGTTGGAAAGGGTTTCCACGTCTCTATGCAAGCCACAGCTGATCTCTAGGAGAAAAGAGCTCATTTGCAAAAGTAGTTTGAAAACAAAAAGGTTGCCATGACAACAGAGTAAAACATCATTTGGCCTGAGGAGTGCACTGAGCTAAACACATTTCTATAAACATTCATACATGAGAACAGCAATTTTAACTACAACTTAACTACAAGAATGTGTACATTAAAGCAGTTTTTAGATTGATTGTATTACACTGACCAAAAATATAAACGCAGCACTTTTGTCATTGCTCCCATTTTTTATGGTATGAACTCAAAGATGTGAAACATTTTGCACATACACAAAATAAGCAGTTCTCTGAAATATTTTTCACAAATCTGTCTAAATCTGTGATAGTGAGCACTTCTCCTTTGCCAAAACAATCCATCCCACCTCACAGGTGTGCCATATCAAGATGCTGATTAGACAGCATGATTATTGCACAGGTGTGCCTTAGACTGGCCACAAGAAAAAGCCACTCTGAAATCTTCAGTTTTGTTTTATTGAGGGGATCAGGGGACTCAGACAACCAGTCAGTATCTGGTGTGACCACCATTTGCCTCATAAAGTGCGACACATCTCCTTTGCATAGAGTTGATCAGGTTGTCTATTGAGGCCTGTGGAATGTTGGTCCACTCTTCTTCAATGGCTGTGCGAAGTTGCTGGATATTGGCAGGAACTGGAACACGCTGTCGTAGACGCGGATCCAGAGCATCCCAAACATGCTCAATGGGTGACATGTCCAGTGAGTATGCTGGCCATGCAAGAACTGGGATGTTTTCAGCTTCCAAGAATTGTGTACAGATCCTTGCAACATGGGGCCGTGCATTATTATGCTGCAGCATGAGGCTATGTTCTTGGATGTACGGCACAACAATGGGCCCCAGGATCTCGTCACGGTATCTGTGTGCATTCAAAATGCCATCAATGAAATGCACCTGTGTTCTTGGCCCATAACATATGCCTGCCCATACCATAACCCCACCACCACCATGGGCTACTCGATCCACAACATTGACATCAGAAAACCGCTCACCCACACGACGCCACACACGCTGTCTGCCATCCGCCCTGAACAGTGTAAACTGGGATTCATCCGTGAAGAGAACACCTCTCCAACATGCCAGACGCCATCGCATGTGAGCATTTGCCCACTCAACTCGGTTACGACGACAAACTGGAGTGAGGTTGAGACCTCGATGAGGACGACGAGCATGCAGATGAGCTTCCCTGAGACGGTTTCTGTGGTTATGCAAACCGATTGTTTCGACAGCTGTCCGAGTGGCTGGTCTCAGACGATCTTGGAGGTGGAAATGCTGGATGTGGAGGTCTTGGGCTGGTGTGGTTACACGTGGTCTGTGGTTGTGAGGCCGGTTGGATGTGCTGATAAATTCTCGGAAACGCCTTTGGAGACGGCTTATGGTGGAGAAATGGACATTCAATTCCCTAGCAACAGCTCTGGTGGACATTCCTGCTATCAGCATGCCAATTGCACGCTCCCTTAAAACTTCCAACATCTGTGGCATTGTGCTGTGTGATACAACTGAAGATTTCAGAGTGGCCTTTTCTTGTGGCCATTCTAAGGCACACCTGTGCAATAATCATGCTTTTTAATTAGCATCTTGATATGGCACACCTGTGAGGTGGGATGGATTGTCTTGGCAAAGGACAAGTGCTCACTATCACAGATTTAGACAGATTTGTGAACAATATTTCAGAGAACTGGTTATTTTGTGTATGTGGAAAATGTTTCACATCTTTGAGTTCATACCATAAAAAATGGGAGACAATTGCTGTCTCCAAAGAGTTAAAAAAGTTGTGTTTTTCACTAGTGAGAGTTTGCTAAACAATTACTTTTTTTGTGTGTGTTTGTTATAACTACCTCTCTGCAGAAATTTCTATTGTAGATTGTATTTTGTAAATTGTGCTCTTCATTTTGTGAAATTATTTTATTTTATTATTATATTATTGTGCGAGATTACTTCTCTCTTGCATGTTTGCACTGAATAGTGAGCAGCTTTAATTTCACTGCATGTGTGTGTGATGCGAATTGTACATGTGTACAGTGACAATAAAGGCATTCTATTCTATTCTATTCTATTCTATTCTATTCTATTCTATACAATTCTGATCTGTTGAATCACATTTTCTCACCTGTAGCTTTTTAATCTCTTTTTTGAGGTCCGCTTCATACTTTTCTTTCTGGTTGGCATTAGCTGCATTGTGAAGCTGAAAGAGAAGAAGAGTCGGGAAACGTCTGGATCAGCACCAGAACACTGTGTGCTATTAGAAGAACGCACAACAAAGCAGCAGCAACAAGAAGTAGAATACATTTGATTTAAAAGTGTCTTTCAAGACCATCAAGGTCACTTCACAACTAAAACTGATAAAACAAAACCTGTTTAGAAGTCTAAAAAACCTTTATTGCTACAAACGCATTTGCCACTTTATCATTTCTAAACATTGTTTGAAGTCCTTTCAAAATAAAACTTGGAATTGAAATTTGTCTACTACGGAGCCCGTGCCCTGACATGGGGAAAATAAAATATATCTCGATCCCAGAAGTTAATATCTTGTTCCCGCAAATGTAATATCTCGTTATCACGCAAGAATTCATTCGTGCGAACAAAACAATTATTCACGTCATAAGTCATTCATAAACACGGATATGCTCTCTGTCCGGCCGCAAAAGCTGCTTTCAGCGGTAACTTCCGTGTCTCTGTGACCCACATTCGTTCAAGAAAGGGAACATAAAAACAAGAACAATCAATGTATTACTGTCTCAATGAATATAAGAAAAATAAGATAAGGATGCCCAAGCTTTGTGCTTCGCCATACCGCAGTGATTCACCGAACATAGCTCCTACTAGCTCTGCTGTGGAGCTCTTTTGCTTGTCATGCCGGCATTCAGGCAGCTGGCTGGCCGGCAACTGCGGTATGGGGTATTGTAGGGTCGAATATAAATAATAATATTCAGGACTTTTATTAACATACTCGTAAAGCTGTCGCTTTACATCTGAAGGCTAGTAGGCTACATGCTACCTAGCCCATAATTAACTTGTTATTCACGTCATAAGGCATTCATAAACACGGATGTGAGCAATATTTGGATTCACAGCAGATACCTTCACATTTAAGTCTGTGTGAGTCTCATTACTTTGCATTGAAGACACGGAAGATGTTTAGAGGTCAGATTTATTTATTTTAAAAAGCACAAAAGCATCATAATCACGTTTTCATGTCTGGGCTCATTCACATCCTGGTACGGTCTCCCTCCATCCTGCTGCAAAAGGCGCTTTCTGCCGCTACTTCCGTGTCTCTGTGACCCACATTCGTTCAGAGGAGAAAAATAAAAACAAGAATGATCGATCTATTATTGTCTAGTAGACCTACACAATATACCGCAAATTTATCATTATCCCAATATCCAGCTCTGCAATATGCATATCGCAAAAGACGGCAAATATTGCAATAAATGGTAAACCTTAAATGTGTTAAAACAATCTTATGGCAGCTTGAACCATTTAACAAATCAAATAAATCCCTTTATGCATTTGACCAATCGGATGGACGCCTTCACGTTGTTGACCAATCAGATGGAGCTCTTTTATGTTAGATGTTGGAGGGTCATTTGGAGTATCATCTTTAAACTGTTGCAATAAAATGGGATTAGCTATTTGGTTATTTTGCTTATATATATCATATTTTGTTTATATAACGCAAATTATATTGTTATCGCAATATTATTCTCTAATATCCAGAGTTTTCCTCATATCGTGCAGCCCTATTGTCTAGATGAAAATAAGAAAAATATCATAGAGACACTGAGTTAGCTGCGGAAAGCGGCGTTTGCGGCAGGACGAAGAGCGTACTTGGATGTGAATGAACTCTAGCTATTTGCACCAAGATCTCTACTATTTTTTGAATGTTTTTATTTTTGAGGGAACAGCACCTTGTGTTACTGTGCAGGAGAAGTGCAATTTAAATAAAGATAGGTTTGATTTGATCTATATTACTATCAGACTGCTGACATTTTCCAGCACATTTTTATTCAAATATCTTAAAAGGAGCCATTTTTAGGATACTTAAAGCAAGAAGTAAAGATAGAGGACGGACAAAGTCAAGACTTCAAGGAGAACAAAATTACAACATTTGATATGTTGGAGTCATCTTTTTGACATATTTTCCTCCCTGATGAGTTTTAATTTCAAGTGTTTGTAAAATAGGAAATGGAAAAGTATGTTTTACTTTTTTTCATGCTTTTGCAGAGATGTTTAATTTATCCTTAGCACTTTTATTGTTCTTATCTTTGCAAATGCAGTTACCTTCTGCCAGATGTCTTCAAACTGCTCCACTCCTTCAGCTACTTTTTTTAGACATCGATCTATTTCACCTGAAAGTAAAGAAGAAGAAGAAGAAGAAGAAAAAAGAATAGAAAGTTTAAAAAAAATTCAGAAGGAAATCTTCAAGAAAAATGAAAAAAACATTTTTGATGCAAGTTTAAGGGACATCAACAGACTTTACTGATCATTTCTCCGAAAGCTGCTTCACTTTTGAGCATAAATGTCGTTTTGACACATGCAGGTGACAGAGAGAAACACACACGTTTGATGAATTACTGAAACATGAAAACCATTTAAAAAGGCAATAAAACAAAGAAAATTGGAAGCATGGCGCCGTGAAGTGCAGAGAGGCGGCAGACGCACCGACAAAATCACGGCTCGCTTCCCAGAGAGAATATGGATCACATAAAAGGACATTAGGCCTGTGAGCGAGCACACACACGCACATACACACACACGCACTTACACAACAACAACAACAAACACATGCACACAAACAAACTGCTGCAGATGTAGACCCCAATCCTCAAACTGCAGTCACAGAGATGATGTTCAAAGGCTGACAGAGGAGGTTAAACGGATTATGAAGTGACTAAAGAGTTTGTCATAGATAACATCAAATATATTCCCCTTCATGATGTGATGACTAACTATTTATTTGCCCTAAATTGAAAAAAGAAACGGATAGAACAGGTCTGTTAACGTAACTCCTGGATGACTTCATGAATGAAACAAATGACATTCATTTTTATCCTGTTAGCGTCTGTTGGGACCTTTTTCATGCCTTCAGGTGATTCGTTGACTTGCTCTTTATTTTACTGGTCCCCCAGTATCATCAGTTAATTTTGCATGTACTGCTCCGCGCTTTTATAATCCAGACACTATTTTATTTTGTGTTTTAAAGTGTATTTTTTCTTTTTTAAAAATCAAAACTTAAAAAATTGTATAATACATTAAAGAGTATTATACAAGACAAGTATGCACCTGATCCAAATCTGTCCAAAGCAGGAGTCTCAGAGCTTCTGCTGGCCAAAACAAAACACAGTTCAGCTGTTTCTGTTTGTTTCTTTTTACATTTTATAAGAACAATCATGTTCTCTTTGTCAAATGTTGGGGTGCATTGATTTGAGGATAAAAATGGAACGCCAGAAAGTAGTGAGTGCAATCAATAAAAGAAGCTAAACTAAACCTAATGGGAGAATTTTTAAACAGAGAGGTTTAAAGAGTTCAACTTCTTTCACTGAATTCTGCTCTCAGGGTGGAAAACAGATATTTGCCACGTGTGGAATTTGGAGAAGATCCATGAGGATGTTTAGCTCTTCCTCCTGGTGTTTACACAGCAGAGGAACAGAGAGCAAACAAATCATTGGGGAGGAGTGGAGCCTTTTGGCTACAGGTTAATAACAGCAGCCGCCACATCTTCTGTCTGGATCTTCTGAAGATCATGACCGACCCTCATCATCAGTGTGATGAAGCTAAGAAGCCTCCTGGTCATTTTGTCAATACACAAAAAAAAAATGACCAACATTTTAGCAGAGTGGTTGCCATAACAACAGCATCCATTCAGTGAAAAAAAAAACCCTTCAGCTGATGGTTTACTGCAGGTTTTACCAAAAGGCTTGAAATAAGAAGGAAAAATAAAACAAAGATATATGCAAAAATGTGTACTTTTTTAGACTTTATTTCTTCTATTTTTTTTTTTCATTTTTGTATTTGTTTTGTACTTTATTTCTTTGTAATTACAGGCATGAATGTCTCTCAACAAAACCTTATCCGAATGATGTGATGGGGGATTCTGGGTTAAATAGGTCAAATATTTCTACTTTTCTAAAGTCAAAGAATCCTGAACTGAAAACAAAACCGCAGAGTAAAGGGAAAAGAGCTCCCAGCTCATTCAACAAAAAGAGAAAAGGGAATAAAAACGGCAGAGCGACAATGTTCCTGCTTCAGAGCTGAAGGCGTTGGAGCGATGAGCAGAAGAACAGCCGTGACAGTCCAACAAACGCATGTGGATGCGAGCGCGCTGTGAAAGGTCACACGCAGCTGGAACACGGACGCTCTGACAGGAACGGACGCCAGAACAAACTCCATCCTGACCTCCTAAAGCCTCTACGTTACCCCACTTCGGCTAGACGCTTATTATTTTTAGATCAAAGTCTGCCTCCTCCGTAATAATACATAAAAATTTGTCAGTGGCGGCGCATTCTCCGGTTGTCTTTGTAGAGATAAATGAGGGTTTTGTTTTTCGTACTTCCAGCGACAGAACGCCGCGGGAACGCCGCTGTCGGCCCGCAGCGTCTGGTAACCAACGTTAGCTGGAGACGCCATCAAAGCACCGAACTGTTGCATTGAAAGGAGCTCCAGATCCACACCGGGATCCCATCTGATTTCCACTACGTCCACACATTTACTGCAGGGTTCACTACGAAAGGAAATATAAATGATATAATCACAGAGAATTCATAGTCTAAGCAGATAAACTTTGACGTAAATAACTTCCTGGCTTCATCTGTTTGTTATATTTATAATAAAAGTGGAAAACACAAAGCTTTGCTCCATAAAAAAGCGATCCTTCCAGGAAATCCATCAAGCAGCAGGAGCAGCTCCCCGTTTGTTGAGTAAACCTGTTTTTGGTTGGAACTGCTGGGTTACGAAATTCCAGGCCAACAACATGACAGTTTAGGTGTTGTGCTTAAGGTTAACTCCATTTCTGAGGGTAAGAGCGGCCTGCGTGCGAGTTTCAAAACTGTCGGCCGCTAAAAGGAGCAGATCCCAAATCAAAACATCGCTGAACGACATTCGGCAGACGTTACAAACTCCTGCTGGTGGTGCGCCACTAAAACACGATTGTTTGGAACAAAACATGACGCAACAAAGCGCCGGCGTTGCTTCATCAGGACTCTGTCAGACATGCCTGCAGCAACAGCAGAATAAAGGGACCAGGAACTGCATCACTTATGTCCTGGGAGCCAGAAAGCTGCTAAAACGAAAAGATAAGGTAAAAAAACTCCAGTCTGTCTAACTAACTTGTTGAAAATGTTAAGCTCTGTATTTATTTCTTTTTTTATTATTTGAATGGCAGAAATCCTTACATTTTTAATCAAACTTTCATCCAAATTTTAACAGCCAACTTCATTTTTTGCTTTTCTTTTCAGAAACTCACTAAAATGAGCAAACTTCTTTAGCCTGGCCGTCCACATAAGTTGCATATAAAAGCTTCAAAAACATGGAAAAAACATCAATAAAATGCGATTTAACCAATGTAGAGAGAGCACCATCAGAGTTCTACCTCCACTCACAATGCGCCCACAGGGGTGGATTATTCCTGCCCTTTATGTGCTTTCAGAAAGACCCACCACAATAGCTTGGAACCACAAAGGTTTGCGAACCAAAGACCCCAAAAGCAGTGATGCATAAGACATGTGACATCAGACGAACGGCAGACGTATCAAATGCTAAACTACCTATAGGAGCCTCAGCATCTACATAAACCCAATTTGGACCAGAACAATTGGTCATTTCCTTAGTCTGCTTGTCAGAACTCTAGAGGGCTTCATGGCTGCAGTCACACTGTTTGAATTTTATAAATCAAAATATTGAGACCAGAACATCAGTCGAATCCTAAACGCTCACTGATTGTATATGAGAACTGGACTGAGTGGCCCCTCCCCCCTTGTATTCCAAACAGGAAGTAGTAGTATAAGAAGCCAAAATCCCATAGACTTCTATAGAGAAATGCACAGATGTTACTCAGTCATTCTATTGGACAGAATCTACAATCTTGTTCTGCTACTTTTCTTTATCATGTTCCTGCTAATTCTGTTTTATTACATTTTTTTTCCTTTCTTTCAAGTTATTCAAATTATAAAACTGACCAATCAATAAAAGTATGTGGGCTTATGTCAAACGTTTTAAATGTTTCATTGACAGCTCGCTTTTAAGTAAGTGGTAGGGGTGTGGACTTCCGAAAAGCTCACTCTTGATTGGTGAGAGTGGTTGGCATAGAAATGCTGACTCTGAGTAACTGAAACGTCCATATCGCGAAACAAATGAGGACTGAATTGACTTCATTTGGTTGGAGCCAGAAGTAAGCCAATTTCTATGAGTGACATCACACTCACTCTCTCCAGTTGTAAAATACAGTCAGTGGTATAGCTAAAAGCTGGAGCAGTCTCCCTAAGGTTGTGAGACAGGCCTCTACTGTGTTAAGGTTGAAATCTAGACTCAAAACATTCCTGTTTAGCCGTGTATATAACCGAAGGGTCCTTATCCCCACATCTGTTCATGTTCTTTTCTCTTTACGGTTAATTTTATAATGATTATGTATGTTTTTAATCTTATGTATTGTGATTTTATTGCATTTTCCTGTTTTGTGAAGCACTTTGAATTACTTTGTGTACAAATTGTGCTATACAAATATACTTGCCTTGCCTTTGCCAATAGTGGACACCAGTCGGAGTTAGGTGGAACATTTTTACACATTTTTGCGCGAAGAGGCAGCAGCAACAAAATGCAAGAAATAAAACAATCTTTTTCCTAATTTGAGGTTATTTTTTACAGTCCTCACCTTGAAGTTTCCTTTTATCGGCCATGACTGATGACTAAGATGATGCCTTCATGCCTTCTTTCACTGCAAAGACAAAGAAAAATGTGTTAAACACAAGACTGCTGTCGTTTTGTGTGCTCCATATTTCTGACACGAAGTGGAGCACGTCTTAAGGAAAATATCTTTTAAAAGATCAGAAACTTTAGACAGAAAAGAACTTTTCTGTTGAATAAACACAACATGTTTGTCCAGATGTTTGAACAGAGTTTAGACCAATTTAGCAGCAAATCATTTGCATGTGTTTATTGGATTCTTCTCCCACTTCAGCTGCAGCTTCCTCCCAAAGCTGCAGATCAGCCAGAATGCTGGAGGAGTGAAAAACATCACCGTGTTACAGGATGACACTCTGCAGCAAAGCCTCTGGGTTTTTGTCGTTCGTGTAGCTGTTAAAATGGATCACAGAATGCAACCAACACAAGCTGGGAACGACACGCGAAGTGCACAGGTGCAGATCTGCGCAGAACCACAGGCGCTGAAGTGGTTGAGTCAAACATTCACAGCAGGAGTGAGTGTAAATCAGGTGTTTCTGCAGCATCATTTTACCCAGGCTGCTGGTTTTGGTACAATGCTTGTTCATTAAATATGACTTTTCCTCTCACTCAGATCTTCCTTTCATCTAATCCATGGATCAACTCCACTAAGGCCGTGTCACACAGCCCCCAAGGACGTTTTGCGTATTGTCCACGTTCGGCCTTTTGTGATACACGCATCATACACGTGTTTCTTGCATTTGTCATTCATCGATGTGCGCAGATGTCCGCTGGTTTCGGCCGACGGGTCTTTCCGTGACTTTGGTTTGGAATTGTTCAAAATCGTTGGTACATTAAGAATAATGCAGTTTATGTGTATTTTACATAGTTTGATGCAATTATCACATCGTAAATCTTACGCAATTGTAATTGCAAATTTCCACAACCGTTCCACGCATGTCAGACAGGTTTTTACGCACGGACTACAGATGTATAACTTTTATATGGCGTATAGGCTACACATATCAGGTCAAAATGATGTAATTGATGCATGAATCACTAATGAACTGTAATAATCATGCACGGTTAATGTTCTACGTTGATTTACGTGGTTAATGACCAATTTTCACCCATGCAAAATACACAAAAAGTACCTGGTGGCTGTGTGACATGGCCTTAAACCAGATTATTAATATGGTTTTTGTTTTTGTTTGAAACCTGACATCCTAATATGGGAATCAATTGCTTTCTGACACCAGCCTCTAGTGTTATTTTGTGGAACTGCAACATTTAGTATATTGGGGTCTGTGTCAAATTTGAGAACTGAACGTGGGGGCTTGATTGCAATATGATCTGTCTGTGGCCAAACAGGTTCAGGTACAATATGGTTTCTATTGAACTATTAATAGTCAAAAGATTTTAGCTAAAGACCCCTGCTAGGTAATGAATAACATCTAAGTGAAGATGTTTGGACGGGTTAGGGTTAGGGACGACCATATCGCGAAAAAACAAGGACTAAAAACTGAAAAACCAGTTTCTATGAGTGACGTCTCACTCTCTCCAGTTGTAATATACAGTCAACAGTGGACACCAGTCAGACTTAGGAGGAACATTTTTACATAAACCTGAGTGTGAACAACAGACACCAGCCCACCTGGTTGACAGAACCAGACAAACCCAACCAAAACATCAGGAGAAAACACGCAGGAACCAAATGCAGCTGACAGAATTCCTGTGAAGAGGAGCCCAGAGGCTGCACCACATACAGCAGCAAAGACTGAAGATGCTTGGACGGTTCAGTAAGACTCTGGAGTCGTCCTTTTTGGACACAGAAGCTTGCATTTCCATCAGCTGCTCTTTGGGGGTGGAGTTTCCCCAAAAAAAAAACTGTGTGTGTGTGTGTGTGGGGGGGGGGGGGGGGCCGAATCCCCTTCACCTACAACATACATATAGACAGATTCATGGTCACTGTAGCTGTGCAGACAAAGCACAGCTACATTACAGAGTGAAGCCCACTGAGGCGACTGTTGTTGTGAATTTGGGCTATATCAATAAAATTGAATTGAACTTTTTGGTGTTTTATGATACGTTTTCATCCAAATATGTGTTGATAACATCTGTGCTGACATTATTTGGCCTTAATTATAACCAACTTCTTTTTAAAATGTGCATTGTTGCTATGGCAACATTTAAAGCTGAGTTGTTGGATGAGACTGAAAAAATGAAGACAAACAAAAACTGCTGACATAGCAGCAATTTTTTACAATAATATGAAAACATATTTGTGTAAAGCATATATTTTACAATACATTATAACATAATGTAGGAAAACTAAATGGTTAAAAAATGTAACAACCTCACGAGTTATCTTAATTTTGATACAGTTTATTCAGTATTCCTGTTCACCGACTCATATATTTGATTTGATATGCAAGTGACAGTATTCTGAGGTTTCTTCCAGCGGAAAATTGCAGGAATAGATGAAGTCCAGTAAGGTTGCAGTCAGCTGCTCTGATGGACCATAAAGAGGAGCGTTCATCCAGACTCGGCATGTTCCTGCAGCTGCAGACAGCTGAGCACGCTGGAGATCAAATGAAACATTCAACAGCAGATCTGTCAGGAGATCAGGGTTTACACAAATAAAACATGTTTTTTCTGTTTTCTGGAGAACTTGTAGGTGTTGTGAGCTTTTTAAAAAAATGCGCTTTAATGCCCTTAAACTGGTGTGAGGACAAATAAGCATTAGGAATTAGATGCAGTTGGAGCTTTTTTTTTTGTACAAGCTCTATTGTGTGTAGATCATCAATGTTATCAGTTTGATTTTGAACACTGCTAAACTTTTACTATAAAATTTTACAGAAACTGATTTTACACGCAGTTATGGCTCCAAGAATTATTCGTTTTGGATAAGATTGCTGGTTTGTCAAGAGGAAAACAAAATATTGAAAGTATTTTGAACCAGAAAATATATTTAAATACATGACGGCGTCATACCTGATGGTAAGCCAGACAGTGCTTTATTGTTACGCGTCACATTTCCTGATCAATGACCTCCATAGCTGCACTCTTTTCCATCTATGAATGCACTTTTATGAGGCTGGAGTTTTGCTGTAAAGTTACAAGAGTTTTCAGGTGGAGTCTAAGCAGCATCTATTGGGCGTCAAACTACAGACCTCTAAGTAGAGCCAGATCAGTTCAGGATGAAACCAGCAAGCACGACTTTCTAAAAGTCTGTTCCATTTTCATTTCAGTCATAACTTAGAGTTACTAATAACTAATCATTTTGTACGTTGCATCCTGGGAATTATTTTTCTTCTTTTGTTTTAAATGCATTCAATTTGACAAAAAAAACAGCAGTGCAGTATTGACTAAAAGTGTGAAACCTCCCATTCAGAAATGTAAGGAAGGCTCAACATAAAGGTGTCCCACAGTTTTCCTACAGTACTTTGATGAATCGTTTTTTGTTTTAATGAACAATGAAATGCCGTGCTGTTGCCGTGCTAGATCAGTGTGATTAAATCGTAATTCCTGCGTTTTTAAACGGATATTTTAGAGGATTCTACCCAACACAAAGCATTAAACCTTCTCTTTGACAGTTTTCATCAAAGCTACAACTGAGACGCCAACATGTAGCAGAAAGTCTAGTTTGAGGATAAATCTACCTGCTCATTTCACCCTAATTGGAAAATATAAAAGTAGTTTATCCGTTTGGCCTTCATGTTTGACTTCTTTTAATATTGCTGCATAGTGGATCCACAATATGAGGAAAAGCTCCGATGAGGGATATAAATATTGCGATGACGATTAGTCATGCAATGCATGACCACATAAAACAAAACCCAACTAATACATCATTTCCATTCCACTGCAACAGATGTATTTAAATAAAAGTCAGCATTATACTCCAAATGACCTAAGTCTACACTGGTGGCGGGCATCTAACTTAAAAAAACTTAATTGGTCAATGAGGTAAAGGGATCCATCCAACTGGTTGACAGAATAAAAGGATTTATTTGATTCGTTAAATACTTCAAGCTGCTGTTAGAATGTTTAAATTAGCATGTGCATAAACATTTCAGTAAACCTAAATCAAAGTTTACGCAGTCTTTTGTGATCCCCATATTGCAAAGGCTGATATTGCATCGTCAATTCATTTTTATTTTTTTTTGGGCAGGCCTAATTGCTGATTTATTTCTAAAAAGAGAAAAAATATAGTCATCAAAACAAAGAATTTGAATGCTCACAAGTAAAAAAAAAAAATTATTCTTTGAAAGGTGCTTCTTAAATAAAAACAACTTAGAGACTCATTTTCACCTTTGCCAGAATGGTCTTAAAGATGAAAGCTGTCACATTTATAGTCAACCATAGAAACACAGACACCAACCTAATGATGGAGAGTCTTACCGTAGCTAAACCGTAGCTGGTTGGACTTCAATACCTGCAGTTTTCTAAATAGAAAGTGACTATTTGCACAGAATTATTTTAAATACACTTAAAATAAGTGAGGGCAATGAACTCCATTTCCATCAGCTTTTGTACTTGGTCGCATGTAAACATGTGCGATTAGCATCTGTCTTCTAAAGATCTTTGTTTTTGTAAACCACACAGTCTCTGCGCTACAACGAACATAGCACAAAAGTAAGAAAGTTTGACTTTATTCGATTGTTTCTTTATCGTACCAATTATTCCTCATAGAAAGAAAAAAAAACAGCCTCTACCATATTTTGGTGGAGGTGGTGTGATGGTGAGGGCTGGTATCACCCTCACCAACAAGCAAAGCACAAAAATATACGTATTCAACTATAATCCAGAAACGTGTTGTGGTGAGATTTTGTTGTCAGAAGCGATCTCACGCCCCCACAGTCTGGGAGTGACCTTTAACCTTGAAGATGTCACTGTTAACCCCACAGAGAAGGAGAACTACCTCCACAACCTGGTATTAGAGGATGAGGGGGGGGGGGTCTTGTTAACTGTTCCTACAACTACTCTGTTGCACATCCCACATAAAAACAGACGCAGCATCAAAGACGCTATTAAAAGACTTTGCATGGGGTCAGATTTATATCAGGAACCATTCTTCCAAAAAGAAATGATCTGCCAATTTTTATGTCACTTTGTTCTTAAGGAAGTGAAATAGATTAGTGACAAACTCACGGCGGCTTTCTGACAACTGTTTGGTTCGAGCCCTACTTTTCCAAACAGGTGTTCACATCTGTCCGCCAGCCTCATCTGTCTGACACGGACTGGTCAGCTAAGTTTGGACCAACCGAGTTTCCATACAACTCTCCCGCATCTAAAAGTCGGAACTTTTCCACCCCGCGAGCTTCGTTTGGGAACTCGGTTGCTAGCTTTAAACCCTCCGCGCGCAAAATAAAAAAAAAATGTGTGCTTTACAGATTGTTTACAAACAGAGCAGCAGAAATAGCATCCGAGCAAAAACGGACTCCAAAGAAACTAACTCCGCTCACAAGTTTTGACCGCAGTCCCGCAGAGCTAGTGCAACCTTTTTTATCTAACTTGCAAAAACGCGGACTACAAGTTGTCAGAGACGACAGCTGCAGCTTCCAACCGGCAGTGCTGTTTGATGCGGGAGACACAGTTTGAAAAGGGGACACAGACAGAGCAGAGACACACAGAGGGAGCAACACAAATACATCACCTCTCACACTGCAGCTCGTTTACCTGGATTTTTCTCGGTTAATATTGATTTCCTCAGTCCAAACGCTCCAATGAACCTCTGGTAATCTGATGCGAAGACTAGTTTTTCTAAATTAAAAAAAAACTCAATTCTTCTCCTTAAACAATCAGTCCGCACATCCAAGATGGCTACCAGGAACACCTCCTCCTCCGATGCTGGTTGAACATTAGCCCCGCCCATTTTGCCTGTGATTGGTCCGCGGGGGGAAATTACAATGTTCTATTGGTCGACCAAGATGTTTGTCAAAAAAGACATTTTTTTCTACTTCCTTTGCAAATGCTGCTGTGATTGGACTACTTGGAAAGGTTAAAGTGTAAGCCAGTTCCGTGTCTGTCATGCTTGATGGGAAACGGAGTTTTTTACAATTCATTACATTGAAAAAACATGTTAGATTGAATTTTTGTGTTTTGTTTGGTCTCAAACTGTGTAGATTAAATAGCCACAACATTAAATTAACTAACTAACTGGCTAGCTGACTAACTAACTGACTAATAAATAAATAAATAAAATAAAAAAGGATATGTTTGCTTATTATTTTTGATTATTTTCCTTTGTGATCTCAAATGTAACATATATAGCCTGGTGTATTATTTTTCCTTTTTGTTGTTATAAATAGCTGTTAAAAATTACATTTCATAAAATGTAAAAATGAAAAAACAATTGTGTGCAAAAAAAACTTTCAGTAAAATACTTCTGAAAAATGTTATGATCTAAAACGTTTAGCAATTTCCGATTGTGTTATTCATGTCTGTGTTATATGACAGAAATTATTACAAAAAATGTCAAAAACACATTTGGTGATAAATCCGAATTACCCTCAAAATTTATGCAGAGTCAAAAGTTTATTTTTTCCTATGGAAGACTACAAATAGAATACACACACACACATTTGTGTGCGTGTGTTTATTCATTCATAAAAATAAAATAATAGCATAATACATATTTCTAAACATAAAACTACAACTGTGAAAAGAAATCAGAAAAAGAAATTTATACGGAGAATTGAATTGAAAATACATAGTGTAAAAAATATAAAATTAAAAAGGTCAAAGAAAGAAATAGAGGTTGATTAAAATGGATTTAAGGAATTGTTTTGACTGTTTTTAGTCCTAGACAGCAACTGTTTTATTGCAGTATCACTTTCTTCCTCTGGAGTCCACTGCAGACTGTCAGCTGTAATAAAATAGTCCAGACTGTGAAATTGCACTTAAATGTTTTTTTTTATTCCTTCTGGAGGCAAAACAAACAAAATGATCAGCAGTTTCTTTTTTCATTTCACATCATTTTCAATTAATTATATCATCATCATCATTACATCAGCAACACTTTGAATTTAGGACTCCAAACCTTTAAACACTGTTGGCGTCTTTCTGCTCTTTAAAGCAGTAAAAATCCACCAGGAAAAGGTTTTTATTTTACATATTTGAAAATGCAAGAAAAATAGGCTATAAGTCTAACAAATCACTCTTATACACTTGATTTCAGTGTAAAATAAATAAATAAATACGAAGAAAGTAAAGTACATCAACATCATCATCTGGGAGTGTTCGCTCTCTCAAGACATTGGCAAAAAATCTGATTATTTCTGAGTGAAAAAAGATCAACTTCAAATAAAAAAAACAAGAGGGATTTGCATTAATGGAAAAAAAAATACAGAACCACAAAAAAGGCTATTAGCAGAGTTTCAAATTATTCAACCACTTTTCAATAAGGAGAGCCACTTAAAGAGGAAAAAAAAAGTTGTACTTCATGTGTAGAAAGGCTAAACCTCAAAAGTGGAGTTTTCTACAGGTTCAGTTTCTGAACCTGTATGAGATGGGGAGCAGCTTGTGGGTCTTCTTCATGCTCTGGACCTTGGCGTGTGTCTCTTCGTCCATGGTCTTGTAACATCTCCGGGCGTAATCCAAAAGCTTTTCCTTTGACGCCTCAAACTCCCCGACCTCAGACACCTGCAGAAGGAGAGCTGCTGATGAACCCTTCCTCCTGCTGTGGAGGCAGAAGAGCCCGGAGACACTCAAAAACAATGTTTTTTTCACTGAACTCACAGGGATGTCCCTACATTCAAAGCAGGTTAAACTACGTACACACCGGGCATGCGTGGCGTGCTGAGCGTGGGGTTTAACCACACGGTAACTGATTGTGAATAAAAGGCTAACAGTGCTGCACGTTAGACAAATGTTACAATTTTCATCTGCGTGAACCTTTTCTGGGGCCACCAGCAGCAGCTCTGCTATCGGGGAGGTGGAGGCCATGGTGTTCCGGTCGACTCCGTGGATCTGAAAGGCTCGAGACATGCTCCTCACTCGCTGGTAGGTGGACAGGATCTTCTTATAGCGAATCAAAACTCCGTCTGGGTCTTTAACTGGGAGGAGAAAGTAAATGGGGACATCTGTTCAGTCAACCACAGGACAAAAGCAGAGTTTATGGGACTTTTTTCACAAGATCAGAAGGTTCATGGAGATTCCATACTAACTGTGTAGAACATTTACTTCAACCACAACTAAAAATAAAGAAAATCTACAGAGCAAAATAATGCCTGAAATGGGGGAATGTTTTCTATGTCCTAGAAAACAACACAAGTTTTATGAATTTGACAAAAAAAAAGCATAATCATAATTAACCGTTGTGCTATCTTAGATGACCCCACCCTTACATTGACATGTTATTCCTACCATGAGAAAGGTGGATAAAAGTGGAAAGATTTCATGTAATCCATGGACACCAGTGAAGATCACAAATCCTTGAAGAAAATGGTTCAGCGCACTGTCTAGTGGGTCTAGATGACCCACCTCCCAATGTTAAAGTGCCTAGGATAGCACAAGGGTTAAAGGAGCACTGGGATTACTTTGAAAATAATTATGTTATGAGTGGGATTTTAAGAAAATATTTCTGGAGGGAGTTGATGGTAAAAGACCTCGATTCATTTTAGAAACATTTAGGATCGAAGCCTCACACCGTCATCAGAGTGACCTTCAGACGTCCAGCAAGCTTCTTCTGG
The DNA here is from genome assembly GCA_023969325.1 of Oryzias curvinotus. Lineage (NCBI taxonomy): Eukaryota > Metazoa > Chordata > Actinopteri > Beloniformes > Adrianichthyidae > Oryzias > Oryzias curvinotus. The sequence goes on from CM043716.1 coordinate 23,162,651, forward strand.
AGCACAGAAGCTTTGTGGCAGAGAAACTATCTGAACTCACATTAGCAGAGCCTGTTCTCACTCATGGAGAAGACTATGTGGGGGGGGGGTGAAGGATATTTCCAAGAAGGGTTTGTGTCACATGACGCCTTCACCTCTTTGTCTCTCCCGGCCGTGTGTGATCCTAAAGATCCTCCTCATCTTCATCCTGGGCTCTCCTGCGTTCCGTGCTCGGCCCTTCTTCTTTGAGCTCTTCTCCACTGATGAGTCCTCCTCCTCCTCCTCCTCTGCTTCCTCCTCCTCCTCTTCCTCCACATACTCATCTTCGGTGTAATATTTGTCTTCTTTGATGTGAAACTCTTGTTTGACTAAAAACAGAAAGAGAACATGTGAAGCCCTCCTCAGATGTGAACATGTTCATCTATGGCGATCTTCCTCACCAGGAACGGAGATGTTGCGGCGGGTTCGAGATCCAGAGTCCTGCAGGCGTTTCAGGGTCATTCCAGAGCGGGTGGTCATGGGGGAGGGAGGGCTTGGCGAGCAGTTGGGCTGGACCTTCACAGCACGCTGAGCATCACCACACCACTCAGTGGCTGCAAGCAGACAGACCATCGCATTGGGTCAAACTTTAACAGCAGAACTAGAATCTCACAGCTGCCAATTACTGTTGTGATCAAGAAATTTGGTCAAAATCAAGGAGGATTTTCAACACTAGGAGTGAAAAACATGACATTTCCTCCATCTATCCTTAAAAAGTCGGAATTTTTTATCTTCACAATGTCTTTGTAAATGTGTAAATGTCTTAAATCAAGGCAGGAGCTCATAATGGAGGAGAAGTGCAGGAGCAGAGCCACCAACCTTCTGGACTCATGCTGACGATGAAGCGGTTCAGCTGACAGCGCAGGAAGTTTCGCTCCTCCTCCAGCTCCTCAATGCGCTTCTGCAGCCAGGAGTTCTTCTCCAGGGAGACGTACAGGTGAGCCCGGAGGTTGGAGACCAGGATGAAGGGGCTGTACTGAGGGTGGGGAAGCTCCTGCACTCCAGGGTCTGCAGGAGGACAAAAAGGAGCAATGTTGAGAATCAAACAGGAAGGTGGAGAATCTGGAAAGCTGAACATCGTCCACCGACGCACCGTCCATCATCTGCTGGCCGTGATTCAGGTGGTAGGTGGGGGGCCGCTCTGCATTATCCTCCAGGGGAAAAGACACCTCATAGGCATTCAGATACATACCCCCACCTTCTCCTCCTCCTCCTCCTGCAGCAGCTGAGGATGTCGACAACTGTGGCTCATAATGCTCTGAGACCAAAAAAAAACAAAAAAACATCAACCTGAAGGTGAAATAATTCAATGAATTATTAATTTTTTAATGATTAACAATGAGACCAAATAGATTTTCATTACAGGCAGGAAGAATTTAATGAAGCAGAGGTTTTAAAAGTACACTAGAATTGATAAATGCAACAGAAAAGGGATGTTAAATACAAAAAATATATTTACCGTAATTTGATCAATTTAAAGGCAATGAAAAAAGCCAAGTTGTCAAACATGTATTAATCAAATGAAGCTTTTTTTCACTAACCAATAGAAATATGTTGATTTACAATCAAAGAGGCGTTCAACGAAAAGAATTTGATAAAAATGGGTTTTTTAAAAAAAGAGCTCTAAATGTGCTTCCATCTGAGTTGCTATACAGTTTTGCGGTCTCTAATATTATTACCTCACAAAATGGGGACATATTTCGTAAAAGAAAAAAAAAGTACTCTTGTAAAAACGAAAACTAAAAAGAGGTAAATGTGTTCAAAATGTTTGCAAATACTACATTAATGGGTCATATTTTATAACGATTCAAAACTTGCATATCTGACGACACAAAAAGCCAAAATCTCTTCAAATGAAAGCAGAGATGATGATGGGGGGATGTGGGCGTGGCTTCAGTTTATATCTAATTTTTCTTCAACTAAACGTAAATTTTAGTAGTTGCGAATGAGTCATGACAAGAGACCTATGCGTGTTCATGAAAAAACATTCACACTTTGCTATTGCTTTAGTCCATATTTCTTAAAATTTAGAGTCAAAGTACAGTGTAAATTGACTAAAACACAGAGACCATACAGATCAGGAATAACCTGCAAAAATGGGTCTTTATTAATCACGTGACAATTAAAATAATATCTTACAAATGCAAGATATTGCATATTAATTACGGTTTATCATATAGTTGGAATGCTGTGAACAGTGAAGCACAATATAATTACACACTATAACATTTAGCATGTTGATAGACTAACGCAGAAATAAATGGGCAGTGTTCTCTTTTGTTTCAGACTAAATCGTCTTTTGTGTCAAAAGTTTCTCAGGAAACAGTGGAAGTGAGCTCAGGTGTGGGATGCGTCACGTTCCAAAGCTGCTCTTACCTGGCGGGGTTGCCTCGTGCCTGCAGTTTGGAGGGTTCATGGCTGTTCCGCTGGTGTACTGATGGGTAATAAACCCGCGAGGCGCCGTCACGGATGCCCGGCCGTCCAGACAGCGGCTATACTTCTGTAATACAGGCTGAAGCACAACGCTGCACGCGCCAACCTCCAAGGGCTCGCAGCAGCAATTACCTGATTATAAGTGGCCCCAACAGGTGTACCGCGGGCAGATTTGTCTGCATCACACATGCGCAGAATCACCCCCTTCAGCAACTTAGCTTACTTCTTTACAACATTCTACAGAAAAAGGTAAAAAGTGTCAGTTCTTTTTCAAACTTTAATGTATTTTTTGAAATAAACAATTTGAAGATTAGTGAAAATGGTCAGAATCATAAGAATAAACATATTTAAAATAAATTTATTTTTTTCTTTAGATTTATATACATGTATATATTTATATTTTTATATATTTTTTTCTTTAGAAAATATTTCGAGCTTATAAGTAAATTGAGATGCCTCCTGAAGTGAGAGAGAAAAAAGAAAGAAAAAAAGGACACAAAAAAAAACTACCGGAAATGTGTCACCTGAGAGGGTGGAGCTAAGTAGGGTGGCTACGATGAGCAGGTAAAAACGGAGAAAAGGGCAAAAACAACAGGAGCTAAAATCCGTTTATCGCCAAGAAACACAAAAAACAGGTAAGGAAACCGTAAAGCTTCAAAAACTCGACCGACTTTAAAGATTTAGGGTAAAGATTTCACCAGAGTTCACCTGAATGATGTTTATCTGGGGTGGGATCCATTATTTTCTTAAAAGATCTACAGATTTTGTAACCCTCAGGTCTGATTAAACCATAGTTGTTGTGTGTTTTCTTACTGTAAATTGGGATTTTTAAAAGCATCACACTGTTGATCTATTTTACTACTGCAACAAATTTGCTCAGACTCTTTTCTTCTTTGATTTACCTTTTTGAGGCTCAAACCACAGATCCACGACAAGACCAAGCTGCTTTTAGCTATTGTCTGTGTTTTTTTTACAACAATATTCACATTTTTATTTATTTTATTTATTATATATATATGTGTACTCACAGAAAGTTTATGTATTAGAACCGTTTTCTTACTAGATGCTTTTGTCAGTTATTGGAATTTGAAAGAAAATGCCAAATTTTTATTATAAACTTTATTAAAAATGTAAGATTAATACATGTTACAGTTTTGAAATCCAGAACCATAAAAAGTAATTTATGATCTACTTCTAACAATTGTATCCATTATTTATTACTTTACTGTTGAAACACAAAAATTTAGCACATATAATCAGCCCCAAATCTATGAGGGTGGGATTATATAATTTTGCTGCTTTCCATTCTTATTCAAGCAATTAATCAAACTCTACATAAAAATCATCATATTTAATGGATTCAATGTGTCGTGTGTGTTGTATGTATAGGTGCAAATTTGGGTTATAATTATGAGGAATCATAATATCAAGATAGCATATTTACAAAAATGTATTTTCTAATCAGTTAATGAATAATATCCTAAATATATTTGGATATAAATTTTTATTGACTTTTATTTTGTTTGTATTGATTGAAATAAACCAATTCAATAAAATTGAGCATTTCTATGGATTATTTTGTGTAATCCTGCCAATGTTTTTATATAAATATAATATTGTGGCAATTTGGGTGTAAATTCTCTTATAGAAAAGGGGGAGAAAAAATGCTCTGACTTAGAGGAAAATAGACACAAATGCTGGTTTATCAAAAGCAGCTAAACAATAGTGGGGAAATAATCCTGTATAATCTTATAATTCTTGCTTTGGGAAAACCCCTTATTGAAACAGCACTTGTCAGCCACTAAAGACCCCCTCTGATGAAAATCGTGTCTTTAACATGTTCGTTTTGCATGTTCCTGATGATGGAGGGCATCTATAATGAAAATTAAGCTTGAAATAATATTTTAGAGTTTTTAAAATTAAAATTATTGTGAATCAGGAAGAGACAAAAAATATGCAGTTTGAAAAAGAGCATTTTTGTGAAATAGAAAACATATGAAGGACGGGCCACAAGCTCCCAGCATAATCATAATGAAAAGACCACAAGGGACGCTTTGAAAATAGACCAAAAGATGATGAGAGCGAGACTTTAATCTGTATTTATGACTGTTGGTTTAGATATGTGAAGACCTGCACAGCTTCAGACTGAATGTTTTTGGTTCCTCATTAGCTCCTCCCTCTCAGCTGCAGCATGGTGCCCAATGAGGGGCTGTCCCACTGCAAACTGGCGCTGGCCTTTGCTGTCATCATGGACCTGCTGGGGGGGGCCGCTCTGCTGGTGGGAGTCTTTGCCCGTCTGCAGATTAAAGGACAGGATTACGGAGATTTGCTGGTCTACAGTGGTACGTTTTGAAAAACGTGCAGAACTTAAAGGCGCTTTTTCTTTTTTCCTGCCTCTAACATGGATGTGACGGCGCGCCCACAGGTGCTCTGCTCGTCGTGGTCTCCCTTGCCGGCTGGGTGCTGTGGTACAGTGGGAACATTGAGGGCCTGACCCCAAAGAAGGAGCTCGGACACATCGGCAGCGCGGTGGACAGGATCGCCCGCACCCTCAGCCGGAAGATGCGCACGCGCAGAGAACGCCACTGAGCGCATCTGCTCCACTGCAACCACCGTCTCTGACAGTGTTTTGTCTAAAAAGTGAGGCCATGAGCATTCCAAATGTTTTGTTACCAAAGTGTTTTATTTTTTACGAGTGTCAGATGTCAAATAAACTTTTTGGATAAAATCACATTTGATTTATGTTTTTCTTCCACTCTGATCACAAAGAAATAAACATAAAATTTCAAAGTTCTAACATAAAATATGTTTTATTTTGGTAACTATATTTTTAAAAAGACATAAGCTGTGGACACAATACTAGAAACATCACTGGAAATCCATCCATCCATTTTCTTAACCCGCTACATCCCTTTTGGGGTCAGGGGGTTTCCTATCTCTTCAAACGTTTGACCCCACAACTGAAACAGTGGTTGGATGAATTTTTGAAAATTAGCTTGTTTAATCAAAACTCCATAAACCATCCACAGCAGGGCCCCTGGTCCTCAAGATGTACCAGCAAAAGGTGCAGTGACATCTGGAGAACAAGCAGAGTGGGAGATCTTAAGGGCCAGGACGATCTCTGATTTTTGTGGAGGGCGCCATCTTTAAACAGGAAGCATTTTTACAAACATCCTGAAGGATTCATCTATACACTTGTGCTCTTCGAAAAAACAGCAGATATGAAACCTAGACATGAGTTAAAAACGTATAACAACCAACAACGTGGTGGTATTTTTAGAGAGAGAAGCAGGAGAGACTAAATCCAGAGGAGTCGGAACAGTTTTCCATCTTTTGGGGAATGATGTGACCTCCCTCTGCATATGGAGTAAAAGTAAATTAACTAGAAAAGTCTAAGAAGCTTAAAAAGCGCAGAATTTCCTCAATAAGGGGAAATTTTGTGCTATATGTTAAAGGAAAAAAACAAGTTATATAAAAACCACTAAATAAACTATACATGCAAAGAGTTCTGCTAAACGATTCAAGACCTTTTATGAAACTTCAACTTTCTATGCAGTCGTCTGCTGGTGTGGAGGAATTACTGGCAGGCACAAAAAGAAAATGGACAAACTGGTCAAGAGAGCTAGCTCTGTCCTGGGCTGTCTCCTGGACTCGGTGGACTCTGTAGGTGAGAGGAGGATGCTGACCAAGCTATCCAGCGTCCAGAACAACCCCTCTCACCCCCCACAGCAGTCAGACTATACAATAACACGCTCTAGGACTGCTGAGACTGCTGCTGTATTTATCTTGCTATTTATGACGTGTACTTTTACTTCCATTTTTTAATATTACAATTTTTACTCTTACTCATTCTATTTTGTTTTTCTAACTGCCATATTTCTTGTTTGGCTGCTGTGACAACTGCATTTCCCTCCGGGAATCAATAAAGTCTTATCTTATCTTATCTTATCTTATCTTATCTTATCTTATCTTATCTTATCTGTATAGTGAACAGAAATGTTGCATTTTTTTCAATATAAACCAAAGATGCAAAAAATTGTGAAATTTATGATGACTGACAATTTAGCTGAAGGAAGTTAAAAAAAAACAACATTGACAGATTCTAAAAAATGATTAAAAAGAAACAGAATCTGCATGAATACACAAGTGAAAGAGTTACAGAATGATTAAATGAAAAATTAAAAAAAGTAAATGTTGCATTTGCTTTGAGAGTTTTGGGTTGATTGACGTTTTTTGTAAGACCTAGAAAAATAGCCAACAAACTGAAACTTTGCCTGTATTTTTGTAAGAATTAGAAAAGATTTGAACGCTTTGTAGTTTTTGAAGTCCATTTGCCAATCACAATAGCCGTTTACAATGATGTCGGGACGACACATTCAAAATGTAATATGAAGGTTTCAAAAAGGGTTTTAGCTTTAAATTTTTTATTTAAAACAGTCATAGCAACAGTTATGACACATAAAGTTTATGCCCTTTGGAGTAAATACTTGAAGTGTTGTAGTTGAGTGGAGCTTGGCCAGGGTTTTAAAGATTTTTCACATAGTTTTGACTTTTTTCTGCACGTTTTGGGATTGATATATTTTAAATGTTGTCTCTACATGTTTTATATTTTTTGTAAACCATAAAACTGTTTGATCAATTTTTTTATGAGTTTACAGTTAAAAAAAAAAAAAAGACAAAGAGTACCGTAAATTTGAGCTTTTGTACATTTTCAGGTTTACTGTGGAAATATTGTTTAACATAAGGAAAAATAGCTGTTAAAAAAGCAGAGCTATTTAGGAGTTCTAAAAATTCTATATACAAAAAAGTATATATTCTCAGAGACAAATAATAAACCTGCTGTTTGAAAGTAAAGACAGAAATAACATTTATCTAATACCAAAAATTCAACTTTACCTCACAAATAGGGGTAACTTGGTGTTATAGCTTCAATAAAGAAAACAAACGCTTGTATGGACATTAGTTTTGAATAAGATAAGATAAGATAAGATAAGATAAGATAAGATATTCCTTTATTCGTCCCACGATGGGGAAATTTCCTTATTGCGGCAGCAGTACAGGGCAGAGAGAGAGCAATATATAAAGAAACAAAACTTTGGAGTCAGTATAAACAAATATATACACAATATACACTCATATACACTCATATTTCTAAAGAAAATTGCACAAGATGCATAGTCAGTTATTGCACAGGGTAAGCTAAATAAATAAATAAGACAGAGCCGATGATGTTGGTTAACGTGGTTCACTGGAGCAGCTAAGGTTGTTCAGTCTAATGGCAGCAGGTAGAAACGACCTGCGGTGTCGCTCCTTCAGACACTTAGGATGTCTCAGTCTGGCGCTGAAAGAGCTGCACAGTGAGGACACAGACTCATACATGGGGTGGGCGTCGTTCTCCATCATGGATGATAGCTTAGCTACCATCCTACTCTCTCCCACCTCCTGCATTGAGTCCAAAGGCAGCCCCAGAACGGAGCTGGCCATATACCTGCATAAATTCCCAACACTCTTCATATTCTTCATATAATTAATTTAATCTTAAACATAACCTTAAAATAAGAGGATGTTCCTTTGTTCATTTTATTTAAAGATTAATTTTATTATCCGGAAACATTACTTTTTATTTTTTGCTTGTATGAAACAATATATTTTAGACTATAAAGCTACGATGACCAAATATTTATTTATAAACTGTGTAGTTTTTTTACACAGAGCTTTATTATTTTTTATTACATATATATTTATTATTACTTTTTACTTTTACTTTAGTAATAAAATGTTTTTTTAAATGCCATTGCTACTCAAATTAAAATGTGATTTATGTTCTAAAATGATATTTGGGGGGATTAGGGTCCTGCTGCCCTCTGCTGGTCATGTATGGGTGTTACATGACTTGATGCTGAACACCTAAGGATAAGAAGAGGAAAAGGACAAAAATCTAAATACATTTTGTTGAAATAAAAAATAAAAAAAGAGAGAAAAAACAACCACAGAAACCACAAAAAATAAAATCCAGTTTTGATTTGATCAGACAAAAATGTTCCGCTCTTAACAAGAGATTATAGCAATCACCAATTGAAATCTGCTTAAAAATCTGCTTTACTTTACTTTAAGTTGAGGGATATTTATGGAGCAGAGAATCAACGTTATTTATTTAGAAACCAATTGCACAAGTCTGGTCAAAGACCTGGGAAAGGACTTCTCAGCTCTGTTATGGTCCTTGCCAGTTTTCCATGACTCTTTCTGTTTTGTGTGGCGGCCAAATCCTCCTTACGCGGCCCAACATCACCTCTTTTACCTCCCCGTCTTCCTTCTGCTCCTCCATTTTAATCCCCGTGCTCCTTATAGTCTAAGGATTCCCTTCCCCAAAGCTCACTCTAAACCAAGGTTGTGGGTTAAAGGTGAGGTTGTGGACTGTGAGAGAAGACTTGTTTACAGGGCCAAGCAATGCAAGACTGTTAATCCACCAAAGCCAGATACCTTATCGTCTGAAGGGAAAGTCTTTTTATCTAAAAGAGGAAAGGTAATATAGTTAAACTGAGGGTCACTCAGATCACTGAGAACGTGGATTGAACTGCTTCTATCAGCAGAGCTAACTCTGCCTAACGACTGTTTCTTTATCAGACAGTCAGATGCTCCAGGACATGGTAACTGTTTTTACCCTTAATTAATACTTTTACGTTTTTTTTTTTTTTTTTTTTTATTCCATTGCACTAAAAGAAAGAGAATGCTCAAAATACCCCATAAAACTCCACTCCTGGAAAGTTTGTATCCAAAGAGTTTATCACATTTGTAGTAACTCCTAGCAGATATTGTTTTAAATCTATGATTTCCCTGCTTTCATTTTGACAGCATTTCAAGCTTTTTTTCTTTAATTTCGGAAGATAATTGAGTAAAAAGTGTTTGACTTAAATAAATGTCAATGTAAATTGTGCTTATTTGTAATTTAGTTTTTTGGCAAATAAATGTGGTTTTGAGCAATGATTCTCCTAAAACAGAAGTTTTAATGTCTTTTGGTTGATCAAATTTTGCATTTTGTTTGAACATTTTTACTATTCATTTTTCCCTAATATTTCATCATTATTCAGCTAATTTGTTCAAATTAGACTTTTTCCTTTAGTTTAGCTCAAAACATAACATGTTGTGGCTCAGATTACTTATATTCTACTATTTAAGTTGGTTCAATGTATTGTTTTTATGGATTTGTTTAGCTCTTTTAATTTTTTTACTTTTTCTTCAGCTCATGTCAAACAACCATTTCAGCGTTTTTGGGAACGTTAGATTAGAGTACAGTAATCTTAAATTCAAATTTTGTTAGATTTTTTGACCCCCCCCCCCCTTTTTAAAAAAAAGATAATTAATCAATAGTTGCATTGTATTGTAGTGAATGATTCATATTTTGATATAAATTATTTCCCTGAGCTAATTTAAAGTTTGTACATTTTTCAAAAACCTTTTTGTGTAATACATTTTTAGCCAACTCAGCATATGATGTCATTTCTAGTTGCTCTAACAATGCTTCTTCTGAGCTACCTTACACTTTCTCAGCTAACTTTGAATTAAATACAATATTTCTATTGCTGATTTTGGCTGGATTTTTGTTGCTGTTCTGTCCTTTTTCATCCCAATTAATGCTATTTTAGCAGTTATTATAACTATTTCTATAACTCTTTATCTTTTAAAGCATCTATCTATTTTAAAACTATTGAGGGTTTTACACTTTTGTCTTCCATTAATCTGCTTTTCTTTTCCTTGAACAAATTTCAAATTTTTGTCATCATTAAATCAATCTCTTGAAAAATAAAAAAGGAATTTAGACGTTTTGGAGTCAATAACAAAAAGGAATGAATATCACAAATGGAATCTCCTCTTCTTGTTGCTGCTTTGACTTCTTCTCCTCCTCGGTGGTCTGACATGGTAAAGCAGAACAATCATATGTCGCATTTTGTTGGAAGAAACCACTTTTAAAACGTTCTAATTTGGGGAATTTTTGCATGCAATCTAAAAGATAATGTAGTCATGATAATGCTTAACTTTTTGAGTTTATTTATTTTTTTATTACAAAAGCAAGACAGTTCCAATGAATAATAAAGTACAGCATGTGTCAGAATCATCTGTTTTTCCTGAAATTTTCTGTAAAAACAGATGTCCTGAAATGTTGACTCAAAGCCTCAGTGACGATGTGTTTGGGCTTCAGCACAGTCCTGTTTCACACAGCTCTGGACAATTTTGAATGAGTAAATACTGCCGACTGTAGCGAGGCATTACACCCAGTTGGTCAAGAGGTTTAAAAACGGGTTGATCCCTGAGGTCAGCAGAGTTCAGACAGCTGGTTTCCCACCTACTCAAAGGAAGGTGCTGCAGTCCCTGTGTACAGATGCAGAGTGACAGAGAAGCAGATGGTGAGGTCAGCAGTCAACACTCCATTAAGTACATTCAAATCCTGTACTGACTGAAGTACCGACACCCTCCACCCACCAAGCTCTAGATTTAACCGTTAAGTCTCAAGGACCAAAGTAGTCCAGGAAATCTTTTACTTTGTCGCGTCATCTGATCAGGTTTGGAGCAGATAGGCAACCCTGTGGTTGGGATGTCCATTTCCATTGTTCATCTAACATTTTTTTGAAGATTTCAGCTACATTCTCCCCCCTTTTTATTTGTTCTTTCACCCAAAGTGGCAGAAACTTTCATTAAACATTTCTACTGTACCAACTAGTCTGTTGGTGGTGGGGGTGGGGGGGGGGGGTATTGCAGTCAGTGACACCAACAGACTGAACAAGCTCATCAGGAAGGCGGGTTCTGTCATTGGCTGCAAACAGGAAACATTTGAAGCAGTGATGAAGAGGAGGTCGCTGAACAGACTCCTTTCAATCATGGACAACCCAGACCATCCTCTCCACCCTGTCCTGGACAAACAGCGGAGCTCCTTCTCTAAGAGGCTCAGACAGCTCCGCTCCAAAACTGCCCGGCACTGGAAATCCTTCCTACCCAATACAATAACCCAGTACAATAACTCACAATGCAACAGATAACCCTTGCACATTTTTTTTTCTATTTTGCACATTTCTTTTGCACATCTTTTTACCTGCACTGTTTTGTAAATAGCTTTTTAAATTATAACACATTTTCCTTGTTCTTGTTTTTCATTTTTATTTTATATTATTCTTAGTCTTTTTTCCCCTCTGCTGTCAGTTGCTATGGTAACGAACAAATTTCGATCAATAAAGTATTTCTGATTCTGATTCTTGTGTCTTTTTCCATTTTTTCCCTTTGAGCTTACATTTGGGTAGTTTATTATCTTTCACAAAGTTCTCCATGTAACGTCAGCAGCTACCATTGTTCTGCTTCGTTCCAATTTTTAACAGTAACACACAGTCTTTGGCTAAATTATTAGGATTTGTTGTAACATTTCAAGCATTGCTTTCAATCGTGAGTTCAACAAAGCCTTGCATTGTTTTTTCTTTTTCAGAGACACATTTTCAGCAATTCTAGCATCTTTATAACTAAAAAAGCTTGAGTTTTATTGATTTTATTAAGTTGAAGCCAACCTAGAATTACCATATATTGCAGTTCCTCCAAAGACCACTGGAGGCAGGTTGCAAAAGAGCAATTCTCTATTGAATTACAAGTCAAATACTTCACATAAAACAAAGCAAAACATTCTGTGCATTCTGATCTCAGAAGCATTACTAGTTTTTATTTCTTAATGCAGTGTTTTTCAACCAGTGTGCCGCGGCACACTAGTGTGCCGTGGGAGATGGTCAAGTGTGCCGTGGGAAATTACCCTCATTAACTGATCTAACAACATTTCCCATCTCCAGGAAATCAGCTCTGTGTTCATCCAAGCAGGCCCTGATAAAACACTGAGGAGTTAGGAATATAAAAGATCATAAAATACTTTTTCTTTGCGTTTATTTGATTCTATTAAAGACATTTTGATAAGAATGACGTACCGTGATATAGCTACAGCTCCGGCTGTAATTTGGAAAAGTTCCGCCCCTTTAACTGTCTCCACCAATCATTCTTGGGGGCTTAATCACATGTCATCGGTCTGACCAATCAGAAGTGGTTAAAGTCTTCACTTCCTTGTCCCAATTTAGCTCGTAAAGTCTCTCAGTTCCAACAAAAATACCAGCTAAAGCTCGTCTTTAGCGGTGTAGCTTTCCACAGAATCCGGTGTCAGACCGTGGAACAAGAGAACAAAACCATGAAGCTCAGAGACGCGATCTCCGCCGGCCTTTTAATGCACTACATTTCCCATGATGCATTGGGTTGTGAGAGTGAAAGCAAACAAGGAGATCTGTTGTTAAACGTCTCGAAACCAACGAACACACATCAAACTGTTTTTAAATCTTCTAACTTAACTTTTATTGCATCTTTTAGAAATAAACAGCTGCAGTTTCCAGCTTTTTCTGCAACAATTATCTAAAAAATGCACGTGAGATTGCAGAGGGGCTGTAGATCAATACAGACTATGAGTTTCTCCGTTTGTTTGTTTTTTTAATTTTTTTTTATTTTTAGATCCTGGTGTGCCGCGGGATTTTTTTTATGGTTAAAGTGTGCCGTGGCTCAGAAAAGGTTGAAAAACACTGTCTTAATGTGTTAGTCTTGACAACTCTGAAGGAGTTTAAATTAGGAATGCCCCTAAATCAAAATTGAATATATCTAAGGGGCGTGCTTTTTGATTGGCAGTTGGGTGTTCAATGGATGAATCCAACAGAGCTTCGAGTCTAATTTTGTCTATCAGCTGAGTAAACCTTGGTCAATATGCTCCTCCCACTTTTGGCTTGATTTGCCTTATAGAAGTATATTAAGTGAAATTTGCAGATGTAGTCAAAGGCAATTGAGTCTTTTGGTCAAAGTGTGAAGAAAATGTTGAGAACGGCATGAACATGACACAGTAACATCTTTTGGGGGAGGCAGTGGGGTCATGACGGACGGCATTTCCTTCACTAAAAAAAAAAAAAAACAAAAATTTTATAAGCAGAAAAACTTTAAGATTTTGGAAATAGGGATGATTCCAAATCTCCACAGTCTGGGACCAAATCTAGTCTCCATGGTAACCCCGTCTCCCCAAAGAGGGTTCTGGAGAGTTTCCTTCAGAATTGTGGGGCGGATACTAAATCAAATCAAATCAAACTTTATTTATACGGCACTTTTACAACTCAGGTCAGTCAAAGTGCTTTGCATAAAAATATGATAAAATGTAAAAACAAAATGGCAAGACAAGCAAAAGTTTTCTTTAAAACCTGCACAACGCCGACACCCCCCCCCCCCACACACACACACACACACCATGATAAAAAGAGTGATAAAATGATACGATGTAGAAACCTGGCTTTGTACTAGGGAGGGGAAACGATCTTTTGGGAACATGAGGACATCAGTGACCCCCTACTCAAGATCACGGAGTACACTAGCACAGGACCCCCCAGATCAGAGTTTAAGAGCCAGACCTGGCTGAGAGATCCCACTGTAGCAACCCCGTTCACTGAGAAGGATCAGTCACTGATGTGGAGGATCCCTCTGAGGAAAACACCGGAGTTACAACTAAAATGGAAAAGGAATAAAAGTTAAATTAAAATTAAAATATATTTAAAACAACAAAAGCAAATAAGTACATAAATAAACTTTAATAGACACATAACATGGTAAGTGTGAATAAGTAAATTAAAAATAAAATAAATAAGTAAAAAAAAAAATATATGTACATACACATATATCAAAGTGCTAAAATGGTTTTTTGATGGTTTGAGGAAGCCGTTTTGTGTAGTGATCAACACATCTACACTGTCTGACTTCAAACAAAAGTAATACTGTCCAACAGAACCAGGCTGGTGATTTTTTTTTTAAGATGTAAGTGTCTGGTTATTATTGCTGTGTTTAGTTGTTTCACACACTGCAGAGTTTTTTACAGTTTCATGCATTTGCTGAGAAGATGTATTCATGTTTCTTGGGTGCAACCCATACACTCTTGTCAGATTCTTGTCACAATCCTTCAGGTTTTCTAGTGATATCTTGTCAAGATGTTTTATTACAAGAAATAATCAGCTAAATCCAAATTCTCCTACTTTTTGCGCCATTAAAGTGATTATTAGGATTATTGCTTGAAATTCAAAGGTTTAAAATAATATACTGTAACTGTACTGGAACTGTAACATTATTATTAGGATTCTTTCCAGCTGTGCATCTTGTTTCCTTTGATTTTAGACTAAAATTAAATCAAATATGCCAAATAATGTAAATTACTAGGTTTGAATTTACAAACATAATTTATAAATAAGAGCTAGAACCACGACCAATCAGTCAACATGTGTATACGATTAGCTTAAGGTGTGTTTTCCACACAGCAGAAGTGACACAAACCTTAGCTTAGTTTCCTAAAATATATCGAAACGTGTATTTCTATGCTATAAATTCACGTTCTCTGGAAATAAAAAAATATTTGATAGTGTACACACAAAGTTTATTCCAAATTTGAACAGAATGTGATGACTTACAAAAACAAGTCAGAATTAATTCTGTTTTAACTTCCACTCACGTCCAAAAACTCCAAAAACGGACTCGTTAAGTAAGTTCTGTGTTCATCTTTAGATCACTACTGTCCAACCTCTGCACAAAAATAATCTTTTCAATCAAGCCAACACAAGGAAATATGTGCCATGTGACTAATTAATCAGGTTCATAGCTGCTGCTGAGGCTCCACCTCTGACAGACACATATGTGGTTGGTGGCAGCAGGTGGAGGCTGATTTCTGTTGCTGCTGCTGCTGTCAGAACCAGCATCTCTACTCCTAGCCTTCTGCTGATCGCACAGGTAAGAACCACACCACGGTGCTAACTGAGTAGCACCGTCTGTTTATGCCACTCTTCAAGATGAAGCAGCTAGAGATTTTGATTTAAAAAGCATCTGATGGACAAATCCTGATCATAATTCTGTTTTTTTATTGCATAATTGAACATTTTAACTAATAACTGGCATGCAAGAGTTTTTTTTCTGCAGATTTGTATGTTTCTCGACTCACCTGATACCTTCGATTACCAACTCTTTATTTGCAAAAAGTGTGAAAACGTGTTTTTTAAGTGTAATACCGAACCACCCAACTCTAAAAACATGCAAGACGGCTGAAATATCTCTAATAACGAAGAAAAAGTTATAGCAGTTGGTCTAAATTTCCCCTCCTTACTAATGGAATGGAGCATTTCATGAACAATGTGCAACAAAATAGATTTTATTATTTCATTTATGGCTATATCCTGTAACAATTCCCCACCAAAAAGCAGGTCTGAAGGTTGTTTATATTAAATTTCCATTATGTCCAGATTTAGTTCCTGTTTGGCTCATTTCCTTATAGTGAAGAGCCCTTTCGTATCATGTAACAGTATTTCCTCTACTTTTAACTTTCATAAGCTGCCTTGAATCTAAAATAGCAAGGGGGGGATGCCAGAACTTTCTGACGCACAACATGTTACTCAAAGATAAACAACCCTTAAGATCTGAACTAAGTTGCCAGTGTTACTCCTGCTTGATTGGCTTAATAAGCTTTTAAAGCGGCTTCTGTTCTTTTCACAGCATTTGTGTCTCAGAGCTTGAAGTGCAGGCAGAGACGAGGATCAACCACGGACTGTCATCTGTTTACTACGACCGCAAAATAAAACTCATTAAAGTGGAATTGTCTCACGATCACCCAAGAAAATCTGCCCGAATTCACAACTGTAGTGTGTAAACGCTAGTCGCAGCGATGGGGAACAGCAAGAGCGGTGCCGTGTCCAAGGAGATCCTGGAGGACCTGAAACTCAGTACCAAGTTCTCAGAGACTGAGATCGTCCACTGGTACGAAAACTTCAAGAAGCAGTGTCCGTCGGGGCGCATTACCAAAGAGGAGTTTCAGAACATCTACAGCAAGTTCTTCCCGGAAAGCGACGCCAACACGTACGCCCAGCATGTCTTTCGCTCCTTTGACACCAACGATGATGGCACTTTGGATTTCAAGGAGTACATCATTGCCCTCCACATGACGTCAACAGGGAAGACCACAAGGAAACTGGAGTGGGCCTTTTCGCTCTTTGACGTAGACAAAAACGGATATATCACCAAGTCTGAGGTCAAAGAAATCTGTGCGGTGAGTTTGAGGCACTCTTGCTGACTCATTATACTCAAAGCATACTGCAAATTCTTTACAGAGCTATAGAAAATCATGTCATCTACATAGAACTTAATAACTGATTTAAGCAAACGGCAAATCAAATCCTTTGGAATGAGCATAAATTTAACAAAAATTGGTTGAAATTTGCTATTCCAGTTACTTAAAACCTGGAAGACTGGATTGGAGTAAAAAATATTTAATTAGCAGATGTTTAAAAAAGTTTCAGCGGGTAGTTTTAGGAATTTTGATTTTTACTATCTCATTTTAAGGGAATAAAGACTGTTGTTTTTATTTTCTAGACCTTTACTGACAAGGTTTTATTCACTAGTTGGTGGCACACTCACTAAACCATTACACTCACATAAGGTAAGCAACTTGTGAGAAATTGAATTCAGATTGTCAAAGACATTTAATCCATAGGCACTAAGAAAGCAAAAAAGAAGTAATTCAAGTAATCAAATTGAATAATTTGGGTCTATAAAGCCAGAGACATTTTTGTTTCTAAATGTAGACTTAACAATTGAAAATGTGTTCATCACACCACTATATAGTGCTAATGAGGGCTTCTGTTGTTGCAAGACGCAATTCATCTGACCTGTAACTTTTGCAAACTTATTCTTAAGGATTACCCTTGTGGATTTATCATTCAGGCAGATTAATCCCAGGACAGCGTTTGACGGGAACACCCAGGTAACCCACATGCCTTAGCAGATCGACTCAAAACGAAAGGAGTAAAATCCAGTCTTTAGTCAATATTAACAAAGTGACATTTAGTTTCAATATATCACCAAAAAAATAAAAATAGCAGAATCCACTGTAAGGTAGTGCCATGAAATGTGATGAACAGCCTCGTCAGTCTCAGACATAATAAGGTATTGCTATTGACATATTATTTTTGTCAAGGCCCATGTTTTGAATCCGTGCAGTGAGTTTCTTGTGCTGCTTACAATCTTAAGATGTAGGTAAAAGGTTTAAGACATATACTAAAAAGGGAACATTTTAACATTTTTTTGGAGTCAAATGTAAATAATGTAATGCAGATAGGTTGTTCAATGATTTGTGAAAAAAGTTGCTTTGTACAATGATATTTGTACACATTATGACTCCAAACTGAAATGATTCCACTCTGTTCTCTTCACAGTCATTCAAAACAGACTTTTATGCAGAAAACAGATTTCAGTTTGATAGATTAAAGCTCATCTCATCACAGAACAAAGTCAGAGTCAGAGGGGCAAGTGGGTTAATCCCACATGTTGCTGGTTTTGTCAAGAGACCGCTGGTCAGTTTGTGACTTGGGCAAAATCCTTGAAATTAAAAGATGAATCGGTTCAGTAGTTCCAGTAATTACTTAGATTGAGTAGATCTTAAGACAGCGACCGTGAGATCTGACTAAAGTGTCCTTACTTTGTTTAACAGTCTATTTTCAAGCTGATTCCCAAAGATGAGGTGGATGACCTGCCAGATGACGAAAACACTCCTGAGAAGAGGGCGGAGAAGCTCTGGAAAACCTTCAACAAAGGAGATAACGGTGAGAGGAGAATTGAGACATAGAACGAGTTAGCAACAAAAGTCCAGAATGACGAAAAATGCAAACATTAACACTCAAATTTCATAAAATACACACTAGAAAGGAGTTAAATAGGAGTTACAACTATTCAATATACGTTTAAATTGTATTAGAAAATAACATGGATAGAAAAAATTGCATAAATATTCACCTGGGGACTATTTATTGCAAAATGAAGCTGCCAAATAAAGAAGTGACAAAAAACACCCTTGGAAAGCGATTTCACAAACCTAAACAGAGCCAAATTTAGTCAAAGTTTGAAATGACCAACATTTATTGCTCTTTTATGTCTTTGAATAAAATACATTAAAGAGTTGACTTAGTTACACTGATATTAGTTACACTCATATTTTTTAAACTCAGAAATTTAGTATGTGTGACCTTATAGGATCATATCATGGAAAACCCTCTGGTATTTGGTGGGGATGCTACTTTAAGTTAAAATACCCATTTTCTGACAAGTTTTAGAACGTTGTGCTATAGGGTACAGTTGTTCTTGGGTATTCTTAATCCAAATATGTTCTACAATAAAAGTTCCCATCTGCATTTCTACCTCCTGACCTCCTTGCCAAGAACAGCATCGTTGTGTTTTATATGTTTAACCACCGTAAAGCTATATAACATGAAAGCTTAACTACTTCAATTAGTTTGAAATTTTCATTGCATAAAGTTTATTTTCCTTATCTGGCTGGAACAGTTGTGCGTATTTGCACAAAGTTAATGTTACTTTGTCCTTTTTGCTTCATTTCAGACCGAATCGCAGAGGGAGAGTTTGTCCACGGACTGTTGAACAACGAGGAAGCCCTTTCTCTGATTCAGTATGAGCCAATGAAATAAACGTCTGATGAAGAGGACTCACCTCCCATCCGCTCCAGCCACTTTCAGCACCATCCTTCATTCTGTTAATGCAGTGACGCCTGAACGCACCCTCACACACAGGAGGCGCGCCTATAATGCGCCATTGCCCCACATCAATCAGCCGTGCATAATCTCCAGCTTGGTTTTGTAACGTTTGTTTGTATCAGTGTCCTCTTTAAAGATGTGCTGCAGATGAAACATGAAGCTAAAAAAATGTCATTGTGGTGAGAGAAGCAAAAGTTTTTACTGCTCTAAAGCAAACCCTCTCAGCTTCTTACCTGTTTCACCAAGAATTGAACCAAAACTCGATATTCTTTTTTTTTTTTTTTTTTTGCTGAAGCTCACTTATAAATGGAGACTACAATGACTGAGGTTAGGTTATTTTTTTTAGAGGAATATGTGTTAATTTTAGAATGCAAACAGATGAATTATAACCATGTGTTTCCTGCATTTCCTGAGCATTAGTTTAATTATTTTAACCTTTCTAAACACTCCCATATAAATGTTATGATTTTCAATTTTGTCTTTTTTTTTTGTCTTTTATGTATATTTACCAGTGTTGTCTGATGGTTGTTTGCTAGTAAAGTTGGAGAGTAGTCTTAGTTGAAGATTTTCCTTTGTAATAAATTCAACAAGTAAAGATTGTCATAAAAATAAAAATTTTACAAACTGTTTTTTCCTTTTCTGATTTTGTCAACCAAAACGCTTTTTTTGACAAATTCACAGAAATGTAGAGTGGGCTTAAATTAAGAAGATTTTGACTTTAAAAAAAAAATTATTTCTTTCATTTAGTTGCTCCTAATCTGAATTGAGTCTATGGTACAATCTTCATCTTTTAAACTATTTTCAAAGTGTTCCCAGTGGTCTTTTAACGTGATTATGTCAGTTAAAAGGCAAAATCCAAAAGCCTGTGTCATTTTCCAGGACATAATTTCTGCAGAACGGCAATAGTTCATTACAAATTCGCCTCTTAGTTATGGACGGGCCATTCATTAGAGTGGGTCTTTAAAACCTTTCAGATAACATCCAATGTTTCTTTAACGCTGCAGGTATTCCACAATCTCCAATCTTTACTTAAGGTTTTTCTATGGAAAATGACAACAGCCAATTGTACTCATATTTTTTTTTATGTTTATTTCTCGAGATAACAGTTTAATACATCAATAAAACGAAATAACAACTACTGTTTCTCAAGATAATAAAAATAAAATAGAATAAAATAAAATACAATTACTGTCCAGATTGGCTCCTTGAGAACACAGTTGCAATTTTGAGAACAATCTTTTTTTCTTGAGAAAATGGAATAATAGTCACTGCTTGTGGCTTATGCAGCTGTAGCCGGGCTAATGTTCTTCACAAAAAACCTCTGGCAAAAGACTATTCTGCACAATTTGGATCATAATTAATCAATGATGACTGATATGTTAATAATAATCCTGAGTCTTTGGTCATTTTGGCTCACATCTCCAACAAACTCATGTTTTTTGTACTCATCTTCAATAAAAAAGAAAGTGAACTGCATTATATTAAGAAAAAAATACAACTTCATTTCTCCCTTTTCTAGAGAAAAAGAGCTGTATTTTTTTTTTTTTTTGATTATCTTGACAAAAATGTTTTGGCATCTTATGTTGATGAGACATTATGTTATTATGTCAAGAAAACAAACTGAAAAAATGGCAGTCATCCGTAGTTGTCGTCTCTCAAAATGTATGGACCAATATGTATGTTTTTTGAAGTATCACCAGTAATGGTTTAGATTTTGTAAAGAATTCTTTTGAATTTTGTGAAATTTTATTGTGGATTTAATATTTATAGTTTGCAGTTTTTATGTCTTGTTAGATTTCTATTCTTAGATTATTCAAGTTATAGTCAGCAGGGACTTCTTTCTTTTTCTTTCTTTTTTAATTTTTATTAATCATTAAAATGTTCACCTTACTGACAAAATAAAATGTATGAGGGTGCCATTTATTAAATGATGAAGAAGGAAAGTTTTACCATGAACTCTCTGACTTCATCAGAAACTTGTGTGTTACAGGGATTGGGTCCTCTTCCATATGGTGTCTGTTGCATAACTGCCACTCTCCAACTATGTGAATGACATTTTTTTTAATTACTATTTCTGACATTACAGTTGGGCTGCAGTGTCTCTGCTTGACTGCAAGCATTCCCACAGCATCTCTCTCTTTCTCATTCTGATGACTGGGGAGATTACCGACATAATCTTCTGTCCAGCATCTGAAAACATCTGTGTAACATCCAAATCTGTTTGTCGCTGTAATTTCTTCTCCTCACGCATTTATTTTATTCTGCTATCAGATTTCCAAGCAGCAGTTCAAACCAGGTAAAGCCAGACTACAGCTGCTGATACTTAGTCAGAGTCACAAATCCAGATTTCAAGAAATAATGAAAAACAGATTTGTAAGAAGATGATTAATCAAAAACTGTCCAAATTAAAGTTGTCTTTGCCTTCAATCTGTTTCACAATTTATCACAATAGTTCCACAAATTTTACCCAAAGTTTCTAAAGTTTCACTGACAAGTGGTTGAATAAAGACGGGGAGCATTGCAGGTAACTTTTCTTTTACTTTCATTAAAATTGTTGAACTCCTGCTTTCATAACACACCAAACAGGAATGGCTTGAATTGTACTTTCTGTTTTGTTTCTGTGTTTTGGGAAAAAAAAGAAGAAATAAAGTGTTGCACCTTTTGAAAAAAGGTCAACAAATCAAGTCGGATAAAATGCAAAAATTCCCAGTGGAAAAAAAAAGTCAGTTTGAAAGAATTCCAACTTGAGAATATGACACCAAACATCAGACCTCTTTGATTCGTTAGAATCCCAAGGCCTTGGTTAATATACATGAGGACTGCAGATACATTTTACATCCTTAGTTTGCTTTCATTTGCCTATTTTTACATCAAGTTCTTAGGAGAGAACCAAAGGCTGAAGTGCACTAAACCACCAGGAATATTAAATTCTAATACCTGCTCATTTAGGGGGTTTACTCTCCAAAACAAGATCTGACTGAGATGGCAAAAGGTCATGTGGAAGAAACTGGTGAGTACCGCTCTGACCATCGCATATTTATATGCGCTGGTCCTTACCATTGATATATCCACAAGACACTATACTGTACAACATTTTTACATTTCTTTTGGAGTCTCACAAGGGTCCAATTCCAGTCCGCTCTTGTTTATGTTGTCTCTGGAGTGGAATTTTAAGGGATTAGTTATCAAAGTTTTGCTGATGACAATGAAATTCCTCTTAAAGATCCTTCCCAAAGGATCTAAAATTTGAACTTTCTCACCTGAAAAGAAATCATATTTTTTTTAAGCCTGAGCTTATTCCACTGAGTTCTCTAAAGCCTTGTGTCCTCTGAGTGGACAGTATGAAATGGTCCAGTTCAGTCCGGTTTAGAATGATCCAGGCAATTCAGGTGAGCAATACCACTCAAAGTTGAAAGGTGTAGACTGAGCTATTGCAGCCCCATGCTCCACACACTTTGGACAGGTTGGGAAAGTTGTTTTAAAAATGTGCTATATAAATTAAATTGACATTTATGACCACAATTAACACTGCTAACATCATTTCTGCATTCAAACTGAAGCAAACTATACCAGGTTTTCTGGAAATTGAACTCTTGATCATTTTACTGCTTGGGAACTCTCAATGGGACATAGGCTTTCTTGTATGATCCACATCTGAGTTCAGTTGAGCTTTTACATGGGCCCATTGAAGATGACTAGTTCAGGATGTTCTACAGAAACGACACTCCTTTGGTTTGGATGCGATCATTGTTTCTCTGCTTGGTTCAGTTTGAGTTCTAATCACACTTTTTGCATGTGGACTAAAATTTAATCCCATGTGTTACAACCTTTGAGTCTAAAGGTGCTTCCTCATACTGAGGAAGGCAACACAGTTTTTCAAAGACGGTTATGGAGGTTTTAACATTCTACACTCAAGTTTTGTTTTTTAACTTTGATGCAACACTATTCAGGAGAACACAGGAAATTCAGCTTCAACCATTGATCAACTTTGGGGGAAAAAGCAATGCTGTTTTGTTGTGTTTTCACTGATATCTGCCTGCATGAACAAACCTCCTTGCTCCAGGTTGGTCCACATCTTAGGGCGTGACTATGGTAACTCCTTAGTTCCAATAAAGTAGATGACGTTTTAAATTGGGGGGTATCCGGGCAGGTTTGTATTCACACTGTAAGCCAACCGTACTATAGTTCATTTCACAGCAGTCCAAGCCCCTCTTCTGACAGGTTTTGGTTTGCTTATTTGATGTGGACCAAGGTTTGTATGAGTGTATTCACACCTTGGATTGCACTAACATACGAAAAAAAATTCTACAGTTTTAACCAAACCAAACAAGACTAAGAATAGCTCAAATATACACTTTCCAAAGCTATGGGTGGCCCAAAAATTCTTTAAGCCTTCAAAATGTTGTAAATTGACTTACAACATTACAGCAATGTATATATTTCACCATCAATGCTGAGACATCACCATTCTGAATTGTTGTTGTAAGACTACACTATCTCAATTCAGTTAATGTATTTTGTAAAATAAATTACTTAAATACAATTTTATTTCAGCAAAAGCTATTACTAGAAACATTAAATGTAATTAGATTTCCCTAACACTCAATAAAGACGAGTAGATTAATTTACCAAAGCATTTTTAATGAATGAAACTAGATGTGATCTTTCAAATCTTTGGGATCATCAACAGAGCTGAGTCCTATGATTTATTTTTGTCTTTGTGAATATGAGACTAAATGGGAAAACTGACTTTGACAAAATGGAAAAATTTGAATAGCTTCACTTTAAATTGGATATAAATGTGTTTACAAAAACAAGCACAGTTTCAGAGGGTTTGTTCAAGTTTATAAAAATACATTTTGCTTTCCGAAGTCTTAGCAGAGTGAGTCTCGTCTCCCATCTTGTCGAGCGTAATCGATCACATCCATCTCCCGTTCACACTCCTCACATCCTTCAGCGCCACATCCCTCTACAACCACCATTCCATGAGGCTCTATCAGTCGTCCGCTACCACTTCCTGGTACCCCAACTCCTCCCAATCCCATCATGACGCTGTTTCCTTCAACGCTTATTCCTCCAACTCCTGGCATAGCTGTCATTCCTGCCAGTCCAGGTCCTCCTTTTCCCATTCCAACATTACCAACTCCAATTCCTCCCCCTCCAACCAGAAAGGCTCCCCCAGCACCGCATGCCACAGGTCCAACAGCTAATCCCACTCCTTTTGGCCAAACTGGATCCATTAGTCCTCCTTGTTGGCCGAGCTGAATAAGATGGCTGACAGAGTAGATACTTCCTCCTCCGGCTCGAACAACTTCCTCATAGGAGGGAGCGATGGAGGCGGCTCGGGCCTCTTCCAGCCTTATCCTGGCGCGATGCTTCATCTCAATGATTGTCTTGGTATATGAGTTGAGTGTTGCCACGGCAGCTGCCATGCAACAGCTGAACGAAAGCCATGCCAAGCTAGGAGGGGCAATATGAAAAGAAAATCCATTTAGGTATTTTAGTTCCACATTCAAGCAGTTAGATATTCTGTCTTGGTACCAAATTTACCCACTGTTATTGCTGTCATTAACACATAATGTCATAAATTCCATCTACCTGAGGCATGGTTTGGTATGTGTAGGTAGAAAAAAAGTGGGCAGGGTTATGGGCCAAATGGTGTCAGTCAACACCCCTAGAGCTTTATTTTTGATTTAAATTTTCAAAGTGATTTTTTTTTTTGTATTATTCTTATCTATGAGATTGAGGGCATTATTTTAAGAAATTAAAAACTAACTTACGCAAAAGACCATCCATAATCCCAGGATTGCGGCCTCCAGTCTTTGGGGCCAATACTGACAGTCATTTGAAACACTGTGGTGTACATCATATGAGCAACCATCCCCATTAACCCTGCCAAAGAACGGCAAAGTAGGAAAAAAACAGAAAAAGAGGTCAGAATTAGTCCGACATTTAAAAAATAAAACATTCTTTTTTACCAGTATATTGATGTTTATATAAATGGTGCATTATATTAGCTTGATGCAGAAGCATCAGCCAAACCATAAGCTGGTATTTCATACTGCCAGTCTATGGAGGTTACAGTTTGAAAGTCAACGGGACTTCTTGTAGAGATGAAACATTTTGTTTCTTACCCATTTTCCATTTTAAATTTATAAAGAGACAAGTTTAGTTCTGCTTAGACTGATGCCCCCATGAACCGGTTCGGATAAGCGGAGGAAGATGGATGGATGGATGGATGGATGGATGGATGGATGGATGGAAGTTTAGTTCTTAAGGTGAATTTAGACAAGAAAGTCTGTTGGTCCGGACTGAATCTGCCTAATTTTGTCTGAATCAAGTCCAGAGCTTTGGGTTTGGTCTGTCTTGAGACTGCCTTTCAAGCTGACATTTCTGTTTCAAACCAAAGCTTGTAAACAAAACCATGTGACTAAAGAGCTCTTCCGTCATTGGCCAGGAATTACTAGGGCAGGGCAAAGCAACTAGAGACAGAAATGATGGACGTCCTGTGCTTTGAACTCCTTATAGCATATGTGTCAAACTCAAGGCCCGCGGGCCAAATGTGGCCCGCCTTGTCCATTTTATGTGGCCCGCGAGAGCATAAAAGTTTTTAATTTCTTAAAATAAAAAGTAAAAATTGGTGTGTATTTATTCATATCTAGATGGAATTGGACTGGAAATATTGGATTGGGCTACTATACATTAGGACTTAAACACTGTCCGTATAACCTAACCTGACAGAATCAAATGTAACAGGATTTATGCTAAAATATAAAGCAAACAAATGTTTTCTATTCAACTGTAATTGTCACTTTAAAAAGTTATAATAAATAAATAAATGCATTATTTAACGTTAAGGAGTTAATTTTATTTTTCATTACATTTAGTTACATGTATAAGTTATATCTGGCCCTTTGAGGACAACCAACATGCTGATGTGGCCCTCGGTGAAAATGAGTTTGACACCCCTGCCTTATAAGGATAGTACATGTATTCAAATTTTATATTTTGCTGACCAATTTTTGCATATCTGTATCATCGTTAGCTACAACACTTTTTACTTGCTACTTTGGCACGGCGGAGCCATGCTTCCAGGCAGTTACTAAAGAGGGAACAGCTATGACGGTATGCTGATAAGTGTTTATGGCATATAGATTGTCGGGAAAATGGTATGAGAGAGGAGTATCATGTTAAAAGTTGTTTTAATGAGCCTGCATTCATCTGACCAAATTTCAATGAGTTGCTGTGTGTCATCATTACTCCAAGTTACTCCATGTTACTCCCCGGTTCATCGGTTGCTTCCTTCCTACTCTTTTACATCCCATAATGCCCAGCTACAGTGGTCGTTTTTTCCGTTCGTAGCACTGATCCTATTTAAACCAAGAAATACTCAGACCTAGCCAGAGCTCAGTCTGATTGGAAACCAAGCAAGACCACCTTGAAAGATGCAGTTGCTGGTCCCGGATCAGGGTCCACTTGGGCGTATTCAGACTAAAAATTTGTTCTGGATCATCAGGGAAATAACCTATGGTTCACTTTAAGCAAACCAAATGTGTCCAGACTGAATACACCCTTAGATGGTTTTGTTTCATTGACAATAGATTGATGGGATGAGTCATATAAAGGTCCAAGTTATTGTCATTATGTGTAATGTGTCCGACAATTGCGTGACATGGTCTCACTTAACTAGGGAGGAACAGGCTTCATCACTGAGTGGAATAGATCTTCAATCATCTTGTGTTTGGGAATTTTGACATTAAGGTGGACTGGGTTTGTGGATATCCACTGTTTTTAAGGGTTACTTTTGGTAGCATATCTTCCCTCTGTTTGGTTTCTTGGGTTGTGAGGGATGGGGGTCAAAGAGCCTATCCTGGTTTATGTTGGTTTTTTGCAGATTTTAAATCCTTGGTCGTCATTTATTCTCAGATGGATCAAATGAAATGCCACCTTATCAACTTTAATTCAAGTGTTTCAACTCAACAAGAAGTCCAGTGATGTTGCTGAGATTTTGCTGGAACAGTTTGCATTTTTGGACGGAGACATTTGGAAAGAGACTTTACCAAACACATTTTACACCCCCACCTGAGAGAACAGTGCACATGGCAGCAAAGGCGTTGATCTTGAGGGAGCTCATCTCTCTTTTGGCGCATAGGCACAGGGCTTCAACACACATCAGCAGGAATCCCATTGCCAAAAGACCAATGTACATGAACTCACTGACAACCGACAGCCAGAGGACACCTTTAAGCAACAAGAGAAAAGTTTAAGTATTAAAGAACATCAGATGAAGAATGAATTGACTTGTACTATACCAACCTTGTGTCTCTCCTGGTGTCAATTCAATGAAACTACGACACTTCTCTTCCTGATCATCACCTGAGAAAAGAATGTGTCCAAGAAAACGTCTCAGTTGGATCCTCAAACTGAAAATTGCATTGAAGATGCTAGTGGCAGGAATGTGTGTTGTGCAAAGAAGATCTGCTTTCAAACAATTGAGTAGCTCTTTACATATTGAACTGTTCAGCTCTTTTAGGAGCTCTTTTACTTTGAATTCGTGGTCAAATAAATGTCAATTGTTTTTAATCCCTTGTTAATTAGTATGTAGTTCTTCAAGCAGCCTGTCTTAATTGATGGCATGGTTTTCTAGCATTTTTCATTCAAGTTTTTTTTCAGTAATAAACATTGTTCACTGCTCATTACACCAGTACTTCATGTTGTAATTGTACTTCTATTACAACAGTAACAAGGATGTGTTTTTATTTTTTATTGCTGCTTATAGAAATTAAGTTCCGTAAAAGTTTCTTTTGTTTATTTTTTTGAGTTAGTATTATTTTTAGCTATTTTTCCTGGGTTTACAGATGCTTTTGCATATTCAGGTATTTCTTTGAGGTGCCTTTTCGAACATTAAGCAGTGTATAAATAACATTTCCCTGCCTGTGTTTCTGCATGTACTTTTACTTAATTTGCAGATTTTTTAACAGTACGTAATAGATTAGAAAGTTTCTGAATTTATTTTAAGCTTTTTATTTGGCTGTATACTTTTTTTTTTAAGTGTGCAAAATACATTTATGGCATGTTTGGGAAAGGTGTTTCTGTGCATTTGTTAGTTTATATAATACGTACAACACCTTGAGCTGCTTTCCTTACATGGAAGAGGCTTTACAAATACAAGTTATTAGAATAAATTGAATGAAACTTTAGCATCCTCAGGTCTTCCTGTCAGTACTGATGAGTATTTTTTATATGACACTATACATATCCTTGTTGGGTAGAAAATACATGTTGTTAAACAATACTTACTGTTTTTCGTTTTACTATTAACTGTCATTTTTTCCACTTAAAATGTCCTTTAATCAAAAATGCATTTGTAACTTAGGTTTCAGATTTTGGCTCTTCTTTTCGTTGATCAATAACTTTACACATACTTCTGCTTCTAAACGTTAACTTTTGTCCTGTCACACACTTTTTTAATCAACATCCAGCTCCATAGTTAAATCGGCCCATCAGTTTTCTTAGAATTAAATCTAAATATTAGCAGCTTTCTGAGAGGAGGGGATCACCTTCATTGTGTTTCTCACAGGAGAGCCAGAAGCCAGTGTGGAAGTATCTGAGCATGAACTTGTCTTCTCCCGTCTCCCAAATGTACTGGACAGCGTTAGCGAGTTTCTTTTTCCTTATCAGGGCCAGTTCCTCCTTCTGCAGGGGGGACAGCGTCACGTTGGACATGGGGTTCTTGGGATCTGGGGTGGGGGCCACTGGACAAGCAAAATAAAAGAAAACAAAATAAAACAAAAATAGGTAAGTGTAAAAGTGTGGTTGGAGTAAATGGAGAAGTTGTGAAAAAAATAGATTTGCAAAAAGTCCGATTTTTGAAAGAAGAAAAACCAGACTTGAGTCTCCAACAGACCGAATGCTCCTCAAAAGTTTTTCTGCTTAAGTCCTCTGTGATCTTTTGACTACATGGAAAACAATAACAACTGCATCCACACTGCAGGTTGAAAAGTCCAAATGAAATGCAACTGCAGCCACACACAGCTGAGATTAAAACAAAGCTGGGATTATATAAATCTCACAAGAAAAATGTATGGAAATCAAAGCTTTGTGCGCGATGATTGCAGGGTAGATGTCCTGACGCTCGCACTCTTATCAGATTAAGAGTCTGCCCACATTTAGCCTCACTGATTATTCCTCATGTGATAGAGCTGATAAATGAAATGATGGACAGTAAAGTGATTTCTGTATTGAAACATTGATTTTAGATGGTGTCAGCAGACTGGTGAAGCAGGGACCTTTCATGCCCTGACGGTTTAATCATGATTCACGTGTGTCTGAGGTTTGGAACATCGAGACTACATTTAATCTAAAGCTTTGGTGCAACTACAACACCTGTACAGTGTAATATAGTTACACATGTGTCTTCCATCCTAAAACAGTTTTAAAAAATAAGAAAACATTGTAACTAAAATGATAATTCTGTTCCGTAATGACATTTAAGGAACAGTTCAGTTGGTTCTTTTTGTAACAATAACGTTTTAACATTTTTTGTTATTTATTATTGAACATAAAAAACTTTCAAAATGTTTAAAAAAAAATCTAACTTCAGCCCTTTTACCCAAATATGATTCAGTCTTTAAAAGATTTTCAACAATTTCTGTATTATTTGTAATTGCTAGAAAAAATGTAACTAATTTCTTTAATGAGAGACATTCTGAGGCAGCCTCACCTGTGGTGTATGGTTGGCTGTTGTTCCTCCCACAGTTTTTCATCTTCACAGGCGACAGGCAGACCGGCTTCACCACCTTGTGCGTCCCTTCACACCAGTAGGAGGTGCAGAAAGCCGACACGGACAGCGTGAGGGCCAAGGACGTGAGGCCCAGGGACAGGAGGGAACGGTTGCGTCTGGACATTTTCTCCAGCATTGCTGCGCTCTGACTGAAGAATATTTTAGTTTTTCTGTGATGAAATGTCCAACGGCGTTCTCAGCTGTGTTTAGGCTGCAGAATGACAGGATGTGCTGGTTTTTTCTCTTGCTAAGCCGTATGTTAGAGCCCTGCAACACACTGACGACCTGTTCAGGGTCCACCCCCCCCTTTGCCCAACAGTAACTGGGTTTGCTCCAGCAACTCGTGACCCAAAAGGGATTCAGTAGGATATGAAGATGGATGGGTGGGTAGACAGGTGTTAGATGTGTAGCTCAGGTTTAGAAACACAGATACAGAGCAACCTGTAAAAACATGTAAGCGGATGATGGATTTGAGGTTTTCATCCTAAGGCTCATTGACTTTTTCCCCCCCCTCAATTTCACAGGATGATGCTTGTGACGACTTTCTTTACTCACATGACATTAAATTTAAAAAAAAAATCTATATGAAGGGGGACCAATTGGTTGGAAAGAATCAGTTGTCGCCTCAGAACAATAAAATTGGCACCTGACTGGTTCCAACTGGGAGGAATGAAGAGTTTTCAGTGACACTACAGGAGAAATGGGGCAAGTTGCTCAGCAGTTGCTGGGCAATTGACATTGATTTATGGAGGAATGTGAAAATGAGAGAAAAACTGAAGAGATTAAGGATGCTGGACAAGTGGAACAAAGGTCAGAGGTGAAGATGATGAGTGGGGAGATTGTAGGAGGGCGGAGAATCTGCAGTGAGTTGAAAAAGATGAAGTGCTGGGATTTAATCACTGTTAGCAGGGGAGAAAGTGGAGACAGATGTGTGGGCCAAAGGCTGCGCAAAGAACCTCGGCCTGATCTGCGCTGTAGTGTCAGTCACAGAAAACCGGGATTACACAGACGAGTCAGGCAGGTCAGCAGATTTGGATGCAAAACCTTTGTTTCTTCTTGTGTTACGACACAATCCAGCCGAGACGTGACGCTACCACCTCCTCTCACTTTTCATAGATTTTCACTGACGGCTCCTGCCTCCCCCTGGGAGGATGATGACGATGATGAAGGCTTAATTCTTATGCTGCGGATTTTGCCACTAATCAGTCCCAACCTCACAGCGAATCCTGTTCTTCAACCTGTCCCCTCTCATCCTGGGGAGGGATTGAGTTTATGAAGAAACAATAAATCCAAAATCTCAGGTCTCTCTCAGGATTTGGTAATGTGCTTTAATCTGGGTGATTCATTTGTCCAGAGATTGTTTCATTATGCCTTTGTCAGAACCATTACCTGTAAAGAAGAAGAAAGCAAACATCTGGATGTAGTCATCATAAAAGGTTAAGACATTAATGAGAACTCACTGTAATTCTTAGATTTTAGCCAGAACGGGATTTAATCTGTGATACTTAAAGACTCACAATTTATCCTAGAAGCTTCTTCAGTAGTTCTTCAGTTTATTTTTTTAATCTTTTTATGCTTCATTAAAAGGAAGAAATGTTCAAATACAACATGATGTAAGTTTAAAACATAGATATCATTACTATGAAGGCAATAGAAAAATCTAAATATGCCAGTCCCACACCATTACACTACCACCCCCATGTTGACTCTTGCTTCTTATGTTTGTTTCTCCTATTAGCTTGACTTCAGACAAAAACAGAAAGTCCTTCTTGTGTCCCATCAATCCACTAAATATTTTATCTAAAATCTTGGACATAATCCAGATGTTTTCATCAAACTTGAGACGAATCTTTAAGATTTTCTTTTTGCTTGTTTGATATGGACCAAAGTTCACACCTTGGATGGCACTAACATAAGAAACCAACTTTTCTATTTTACCAAACCAAACGAAGGAGGTTTCCAAAGCTGTGGGTAGCCCAGAAATTCTTTAAGCATTCAAAATGTTGTAAATTGACTTAAAAATGTAGATATTTCACCACATTTTCAAGAAGCACAGTTGGTTTGCCCGTCAGTGCTGAGATATCACCATTCTGAATCGTCAAATTGTTGTGTTCTAGTTAAAAAACAGCCTCTTTGGAGAAAGACTACCATATCTCAAAACTGTCTTCCTTTAAGGCCCCCATGGATTCATTATTTTTGTTCAAAAGTCTACTTCTTCTTGTTTAATCCTGAACTCTCATTTTAACTAAGTCACTGGGTTCTGCTGTTTTTTCTCATTGTTCGGCTTCTTTTATCACCTTTTGTGTGTCCTTGTTGTGTTCTTGGAGTTGTTTTGGTTGATTGAAGGTTCTCTAGTCAGGATCTTGGCAGGATAAATTACTGCTAGGGTAACAAATACTTTTTCAAACAGGGCCTGATTGTTTGTTCAATTTTTTACTCTTAATTTTGTAAAATTATTACAGAAAATAGCCTTATAGTACATATAAAGATAAGCTATACCTTCCTTTCGTGACTTTTTTTATGTTTCAAGGTGCCAAATCTGGAAGTTTTCAGTTCTTTCACTGAACACTCGCTGTAAAAACTTAAGGGTCATGCATTTCATGCTTTTGCATTTTAGCTTGTTTTTAGCACAAAAACTCAAATTTACATAGAAACCACATTTTTAAAGGACATCTCCAAAATTTTATTACAATTTTTATAGTAGACTGAATTCGATGGATTTTGTCCTCTATTTCCAATCATTTTGAGCTTCCATTATCCTTTATTTACATGATAAAGATAGGCAAATGGAAATTTGAGCGTTAAATGACACGTAATGACACTCCTCAAAAAAGAATTTGGATTACTGGACTCTACAAAGTTGTCATGTTTGGCCCTTTTTGCAGCAAACTTCAGGCATCTAGCTTTGTTTGATCAACAGAGCGACGGTGGTTTATTCCCATGGATAAACCCACATGAAAAAGCTGATCTGGCATGATTCTTAGTTAGAAAATAAAAGTTGTGTTAAAATAAAAATCATCAGTGTAATCTATTGGTCACTTAAACAGGCTGTTATTGAAATACGGATTAAATAATCCAGATTAATTGGCCCAGTCTAAAGTGTAATAATATCAAGAGTTTTTCCGGTTTGATGTTTTTGTTGACTTTTGAGATTGAGGTGTTATTTTGGTTATTGATTTGAGCCTAAAAAATGTTTTGAATTGTATTGAATTACATCTCTCAGTGTAAAAGACATTTTCCTTTAAACTCAGCCTCCACACTAGCTAGAGTTTTTATTTTAAAACAAACAAAACTCTAAATCCAGACCTTCTTACTTTCACTGTTTACAAAATTGTCATTTATTCCAGAGATTTATTGATCAAAAAAGAGACACTGAGGACAAAGTCTCATTCACATTTTGTCCAGATTTTAGATTTTTAAAATGTTTGTAAAATAAGTGTATGATAGAAAGAAATTGACAGAAAACCAGAAGTGAACACGCAGCTTTTTCTTTGAAAAAATGACAGCCACAGCTGGGGTTTTTTGGCACAACTTCCAGCCAATCTTGTCTGCTAGATAAGATGACCAAAAAAAAAGAAAAAAAGAAAAAAAGTAAAAGGTTAACCTACCGCCAGTGAGGCTCTGTCAATCTCCTGTAGCGTGAATATTCTGCCCTTCATCTTCTCTGCTGTCTCCCATCACCCTTCCTTTAGTCTTGGTTGGGTTTTCCATCAGAAACTCGCCCAGATTTTCCTCTAATCCTCCAAAGTCCATCTGTTACTTTCGCTCTCATTCGCTTTTCAAAGCGTGGCTGTTCCTTCAGCCTGGCAGCTTTCTGGCCCTCTCCCTTGTCTTCATTTGTCTTTTCTTTAACCCACAAAGTCTTCCTGACCTCCACTGACACCAGCTTGGGTTCAGATACACAATCCACTCCTGCTGAACGCTTGTGGCCTGACGTTTACACACATTTGTCATGGAGATAAAAGTCAAGGCAGTGTTAAGCTTTCCATGATCTCTTTTAACTGGTTTTTAACTGGGGCAGAGTGATTGTGCAACATTTATTTACTAAACAACCAGGCTTGGAGTGGAGTTTTAACAAATCTTTTAAATCACAATTTCTGGTGACAAGCATCTTTTACTCTTAAAAGCCAACAGAACTGGTCAAAATCCTCTTCTACGAAGGTTTCAAAAAGTTTATTGCTTAGTTGTACTTGTTAATGAAAGTCCATCCATCAGCTGCATTCTTCAGGTCAGCGACGTCTATTTAAGAAGCATTAAAAGCTTTCAGTTGAAACCTTAGGATTCACTTTAAAGACCTGGAAAGACTTTAAAGTGCAAAATGTAAAGAAAATGAAAGAAAAGCCACAATTTAATTTACCAAAATGTGGAGATAGAACTTTAGCATATCAATATTTGTGTCACCACTTCTATTTCAGTCTAAAGGAAATCTCTATGGTTTGTCTTAGATAAACCAAAAATTGAAGACAGAGTAAGAAGAAAAATGCAAATAAAATATTTTTACACCTTTAGAAATGCTTGTTGCAAAACTAACAGCTACAGAGAGCTGGATTTACGAAGGCTTGGAAGAGCAAGATTCTAATCGTTTTTTTTCCAATTCTACACGCACTAATGTACGTTCTAGGAACAAAAACGATTGAAAAGTTGATGATTTGCCATGAGCTAAAATCAGAGCTGCAGAAAATGAGCTTGCTTCAGCTGTGTGGACTGCGCTTCAGGATGTGGGAGGGGTTAAGTTACTGGCTGCAGCACACACTAATGCTTAATAGTATCTTTTTCCTTACCTTCCAGACCTCTGAGCTTTCTTTTTGTGAATAAGTGGCCATATTTTATATTTGACTTCCTGTTCAGCACTTTGGTTGCTCCTGCTTTTTTTTAATAAGTGTTATATGTAAATTAACTGATACATAGATAAGGATGTAAAATAACATTAGATAAGGAGACAACAAACTGACTTGTCCGTTACAATCATGAAGGATGAGTGTAAATAGGTAGCCTATATGTGTTATAAAATGTAAGTGATGGCTTAAGTATAATTCCCCTTCAGTATTGTTCGAACACTTGATGTTAATGCCAGCTCTTAGCAAGCTGATTAAACAATGGTGAAAAGGGCAAACTTGTCGTTTCACAAACAGCCCTGGAACATCTTCTGAAACACATTCAACGGAATCTCAACATCGAGCTGCAAGAAAACCAAAACTTCTGCAACGCTTGGTGTCTGGGCCTCAGGTCCATTAAAGATCCACTAGAATATTTCTGATGTTTCATATTTTAATTGTTTTGGTTGGATATCAATGGTAAAAGTTGCAGATTTATATGTAAATCATTAAAGTATTATTGACTTTATTAAATAAAGATGGGTACATTTTCTTAACGTATTAACATATAAAACTAACTATAAAAAAACAGTAAATAACCATACTAAAAATTATTTTGCATTAAGATGCAAAATATTTCTCATTTATATCACTTTGACATGAAATGTAACTTTTTTGAGTTTGAGATTGGAGGTGATGAACAAGCTGTAGAGATGTAGCGCGTTTTTTTAATGCGCCCTCAGATTATCTGCACTTCATGTGACACAAGGTTGGTCCAGTAATTTGACAACCTATGAAAACGAAGTTTCCCGTAGCCGTAGGTCAGTGAAGGTTTTCATTCATCCAGGTTGTGACGTCTTAAAACATTTTGACAGAAGATTTCAAGTCCAGTTACTGTGACTCAGCTTTAAGTCCTAGCTGTTGGTCAGGGATGCTTTCATCCCACATCAGGGTTGTGTCCTCTTTCACAAGATTTTTAGGATCTGTCTTGTGTTTGTCAGGGTTAAAAAGTTGCCTCAAACAAGTTATGAACCATAATTAGTATTTTTGAGTCGGAAAGTCCCAGAATTGTTTATCAACTTTGTGAACGCCGAAAAACAATGCAGCTAAGATGTGATTTAGTGTGTTAAACTCAAATTGACCCACGTTTTGCACAAAAAAATCTCAATTAAATGTTTTTTTTTATCTTGTCAAATGGTCAATTTAAAGGTTTTCCTTTAAAATAGTTATCAATCACAACCTGCAGAAGCACAGTGCACATTATTAGGACGTGGGGATCTCAAGACAGACTAGATAAAGTTTTATTGTCAGATGTTAACAAAAAAATTAATATACTGCAGAGAGGAGGATAGTTTCTAAGGTATGAATTTTCATTGACCTTTGATCATAATAAACCTCAAATGCGTCTTTGTCCCAACCGTAGAGTTTCCGGGCCTCAACTGAGCGCGTGCTTACAAAACTTTAATCACTTAAATGGAGTGTGATCGGCAGGAAAATTCATCTAGTGCTCATAATTGCAATTATTTGGACACGGGATTGCTCCAAATAAAAAGCTTATGGTTTAGATAACGTGATCTGCTTTTGGCCGTGTGGAAAGATAAATAAATAAAAAGGGGGCAACACGAGGACTCGGCTCACCAAGGTGTCCTAATGTAACTAATACATGCTGAGCCAAACTGTCAGACTCCCCATCTGCCCCACCATATCCGTTTTTAGACTCTAAGCTGCTCTCTGGCAGATCCGGCTCAACCATTTATCCTGCATTTGCCTACTTAATGAATACATTTCTTCTCAACCAATTTTGTAATGGCCTCCGCTCACAATGCACTGCTAAATTAAATTGAGGGCCTTACTTTATCAGGAAATTGTAGTCTTGTGCATTTTTACAAAATATAAATGAAACATACATTTTTTAAACAAGCAAAAAAAAAAAAGATGCAAAAAATTCCAAAAACTTTAACAAAAAGGTTTAACAGCATAGCCCAAATTGGCTTTGATATGAAACAAGGCAGATGAGAAAATATAAGTCATTTTCGAATATTTATGGCCCTCTAGTGGTGACTGTGTGTATGACACTAGAAAAACAGGCAGAAAAAAATTAACATTATCATAATTTTAATGTTTAACTGCACTGAACGCTTTCACAGAATACAACACAGCCTCAAACTGAAATATACAGCAAAAGAGCCATTTAATAGAAAATTAACCTGAAAAATTATAGTCATGTGGACTTATTCTTGAGTAAAACACCTTGGAATTGAACGTCTGTGTCTTCTCGTCCATTCAGCAGGACTTTAAACAGAAGTCCCCCCTGCTGTTTCACTCCAAAATCAGTTTGCAGGAATGCAGCATTGTAGTCGGTCACATCTAAATCACTGAAAGGCAGATACACGATTACAGGAGCAGCTCGGACCGCATGCACAAGCTGTGTTCAAGTTTGAATTCAGCCAACAGTGAGGCTCATTTTCCCACTGATGGAGGGGAAAACACACACAAACGCACAATGAGTTTAGAACCAGAACCAATCACCCGTTCTCCAGAAACCTCTTCCTTTTTGAAAGGCCTCTGCTACATCAAAAAAAGCCAACAAACGCTTCAATAAATAGATCATTGTAACACTCTGATATACATACTTTAAGGTTGTATCTGTTTTTACTTTCATTATTTACAAACATCAGCACAATATATACTGAATGTGTACTGCATACACACTCACACAGACACGCACAAGTCTAACACTCATGGAAAAATTTCAAATAGACGTATTTTTGAAACATTTATATGCATTTTGTTGGTCTGTGCGATTGTCCAGAAATATGGTTTTTCAGAAATAAGATTGGTTCATGAGTGTTTAAAACTTTATTGTTTGACCATTTAAAGCTCAACTCCGATGACAATTGTGTTTTTGGTGTTTTAACATGTTCTTGTGGCATTTTTTGGATGATGGAGGACATATATTAAGTGAATTTAGCTCAAAATTACATTTCGGGCATTTTGTTAAACCATTTTGAATTAGGAACAGAAAAAATACTGTTAAAAAAAAAGTGTATTTGTGATGTCGAAACAATGGGCGGGCCACAAGCTCCCTGCTCTGCTCCATTCTGATGCATCTACTTGTAGACGCCTAGATCCTTTGCTTTCCTCATCTGAGCTGGAATCTGGCTCAAAACTGTAGGACTGGATAGCTGGTTTGGTCGCCATTTCTGCTGCCCAAGAAATGTTAGGTTGTGGGTGTGAGGGGCTGTAAGGTAGTAGGAGAGCATGTAAACAAAGAGCTCTCCACAACAGGTAGGGTAAGGGGGACGGGGTTGCTTAACGTCAACGGTACCGCCCACAACCCAGAGGTGAATTTTGTATGAACAGCTGGTCTGCAGCAACCATGTCCTATAAAAAAGAAAAAACGTAATTTTTTTTTTTTTACCTAGGCTAAAAACGGCAAAATCCTAATTAAAAGAAAGATGATTGGAGTGGGTCTTTAAGTATTTTCATTTATATTTTAATGTAAATTAAATTATTTTACACTCCATAGGTAAACAACCTTTAAGCCATCACCATGGCAACGGGAGGTTTTTATCTGAATTCAAATTGCTTTCTTCTACTGCATTCACACCGGACGCCATTTGTGTGTCAGAGGAGTCGAGTTTCGATGTTAAGTCAATGTACACACTCGATCTGAGGTTCTGCACATGGGGCGCACAACCAATCGGGGACACAGCCTCGAGCACCGGGAAGTCCACCAGGAGAGACTCTGAAGGATCTGGTGAACCCGGACACAGCAACGTGCTTGCCGGCGCCCCTGTAGGGCTCTCCAAAACATAAAGACCTAAGCTACTCGCTCAACATCATCCATGTTTTCCATTATGTGGCAACAAATGAAGTCCAGAAAAACGGTGGTGGTTGCTCTGCGGCTGGAACATCAAGAGCAGGTGACGAGTAGTAAATCTGACGCATGTCAAAAGAGAGGTGGCAGACCAGAATTTGACACGGAAATCGTGTCTGGTGTGAAAGCAGCATAACTCGCCTTTGATTACCTTACACCTTTAGGCCTTTTATACAACATTTTTGCAAAGATAGCATCCTTAAAGATCAGAAAGAAAAATATTTACGGTGTAACTCGTAGGACCAACACAAAATGCTCAGATTTTTGATGGAAGATGAGCTCGTTTCCACAGTGGGGGTGTAGGAAGAGCTGGCTGCCAAGAAAAAACAGAAATAAAAAGTCGCACCAACTACCCCCAGGATGAAAACGATTTTCAGTCCAATTATCTGAACCCCACTGGAAATGGTTCTGCTGATGGTGGATCAAACTAAAAGTCTGGATTGAAAAATCTTTTATTGCTTTCTTCCAAAATGTGCTTTTTTCCTGTGAATGAAGTGACTTGCTAGTGTGATGAAAGCGCAGCGCGTGATGAAATGTCAGAACAAAAATGGATTGTTGTTCTTGTTGGTTGTGGTGGAACCGCAGAGGTGAGACACACCTGCCGGGCGGTTTCCTCCCAGAATCCCAGAATGCACTATTCCCTCTGTGGTCCCTCTCACAGATCCAAGCTGCACCTTCGCTGCTTCAGGAACCCCCCAAGCTGTGGACTGAGACCCCCCCAAAATATATGGTGGGGGCTGAAATGTGGGCGGTTCACCCACAGCTCTAAAAGAGGCGCGCACTGCACCATATGGAGTGGGTGTGAGATTGGAGCCAAATGGGTTGTGGCAAGGGGTGGAGCTTTCAGGAAAAGCTGACGGAACCATAAGACCAGATGAGCTGTCTGTGGAAGTGCCTGGGAAAACAGGAGGAGCAACAGGAGCTCGAAGGGAGGAGGGGTGGGAGCAAGGGATGGGGGCACAGCCTGAAGTAATCCAGTAGAGAGAAGATGCACCAATGGCAGAGCAGAGAGGGCGAGAGCATTGAAAGGGTTAATGAACTCCAACCTGTATGCACAGTACCTTCACAGATGGTCACGGAATCTCATCCACACACAATTGAAACAACAACACAGCACTGGGGGAGTGTGAACGTGTTTGTGGAGGGGGTCAATAAACTGTTCCACACAAATCGACTGATCTGCTGTCTCGTTTGGTGGACTAAAGTCAGAGCGAGCCAAGGGTGATCCCACTTAAAGTCAAGCTCCTTTCTGTCCTTACCCATGGCTTGTGTTGGGGGGCCAGGCGTGTTTGTTAGGGGGTGTTGTCTGGGTTTGGAGGAAAACAGATCATCCAAATCAACCAGCGACGCCCCCACCGATCCCAGGAAGGACACGGCCTTTCTGGTC
The DNA here is from genome assembly GCA_023969325.1 of Oryzias curvinotus. Lineage (NCBI taxonomy): Eukaryota > Metazoa > Chordata > Actinopteri > Beloniformes > Adrianichthyidae > Oryzias > Oryzias curvinotus. The sequence goes on from CM043716.1 coordinate 23,202,582, forward strand.
ATCTCCTTCCCTGTAATGAAATAAAGGTCCAACTCTACTCTAAAATGTGTTTTCTTTTGGGAGGGGGGCACAGGCCAGGAAGGAAGAGAGAAAGCAAAGCGGAGGAGAGGGTTAATCGATTAAGAAGGTTAGCTGCCTGAAGACTGAAAAGGATGGATGTGAAATGCAGCAGAGATGAAGAGAAAAGTTTGGTTTTATGCATTAAGGCTTTGATTAGCAACAAGTTCACAGTTGATTCAGACAATTTGAGCAAAGCTTTGAGGAATGGATGATGATGAACATGAAAAAGCTAAGTTGGATGAGACTTACCTGTGGGGTCATTGCTTGGGGAGCCCCAGGGATCGCTGGATTTCGATGCCGCATCTCCAAAGGGGTCATCAGACGGGGAGGACTCTGATGGAGGAGCAGGAGCTCCCCACGCATCATCTGCAGCAACGGGGGCAGACCCTAAGGAGGAACAAGCAACCCTTTGGATCTGAACTTCTGTGATTTTCTTCTATGCGTTATACTTTATAAAAGGTAGATGACACTTCTGAGCAAAAATAACTTATTTCCCATTAGACAAAGAAACCCGAATGATCTCAATAACCTTTGGACAAATATTTTGTGGTCTAAATACATCAATTAAACACGATAGTGGAGGTATGATGGTGTGGAGCTCTGCAGCTCTAATACCTGAGTGACTGGTTATAATTTGAGGGCTCGTGCCTTTTCTGAAAGAAAATGCCTTTCATGGTTCATGGTTCTATCTAGGATGCTCTCCTCAAAATCTGGACCTGACTGAGACTCTTTAATGACCTTAAAAATTCAGAATAGAACTTGTCTCTGAATTAAGACAGTTATGTGAAGAAGAAACTAAGTAAGGAACTAAATGTATCCACAGACATAAAAAACCATCAATAACAGTTATCACAAACACTAAATTCAAATCATTTATGACCACGACGTAAAATAATTAAACATCCAATTATGTTTGGAGGCAAATCCTTTTTACATGGACAGTTTTAGAAAACTCTTTTCTCTCAATAAAAAACAAAAAAGATTATTATCAAAATGTCAAAAGTTGCTTCAAATTAACATAATGAGATGAAAGTTCAGCAGTTTTTTTGACTGAATCACACTTGGGTCAAATGAAGATCAAATCAAATTCACAAACTAAGACAATCATTCAGAGTATGTAGGAAGTATTTATTGATATTTCTCACCTGGGGCACCCCATGGGTCATTTTCTGGTTTAGATGCATCTCCAAATGGGTCACAATCCTTAACAGGTGAAGAAGCTACTTCTCCCCAGGGATCTTTCCCATGTGTTTGAGTTGGAGCAGAGGGTGCCAACCAAGTGTCTGTGGTAACTTGTGGTGACCCCTCCACTGGGGCTCCAAAGGGATCTGAGGTCTTCTCTTGTGGTGGACTGGATGGCACGGTAAATGGATCTTCCATAGGTGGCGATGCTTGCATAGCAAACGGGTCCTCCTTTATGGATTTGAAAGGCTCCTCTTTAGGGGGTGATGTTGGTGTAGAGAAAGGGTCTACTTCGATGGCTTTTGTTGGAGATGACAATAGATCTTTGAACTGTGCTTTGGGAGCAACAAAGAAGTCGTCCTTAGGAGAAAGTTCTTGTGTAGGAGATGTTGTTGGAGCTGTGAAAGGATCATCCTTGGGAGTGCCAAACGGGTCATCATAATTTGGTGTTTTGAGGGGATCGTCTTTTTGAGTAGTAATTGGATCACTGGGTGAAGTTTTGAAGGGATCATCCTTGGGGGCACTGAAGGGATCGTCTTTGGGGGCATTGAAGGGATCGTCTTTGGGGGCGCTGAAGGGATCATCTTTGGGGGCGCTGAAGGGATCGTCTTTGGGGGCGTTGAAGGGATCGTCCTTGGGGGCGCTGAAGGGATCGTCCTTGGGGGCGTTGAAGGGATCGTCCTTGGGGGCGTTGAAGGGATCGTCCTTGGGGGCGTTGTAGGGATCGTCCTTGGGGGCGTTGAAGGGATCGTCCTTGGGGGCGTTGAAGGGATCGTCTTTGGGGGCGTTGAAGGGATCGTCTTTGGGGGCGTTGAAGGGATCGTCTTTGGGGGTGTTGAAGGGATCATCTTTGGGGGCGTTGAAGGGATCGTCCTTGGGGGCGTTGAAGGGATCGTCCTTGGGGGAGTTGAAGGGATCGTCCTTGGGGGCGCTGAAGGGATCGTCCTTGGGGGCGTTAAAAGGATCTTCCTTGGGGGCGTTGAAGGGATCGTCCTTGGGGGCACTGAAGGGATCGTCCTTGGGGGCATTGAAGGGATCGTCTTTGGGGGCGTTGAAGGGATCATTGTTGGAAGACATAAAGGGATCAGGTTTATCTTTTGTTGCACCAAAATGATCTTCGCCATTCTTTGGTGCACTAAAGGGATCAGGTTCAACTTTCTGCGCTACAAATGGATCTTCTCCATTCTTTGATGCAGCAAATGGATCTTCATTGGTTTTTGCGGCCGCTGCAAATGGATCTTCCGTTTTGGCTTCACCTGACCACGGATCGCTGCTGGTTTCTTTAGGGGCTCCCCATGGGTCTTTATTCACTACTTCCTCTTCCTCTGATTTGTCTCCTCCCCAAGCACTTCCTTTTGAGTCTGCAGTTTTGCCCGCATCTTCCCATTGCAACTCCTCTTCGCTCATCTTTGCCTAAAAACACAAGTACAAACTGTTGACAACAAATCCATCTATCCATTAAACTGGAGCTATAAGATTGACATGAAGATCAAATCTGTGTGTGCTCATGTTATTCAGTAAAAGTGCTTGCACCTAAGATACTTACTCTCCTCTCTGCTTCTTTCTTCTCAGCCTCAAGTCGAAGGCGCTCCTCTTTGCGAGCAGCAAAGGAAGCGGTTAGATCAGCTACAGAAGGTATATTGTCTAGAGATGGAAGGCCTGTAGAACCAGGAACGTAGCGTGGCTTGTAAGCAGGATCCTTAAGCGCTTCTGTTGATGAGGCTAGCCAGAATAAATAAATAAATGAATAAATCATAGATATCACATACCATATTCCACAGCAATAAGCACTGTTCTCAGTTGAAATTCCAACAGTACTCTTCAAATACAGAGATTTGACTGCAGTAGTCAACCACAGACCTAAATAAACAAAGACAAAAAGGCTTACCAGCAGCACTTTTTGATGTCTTTTCTCGGGTCTTTAGGGCAAAGTCTCTTTCTTCCTTCAGTTTATCATCATCCTCCATTAGAACAAGTACAACCTTGGCCTTCTCTCTTACATTGGCACCCTGAAATAAAAATTTCTACTTTAACCTCAAAACAGTTCAGGTGGTACAACCAAATATCTCGTCATCAAATCAATTCTAAAACAGCGAAAAATAATGTCACATCAGAGAAAAGAGTCGTTAAAACACTACAAATGTGGCCCAAACTTTGGCCCTTAGGAGGCATAAGTTAAGTTAAAAAGACCAAAATGATGTTAATGTTTCAATATAAATAATTAATGCCCTAAATAAGCAGCTTGAAATTCTGTAAGTGGAACCTAAAAGAATTTTCTCACAAAACAAGTGTCACCTGATCTTTGCCATCCTTTTCAACAAAGCGGTACTCTGTGAGAGCCTTCACAATGTAAATGTTGTCTTTCATTTTCAGGAGCACACGTTCATCCCCAGTTTTCAACAGGTACTCAAGTAACGTCAAAGACTGTAAAAACAAAAACAAAAAAAGAATAAAAAAGATAGACCAGTAAAATAGACAATAGAAAAGTGGATGACATATAGTTTTAATCTCACAGAAATTTTGCTTTTAGTGTTTCTTACGAAAAAAGATTATCAAAATCTTGGAGAAGTTTGACAGCAGTTTTGATGTTTTCTGTTTGGGGGCATTATGAATACAGAAACTATGGTTTGTCCATTTTTTTCCTGCATTAGATTTTTTTTCCTTGATTTTCAATGAACAATTATTCATTTTAATTGTAAAAGTTTGACTTTTACATTATGGTATCTGCTTATTCCAGTTGCCTTCACGATGAGCAGAGCTGCCACGCAAGTGATTTTGCACTGCAGAAGAACCCTAGCGTATACGTTTATTATCAAAGACAATGAAAACAATCAAAACACTGTCCCCCACCTTGTGTATGTGCCTCCAGTTCTTGTCATCTTTAAGCCGCTTCCAAAGCATAGTCATGATCTCATTGCAGGCCACCACGTTATAAGTGAGATCAGAGATGTCTGCCATCTGAGAGCTGGATGGACCCCATGGATCGTTGGAAGTAGCTTCTCTCACCTGCAGGAGATGCAGGACATGAGGGCTCACTCTCACTCTGAAGGGTATCATTTAAAGAAGGATCAATTTTTCTGCAAACAGCTGCAAGAATGTAGCACTACCCACCTTAACCTCAGCTTCAGAGTAATTCTGGACCAAGTTCTTCAGCTGTCGGCGGAGCATGGAGGAAGTCATGATGTCAAGAAGGGGAAAATGGGGAATTAAACCACCACTATCTGACCAGGAAAGAAGAAGAGCAATGAATGAAGACGTGCATCTCAAATAGTTAGAAATGTCACACAAAATATTAACACAGGAAAAACATACCTTCAAATTAAAACTGCCTCTGTTCAGGAATAATTTGATTTCAGAGAGCATTCATCTGCTGCTCTTCTTCCCGTCTGCATTAGGTTTTATCCAAATGCCAGGAGCAGTTGACATATAGTCCTAGAATTAATGGCAGAACATATGGGAAAACATATGTGTGGGAAGAAAATGCCCAGCTGATATTTTAAGCAAAGGCTTTAGAAATAATTCATTATGATATACAAATATATAAATTCAGAAATTACTTCAAAAAATAAGTAATATTACAATCTGCATTCATATCAGCTGCTGTGCCCTACAAGCCCTGAATTCTCCATTCTATGACATCAGTTAAGTGTCAAATTATTTTAAACCTTATTTTTACTGAAAACACTTGCAGTGTGCATGTGAGCACACTTTTATCTAGAGAAAAATAGCCAAAATAGCAAACAAAGACAATGCCGGTTGAACTTAACTGTTGAAAAAAATACCGGTCTATTTAATACTTTTTTTTTTTAAGTCATTTAGACAATAAACTTTAAGCGCAGTATAATATAGTTATGATCAATCAGAAATCGTCACATGCTTGTAAAGTGGAAAATGTTTAAAAATACAAAAAAAAACCTCACTTCAGAATAACTAATAAAGACTTTGGGGATCATAAGTCATGCAAATACATCAGTTTAATCAAACATGAAAACCAAAACCAGAGGATAATGTTTAATGTTAAATTTCTTAGTTTATGTTCACAGTTAGGCCTTGAAATGTTTAAATTAGATATAAAAACACGGAAATAAAAAACAGTTATAATTTGAGAGGCAAGAATGTACACATAGACAATAGAAAAACTGAATGTTGAGGTGTAAAATATTGTATTATCAACTCATTTTAAAATCCATAGCCATATATTTTTGAATAAGTTGGATAAAAATATGTCATCAATCTCCTAGGAAGCAGCACCATCATTGTTTGTCTGTTTTTATTATTATCTTTGTTTTTCTTTGACCTTGACACAAAGAATATTTCATCTGAAATAATAAACATTAAACCCTGATAATTGGAGGATTATTAAGAAGAGAAAGTAGAATATAGATCCCGCGTCTTTCTGCCATTTCTTAGACATTCACACAGGAATGCAGTATTTGCTTTTCTGGATCTGGTTTATATTTAAACACATATATATAGGAAAACAACAGAACAGCAGGAGGACTGTACAAAAAATGAAGTTAAAATCAGGAACACCTAATCACCACTGCGTGGCTGCAAGCAGAATATCATTTGAAGGTATCAGATGATAAGCATTTTAGCCTGCCATTACAGAAAAACATAGCAACTGTAGGGCTAAGCTAGCAGCTAGCTAATTAGCATTCTGGAGTCCAAGCTAAAAGACGAACAGAGACGTAGAGAACGCTAAATGCGAACCACAGTGACTGTATGCCGACGAGCAGAAAACTATTGCGTCGATTTGAAGTCAGAGACCGTCTTTCAGCACCTCGGAGAGCGACGGAAGACGGGTAGCTGCTGGCTAATGGCCAAGACAGGCTGTGAAGTCATCAAGAACTAGCTTAAACACTAAATATGACTAACTGAACTAAGCAGCACTATTCAAGGAACGTGGCGTGTTATTAACAGAAATTCCACGAAGTGCTTTTTAATGGAGAAAGTACGTATTTAGAGCTAAAACAACACGAACCGAGGATTGCTTTGCAGGAATCTTCGAGGACACGACGCAGGGCAGCTGTTTCCGCTTCCGCAATTTTCAGCACCTGCTAGACCACGCCCCTTAAACAAATTTTTTATGAAACATACCATTTTATTTCAAACCTTTACTGGAGATATTAGTCAACCGAGAAAAATGTGTATTAAAATGATTTTTATTTTGTCTTGCTCCCCCCCCCCTTTTTTTTTTTCCTACTTATTTTTATGCTTATGTTTTGCGAGGTGTATACATACTGTTTTTATTTCTTCTTTATTATTATTATTATTATTTCTTTTTTTTTTCTTTTTTTACCACCGTCGGGTGTTTTGGACGCAGTGAACCCAAACCGCATCGTCAGAGATGACTTACGACCACCTATCAATGACAGTTGGTGCAAGATGGCGGCCGAGGGGGAGTACGAGTCGATCCTGTGCGTGAAACCAGATGTCAACGTTTACCGCATTCCGCCTCGAGCCTCGAACCGTGCGTACAGGTAAGGAAACACTTCTGGCGTCTAACGAAACCGAGCACTGTGCGTCGAGAGAGGGCTCAGTTCGGGTGACGTTTACACATTGGGGCGAGTGACTCTGCAGTTTTAGTTGTTCATGAGCACAATTAAAAGGTTTGTCGGGATGTGGGGAGTTCGGGGACACAGATAATTGGACCTGTGTGTGTTTAGGCTGCATTGCTGTCAGTTCTTAACGCGTCGAGTTTTGCTGCTAGATCATCGCCGTCTTCTGACATGTGTTAGCCTTTTTTTTTTTTTTTTTTTTTATTCTAATTTATTTTTACTTGGCCTGGATTATGAGTTCCATAATTCAATGTTTTCTATCTGGCTTTTATTTTTTATAAAACACTGCATGGCCGGAATCTCTTTGTGGGTGGTCAGTGGGCAGATTTAGATTGATGGGCCCCTGGTACCCACTTTGTACTAAAAAAAAAAACTACGTAACTCACCCGAGCCACATTTATTTGCAAAAATAAAATAAAAAATCAAGAATTTTGAGCCAAGGTTTTACGTTACTCAAAAATTGCAACAACAAAAAAAAATTACCAAAGAATACCTATGGTTGTTAATGTTTAGCCACAGTCTTTACTTCCTTTTTATGTTTTCTTCCATTTCATGGAATGTGTCTGATGACTTTTTTTAGAATTTGTATGTAATTGTTTTTTGTATCGTCTATGTATGACTTTTTTTTTGTAAAACATCTTGTGTTTGATAGCATGTTAAGGAAAAGTGCTATATAAATAAAGTGATTAATAGATTAATCAAGATTCAATGTTTTATTGCCGCTTGCACATACAGTACATCAGAATTTCTCTGTGGCATCTCTCAGGTCAGGGTGAATATAGAAAAGACAATTTAAAAAGAGAATACAATTAGATAACAAAAGTACAAAGAATAAAATATGAATATAAATAAATATGAATATTACAGCCTTTCAGAGGAATTATTGCACTTATGTGGAGTTTAATTGTTTATTGCACTTAGTGTCCCAGCTGGATGGCATGTCGTGTTGTATGATTCAGTTCAGTCCAGTCTTCCCTCTCTGATGTCCTGTGCCAGCATTCTGACTGCAGCTGGGAAGAAGCTGTTGTGGAAGCGTGTGGTGTGTGCATGGATGCGTTCAGGCATGCGACGTCTGAGGTTGTGGCCTGAGTCCACACACTGGATCAGTGCGTGGGCGGGGTGGTGTCTGTCTTTGATGAACTTGGTCACTCTCCTCCTGCTGCGCTGTTTATAGATGGTCTCGATGGATGGAAGGTTGCAACCTATGATTTTTCCAGCTTTGTTGATGACCCTTTGCAGCATCTTTCTCTCTCTTTTATGGTGGTGTTACCAAACCAGGCAGTTAGTCCGCTGGTGAGGATGCTTTCTACAAGCCCCTGTGGGCTTGGGTGAGGGTCCTGCGCTTTAGTCCGGCCTTCTTCAGCAGGCTGATGAAGTACAGCCTCTGCTGGGCTTTCTTCACTCTGACAACACTGTTTCTTTCCCAGCTGAGGCTGTCTGTGATCTGCAGACCCAGGAACCGGTGGCAGTCGGTCCGCTCTACCACAGTGCCGTTGATGACTGCTAGACCACGCCCCTTTAATCATCCAAGTGTTTCTGAATTCTTTAAAAATGTTCCATATAAGTGACAGATTGCATGACATAATTATGGGTTTGACCTCCTTTTACTGAGGAAACGGAATGAATTTAATTTGATGGCTGTGTATAAATGTATAAATAGAAAGAAAAAGCCTTTTCTGCTGTTTTACTCAACCAGACTCGTGTGTTTCTTCTTAAAAAAACATTATAAAGTTACTGGATTCTATTTAGACTGGATGTCAGATGATCAAATGGAAGCTTTTTAAGTACTCACGCTGATGAAAATAGTGTTATGGCGTGTTCTTTTGGCCTTTTTCTGACGATGGAGGACACGTGTAATAAAAATAAAGACTAAAATTATGTTTCTGAGAAGATCTTTATTCAAATAATTGTGAATCAAGAGCAAACAAAAATAAGATTGTGTTTGTGATGTTGCAAATGCAATGGGCAGACCATAAGCTCCCTACTATGAGGTATCAGCAACAGGAAGGGAAAAGGGGCGGGGTTACTCCACACCAATGGGCCCGCCCACAACTCAGAGACAGATTTCTACTACTACTCTGCTGAAACTATGTCCAACCAATGTTTTATGCTCGGTGTTTATGTATACGAGGAAGAGGCACTATGCTTAAAAAACATCCCATGAATCTTTTTGTGGCCTTTTGGAAGAAACAAGTCCTAGTGAAATAAAAGTGTTTTACACCAATACACTAGTTTTCTCATGTCTGCAGGGCAGCAGACTGGAAGCTGGACAGTCCAGACTGGTCTGGCCGCATGAGGATCACAGCCAAGGGCAAAGTGGCATTCATCAAGCTGGAGGACAAAGTCTCAGGTTTCATGTCTCCTATTTAATGTTACTTTTCTATCACATGCAGACTTTTGTGAGCTGAGCTTTTTTTTTTTTTTTTTTTTTAAGTATTTCTGGTCCTTTATTGTAGGAGAGCTGTTTGCACAGGCACCAGTGAAGGAGTATCCCGGCATTGCAGTGGAAACGGTTAGCGACTCCAGCCGTTACTTTGTTCTGAGGATACAGGACGACAGTGGTGAGTATTCAGGGTCAACGTTTGGTGGTTTGTAGGCGCCGTTATTTCCCTCTGTTGTGTCTAGGTCGCAGCGCTTTCATCGGAGTCGGCTTCGGAGACAGAGGAGACTCCTTTGACTTCAACGTGACTTTGCAGGATCACTTCAAGTAAGCAGGTTGTTTCTGAGGTGACTATAAACAAAAACAGACTTAATTTTAGTCAGTGTTGCTGTTTACAATTACATTAGGTATCTGGGCTCCTTAAAAATCACTACTTCAAAAAAGTTTGAAGGTTTTTGTTCAGGAAAATGCTGATGTGTATTGATTATTTCTGTATGTGTGCTGATAATAATGTCTGTTTTCTGACTTCTCTGCAGGTGGGTGAAACAAGAGATAGAAATCAGTAAAAATGCACATCTAGGAGATTCTGGACCCAAACTGGACTTGGGTTTTAAGGACGGACAGACCATCACTCTCAACATTGGAGTGAGAACACACATGTTCTACTCAAAAGCTGATGAAGGTCGTCTGTTGGTCACACATGTTTACAAATAATAACCAACGTCAATAAAAGGTTACTTTTACATAAAAATATAAAGAAGAAAAAGTATAAAAGGAAAAACTGTGACTAAGAGTCACCAATGACTTGTTCCATTTAAACTTTTTTAAGTTTTTTTATTTCGTTTTTATTTTCAAATTGCCCGTATAGTTTTTGGATTAAAAATATGAGCTACCACATGTTTTAAATGGGTCTTCTCTGGATTTCGTTTTATACTGCAATCATTTGTCCACCAGAGGGCGCCGTTTTTCTTTCATTCGCTTCAGCAGCAATGTTGATTGCTACTATAATGGGTGTGTGCTGACCCTAATCCACACGGTCCTTAATATTTGTTTCCCTGTCAACTATTTTATACATTTATACATTGATTTTCATTGAATAAAAAATATGAGCTCTACACACTTTAAGAGTACAAGTTCTAAAATCATATTTATTAGTATTTATTTTCTGAATTTAAGAGCTGAAATTAGGTATAGAAATTCACACTTTTGATTAAAACAAAAAAGTAATATGTTGCAGCATTTTTGGCCTGATAAGTTTTCATTCCTAGACTCAAATGCATTTTAATATGAAAGGATCTGTTGTCAGAAAAGAAAAAATATTGAACAGGGATGGAAGGAAGCTTATCCTATATTAAGCTATATTTTGGTGTTTATTGCTGTCTTGAATTCAACAATCGTCATTTATTGAACAAAAATTTCAACTGATAAGAAAAAAAAATAATGGTCAAATTTGAAACTTAAAAACAGAATAATGTTCCAGCAAAAATGTTCTCATAGGCATTACCTTTGATCATGGTTACTTTTGCCACAGTTTTGGATATTTTATCTGTTTTATTTTATTCAATTGTTAAATTTGTATCTTTTTGCATTCCAACAAAACAGTGTGTCTTTTAGCCTCCAGATTTTAGTGCCTAAAGATGATTGTTTAGTTAACATGTATTTATAGAACAAAGTTCTGTGAGTAAATGTCAAAATTTCATGTCTCATGTGTTCCAGCAAGGTAAAAAGAGGGATAAGCCCCGCCCCCAGAACTCGGGTGGAATGGGACTCCTCCCACCACCACCTGGAGGCAAGATAGCCCCTCCTCCTTCGTCAGTGACGTGCAACCACAACACAGTCCCACAGACTGGAGGCACAGCGACAGGTTGCCAAACTATTATTATTAACCATTATTTGTAGTCATTTTCTTGATGCTTGTGGTCTGTTGAATTTTTGAAAAAGTAAAAATTCAACATCCTTACACAGAAAAGGATGTTTTTTTTGTACAAACATACAAACTAACAGCCTTCTTTTGCACAAATGCCTGCATCAATGCGCCCTGGTATGGAGGCGGTCAGCCTGTGACTCAGCTTTTGGTACCTTTAGGTGTGCAGGAAGGTACTGAGTCACCATCTCCATACAGCAGCTCGACGTGACGTGCTCTTGATTTCCGAATAAAATTTCCGACTGAATTTTAGGATTTTATTACCTGTAAGCAGCGAGAATCAGAACTAAATAGAAAAAGCATTTTTTCTGACAAAAATATGGATTTCTTTTGGGGGGGGTTTCTGTTTATTTTGTGTGTGTGTGATTTATTTGGGCACACAGTAACATTTGAATGAAGATTTTTTTCCCTCCTTCTGTCAGAATGCCTGCTGGATCTGGACTGCAGTAACTCTAACACAATGGTTCAGTCCAACCCCAATGCAGATCTTCTCTGGGGTGACTTCTCAGCTCCTGCAAGGTTTGTCGCTTATTTCCTGTGGTTTTTAATTTATGTGTTCAACAATGCTGAACAAATCAGATTTTAACTTAGGAAGAGCTAAGTTTTAACTCATAAAGCGTTTTAGCATTTTTTTTAGCATGTTAGAAGTTATAGTATTCAAAACTAATCTGGGTTGTATCCTTCCTTGTAAATATTTTTCTATGAAAAGAAAAAATCTTTTATCATTGTTTAGCAGGTAAATATTCCAAAAATATAGATTTTTTTTCTTTTTATCTGATTTATTCAATTATTTTTTTTTAAATAAGCAGTTTGTTTAGAACTAAGACTTGTATTTTTGTATTAATTTGCGTTTCTAGCTGCCCTGCTAGATCTCTTTGGTTTAGATGTTTCTACTTTATTTTGGTTTCTTTTTTATATATTCATGAACAAATATACTATAGCTTACAAACATTAACTTATACTTAAGATAGAAACAACTTTTTTTTCAGCTATGTAGCATTTACTGTAGATTTTTTTTTGTATGTTTTTAGATTATTTTCATTATTTTAAGTAACATCAACTTTTGCCTTATCAAAAAAGCAATATAATTCAGGAAGTTTTACATTATTCTTTTCTTTATTCAGCTTTGCATCTTCTATATAGCATTGCTTTATCTTTGAACTTTTTAAATGTTTGTTTCTCAGCTATAAATCTTATAGATAAAAATATCTTATAAATAAAAATTTTTAAAAATTCTTATTCATTTTGTCAATATACTTTTCAAATGTTATCGTTCAGAATCATTCAGCATCATTTTGGCCATTTTACACTTTTTTCAGAAAATGAAAGGTCCCTTTAGCTTTGAAGGACATTTGGCATATTTTACCTTCTTTAATAATTCTTGATCAAATAACATAAAATAATGCAAATAAACTATTTTAAACTTCTTTATTCTTTTTTTTTACTTTTACCATATATTTTTGCATTTTTTCTATTAAAGTATAGTTTATCTGTTGAGTTTTATTGCACTTATATCTATCAAGTGTACCGGTAGTTGTTTATTTGTAGCTATTTTTTTAGCTTCCTCAAATGGCCTCAACAGTTTAAAATTATTAAATTATTTTCATTATTATTATTATTATTATTATTATTATTATTATGTTATTATTATGTGACATTTAGTTGTTTTAGAATACTTCGTATTGTAGCCACTTGATTGTTATATAACTTTTTACCAGTCATTAATTTTACTGAGCCTATACAGAGATATGGACATGTACAGTAAAAATGTTTTTTGAAGTAAATGCAGATTTTTGCAGATACTGATGACTGCTCGACTTTACAGCTCTGTTCCTGCTGCGGCCCAGCCTCAGAGCACCACAAACTGGATCCAGTTCTGATACTGTGACCTGAACCCCACAGGTGCATCATGCTGAGATCGGACACACATCCTGTTTGTAGCTCTTTTAAGTCCTCTTAAACAGAAAAGCAACGTGTTGAAGCTATCAAACATGAGCCATCTTCAACAATGTTTAAGGGCTACGCGCGCTTTGTGTTGGTCTGAGCAGAGCTTTGTGTTTCACACCACGCCCCCGCCTCACCGCCGGCCTCCCCCTCTGCAGCCACGGTGGTGTTTCATGTGAAAACAGAAGCCATTGATTCATGCAGCCTGTTGCTGTTGTGCACTTTTCAAGCTAAAAATGTTGTTTACAATCATTTTTTTATACAGGGTATATGCTTTGTTGCATCAAAAAAAAAAAAAGAAAAACTCATATAAATGTCTTTATTTTGCATAAAGCTTAAAGCATTCCTGAATAAGAAAGTTGAGCTGAATTTGGCATCTTATTTACTGAAAGAATTTTACTGAAAACTTTTAGATCTATTCAGAGATTTTGAATGTTAATGTAAGTGAATGAATTCTTCACCTTTGTGCTGATTAAACATATGAGATTATTCCATGTAATTTTGCTGTGATCAAATAACATGGACTGTGTTTAGGTTTTAAGATGATTGACTGTTTTGCTTTAAAAAAAAAAGTATATTGTCTCATTTCTCATTAAGCTTCGACTGTAAAATCAAAGGACTAACAGCAAGAATAATTGACTGAAAAAGGCAATAAAACCTTCAGTGACTCCATCGAGTCTTTCCTCTTATTTTACTTTTGATGGTTTATTCCTTGCCTTGTGTGTTGGGTTTGCTAATAGACCATTTTTTTGTTCAAATATAGATAACTTGAAGTTATTTCGCTCTACTTGAAATATAAAATTATGACAGTTTTTGTTCTCAACCCTGGAGAATACAAGATCAATTTCTGTTGGGGTTTTAAAGTCAATTTCACAATTTATTTTTTAATTTTTTCACATTTGGGTAGAGGCCAGAAAAAACAGCAGCCAAATTTGACCCCATGGATTCTTTAAGGTTTTTTATGGGGAAAAAAAACAACAAAATTATTGTTTTTTATGCAGATGACTCTCAGACTTTACCCAATTTTTGATAAACTAAAAATAAGCTGTGCTTATCTTACCTGTTGGTCCATCACATCCCTTCAAGAACTTTCACATCAACTTTAAAATCTACAAGAAAAAAAAACAAGTAGAGATTAATTTTTTTTTTTATTTTAAAGGCATGATTCATTTGGAAGGTGCCTATTGTTTATTTCCTTTTGTTTTCGTGCTTGTTTCACATTTTTTGATTGTCAAGTAGACTATTGGCTGTTTTTTATGTGAAATAATTTAATTTCACACAAAAAATATCTTAAGCGAAAGAAGAAGAAAGCTCTAGTTTCAGTTTTGTCTGAGGGACTGTTAAGCTTCTCTGTAAAGTTTACATTTCAATTTTTTTTCCAAAATTCCTTTATTATTAATGTAAAAACTTAAATGCATTTTTACATTACATTTTCACAGCTTCACAATTGAAGAGTGGAAATATCTAAAACAAGATTAGCATTTTTTAAACTCCTTATATGTTATTGAGTCATTTTAATATTTAATAAAAAAAAACACTTTTAAGTTCTTAATCTTTTTTTGGAAACACACTTCAAGTATCTTGTTTTTGAATAATTTCTCTGTTTATTTGAGTACAGTTTGTTCTTGCAATTACTTGACAACGCAGAATTTGTTTTAAATTAAAAATAACTGATGATGCTGCAGCTTCATGCCTATATAATAGGATTTAACGGGTAAATTGGCAAAATAAGACGAAAAATGTGTTTTTAATTTAAATTTTATGATGGAAAAATAATTTTAAATGTCTACTTAGAGCAGTTATGTAGCAGACATTATTCAAAAGATTAAATTGAGTGTTTGTTTTAAATATTTTTTCAAAACATGAGTGAGTTACATGGGCAGTTACTGTTACCTCTGTGGTTCAATGACAGATAAATGAGCGCCTGAATTAAGTTTTGGCGGTTAAACTGATCCACAATCCTCCCAGGAATGTCAGACTGATAGTAAACACTTGTTAATGAGGAAGGAGATCTGGTCATCTGAGAAGCGAGAAACACTGAGGAAGGTCTGGACGTGACTTCAGTGCAGCTTTTAGCTCTGCTGATCATCAGAAACAGAGACACGGGCAGCTGAGTTCTCTCAGGCCTAATCAGGAACACGATTCATCTTCCTCTCGGGCTGTTGTCACCTCGCCACACTGGCGCGGAGCTTCAGAGTCAACTCGTCCTCCCGGCCTGCGTGGGAGAGCGTGACCTCTCAGATCTGGGTTACCTCCTGCAGCGCATCCTCTCGACACACCGACACGTGTCGTCCTCAATGAATTCAGAGAGATTCAGCACTTCTGTTAAACTGATCTCAGATCTCTGCTAATCCCTCTTAAAACGCAAACTCATAAGACCATAAAATAAAAGAAGATTTTATGATACAATATTACATTTAGATGAATTTTCTCTTTGGATCATCTAAATTTGTATATTACACATACTGCAGAAACTCTTGGTCAAACTTGGGGGAAATATCAGCTGGAGTTTATACCCGGATCACATGACAATCGGCCAATTGGAGTGAAAACAAGGTATTTCTGAATATTTAACACATTTTCTGACTCTGAATCTAAAAGAGTTGGAGAATCACAAAATGACTGTTGATGTTTTGAGAAAAAGCTGCAAACTTGAACCCTTATGTGGGTTAAAATGGACCCACTGCCATGTTGTTTTGCAGAATTCATACCTACCCATTTCCAAACATAAATTTTATGACTTTTTCTAAATGGATTGCATAATAAAAAAAAAAAAAAGTTATACTTGTCTTTGCTTATGTTTGCATGTGGGCTTGACACCACCAGGGTACAAAGATTTTTTATGGGTCATTTTTGACCCGTGAGTTATAAAGGCGTGATTACCAGAAAAAGGTTCAAAGATCACTTACAAACTCTCTAATTCTCACAAGTGCACACAGGGAAGCTGCCTTTGAGTGGTTTTATACATTGTCACACAAACTCTACTATACTCTTACACAAGTATTATTGTAGTACTCTTAAGCTGCGTTCACACTGAACGTGATTTGCACGTAAAATTTGCGGCAGACGTTTCTCTTTTGACATTAGTCAAATTTACTGCTCACAAACTTGACTATTGAGTTGATTTCATAACATGATGTTTCCTCATGTTCAATACATTTTAGTTAAACTGCTTTATTATGAGTCTTTGTTAGAGTGGGTCCTTTTTGACCCGTAGGACAAGAGGAGTTAACAGAATGTTACGATCACGCAAGGGTAAAACACGTTTAAAACATTTTCAACAAGAAAATGTTAAGTGTCATGTGAAGAAATCAAAGTTCAGTGACAGTTTGAAGCTTCTTGGAAACAGTTGGACAACTGAGATGGAGGCTTTAAATTTCAGGGTGGAAAACCTAAAATCTCTCTTTCCTTGTTTTTTTTTTTGACACAGTAAAGCAAACTAGTTAAAAAGGAATTTAGAGGACACTTTATAGAAAATGTAAACGTCTCACAAATCTAAAATTAGCATAAAAAACAAGTCATTCCTCACGTTGACTTATTTTAGTGATGACAAGAGACTGAGCTGCAGCCAAAGGATGGTCTGGTGGTCAGACATGCGTTCACTACAGATCCGCTTTCCCTCTTTTATGGGGTTCCAGATCTGATCACAAGCAAAACCCGGGATTTAGTGCCAAAACTATCTGTATGACACTATGAAACTTTTGGTACTTAAATCAAATCAAATCAAATTTTTTATAAAGTACTTTTCATACAACAGTAACACAAAGTGCTTCACAGTATGGGGTAAGATAACTGTCAATAAGAAACCTATTCAAAAAAACATACTTGAATGTCAATGACATTTTAAAAAGTTTACTTCTATTGTAGTTTAATAAATGAGGCTCAAAGTGCATGCTCAATCAGCTGAATCAATGCTTTGGGACTTGTTGTATATGCATGTGACCCAGTGACATTACAAAATACATAGAGTACCCTCAAGTCAACCCCTAATGAAACATCAACAGCTTTACTCCTCACTTGGGAACCTTGGCAACCTCAAAGAGCGTAGGCCAAACTTTTAGTTGGCTCTCACCCTCTTCATGTCAAACTGACAATTAAATACACTGCTGGAATAAGATTTGAAGCAAAATGAGAGAGTTTGAATGAGTTTTACCAACCTTTTATTTGGTCAGGTGACTGAATTTGGTAAACCAAATTCAGAGGGCAGGATCCCCCTGATGCAACGTTCTCACTAGGCATGTGATGCACGTTTAAGGAAAGCGCTAAACGCAGGTTCCTGAACTCACGTCACGGTGTTCTTACTACACAACAGGGACAGGCTTCTTCTTTTGTTTTTCTACTGTTTCCTAGCGCACTTACTGTAGGAAGAGGCTTAATGCAAAATGTTGAAATGGTGCAAATCTGCTGAATTTTGCTCCAGGCTTTTTCTTTTACTTCTCTATTCTGATATACTTGGTGTCATAAAATTCATAAAAAAGTCAATGTATAAACATTCGGCACTTCCGTGAATTAAAAGCCAACCATTCGTTAACACCAAATCCGAATCCCTGATTGAGGTTTCACTTTAAACACATGCTCAATATCTGCCAATTTTGTATGTAGATCCTGAAAGCGACATGTGAACGCAAGATTTTTAAACGTGGAAGCCCAAAATGTATGTGTACTCACGTTTACATAGACTTTTTATTGAATGCCCCTCGCCAAGGATGGTGTGAACGTAACTTGATGGAGACAGATGAGGCAAATGCAAAAGTCCAGAGGCTGTCTTAAAACGCAGAGTTCACATGACAAACTATCAAGAAGCAAAGAGGTGACAAATATCTGGACATTGCAGAATTCAGTTATCGTGCAAAGTGACCGTGACGAGTTTAAATAATGATTCTTAAGGGAAACTGGAACATTTACATTAGATTATTGTGTGGGGTTGCAGCAGAGTAGACCTGCACCTTTATTAATGTTTAATCAAAAGTGCAGCTTCAAAAAGGTGTCTGCACTCTTTACAACTGAACTTAAATGGCACCATTATACTGCTTGCATGCTAAACTGCAATCTGCACCTCTGATGAATCAAAACGTTTATTTTTTTATGATTTCACAACTGCAAATGAAGCAGTTGGAGCCAGGCTAACACTTGAAAAGGTGGGGCGTTCATCCACCTAGTTTTTCCTTATCCGTATTTCCATCTTTGGGAATTCTAAAGTTACGCACCCGAGCAACAGATGTTGATATTTTCACCAAATTTACGGCTCAAACATCTACATTTTTCATTTATTCCACTTGTATGATAACTAAATCGAACTCATTTATCAGCTCATTTCACAATAATATTCCATTCACTGTTACAGTCCAAGTATATTCCTAGTCACGTAGCAAATACTGTGGAGATATCGGGTGAAATGTCAGGAGGGGAGTTTGGATCAGAATAGTTCTCAGACCCTGGGCCACAGTCCACCTCCAGCCCCCCACCATTTTATCCTCGGGGGCTTGTGAGTGTGATGAAGCATCAAACTGTCTTCCTATAACGAGCCTGTTAATTCATGACTTCTGGCTCCTTGTAGTTTGTGAAGTATCTAGAAGGTGTTCATCCTTGAAGATGATATCTCAATTCCTTTTAGGTCAAGTCTCTCGCTGTTGGGTCAGAAACGTCATAAAGCTGTCAGTTTGGAGGAGCAGCAGGAGCAATGAGGACATAAACTGGAAAGGTCAAAGGTTAGAGTCATTCATGATCACATTTTATTTTCAAGGGCAACTTGAGCCTGTGCCTTGATGGGGAGGATTTTGTGTTTCTCAGTGGGTGGTTGTGTGTGTGGAGTCAGTGTAAAAATCACGGTTGTTGGTTGATGTGCGAAGGTTACAGCTGTATCTCCACACAGGCAGACCAAGAGGCTGGTGGAACATAAATCTGCCCAAAATCACTCCGCTTACTTAGCGTAGTACACGTAAACATCAGATTTAATGTTGCACAATCAGCACTTTAGTTGTTATTTTCAGTGCAGTGCTGTGCAAACATGAGCAACAAAAGAAACATCTAAATTAAATCCATATTCATATTTTGACTTTAAGTCAGCTTTGACTTTTAAACTTGAAAAATTAAAGGATTTTCTTAGGGTTACAATCAGAGGTTT
Source organism: Oryzias curvinotus (assembly GCA_023969325.1). Taxonomy (NCBI): domain Eukaryota; kingdom Metazoa; phylum Chordata; class Actinopteri; order Beloniformes; family Adrianichthyidae; genus Oryzias; species Oryzias curvinotus. The sequence continues at coordinate 23,221,757 of CM043716.1, forward strand.
GATTAACCAACTATACCAAACAGGTGCTGATGACCATGTATGTCACGCAGGTGGAAACCCAGTCATGATCTGAAAGAGAAACAACTGTGGAGAAGGCTTAAAACTAAGTAAGAAACCAAAGTCTTACTCTACTCACTGTCTATGAAAGACAGAGTTTTCTAAGACAAATATTTCAAAGCAGACTGGAGGTTCTTTTGAAAAATAGAAAATGAAATGCTGGGAATTGTAAAAATAGCGGTCGGCCAAGGAAACCGGAAGACACATCATCATATCTGAGCTGGCAGAGACCAGGGGGACCCAAGTCCAACCATCTAGTGTCTAGAGAAGTCAGATTTCTTCATGGAAGGGTTGCAGCCAAACATCTAATGTGGAAACAAGGTTAAGTGACACAAGTTTGCAGGAAAACAAAGGAACTGAGGTGCAGAAAAATGGCTGCAGCAGCTCTGGACCCATGAGTCAAAATTTGAATTTTTGTCTGCAAAAGAAGGCAGTTTGTTCATTTAAGTGGTAGAAGGTAAAACAATAATGAATGCATGCGGACAACAGTATATGGTGGAGGTGCCCTCAATATTCGGGGCTGCATCTGTGCAAATGCAGTTGGAGATTTGGTCAAGATCAAGGATGTTCTCAATAAAGAGAAGTGCAGGCAGATACTTACCCATCATGCCATGCAATACCATCAGTGTCTGTATCGCCCGAATTATATCCTGCAACAGGATAACAAAGCATAAAGCCAAAGTCCTTCAGAACCATCTTACATTTAAAGAAGAACAAGACGTGTTGATGGCATGGCCTCCACAGAGCCCTGATCTCAATACCATTGAGTTTGCTTGAGATCACATGAAGTACATGAAGTGTAACCAAAAGTTTGGACACACCTTCTCATTCAAATGAATGGGAAAGTGTGTCCAAACTTTTGGTCTGTACTGTAAGTCATTTTAAGAAAAATAGTGCCATTTAGCAGTTTTACATCAAACTAATTAGGAAGAATCACGTAGAAAACTTAGGCTACAAAAGGCTGCAAATAATTTCTGAGGCTTAAAATCACTTCCTGTATGATGGAAGTGAAATAAACTTAAGAGTGGTTTGCAGCAAACATGCTGCAGTGCTATGAGAGTATGAATGAACAACAACTGCTTACTTCGGTCTCATTTTTTTGCCAGATTATAAAAATGGTTTGGGCGCCTCTGCGATGAGGCCTGAGCAGCTGTTCTTGTTTTTGTGTTGACCTCACCGCGAGCATCAGTTCAGCATTCTGTGGTCTGGCTCGGCTCCTGTTCTCCCTCCAACTGCACTGCAACATTTTCTGCTGACTCCTTCCCACACAAGAAAAGACCGTGGCTAAATTGTTTCTGATACTGAAAGTTGATGCCAATGGACCTAGTTCAAAGTGATTTAAAATTAAGTACAGTATAGTAAATGTACTCTACATACCTTCACATTTCCTCTTTTCTTGTGTGACTGCAGTACTTTGTTGCTTTATAGCAGCAGAGATGAGCTGGACTGGACCTCAGACGTGTTTGCTGATAAAAACACTTATGACCTAACATGACCCTCTCAAGTCGTTTCCCAAATATAGCTGCAGTGGGATGACCCCAGCAGCGAAGATGACGACACAGCAGCATTGCAGTCTTAACAGAACACATTTCCAAATCAAACTTTAAAATGTAACCATTACAAGTATTATTTTGATTTAGAGAACATATAGGTAAAATCCCTCTAAATCCACAGTTTTAAAAAGAGGTTTTTGTATATGTGTCTGTTTTTAATGGTAGTATGGTTACAAATATCAGCTAACCGTAGAAAACTCCCAAAATCTTTTTCTTGTGAAGTTTACTATTTTTCTCCAGACTTTTTTGCTTCACAACTGGTGGTTGGTGATTGGCTGGGATGGACTGTTAACCAGTAAAGCGTTAAAAAAAACTCACCAAACCTTTTTTTTTTTAAACACCAACATGCCCTGAGAAATACTTTTTGTTTTCTATTGTGTGTTCAGGTATCAGACAAATCTGTGTTAAAAATGACCTTGATGTGTTTTGAAAAGCTTCGACTGCCTCTGGTCAGTCCAAAAATGGTTAAACAGGTGTAACCAGCTCACCTGGCAGTTGTTAAAACACGCCCAGCTTATGTTTTATTACAAAGAGTCAAACAGTGTGACTTCCTGTTTGAAGCAGCTTAAAAAAACAATTCTGACTGGAGCCAGGTCAGTTCAACAAGTGGCCACTAGAGGGTTTATAACACATGAAATCTTTTAAATTCAGAACAACAAAAAGGAAAGATTAAAAAAACTATAAGCATTAATTATAACTTTAAAATAATTTTTCAATTTTTCAATTTTTTTCATTTTTATACTTGCTAACAACACTATTGAGGGTACAATCTTCTGAGTTTTAATGTTTTGCTCTACAGTTATTTTTCTTAATAACATATGGCTGTCTAAATGTCAGCTCGTCAACAGTTTGCCTTCTCTGTATATCTTTCTGCCTATTTTCAGAATGTCCAGCATTTGGAACCCATTTTGTTTTTGTATGTGTTTGCTTAGCCCATGCTGATGTACAATGCTAAGCAGTAAAATGTGATTAAATCTGTTAATTTGCCCTAATTTTGTCTGGTGTCTAATGTCTGGCCTCCAACATTCCTGCTTGGAAGTTAAAATATTACATGTAACCCCAGAGAACCCACTGAGTCAAATTTGGCCACTGTTTTATTGATTTATTTAGTTTTAATTGTTTTAATCTATTTTTTTATTTATTTTTTTGCCTGATTTGATTTCAAGTTTTTGTTAATTGTGGTTGCCATAAATAAAGAGAGAAAAAAAAGTAAACTGAACTTTAAAAACCCAGAAGAAAGTTGTTCTTAGTTCTTTAGGATTTATTAAACCAATCAAGAATCTGAAACTGGGTGTTTAATAATTGATGTTACTTGGTTCCCACCAGGCAGTTCGGGTTAGATTATTTATTTCTTGCTTGCTACCAAAATTCAGCTAAATGTGTTAAGGGCAAAAGCAATGCTTACTGTTAAAGAGGGTCTGGAATTGTAAGCCTTACTGTAGACATCAATAAAAAAACAATTACAAATTCTCCAAGAACTAAACTTTGTGAAATACCAAAACTATTAATACCAAAAATATGTTTTACTAATAATCAGTACAAAGTTCACAGGGAGTCAGAAGTCTTTTTTGGTTTTATTGTTTCTTTTCTTTATTCTAACGTTCTCCTCTACCTTCCTCCTCTTTCACAGAACTGATTGCTCCCTTTTTAGTACTCCTCTTCCTCTCCTCTTCCAACCTAATCTTCTCTTTTGCCTTCATCCAATCTCCTCCAAGGAACCTCAGAGCTTCCTCTGGACGCCCGCGAAGCTGCGGCCTTGGATCCAGGAGCGACTGGAAGAAGGAGCAGGCCAACGGGGTGAAACATGCGAACTGAGGCGCTAAAGCCAGGCAGTCTTTTGACTCCTGATTGTCCGGTTCTGTTTGAGGTTCTGCCCACAAATCCTCTTCATCACTGGGGTCTTTTGCTTGTTCAAACCACTCACGATACTTCTGGTATGAGTGACAGTGGTTTGCGGTTTCTTCCCAGGGGTGGCTGCCAGTGAGCATGGCGTAGGTCAGAATCCCCAACGCCCAGCTGTCTGTGCTGGGCTCCACAGAGACCCAAACTCTCTTTCTGTTTTCATTTTTCTCCATCAAGCCATCATTCCTGTTGTTCATGCTTTCCCAGCTGTCCTCGTTTCCTCGAGCAACTTCAGCCTCAGGTGTGCAGTAAGGAGAGCTGTACCACACCTCCGGGACTCTGGTTCCTCTGGCTTTGACCTGTGGTTAAAATATTCAGTCACTTCATTCTATTAAGGATGTTTTTTTTTTTTTTTTACTTTTTATTTTGCATTTAGAACTAAACACTGATTAATTTTTATGTTTGGAAGTCACATAGTAGTAATATGTAGTATTTTGCTCCAACAGTACACATTATTTTTGGAAACTCTGAATGCTTTAAAAAAATGTTTTTACCATTTTTAGCTCTCTGCATTAAAAACAAAATTAATTCAAATTCAAAATCTTGAAGCTAAATTGGCTGAAAAGGCTACAACAGCAAAACACTTAAAGTTAAAAGCTGTAAAGCTGTCTTTTGTGAAAACATAAAATATTTCACACTGATTAAATGGTAAGTTAGAGGTTTAATTTGCTAGTTTTGCTGAAAAAATACACAACAGAAGCTGTATTGTGCTGATAAAAGCTGAAGTGCTCAATTAATAGCTAAATACTACAGTGGTGTATTAGTGCCACCAAGAAAAAGAAAAGAATTATATGAGAAAAAGCTGTAAATTATGGCAAAAAGGTCAACATTTTAAAAGGAAATAGTCTTTTTTTAATAAAGTTGTAAGTTGAATGGGGGGAAAAAAATTGAGTTTTAAGCAAGATTCTTATGCAGTGCGATGTCCATCTGATTTCTTGTCAACAACAGCATCAATTAAACTCTTCAAATGTTTTTGTTGAAACATTATAAAAGCTAGATGCAAAATCTTCAGTGTAAAAAGCTGGACTTTTTCCTTTAAATATATGACTTTTTTTTATAAAAGTTGTATGACATAGGCTCGTAAAATTTTGACTTTTTTCTCAGAGTTTTGATTCAATTCATTCAATTTTATTTATATAGCCCAATATTACAACATTGGTCGTCTCAGTGAGCTTCATACTTTTACAACTTTATGCTCATGTATTTGTTTATTTTCCTTCTTTTATGGTGTCCTTAATGGTTGGTCATAAAAAGCAACACAAACTGAGACTATTTTTAAAAGATTTGAAAAGTTTCATGACACAAAACAATGAGTAAATGCCAAGTTAAAGGCAGAATCTCCAAACGCAATAAAATGTTTGATTTATACTCAATGAGCTAAAAGCAAACAAAATGTCAATGTTTTTTCAAATATTATGTCAAGAATGTTTTTGCTCTGACCATGCCAAAGTCTCCCAGCTTGACCCATCGGCAGGCGGAGTCACAGAGGAAGACATTCTCCGGTTTGAGGTCTCTGTGGACGAAACCGAGGGAGTGGAGGTGGGAGAGACCCCCACACAGCTGGGACACCACCCGCTGACAGCAGTCCTCCTCCATGCCCAGCTGAAGAACTCACAATGCTCATGTCATGAAAAATTCCTCTCTCCATGTCACCTTTGAGCTAAAAATGTGTTTGTACCTCAGGCAGGATGATGTCATAGAGGTCTCCAAAGAGGCTGGCCTGTTGAGCAAACACGTAGTGTGAAGGGGTGAAGTAAACGATTCCCAGAGCTCTGGTCAGGGAGGGATGAGTGCAGAACGACAGAGAGACGTTGTACTCCCTCAGAAATGAGAAAAGCGACGTGGACTTACGAGGGAAGAACTTCAACGCCATTGGCGTACCTGCAGAAAAAGATCTCCATTCATCTTTTTCTCTGTTTTGAGGGTTTAAAAACATGTGAACTTCTGTACCTCTTTTCCTGTGCACAGCCAGAGTAACTTTCCCGTAGGAGCCCTCTCCCAGCGGCTTCAGGAGCTGGAAGTGTTCAGACGTGTCCATCGCTGTTAGAGACTGAGCCGTCAGGTGGCACATTTCCTCTAGGAGCTTCGCAGCAGCCTGGACATGCAGGCAAATATGAGTTAGGCTGATAAGCTGCTATTAAAATGAAATGTGAAGAGTTGAACATTTTCTTTGCAGCTGTTGTTGATGTATCCAAAAAAAAACATGAAAAATGACTATCCGGGCTGGAAAGGGTCATGCTTTAATCCAGACTATGACTGGAAATTGAAATTTATATAAAGACCGACCCAAATCAATGTTTTTTTGGTGTTTTCAACATGTTCTTCTGATAGTTTTTCTAATGATGGAAGACATATATAGAAAATTAAACAAAAAATTGCATTTCTGAGTATTTCTTCATTCAAAGAATTGGGAATTAGGAGCAGACAATAAAATGCAGTTTGAGAAATAGCTAATTTGTGATGTTGAAAATACACTGGGCGGGTTACGAGCTCCCTGCTCTGCTCCATTCTGATGCATCCACAGATAGATCCCTGTACGTTTTCCTTTTTCTCGTCTGAGCTCGTGTCAAAACGCTGCGGCTGGGTACCTCCATTGTTAATCACCTTTTTTGTACCAGTAATGATAAATTAGTGGTGTGAGGGGCTTTTTGGTTTGATGAAAATGTGATGAAATGAGCACCAACATCCAAGACAACACTAAAATACTCAAAATGACTCTCGATAAAACATTGAAGATTAGTTTTCTTTGGAATTTAACATGAATTTGAAGGCGTTCATGTGCTCTGAATGCCTTAATGATAGTCTCAGGAGTGATGGCACAGTAATCAGATTATTAATCTCTGTTTTTCCTCGTTGAAGCAAATCCAACCGTCGTGGCGACGATGGCTGCCATGGTAACACTGACAACACTAATCCAGGAGTACAAACAGGTCCGTTAATAGCCTGGTGAAATCCTTTCAAGATCATCCCCGGGTTTTGTCTGTCGATGCTTCCACTCCAGCTGGCACCCTAGGGAGCTTCTCAGGATTAGGTTTCAGGGTGTCCAGCCAAAACAGAGGGTGTGGGGGGGGTGTTGAGGGATTGAGGAGGGGGGTTCACAGCTCATTAATGAACCCAAGTGCAGGTCTACAGTAAAGTCTTGTTTACACAAACAGCATCGAAAACAATGAGTCACGTGTATTTGGACTGAGTTTGCACCACCTGTCCACTTACTTAATATTTTAGTGCACATTAAATGACTTTTTCCCTGAACATTTCTATAAGAGTAGAACGTTTATTTCAAATAAAACTAACTTTTTTACACTGAACGTGTCGAGAACAGGACAACTTTTTTATTGTGCAGCATTAATTAAATAACATTGATTGAAATTTTTGAATTTTAAACCCCCTTTGGTGTTTTTGTAGCTACAGTTTTTGGTTTTTAAATAAAATACTACCTGCACTGTATGGCACAGTTTGTTTTACCTTCAAACAACAATCTTTTTTATTTTAGAAATAAGAACATGAATGGAACAAAATTCGAGCTCAGGCACAACTATCCTGTTTGGTTTCACTCAGCAAGAAAATAAATAGTCCTCTTTTTCTTTTTTCACTCTAAATGTATTGCTTCCCTACTGTTTGTTAGTCTATAGAACTCTACTAAATAAAATTTCCTGTTGCATTGTATATTTTTTTGCTCTAAATTATGATCCTAGCCTGCAGAATGAACAAATAATTGAACAAGGATAATAGTAGTTTATCTGATTATTTGATTACTTTCCCATATTTTAAGTCATCAAAGTCATTCATACAATCTCATTACTGTAGGCTCAATAGAGCTGCAAAAAGGAAAAATGTGCATGAAAATTACGACATGTTTACGTCTCAGAGTGTGAACATGTTTTCTGCTTCACAGAGACCACTTCACAGAGTCAAAGTGGGACTTAGATGTAGTATTAGTGTCCTTAAACTTCTGAAAACTCAGCATATGAGATTACAGCCACAGTCTTGACCTGTGGTCATCTTACTTTAGTAACACGGAGCATCATACTTGTAAAATATGCTTTGCCTTGGCGTCTTAGCAAAGACAGTCATATAGGAGTAAGGAAATTGCCAGTTTTTTGCACAATGGGGTGTTCAAAATGTTGTCGGAAAGAAACGATTTACAGTATGTGTGGAACAAAGTCATTTTGGGGGGTTGGTTTCCACTAATAGTTTTTTGTTCTGACATTGGATCATGTTGTGCACAAATGTTTTGATTAGTTTCAAAGGAGCATAAAGAGAAGTTTTCCTGCTTCCTTATAAAGTACTAATGTTTTTGATTATGTAAAAGGACTCAAATTACAAACATATCATCAAAAATTTAGTTTTTTTTTTTCATTCTCATTTGTCGTTACAAAAAAAAATTTTTCACTATTTTTAAAAGTGTCATATCCCAAATGTGATGTAAGAAATGTGAATTTTCACATATCAGCGAGTCAAAATCATGCCAGTTTTGCAGCAGTGAGGGAATCCCTGCCTCTGCTTGAACTTACAGTCATCTTGCTGCTGTGGCTGAGCTCAGTGGCGTTGCTCCTCAGTCAGGAATCTGTCCGACATAAATCAGCATTCTGCAGCAGTGCAAACGCCCAAGGTGTCCTCTATGTGCTCTGTTCACCCTGCTGCTGCTGCTGCTGCTGCTGCTGCTGCTGCTGTCAAGATTCAGTTATACCCTTCAACCCTCTACAGACTGTCTGACGCTGGGGTGTCTGCTGCAGAAGAGACTTTTGTCCCAGAGTGGTCTGTCCTCACCCCCCCCCCCCCCAGGCAGAAGCAGAGGGAGGATCCAAACCAAACGGCTCTCATACGTGTTTTTGGCCACCAAAAGTGTGACCTTTTTTAGACAAAACAAACGTCTATTTGATCCTGTTTTTTTAATCTAATAGGAATTATTCGAATTCCAAATTCAAAAGCTTTAGAAAAACAGTACAATCACAGCATCAACTTGCAAACTATTGAAGCTTTACATAAAACTCAAAGCTCTTCTTGTAGGTCTAAAAATAATACATTTCTTTGTTGTTTTATTTACAACAGCTTTTTCTTGGCTTTATTTTACAACAGTGTAATCAATGTGTTTGATAAAATGGACGATCAAACACGACTAAATTGATTCCCTAAATTTCACATGCAAACAAAATGTGGAAATACTTGTCTTTTTCTGTTTTTAACAGAAACTTTAGAGGTTTATATTTCATCTGTAAAGTCTTCAAGTTTTTGTTGTTACTTTTAAGTAAATATTGGTAATATTTATTTTTTTTGTTTAGCTTAGACCACAGTTAGCATGAGTGTGTTCACACCTGCACACTTTTTTTTTTCAATCATAATTCATGCTCAGTATTTATGACAGTACTCTTTAAAAAAAAAAATATTTTATAGCTAAATAGTTTATATTATAAAACATTGTATATAAATAAAGAAGCTGCTTGCTAATGTAATTAATATTGATGAGGAATAGGGGGTGAGTTTATATAAGTTTATACTTCTTCTCACTCCTTTCCAAATATGCATAGTTGTATAATTGTTCATAATATGTGTGTTCATAGTTTTTCTTTTTCGAGTGTGAATGTTTTCTTTATTTTTTCTTTATTTTTTTTAAATGTGTTATATATATATATATATATATATATATATATATATATATATATTCAAAATAAACTTGTTTCCATTCCACTTGGTCCGGACCAACGTGGGAAAGTAGCATTTAGCTCTAAATTGGTCAGACCTGGTGCCTAGGGTTAGGGTTAGGGTAGGGTTAGGGTTAGTTAGGGTTAGTTTGCTTCAGGAGAAGCAAACTGGAGCAAAGGCAGAACAAGTCATTCTGCTGTGACTGAAACTCCACACTTAAAACTGTTAATGTAAAATTCAAACTAAATTATTAGACATCTTTGAAAGACATTAAAATTCACTCAATCTGTTTTCCTATTTGAATGTTTATGAGCATGTTCTGAAAAATTTCTCACTATTAATTTCTATAACAACCATTAAAATACACTATATTACATGTTGTTCCTATATGTCATATTTATTTATTTTTACCAACAAATGTAGTTTAGATATTCCACAAATGAAATCATGACACTTGTAAGCTCATATTTTATGTTTGGAGAGCAGAGAACAGTTTGGAATAATTAACTGTTCACATCTGGCTTTGATCATTTTTTAATCTGCGTGTTTTCTGGAACATCTTTACAGCAACATAAAGTAACTTTTCAATAGTATGTCCCCTTGAAATTTCCATTTTTTCCTTCCATCCTCAAAGGAAAAACACGCTAACTTCCCAGGTTGGGACATTGTCTCACTCTAAACTCACAATCCTGCCTTTCTCTCATTCTGGTTGCTTGAATTATGATCCCGTGGAGGGATTTTCCTCAAACACTCCTGTTTCTGCATTCCTCGCCTGTGACCACAGTCCACACAAACTCTACATGTATTCCAGAGGAGGCCTGCATCAATGAAAACTGAAGTCTGTCCTCGAGTTAGGTCATGTCTCATGCCACATGTCAACAATAAGCAAGTCACCTTAGGTTAGCTCCGTTCATCCTGGAGTTCACAGCTGAACGGTTCACCCCCCCTCCCCTCTCACACAGGTCTCATGCTGTGTGGAACCAAAGGAGGAACTCTGACATTTTTCAGTGGAAGTGCTGCTTTCCGTGATCACTCCGTGTCATTAGTTCTGCATAAAGATGGTGACCTCACTAACTAAATGTTATTAGGGTTTATATTTTCCCCTTCAGGTTCACAGAGGCAAAGTTGTAATCCTGTTATGTTTGACATAAGCATGGAGACTCAATGTATGTTTGAATGAGTGCTCAGGAAAACCAAAGGACATCTAAATTGACTCTGCTCTTTAAAGTGAAGTCTCACTGGGCCGCAAAAACTAAAGACTTGTGGGGAAAATCACAGCTCACTAAATGTTTTCCATATTGTTGTCGCCGAACTGTACATTAATCAGTTAAGACTTGAATGTTGGCTATAAATGTGGGTCGCTCAGTCAAGATGAATAGATTTTTCTAATTCAACAACCCCTGATGGTTCAGAGCACACCCCCGTGAATAAATGGGTTTTTCCTTTTTTTTTTTTTTTTCACTTGTTCTGTCCAACAACTTAGCAAACAGATTAGAGCTGCAGGCCTTTTGTGTTGGACAGGTTTTACTATCACAAAAAGAGGTTGTAGAACTTTAGAAGCCAGAGTGTAGATCTGAATTAACCCCTTTTTGTTTAATTATTTATTTCTTTATTTGTTATATTTAGTGTGTGTGGGGAGGAAGAGGGAAAATGTGTGTGTGTGGGGGGGGGGGGGTGTGGAAGAGAGTAAAGGGAAGAAGGGTGAAAAAAGGGGGGATACAAGCACTGATTTGGATCAGTTATTCTTTTAAGCTGTAACAATTATACTAGATCTGCTGGAAAGACAAATATTTCATCATGGGTAAAAATCTGACACGAAGATGAGTGGAAAATATCTGTCCATCAATACACTGTAGGTTAGAAGGGGGGATGAAGCAGACAGGGAGCAGTGTGGCAGTGTGCACGTGCACATGGGGGTGGAGATACATGCATGCTGCCGAAGTGAACCTTGTGTTGTGGGGAACCAGATCCTACCCAGCCAGAACAGCCAGACCCGGAAAGGGGAGGAGAGGCCCCCCAAGGCCAGCGCCCCCCCCACACCGGACCCAAGCAGCCCGGGAGGGGGGGAGGCGGGGACCGCCCACCCGACCAGCCAGGCGCAGAGAAGGCCCCCCTACAGGGGCCCCCACTACGCCCAGAGGCATAAGCGAACCCGGCGTCCGGCCCCCAGGCCACAGGACAGGAGCGCTTAGCCGTACCAGGCGGCAGCCATGGGGGCCGCCGGGCGCCGGACGCCGAGACAAGGGCCAAGGACGAAGCCAGGGCCCCAGAACCCGAGAGCCGCCCACCACCCGACCAGTGCCCCGTGTCCGTGAGCCAGCCGCGGCACGCGACCCGAACAACCCAGAGATCGCCACGCACCCACAGCCACCCCCCATAACCCTACCCACTACAATCCCCCCCCTCCCTTACCCTTAAAGTGCCCTACCCCTCTGTGATGGGAAGGGAAAGCCCCAGAGGGTTCCAGTGAGTCAGCCCCCAGGTCCGTCCATCCATGCACTCACGCACACATACAATCATCTGGTTACCTCCCCACGCCCCGCCGCCACGAAGTAACCCCCCCCCCCCCGCCGACCGACCCCCAGCACCGTACGCCCGACCATCACCGCAGCCGACATGATACCCCCATGCCCGGCCGCCCTGAGAGGACCAGGCGGGTGAAGACCGGCCGCCCCCCCCCGACCCCACCCATGTATGGAGGTGTGGCAGTGCTGTGTGTGTGCTGCAGGTAAAAAAAAGGAGGTCTCCAGTGTGGGGTCCCTACCGCTGCTAAACCGCAGAAACCCCACTCCGGGAATCCTCTGTGGGTGGAGTGTATTTGCTGTGTATGTGCTGCTAACATGCAGTGTGTGTGTCTAAAGTGGGAGTTAAAATTGTGGGGGGGTCACTGAAAGATGAGCACGGATATTTCACCGTGCCCCCCTCCACCAGACCCTCCCCACAAGGCCCTAGATGAATCAGGGTGTCTAATATGCAAGTAAAAAGCGGGGTGGAGGGCAGGCGCCAACAGAGCGCCCCAGAGAGTTACCCCCCCAGAGAGCCCCGCCAGCATAACCCACCCATCCAGTTCCCGGAGCCCTATGTGCCTGTGTGCAACATTTGTTTTGGTGAGGGCGGGGAGGAGCAGGCGGATGGGCACAACCGGGGGAGAGGCTCCCCCGAGCGACCGGCCCCCCAGCCGGCCGCAGTAGGCGCCCCCCCTCCCAGGGCGGCCAGGCGGCCAAGAGGCGGCAAGCCCGCCGCCGATAAGGCGAGAGCCCCGCTGCGCCGAGAGACGACCGGCAAGGACGGGTCCCGGTGCCAGAACGGAAGGGCAGGGAGTCCAGCCCCACCATCCATGCCCTGACTTCCCCAAGGACTGCACACCACCCCCCCCAGGGCCCCCCATCCATCCCCCCAAAAAAATAAAAAAATAAATAAATAATAAATAAATAAATAAATGAATCAAAATAAAAAATAAAAAAACAAATAAATAAATAAATAAATAAATAAATAAACCCAGAATATAATATAATATAATATACATATATTAACCATATAAAATTATAAATTACATATATATATATACATATATGTATAATAATAATAATAATAACAGTCATAATAATAGTAGAAATAATAATAATAATGATAATAATAATAATAATAATAATAGTAACATTAGTAATTATAAATAAATTAAAAAAAAAAAAAAAATTATGTAAACCCACCAAAGTGAACCCTTTAACCCCTGCTGTGAAGGTGGCGTCGACCCCCAGGGGGGCCGGGCCACGCGCCAACCACTGGCCACGGGCGAAACACCGGCCGCGGGCAGACGACCCCGGGCCCCAGAACCCAAAGCCCCCCCCCAGCCCCCGCCACGGCGACCAGCTACCCAGCACGGCTCCCGGCCGCCGTTCCTGGTCAGCCGCACTGCCTACCCTGCGCCCAGAAGGCACCAGCCCAGGAACCCCTGCCAAATTGCCGGCAGAGCGCGCGCCCCCACCACCCCCCACCCCGGGCAACCAGAGCCCCGAGCCGGGGGAACGATAGGCCCAGCAGAGCCCACCCCCCACACCCGCACCGGCCCATCCAACCAGCCAGGACCAGCTCAACCCATCACCATCCCACCCCTACTAGGTGATGTGACTAACCAGCTGGAGCCAGGGAGAGTCTGAAGCCGACAGGTTTTTTGTGGAGGACATTAACTCTAAGCTAATATGCTCTGACATGAGGTTTCTGTAGTGGCTGATGCTGAGATTATTTTTTGATTTCCAGTTTAGGAGGACAGTTTTCTTTGCGATACATACAGCGGTGAGAACCATATAAGCCTTTTTGGATTCTATGTTGATGTTATTCAGGTCACCTAGTAAGCAGAGTTTGGGGCATGCAGGAATCATATGATTAAACCAGATTGATAAATCCTCACAGACCTTACGCCAGAATGATTGGACAGGTGGACACAACCACAGGGCATGCAAATAGTCGTCTATGTTGTTATCTGTGCACTGTGTGCATATAGCAGACTGATTAAGACCCATTTTAAATAATCTCTGTCCGGTGTAGTGAATTCTGTGGAGAATCTTGTACTGAATAAGTTGCAGATTAGGACTTTTGGTCATATTAAAGGCATTCAAACAGATCTGTAGCCAAAATTGATCACTAGGATTCAATGATAGCTCAGACTCCCATTTTGTCATGGGTAGGTAAATTGTTTCATCTATGTTAGATAACATCTTGTAAATTTTGGAGGTGAGCTTGGGATTTTTAAGGTCAATGAAATGTGTTACTGTACGGGGAAGGTCTAGGTCTATTTCGGTCAGGCAGTATTTAGTGCTTATAGCTGATTTAAGTTGCTGATATTCTAGAAATTTGTTTATACTAATTCCATAAATTGAGGATAATGTCGACAGGGACATAAAAGTTCTATCCTGAATTATATGCTGGAATTGCTGGATTCCTTTGTTCTTCCATGAAGCAAAATGAATCATGTTTTTGTTAATTAAAATATCAGGGTTATTCCAAATGGGGGTGAGTTTGCATGGAAATAATGTGAGGTTGTTTTTTTTAAGAAAATCCCACCAGGCTGTTAGAGATGAGCTAATATTTAAACTTCTGAAGCATTTGTGTTGTTTAATTTTAGAACTGAAGAAAGGTAAATTAGAAACATCCAGGCCATCACAGAGATTTTGCTCTATGTCTAGCCAAGATTCATCCAACACACCAGGATTCAGCCATTTTTGTACATAAAACAATCTGTTGGCGGAGTAGTAGTCCTGAAAGTCTGGTAGGCCTAGTCCTCCTCTATCTTTAGGTTTTTTAATAGTTTTTAAATTAATCCTTGGTGGTTTACCTTCCCAGAGGAATTGGGAAATGGATGAGTCTAATGATTTAAACCAAGTAGTTGGAGGTTTGGAAGGAATCATTGAAAACAGATAGTTAATCTTGGGGAGAATCGTCATTTTTGTGGTTGCAACTCTCCCTATTAGAGAAATGGGAAGATTTTTCCATCTAGTGAGATCAGCCTCAGTTGTTTTAAGTAGTTGGGTGTGGTTTAGCTTGAATAGATCAGAAAGCCTAGAGGAAATATTTATACCTAAGTACTTTATGTTGCCTGTTTGTATTTTAATAGTTAACGGATTTAGATAATTGCAATTAATTGGTAGAATTGTGCTTTTAGACCAGTTTATGGAGTATTCTGAAACTGACGAAAATCTATTAATTAGGGAGATGATTTGGCAGATGGAAGATTGTGAATTTGGAGTAAATAGTAAAACATCATCTGCATAAAGACTTATTTTGTGTTCTAAATTTATGGTTTGAATGCCTTCAACATCTCGACTTTGCCTAATTGCAGCAGCTAGAGGTTCAATAAATAGTGCAAATAAAGACGGAGATAGTGGACAGCCTTGTCTGGTTCCTCTTTGCAAATTAAAGCTTGAAGATGTTTGATCATTTGTTCTGATACGAGCATTAGGAGAGGCATATAATATTTTAATCCAGTTAATAAACGATTTTCCAAAGCCAAATTTGTTCAGGGTGGCTATTAAGAATTTCCAGTTGACCCGATCAAATGCCTTTTCTGCATCCAGTGACAAAATAGTTGCTTCTTGATTGTTGATGGTTGTATAATCAATGAGGTTGATTAATCTGCGCATGTTGGTAGATGAATGTCTACCCTTTATAAAACCTGTTTGGTCAGGATGTATTAGAGAGGGAACTACCTTCTCCAGCCTTCCTGCCAAAGCTTTGCAGATTATTTTAAGATCTGCATTAATCAGTGATATGGGGCGATAGCTGGATGGTGATGTGGGATCTTTCCCAGGTTTCAGAAGTAAGATAATATTCGCAGAATTCATATTTGGAGGTAAATAATTGTTATCCTTAATTTCTATTGTCATTCTGAGAAAAATGGGAGCTAAAATTTGCCAAAATTCTTTATAAAACTCTGCTGGGAAGCCGTCTGGTCCTGGAGCTTTTTTACTAGGCATGTTGGTTAATGCTTTATGTAGCTCTTCTTCAGTAAGAGGGGACTCCAGGGCTGTGATTTGTTCCTCTGTTGGTCTAGGCAAATCTATGCTATTGAGAAAACTGTTGATCTCACTGTCAGAAGGGTCAATTTGGGATGAGTAGAGGCATTGGTAAAAGTTTTTAAAAACTGCATTTATTCAATTACAAGAGACAATTATTGAGATCAAGCAAAGGAGGTGCTTGATGCCGTAGTATCGCGAGACCCAACGAGACGAGTGTGGTGAGTCAACTTGGCGGCACGTAAGCAGTTGTACAAACATTTTCGATCTTGTTTCAATATTCCGCGATATTAAATTAATCCGAGCAACTAACATAACTTGTTAAGATTATTAAACCTTTGTCAGCCTGGAGGACCTAGAGAAATTCATTGACGAGTGTTATAATACCTGCGTCATGGGGAAACCAAACACCAACACCCCCTCCTCCAAGCGAACACGGCCTGAAGACTCTCCCGGGGCTGCCTCCTCTCCAGGCAGCGGCGTGAGCGAAATCCTTGATTCAATCGACAAAAAGCTCTCCAGCCTCGATTGCCGCCTTAATCTGCTGGAGATCCTCCATAGAGAGTTTCAAGGCCTGCGGGAGTCTTTGGAATTCAGCCAGCAGCAGGTGCGGGAGCTCGCAGCGGAGAACCAGGCCCTCAGAGAGACCGTGAAGACCCTGGGGAATGACACCGCCCGTCTCTCCGAGGAGAACAGATCCATCAAGGAAACCCTCCTGGATCTTCAGTCGAGGAGCATGAGGGACAATCTAGTGTTCTCGGGGATTCCAGAGGAGGCAGGAGAGGTCCCGGAGAACACGGTGAAATCCTTCCTTGAGGTCCACCTGAAGATCCCCAAGGAAGAGGTGCAGAAGATCTCTTTCCACAGGGTTCACCGCCTCGGAGGAAGAAGGTCTGACAGCCAGCGCCCGCGTCCTATTGTCGCTAAGTTTGAACACTTTAAACAAAAGGAGCTGGTGAAGGGCCGCGGACCGGAGCTGAAAGGCACGCATTACAGCGTGAATGACCAGTTCCCGGCAGAAATCCTCCGTAGAAGGAAGATCCTGTTCCCGCTGAGGAGGAAGCATCTGACTGCCGGTTCTAGAGCGGTTGTGGCCGTTGATAAGCTGTACGTCGACGGCCGACTGTTCCGGGACCCGGAGATCACCCCCTGGCTGTGCTGAAGACTTTTAGATCCGCGCTGAGAACATCTGCGCTGCCCAGAAAAAAAACCCGCTAATCCAATCACATCATCAATAATCCACACCTCCATCTCAGGAAAAGTATTTTTCTTCACCTCAGTCCCACTCATGTTTCTGTGGTTGTTTTGTTGTTTTTGTTTTCTATTTCTTTTCTTGTTTTCTCTCTTTTTCTTGGTCCCCCCCCTCTCCCCCTTCCTCATATGTAAATCACCGAAAAACAACGCATCCTCGGTAAGTATTTATTTATGCACTGAACGGGCGCGCGCACACATGGACGTGCACAAGAGATCCCGCACACACACGCCGACAAACTGCAAACACCTCACACAGGCTCTTATAGGACGCACGCAACACGCAGCTCACATAGCCAGAAAACGTTCACGTGCACACAGGCACAGCGCTTCTCTGTGCAGCAGGTTTGCAATGCGGGCGCGCGCACACGAGCGGGCACACACGCATTACTTGGCTTCACACCTTTCTAGTCAGAGCAGTTATGAACAGTCTTAACATCGTTAGCTGGAATGTGCGTGGGCTTGGCTCTGGGCCAAAGAGATTGAAAGTGTTAAATCACCTGAATGATCTTAAAGCAGATATAGCTCTACTGCAGGAGACCCATTTATCTAATTCACAGAAGCATCTCCTGTGCGGTTTACATTTTACAGTTATGTACTCTGCTGGTTACAACTCCAAACAAAGAGGAGTTGCTGTTTTGATTAATAAAAACTTTAATTTTACTCATAAGGATACAGTTACTGACCCAGAAGGCAGATTTGTAATCATTAATATATCCATTCAGAATAAGGACTATTGCATAGCCAGTGTCTATGGCCCGAATGTTGACGACTCTTCCTTCTTTCACAGACTCTTCACCTCACTCTCAGTTCACTCTGACTCCACAATCATTATAGGAGGAGACTTCAACCTTGTTTTGGACCCTGAACTTGACAGACTCAGCACAGCAGCAAACCAACGCATATGGAGGTCTGCAAGTACCCTACAGCAGTACATGTATGATCTGGGTCTCTGCGACGCTTGGCGCTCATGTCATCCAAACACTAAGGGGTTCACCTTTTTCTCTCCAGTTCACCATTCACATTCCCGTTTAGACTATTTATTAATTAGTAACTCTCTCTTAAAAGATATCCAAAGTTCCAACATTCACCCAATAATTATCAGTGATCATGCACCAGTTTCTGTAAATATTTCTAGGGAAATATCCACACCATCAGGTTCAATCTGGAGGTTTAATACATCTCTGTTAAAAGACCAGGAATTTATTGAATACCTTAAAAAAGAGTGGGCAACCTTCTTAGAATTCAACAACACTAAGGATATTTCACCATGCCTTCTTTGGGAAACTGCAAAGGCAGTCATGAGAGGGAAAATCATCTCTTATTCAACGTATAAAAAACGCAAAGAGAAAGCACATTTATTAGAACTAGAAAATAAAATCAAAACTCTGGAGACTGCTTATGCTGCCTCTGCACAGGAACACATTCTGGGCGATCTGAAAAATTTAAAACTGCAGTTATATGACATCATCAATAAACAGACACAATTCCAAATACAAAGGCTACGACTTGAAAGATTTGAAAACTCAAACAAATCTGGCAAATTTCTTGCTAATCAGCTTAAGATTAATAAAGAAAAATCAACAATTACTTCCATCGTTGATGAAAAAGGAGATGTCACTCATGATCCGGTCCAAATAAATACCGCGTTTAAAGACTTTTATAAAAATTTATACACATCACAGATCAACCCATCAGAACAAAGCATCAACTCATTTCTAGATAAAATAAACCTACCCAGATTAACTGAAGATCAGATCTTAAACCTAGACTCACAGCTTTCATTGTCTGAGCTTCATGAAGCTCTATCACTTATGCCTAACGGTAAAGCTCCAGGGCCTGACGGCTTTCCTGCTGAGTTTTATAAAGAATTCTGGGAACAGCTGGCACCAACGTTTTTTGAAATGGTAACATTTATCAAGGAAAGCAAATCAATGCCACCTAACATGAACTCCGCTAACATAATTCTCCTCCTTAAACCAGAAAAAGACCCCACTAGCCCTTCTAGCTATCGCCCCATTTCTTTAATCAATGCAGATGTTAAAATTATCTGCAAAGCACTAGCACAGAGAATAGAAAAAATCACCCCTCACATAATTCACCTCGATCAAACCGGTTTCATCAAAGGCAGACACTCTGATGACAATGTCCGCAGACTCATTAATGTAATTGACTTTGCCAGCATTAAAAACCAGGAAATGACCATACTGTCGCTGGATGCTGAAAAAGCTTTCGACAGAGTAAATTGGAAGTTCCTCATTGCTGCCCTCCATAAGTTTGGTTTTGGAGAATCATTCATCAACTGGATCAAAATATTATATCGCAACCCCAATGCATCTGTCAGAACTAATAAACAGACTTCCAACAGATTTTTTCTCGGAAGAGGAACCAGACAGGGTTGCCCACTCTCCCCCTCTCTCTTTGCTATATTTATTGAGCCTCTAGCTGCAGCAATAAGACAGAATGAGAGCATTAAAGGAATTAAAACCAAACACAGCCATCATAAAATTAGTCTCTATGCAGATGACATATTACTGTACTTAAATAATTCACAATCTGTAAATGAAACGGCAACAACCATTAATGAATTCTCCTCCATATCAGACTACTCCATTAATTGGAACAAATCTGTTTTATTACCATTGAACAGTAATGCGGAGCAAAGAATCACAATTCCAGTTAAAGTAGGCAATATCAAATATCTAGGTATTTATTTTTCCCCCAAATTATCAGAACTGGTGCAGCTAAACCACACTCCATTACTGAAAAGCACACAGGACGATCTAACCCGATGGACCAACCTGCCTCTGTCCCTCATGGGCAAGGTAGCCACGGTTAAAATGAAAATCTTACCCAAAGTCAATTATCTCTTCTCAATGATCCCCACACAACCGCCACTAAAATGGTTCAAAGCATTAGACTCATCTATATCAAGCTTTCTATGGAACAATAAACCTGCAAGAATTAGTCTAAAAACGTTAAAATCTGCAAAAAGCTGTGGAGGCTTGGAACTACCTAACTTCCACAAATACTTTCTTGCAAATAGATTACAATACATCTTAAAATGGTTAAAAAATAACCCAGAAACCAACTCATGGTTAGACTTGGAACAGGCGTTATGTGGGAAGATCAACCTGTCAGATCTTCCATTTATTAGCCAAACAGTTAAAAAACAGGATTGTTTCAAAAGTATCAATATAAACGCCACTCTAACAGCCTGGTGGGAATTTCTAAAAATATCTAAGTCATCAATTCAACCGTGCAAAATGACACCCATTTGGAACAACCCTGACATCCTCATAAACAAAAAGATGATACACTTCCCAGCTTGGCAAGCAGGGGGCATAACGTTACTAGAGCACTTAATTATTGACAGAAGATTCATAACTCCCCAGGAACTACAAGATAAGCATGGAATAAATAACTTCTTGGAATATCAGCAACTTAAGTCTATTATGACTAAAAAGTTTAAATACAGAGACAACGATTTAAAGCTACCAGAGGTAGTTAGCTCTCTGATTAACTTTTCAATGAACAAAACTCTTTCAAAAATATACAAACTTTTATGTAAATTAGATAATAATATTTCACTTCCAATAACAAAATGGGATGCAGATTTGAGCATCAGCACAGATGAAAACTTTTGGTCAGAACTTTGTCTAAACACCTTTAAACTGACTAAAAGTCCAAATTTGCAGCTAATCCATTTCAAAACTCTTCACAGGATTTACTACACTGGACAGAGGATGTTCAAGATGGGTCTCAGTAACTCAGACATTTGTGAACACTGTGACAGTAATCTACCTGACTGTTACATGCATGCACTATGGCTCTGCACACCTGTCCAGGCTCTCTGGCAGCAGGTATGTGCCGATCTATCAGCCTGGCTTAAGATTCCAATCACGGCTTCACCATCACTTTGCGTGCTTGGTGACATGAGTGCCATCGAGGTAGAAGGAGAATTATTAAATATCATTTTCATAACTCTTTGTATTGCTAAAAAAACCATCTTAATAAACTGGAAAAACAAGAAAAATATAAATATAAGTCAATACAGAAATCTGCTTTTTGATCATATCAGCTTGGAAAAAATGTCAGCCCAAAATTCAAGTAACTTGGAAAGAATTCAGTCTCTCTGGTCTCCCATAGCTAACTCCATGACTTAGGGGGTGGGGGGGGGGGCTGGTTGTTGCTGCTCCTTGCCTTTCTGCCGTGGTGCGGGGTGGGGGTCGGGGCCTCTGCTGTCCGGTGGGGCTGGTGGGGGGCCCATTCGTTGGGGGGTCGGTTCCGGTGCCTGGGCGGGGCGGGCTGGGCGCTGCGTGGTCTTCTGGGCTTGGCGGTGGGGGGTGCGTGGTGGGGGGGTTGGGCGGTGGTCTGGCTTGGCTTGGGGGGGTGGTCTCTTTGTCCGTGCTGGGGGGGGTTGGCGGGGGGTCCTGCTCGGGGAGGTGGGTCCAGCGGCACTGGATGGGCTGCCCGTCTACACCTGGGGCTGGGATCAACCCTTCCCTGGCTCTGGGGCGGGGCAGGGCAACCCTCTTGGGGCCCCCGGTCGCTCTGGGCGTCACCCGCTCCGGCTGCGGGGTCTTGGGGGGGTGTGGGGGGGGGGGTCTGTCGGCCCTGTCTTGTGGGGGGGCTTTCCGGGGGGGGGGGGGCACCATGGGTACGGGGCCTTGGGGGTTTGACGGGTCGGGGTCTCCGCTGGTGGCAATCGGCGGTTGCCCCGGCCGGTTGGCTGCCTTGGTCCCGTCGAGGCCTGACCAGAGCTTCCTCGGGGCCGGCGCCTGGGGGTGGGGGCCTGGGCTTGCTCCGGGGGGGGGCGGCGCTTTCTGGCTCCTCTCTCTCTGTGTGGGGTGGGTCATGCTGGGCCTGGGGCGTCGGTGCCTCGGGGGATGGGGCCCCGAAGCTGGGGGACCTGGGCCCTATGCTGGGGGGGGCTGGGGGACGGATGTTTGACCACCGGGAGACAGTCTGCCAGCTGTCCCCAACTCACCCCCTTCCTCATATAATCTCATATTAGGGTGAGGGGGTGGGGGGTTTAGCCTGCGATGCGCTTTGGGGGGGGGGCTACTTGGCAGTGGTCTCCCTCCCATGGTTGCCGTATGGAATGGGCCCCCCCTCTCTCGGTTTTATTTGCACCTTAGACATGTAGGGCCCTTGGTAGGGGGGGTGCTTGGACATCACTGCCAGCAAGCAGCAGATGTCCTCCTAGCACCCTACCCGCCAATTTTAACCGCACCTTAGACATTTAGGGACCCTTGGTGGGGAGGGTGAGGGGACATTACTGTGAGTAATCAGGGAATGTCCTCTCCGTGCCCTACCCACCAATTTTAACTACACCCCCCTAGTACACACACCTTTTTACTTCTCATAATATACATTCAAACACAAACACACACACATGCACACATACACCCTTACGAACACACGCACACACATTATACAAGGAAGGTGGGTCCAAGGTCCATCTGTCCCCTACCCTATCCCCGGTGGGGGGTACTGGGCCCTTGGCAGCGGCGGCCGTGTCCCCTGGGTGCCGGTTTCCTGGGCCCGGCGGGGCTCTCTCCGCGCAGGGAGGGAGTTCATATTACACCTGAGCCGGGGGTTTCCGTTTCCTTGTGGGGTGGGTTCGGGTTTTTTGCCCCTGGGCGCTGGCCCCCCGCCCACATTCCAACTGTGGCCGAGCCTGGTCGGGCCATGTTAACAACACTCCTTGTGGGCCCCTCTTCTCTCCGGGGTGCCCCCCTCCTGGGCGGGGCCGGCTGTCCCCTGCCTTGCTCCTTCCTGGACCAACCGTAGGCCGGGTGGGTGGCTGCCTGGAGTGCAGAGCGGGTCTCCCTTGGGGGGTCCTGGCTCGTACCTGGGGTTGGGGCGGGGGGATACCCGGAACTCCTGGGTGGTGACGAGGTGCTCGTCTGGGGCTGTGGGCGCTCTTCTCGGGTGGGGGCCTGCGTTGGGCCCTCCTGGCGCGGCGGGGGGGCTGCTCCCCTGGTTGGGCTGGGGCGGCGCTCTCTTCCCCCCATGCCTCCCTGCTCTCTGGCTCTGGGGGCCTCGTGGTGATCCTGCTGGCCCTGGCCGGGGTGGCGGATGCGGTCGCCCGGGGGGTGGTTGTTCTCTGCCTGCTGCCGGGTGGCGTTGGGATTTCCGGCTGCCGCTGCTGCTGCGGCGGGGGTCTTGGTGTGGGGATGGCGGGTCGCCCCTCCCTCCTTCTTTTCACATTCCACCATTCATTTAGAAGAACATAAACACTCACCTGAACACAGGTGTTAGCTCACCTTTGTACTAATAATTTGCAGGATTGAATGAATGAAATGTTTTACACTGGTTGGTTTAGGGGCATAAGTATGCGTGTGTGAACAATATCTGTATTGTGTGCATGTTTTGTGTACATGTTGACATGTAGACATCTTTACAGTTAACAGGTGTGTTTATAACATCTGAATGTGTGTGTGGACAGGCCCCGCCCTTTGAGATGTGTATTACACTTGAACCTTACCGTAATGATAAACATCCAGTAAAGTTGTTGCTTTAGGCTGCTTCATGGTTCTACCCCCCCCCCCCCCCCCCCTCCTATTATCACCCTCCTCTCCCCCCTCCTCTCTAACGTCACTCTCTCTTCTTCCCTCCTTTCCTTTTCCGTCCGGTCCAGCACCAAAGATTTTCTAACATGATGGAATTTAATAAAGTTTGGCCTCAACTACAAAAGGGGTTTATTCAGACATTCCTCTGGTTTGTCTGAAGATTAATAACCCCTGTTGTTAAAGCAAAATATGTCCAACACAAGAGGCCCTCAGCTCCCATCTGTTTGCCCAGCTGTTGGACAGGACAAGTTAAAAAAAAAAAAAAAAAAAAAAAAAAAAACTGCATTTATTGCGGATGGATCATGTGTTGCGTTCCCTGTTAGGTCTATGACTGATGAGATAGTTGTCTTCTCTTTGTTTATTTTTAGTTGATTTGCCAAAAATTTCCCAGATTTATTACTGTGATCAAACCTCTCCAAGCGTAGTCTCTGTAATAAAAACTGTGTTCTTCGATTAGTTATTTCATTTAATTCGAATCTTACTTTCCTTATTTGTTGTAAAGTTTTTTCATCTGGAGAGTTGCTGTACGTTTCCTCTAACCATTTGATTTTTTGCTCTAAATCCACTAGTTTAGAGTTATCTTTTCTTTTTTGTGGGACGAGAAGGCGATAATTCTGCCTCTCATGACTGCTTTCCCGGCCTCCCATAAGAGGCATGAGGAGATACCTGGGTGGTCATTATTTTGAAGATATGAGGACCATTCTTTAGCAAAGAAGTCTATAAAGTTAGGGTCTTTGAGCAACGATGTATTGAACCTCCAGCTCCTTAGTGAAGGTGCTGATGTTTTGTTTTTAAGAGTTAGAGAAACCGGTGCGTGATCACTGACAGTAATGGGATGGATCTGTGCTTCTGTAGCTATGCTCAATAAGGAGCTGTTGACCAAGAAATAATCTAGCCTGGAGTATGATTGATGAACTGTGGAAAAAAAGGTATAATCTCTTTTCGTGGGGTGGAATACACGCCAAATATCACAAAGACCAAAATCCTCCATGTACTGTTTAACAGTGTTTGTAGATTGCCATGTTCTAAGAGTTCCTGTGTTATTTAGCCTATCCATCTCCGGATCTAAACACATGTTGAGGTTTGAGTATAAATGGGTTTTTCCACCGCGCTACGCGCAATGCAGATTACTGTACCAGCGTAGGGATAGCCAGCCCTAAGTCGCTATAGCTCCTCCTTAAAAAAGCAGCAACCATCTTTCGGGATGTTAAAGAGTGTTCTTATAGCATTTTTCTAATGATGGGAGACATAAATTAAGAAAATTGTACCCAAAATTGTGTTTCTGAGTATTTCTTTATTCAAATCTTTGTGAATTAGGAGCAGACAAATGACGGCCATTTAAAAAAGAAAGAACTTGTGATGTAGAAAATACACTAAAGGTCAGGTATGGGTGACAGGAAGGGGGGTTGGGGTTGCTCCGTGTTACGACTTCTGGTCTTGCCCGCTCGTCTTGTGTGTGTACGTGTGTCCTGCAGAACTGATTGAGGTTGCCACTCTCCACAAATCGCCTGGCTGGGAGGGAAGCTTTAAAAGCTCCCAGAATCCTCTGCACCAGTGGCGGCTGAACTCCTGAGAAGAATTAGTTCTTCTGCCTGCCTCTGCTATCTACCTTGCCTTTAGTCTGTGGAAATCTTTGCTTTCCCTCTTCTAAGTTTTGTTCTGGCTTTGTCCTTTTTTTTATTTAACCTTGTGGTCTTTGTTTGCATTTTGAGTTTTGGAGACTGAATTTCTGTGATAGTTTTCTTGCTATAAAGTCTGAGATTTTAACTCATTTCATCAATTTTTTTCTGCCTTTGGTGTCTTGTTGGTTAGTTTCGGTGGTTTTTATGTTGCGTCACTCGAATAAACAGCTGTGTGGCCACTTTAACCCCGCCCAGTTATTATTTTTCTTTATGTTAAGTATTTTACCCCTCCTCCCTGAAGAGGGACATAACACTCCGTGCCAACAGTCCCATCCACAACCCAGATGCAAATTTCTAATGAACTAATATCACTCTACAGAAACTACAGTATGTCCTAGAAAACAACAGTTTTGTTTTTTGTTTTTTTGTTAAAAAGGGCATAATCATAATATAAATGACTATTAGGAATGCTTTTGTTTACCAATGCATATTAAAATGGGAACCATATTAATTTTTATATATTTTTTAAATGTTCAATCGTAATAATTTTAATGGTTTTGCTTATGTTTTATTAAATTATTTTTCTTGTTTTTGTAATTTTGTATATTGTTTGAATTGCCCTGCATGAATTGTGCTATATAAATAAACTTGCTTTCTAGCTTTCTTGCTAAAAAAAAGATCAAAAGGTGATTGGATCATTGTCATCCAAGTTGTATTTTCTATCCAATATAGTAACATAAACAAAGTCACTTGATTGCTTGCAGCCAAATTGACAAAAAATGTAATCAATTATCAATTTAATAGCAGCATCATATTACAGAAAGAGCATACTCGAGGATTAAAGCACAGGGTTAAAAAATTAACAATTTTAATATTTAATTTCTTCGAGTATCAATATGCATGACATATTTTCAGTTCATGGAAGAGTACAAATAAAATAAAAAGTCATGTTTAATGAAAGAAATTCTAAACAAATCAACATGTATAAAAATACAAACTATATAAATAGTATTCAGTAAGTGATTACATGACCATACTTCAATATCCATATTAAATACTGTATAAAAGAATAAACATAAAAAGTGAGATGCCTGCATCTCCAAATAAACACTAATAAATGACATGAATACAATACATAAATAAGATACTAAATAAACAGTTAAAAAAATAATTGTTTTTCTATTTTTTGTCATTTAGCTCATCAAACAGATAAACACTTATCAGGCACGGTGAATGTAAACAGTCTCAGGGAGAACAAAAGTAACAGGTACCTCTGCACAGTGCGTTTTTTTGTAAACAGTCGGCTGATTTTTATGGTCCTTATTGTACCGCAAATGTAGATGTTTGAGCAAATTACTTGTTCAGAATTGCATTTCTTAAGAGTCAGCTGTTGAAAACTTGGCTTGTATATTTTCGGCTATATAAGCTTCACTTTTACCGTCTGGGTATACTTCGAGTTTTACCCTAGTATGCAGCACTCAACTTTATTTACAGCTTAATGTAATCATTTTTCCAATAATTACTATGAAGGTTTAATCAAGCTATCGCTTGCTAATATAGGTCTAATTTTAATTATTTTCAACCTAAACTTCACTTTTGACCCTGAGAACTGGTCAAGTGGTTCAGGGGCCTCCTTAAGGCCTTGGGTTGAGGTTTCTTTTGGGTCAGGTGGGCTCATGTTAGGGCTTATTGTGAACATGTGGCTTATTTCAAGAAGCAATATTCAGCCAAGGTCATAAAAGGCCTGATGGCGGCCAAGTAAGCCTGCATATGTAAGCTGTATACAGGTCAAACATTCTAAGTAAAATGAAAACTGTGCTCAAGAGGAATTTTAAGGGGGAAAAATTGAACAACAAAGAAATTCCCTAATATTAAAAGCACATAATAATCCTTATACCAATATATTTCCAATATTGTCAGTATTTTCAGTATTTCCATTCATCTTCTGATCTATTTTATCCCTGTCAGGGTCACGGGGCTGCCGGAGTCTATCCTGGCCACTGTGTAGACTGGCCACATGTCCAGGGTCCCCTGCCTGTCGCAGGCCCACAATCACACCCCTCTGGTTCCTCCCTATTGCTCCAGTTGTATGGGGCATTTGAAGCTGTAGCAGTGTCTGACAGTGCTTTTTTAAGGAGGAGCCATGGCGACTTAGGGATGGCTGGGCCTTGCTAGTAGGGTTATCCACATAGCGCTTGTAGCGCAGAGGAGAAATGCATTTCTTCAGAGGGGTGTGCTCTGAAGCACAGAAGTTTACATCTAATTTAAAGCAATAAAAGCTATGTATTTTCTGAGTGCTGGCAGCTATACACTAACATAGATGACGACAGATGACATCATCGAGTGGTAGTAACATCTGAATTTGAAGACACTATTTTTGCCATATCTCTCTGCTCGGAGAGATAAATGTAGGGATGGGGAGAAGCCGTAGGGGTACAGGAAAGAATTCTGATTCGGCTAGAGTCTTACAAACTAACATCCGATCATATATTGTTGGATAAAATTATTCATACCCCTTATTTATGAATAATCTTAGTTGTACACTGTTAAGTGTTAGAATTGCCCCACAGTAGCATGTAAACATTCTAGTATGGTACTATGGGATGTGGAACCAGAACTCGTTGGGAATCTAAAGTTATTATTGTTTTTATCATTATTAAAGTTGTGATATTTTGCTCAATACATGACGCTTAAAAGAGCAATGTGACAGCTGCAGTTTCAAAACCCTCAGGCCATCAGTTGGGTTCCTGTGTTAGCAACAATTTTGCAATCCAGCAATAAGCCGCTTTGCATCAGTTAAGCTAACAGTGGTTACAGTGGAAAAGCACTGGCCAAACATTTAACTCAAATCCTGTCAGCCTAATGCATGCTGCAGCCAGATCTTCTTCTGAACAACAATAAAACCCTTTTGGACCAACGGCAAAATACTTTTAGCTGCTCAGAAATTTCCACGGAAAGCCGGGTTGCATCGAAGGCAGTGGGGACAACAGGAAATGATGGCGATGAGGGCAACAAAGGAACTTCTTCTTTGATCTAAAAGAAGAGAGATGACAAACATGATTACACATTCAGTTGTTTTATTCTGTAGCTTGTTAATAGCCAAGACTTGAACTTATATAGCTAAAACTTTTCACCTACATAGTTTACATCATTACTGCTGCTAGTTTCTAGAACAAACGAAAATTATTTCAGAAATAGATGAAAGAAAAATGTCAGGTAATGTTTTTGATATAAATTACATGAGAACCTCATTTTGAGTTCTTCAACTTTATTATGCAGTCTTTTTATTATTATATTTTAGATTTTTGTATATCATAATTTGCTTTGCAATAAAACATGTTTTGCATAAAATGTACCACTTTTTTTTTTAACACTATTTTAAAGTTTATTCTACTATTTAATGCTTCTCCAATTTTGGTTTTGAAAGATTCACATAAATGTAAAATGTAAATTATGCCATAACTTGAAATTGTTTAGAAAAGTGTATGATATTCAAGAATTCTGCTGCATAGTAATCACACATAAAATCCAATGCAGTGTGAGAATGTAAATTTAATAGTTATGTTAGTTATGATCTGAAATAATTATAGCAGCACGTTGGGTTTCAATTCAGATGAAAATATTGTAAAATTGTCACAAGCAAAATACATTAAAAGTAAATGCCCTAAAATAAACTGCTGAGACTGTAAATTCTGCATTTTGTTTAATTAAACATTTTATTTTATTAATGTTTCAGGCATGTTTAATGCCTCACTCACCTGGTGCAAAGAGACAACGATTAGGTTGGACAGTTGTGCGAGGTGATCGATGGCGCCCTCATCTGACTGAAAAGGCAAACTGAAATTTCCTTTCACCGTTTTTAACCAGCTCTCATGCAGCTTGAAGGATTCAGTATATCCATACAGTAAAGAGAGGGACTCGTTGACCTGCAGAGCCAAGAACAGTTTGTCTCTCAGTTGACAAGATATCCACATCATTTTTCAATCAAAAGAAAACTGTGACGATTTGATTACCTTCAGTGAGGAGAAGTGGACAGCTGTGTGGCGTATATGAGGTAGACTCTCCAGCCTGTGATCCACGGCCTCAAAATGTTTCAGTCCATCATCTGTCTGTTACAAACACAAAGGTGAAACATACACTGTTAGAAATTTTCATTTCTTTAATAACATTTTACTATATTGTATATGATGATTGGTTAAAAGAAAGTATCATTTTTAATGTGTGTGTACTGTAAAAAAAATAGTAATATGGTGTTTTACTTAAGTTCCCATGATGCACAATGTGGAAGCTTTTGATGTAAGGGTATTTACATTTCATGTTGCAGATTGCTGTGTATGCTGGTAGAAATATAACTATATTCAAGCAAAGATTTGCTGTTGTACATTACAGTTGCGTTGTGGGAGCTAGTTGCAAATATTACAGATTTTTTTGATTAACCAAAAGACATTTTTTTAAACATTTGTAGTATTGTTTACAATGTCTGACTGAGAAAAGAGGGTTGCTTGTCATAGTGTGATGAGATCTGACGTTACCAAGCCATGAAGTTTTTTTGATGAGTTGATCAATTTGTCCACTTGATGAATCATCGACCCAAACGCGCCACAGAGGGAGAAGTTCTGGCTGGGACGAGCCGAGGAGCGGGCGAACAGCTCCACCAGAAGCAGCAGGCGCAGCAGACACAAGGCTGACTCATGGATCACTGCACATATGAGACAAATGCACAAGTTGGCCCACCGAGGTCTGCTTCAAAGTGTAAACAAAGCGATCCAGTAAAGGAGTTAATGTGCACTGACATTCCTATGACAGGTGCCTGAGGGCTGCGGTCAGCAGCTGAGATTTCCTCCATTTTTCTCCAAACCACAAAGCATTTTTTTTTTCAATTTCTTGACCTAAAAGCAGCTGCTGCACATTTTTCAGTCTGCTTGTCACAACACCATTAAAGAAGTCAAACAAAACAGGCGACCTAATTAAGATGTTCACATTTACAGTTAACTCAGTTAATCAGATAAACGTAAGTGACTTGTGGTCTAGACGAATAGTCATTCTCAGAGCCTGATAAGAGCTGGAGCTGACAGATTAAAGCTCTGCAGCGTGGGCGAGCGCTAAGACACCAAACAGGTCAGATGCTGCTGTTTTGTGGAGCAGTGGGATGGGTGTGAGTGTGGGTGTGTGCGCGGAGGAAACGCAAACATCGGAGCTCCTGCTTCTGGGAAATATCAATTCTGCACAATCAAATCTAACCAATCCCAGCCTCCAGTCCACAGCTCTCTTTAGCAAGTCCAGTCAAAGGCCAAATAAGAGCATTAAACTACACATTTGACAGAAACTGTAGTTTTTCAACTCTCTCTGGTAAAGTTTCTGAAAATTCCTTTTTAACTTGTTGGCCAATTTTTTACTACAGTAGACATATCCATGATTATTAATACTACAGCTTGAAGAGTCAAATAATGATCATTAGCATTCCTCATTTCTCAGCTTGTAAGTTTTGAAACTGTCCCAAAGCAAACTAAACTAAATGCTATTGTCAAACCCTGGTTGCCATAGAAACCTGTGGATCAGCACACGTACTCATCAGATGTGGCAGCTAATCTAGTAGAGCTGTGTTTCTTTAGTTTTTCTTTTTCGAATAATTAAAAATCTTTTCAAATCGAGGTGAGTTCATCAAAGACTAGAGTTGCCTGTCCGATACGTTTGACCACAGCAACAGCAACTGGTCTTTTCAAGCTCCCTGGTTAGTAATGAAGACAAGTGTCTGCCATCAAGTCTGACTCAGATTTATCTCCACTGTGACCTCAGAAAGATGACACCTCCAGCTGCACTCTTCACTGAGAAAGCAGCCGCTTTGTCAAAAGCCTCAGGCCAGGCAGACACTTTTACTGTCGCTAACAGCAGCAGGGCTACATGGAGGTCAGAGGGGAACAGTGTTTAGGAAATAATGTTTGTGTCTCTTTTAAAATACTGTTTCTGATTTTTAACCCCAGTTTATCTGAACTTCAGGGTCATAGCTTCCTCATGTTTTGTTTTTCTAAACTCACACACTTTCGTTTTTAAAATTTGCCCTACTTTTTCCCACAACCTGAGGTGAGACAGCTTTCCCAAAGTGTCTGTTTTCGTGGCAGGACTTTGGCAGGAAGACAGAACAGAAATTGATCAGCCAGATGCACTGTAAGCTTTATGACTGCCAAAATATTTTATTTAACTTAAGACTGTCCCTTTGCTTGTTGTTGTTAACTGATTTAAAAGGGCTGCAAGGATTCAGAACAGTGTACAAACGTTTCCTGATTTTTTTCTGACGTATCATTTTTTAATCTGTTAAACTGATTTTGAACCGGTTTTGGGGGGAATTTTACAATTTTTCTCATTTCCAGTCCATTTCCTGTGTCAGACCATAATCATCTGATTTTTAAATTAGTTCATTCTGAGCCTTTTAAAGTTTTGATGATGATGTGATTTATTTATTTGTTTGCTTAATTTATATATTTTTTTTGTTTTTTATTTATTTGTTTAAACCAATTACAAACAAAAAACAATACAAAAAAACCAACCAAATTTCCGTGACAATGAAAATAGAACAGAAAGAAGAACTCTGTATTATTATACCTACCGCTTTTACTTAACTAATGGGCTATTGGTAAATATTATTTGTATATTTGTTTATTGGTAAATGACTAAACTAAAACTGTAAAACCTGGACTCAAAAATGTGCCAGAAGCACCTGAAGACGTTTTGATGTATGTATTTGAAGTGTTCGCATTTACAATCAGAAAATAATAGTTCACTGATTGTTTTCAAAAGACATATTTATATAAATAAAGATAAATATTAATACAAATAAGGATTTTGTTGTTTTTTGTAACATTTGATCTATGTCTGGTAGACCTATTATACAGAGCCAAATACCCCCCAATAGTTTTTGCATTATTGTAATTCTTTTTATGGACACTAGGGGAAACTTGTGTGTTTTAACGATGGCTAAGTGTCGATAAACAGTTTGGAGAGTACCTTCTTTTATCTCTTTTGCTTTTAAATATAAATGGTCATTCACTGTACTAAAAAGACCTGCAGGCAATTTTGCAAATAAAATTCTTCGTACAGCGTTTGAATTAAAAAAAAAAAAAAAAGGGACAGCCAAAAACATTGCCAGAACATAGTAAAAAAGTCACCTCAAAATCAATCAAAGCCGCAATTTAACATTTTTAGGTTTAACAGCCAACCAGGAACTGCTGCAGTTTCTTAAATGGCCACTGAGGGTTGGGTTCAAATTTCACCCTCCAAACTTTTGTGATGGTCAAAAAACCTTTAAACACAATGTCAGCAACAGTATTTTAAACTGTAAGATCAATATTTCTGTTTGTTTCTGTTAGTTTGGAATTAAATGCGGCAGTGATTCAAGAGTACAAAGTACAAATACCCCACATACCAAACATTAGATGTACTAAACTGATGTCAAACCTGCAAGTAAAGTTAAAGATTTACAACTTTGCATATGTGGTCCTTCAGTAAACAAATCTTTGTGGCCCTTTCTGAGACTGTGACACTTTACTTCTTAATTCTCATTTGCTAAATGGGTAATGATCATTATTGTCATGAATCTTTTGAGTCTAAGTTTCTTTTTAACTTTAGAAGATTGCCTCTTTTGACAGCCTTTTGACATTTTTGGGGGGGAAAACTGTGTGAAAGACACACACTCATCATCCTTTGGTCTATTTTCAAAGCATATCCAGTGGTCTTTTAATTATACATATGCCATTCTTAGCCAAAATAATGTAAAAATATGCTGTGACGTTTTTTAGGACATAGTATCTGCAGAGCACAAGGAGTTCATTAGAGATTTGCCTCAGGGTTGTGGATGGAACCGTTGGTATGGAGCAACCCCGCCCCCCCTTCCTGTCATTCATTTGTTTACGTGCTATACCATCACACACACCCCCAACCTAATATTATCAGTGCAACAAAAATGCATCATTGGAAGTATCCAGCTGGACAGTTTTGAGTCAAATAAGCCAAATTGGAATGCATCAGCGGAGCAGGGAGCTTGTGGCCCGCCCAATGGATTTTCTATGTCACAAATAAGTTCTTTTTTGAATGGCAATTTTTGTCAGCCCCTGATTGACAATGATTTAAAAAATGTAATTTGAGTTTAATTTTCTCTAATATGTCCTCCATCATGAGAAAAAGTCAGCAAAACTGGATTTTTGCTTTAAAGAAAAGCCTCAAACCTTAATTCTCCATGTTAACAAATAATCAATCCTTCCAGCTGAAGCATTAAAGGCGGTGAAGGTCCCTCATCAATGGTCAGACTGTGATAGACCTCGCTCAGTTGAGTTGACTCAAACTCAACTTCATTTGGCTGTCGGAAAACTACTGAGGAAAAAAAAATCAGCAAAAACACTTACGGTAGTCTAAGCACACACACACAGAGCGGAGCAATGTACAGTCATGTATCTGGCAAAGTATACAGCTGTGATAGCATTACTGCTCAGAGGCACAGTCAATGGGCCTCCTTTGATGTGTTTAACAGGCCGTTTCATCACAGCACATTCACTCCAACATGACACGCAGACAAATGCGTGCAGTGTCTCACATAATCAGCCACTTCCACCGTTTCCGTTTGAGTCCGTGCCTTTTTTTTTTTTTTTTTTTTTTCTGCTGGGTCAGACAAACAAACACTGGAGTTTCCTGTGTGCTCTGACTGAGAGCCCTATTTCCTATGCTCTCTTTACTTTTCCCCTTAAGGGACCCTTTGGCAGGTGCCTCTCTGAAGCTCTAAGGAACTTGATGAACTGCAGTTCTAAGGTTTGACTTTTAAACGTTTTCCATTCCTTGCTTCTTCTACAAGTGTAGAAATAACCTATTTTTATTGTTTTTTGCTGCATGCATCAACTGTTAAAACCCAGCCTGGCAGGAAAAAATGAACGGAAGTGGATAAAATCGTGTTATGGTTCAAATTGACAGCCTCCATTAAGGTCTAATAGTGATATTTTTTTCTATTTCTATAGACAATTTTATCAATTTTAGCATCTATACATAAATAAAATTTTTTCTCCAGCAAGTATAATTTCCTTTCCATGCTTACATCTTTAACCCATAACACAAAGTGACAAATGTTAAGTCTTACATTAACAACTGGGCATAGTAACAAGGATGTTTCTATGTACTGTACACTTTACTCACCTCAGCACAAAATTAAAAAAATACATGATCAGGAATCTCGTGACGTGAGACTGCTGAATGTTTTGAAGACCGAATTTCCAAAAAAGTTAAAACTGTTTTGCAAGAAACACACAAGAAGCAAAAGAGGAACTTAGCTCACACTTTTTCTAGGGTTTGACAGGATTTATAGTCACAATGTGAGAAAGATTCTCCTGAATTACTAAGAATATTTACTCTGCAGGTGCTCTGTTATACTTTTCTTTTCTTTTTTTAATTGACTGATTTCTGATTTATAAAAACAAACCACACAACCTCTGCAGAAAACAGAACTGTGCACAGCTGCATTGTCACGTTTTGCTCAGTCAGGTGTTTCATGCACCATGACGCACACAGTGTGACATCAGGATGCTGACATCCCAGCTGCATTCTGGCAATCAATCATTGATTTACACGCACCCTCCAGGGAAAAATGGGGTGATACTTTACCAAACATTCCTTAAAAATACCCTCTGTTGTTTTTGTTTACAGTTTCACCGTGTGAAATCATCAGCTGCAGGTTAGTGAAAACAGCCAAAGGGCTTCTAGTCTGCTGTGGATTTGAAATTCCACATTTGGCCACAGGAGGAAGACCGATTTTACTGCTGACTCATCTGTAAATGCATCATTGATCTGGTCCCATCAGCAGTAATTCAATTGGAGATGACATCACCGTCTGCCTGGCTTTGCCTAAGAGCGTATGATGTCGCAATAACAAAAAGCCAAACACAAAAGCCCAACAATCTTTGTCTAACCTTGAGTCTTGTTTCGCTCTGAGGAGGAAATCCGTCACATCTTCTGAACTGTACGATATTTTGTTAAAGATACTTTCTCTGTCTGTAGTACTCTCCATGTTTTTATAATTTTACTGTTCAAATGTTATTTTTAGTTTTTTCTTTTATGGTCATCTGCATAATCAATGCTCTTTAAACTATGCACGTCTTTGAACTTTCCTCAGAAAATTCAGCAGTTCATCATTTTAAGCACGGCGTGTAAATACTGACTTTCTTTTTAGCTCATTTTAAGACATTCATCTTAGAAAGTTGCTCATCTCATTTGTAATTTTTTTCATTGTGTACTTTAGCATAAAATGGTAGATGTTTTATTTTGAAATGTTGATTATTGTATCACTTCCTTTGGGCTGAACAGTGATTTTTTTAGATTTTCAAACATTGATAGTTAAGCATTTAGTTTTCAATAAGTAAGTTTGTTTTAAATATATATGTTTGGTTTTTTTAACCTTTCCTCACAGAATTCAATGTTTCATCACTCATATGTATTTGTTGGAACCTTTATTTTTACCTTTTTTATTTTACCTGTCTGACATTTGTGCACTTTTTAATATTAAGATTAATGAATATTATATTAAGATTTAATATTTGGCATAGTGGGGGTTAGTATTTATATATTTGCACAAAATTTCTGGGACTTAAAACTCTTTTTTTTTTTTATATGTCCCTCAGGTTTTTTTTTTGTAACTGCTTTATTCCTCCTTTTTTCCTAGAGGTTTGATTAACTAAAGTTTCCTGTCGTGAGTGTTGGAACGACAGCTAAACGTCTATGTTGCAGCACTTTTACTTGAAACTACAGAGGCAGTATAGTAGCACCTCTATCATCAACTACAGAGCATTTGGGGAAGCCCCCCCAACACAGACACACAGACACACACACAAGCAATCAGCCAATGGCAGCATAACCTGAAATCTAACTGCAGGTTGTTTGAAATCTTTCAGGAAAATCTGTTGAAAAACTTCCAAAAGTAGCCCCCCCCCCCTCTTCTTCATTCACTCTTAAGCTAAAAGTAAAAGTAAAGACTTTAGGTGGTGAATCACCCCCCCACACACACACACACACACTGACACACACATCCTCAGTTTCCCTAAAAGCAACAGGAACAAACTTACATTTCATCTTTGAGCTGTGGCTGTAGTAAACAAACGTCCCTCTGAGTCCAGTGTGAGGACTGTACGTGTGTGTGTGATTATGTTTGTGTGGACAAAATGTAAAAGTTCCCTTTTATAGCATGGAGTATGACACATCACCTGAGTCATCAGCCATCGTCGCCATTCAAGCATCAACGCCCACGCTGCCTGGCCACCCCTCTTACCCCCACCACCTCCCCATTCATCTGAAAATGCTTCAAACGTCTCTGCTGAGGTCATTCTCAGTGGGGTTAATCCCATAAAACAGTATTTTAAGGATCACCAAATCATCCATGAAACTATTTTAGTTTTTTTTTTCACCTTCATCCAAAAAACTTTTTACTACATTTTTTAAATCATTTGAATTCATGTTAATCTGCTAATAGAATGCGTAACAGAGAAATTATCAAATTAAAAATGAGTAAAAAAAAGAAATTGATTAGTTTTAAATAAAGTTTTAAATTCTCTTGTGTTTTTTTCTGTCTTGTGGTTTTTGTGAGCCTCTATTTCCTCAAAAACAGAAAAAAAGTGACACAGAAACTATGAATAAAGCAAACGTTTTTTTAAAAAAAAAAGGCTTTTGATTGAACATTAACCAATTAAGTCAACACAGAAATAGAAAACAAAACTTTTTCACGAGGAAAGGAGGCAACTTCGTCTCCATTGACTTCTATGTTTATTTGATTTTATTTGAATTCAATATTTTTAGGTGAGTGTTTTTAGGAGATTGGATTTTTATTTTCACACTGAAGCAGATTGTTTTTTTTGTTCCTCAGAGGTCAAATGGAATCACATGTAAAAACAAAGGATTTAAAAGCTTAGACGGCATGTTTTTTATAAAACATTTCCTGTTTTGTTTGTTGTTCTTTCACTTTTCTTTCTTGTAGTAAGGGATGTTGACCTGTTTTGGACATAGAGCCAAAATTATTTAAAGAGGGGCATTTACTTTTGGTAGAGTATGTTAAGCTTCATAATGTGCATTATGCTCCTTCATCAATTTGTATTTCAGCAAAACAATGGTCAACTTTCCAGTCGTCTTCTTTAAATGAGTAAAAGTTTAAAGCCTCCTGTTCTCATTTGTTAACTTTTTCTTGCCACCGCTACTCTGTATAGAAAAATATAATTCCTGCAAATATAAAGAGGTAAAATTTATTAGTTTTTTTGCAGGTGGAAGTATACATAAATAAGTTTGTGGCTCGTGCAAAAAAAGACAAAAGAAAATAAGCTTAAGATGGCAATGTTTAATTAACCCAAATAAATGTAACACAGCAGCAACATGAGGCTGAAAATACCAATACAAGTGCTCAACTACATATTGAAAATGAAAACTTCAGTTATAAATTAGCTTAAAAATAGGTTTATTAATCTTTTATTCAAGATGAATAAAGTGAAGCCTCAGAGGAACAATTTTTTTAAATTACAGTGAAACTTTATCAAAACTTTATCCAAGTAGTTGTTAGTGTGGAACATTGGTTCAGAAAAACTTCCATTAATCCATCCATCCATTCATCCATCCATCCATCCATTCATCCATCCACCCATCCATCCATCCATCCATCCATCCACCCATCCAGCCATCCATTCATCCATCCATTCATCCATCCATCCATCCATCCATCCATCCATCCATCAAACCATCCATCTTTCATCCATCCATGGATTTCTGCCACTCATTCTAGTCATAGGGGGCAGAAGAAAAGACTGTGGAGTGGCCCAGGGTAGTATAAACCCTGGGTACAACCAGTAGTGACAAAGTGAATACATGTGTGATAAAGGACATCCTACTTATGAAGGATAGCTGATCTATAGATCATCCTCTTGGAAGGGAGAACAGCTGTGTCTTGACGTCCGAAAATGAGCACACACTCATGAAAATGGAACGTACCATTGTTGTGCGTGGGGAAAGTGCATCGTGAAATATTTGTAAGGATAATGTAAGCTGCACGCAAGACATAAGGGTGGTGCTGTCGTACAGTTCCCTAACGCCACATTCTAAGTGGTAAGGTGTGAGCACTGACCCCTTACTAACCTCAGGCAAATATCTCATGCATGGGTTGTGCAGGTAAGCGCCTGTATAGGAAGCCACACACTGATTGTCTGATTTCCTCGGTTCTACAAGTCCGACTGCATGTAAGGAGCCCAAAAGGAGAGTGCACTTATCACGTAAACAGCACTAACAAGCTGCTTGCACAGACTGAAGAATTTGGGAGGGGGTTAAAAAGTTGCATCTCACCTGCAGTACTTCGCTCTTAATTACCCTTACGTGTTGTTTTGGTGTTCACTATGACCTATCGCTCACAGCACGCCTTTAGAAAGTAAATATGCATGATTTATTTTCATGCATGCAAAGATGCTATGTTAGTTACTGTAATTTGATAAAAGAATTGATTTGGGACTAATCTTGACTCGAAAGTTTAAAGGAAGCTGATTTTGCTCGTGCAAAAATCCATAAAATAACCACAAAATTTAAAGTTCTTAAGGCAGACTTCATCATTGTTCTGTTTTCTTACTAATCAGGCAAAAACATAAAGTAGTTTCAAGGCCATCCTTTATAAATTACATCTCCATTTTTACAGGTTTTCTAAACAGAAGACCCTTCAACTGATGTCTAGGTGTTTGGTAAAAACTGTAAAGTGTTGCAGTACAGTTTCCATCTTAAGTCTTTTTTATTTTTAAACCAGTGGCAACCTGCTTCTGTACTTAACTCTGTTTTGAATAATCATTTAGTTAGGTTTAGTCCCAAAACCCACATGAAAGTCAAGAGCTTGTTTTTAGGTCGGCCGCATCTCATTTGCTCAATTTGATTACATCTGATTGTAGGTCTGAACTGTAACTAATGCATCACAAATAAATAAATAAATAAATAAAAGCATAGTTTTCCTCCTTTTTCCTAATCTATCATTTCTCTTTATGTACTAATTTTCTGTTTGTGGCAACTCCTTTTCTTGCCTAGTCCTTCAATGTTGACCTGCAGGTCTTGCTGAGTCTGCAGCTCTCTTCCCAAACTTTATGTTGAAGAAGATGGAAAGATGACAGAGGGCAGCCAAGTTCACATTTTGCATTTACGCAAACGGTCTTTGCAATTTTTGCACCTAATAAAAACAAAAACAAAATAATTTCAACCATTAGAAAATTTGAAGTCACACTGAAGTCAAAAATATCATAGTCACTCCAATTGAGTCACTTTGGAATAAAGTGTCAGCTATAAAAATGGCCATATTATGAAACTGGAGCAGACTGGTTCTCTTAATTCACAACAAGGTGGTTTAGTTTTCTTGAATTTCGCTGAGTCTGTGTGTGTAAGGAGGTGGGGGGGACATCTGCAGTGCATTGGTTGCATCATGCTGCAGTTTCCAAGAAGCTTTAACTTTCCTCCTTCAGGAAACTTTTGATGAATTGGCCCCAACCCACAAGGAAGCATGAGACATCAGATTGAAGCGGTAAAGTCATTCGGCGCTCAACTTTACCAAGCCCCCCTATTTTTTTTTAATCATTGGCCTTCCACAAATTTAACAAATATATATATAACTTATATCTTGCTTTATTGCTCTTGTTAGCATTTTAATTAAGTATATTTGCTTTACATTCCACAGAAATTATAATAGAGAAAGTTTTAGTCTGAACGAAAAACTTTGCTCCTCCGAATTTACTGACATTTGACAACTTATGAATGACTGTTATTAGAATTTCTCTAATTGCTGTTGAGATTTTTATGGCAAAAATGTTTTTTAATGGATTCCAACAAATTTAACCAAGATAAAAGCAACAAGTCTATAAATACATTTACCTTTTCTTCATTTTCTTCCAATGTTTTTTCATTTTTTTTCAGCATGTTTATCATCTCAGCATTCTTTTAACTCACTTGTAGTTGTTTTAATCTTGGTAAGATATAGTATTTAAACTAGCCTGTTTAGTATTTCCAAACCAACTTTACGCACTATTGCGTTTTCTTTTATTACAGAAGTGTAAAGCAGTTAGTATTTTTTAGTAGACCTTTGTATATTCTATTAGGTCACTTACTTTATTAACTTTTAATTTAAAACTAGATATGGCCTTTAATGTCTTAGTCACAACCGCCCTTTTGGATGATACGGGCTGTCTGTGGGAGAAAAACAGAGCAAAGCATAGGGGTTCACAGGTGGCCCCCATGAAATTTTAAGCTCTTAGACCGCTCAGTGAAGAGCCAAGATGTTCATACACATATTTTCTACAGTCATGCTGTGAGCATGAGGTCATAGCAAGCACTTAAACAACACACAAGGGTAAAGCTTGAAGTGGGTGCTGGCATATCATAACCCTAACCCCTAACAAATCCTGTGCACTGTAAGTCAGTAAGGTGCCAGTACTCGCACTTTACTGACGACTAGAGTACGGCGCCACCCATGCGCCATTATACCATGGTTAAAGTGAATACCTGATTCTGATTGGCTGGAAGGTGTGGATAAAAAAGTTCTATACAGTAAACCCTTGTTTTTCACGGGGGTTACGTCCCAAAAAGAACCAGTGATAGGCAAAATCCGTGAAGTAGAAACCTTTATTTTTTTTTTCAATTATTATAAAATGAAATACTCTATTATGCATTGAAAAGAAAGAACAAACCATTTTACAGGCTCAAGCATTTGTTTCACAAATAAAAGTACTTTCGAAACGTTTTTTCAACAAATAACTTCTGTACTCTATTGTCAAATAATAATTTTTTTTTTCATAAACTTTATTGAATAATAATTTTAATCATCGATGTGAACAGAAGGCTTCAAATCTCGGAGATTAGCCCTGCCCACCGCGACCCGAGTTGGATTTAACGGGAGAAAATGTAAAATGATTATGAAAAAGATACAAAGTACAGTGGGACAAATAGTGACTCAGGTGTGTTTCACTGCTCTTCACTGAGCTGCTGCATCCTGATTCCCCTCTGCAGTGTTTTCTCCTTGAAGCCCGCGGTGCAGGTGTGTTTGTTCGGGAGAAGAGCATAGTGATAGGCAGTTGTTGTCGCTCTTTTTTCTATGGGTTTTCAGAGAAACTCGATATTGCAAGAGAATTTGCACTTTGTAATGTAAATTTGGCAAGCTGTTTTACGTACGTGTACATATTAAACTGCAACGTTTTTGACGCACAGGTAGAGAAGAAGCGGAGCGACTTTTTTAGCCAATCAGAATGCAGAACACAATGCACGATGCAAATCCGTGAAGTAGCGAAACCGTGAAAAGTAAACCGTGTTATAGCGAGGGATCACTGTACCACGGTTATAACATACACATAAAACGAAGTTCCGGTCACATAATCTTAATGTTCTCTGGCTTAAAACCCATTTTTTTAAACAAATGAAGAAAAAAAAGTTGTAATACCAAATTTGACAGTTTATCAGAACAGCAAGATGAGAAGATGAGAATCACTCAACAGAAAGTTGAGTGATTTTATAGTCTCCCTTTAACCTGTTTGGATAATTCTATCTTCTGAAGACTGGGAGGCAGCAGAACAGAAAGAGAGAGAGAAGGAGGAAATAAGATACAACTTTCTCTCGGAACGGATGCTTTATTTAAGCTGTCCTTACCATCGACATGTCGCTTTTCTTTGCCGCTGCAGCTGAGGCTGGTGCGAGCTCTGTAGATGCATGATAGCGCATGGCACAGCGTATAATCAAATAGTCTGCAATTTGTGAAAAAGCTATTTAAACTGATGAAATAACAAGAATAAAGGACATGGCACATATTCTTACGTAAGTTACATGAAAGAACAGTAGAAAAGATGTGATTTTTAGTCTCACGGTTCAGGCTGCCCTTAATGTGATTTTTCCTTAGATCACATGTGTCAAACTCAAGGCCCGCGGGCCAAATGTGGTCCTCTATGTCATTTTTTGTGGCCCGCGAGAGCATACAAAATTTTAATTTCTTAGAATAAAAAATACAAATTGTTTTGTTATTATTCATATCTAGGGGGAATCAGACTTGAAATATCATATAGGAAAACTATACATTAGGACTTAAACACTGTCAATATAGCCTAACCTGACAATAAAATTTAAAAGAATTTTTGCTAGAGTAAAAAGGAAACATATGTTTTCTATGCAACTGTAATTATCACTTTAAAAATTTAGAATGAATAAATAATGAGTTATTTAACATTAAGGAGTAGTTACATTTAGTTTTTCCATGACATTTCGTTACATGTAAGTTCTATCTGGCCCTTTGAGGACAGACACTATGCTGACGTGGCCCTCGGTGAAAATGAGTTTGACACCCCTGCAGGCTTA
Organism: Oryzias curvinotus; assembly: GCA_023969325.1. NCBI lineage: Eukaryota > Metazoa > Chordata > Actinopteri > Beloniformes > Adrianichthyidae > Oryzias > Oryzias curvinotus. The sequence continues at coordinate 23,264,233 of CM043716.1, forward strand.
GATAGTGAATTTTTTAACATCATTTTCCATTTTTTAATCAATTTTGTATAAACTTTCCATCTATCATATATATGTTTGTCAGCTAATTTATTTGTTCATTTAGCACATTATGTATGTATGTAAATCACCTTTTTTTCCTTTTATTTATTTTTTTAAAACTTCTTTTTAGGCATTTCTACTGTCTTTAGCGGATTTTCCATTTTTCATTAACCCGTGACTGTCAGCAGCAGCAAATAAAATTTGAAAAATAAAAATTATCTGCAGAAAAACAACTTAACCTTCTGTGAAACTGGACTTCAATGGTCATGAACAAAGAAAGTTAAATAAAGAAAATCAACCGTAGCAGGTGCTTTACCAAACCCCCTGTGTGCAGGGTTTGGACATTCCTGATACATTACTATACCATATAGGGTAATGATCCGTCACCGCCAGTGTGTGTGCTCAAAAGGATAACCTCAATAGATGCTTTCATCGTCAGGTCAACGCGTTTCATCATTTCCCTTCAACCACCCACATTCTTTGACTTTTTCGCACTCGCCTCGCTGTCTTGTTGAAGGCGGGAATGTGAGGAATGCAGCAGTGAAGGGGGGGGGCAGCATGCAAATCATTAAATGAAACAGGCTTCTCCTCTTATGTTTTGCATGTATTTTGGAAAGCTTGCTGAGAAGTTTTACCACAATAAAAGCTCAGGAAGGAAAAAAAATTAGGGAGACCACCACTTTCTGGTGTTTCACCATGAATGCTTTGAAATAGTGTGTTTTTTTCTTTCTGCCTCAAAGGCCTCTCCTGACCCACAGTGTCTAATGGCACTAATTTAAATAACCCCTTGAGAGGAAATTCAGCGTGACAGCCTGATCTCAGCCTGATGTAGACAGCAGCAGGGACGAACCATCAAAGTCAAGGTTCCATCTAAACGATGGCTTTGGAATGTTTTTTTCTGATGTGGGAATCCGGGGGTCTTTCGGCCAACACGACGCTGATCTCATTTAAAGATTTGTTCCAAACACACCACATGCTATACACTAACTCTTTCCAGCTGCGACAGACGTACGTAATACTTCTACCTTTGGCTGCTTCATTGCGTAAAAATGAACTGAGTTGGTCGATCACACGACTCCTTTCTCCTGCAGAAGAATTTTAGCGTTCATGTTCACACATGTGGAAGGTAAGTGAGAGGAAACAAATCCTTTTTGGAGTAAAGCACAATCATTGCAAACAGTTGGAGCAAAGAAGAACTTTGAAACTGCAGTTTCAAACTGGACATTGGCCTTTTTAACCCTATACTCTCTTAACAATCGAAACCATAACTCTACAGTAGGATTGGACAATGAATCGATTTAATCAAAAATTTGAATTTGTTATTTAAGAAAATGTATTTTGGGGAAACCTGGATTTTATTTTTCCTGTACTTTGCTTTCTTGGGGTTCCGTTGTATGGGATCATATCATTCCTTGAAGTGTGTGTGTTGCAAGGCTCTGGTTGGGTGGGTCAGGTTGGAGATGGGTTAAGATACAGGCAGGATCTGAGGCAACCTACTAACAACTAATTGTTATTGCTATTACATTTTATTTAGCTAGTCTGGCAATAAGCCTGTCCAAAAAGGAAGTTTTTCTAACTTTGAATGTAGAAACTGTGTCGGCCTCTCTTCCATGAGCTGGGAGTTTATTCCATAAAACAGGCTTGGTGGCTAAACGCTCTACCTCCAACCGTACTTTTACTAATTCCAGGAACCACAAGCAGTCCTGCATTTTGGGAGCGAAGTGTTCTATTTGGGTGGTAAGGGACCATGAGGTCTTTAAAACAGGATTGGGTCATACCATTTAAGGCCTTATAGGTCAGCAGAAGACTTTGAACTTAGTTCTAGAATTAACTGGGAGTCCTGTAAAGTGAAACTAACACAGGAGTGATGTGATCTCTTCTGCTAGTTCCTGCTAACAATCTAGCTGCTGTATTCTGAACAAGCTGGAGATTTCTTAATGAACTTTTAGGACACGCTACTAACAAAGAGTTACAGTAATCCATCCTGGATGTGACAAATGCATGGATGAGTTTTTCAACATCACTTTTGGATAAAATATTCCTTCTGGATCCAGCAAAGTGAAGCCAATTCAGTTGCAATTTTTCCGCGATACGGGCGTCACCATTTGGACTCAGTTGACAGTGGTTGGTCCAAATCTGTCTGAGTCAATGTTTCTACAGTAGCCGATCATGAGTAAGCTTGTTTGAAGTCCACACCCCTTCCACTGAAAGTAGGCTCGGTGGAATCTGTAGATCAAACGTTTGAGATAGGATCCAGCAGGCACCACACGCTTTCACTGAGGCATATGATTGGTCTGTTTATAACTGAAACGACTTGTGATAAAGGAAAAATATCAGGAGGGAGGAGACCTAGTCTGTTCAGTTCCTATTTACAGTCTATGAGCCAGAAGAAGACAGAGAAGGTCCAGTATGATCTGGTTCAGTATCACAAAGTCAGGCAGAGATAATCAGAGCGGTAGCGATGATGCAGTTAAAACAGAACATCTGACAGAGTAACAGGAAGGTGTGACTGTTCAAATAAGGCAAAGAACACACAGGTGAAGGCAATGATATTAAATGTTGTGGAATAACCGAGTGTAGTGAGAAGAAGTGTAAAATACAGGATGTTCTAGTAATCCAGGACAGGAAGTGGTGCTATACTATCTGATAGAGCCCATCAAACCACATGCTGGTCCAGTTCTCCAAGTTTGCCAAAAACCTGAAGAGTAAAAACTAATCATACAAGCTGAAAAAACTTGACTTTAAGGTAAACTTAAGTTAGGTTTTCCCAAACCAATCAGGACAAAAGGGGGAAGGAATGAGGACAAAAAAAGCATGATTTTAACTTTACTGAAGGTTGTAGATGATCTCAGATTAGATTAGATAAAAGAGAGAAGTTAGATTAGTGTTTATGCTGTGTTTTAGTTACCAGCCTGTTTGCTTAACACATTTTTTGGATTAAGGTTGCATTTTAATGTTTTTTTTAAACGGCATTAAGAGATGCTCTATATCATCAATATGCAATATTACGTCACATGACATAGTAATAAGTTATTTTTATGGCTTTTAATGAATTTTTAAGGTGTCAATGATGAACATAAGAACTTTGAAGAATATTTATAACTTCTTACTGCTACTAGTGCACATGAAATACCTCTTGGGTAAGAGAATTATTTTTTCTCCTTAAAGCTCCTTCATCACCTTTGCTTAATCATTGCATTTTTACATCTTTTGCAGTTTCAGTACGCATAAGGAAAAGTAATCAGTGCAGTGGTCCGCTGTAAGGTTTGTGCTAACAGGTTTAAACCAGTTCTGTCGCTGCTTGAAAGACAAAAAAAACTCCTTTACCCATCATATGCTCCAGTAATTTCTCAAAGCAGATCATAGAAAGTGCAGCTGTCAGCTTTTCTAGATGTTATTTCAGGGAACGAGGCCACACATGGGGCCAAAAGTGACGTCATGTTTTGTGTCGCCGAAGCTCCTTTGAAGCATTCTGACAGGATGAAGTCTTGTACGACCGCCAGTGAGAAGTGAAAGTGGCTGCTTTGCTAATCCAAGCACACGTGAACTTCTCGACCTTGCTTGGTGACCATTTCAACCTTGAGAATTTGCTGTCTTTACAATCCACACCTCTTGAAAATAAACAAAATGACCCAATAAAATACTTTCAGTACTGTCAGAAACAGCAGATGCAGCAGGGGAATTTAGATCGAATAGTGAAACTCAATAAAACAAAACAAAACAAAAATACGGCATGTGAATCGCAAAAACGTGTTTCTGAATCCTGTGGCTCAACTCCTAAAAGAAAGTGACACTCGCAGGTTGAAAGTCAATTGTTTGAAGAACAAAGAGCTTATTCCAAAGAACAGTTTAATTGGATGCTAGGGTCTCCTCTGATCTGTACTTGAGCACAGAACACCTGATCAACAAGATCCTCATCTAATAGCCAGTAGTTTACCTTAAAGAAGGACTTTTCTAGGCCAGTCAGCATTTCACTGCAACCCCTGGAAAACCAAGAACCATTCATTTGAGCCTTTGAAGTTATTGTGACAATTTTTAATTGTGTGTTCGTTTTAGGTAGCAGCACTTAACAACAGCCAAAAAAAACAGAGGACTATGATAAAAAAAATTAGAATTTGAAAATAGAAAGAATTTAAAAAATAGAAAGAAAAATAACTGAAATTATGATTTAAAAAAACTTCAGACAAATTTGACTTTGTGGGTTCTCTAGGATTATATCGGTAGGTGGAATAAAACTAACAACGCACCTAAAATTGTGCAAGAACTTGGCATGGAATTGAAACAACTTTTTTTTAACAAAACAGACACGTCAACATTTTTAAATATGTAGTATTTTGAAAAGTTTTTACAATGATTCTTTCCCTCTCTCTTTTGTTTTTTTTTTTTTTTTATCATGAAATAATCATACCTTTGATATATGCCGATAACTGCATTGCATTGTTTTATGTTACTTGTAACTCTTTGTATTTGTATGTCTTGGGGACTGCAGATGGAAAATAGCTCTGAGAGCTATGGTGTGGTACAAAGCATCTTTTCTTTGATTAACGCTCCTGTGTATGGTCCCTGTCAAATCATTTCAATAAATAATCAAATAAATTAAATCTGTTTACATGGGTGTGTTAGGAAACCAGACCCTGGTCCAGAAAATGCTGTCAGATTGCCGTGAAGCAAAAGACAATGGTGTTGGTGTCAGCTGAGAACATTGAGACATTTCAGCTTGTATCGTTAGTATAAACATGCAGATGTAGGCTATGACGATTCAATTGCCTCAAAAACACTCAGGAAACACGGCCACAAAAGAGTCCATCAGGTGTGGATTGAAGTTTGAGAATCTGCCGGTCTAAACAATAATAGATTTCATTCAGATACCTACTGAAATACAAACAGAAAAAACCACATGATGGTGATACTGATAAAAAAAAATCCCAACACTGCTCCCTTGGTCTATTGGAGTAGTAACTGTGCCCAGGTAGGAGTAATAAGGGAATAACTGAAGTCAAGTAATCAATTATGTGTTGAGTCTTGCTATAATTGAGTATACTAAACTAGCAGGAGGCAGTCACTATACATCATTGAAAGCAAACTTTATTTACAGTTTTTTCACAAAAGAATCCATCCAGAAATATTATATATGCCAACAGGAATTTATAAGTCTTGAGACAAATTAACCTCAAACCTGCACAAATCAAATCAAACAAGTGTTTTGAGAAAACACTGAGATTGAAAGTGTCAAATAAAAATAAAAGGGATTAAAATGTTTCTATTGAAGTTCCAAGCAAGAATAACCTACAATAATAAACTAATTAATCAAGGCTAAATTTATTTAAAAAATGCAAAACAAATTGTTACCAACATTTTAATCTTCATCATTCACGTATGGTTTTTTTTTCCTCTTTAATCTGGAAACATGTTCCAAAACCAGGAGTATTTTGACAGTGAGATAGTGTAAACATTTTTAAATATCACATTTTTAAAGCAACATAATACTCCTTTCAAAGTAGATTTTTATTTAATAATTTTGAAACAGATTCAATGTTTCTTCCAACACTAATCACTTTTATAATTGAAGGAAATGGTGGTAGAAAAAACAGCCGTCCATTTTCCAACCCTGCTTAATCCTTTTCTGGGTCACGAGGTTGCTGGAGCCTACCCCATCTACTGTTGGGTGAGCAGTCTGTTTCAGGGCCACACACTCACACCTGGAGACCATTTAGGGTCATCAATGCACCTATATGCGGTAAGTGAGTGGAAGCCAGAGGGCTCAGAGAAAACCAGCACATGCGTGAGAAAAGCTTGCAAACTCCACACAGAGGGGTCCCAGCTGGGATTTGAACCAGCTAGAGGATGAGAGTGCTAACCACTACACCGTCCTACAACTATAATTTCTTCACGAATTTGTACAAAGAGGTTGCTATGGCTTCACTTTACCACTAGATGTCGCTTCTTTTAAATGAGTGGAGATCTGAAAGGTTCATTTTATCTTTCGTTTGTAGCCCTTGTGCTATCCTATGGGGTCCAAATGACCCGATCCTTACATTGACGTGTTCTCCCTACCATGACGAAGGTGGATAAAGGTGAAGAGGATTTCATGTAATCCATGGACAACAGTGAAGATCACAAATCATTGAAGAAAAAAGGTTCAGCGCACTGTCTAGTGGGTCTAGATGACCCAACTCCCAATGTTAAAGTGCCTAGGATAGCACAAGAGGTAGAACAATAATAGAAGTTTCTAATGTTATAAAATATCATTGGCACATTTGATGTATTTGGAATCCTAAAACTTTTTAATTTGGGGCAACCTTATGCCAGCGTTGAACACACTGGAAGTTCCAATTCACTTGATTGAATGAGTTTTTTGCATAAGAAGGACAAATTAAGAGGAAATGTCTAATTTAAGGGAACCAATTAATTCAAATTCAATAACAAATCTAAAAGAACAAATGTGGATTCACACACACATTTTCAAAAGTTCTTTCCGCAAAATCCTAACCCCCAGCAACATGCCAGCAATCACAAGCAATCTCAGGGGTGGCACTTCTTTTACTTCCATTTAGAGTTTTGTTTTTCATTCTTAGTAATCTTCAACATTTTTACATTTTTCTGTATTGACGAGAGAACCTGCAAGTCTTTGCTTGTTAATTAGTTTATCATCTTTTCTTCAGCATTTAAACTCTTCTTAGAATATAGATGTCTTTAAATTGTCTGAGTTTCATTTGTCACCACAGTTGTTTTTTGTGAAGTCTTTCTATTGTGTTGAATGAACTCAGTTATGATGTACTCAGAAATTATACATATTAAACACTTAAAAACACTTGAATCTTGCATTTTCTTTTGATTAAAAAAAATTCCTATGAATCTACTTTTCATTAGTCATCATGACTCCCTGTTACAGTCCAGTGAAGATCTGAGTGTGTCATCGTTGTTATCACAAAAACCATCACTGCCCCCATTTCTCTACCTGCCTGTTTTTCTGTTTTTCAGTAAGGTAAACCCAGCAGCATCCCGCCTGTTCAAAAAATCCTGGGAGGAAAAAAAAGAACACCAGAGGAATGTGATCCCAGCCTCTTTCCAGGGATCCCAGTATTTTGAAGAGCAGGAACATTGATGCATGTCTGGAAAAAAAGCAACATTTAAACATTAAACCACTAAAAGTCTTGATGGAATGTTAGAGACTTTTTTCCAAGTTTATAAAGGAGAAAAGCAGGTTAGGTATTAATTAAGGTAGATGGAAAACGATAAGAAACGGGGAAAGCATGACGAGGAGACACTTTGGACTTTACCAAACGCTGGTTTCAGATGAAAGAAGTCATTCTTTTTTCTTTTTTTTTTTTAAAGAAGTCATTCAAATGACTGGATGAATTCCTTAGGTAGTTGCAATAGGGTTTTTTATTTATTCTTTTACAGTGGAGTCAGTTCTGTTTTGTGTTTACGTCTATCAAGTATTTCACACACACACACACACACGTATATATATATATATATATACACATATAAAAAATTGCCCCTCTCACCCTCTGCGGGTGGTTTCTCCTCCAAGCTCGGGTCCTCTACCAGAGGCCTGGGAGCTTGAGGGTCCTGCCATATCTTAGCTGTTCCTAGCACTGCGCTTTTCTGGACTGAGAGGTCTGAGGTCTTTCCAGGTATCTGTTGTAGCCACGCCTCCAGCTTGGGGGTTTGGTTTGGTAGGAAAAATTTTCATTTTCCGTAGAGCAAAAATCCGCTTTTTCTGTGTGACTGCTAAAATGTAGTCTTCCGCTCTGGATGGATTAAAACGTTTAGTGCAAAACACAGCTGTCAGAAAGCAGAATAATGTCAAACAATGCTAAATTTACGGTGGCCCTAAAGGTCAAATCACATCAACAAATCACTAGACGCAAAAACATTTCAAAGTTGTTTTTTCAAATTTGATTGTGCTTCAGGTTTGAGACTTATTTGGAAAAAGTCTTATTCATCTCCTTCCTTATTCATTTCTTCCTGCTACAGTCCAGTGAAGATCTGAGTATTGCATCATTTGTGACTTTTTTTCAGTACTTCCGTCACAGCTTGCCAAGATAGAAGAAGAAAAAAAACACAAGAAAAATGGGATTCAAACAAATCCAAACATGCTCATAAACCACAAACATTTAAGATTTTCTATTAAATAGAGGTTATTGTACCAGCAGTAAGAGTATTTAACAGGAATCTGCTCGTGTTTCTCCTTCCCTTCAGGAAAGAGTTCCAAAAAAGCATCCGGACTGAGGCTGTCTCACCTCTTTGCACTTGAGGAAGTTCCCTTAGGAACTTTCAAAATATTTAACCAGAGGTAGAATGTGTGATTCTATCGTTTGGGGTTGACCATTAAAAAGACTCTTCCTTGTTTGACACTCCTGTCTGGTGTGAGCGTGCTGCAACTTTTAACACCGTTCAGCTGCCTATGTAGTTTTCTCTGCTGATGAAAACCTTTAGGTTGAGTGGCGGGAACAAAAAAGTTGGTTTCTATACGGCCTTCACAAAGATCTACCTGTGACCCGTGGTCACGCAGTTGTGATTATTCCAACATTTCATTGGAAAAACGTTAGAAGACAGGAAAACTCATGTTGAAATATGGCAGGATCTAAGAAATAATTATATGTATATCATAATGTTTTTATTACATAGTAGTACATAGCTTTGAATAAATAAACAAGCAAACAAATAAATAAATAAAATTCTTGCGTTTCTTGGCAGAAACGTTTTTTTTTCCTGGGGGGGGGGGGGGGGGGGTATTTTAACTTAGTTTGTGACCCAAACGAACTTTTTAGAAGTTTTCTGATCTAATCTTCAAAATCTGATTGCTTTCCACGTGTGTTTGTTGTACTAAGACAAGGGAAAAACTTCTTAGAAGGGCAAGATCTCTGTCATGAAAGGTATCATCAGCATAGATGAAAACCCCCAAACGTTTCTTCTACGTTTTCATCAGCGTCATTGTAAGATAAAACCATTAAATGTTTAGGATTGCCTCTGTTTGTGACCGATGCTGTACAACCTAAGCTCAGAAAGACAACTAGCTCCCTTTTTTTTAACGCTTCTTATTAAAATAAAGAGGCTAACATTGAAACACAAACTGCACATAACCTTAGTTCAGGCGATGTACTGGTGGTATTGATGTGAACTCAAGTTGAACGATTTCTGGTTGCTCCTAAAACACCTTTTGTTTTCACTAAGGGCTGTCAAATAAATGCAAATTTCAAACGATTCCTATACCACATTATTTTATTAACCGGTAAAAGCAGTTGATTTTCCCAGTAGTGGAGCTGTATCAGCTTTAGGCAGATTTCAATGTAAATTAATTTAGATTAAATTTTTAGAACATTTGTCCTTCTTCCTGTTCACTGTTCACAGCCGCCTCCTGTGAACTCTTAAAATCCTTTTTTTAATGCTGACTTGTTGAAATCAGCTGATTATTACATGAAAAATGACTTCAGTAAATTATAAATCTGAAAGGTGGTGTTGTAATGATTCTTGAAATTAATTTATTGTAAATGATGACTATCATAAAAAATCTTTTCAACCACCGTGATCATTAGATTGTTGGAATTTCCCTCCAAGCAAAAAAGAATAAAGTCATAATTGTGAGACATATGATCTGCATGTTTAAATGACACCAGGTAAAAAGGTTTTTGTTGCTTGTAGTAAAACAAGAACTCTTTGTGAGGAGTTGTCAGCCTCGTCGTTTCCCCCACAGGTTGTTTCTTCCTCCATCATCCAGCTGGGACACGTTCAATTACAGTAACACTTTGTGAGTGGCAAAAATCCCCCTCAGATGACAGCAGACGGAGTCTTGTTGAGACGAGTTGGTTGCTGCATTAGGTTGTGTCTGACACATTCTTCAGTGTAATGAGCAAGAAATGTGTCACAGCAAACTTGTTTTTGCATCAAAGACGTATAGGAAGTTAGATGAGTATGGGGAGGAGAGGCTTGTTAACATTGCTTCATAACTCTCCCTTAAAATATCCACCACTTTACCTCAAGTTCTACATTGCAGTTTATTAGAAAACAAATGAGCTGTCAGAATGTCTTTGAGTTGATTCAGTGCTGCCCCCTTGTGGCACCAGGACCGTACCGGCAGCGGGACATTGCCGGCCGCGAGCGTTCCAGCCGGGGAATTTTGCACGGAAGCACGAAAGAAAAATAATTTCCATTTATGTTTTTCCGACGTTGATTTTGCAAAAGTGACGGATCTCTTTACATTGTCACCTTAACGCACGTAAAGTCGCGACACAAAATCGTGATACACCCCAAAATTAATCCAACACAAAAAGCAAAAAAAAAACTCTTAGAAAGTTGCACAGGGCACATTATATATATTGATATTATTATTCTAAAGAGAAATACACCCCGTTTAATGTGCCTGCGCTGCAGCGTGCATATCGCGTAAACGGTCTTGCGTTGACGGTTCCACAGGTTGGGACCATGATAATCCATGGATGACTGATCAAAATATTCGCACATTGGGAAAAAATCCGTTATCATTCAAGAAACTCGTACATACATAGTGAATCTAACTTCAAGTTTTACAAAATAAAATACAATAAGACGGAAAAAAAATAAGGTGACTATGAAAGAGAAAATAAAGTGACTATTAAAAGAGAAAAAAAATAAAGTGACTGCAGTTTAGTTCTTCATTTTTTTACAGCACCAGTGGACTGGAAGGTGCAGTTCGGTGCTGATAAGGTAGATGACATGTGCGTGTCAGAGTTCAGCAGAGCCGGGGGAGGGGGGGGGGGGGCACGGGGCAACAAGGAGGGGGCAGGGCTGGGAGAGAGTTCAGCTTCCTGACAACCTGGTGGAGAAAACTGTCTTTGAGTCTGCTGGTCCTGGCCTGAAGACTGCATAGTCTCCTCCCGGATGGCAGCAGTCTGAAAAAGCTGTGGGATGGATGGGTCGGGTCATCTGCAATAGGCAAGAGGGCTTTTCGGGTGAGACGGGTGCTGTAGATGATGTAGATGTCACCTTATTTATTTGTCTTATTCTATTTTATTCTGTAATTTGAAATTAGATTTCCCGTTTAGACTGGAGTTAAGAGAAATGGAATTTCAATTTTTATGTATGTGAAACAGTATATAGATATTGACAGTAAAGTTTACTTTGACTTTGACTTGTCACTCAGCTTGTGACAAGCTTTTATTTTGTTGTCGCCAAAACTCAGATAAATCATAAATGTATTAATATTGGAAAAAGTTTAATCGATCCTAAAGCAGGGCTGCTCATTCCTCCTCGAGATCTACCACCCATCTGTTTTCCAGCATTCTACCACCCATCTGTTTTCCAGCACTCCCTGCACTGCTTGCTGCTGATTACCTGGACCAGGTATGTCCATTCAATCGGAATGTGGAGACATCTGATTGAACTAATCAGCAGCTGGCAGGACTTGGAGATCTGGAAAACAGTCAGGGTGGTAGATCTCGAGGACCAGGAATGAGCAGCCTTGTCCTAAAGTCTCCAAATTAAAAACATCGAGGATAACACCTGAACGTGTCATCTTCTTGGTCAATTTCCCAAAATTGAAAATGTGTTTCACTGTAATGACAAAGTTTGCCCAAAAGATGGTGCTCTGCACAACAGTCGGAAATCAAAGCTCTAGTACGTTTCTTTTTTAATTTACAAAAATGTTTTACTGTTTTTTTTTTTTTTTTTGACAAAGTCAGTTTTTACTATAGACTTTTAAAAAGATGTGCCCTATTGCTATGGCAACCTGACAAAATAATGAACTCAGAATAATACTTTTTATGGAAGCCAAGAACGACCTACCTTGCTACTTTTTGTTTTTGTTTTTTTCCCCTCAAGATACCAAACCAAGTCTCAAATGACACGCAGAAATTATATTTTTCATTGCTTCGTTATTGCAACAAAACGAAAAGTATTCTCTTGTGATAATGATATCTACTATTGTGTTATTACGAGGAGAAAACTTTTTTTCTTGTGGTAAAGTGATAGATGTCAATATCGCGAAAAAACACAAAAAATATTTAAAAAAAAACAAAGCACCGTAGACTCTTCTCGGGTTGGTAGGTTTTCCAAAAACGCCTGTTTTTGAAATTTCCATGACTTTCCCCACTACTAATGGGTAACAGTATTTGTTTCATGCATATGTTGCAGGTTGCCAAAGAGCAGAGGTTTAAAGAAATAGGAAGTGATTGTAGACTTCACATATTTCTAATGGCATGTAAACAACTGAGACAATATTTTGCCTTTGAAGAGAAGATTTGTTTAGAATATTTCATTAATATTTTAGAATATTCTTTCCTTTTTTTTGTTTGTTTCTAGCTTTTCAGCAGCATTTTCAGACCTGCATAGTTTGTTTCTCTATTTCGTTTGGCATATCATCACTTTCTTATCTCTGTGTTGTAAGGAGAAGCTTATTTATTGCAGCAGCACTTGCTGCATTGCAGCCTCATAGAGGAAGCTGTGGTTCAGTCTAAACATCAGCCCTGGCAATCAATAAATAACATCTTTTTGCTTTTTCCCCCATTTTGTTGAACTTGAATTACAATTGAGACAATACTCTGCCTGAAATGATACTTAGGACTAATTTCTGTTCCAGAAGAAATAACACAAAAGAACTTTGTAACATTTAGCATAGAAACAAAAAAAAATGTGAAAAACAAAATTCCACATTTTCTTAAATGTTGATTATTTGTTACAGAAAACAGTGAAAAAAAGAGTTTTCTACGTTTATTTTATTTTTACTTTTTTAACTTGGCTTAAACTCCTCTGGGGGAATTTCTGCTTCAAGATTTTAGTTTTTAGTTCCATTTCCTAAAAAACAAAGAATTTACCAAGAACTTGAGCTTTTAAACATGGCACAATACTGGATTTGATCCAACATTTATCAGCCTGAGATGTGAACAAAATATCATGGTTGTTATAGAAGCTTTGGATTCCGCCGTCTGGGATTGACACAGCTTCAATTCATAAATTGAGGCAGGAATGGACCACAACAGAGAAGCAGCTGATGCATTAAGATTTCCTTTAAACCGGTTCACTTCCTCGTCTGAATCATCGAATCATTTCTGCTACAAGAAAGCGGAAAGGGTAATAGTAAAGTTTATTTGTCTGATTGATCATTTGGACTTAAGTGCATGTCTGTGTGGCAAAGTCTGTCTGTGGAAAAAAAAAGAGAAGCAACCATGTAGAAATGAGGGCAGTGACATCACCTGACAAAGCTGTGAAATGGGTGTGTGGTTTGCTGATAAAGAGAACACAATTACGCTGCAGAGCTCACAAAGTCTGCCTCTACAGCCGCCATCCATCTGCTTGACATCTCCAGGTTAGAACTTGTAACTTTTCTAGCATTTTTTAGTCCCCTCACTTCTCCTTCAAAAAAGGTTCGTGTCGTTTTGTGGCTGCTTTCCTGCCCATTAACTGTGAATTTCCTTTATAACGTGTCAGAGTAACAGCTGGACAATCCTTGGCTACAACTTTGGCTTTTCATACATGCTTTTAGCTTCAGTGGATTTTTTTTTCTTTTGTCATTTGTTGTGGGAAAAGAACATTTAGTCATTTATATTAAATACCTTAAAGCTTCAGAAGTCATTTTTTCCCTTTTAAACCTCTTTTCTTGTTGTGCTGTTGCCCCAAAAGATGAAGCCGACCATGTATGAGGATCAGTTTATTCCATTTTCAGGCATACAGTCTTATCCCTGCTGTCCTTCGAAGACTCTTTTGTCTTTTTCATGGTGGAGAGGTAGCAGTCTGACTGCCTAAGTGTGTGGACAGGTGTCTTTTAAACAGAAAACCACTTCAAACAGGTGACATTAATACAGAGAACAAGTGGAAGATAGAAGATCTTCTTAAAGGAGCACCAGGTCTGCGAGGGACAGAATTTTTGCTTGTTTGTTGAAAACTTATTTCTGCTCAATTATACAAAGAAATTCTTTAAATACTATAAAATGTGATTTTCTGGATTCATTTTTCCTGGATGTGTTTCTGTGATTAAAATTACAGATCTCTCATCTTTTTAAGTGGGACGACTTGCAGATTCTGTGACGGATAAACACTAAATATTTTAAGTATTAAAGACTGTAAATTTAAGGCAGGTAAAATTGCTGTAGTACAGCAAGGTTAAAAAGCCCTAAAAAAGGCTAAAACTAAAGCCAAAAAGCAGTTTACAATTAAAGAAAAAAATTATCCTCAACAAATGAAAACTAAAAGTGTTGAATAGTGCTTGTCATGCTGCAAACATTTCATATATTGGGAATGTAAATATAAGGTAGAAAACCCTTTTCATTTTAAATTTTAATTAGATTCTAAATTAACTGTTTAAAACGAGTGAAAAGAACATGAAAAACAGCAAAAACTGTAATACATCAAACTGAAAAATGTGAGGGGCGCAGGATAGTAACAACAATGCTAAATAGATGATGAATTAAATGGTCAAAATGATAAATGCTAATCAAATTATTTTAGCTAGTAAAAATCTCAAAAGTTTGTCTTTTCTGCATTGACACCGGCCCGGGCATGACCTCCCTTTCGCGTTCCTGCTAACTCTGAACATCTGCTGCAAGTTTCTGTTCCGTCTCTTCCAGCTGCACTATGGTCTCCAACATCTCCCTGTTTCCTGACGTGGCTAAGCCTTCAAAGGACGAGCAGGCTGGAAATGTGAACATGGAAACCATCATGGAGAACATCAGCATCATCCTCTACACCCTGACGGTGGTGCTGGGCATCACGGGCAACTCTCTGGTCATCTGGGTGGCGGGATTTAAGCTAAAGGTTTATCATTTCCTTGTTAGACGTCCTCAACTTTCAGTTCACTATTCACAGTTTCAGTCCTGAAAGAGGCCAATTTTGCAGGTTGTGTGTTTGCGATGCTACGTTGGTGCTAAATGCCAAAGCAGTGCAAATCTCTGGAACTTTGCTTCAGGCTTTTTCTTACACAGCTCTATTCCGATATACTTGGTACCTTTTAATTCAAGCCGGGCACAAGCCGCAATTATTGATTTCTCCTTTATGTTCAGTTTTCAAATGGTAAATGGCATATACTTACCACCAGAGTATGAATGTGTGTGTGACTGGGTGAATTGGTCTGTGACTGTAAAGCGCTTTGTCCTTGTAGGAAGAAAGGCGCTATATAAGTATACGCCAATTAAAGGGCTCCATCCATTCGTCACTTCCAAATCCTAGTCTCTGATGGGTCAAAGTTTGACCTGATTTAGCTTTCTACACCCTTTTAGTGGAAGCGCATTTTTAATAAAACCCAAAAATGGCTGCATAGTGATCTGTCCAACACGAGGGTTTTGAGCACGGAAGCCCAAAAGTCATATACACGCCTTCACATAGACTTTTCATTGGAATTAGTAGCTTGAACCCGTGTTGCTGAGGGCGGTGTGAACCAAGCTTCATGCTGTGACTCCCACCTTCACATTAATTATGGCCTGAGGCTTCAGTAAAATACATTTGCACCCCAGCTTAGGCTAGGAGTCTATACAGGTGGATCCTCTCCTCCTTCAATCCACATATCTCCATGGCAACATCACCCATTGTCCTCTTTAATGCATGAGTGCTTAATAGAGTAGGAGAAATTCCCAATAGTCATGAAAATTGTGACAAAGGTTTGCCAGAAAAGTTGGAAGCTCCGAAAAAGATTTTTCATGAGCCAAAGTTTTAAATCCTATAATAACACTTTTTACTGTTCCCAAAAATGTTCAAATGGGTCCAATCGTTCCCTGTAAAACAGAACTAAACTTGAGTGATTCATAAAAAACGTTTTTTCTTCTGGCTCCAAGAAGAGAGATTCAATTATGTCACCATTTCTTCGTGATACGGACGTCGCCACGTTGGAGCCAGAAATCATCAGAAAGCAGTGATTTGTCCGAAACGGCCTGAGTCCTTATTTCCATGGCAACCAAGGGTTTCGAATGTTCAACATGGGGGCCAGCGGAAACAACAGACTATTATTGAGTCGTGCACTACAGCAGAGATATGAAAAAAGAGGATTAACAAGAATTTGTTTTAAAAAAAACGTAGCAGAACGAAAATAGTCATTCTAAGTAATAGAATGACTGCATATTTCTCAGTAGAGGTCTATGGGATTTTTGGCTTCTTGTAACCAGTAGGTACTTTCTGTTTGGAATACCAGAGGGGAGGGTGGGTCACTTAGTCGAGTTCTCAACTAGTTCTCTACACTCAAAAAAATAACTCATTGGATGAACTCAATTTAATTGTGGGCAGGATTTCCATCCAATAAATATGAGTAGCCCCACCTCAAAGAAAATTCTTCCATGTAATGAAATATAATTGAGTTAGTCGAACTCAGTTTTAATAAGAAAGGCAAGGCAAAAAAAGTAAACACTCGCCTGGCTTTAGCCAGTCTTGCACTTAGAACCTCTGCATGCAAATCCCGCTGACTGATCCACTGAGCTAACACTCTTGTGGCAAATATTATTCGCCAGTATAATAATATAGAATCACTTTCTTTATAAATTAAGTTCGTCGTGTATTTTCTTATTGGCAGAAACCGAGTTGACGATTCCAATCGAAAATGATTCCAAGCCACAATACGTTTTTACGTGGAAAAATACGAACGAAAGTTTTCTCTCTTCGAAAAGTCGAAGGATTTGAAGGACCAAAAGTCACAGCAGGCATTAGACGAAAGAGCTGAACACTTTAATAGTTGAATGGTTAAAATAGGTGAAGAATTGTAGCTGAAAAGCGGCAGAAGATACTATAAAAAGAATTAAAGAAAGAGAAACAGGAAAATAGCATTCGACGTTAGCACAGCATGCCCCTTACTTGAACTCATTTATTTTGGATTACTGGAGTTTATAGGTGAAACTATTCATACATTTTGTGTTAGGTCAATTAAATGTAGATACATAATTTTAAAATAAATATATTTAAATAAAACAAACAGAATTTAATTGTGTTACATGAAAGAGGGGCCTGAATCATTTTTTTGAGTGTAGCGGAGTCTGTCCTTTTCTGTTTAATCTACAATCTCATCAATTGTGAGGAAACTGGATTTTCTAGAAAGGACTGTATTAATAAAAATATTAGGTTGGTTCGTTCCCTTCAGTTTCCAGCACACAGAAATAAATGAATAAGGACTCAGAGACAATACTTATCTTTGTGGAAGTTTTACTTCGTACAAACAGCACAGACATTTTGTACGAAGGGTTACAGACAGATGAACAGGCTGCTGCATCCAAAGTCTGAACAAAGACACTCAGAAAAAGGTTTGGTATATATACCTGGCATTTGCATATTCAGAAGATGGTCCGAGGGTCTATGGTGTGAAAATCCCACCCACATGCTGTTGCAGGCTGGATACTCGAAGGTCATAAAGCTTCAAGTATCAGATCTTTCTGATGTTCTCACAGACATTTGCCAGAGCACAAACACCAGAACACACAAAAAGTAAAAAGGGAGGATGAGGAGGAACTGTGAGAACAATAGTTTGGTTGTGCTGTCTTAGGATGCAATATAATTTTGAGATGATAATACAAGCTCAGTGAATTAAGTTTAAACCATTAGTGTACTAAAAGGTACAAGTAAATGTAATAAAAGTAAAAAGAGAGTTTCGAACTATTCTATTTCTAATTATTCCTAACATCAATAAATACTTGGTATTACTCTTACAGATCTCCAGTGGTTTCCTGTAGGTGGGGGAAATTTTAATTTAAACTTTAATCAACACAAAACCATATATCTGTCCTAAGCCAAACTCACCTATTCATTGTTTGCTTTAAATTGACTTTTTTTTAAGTAACATGTCTGTCAATGGGGCTTACTCAATTTTGCAGCACCTCACAGCCATCCTTTGAGGAACTACATGTTTTGGTACTTCCACTCAGTGCTGTAGAGCAGAGGTTATCCCCTTTTCTGGCTTCTGAATAGAAGGAAGTTCCTGATAACCAGACTTTCCTGTCTAACTTTCTTCTTTCCTCTTAGCCGAAGGTGACCAACGTGTGGCTGGTGAACCTGGCGATAGCAGACCTGATCTTCTGCTTCACTCGAGTCTTCTCCCTCATAAAGAAGCTCTTCTACGACGACTGGCCATTTGGTGTCTTCCTCTGCAAGTTTAACGGCTTCTTCAAGTATGCAAACATGTTCTGCTCCGTCTTCCTGCTGGCTGTCATCAGTCTGGACCGAATGCTCTGCATTTGGCACCCCATTTTCATGAGGAGGCACCACAAAATGTGGACAGCACGGGTGGTGGCGGTCTGTGTCTGGATTGCTGCAGTCGTCTTCAGCAGCCCCTACTTCATGTATCGACAGGTGTACCTGGGGAAGAAGAACCTGACCAAGTGTAGCTTGGAGGTGAAAGAGAAGACGGAGGAAGACAACACCACCAAACACGCTCTGTACTCCATCCGCTTCGTGTGTGGCTTTCTCCTCCCTTTCATGGTCATCTTAGTCTGCTACATCCTGGCTGGCATCGGGATCCGACGCGCCCGCTTCTCGAGGAAGTCGCGCTCGCTGCGTGTGTTGGTGTCGCTGGTTACAGCGTTCTTCGTGTGCTGGGCCCCGTACCACTCCCTCCTGCTGGTGAAAATGGTCGACAACAAGAACCCGGTGTTGAAAGTGTGGCAGCCGCTGGCCAGTGGCATGGCCTACTTCAGCAGCTGTGTGAACCCTCTGCTGTACTTCTGCATGGGGCTGGAGGTGAGGGGCCGCTTCAGACAGAGTCTGATGGGCATCTACAGGCGCGCCCTGGCAGATGTGGAAGAACAGATGAGCACCGAGCGCTCCATGGATGACAGCATCACGTCCAGATACAGCTCTGCTGTGGCGCCGCGGCGGAGTCTGGACAAACCAAAGATTTAATTGACAAACTTTTAGCTAGCTTCTGTTTTATACTCCATTCATTAATCAGTCAAGGTGTTAAAAACCTCAGGATTGCATCATAGCCTTCAGGTGTTACATCCCAACAAGAAAAGTTAATGAAAACGAACTTTAAGCAACAATCGTCTGACTTTTCACAAGCAACAGCGGGCATGATGAAATCGCAGCCTACAGGAGTCAGCTATGGCACAAGATCCTGAATCACTTCTGACAAACAAACAAAAAAGGAATCAGGCCCACACAGTCACCTTTGGCTTGAGTTCCTTATGAGGCCGTAACCAAGCGATGAACTCCTGGTCCACCTGAAATCCCAGGATTGTAAGTTTCACTTCAACTACGTCACTTCGGCAGCTGCATTTGATGAACCTCCCTTCAGATTTAAAGATTGTTCAGGGTAAAGGACTTTCATTCTGAGCAGAAGGGAAACTGAGTGAGGGGTTGTGGAGGAGGAATAAATAGACCAGTTCACAGATACAGCAGTGTGTTCTACATTTGGGGAGAGGTCAAAGTTAAAGGCCTCATGGAAAAAGATAGCAGTGTCCATTTAGGTGAACTTTGCCAACATTTGAAATGGAATAGAACCAAATTACAGCTAACATTCTAGTAAAGAACAATGTTCAGTGACATCTTCAGTGAGCAGTATTGATAGTTAGTCAAGTTTCAATGACTTTGAAGTATTTTTAGACATTTCTAGCAGTCTGGGCGAATTCTGGCAGCTTATATAAGAGTTTCCTAATCTGAATCAAATTGATAAGTCCGTAATTATGGTGGGCGGAGAAACCTCAGTAGGTTTTACCTTACTTACCCTTACTAACTGTCTTTTAAATGTGTTATAAGATTGGGTAATTGGTTTATGTTTATGAAGAGAAGTCCGCTGTAGCTTGATCTGTTTAAGAAATAGAAGAAACTTGTTTGCCTTTAAAGTCCAACTCCTATTGTGAAACCGTTTCCAGTGGTCTTTTAATTACCAACATGTAATTTTCTAGGACAGTGTTTCTGCACAGCAGCAAGTGTTTATTAGAAATTCACCTCTGAATTGTGGGCCGGACTGATGGCATTGAGCAGCCCCACCCTAATTTCCCATCACTCATCTGTTTACACGCTCTCCAACTAGCTTATAGCCCCTTACATCCCCAAACTAACAAAAATGGCGACCAATATTGGAGCTATCAAGTCATACAGTTTTTGCCAGATGCTAGCTCAGACGAGGAAAACCAAGACATACATGGATCTGGACATTTATAAGTACAAACATCATGATGGAGCAGAGCAGGGGGCTTGTGGCCCGCTCGGCATATTTCTTAACGTCCCACCATTTTTTTCAACAATATAATTCCGTCTGCTCCTGATTCACAATGATTTGATCTAAAAAATACTTAATTCTGAGCTTAATTTTCTTTATTTTTGTCCTCCATCATCAGAAAATGCCATGAATTCATGTTAAAAACACAATTTTCGTCGGAGTGGGTCTTTAATGAAAAAAAGATAGTCCATATGGTATATTTTAGCCTTCTACTTGATCTGTAATGTATTCAAGTAATGCATCATACCTCCATTTCTCTTCGTTTTCCTTGGTCAAAATGAGAAGTATCTGCATCCCATCTGCTGCATAAGCAAACACACTTAATCTGCTAACCGACCCACCAATGGGCAAACCGCGTTTGCACAGTTGGTTCCTGTCATTTTAACTTTAAATACGTATGATAATGAATATGTTTTGGCTTAGTGGTCACCATGTTTGTCGTCCGGTTAGGCCTCGAACTTTGAGCCTGCACACATTGACATTCATATCTGTGAATTGGTGTACTGAGGACAGTTTTCATCTTCCTGCTCCAGTGTTTCCATGTGCCTGATCAAAGTTTGGCTTAATGCTGGACATTCCAACTTCAACCCTATGAGTGCACAACCATTGTTTTAGCAAAACTGTTTTGAGAGAAAAAAATGGCAATAAAGGATTTGCATCTTCAGTCAGGAAGTGAAACAAACCTTTTTTTTGCAAACCAACACTAAATCTGTGAGAAAAAATAAAAGTGAAACATTAGGACCCAAGCTAAACCCTCAGATGTCAACATTTGTTTCTTTTCCTCTATTTAAACTACAGACTGGAAATTAGTGTTTTATGTCTGATAAGGTGGTGGTTGAGAAATTCTTAATGGAGTTATCATCTGAAAGTTCTTTTTGTGTTTGAGAAGCAGAGGAGTTTAAAGCCCTCTGGTTTTTTTCCTTTCAGCCAACTTTTGATGCAAAGGAAGGAAAGAGAAGGTGTGATGTCCAAAGACAGCACAAGGAAGTGAAAGCATTAAAAGGAAACACAGAATTAACCACAGTCATGAGTGGTTCCCTTGCCGAGGTCACTCCGATGCCTGAATCGAAATTAAGATGCATTTTAAATAACCTTTTATTTTCATGTGTGTGTTTTTATGCTCCTGCGATGTACCATATGTGAAAGCTCAACAACCAGGTCATAAAACGCAGCCAAACGGTTTAGCTTTGCAGAACACTTCAGGATCACCGGGATACCAACCCAGTCTAAATTATCTCCAGTGTTTCTGTAGCAGGATTATTCTTCATCATAGCTTGAGCCATAAATCACTGCTATGAGATTGTTAGGAAATAATGAGTCCATCATTATAGGGATATAAAAAGAACTGTAGCAGGAACATAAACTTGCTGTTGCTTCAAGGTCCCACTTTGATCCTCTTTGGATTCATGTCAAAAACGTCCCCAGTGGTCCTTCAATTATGATTATGCTGTTTTTAGCCCAAATTAAAAAAAAAAAAAACTGTCGTTTTTTAAGAAAGAGTTTCTGCAAAGACATTGTTGAGAACTCTCTGTTTACAGGGTGTCCTGCTGGCTCACAGCACCTCTCCCCCCCCAATCTAACATCACTGGTGCAACAAAAATGGTGAGCAGTGCTGGAGTTAACCAGCCGTCCATTTTTGAGCCAGATTCCCGCCCAGACAAGGACAATAAAGACGTACACAGATCTATTTGTCCACAGGTGGATGCATCAGAATAGAGCGGAGCAGGGAGCTTGCAGCCAACCCAGTGTATATTTTATGAAACAAATAGAACATTTTCCAAATAGCATTTTTTAGATTTGATTAAAGAGATTCTCAGAAATGCAATTTTAAGTTTATTGTTCTTCATAGGCAATCTTTTATCTGGTGTTTGGTCACTGTACAGCACTTTGGAAACTGCCAGTTTGAGAAATGTGCTATATAAATAAAGTGGATTGGATATGTCTCCAATCGTGAGAAAAATGCCACAGGAACCTCTTTAAAACACTTTTTTTTTTTCAGAGGGGGGCGTTAATTCCTGATGGCGGTTTCTGTTAAAACCCTGAGACCATCTCTCATTTTGGACCAGAACTTTTCTTATCGTTTTGACAAATCCAAACCCACCAACAGAAAAGGAATTCAGACCATTTTTATGAGGATCAGAGTTTGACCTAATTTAACATTTATGTGAATATTTAACAAATGGAACAGTGCATTATTACAGGACTGGATACATTTAAATTCAAACTGGCTGTTTACATTAAGATCATAGCAACCAGGGAGTTTATACTCATATCTGGAGAATAATTCTACAGTCATCCTTGTAAAGTAAGTTCTCTTTTTTCATGCTTGCCCCGCCCACAACATGATCATCAATGGGTTTTAACCGTGTTCCTCTTCTCCTTTCATCTATATGCTTTTCAAGTCAATCAGACAAATTATATGAGCGTTATAGAAGGTTTCACAGATATCTGAGTGAGGATGTTAATAATCAAATTTGTGGTGTATGTCTTTCAATATTTGGCCTTTATTTTACAAAATTAGATTGAAACAAAACGTTTTTCATTGGTGGTTTTTATGCAAAAACTACAGATTAATTATGTTTAAATGGAACAAAAGTTATTAAAAAGCTTCTGTATTTACCACTAGAATGCAATTAGTCTAATAGATTACAAGAAAGGGACATTGTAGGCGGGGCCACCAACAAATAATGGCTGCTGGGTAAAAATTACATTCACCTTTTCAGAGTCACTTCACTGCAATGTGTGCAATGCAGAACTGAATTAAATGCTGTAGTTCATATATTAAGATTTTATGAACTTGATTTAGTTGCCAAATCTTATAGTGAAAGTCGTTTGGTTTCGGGATCATTTTGTGGAATTGAGAATTCAAAACAAATTAAGTATGTTTTACTGCTGGTGTGGAAACATACCAACTCCAACCCACAGTTAGTGTATTTTCTTTCTCTCACTGAGGCAGCCTTATGAGTTTAAATTGCATTCACTGGAGAACTGTATTGTCTTTTTTGGGAGTTTCAGCCCCAGGTGCTGAAATGACCACAGGAACATTTCTGAAACGTATCACACCTTTCATTTATTTGGGACGTTCAGCACAGCTGCAGGCGTTTTCATTATTTCAGGAAGTTTAAAATAAGTTCCCGTCTGAAGTCTTGAGTCATAACAGCTGATCCTTTGACAATCTCAACAAAAAAAAACATGAAGTCTTTCGGAACACATTCACAAAAGCGGCAATATCTTTTTGTGTGGAATGTAAACTATGAAGTAAAAATCAGAGGAGCATCCCAGTCTGACGCAGCAGAGAACATCTAGTGTTTTGGCCTGTTCTGATGTCAAACTGCAGCTCGTAGAAGCTGTGGGATGAAGAAAAACACACACAAAAATCAACTTTCCCTATGTTGTGCATCCATAATGAAAAGATTCAAGTTTTAAGAAATACAAAAAAAAAATAAAAGTGTCTATGAACGGCTAAAACAAGAAAAGATATTTTTTCCCAGAACTCAAAAAAAAAAAAGAGGCATCTGTGAGGGAACCAAAACTGTCCACAGAGGCGCCTCACTCATACTCTGCGATCAGAACCATCATCTCGACTCCGAACAGCAGAGCCAGGATCTCCATGAGCGACTGGCCAAAGCTGGAGCGTCCCGCCAGCAGCTCGGGGAGCACAGTCACCGTGGCAATGTAAATAAACCCCCCAGCTGTGAAGGGCAGGATCCAGGCGGTAGCCGTGGCGCCCACACCTTCAGCCATCAGAGAGCAAGCTGTCCCTGCCAGCGCCCCCAAGGCAGTCAGCAGCTGCAGACACATGGCCTGATGGGAAAGAGGAGCGACACAGTCACACTCACCGCGTCAGTGCAACACAAGCAGCCTGTGAGCAGACGGTGCGATACCTTCTTCTTGGTGCAGCCAGACTGCACGAGGATGGCAAAGTCTCCGATCTCGTGGGGGACCTCGTGCAGCAGAATTGTCAGCGTGGTGATGGCGCCCACTGCTGGACTCACCAGGAATGACGCGCCGATTGCAAGGCCATCAGTGAAGTTGTGCGTAAAGTCAGCTGCTAGGTTCAGGTAAGCTGACACCTTAATATCTGTAGCAAACACACACAAAAACAGACTTTATCCAGTCATCTTATGATTTCTTTTAAAAGCATTCCCAGAGTCTTTTAATTATGACAGTTTTTAGCCAAAATAAAATAACGTCACTTTCTAGGATCTGTTGTCGACAGCTCTGAGCAGGGGGTTTGTCGCCCACCCAGCACATTTTCAGCCTCACAAATAAACATAAAATGGCATTTTATGTCTGCTACTGGTTCACAACAATTTGGGCAAAAAAATAATTAAATAAATGATTTGGACTCAATTTTCTTAATATATGTCCTCTATTTTTAGAAAAACACCACAAAACACTTTTTTTTAGTGGATCTTTAGCAGCATGTTTTAAGAATGCATGTTTCTTAAATTCCTTAAGAAGTTTGTTTTTTGCAGCAAAATTACAATTCCTCCCCGATTAAAAAAATGATCTTCACATGGCAGCAGTTCATTTCATAGATATTTTTCATGTTGCTTCTGTAAGAAGAACTTTTTGAACGAAATGTCACAGAATTGTCATAAAGTTGAATTTTATTATAAAGTAAATTTTTCTTATAAACCAGTTAAAATTTTGAAAAAAAGCTGCCTTACCGTTAAAAGAGCGGATCTCAAACTTAAACTTAATTTTGACTTAATTGTGACAGTAGTCACAGTTATACTATTAAATATAAACCCAAAGTCGCCGTCTTTCTGCTTATTTACAAATGTCTTCCCATCTGTCAGTGTTTAGTGCTCAGAGAATATGATGGATCCAACCTATGAACGATTATCCAATGAAAAAGGTCACAGGTGACAATCAGAAGAAACCGAACTGATTGACTGAATGAAAGGATCAAAAACAATCAGCTTAGAACTGTGTATAAACTCAGAAAAATTGAATGGAAGTGTATTGCTCTACATTAAGATTCTGCAGTCACACTTATTCACCTGAGCTCTTCTTTTCTTTCTTTGACACCTTTTGCATCTTTGTCATCTTTTTTCTTTTTTTCTTTTTCTTCTTCCCCATCGCTGTGCTTTTCTTTCCCAGGAGCTGAAAATGTTACACAGAACACAACTCAGAATACAAAAATGAATTACATATCGTACCTCTTTTACATGAGTTAAACTATGAACATAATATATTTTCAGCCTCAACTTTATAAACCTGATATAGTAGCTTTGGGGACATCTAGTGGTGAATATCTGCATTACAACAAGCTGTAAAACTGAACGTGGGAGCTTATGGCAGAAAAAGATGGAAGCAATTACAAAGGAAGACAGATTCATTTTGTTATGATCATTTTTTCTTTCTTCCTTTTTGAAATAAATTAAAGCAAGACAGACATTATTTCTAAAAGTTCCTAAAAGTCACTGTAAACCGTACCATGACTGTGGGAGTGACCATGGGAATGCCCGTCCTCGCCCTTCAACAGCCGCACAAACTTTTCAACAACCAGGAAGGCGATGATGCCGCAGAGAACCCACAGGCCCACGGACATCATGTGAGCGTGGGCGGCACCTGCGATGACGACAGCAAGCGTCACGGACAGAAAACAAGTAACCACAGCAGGTTAGGGTGAAGAGAAACGCTGCTGACCGTGGGAATGTCCGTGGTCGTCTTCACCGGAGTGCGAGTGCCCGTGATGATCGTCCTCATGATGGGAGTGAGGCTCTGTGAGCAACATGAGAGAAAATTAATAAAAAGTTTTTTTTTAAAAAGTCATTAACAGGTTGTGATGCGGATTTGGTTGTTAATGTGACATTACGAGAACAATTTCATCTGATCCTGGCATTTCTCCGTCTTTACAGTTCATCTTTTAAAGTTAGCATCTGTGGACTCATTCTCATGGCTTAACCCAACTCTCAGAACCTAAAACAACGTTCTGGAACGTGACTGGAAATATCCTATGTTCCAGATCAAGTCCTGAACCTTGCGTTTGGTCTGTATTCAGACCGACACCAAACAGACCATTCTAATTACGAACCAAAGCTTGTAAACAAATCCACGTGACTAAAGATCTCTTCAGTCATTGGCCAGGAGCTACGAGGGCAGGTCAAAAAAAAAAAAAAACAGGAGAAGGACGGCCGTGCTGTGCTTTACAATCCTTATCAGGGACAGTTAACTTACTAAAACTTTAAATTTCAATTACTAATTTGGATCGTCTGGAACAAAACTTTTTACTTGTTACTTTGGTACAGCGGAGGCGTGCTGAACAGTGTGTGCTTTAACTCAGAGGATCCTAGCAACTGCAGTGATGAGGAGACGTCGGTAAGGAGGTACGCAGATAAATATTTGTGACATATAGATCGTCGAGAAAACAGTGAGAAGTCATGTATGTCACATTAAAAATTATTTTAATCAGCCTGAATTCATCCAATCACAATTCAATGAGTTGCTGTGTCTCATCGTTGTGGTGTTATGGCGGTTGTTTTTCAGAGAATTCTGTTAAGGAAACCACAATGTAGCTTTTATGGTGAGTTCACGGACGCGTGCCGTGTAACAAGACACAGAAAAGCATGTAAGAAGCACTCGAGGACCGAGACCACCGCCAAAGATGGGTCAAAGAGCGGTTCCTGGTCCGGGCTAGGATCCAAAAATTTGTTCTGGATTATCATGTAACACGAACTCTGGTTCACTGAAAGCGAACCAAATGTGTCCAGTCTAAATACACCCTTAAATGACAGATTATAATCTGAAAACAAAAAAAAACCCACCAAGCGCATGTGGAATAAGGTGGAGGAAGGCGTCACCCAGCAGCCCCCCCGAAGCGAAGCTGAGCAGAACCTTGAGCAGGTTCTGGTGTTGGTCGCTGTTGGACTGAACTGGGATGAGGAACAGGATGAGGAAAGGAGCAGCGCTGATGAGCAGAGTGGCTCCGACAGCCTGCAGGGCAAAAGGAAACACCCCAATGAAGACTTTCGGATTTTAGCTAAACTTTAACCAAGTTGAGTCGTACAGGAAACCTGAAGGAAAAAGATGAAACAATAAAATAATAGAAGCACAAACTGCAACAACCTAAAACTCAGCGATTTTGTTTATATTTCTCTACTGCAAAGTTTTTGAAGATCAAGAATGACAAAGCCCGTCAATGTGCAGCTGCAGAAAGGCAAATATTTCAAAGACTTTGTATGACAACAGATTGCCAGATTCTGCTTCAGATCATTAGGGGTGGGGGGTATGAAGAGACTTAGGACTCAGGTAAGAAGCTAAAACTAGACCTGCACAATATAAATCGCACATTTATCGTTATTGCAATATCAACCAGTGCAATATCATGCAAATCACAAAAGACAACGAAAATCGCAATAAATAGTTACCTTAAATATGATAAAATAATCTTATGGATGCTTGAAATATTTCACGAAACAAACAAATCCCTTTATGTAGTTGACCACTTGAATGGACTCCTTTACATCATAGACCAATCGGATGGAGCCCTTTGATGTTAAACGTTTGTCTCCTATTTAGATATGGGTCATTTGGAATGTTATTTTTAAACTGTTGCAATGAAATGGAAATGATGTTTTTGGTTGTTTTGCTATACGTTCATATACCGCAAGTTATATCGTCTAGCAATATTGATCACTAATATCGCAAGTTTTCCTCATATAGTGCAGCCCTAGCTGAAACCAAGCAAAAATGGCTTTAACATTATATTGTATTACATTTTATAACAGGCTGCACGGTGGCGCAGTGGTTAGCGCTCTTGCCTCACAGCAAGAAGGCCCCTGGTTCAACTCCCGGCAGGGAAACGTGAAAAACAACGTCAATGGGGGACCTTTATGTGTGGAGTTTGCATGTTCTCCCTATGTATGCGTGGGTTCTCTCCGCCTTCCTCCCACCGTCCAAAAACATGCTTCATAGGTTGATTGGCAACTCTAAATTGACCATAGGTATGACTGTGAGTGTGAGAGTGAATGGATGTGTGATTGAGGACATTCTACGACAGACTGGCGACCTGTCCAGGTTGTCCCCTGCCTTCGCCCACAAGTGGCCGGGATAGGCTCCGGCAGCCCCGTGACCCCGAAAGGGAAAAACGGTTAAGAAAATGAATAAATAAATGAATGAATGAATGAATGAATACATTTTGTAACAAAACCCACAAACAAAGCCAGTTTACCAGAGCTATCTACAACTAAATGCCCCCCAATCCATCACTGCATAAGAGTATACCCTAATCGCTCCACTTAACCTTTAAGCAAACATATGTATGACATAATGTAGCATTTAGGACAATTTTTTACATGTATTTTAATATCTTAAAGTGTTGTTAAATTAATTTTTATATGTTTACAAAGCAATGTGACGTGTGCCGTCCTTTGTAGCTCTAACTCTTTAGGACTGAATTTATGACAAGCTGTTGACCATTTTTCCTCAAAAACATGGTTGTGAGGTGGGACACTGATGCTGAATAAGATCTGCCACCTAATCTGCACTCTAATTTATACCAAAGGTGTTCAAGAAGGTTAAGGTCGAAACTCTGAGCGGGCCAGCAAGTTCTATAAATGCTCTTCCATGTCTATATGGACTTCTTATGTGCACAGGTTATGTTACAACAGGAAGTGCCCCCCCCCCCCCAAACTGTTCCTGTAAAATTAGGAAGATAGAATTGTCCCAAAAGAACCACATCATGACCCAAGGCGACTTGTTCCACAGGAGTATCCTGTAATTACTTGGATGTATGGGTGATAACCTTTGGTGTAATCATGTGTGATGGACGTGTACCTGTGTCCACAGCTCCGCTACATCCCTCTTCTCTCCACTGGGTTCCTGTTTCCCTCCATCTCCTCCATGTGAACGTCTCTGTTCTGCTTCTTCCTTGTAAACCCGAACAACGTCCTCATGGTGGGCGTGTCCATGATCGTGAGAGTGGGCGTGTCCATGATCGTGAGCGTGTCCATGTCCATGATCGTGTCCATGTCCATGATCGTGAGCGTGTCCATGATCATGAGAGTGAGCGTGTCCATGATGCTCCTCTTCCTGCACTGGAAGGTTGGCCTCTGCGCTCCATTTGCTTGCTCCATGGAACATCTTCACCTGTGGATCGTGGTGGTCCTCTCCATCATCAGCATGGTGATGGTGGTGGTGATGGTGTCCGTGTGAGTGAGCATGTCCATGATCCCCGTGGGAGTGGCTATGAGAAATGACTGGATGAAAGGCTAGCAGTAGGACTGCACATGTGGCCAGTGTCAGCACCAGGAACCGGATGAGGCCCATTTTATACCCCTGAGGGGGGCGGGGAGAAAAAATGCAGGAGTGAGTTTAACACAAAGCATGAGGTGAAAGTGTGCTTTAATGGATAAAAATAAAAAGGGGAGAAGATAAAAGCGGAAAAAAAAAACATTTTATTCAAAGGAATCAAATTAGCTAGGAATGACGTTACATCAACAAAAAAGTAATCAGACTTTAGTCATCATTTTCGCAGAAATGCAGGATTATCCCAATTTAAGATAAAGATAATTCAAGTTTCTACTGATTTGTTAAACATCAGAAGTGTTTGCTAATCTGCGTGAAACTGATGCTGCTAACTTAGTGTTCTGATTGTTTACCTGCAAGCTTCTTGCAGTTCCCAGACTTAAGCTGCAAACCAGATAATCTATTGAGATTATCTGAAAAGTAAAAGCGTTAGTCTGTCAGTAAACAATGAAATCCTCTCATCAAACAGGATGAATTTGACCACCGGATTCAACAGGTTGGAGAGAGAAAGCGTATAGTATTAGCAAGCTAGCAGTTGAGCTAACAGGCTTAGGACAGCGCATGGATGCAATCTCGTTTTAAAAACATAGACAAAAAATTATAACATCCAAATATTACCGGGTTGTGTCAAGAGTGTCTACGCGTCAGATTGCTTGATAATTCTTTGTTCCAGGGTGTAAACAAACCAATGCCCCTGCCTGCGTCGATCCTGATGCTCAGACGTGGCATTCCCACAATTGCAAACCAAATCTCGCGATGCTTCGTACCAGTACTTACAAGCCACCTTATCGCGAGATGAAAATGACGTTAGGATGCCAACGGGATGTAAATCCGCAAGGTGGAGATTCTAAACAGCGACCGCGGATTGAAAATTAATCCAAATATAAAAGTATATAATAAAATAATAGTAGAGAAAAATTATGATAGTATATAAACTATGTTTCTAAAAATTGTTCCAGACTACACACTCTTTCTTAAAGGGCCAAAGTAGGATCTCCTAAATAGGATTTACTAAGATCCTGAAAAAATATGTTTGTTCGGTCTTATTTATAATATATTAAGTTACTATAATACATAATTAAAAGTGACATACAGGCTGTTTGGTGGAGTCATGGTTCACCTCACACTGAGAGGCCCTGGTTCAAATCCCAGCTTTGACCTTTCTGTGTGTAGTTTGCATGTTCTCCTTGTGCACCCGTGGGTTTTCTCCAAACATATTGGTTTCACTGTCCACAAACATGCTTCATTAGTAGCTTAATAACTCTAACTTTTCCCTAGATGTAAAAGTGAGTATGTGTGGTTATGTGATTGACTGGTGACCTGTTTAGGGTGTAAATCTCCTTTGCCCAACAATAGTTGGAATAGGCTCCAGTGACCCTGTGACCCCAAAAGGGATTAAGCGGATTTGGAATATAAAATGTCAGAAAAACACACCCCAGAAAAAGTGCATTATTGTTGGATGCAGAAAATTTACCTCAAAACATCTTTGACTTAAAAACCTAATTCCAGAAGACCACTTTTAAACATTTCTAGCTATCAAACAACCATCTTGTATTAATGAGAGTCACAGATATTCTTCCTTGCCAAAAAAGATAAACTATCTTTGTCTTGGCTGAGACCATTTCTGTAACAGCAACAGAGGTTAAAAGTAATTTTACAGCGGTTTGTGTTTTCTTTTATAAATGGTAAATGCTGCATACTTATATAGCGCTTTTCCAAAGCACTTTACAGTCACAGACCCATTCATCCATTCACACACACACAGTCACACACTGGTGGCAACTCCACTGCTGAACACTGGTGCCAACCTTCCACCAGAGGCAAGGTGGGGTTCAGTGTCTTTCCCAAGGACACTTTGAGCTCAAGTTTAGGAATGATGAGAAAGTTCTGTCCTCTTTGGTGAACACCTCTGTCCAAAACACGGAGAGTTCTGCAGCTGCAGCTTTGTTTTGTCAATGATTAAGTCTGAAAAAAAGCAAAAAACTATTTGTCTACACAATAGTTTCACATCTCTTTGTGCCAAATTATTTACTGCAACATCTCTCACCATCAAATTTGCCCAAATTCAAGTATTTATAGATGCAAATACTTTGCTAAATCTTTTAGATTTGTCCTGCAATTCTATGATTTGAACCTTTTCAGTCTGAGTGTACAAAGTGAGACATGAACTCACGAGCTTCTGCACGGGTCAAAAATCCACCACTCCACTGCTCCCATCCTTCCCCAACATAGAATAATGAGAACCTGCATCACCTTTCACCTTCTTTTATAAAACCTGGTGGGAATCTTTCTCTTTCTTCATCCAAAGTGAGTCAGTGGGTCGTTCCGTGTTTTTCCATGTTTCTGCTGGTGAACAATGACAGAGGTAAGAGCTGCAGCAGAAACACCAGCATGTTCATCATCACAGCATCATCAGAGAATCCTCCTCTCAGCTTTTTTACTTGTGGTACTTTGATGGATCTAAATTCAATTGAAATCTTTGCATAATTTTTAATTTTCTGTGAAAGAAACGTCCTGTTATTAGAATTTTCTCATTTAAAAGAAAATGTGAAATTTTATGTAAAAAGTTTTTTTCTTGATATTTTATTTTAAAATATCTTATAATGATATCAATTATTGCAAATAAAAAATTACTGTCCACACAAAATCCTCTCACCCTGCAAAATCTTGTGTTAAATAATTTCCTTCAGGTTTTTTTTTAAGTCCAAGGAAGACATTGTAGAAAGTGTCACAGATTCCAAGAGTTTCTTGGGTTTTTAACTCTTGTTGTTGGTACTACACACATGCATCTTCTGTCACCATGGTCTTAAGCTTTGCATGGCTCCTTATTTTAGAAGCTTTCTTCAGACTCGTTTCAACAAAACCTTTTTAAAATTATAACGAGCAAAAAAACAACAACAACAGAGCTTTTTTCCTAATGTTCCAGGCTTCTCACCAAATATAGAGTAAACACATCCAAATGTGATCTGACTTCAAAGACAACGCTGACAGAGTCTGGTGTGGATGAACTTGACTGGCCTGCACAGAATCCTGACCTGAACCCCACAGAACACCTTTGGGATGAATTAGAGCAGAGACTGAGAGCCAGGCCTTCTCCACCAACATCAGTGTGTGACCTCACCAATGTGCTTTTGGAAAAATCCTAGAAACACACTCCTCAACCTTGTGGACAGCCTTTCCAGAAGAGTTGAAGCTGTAAAAGGTGGACCCATATCACATTGAACTTCATGGGTTAGGAATGGGATGGTATTCACGCCATATTATGCAAAACAAGGCAAGGGAGCCAATACTTTTGGTAATGTAGTGTATGTTTAAAAAGGAAGTTGACCTAAAAAATCAAATTCTGTTGCGATGTTGAGTTCATAACCTACATTCTTGGTTTCTTTCCCTCAGTTTTATTTATGTCTAAATGTAGGATGAAGCGAGTTTGAAGAGCCACTAAAGCAGGGGTGTCCAATTCCAGGCCTCAAGGGTGTCCTATATGTTTTCCAGTCAACCTGCTGTTGAAGCTCCTTATTGGCTGAACACACCGGATCCAGGTAATCAACAGCAGATGAGGCAGGGTTTCTGGAAAACCAGCAGGTTGCCGGCCCTCGAGGCCTGGATTTGGACACCCCTGCACTAAAGGGTTAAATAGTGACAAACACTACAAACATGTCTGCGTCCAATTTCATTAAGCACTTTAGAAAAAAATTGAGTTTTAGGCTGTTTTAACAAAGCTTTACTCTATTGCCTGCTTTAAGACTTTGATCAATAAAAAAAGATGAGTATTTCACAGCCGTTGGCATATTTGGCCAAAAGTGTTTGAATAAATTTACACCCTTAAGTGTCCAGAAAAAAAAATGAATGCAAACCCTTTTGTCAGACAAAATGAGCTCAACACAAGACTTCTATTATTTTTTGGAACTGCCAGAAATGGTATGAATAAAGAAATAAACAAACAAATAAATCAATCAATAATTTCTAAAAACATAACCAGACATCCCCCCACAGCCTCACCACTGATGTCATCAATGGAGATGTCATCAATGGTGATGTCATCAGTGGTGATGTCATCAATGGTGATGTCATCAATGGTGATGTCATCAATGGTGATGTCATCAATGGTGATGTCATCAGTGGTGATGTCATCAATGGTGATGTCATCAATGGTGATGTCATCAAAGGTGATGTCATCAATGGTAATGTCTCTGCATAGTTCACTTTTAGCATATTGACTGATGTCATTTGAGGTCGTAAATGATGTCATTTGAGGTCGTAAATGATGTCATTTGAGGTCGTAAATGATGTCATTTGAGGTATCTGTTGTAAATACTGTCCCCAAAAGTCATATATATCTTCGAGTCTTCGAGAACCACATTTGTTTTTGACGACATCTTGTGTTAATCTTGACAGAGACACCTGGAAAGAAATACCTGAAAGATGTTTTTAAAAAATTTTGCAATCCAAAGATTTCTGCTCAAGACAGCAAGAAAACTAGTCAAACGTAGTGCAACAATGAAGTCCCAAATTCTTAAAAGGAGAAAGAAAATGCTCTTTTTAAGACCAATTAAGCCCACGACAACAACTTTAACGCCAACACCTAAACAAACGGCAAACAATGGCTTTGTGAACTCTTCAACAGCTCACAGTCACAACCCAACAAATGACATGTGCAAGTTTGCTAACTGCCTCAATAACTGCTGGCTGAACTCCGCCCTCCAAGCAATAATAAATATGAATACTGTGAGGGATGCCGTTCAATCACTGGACTCAGAAGTCATGGCTGCCATATCAACAATACCAGCCACTTCCCAATTGTTTCTGAATGCAGTCCAAAATCCAGGAGCATACTTTTCTCCATCCGAAGTGGGAGCAGTTCTACTAGAGTTGGCTGATGTCATACCAGATTTGGAATTAGGAGAACAAAATGACATTGCTGACTTCATTAACCCTTTTTTGTGCTGGCTGAAAGACTGTGGAGTCCAAGCAAATCTCCACATGCACCAAGAAAGTAGATGTTACAAGTGCCAGAACATCTCGTGTGGGTTCAATGATTTGGGCAACATGTTCTTCCTTCCACCGCAACCAAGAAACACAAATTCCATCATTTCACTTCTTGACAGCAACACTAAAAATATCTGTTCCAACGTGAAGTGTCAGTTTTGCTCGTCAGATGTGGAAACGGGAATCTCTTTTGATGATTGTGACATATTTCCATTGTATGTGCCAAGACAATCTTCAGTTAGGGAACGAGTCACACCAGATGGTTCCATCTATGTTCCTATCAATGGCAAGAAGGAACAATTCAACCTGTCCTCTGTCATTTGCCACAAAAAACTGAAGTCTGAAGTTCATCACTTTTATACCTACGTTTCCAAAGACGGTGTCATTCTTAAAGCAGACGACAGTAACATCTCTGTAGCAGATGAGACCAGTCTGGATGACATTAGTTTACATGGAATCATTTTCTTCTATGAAAAATGCAAAGACACAACTGCTGTCAATCTGATGAACGTGTCTGCAAATTATGAGGAAAATGTTGCTCAGCAAGAGACCATGAGGCCTCAAGAAGATATGACAAGCCGCAAGTCTGAACTCACTATTGATTATGTTGCATTGTTCAGACAGAAAAAAGAAAGGACAAAAGGAAAAAAGAAAATCCTTGGACAATTAAAAACTGCTCGAGATAGGTCACAGCCAAAAAGAGGAACCAATCCTAAAAAAGTTTATTAGAAAAATTTTATTAGGTATTTAGTTGTAGGGTTTTCATATGGGGGTCTTTTATACCAGGGCTTGCTGCTTTAGAAAAATTTTATTAGGTATTTAGTTGTAGGGTTTTCATATGGGGGTCTTTTATACCAGGGCTTGCTGCTTTGGTCTGGGGTTGTTGCTCGCCCTTGCTGGGGTGGCTGGGGCGTGGACACTGTTGCTGTCCGCTGTGGGGGGGCGCCATGGCGATGTTCCGTGGCTGAGCTGCTCCTGCTATGAGATCCCCAAGCCTTCCGTTCTTATATAGTTATTTATTTTTTATTTATTTTTAGTTAGTTACTTCATTCTTTGTCATTTTTTTGTGTATGTGTGAATGGGGGGCAAATAAGCTTATGGATAAAAAAAAGCTTTGCTGATTGATTGATTTTCAAAATAAAAGCCCCCCAACCCCAAACACATAGACTGTTTTAAGGGTTTTCTCCGGGATGCTCCGGTTTCCCCCTGTATGAGCTCAGTGACAAAAAAAAAGAAAAAAAAACATTCTACATTTCAATGGACAGAAGAAAAAACTGGAAACCAGGAAGTTGGTTGAACAATTAGCCTAACCAAGTTACAATATGGTTGAGATCAAATACATTTTGAAAAAAGCAGATTCATTTTAAACAAAGTTATCAGGAAGTAGGGTCAAATCAACAAAATTGCTAGCCAAGAGAATTAAAAATAAAACAGGCGCTAGATTCCAACTATGAAATCATTGATCTCGAGACTAATGAAGTAACAAATAGCCCAGTGGAAATTGAAAGAATATTCACTAACTTCTATAAAAAACTACGTTCTCAACCTATTTCAGCTTGTGATCAAAATAAAAGAAACTTTCTGAAAAGCATAGATCACCCATTTATTGGATTAAATTAAAATAAACTACTTATCATTCAAACAATAATAAAGGCATATAAAGATACAGATTGAGACTGTAAGAGGCACAATTACCCCGAATGTGGAAAAATGGACAATGTACAACAAATAATTGGTTTTTGTTTTGTTTTCATGCGACAAAAACTAATAAAACTTAAGTTTACAAAAAATAAGCAAGCAAAAAATAAAAGTAGATTGGACTCTAATTATATCATACAAAAATATTAAAAGACATCAAATTAAATAAAAAAAACTATTGGAAACATGCCATTTCTAAAACTTAATGCAACCACATAAGGGCACAATCCAGTGCTTTTGTGTGCCGGTCCCAAGTCCGGGTCAATGCAGAGGGTCGTTTTAGAAAAGGCATCTGATGTCAAGCTAGATATGCAAATCACCAGCAGGATGACAGCTGAAATGGCTGAAGTCCTGTCCCAGTCCATTAGCCTGGGGCTTCCCAGCACTGCGTCTCTGAGGGCCACATAGTCCCCCAAGACCAGGTATGTGGATGTTATTTGGAAGACACAAAGGCATGACAAAATTAAGTAGATTTTAAAGTTACTAAAATACTTCTAGAAACTATACTCATACTGTTGGAGACTCTCTTTGCTTCCAGGACAGGAAGAGTTCTTCCCTTTTGTGGAGTTATGACGTCCTTTAGGCTTCCTCTCCTGGTGCCTGGTGAGGTAAACGACCCGCTGTTTGTGACACTCTGGCAGGTGTTCCCAGAATGTGACTATTTATCAGTGACGTGCGGTGGGGTTTATGGCTGGTGAGGCACTGACGTCATCAGTCATATTTACAAACATCTGAACCATACTGAGTAACTTATTCACCAATTGATTGACAACAGTTAACATGTTTTGTTTAAAATATCATTTCAACATGTTTTTTTTTCATATACAAACTGCAGCATAGAAAAAAGCACAAACCTTATTATCATCTTACCTTTACTTGTAAATAAAGTCCATACGCCGCTCCTTCTGAAGAAAATGACTTGCCGCTTGCTATCACTTCTTCTATTATTTTTTAGTGTCAGAATCTCAGGGCTCACCGGCGCCCCCTAACATGAGGCACGAGAACTGCTGGCCTCACCCAGCGGCTTTTTGGCCGGCGTTTAGCGCTCAGCACAAGAAACACGTCCCTCACATACAGTTATTTATAAAAACAAACACTGTACATCACATACATCTGCTAAATTATGTAAACTCAGCTCATATAGTACAAGTGATTGAACCGACATACAGAGAGACAGCAGTACCGTCTGACTGCATAGGTATTGCGCAATCCAAGGTGAGGCTCAGCGGGCTGGTGCCTCATCGCACATCGCTTCTTAGTATCTGAACGGCAAATGCGGAAATTCAGCAATTTTGAAAAGAAAAAACACCCAAAAATGGTACATTTAAATGAAAAATGACTGCAAAGCACAAATTACTGATTAAATATAATAAATGAATTTACTTTTTCTCTTTTCTTCCCATAATGACAGGTGAGGCACAGCCTCACCTGCCTCTCCTGACTGCACGTCACTGCTATTTATATAAATTATCATTGCCTACGACCTCACCAAGATGGCGTCGCGCTCCGCCACCGTCGGCCAGGCTTTCTAAGCGGGCGTGTCTCTTCTAGCGATACAGCTCATTGTTCACCGCAGCAGTGACTTGCCCTCACCAAGATGGCGGTGCTCTTCTCCCATGAGAAATCACATGATGTCTCCTCTAGCGATATAACTAATTGAATAATAGGCCCTGTGTGTGTGTGTCGGTCTGTGTATATGTGCAATATTTGTTAATAAAGTCACACACAAAAATGACCCAAAGCACATTTCCTGTTTTAATATTATATGCCATCATTGGTTCAGTGAATAAAGAGGATCGACTTCTAGCCAATCACAACCCTCGTTGTTTTAAGGTGCCTGACTGTACAGCGCATGCGCAGATTGCAAGCTAGTGAGACATGAGAAAAGCTAAGAGTTGTGGAAGCTAACGGTAAAAAAAAAAAAAAAAAAATCGTAACTATTGTTATTTATGCTTGCTGTATTGTATTTTCTTTGGAGTTTTTGATTCTATTTATACAACTCTGTTTGTTGTGGGACGATAACCTTTTGTTTGCTAAACGCCCCGTTGTGTCGGTGTGGGCAGCTCTTCTTAGCAACACCATGCTTGTTCCGTTTACGAAAGGAAAAGACTTTTCATTTCTTTTTGCGTTCTTTACAGGTGAAAATGGACGCACAGAAAGATTTACAGCCGCCCAAGCAGCAGCCTATGATCTACATTTGTGGAGGTATGATGGGACTGTTTATGATGCAGCTATTATTAGCATAGCAATAGTAATTTCATGTTCTTACATTTGTGTTTTCCCTACACACTAGCCTACTTCTACATTGAACGCTTTTTGATTTATTTAAACATTTTCAGGAATAAAGAGGTTTAACGAACTTTATAAAATATACTACAGTTTAAAATAAAAAGAATGATTTTAGAAAAAGGAAAAACTGTTTTGTTTGTACATTTTTAGTAAAAAAACAAAACAAAAGCACAGCCCTTTTACATTATTATTATTAAAGTTTTGCTAAATTAAATTTCCTTATGATGTGATCTGAAAATAGGATTTTAAAAATGTGTTTGCTGAATTGTGTTAAACTGTTTGCAAAATGTCTTGGCCAGAAACTTAAAGTAAACAAGCCTCAGGGATCCAACTTTTTAAACCAAACAGTTAGCATTAAGTGTAGGAGGCAATTACTTTTTTTAAGCATCTGATAGTATAAGATTACAGACAGAAGTGTCAATGAATGCTGCTTGCTTATGACTGACAACAGAACAAAGTGGTAAAAGCAGACTCCATTTTTTAATTGACTCACACCCATTAAGTTGGAGATATTTGGGGCTCACTGCATCTTTTGCCAGTATGACTGTAAAATTGATTCTTCGAATGGGGCTCTAAGTCGTCCCATAGACTCTAAAAATGTCTAAATAACAATATTTGTGTTATTATTAATGTTATACGTGCTGCTCCTCTTGGGCCTCTCTGAATTACATGTACCAACTGTTTTATTTTTTTTCCTTTCAGAATGTCACACTGAAAATGAAATCAAGGCTCGAGACCCTATCAGGTGCAGAGAGTGTGGCTACAGGATCATGTACAAGAAGAGAACCAAAAGATGTATCCCTTTTTTTTTTTGGTCATAGTGTGGGTCTGAAAAATAAACAACTCCTTATTTCCACCAAAGATTAATAGTTTAAATAAAATTCCTTAAATGTTTGAACTTTTCCTTGACTTTTCCCCCCCAGTGGTTGTTTTTGATGCTCGATGAACAGGAGGAATGAAGCAGATTTACCTTTTTTTCGTTTAGTATTTAGTGTGTGAAATTGTAAATAAAAGGACACTTAAGCCTGACTTTTGATTTATTTCTCATTTATTTTAGTATTCTCTTGTTTTATACTGTTTTCCATCCATCAAAAAAAGGATTACATATTTGTAATCATATTACAGATACATTTTTTATAAGACATGTTTAAGAAACTGCAATAAAATCACAAACGAAATTCAAGAGTTTTTTTTAATGCACTGTACTTTTACTTTAGTGAGAATGTAATAAATAAAAACAGTACTCTTAGCTGACACTGGTTGTGTTGGTCTAGATTTGTTTTTTATTGACTTTAAATTAGAGGATTCATAATATTACCAAGATTGTGATCAGTGTAAAAAGATGATTTTATACAATAGCTGGTTGCAGCACAAAGTAATTAATTATTGTTGAGTACTGTAGCTTCTCCAAAAACTTCAGTTAAATGGTTGTGGAAGGTAGTTTCAAAATGTAATACTTCACAGATTACTTGTTAGTTGTTTATAACTGCTACCAGGTTTTTTTGGTAGTGTAAAAATATATCTGAAAAATGTTCATTTTTGTTAGACAGTAATTTATTTAAGCTCAGAGACCATTAAACTTTTTTCTTTTTTTTTTTTTTTACGTTAGACCATTTATCTTTGAATTTAAGATGGTTAAAACAGAAAAATGACACAAAAAGTGGACGCGATTACTGCAGCCTGTGCTCTCAGCACAACTGAAGGACCAATCATAGCTTCAGTCAGTTTCATCCAGAAAAATAAACATGTAGGCTAAACAAATAGTCGAAATTACCAAAAAACAGGCTTTGTCGTGATGGCGAGATAATTTCGTTATCATGAGAAAACGAGTAAAAGAAAAAAAAAGAAAAGTTGGGTGGGCCGATTTTGACTTTCATACAAAATAAAATAAGTTATTTAAAACACTATATTGTATATGTCCTGGTAAAAAAAATAATAATAAAAATGCAACAAATGTACTGAACAAGTAAATCAATAACAGTGAGAATGCCAAGGATGGCATACATTACAATTAGGGGTGTAACAAATCATTTTAACAATTTGATTTGATATTTGTGGTTGCTGATTCAATTCACTTTCTATTTTGGTTCATTTTGAACGATCCTTAATGCACAAACACACTGACCTAAAATCCATCGAGGACATCTTTAGTTGAAAACTTCCACCAGTGTGACTCAGACAGAAATACCTGCTATTGAACAGGTGAGGTTTTCCAGATTCATTGGATTTCTTCAAGATCATCAAGTGTAAATGAAATGTGTCCAAACAAACAGGTTAACTAGAATGAATGTCAAATCCATTCACATTTTAGTTTCCTAAAGTTCAGTCCACTGTTGTTTTTCCACATAAAAATAATGCGAATAGAACATTCTTAGAACGTTCTAGCACACTGGATTTTCACATGACTTTGCTCAATTCAGAGTATTTCCAAACATTGGTTCATTTTGCTGTTATCGTGTGTGTTGTCTGCTGTGATGCGCTTGGTCATTTTGATGTTGATGTTTGATGTTTCCAATTTTGATTCGATTATGGATTTGTTTTATTTTGAAACCATTTATTTAATGGTATTGGGTCGATTCAGTTCGATTCTGCCTTAGACAGATCGATCTGGTTCAATCCTAGGAAAAGAAATCAATTGATCCAATTTTTTGTTACACCTCTACATACATACATACATAATACATACATTGCAATATAAGTAACATTAGATTTAGTGCCATATTTATTTCTTATTAACTGTTGTTATTTTTCGTATAGTTCTTAACTTATGTGTTCTTGACACTGTACCTTTTTAATGTAGCGGGTTTGTGTGCGTCTTTTTATTAATTGGACTATGAGTCTGGAATAAATCTATCTATCTATCTATCTATCTATCTATCTATCTATCTATCTATCTATCTATCTATCTATCTATCTATCTATCTATCTATCTATCTATCTATCTATCTATCTATCTATCTATCTATCTATCTATCTATCTATCTATCTATCTATATACATTAAATATATTCAAAGACAGACAAACTTCATATGTATAGATTTTGATCAGTAAGAATCTATTTATTTCATTTATTGCGGGGGGGGGGGGGGTAGTGAAGAAGAAAACTTACATTTGTGATTGTGAAATCCTATTTAAATATAGTGTTTGGCTCGTCGCAGCAGGCGTCACGGCGTCCCCTCCCCCAATGGTTCCGTCCCACGTGTGACGCACAACAGCTGGGGGCGTGTCCTGGAGAAATCCCCGGTCAGCCTCATTTCTAGCTGCAGCGAGCAGAGGCAGGAAGCGAGGAGGAGTCAGCGCAGGACAGAGGGAGCGCAGCCATGGGGAACGCGCAGGAGAAACCCCCAGGTGGCGGCGGGGCAACGAGAGCCCACCATGGAGGCACAGCGGGGGGGAAACCCCAGAACCACAAAGCTCCAGAGAAGGGGCTGTCCAACGGCTCTCCGCAAGACAACAGCCCCGCCGGCCGGAAAGAGGAGCAGGCCAGTCCCGCAGTGGATACGAGTTACCTGGATGCTCCAGCCGGGGCCCTACCCCCCCACCTGGCCCGGCTGAAAAATGAGGGGAATCACCTCTTCAAACACGGCCAGTTCGGAGAGGCGCTGGAGAAGTACACGCAGGCCATAGAAGGATGCGCTGAGGCAGGTGAGGACAGCAAAAACGGCTGGAATTTATGGGATTTTAACTATATGTATAAAAAAAAACTACTGTGGAGAAAATAGGTAGAAAAAAAATCTTCTTTTTTTCAAAATAAAACGGAAAAAGTTTAGAGTTAAACATACCCAGTAATATTTTTTATTAAGTAGCACAGCAATAGATAGGAGTTAATCCACTTTTTTTTTTTTAAGGAAAACAATTATTTTATCCCCAAATTAGCTGTCTTTGTACATTGAGGTGGAATAGTCTGTAGTAATTGTGTTGCTGGCTTTTGTTATTATAAATGGTCATCACATGGCTGTGAAGACAGGGTCACATGACTCCAACATCAAGATCCCATGTCTGCACCACTGCTCCTCCCATTTACCATTCTCACTTCTCATTTACAGTTGACTCTCAGTTTAAACTGATAAAGAAGGTCTGGCAAGTGAATGCATCAGTGAAGCAGCCTTAAGTGTTAGGAAGGACGGATCCTTGACAGCAGAATGTATAACCTTCAGGAGAACTCGGCTGACTCCTTTAAAATTGTCATTTCCTAGCACTTTAGAGGGCCGGCTGATCTCCTGGCCGAACTGAGTCAGACTAAAAGAACCACTTGTTTTGAATGTGCCAGTGTTAAGTCGAAGGCGAAGACACACGGGAGAAAGGAGGAAATGACTCAGCTGAAGAGACTATTAACACATCTCTCCAGCTGTCTACCCCTCACCGCTTCAGCATTTCTGCACTATTGAATTTGTGCTGCATCCTTCCCCTCTGCAGTGCTGCCTACAACCAAAGGAAAAGGCCAAACGAGATTGATGTTGTTGCACGGTGGCGCAGGGGTTAGCGCTCTTGCCTAAGGGAGCAAGAAGGCCCCCTGAAACAGATCACCAATGGGGGGATCTTTCTGTGTGGAGTTTGCATGTTCTCCCCCCCGTGCATGCGTGGCCCTGCGCCAGACTGGCGACCTGTCCAGGATGTCCCCTGCCGGTGTAGGTACCATAACCATTCGGGGTCTTTCGGGATCCTAGGACTAGTGCTGACGTCACATTATGTGATTGGCTATCCGTTGGTCCCATAACATATCAGATAGTGATTGGTCTGGATAAATTACTATACTACCATAGAAGAAGATATAATGAAGTCCATTGTAAACAAACAGAGCTCCCACACAGAGCGAGATTATCTTCTAAACATGCTTTTATTATTGTTATGATTATTATTAAGTGCATGCCTGCCATACGGACTGTTTGAACCCTTCTCCGGACCGAACACAGTAACAAAGCACCTTCCCTGCCTGCGAACACGAAGCTACGAGACTCAAGCTGACACGGTTCACTTATGTGGAGCAGCAGGTTCATTCTAACAGCCACAGATCTTTTTACAAAGTCGGTTATGGCAAAAATCTCTCTGCAAACGTTACAAAGAATAATGTCTGACACAACTTATGAGTGAAAAGAACTTTGGGTTACAAAAGGAAATGTGAAATAAAAATATGTAGAGCCCGAGCAGATCTTGACACTACTTCGTTTGTCCACGTAGGGTTACCGTAGTAGTGTGACATTGTCCTCAGTCAAAAGGACCCCGAACGGTTATTACAGGCCGAATGGTTATGGTACCTACACCGGGATAGGCTCTGGCATCCCTGTGACCCCTGAAAGGGGCAAAACGGATTTAGGAGATGAATGAATGAACGAGATTGTTGTTTTTAGGTCAAACAGTATTCTTTTGAAAGGCTGTTGTGTCCGACGAATGATTCCTATTCTTCTACAGGGGTTGATAGTCCAGACGACCTGTGCATTCTCTACTCCAACAGAGCTGCATGCTACCTGAAGGATGGAAACAGCGCAGACTGCATACAGGACTGTACCAAGTACGTGACCAGTGTTCGTGTTCACAAAGCAGCATAGCATCCAAACAAATCAGTATTGTTCAGTCAGTTTAATCCATTTAGAAATCAGAATGGTAAATGACGTGTACGTATATAGTGCTTTACTACCTTCATCACATATTCACACACTGGTAGTGGCTCCACTGCCAAGCACTGGCACCAACCTATAACCACCAGGAGCAATGTGGGGTCCAGGGTCTTGCCCCAAGACGCTCTGACACATGGGCAGGCAGGGCGGGAACCAAACCTGCGATATTTTCCGATCAGAGGTCGCCCACTCTACATCTGCACCACCAGAAAGCATTTTTCTTGTTACCGAACAGCTCAAAGTGCTTTACATAAAATTAAAAAAAATAAAAATAATGAACGACTGTACAGATGGGGACAATATTTAAGATATTGCACCTGGATATTACTTTGTTTATTAATAAAAAAGGAAAATATGTCGAAACATCCGCTAAATATTTAAAAATCAATTAATGAAAAAGTATTACTTTTAAATGTAGCATTTAGTACACTCTCAGCAGTCGTAAATATTTTTGAAATCTATAGAAAAACTCTTTCTTTTCAAGTAATGTCTTAGATTTCCAAAGTATGAACCTCTGAAAATGAGTGTCCACATTGAAATCAAGAGCTGCCCTTATTGTATCACTATTACAGTGTTACTCTGTGACATAAAGACCAGTCAGATTATACTTTTATGTTTTATTTTGTCGGAGAGAAAAGCCCACAGAACGCCATTTTTCCTTCAGTCTGGAGGTTTTGCTGCATGTCTGGACACAAAAACACATGGTTATTCTGTTTGTTTTAGTTCCTGCTGGACAAATTCAAACAGATTTTTCCTGAATGAAAGGCAAGCCACACCTCTGAAGCTAAGTGGAGGTGAGCACATTTTGATCCTCTCTTTCGCCATCTCTCTGATCCTATTAGGGCTTTGGAGCTTCAGCCGTACTCC
This sequence comes from Oryzias curvinotus, assembly GCA_023969325.1. Classification (NCBI taxonomy): domain Eukaryota; kingdom Metazoa; phylum Chordata; class Actinopteri; order Beloniformes; family Adrianichthyidae; genus Oryzias; species Oryzias curvinotus. The sequence continues at coordinate 23,309,093 of CM043716.1, forward strand.
TTGAAGCCTCTGTTGCGCAGAGCCATGGCTTATGAGTCACTGGAGCGCTACAGGAAGGCCTACGTGGATTACAAGACTGTGCTGCAGATGGACACTGGGATACAAGCTGCTCATGACAGCGTCCACAGGTCAGCAAAACACAAAAGCAAAGTTGAGCATGTGTTAGTTTGCGTCTTAAAGGTCTTCAGAGAGAATGAACTGCACACACACACACTCCCATTTAAATGTCAGCTAATTCCATTTTTTCTTTTGGATTTTTTTCCCTGTTGCACCACATTGGTAAGCTTCAAATTCAACAAGTCATTGATCGCTCTAGAAATTTTTTTAGAGGAGTGAAGTCAATACTAAACAATTTAAGACAAAAACACACGTACTTGAATATGAAACCAACTTGTACACACTGATCTGGGAATTACTGGAGTAAAAATTCCCCTTTTATTTATTTAAAAATAGTTCACCAAACAAAAAATGAATACTGATTGTAGCCGTGATTGTCAGAGCTGGAACACGCAGTGACATGTGAGAGTTTGATATCTCAAATGGAAACTACAAAACTACTACCTAAATGATTAATAAATAAAAGTATGATGGCAATTACTTAGAGAAGTTTCAACCAGTTGTGTTGATTAGAACAGTGTTTTTCAACCTTTTTTGAGCCACGGCACACTTGAACCTTGACAAAAATCCCGCGGCACACCAGCATCCCAAAAAATAGAAAAATAAAAAAAAAGAACAAGCTCATAGTCTGTATTGATCTACAGCCCCTCTGTAATCTCACGTGCATTTTTGTGATAATTGTTGCAGAAAAAGCTGGAAGCTGCAGCTGTTTTTTTTCTAAAAGATGTATTAAAAATTAAGTCAAAAGATTCAAAAACTGTTTGATGTGTGTTCGTTGTTTTAAGACGTTAAGAGGAGAGACTCATTGTCCGCTAAAACAGTCACTTTAATGCATCATGGGAGATGTAGTGCCGATAATCCGGTGACCGCGGAAAGACCCACGTCTTTGAGCTTCATGGTTTTGTTCACTTGTTCCACAGTTTGATAACAGATTCTGTAGAAAGCTACACCGCTAAAGACGAGCTTTAGCTGGTATTTTTCTTAGAACAGATACTTTTTTGAGTTAAATCGTAACAAGGAAGTGAATACTTCAACCACTTCTGATTGGTCAGACTGATGACATGTGATTAAGCCTTCAAGAATGATTGGTGGAGACAGTTAAAGGGGCGGGACTTTTCCTTACACCGTTAGAGCTGCAGCTATAACTGTACCGCGGGGGACCGTCATTCTTATTAAAGTGTCTTTAATAGAATCATATAAACACAAAGAAAAAATATTTTTATGATATTTCATATTCTTAACTTCTCAGTGTTTTATCAGGGCCTGTTTGGATGAACAAAGAGCTGATTTCCTGGAGATGGTAAATATTTCTAGATGATCAGTTAATGAGGGCAATTTCTCACGGCACACTTGACCATCTCCCACGGCACACTAGTGTGCCGCTGCACACTGGTTGAAAAACACTGGATTAGAAAACCAAAAAGCTTTTTTTAACCCGCTTTTGCCCCATGATGTGAGGTTTTAGCGACCCCTGGTGACCCCACACTTCCTAAAACAGTTGTAAATGGATGAAATGCATGAATTATAAATTAAGCATTATTATACCATGGTATAATAATGGTATAATAATAATGGTATAATATAGGTGAATTCTCGATTCTGATTGGCTGCTGGGTGTGGATTAAAAAGGGATCATCCACAGGGATAATGTACACCTAAAAAAGTAGTTCCGGCCACATATCTTAAATGTTTTGTATCACTGCGCCGGCTTCTTTAAAAAACAACTTTATCTTCATCATCTGGACAAAAACAAGCGGTAAGAGGTTAACTTTCTCTCTGAACTGATACTTTATTCTAACACATGGTGACCATCAGCATAGCTATCGCTTCTCTTTGGCGCTGCAGTCTAAGGCCATGTCATGTTACCATGACAACGTGCTGCACACCTTAACAGATAGTCCACTTTTTGTGAAAAAGCAATCTAAACCGCACAACTAGCAAGTACTAAAAACTCACTGAGTATTTCTTTATTTTGTAAGTGACCATTGCTAAGGGCCTTTGTAGAGTGTGTTATCAGAAATTAACACTCTTCGGCTCGGATGGTTGAGGTTTCCACGGCGTGCATTAATTTCTAAAAATGCACACTTTCAGCTGTTGGACAGGACAAGTAAAAAAAATGCACACTTCGACGGCCATTCTCCTTACGCAATTAAGGGTTCTTGTCTGATAATCTGTAAAAATCTTTGCCATTTCTATAAAAGACAGACTACCAGGATATATTGAAAAAAACAAAACACGATATTTAAGAATTTATTGTTATTTTTAATATGTTTTTGTCAAGGCCAAACTTCAGCAGCAGCAGTAGTAGTAGTAGTAGTAGTATTTCAATAATGTATTTTCCAAATTTCAAGGGCTTGTTTGTATTAACAAGGGTTTAGAATTGAAATAACATTAGAATTGAGTGAGACCAAAAGATAATTTCATCTTTACCTATAAAAATGTGATTTTAGTTTTTCCTTTGACAGTTTTTTTTAGTGTAAATGTATTTAATACTTGAATTGTACATGTACAACATGGATTACGTTTACTTAACATTGTCTGTATTATTTGTGTTGTCATTTACATCAGAATGGCCATAATGAAAAAGTAAACATACATTTTTTTTCTTAATTTTTAAAAGTGTTTTCTTACTTCACTGATCATGTGGGAATCTGCTTAGAAGGACAGAGGCCAAAAACCGTTGATGACTGCAGCATTAGGCCTGCAAATGTAACCTATGTGGTGTTTTTCTCTTCCTAACTTGTGCCAGGATCACAAAGATGCTGATTGAGGAGGACGGGCCTGAGTGGCGGGAGAAACTTCCAGAGATTCCAGCCGTTCCTCTCTCTGTTCAGCAACAGCACCGAGAAAAACCAGCCAGCATCGAGCAGGCGCAGGCGCGCGCCGCCAGGGCCGCACAGGAGGACGGTGAGTCCCGTCGGTTCTCTGCTTCCGACACTACCTTTAATAATGGACATTCTAATGCATAATAAAGGGAATGTCTCACAAAAATGTGCAGCATTTACAGAAAAATCTTGTAAATAATAAACAGGGCTGAAGGGAAGGCAGCCGACTGTGTGCTGAGGGGTGGGGATGTGCGTTCTATCAATAATGTAAAGGTAAAGCTGATCCACAGAGTATATTATGCTGTCGTAATGGAACGATCCGGATCAGGTTTCGCTTTTAGTTTAGCATGATGGCAGATCCCAGACAACCACTTGGACAAATGCAAATATAGTGAAGTGGAGTGTGGTGTAGAGCTGGAACGGCACACACTTACTCAGTGACCTGTTTGACTTGAATTTTACCGACATCACCTGCATGAAGAGACTAAACGGACACCCGTTCTGCAGACAGGGCTTTAAGTGGGCCGGTACTCAGTACCAGCACTTCTAAAAATCGCCCTTTTAGTAATATGTATACTAGTCTTGAAAACTTTCATTATAATTGTCTTTTAATATAAAGACAGACAGACTCATTTAAGTTGTTGGTTTACTTTACATCCATTTTCTTTCACTCTGTACATATACTTCACATCAATCTTTAACATGTTTAACCTATAGAGTAGTCAAAACGCACACTGACTGCATGTTCTTCAACAAGAGGGTGTCATCATCCTCGCCCTCCTCTTACTCGTGGTGCAGAAAGAAATAAACGTAGCAGGATAAATGACAAAGAGCAAAACAGAGTAAAACAACTAGACAACAAAACACACTGAACAGACCCACACTTTAACCCCAAACCGTCCAGACAGGCAAAGGGAGTGGTATCCCACGATGCCTTGCTTCGCCACATCTGACAGCATGCCCGATGTTTTTGCAACCATCGCTACAATATATTAGGAGCGAGACCAGGCGGGAACGAGAACAGGAAGTTGGGGTTGTCCTTAACATTCGGTTAAACTTTAATATGCCTCTCTCCCCCTTAGTGTGATCTGTGCTATTATAACTTTTATATTCATTTTGTAATGCACATATTTTTCACCATTAGGTATTTTAATTTTCGTTGTCTTATAATGGCATTTTTTTTGTATATCCTTTTCAGTTATATTTTTGTTTTTAATTGTTCTTATTTAGCTTTGAAGGTAGAGAATTTTAACATCCGTCCAGGAACAACAGATGACACATAACCGTTGGGGGGGGATTCTGGCTCATTGATGCTTTTAATGTGCACTGTCCCAGAGAAATACATCTATGGAAATTGAAGTTAACTTTTTAAGGCAACAATAAAACACAGAACCACAGATGATCTGTGACGCCTGCACTCATGAGCTCCTTTTGTCGCATAAATGCAAATGTCTGTCTGATGTTTAGCATTAAGACCAAAATGATTATCAGTAGAAAAAATAAAAGAATTAAATGTGTCAAGTCAAATAATTTCTAATGATAAGATAACCTGAGTGATGTTGATTTCAATCACCATTTGTATAAAAAGAAATTTTGTTCAGTTTTTTGTCAGTGATTCACTTTTTGACAAAACACACAGATTTCCATCGCTGAGCACCAGGCGTTTCTGTTCAGCACCACCTTAAACTACGAGAACGGCCAGGACGCTGTTTCCCACAATGCATTGTTTTGTAGTAATCAAGGCAGCTCACGGTCAGCGGAGTGCCAAATTTTTAGCTGCACTCGCTTTTCTGATGATATTTTTATGATGATTTACATGTGAGGTGTTAATCTGAAATGGCTGCACCACATCCGCCTGAGGGGGGGGTCAGCGGGGACCACAGGCTTTTACTGAGGCACCTGATTGGTTATTCCATTTGAGGAAAATTTGACATTTTTGTTACACTGTTGTTAGTTCCCTTTTAGCCTATTATTAAATAAAAAAAATCAATAAATCAATGTTGTAATTGTACATCTGTCAAAATAACTTTAAGTTCACAGAAAATTTATGACTACATTTATTTACAGACTTGACCAAAGCTCCCTCTTTCTTGTTTCATATTGAAAAAAGGACTTCTGTTTATTCATCAATATTTACATTCAAAATGCTCCTCATTTTATGTTTGGACTTCCCTGAAAGAGGGTACCGCCACTTCTCGCTGTCCGCTAAAAGCACTCAAAACACAGACATGAACTGCTAATGTTACTCTTATCACTTCTCAGAATAGTGGCCGCTGTTGCTGGGAAACAAACGCTTAGGTGTTCAACTTGCAGGTTTGTTAGATACTTGGTGGGAAAACCCTAGTTTCTTTCAAAAAGGGACGCAAAAATGTTTAAAACATACGAATAATCTGAAAGACCGGAGAAATTATACACACTCAACGGGTAATCTCTGACGTCGCCCATTGGATTCTGTAAAGCAGAAAGGAACAGGACTAGGATGGAATTTGGAAAATAATAAATATATTAAGTAACATATAGGGTTTTAATCCTAACTTAATAAAAGTGATTGTGGTTCTAAGATGTGTTCACAATGTAGATTTTCATTTCATAGAACTACATTTTAATTCTTCAGTAAACAGGCACTTAAATAAGCTCAGCATCATTTGAAGAATCTGCCTTTCCTTTACAGCTCAGCAGCTTTAAAAACACCAGAAGGGAGACAAGAACAGAGTCTTTCCGATTCATGTTTTTGTATGCAAGAAATTATTCAGAGGTCCTTTTAAAAAAGGATTGTCAGTTTGGACTGTTTGTGGGCATTTTTAGAACTGCTAATCTGACTTTTTTCAGTAACTAACTTTTTTTTTTTTTTTTTTAGCTAACTAAGACGTTAACTCAGTGTTTTTTTTTGGTCTGATGATTTCTTTTAAAAGACATAAAACATCCTGCAAAACTGAGTGACATAAGCTATTTTTGACTTCAGCACTAAAATAGAGCCTCCACTCAGCGATTGGTACAAACAATGCAAAAGCTCAACGTGGCTACATTGAGCAAAAATAATGGAATTTCTTCAATTAAATATTTTCTCAAACTGTTATTTTTTTTGTCAACAGCCAGAAAAAAAGAGGCCAGGTTTAGTTTACTGAAGCAGGAAGGAAATGGTTTGGTCAAGAAAGGACTCTTCCAGGAAGCTCTGCAGAAGTACAGTGAATGTCTCGCACTGAAACCAGATGATTGCGCCCTTTACACTAACAGGTATGAAGGATTCAGTCCAGCACACACTGACACGGTAACAATCCAAACACACTGCTGGGACACACATTGTCCTACAGTGGGGGCAGACATTTTGAACAGAACTGCTAATCTGAAATAAACAGTTTTTTTGTTGCACACCCTAAAATGTATCGTCTTAAATAAACATTCCTGCTAATTGTAGCAAAAATAACAAATACCTTTTCTAATTTTAATAGTTTTAAAAGATAGAATATTTCATTTCAACACTAAAAGACAGAGCTAATTTAGTTTTCACACTAAGTGTGCTAGTGATTGGTGGCACTGGCCTCCAGCTGGATGGTCGTTTGTTCAAGTTCTGGTACCAGCATGATTAAAGCTGTGCCCAGCTGTACTTGCTCTACCCTTGTCATGCCTGTATGTGCCCTTGAGCAGGGCATTCAACGCAGATTGCTCCATTAAAGCTGTGGAGCTTTTTGACTAATAACTGCCTTGAATTAGGAGCCATGCGATTAATGTTGTTGTTAGAAGCGTCTAAAATCTGGTTTATAGCCTTTCTTCTGAACATAAAAGTCACCCAAAAACACAATTTGTCGAACAAAGAAGAGTCCTCTTAATGAGCCAGATAGGAACAAAGCTAATGTTTTTATATCAAAATGTTCTTTCTACTTGTGTAAAATATTCTAAGGTTTTTACATTTGTACATCTGTTCATGTTTACAGTCCTAAACAGCTGTGTTTGGTAACGCATGAAACTCTGCAGCACTTTAGGAATATTTCACCTGCTGAGAAAACGGTTAACAGTATCTCATTATCAGTTTTACCAAACGAATGTCTTATCTGCCCTTTTATAAAAGAGAAATGTTATTTTTTTTTGCCAGTAAATTTTTAAATAGCAAATTGTTCGGTCTCTTTGAGTAAACAGCACAGACAGCAGATGGCGCCAAACAACCAGCTGGCATTTTCCAGTTGGGTCTTTTCCCTCAGTTAAATATTCAATGTTAAAGTCATTCCATCTTTTCCTACAGACATCTGCTTCCCTAAACATATTGTGTGCTTCAAACATTTCCATAAAGCTTGTTTTAAAATCTCCCCGAACACTTCAGTGATTTATTCACATCTTTTGAAGCATTTATTCTTGTTTTGTTCTCACGAGAAACCTAAGAATCTTCAGAGAAAGTGTGTTGTGATCTTGCTTTCTCCTCCAGAGCCATTTGTTATTTAAAGCTGCACAACTTTGAAGAAGCCAAACAGGACTGCGACTCTGCAATACAACTGGATCCAACCAACAAGAAAGCTTTCTACAGACGAGCCCTGGCCTTTAAGGGGCTGCAGGTGATCAAGTTGCCTCCTTCAAGATCATTAGGCTTATTTAGAAATCTGTCGTAACTCCTTTTATGCGTCCACCTCAAAGGATTACCTGTCGGCCAGCAGTGACCTCCAGGAGGTTCTCCAGTTGGACCCCAACGTTGGGGAGGCCGAGCAGGAGCTGGAGGAGGTGACAGGTCTGTTGAGGCAGAGTCTGATGGAGGTAAGAACACAACCGAGTTGGTCATTTCATTGTTCTTCCAGTGAATTATTAAAGTTCCACTGCAATCATCATTTGATCTAAGCGTTCCCAGTGGTCTTTTAATGATAATGATGTCATTTTTAGCAGGAATGTAAAAAATTCTGTGTCTATGCAGAAAGGGCAGGAGTTTATTAGAAATAAGCCTTCCCACACTTCCCATCATCCCTTTGTTGACACGCCTTCCTGCCAGCTTACACACAACATATCAGAGCTATCCAGCGGCACAGTTTTGATTCAGACAAGCTCAGACGAGGAAAACAGAGACGCGCAGTGGATGCATCAGAGTAGAGTGGAGGGAGCAGGGAGCTTGTGGTTTGCCGTTTTAGCTCCAGCGTCACAGCTACAAGCTTTTTCAGATGGCATTTTTTTTTTCTTCCGAGTCAACAATTTGAATAAAGAAATACTTTACATATGTCCGCCATAATGAGAAAAATGCCACAATTACACTTTAAAAACGTAATTATTATTGGAGTGGGTCTTTAATAATAAATGTTACAAATGATTTAAAAAAAAAAAAACAGCTATGATGACAAAATTCTGTCACTTCCTGCAGGGATGAGGGCTTTTTGTGGCGCCCAGGAGGACAGAGGTGTCAGCGTGCTGCACACTGACAAGCTGAAGCTTGGGTTGTTTCTGTGAACAATCAGGGCAGTGTCAGACAAACTCAGGAGTGTTGAAACACTAAACATATTTCCACACCTAAACATGCAACCTTCGCTGAAACGTAACTGCAGAATTTTGGACTTTTCAAAAGGGTTTTGGCCTTCAGACTTTGTCGCTTTTCTTTGCAAAATAACACTAGATAAGTACACATCCGATTAGGAAAAAGGCTTTTTAAGGAATCCCATTCTTCCAAATGTGCCCAGATAAGCAACACAGCTAAACTGGCGAATGCCAACATAAAGAAAAGATCAGATGAAAATGGATCCAGCAAGTTTTGCTGTTAGGTTTTGTTCATAAACATTCGTAAGCTAAGCTTTGGAAAAATAAGACCTTTCTCAGTAAGTTCCTGATGGAAAACCTTCCTTCATAGTTTATATTTAACATTTACAAGAGCAAACCCTATCAACCAGTGGTTTTCTGCTAAAATGAAAATCGTATTTAGAAAAATCATTGATCAAATCGTTGACACAACAAATGCAGGTGGGAATCTGTTCCACAAACACAGAATAGCTGTCATGGTCAGAAATGGGTTTGTCTTTCACTGCCTGAGTTCCTCACGGCCGGAATATTTCAACAATCTGCTGTGTAAATATCACGGGACAACCAGCTTTTCTGCTCTGCAGCGTGTGAAGGAACCACAAACAAAACAACCCCTGATGACTTTCTCAATAGAAAGCTGCATTTGAAATGGCTGCGGGGCTTGAAACAACGCTTGAATTTCTTTTTCCTTTCTAAAGTAATGTAAATGTGCTTTTTCTGTAGCAGGCTGTAGAATTCATTTGTGCATTTGTGTAAAATAGGAGTTAAAAAAAGAGAATACTGTGTGCCTTATCGAGATTTCTACTGCAGGTAGGACACATTGAGCCAAGATTACTGATTATTTTTGAGGAATATTTACATTGGACGATTGTTTTTAGTGATCATTTTGAGCTCAGAATAGCATGAATTTGCAAAAAAAAAAAAAAAAAAAAAAGTAGTCTCTAAGAGGCACAAAAAGATTTTTTTTAAATGGTTTAAAATTCATCTATTGAATGAGCATTTATCACAGTTTACATCCATTAGGGTCATAATTAATGATTGCTGCAAAAAGCGCTGAACTTGTTAAAATAGTCTATTTTTTGGGTTTAGATTGATGTGTTGCTGCTAACGTTTAGGATACCAGCTGCTTAGTCTTACTGAAGTTCTCAGGTTTAGCTTTTTCATCAAAAGATTGTATTTTATTTTAGCAGTTTAGGTAATAATAAAAAAAACTCTTCCCTGCCCTAACCGGCTGCAGCAAACATCCGCCCATCTCACAGCATCGCTGCTGCAGTTTAGCTGTTAGTTTATGTCGTCACGGCAACTGTCCTGCTTTGACAGAGGTGAAAAATGCGTGGGAGGATTTAGTCAAATACAAAGTCACCTGCCACGGACAATGCGGCCTTGTCTTTTCTTTTTTGTTTTGTTTTTTGATCTGGGTGGTTTCACGGTGACTCACACCTCCAAACACGTGACCAAAATATTTCACGTGTTTCTGCTCCAGGATGCTCTGACCACACCGATCTGCAAAGTTCATGCTAGAGATGAACGAGATGTTTGTTATTTATATTTAAAAATATTTTCAAATGTATTTTAAAAATGCCTTTAAATTAAAAAAAAAAAAGTGCAGGTTCTCCGGGTCACAAATTGTACCCAGAACAGTTTCTTGCCACTTTGTTAATATTTTGTTCAAAAACTGTATATATGAAAAAGAAACGTTGAATGTTATGAAAAATACTATGGACCTTTGACCTCCCTATTTTTTGCAGCCTTCATTTAAGAAGCAGAGCCAAAGGAAAATGTTATTTTGACATATTTGTGACAGTTTTGATGCTGGAGTCGTTCCTCGCAATGATGCAGCACAACAACCACGTCTAGAGAACGTCTTGTCATCATGACAAACAAGATCTAAAATCTTAGTTACTCTTAAAAAAAAAAAATAGAAGTTAAAGTCAAAGAGTGTGGGGGGGGGGAAAAACCAGACCTCTGGTTTACTCCAAAACGATTTATTCAAATTGGACCTGCAGAAAAGTGAAATTGTCTATTATAAGGTTGGTGTCATCTGCTCCACCATCCATACAGTTGGGGTTTTGGAGATTATGGCTTTTGTTGTAAACATTTACTGTTTGTACTTTTGTAGGCGCGGCTGCAAAAGAAAGCAAAACTGTCTTTTTTGGGGCAAATGACAGACATTTTGCTTCACAGGAGATAAACAATAAAAGGTCATGTTCTTAACTAGGGGATTGCAGTTGAGTTTGAGGAAATAAACAAAAAACAGAACAATTATTATCTGATTGCTTGGAAAAGTGTTGTTTTATGCTCTATTAATCAAGGACCCCAGTTATTTTTTTCTTTTCTTTTTGTTGCTTGTTAAAAAGCTTCTCTGCAATTGCAGGAATTTACTTCATGGCACCTGATCTTACCCTGTAATAACCTTTGTGGGGTCCAGATGACCCCACTCATCTGGACCCCACAAGATAGCACAAGGGTTATGAGAGGCTAAAATCTACGGAAGCCCATTTCTGCCACTTTTGACGGAAAATATCCAGTATTACCGTATTTTCTGCACATTAGAGCGCACCGTCAATAAATCGTCTATTTTTGAACTTATGTCATATATAAGGCATACCGAACTATAGGGCGCAATAAAAATCAGTGATAAATCTATCGGTCAGTTAGACTTTATTAAGGTCAAAATCGCTTCAGACGTTAATAAGCACAACCAGAATTAATAAAAATATAAAGCGCTCCGGATTACAAGGCACACCTGTTTTTTGGTCAAAAATAAGGCTTTTACGCGCACCTTATAGAGCGAAAAATATGGTATTTTTGAAATTATAAAATTAATTTGTTTGAATGTGAAAATAGTGATGACAGCTATGTTATTTTATTATTTAGTTTGAAGCTAATTTGATTTAGAATTAACTCAAAACTTCAAATGTTTGATTTATTCCATTTTTCCTATCCTTGAATCACTTCCTTAGCACAGCTCAACATGCTTTCTCATTTTTGCCCACTAAACCAACCTCTGTATTTACCTAAAAGTTAAAAAATAATAGTTTGATGAAAGGCTAAATCAAAATGAGAAAAAAAATGCTTCTTTTTTATATATAGGTAGCAATGTGCTCCCATACATCCCAATAGGGTTTTTACAAGCCATCAAGTCACTTCACAGAATAAAGTGCCACAACTTCCACTTTTTTCCTCCTTTTTCCTCAAATTTAAAACATTGAAAGTTAGTTTCAAGTTTTAATTGTTTGTATTTCTCCATGGAATGTTAATGCATGTACTGTATGTAAATAAACTGAATGCAGTTGTAAATAAACTCCAACATGAAGGCTTTATTTGTCGTTTCTGATGCTTTCCTGGGAATTTTGCATCTCTTTGTTGCTCATTTTAAACCATAGTAACCAGGATTGTCCGTCAATAGTCAACATAAAGACAAACATTTCTTTATATTTTTATTCAATGATATGCATTTAAATGCACCTTTTGAAGCACAATTCAGAAATATTTCTTAAATACAAATGCTTCTTTTAACAAAGTAACAAATAGGGCAAAGAAATAAAACAAATACAGGGTGAAAATGTGTCAAACTGGTTGGATTTTAGGTTCAGCAAGTCTTCCGCTCAGGTTTTAGTGTCACTGCAGAGGAAAACTCATAAAGCGGACGGACATGAACACATTTTATTTCCCACTTTCGCAGTTTTTGGTAGATTACAGCAGTGGAATTAATGTTTTAACATAATGTTTGTTCAATTATAAGGTTTTCTGAGGCAAATTGAATCAATTCTCATTTGATATCGTCTTTTTTAGACAAAAATGCACAAAAGAAATAAAAACTATACACAGCAAGCTTCTCCAAAAAGGCACAATAGGTTTGATTTATATAAAATTTCCTGCATCAGTCTTCAGCAAAAAAAATTAATAATAAAATGAAAACATTTTGTGGTTGAAGTTTACAGCTCAAAGATAATCATTTGTATTTGTACATTCACAACTAAAAAAAAAATAATAATAATAAAAGATGACTGAATAGGAGAATTTCTTGTACACAAAAAAAGGTCATATCTTTATTTATGCATTTGTTTTGATTATTGCAAATACTTTGGTTCAGTTTCTGGATTTTGTTGCTGATTTTTTTATTTTTATACAAAGAACTATGAACAAAGTTGTGTTATGTACAAATCTGTTAGGTTTTTGCATTTATGTTTGAAGAAAATACTAGATTTACTTTAAATACACCTTTATAATTGCTAAATGTGGATGAAATTGAAATCTGTGCAGCCAAAGTTAGTTATGAACAGTATGAGAAGTTATATATATTTTTTCTTATACTGTCGTAAAAAGGTTGGACCCAATAAAAAGGGTTTCAACATTTTAACTTTCCCAAAAAGGAAAAAAAAAAAAAAATCCAGCACAAAACTAAACAAAACATGTCAAAAAGGATCTACGGAATAACTTTGATTATAGAAAATATACGTCTGCTACTCTATGAAGTGGTCCCTCCCAGAAACTCAACTGATGCATCAAAAGAATAAAGAAAACAATGGAGGAGAGAAACCAGACAGTTTTCTTGTGGCTGGATTAAAGAAGAAAAGATTTCGGTGAAGTCATAGCACCTCAGGTTACTTCCCCCAAACCACTGGATCGGGTCAGTTTCCTTCTTTTTGTTGTTTTTAAAGCAGAAACTAGGCTATTTCAGTGTTTTGGTCTGGGATCGGTTTTGACTCCGTTCTGCAGCACATCGCCTCACTTCCACACACAACTTACTCCAGCCCCGTTCACTTCTACTTGCCACAAATCTGTTCTGATCCTTTCAGCTGCCCTCTACTTTCCTACGTCACTGGTCCTTTGAGTCCTTGCATGCCCCTTTCACTCCTGCAGTAACCTCGCGTGATTAAAGGCCAACATTCAAGGCCCGACAGTGGACGGCGGCGAGCTCAGATGTCTGTTTGTATGCAGTGTTTCCTCACTGGGCTCACAGGATGTGCAGAAATGTTTCTGGAAGCTTCCTGGTTGAGCCTCCTCGGCAGTGCCTCCACGCCGTCGGCGACACTCTCCTCGTTGATGTACAGGAAGGTGTGGTTGCTTCCTTCTCTGGGTGAAGAAAGTGGCGACGAAGAAAAGTGCTCTGACGAAAAGCAGCTCCAGTGCGAGTCGGCCACAGACGGGAGGCTGCCGCTCAAGGACGGCGAATCAAACTCGGAAGAGTTGGTGCTGCGCTGTTCCACATTCTGAGCGTCCATCTCCCCCTGCGATTCGTTCACTTTTGCCTCCTCTTCTTCTTCGCTGCTGCTGCTTGCCTTCCAAAGCTGAGTCTTGGAGGTTTTACCCCCGGACGTGGAAGGCTCCTCAGAGCAAGGCGGTGAGGGGCAGCAGGAGTTGCTGGGCTGAGCGCCGCAGCAGCCAGAGAGACTGCTGGCTCTTTTAACCCCCGCCGTGCTGCTGCTGCTGCAGTTGGCTTCATCCAGGCTGCTGCTGGCGCTGCCGTGCCTCACCTTTCGGTGTTTTGACTCAACATCTGCCTGCACCTCCAGACTGTTATCTCTGCAAAACCAAAGTTAAACCCAAAAAAGTCATCATCACATAATTCAAACAAGAGAAAAAAAAGTGTGAACATGTATTGTGTGTGTAGTGAGGAGGTTCACAACCTTAAAACATTTTTAATTATTGTAAAAAATAAAATTAAGATGACTATTGTGCAGATTTGGTCTATTGAGGGTTCTTTTTAGAACGTTTTTAGAACAAACGAGGGAACCCTCAGTAGGATGTTTATCCTGACCTTTCCAGAGGCGTGTAGGCATTGAGGATCGATCCCGCCATGGCTTTTGTGCTGGCGTTGTCGCTTATAGTCCCCAGACTGACGGTTGCCGATTCGCCGCTCAGACTGCAGCGCTCCTTCTGGACGTCGGCCTGCACCTCCATCCTGGAAAACAAAAAAAAAAAACAATAGTTAGCATTTCCTTTTAAATAATCTATTATAAAAAATGGCCATGACAAGACCTTATTCAACTTTTTGAAAGGATTTGTACTTAAAATGTAGAAAAATATATGATTTAAAGCCAAAGAGTCTGGCTTTGTCAAACATTTTTAAAGCATTTTGGAGACAGTTTAGTAGTTTAAGTTTATCTTTTTTAAATAGTAAAATATAAAATAACATGGAATCACTTTGTAAACACACTTATTTTAAACTACCTGCAAAGAGGCCAACTGCTGTGCAGCTGAAAAAGAACCTGCAGTCCAAAAGGAAGTCTGACACCTAATATGATCCAAACAAGGAAGCTGAAAGACGAGTAAACTAAGGATCCTTTCTGCTACTTTAAAACGGTAATTTGATCGTAACAAAAAGTACCACATTAGCCAAGTCTGAGGTTCTAAACTATCAGCATGGGAATAAAACAATATATAAAGAAACCAAAAAGTATATAATAAGCACAAGCAGGAGCTACTTCTAAGACAAATTATGAAGAAAAAGGTTATGGAAACTCGTTACAAATGTGTATTTACATCCAATTTATTTTTTAAAACCCAAGTTACAAAAAGTTCAACAACATATTAAAACAAAAAAAACATTGACTGTAGATGAGAAGTGGACTGAGAGACTCCTCCCCCCCTTGCATCCCAAATAGGAAGTACCAACTGGCTCCAAGAAGCCAAAATCCCATAGACTAAAACAGAGGAATAAACAGTTGTTACTCAATTATTATGTTTGTCAGAATAAACATTCTTTCTCTAATACTTATTTTTTTAACATGTTCTTACTAATCCTACTTTTTCAGCAGAACACGTAATTCATACATAAACTGACCAATCTGATGGCTCCATAAAATGATGTGGTCTTCGAAATGATTGACAGACTTTCCAGAGTCTGCTTTTAGTGGTGGGGGTGTGACCTTCTAATAAGCTCCCTCCTGATTAGCGAGAGAGGTTGACATAGAAACGGTGACTCGGACCAACCAGTTACTGATTATTTTTGGTTTCAACATCGCGGCGTTCATATCGCAAAAAGACATGGCGAATAAATGGACTTCATTTGGTTGGAGCCGGAAGTTTTTCCTTTCCTGTGGGGGACGTCACACTCGCTCTGTCCAGTTCTATTGTACAGTCGATCCAAAAACATAAATATGAGAAACAGGAGTTTATGTTTTGGAATTGTCTTTCAGGCTGTTATTTTCATACATCTGTTGTGAATGAGGTGAGCTGTCAGGTAATGGAAAGTGTTTTTTGACCAAACCAAAACCCTGATAAGAACTGAAATTCAAGTTTTGTTCCTGATTTTCAGATCAGTTTTCTCAGCCAAGAACCAGAGATGAGATGATGAAAACAAATAGGAGGGAAGCAGTCTGAGTGAAAAGGTGAGGTTTAAGTGGAGGCCTGCAGCTCAAAGCACCAGCATTGACATCAGCTTCAGTCTGTTACCTGTTGTAGCAGCTGCCAGACAGGCTGCCAGTGATGCTGGTCCCGGCTAGGGCTGTGGTGCTGGCGTTGTCGCTCATGTTGTCCCGCTGAGCGGTGCTCACGCCGCAGCGTTCCATGTGGCTTCCGCTCACACTCAGGCCGGTCAAACCACCGACGCTCGCCGCGTCACCGAGGCTGGGATTGTTGAGGCGAGTCTCAGCCACTGAAGTGGTGTCTGGTAAGGAAAAGCAAGACATATTTAATTCAAGGTACAGTTGGACGGAGAGAAATGAACAGAGATCCACTTTTATAGCTTCTTCCTAAAAGAATCACCAACATGAACTCTGTTTATATGAAAAAGGCAGACAAATATACTGTAAAGTGGGTTAAAAAGATAAGAGGAAAAAAAGAGAAAGCAGGAAACAGGAGTCATGTTTCCTCCAAACGGAGAATCGTCTGTGTTCCCACAAAGATCAAAGTCTGCAGTCACTCACATTCTTAGTACACAACTCATTGTTGACACAAATGGTGAGAGATACAACCAGTCCCTCTTCATCATCATCTCCCTAAAAAGCAAAGCTAGTCTTGCTTTTTTACAACTTGCACAACCATTTCATACCAAACACAAATATGTAGGTGTGTCGACTTTTGCAATACCTTGTGGGTAAATAATATGCTAAGGCATGGCAGATGCGGGTGCACCTCTGCAGGCCATAAGCACACTCCAAGATCATTTTGGCCATATTTGGTCAAATCACTTAAAGTGTTGGTAACAGTTGTGGTTGGACTTACAACACAGTGTGCAGAAGAACTGCTCCAAATGCTTATGACAGAATGAAATAGAAAGATGAAAATAAAATGAAAAAAAAGTGGAACAAACACACACATACTTGACACACTGTAAGTCTTCCACTGTTTACGCCAGCAGTCCCCAGCGGTCGTTCTCATCCCCAACCCCTGGTACCGGGGGTTGGGGATGTGAACGATCTATGGTGCCGGTGTAGGTACCATAACCGTTCGGCCTGGAACTTCCGTTCGGGGTCCTTTCGAGTGAAGGTAACGTCAGACTACGGTAACCCAACTTGGACAAACTACGAAGCTTCGAGATCTGCTCAGCCTCTACAAATTTTCATTTCACGCTCCCTTTTGTAACCTCAAGTTATTTTCCCTCATAAATGGTGTCTGACAATATTTTTGGTAGGGCTGCACGATATGCGATATGAGCGATTAATGTTGCGATAACGATATAATTTGCGTTATATACAAAAATAGCAAAACAACCAAAAACATAATTACTGTTTCATTGTAACAATTTAAAAATTATACTCCAAATGACCCTCGTTGACGTAGGAGGCAAACATCTAACATAAAAGAGCTGCATCTGATTGGTCATCAACGTGAAAGGGTCCATCCAATTGGTCAAATGCATACATGGATTTATTTGATTCGTTAAATACTTCAAGCTGCCATAAGATTGTTTTAGCACATTTAAGGTAACCATTTATTGCGATTTTTGCTGACTTTTGCGATATGGATATTGCACTGCTTGATATTGCGATAACGATAAATTTGCGGTATATTGTGCAGGCCTAATTCTTGGTAATTTTTATAAAGAGATTTTTCCACAATCCACTTGTTATTCCAGTTTAAGTTCAGCCATGGCTGAAAATGTTGTCAGCACGGCTAAATGTTGTTCTTCCGGGTCCGATAATAAAGCACTGGGCGCACGGATTAAAAAAACTATGAGTGAACATGCATTTAATAATAATCATAACAATAATAAAGGCACGTTTACAAGACAATCTCGCTCTGTGTGGGGGCTCTGTTTGTTTACAACAGACTTCATAACATTTTCTTCTATGGTGTATCGTAATTTGTCCAGACCAATCACTATCTGACACGTCATCGGACCAACCGACAGCCAATCACATAATGCGACTTCAGCATTATTCCCAGGACCCCGAACGGAAGTTCCAGGCCGAACGGTTATGGTACCTACACCGGGCCGCACAAAAAGAATAAATAACATACTTTACTTCCGGCAGGCCAAGGCGCTCTTCTCGGTCACGTGATAGGATATCGCTAAAATAAACCAGGACCTGGCAAAACGAGTAAAAAAACAAACGTCTTTGGAACGTTTCTTTGCCAAGTGGAAAACGCCCAGCCAGGAGACAGAAGAGGAGCCTTCAACTCCCATAAAAAGGAAGCTACATTTAATAGACAGTACTTCTTTTTTGCACCATGAGTGTGGGAAGGGGAGAGGATGATAACACCTGTGCCATGTACACTGTGATGCTTGTCACATTAAAAGCTCAGAGTTTGTCTTGTCACATGTCTGATCCTCCTTCATCGTAGCGTTGCTACATTAATCGTCCGTCACATCATAAAGACCGGTCCCTGAAAACTATTTCTGACGTCACACCAGTCCGTAGCTTTAAAGGGTTGGGCACTACGGGTTTACGCCATCAGCATGAATCCGCTGGAATTACGTTAGTTGCACAAACGGTTGAAGAGTTACAGTCGTCCAAAGAATGCCTAAAGCAGTGTTTTTCAACCAGTGTGCCGTGGGAGATGGTCAAGTGTGCCGTGGGAAATTGCCCTCATTAACTGATGTAAAAACATTTTCCATCTCCAGGATTTCAGCTCTTTGTTCATCCAAACAGGCCCTGAAAACACTGAGGAGTTAGGAATATAAAAGATCGTAAAGTACTTTTTTCTTTGCGTTTATTTTATTAAAGACATTTTGATAAGAATGACGCTACTGCGATTTAGCTGCAGCTTCGACTGTATTTTGGAAAAGTCCCGCCCCTTTAACTGTCTCCACCAAACATTCTTGGGGGGCTTAATCACATGTCATCAGTCTGACCAATCAGAAGTGGTTAAAGTCTTAACTTCCTTGTCCCGATTTAGCTCGTAAAGTCGCTCAGTTCCAACAAAAATACCAGCTAAAGCTCGTCTTTAGCGGTGTAGCTTTCCACAGAATCCGGTATCAGACCGTGGAACAAGTGAACAACACAATGAAGCTCAGAAAAGCGATCTCCGGCCGTTTTATGCACTACATCTCCCATGATGCATTGGGTTGTGAGAGTGACAGCGTTGTTAAACGTCTTGAAACCAACGAACACACTTCAAACTGTTTTTAAATCTTCTAATTAAACTTTTATTGCATCTTTTAGAAAAAAACAGCTGCATTTTCCAGCTTTTTCTGCAACAATTATCTCAAAAATGCATGTGAGATTGTGGAGGAGCTGTAGATCAATACAGACTATGAGTTTCTCCTTTTTTTGTTTAGTTTTTGGATGCTGGTGTGCCGCAGGATTTTTTTTAAGGTTAAAGTGTGCCGTGGCTCAGAAAAAGTTGAAAAACACTGGTCTAAAGCTCCGGTGTTAAAGGGTTAAGTCTACCAAGTTCTAGGTATTTTATTTTGGTGGTTTGTTTCCCGTTTAGTTTCTCACCTGTTGCTGCAGCACCACTGCCTATGTTGTCATTTTCATCGTCAAACTCAATCCGCACTCCTTTGCCATTTCCGGCAGAAACTCCGCAGCCTCCGCTCCGGCATAAGGAAATGGGCACCACTCCATAGACGTACGCAAGCATGATGGGAACACCGATACCTGTGAAACACGGGACACAACAAAGGACATTTCATTACCAGAAATTGATTCCTCTTCCTCGACGGAAGTTCATAGTATGTCACTATTTGCATGTTTCATAATGTAATCGCTGGTAGAGAAAGAGTCCTCGTACCAACAGTGACCGCAGCAACCACAGGTGACACCAGCACCGACAGCGTCACTCCACCAGCAATCACCAGGTTCCTCTTGTGTTTGTTGATGTCTTTGCCTTCATAGCGATTATGGATCTGTTGACGTCAATAGTGGAGCACCATTAATAAGCAGTGCAGAGGAGACATTTCTACTCAGAAAAAAATAGTCTTACTTCTATATACTCAAGTAGAACTGAAAAGTACTTTTCTGAATATTGATTACAGGAAAAGAAAGAAAAATCTATTTATTTGGAGACAAACATGGAATTTATCGTTTAGAAATGATCATGTCAGACAAAAATAAGTACAATTTTTTGTTCTAAAATTAAATACAAATGATTGTAACTTTGTTTATGGATCTTTTTGCTCTCCTCCTTGAGGAGATAAATTAAAAAAAATGTTATGAAACAAATGTAGTCTAAAGGCAATAAAAAGTATAAAAGTGTATAAATGTATAAAATACATTACGACTATTTTTTAGGAATAAATCTTTTTCCCTAAATGTGGAACGTTATCAGACTACACTTTAAAAACAAATTTTACTGTGTTAAAAGTTCTAATTTTAACTGCAGTTATTTTTATTAACTCTTACAATTAGTTATTTAATAACTAACATTTAATCCTATTTTGTTTACCAGTTCTAAACATAAAAAAACTAACAAGTTTAACCTTTGAAATTTTGAATTGTATAAGCTAAATATTGTAAACGTTTAAACAATACTGTTTTTGTATTTCAGAGTTAAAAAAATATTTTAAACAAGCAAGCAAGATTATATATTTTATATATATATATATATATATATATATATATATATATATATTTAATACATGAACAGTGTTGAAGATCGTAACTGACTGCTGTTTATTGATGGTCTAGTGTAAACTCTCACCTTTCGACCCACATACACCGGGATGCCAATGATCATTGCTGGGATGGCGATGCCAGCAATGAGGGCGATGCCCACAGGCGCCCCCACCAAGGTGCCAAGCTGCCAAAGAATCTTCTTCTTCCTGCTCCACGGCTTCTTTCCCCAGAAGGTGCAGCCTGACGGACTGAGAGGACACAAGAGATGATGTGGTCTGGTTAGTTTGTTCAGAAATTTGAAGCTGCAGCTGGTTTTACACCAAATTCAAATTCAAATTGATTTTATTTATAAAGCACCATTCATGTCAAACAGACAGCTCAAGGTGCTTTCCATAAAAAAACAACCAAGAATACAATAAAACCAATCCCTATACATGTAATAAAATAATTAAATAAGCCCCTCATAATAAAATACACAAAAACAAGCACAAGTAGAAGGAAAATGACAGAGCTAAGAAAAAGAGAACCCAGGAGGCGCTGTCCGCCCTGTCCTCCTGTTGGCTGGGGTGTCAGCATCTATGCAGCACAACCACCTCCCGCCCCAGACCCTCAACCCCCAGGTCCAGTGCGCCCAACATGGGCACACCAGGCCCGGCAGCCCGGAGGACTCGGAACAAGAGATGCCAGAGACCGAGCAAGGCCAAAAAAAACACAAACACCCCCGCCAAGGGTGAGAGAACACTCGTAAACAGTCTAAAATGTAGAAATAATAAAATAAGAAAGTTAAAATATAAAAACAGGTCAAATATGAAAATATTATTTAAAATAAATTAAAATAAGTTAGTGCATTAAAAAAGTCTGGAACATAAATCAGAATAAGTTAAGATATAAAAGGACTAAAAGGCATTAAACAAATAAATATGTGATAAAATAGCATATAAAATATATAGAGTAAAAAGGGAAAAACAGAGAAACATCTGTATTTTTTATTTTATATCATAAACATAGTTTGCTTAGAAAATGCTGAAAGTGAAAGCCATAGGGTCCCGTACTGCAGGCCTGTGCCGTCTTAGTATCACTGCCAAAATACATTTTAACTTTGATTTACAAGTAAAGACACAAATACCTGTAGCCCTTTAACTAGTAGTACAAATTGTTAAATAATCAAATAAATGATGCATTCCTACCATCAATCATTTAATTACTGGGTTTTATGAATCACTTTGGCATTTTCCAAGTAAGCATCTGTTTTATTTCTTAGACTTGGTTCTTCTCACCTTAAATAGTGCAGGTCGGAGATCTCCTTCATGCACAGCCAACAAAACTCACAGCCGCAGACGGCGCAGGTCATGTGATTACAGCTTCCATCATTCATCTTGATGATGTAGGCCGAGCAGCGAGGGCACGGTTTGATGTCATCACCTGGCGAGGATCGATAAGGCAGGTAGTTGTTTAGAAATCGGTAAAAGTTTATTATTTTATCGCACATTATGGGTTTACCAATGTTTGCAGTTACAATAACTAAAGTCCAAAGAACAGGTCAGGTTAGCTTGAAGTGCACTTAAGTTCTCTGCAATACCTGCTGCTCCGCTTTCTTGGCTGTAGCTGAGTGACGAGGACCTGAAAGCCCTCAGCCGGATGTTCTGGGCTCTCTGTTGACGTGCCGTGTCGCATGTTTGGTTGGGATGCCACAGCTGTTTGCAGTGGTAGCAGAACTCTGTCCCGCAGCCCTTACGCCCACAGGTGATCTTCGGGCAGCTGGCGCAGCCAAAAGCAATAACTGCATAGCTATGGGAGAAAAACAGAGAGCACAGAGAAAATGTGAGCAGAAAACCCAATGACTTAAACAAAAAGCCAACAGGGCAGAAACAACAGTAATGTAGAACAAACCAAATGCCAGCAAACCGCGAATTTTTAATATTTACTTTAAACACAAAAAGAAATATCCAACATTGTTGATGGAAGTCTGGTAAATGTAAATTCAGGACCACATAAAACGCTCTGGTTTGTGAGGGAATCTATAAAAAAAGAACATCCTGCATTATACATTTTCAGTCACTCCTGTCCCACTAAAAAAGTTCCGGTGTAAACTACTCTGAATGGCTCTATGTCAATAACATTTGAATAAATCAATACAGATGAGGAAAAGCAAAAAGAAAATCCCCAAAGAAAGACAAATTCTAAAAATTCCAGCGAATCGGAATTTCATAAAAAAATGTTATAAAAGAAGAAACAACAAGAAACTATTTTTTAACTCTTCAGTGGTACTTGTGTTACTCAAAGAAGAGCAGGCAGCCTTCCTGAAACCCTCCATCTAATCAGCTAAAATACCGTCTGCCAAACCAAATATTTTTCATTTCTAGCCCTTTTATTTAGATCAGCACGCGTTCTCAGAAAAAGGATGAAGCAATGACTTCAGTCTGTGATCCTTCTTGACCAATAACATGACTACTTAATGAGAAAGGTAAGCCACAACCTGTGAAATACAGAGTTGCAACAAGGATGACGTTGGCAAACAACAGAAAATACATATAAAAGAATCCAGATTATGAGAAGAATACTTACTGTATTTGGAAAAGGACTACATGCTGTTATATTGCTATGTTGTGTAGTAGATTTTAATGCACTAGGAGAAGACATTAAGCTAAATATGTTTCACAAATGTATTGAGCTGTTTCAACAGCAAACTCCCTAAAACCAAAAGGCAGTCTAGACCTTCTGCAGTCAGTCTGCCTCTAAGCAGTCTCAACCCCATTGAGGTGAACTGATGAAATACTCTGTAAAACTCAGATATTTTCAAAGGACATTTTCATCAAAGGGATACGCACATTCACAGCAAAGTGAAATCTGCTGTGGACCAACGCAGGAAACACTAGATTGAGGTCATCCACCCCAACAGTTCTGCCTGCTGTCTGATAGAACTGACCAGCAGAGCCTAATAGCCTTCAAGTCTCATTATACAACCATAATGAAAGAACATTTTGCAGCGGAGAGCAGCAGCACGCCAAAACTAAAGTATTTGGATGGCGAGGGGAAGAAAGGGCCATTCTCCTTACAGACAAAGGTCAGCAGTGTTGACGCAACAAAGCTTGATGAGAAAATAAAGGGAAAGGCTATACTGGGATCAGGCTGCAAGACAAAAGCCACAAAGCAACTGAATGAATACGCATGTATGAGGCTCTCCAGAAACTCCAGACCAGCTTGTCAAGTATGCTCACTTCATTGCACTGCGCTACCTGTAAACCAGAGCCTCCCTCTGCGAGCAAATATATGCTACGTGCACAACAAATGCCATTTGTACGTCAAATTTGCCTTCATTTTGGCATGTCAAATTTGCTGCTCTCCAAAAATGTCTTTATATACTTGATGCTTCTGACGCGTGTGGGAGGAGCTACTGTTGAGGTTTTTAGCCTCATTACTACATGGAAGCATTGGCTGTCTATCGGTACAACTAATTTACAATGCATGGAAGACACAGATGATGTTAATGAGAGCAGGGTCATTTTTTTTTTCTTTCCAAAAAGCTCTACAAAAGCATTGGTAACCATGTCTCCATGTCTGGGTACATGAGATCATTCAGAGACTCTCCCAGTATGAGGAGGTTCAACATGTCCTGCAGGAGTTCTGTCTGAATGATCGGCCTGAATGACGGCCGCTTCAGCGGTACCTGTCTCTCTGGGACCCAATTTGACGACTCACTGTCCAGCATTAGTCCAAGGCAAAAAATAAAATAAAAGGACATTATCACTATTGTCTTGATGCAAATAAGATAAATATCCTGAAGTTCAGGAGAACGATCAGATTCTGATTGTTAGTTTTAAACTCCACCCACTGATTACATCGACAACACATCATGGGTTGACCCAATGCAAAGTCTTCGCCAAACTTGAGATATTTGAACTGTGGATGCTCAAAACGCGCCGCAGGATTTCTGATCTTACATCGACTCAACATTGAAAGAGGACACCTCTGACGTGCAAATCGCATTTGGAGGGAACACAGCTTCAAGAGTTCATGGTGGCAGCAGATGGATAGATGCTAATGTGATGTCTACCTTAAATCATCACCAACATTGAATAGGCCCACTTTCTAAACGTTTTTTTAAACAAATGCTCTACCACAAGCTCAGTGGCCTTTTGGTTGAGTGTCCACCCTGAGACTGGGAAGTCATGAGTTTAATTCCACAGAAGAGCCATACCAAAGACTCTGAAAGAAAAAAAATGGACCCAATGCCTCCCTGCTTGACACTCACATTAAGGAGTTGAAGGGGGGGGGGGGGGATTAAACCACCAAATGGTTCCTGAGTCCACTTAATCAAGGGATGGTTCGAATATGGAGAACACACCTAGGCAACTACCAGACATAATCTTCAAAACTTAATCAGACCTCGAACTGGTCACATTTATTGTTAAAAAATTAGGCTGGGTTCAAAAAAACAAAGACAGTCTCCACTCACTAAATCTGATATAGATAGTAGGGGTGGGATTATACGAGATCGCTTCTTCCTTTTCCTTTTCAAGCAATACATCAAGCTCTACTTGACTTTAGTAAATGATCACTGTATTTAATTAAGCAAATGTAACATTTCTGTAATGAGTTTGATAAATATCTGTAAATTCTTTATTGCTTTGACTACAACGCTTGGAATAAATCAATAAATCAAATCAAATATACATGGGTAAAATATTTGTAGAGAAATACAGATAAATCCACTCCTTTGCAGTAGCTAATATATCCTCTTGACTATCAACGCAAATTTTTCTTTTCTAAACCTAAACCTTCACCTAATGTGAAGTGGTGGGGCTCAGGGAATTGTAGTTTTTGGTACATTTTTAAAGAATTGACTAGACATGATTTTTTTTCTTAGGTAGACAGGAGAATATCTCCTTTTGGTTTTATTTGTTACTGTTATTTTTGTATTTTTATTATAATTGTCCATAGTCCCTGAGAAAAAAATAACTTTTTTGTGTTATCAAGGTGTGGTGCAGTCATATCAATTGTATGATCACACTCATCAAATCTTCAGCGGAAGAAGACTGAGGGGGGGGGAAAAATCATATTTTTATTGCTGCTTTGAGTTATTTTTAACCCAAGCATTGATGTAGAAGCTGCAGTTACTAGGAAATTCAGTTTGAAGTCTCACTAATGACGTCCTTCAGTGAGATATTTTTGGACTTTCTTTTCTCAGATTTAGAACTTTCACCACATCTCATAGAAATATAAAGATTGATGACATGATAACCTATAAGACATTGTCTCCTGAGCCTGAAATACTGTGTTGCTAAGTTTTTCACAAAAACTCGTCAACTCATATCCTTACCCGCAATCCGGGGCAGGACACCAGCGGCAGTCCGGCTCGGCCACCAACCACCTCCTCAGCATGAACTCCTCATACTTTTCCATGAGCGCTCGGTCTCCCAGGATCATCTGGATGTCGTGGGGATTGAAGCGCTCTGAACACTCGGGGCAGCTGATGTTGACCCGCGACTCTGAGATTTCAATGCGCAAATACTGCCGCAGACAGTCTGCGCAGGATCGGTGGTGGCAGGTCATGATGTCCGGGAAGCGCTCGCGTGGCAGACGCAGTAAACACAGAGGGCACTCCATCATCTCTGGGGAAAAGCCTGAGGAGGTTGATGCTACATCTACTGGAGAATAGGTTGACGTTCTGTCGTGACAAGTCTCCAGTTGTGCGCTTTCGACGCCAACGATGCCATCTGCGCCACTTCCTGACTGCGACGCCCTTGACTTTCGCCTGGGGTCACGGTCAGGTCGCCGTCTTCTTCCAAAGAGGGAGTGGAGAGACAGACGCCGTTTCTTAGGAGTCTTTCGCACAGAGGGAAGGCTGACAGAGGAGGCAGCAGAGTGAAGGTCACGCTCTGAGCCTGACCTGCCATAGGGATGCTGATGCAAACTGCTCATGATGCCAGGAGTCCCACTAGAGGATCACCACATCAGGGGCGATGATAGGAGGCGTCTACGGGAAAGGGGGTGCAGAGAATGAATGGGGTTGATGGACGGAGCAGGGACTACTCGCTGCTAGGACATAATGACAGGAACTCAGTGAAAGAGATCATCATGAGGTGCTTGAAGAGGATTTGACTAATGACTTTGAGGCTGCTGATGCCGAGGTTCTGATTCAGGAGACAGGCCTGAAATGAAAGAATAAAAATGTCAGTATCCCCCAAACAAAAACATTAACCTTTTTTTTTTCCATGTCGGCTGCACGCTCTATTTTTGTATTTGTCTTTAGGGACTAATTTCAGAAATTTTCCCCACAGAGCCAAGAGGTTCCTAATTAACAAAACGCTGCAAATGTGATGGGAGGTTAAAAACAAAACCAAGCAAAAAAAACATTGTGTTTACTTTGATCAGTGGCCGTTTCTTTGAAATGATTCAAACTGTTGTGAATCAGAAGCCGACATAAAATGCAGTTTGAAAAAGACCTTATATGTAACTAGGGCTGCACGATATGAGGAAAACTTGTGATATTAGTGATCAGTATTGCAACAATGATAACTTGCGGTATCTGAACAAATAGCAAAACAACCAAAAACATCATTCCCATTTCACTGCAACAGTTTGAAAATTATACTCCAAATGGCCCTTGTTGACATAGGAGAAGAACATGCAAGATAAAAGGGCTCCAACAAGGGTCAACAACGTGAAGGCATCCATCTGATTGGTCAAATATATAAATGGATTTGATTTGTTAAATACTTCAAGCTTGCCATAGGATTGTTTTGGGACATTTAAGGAAAACATTAACTGCAATTTTCGCCATCTTTTGCGGTATGCGTATTGCACAGCTTGAAATTGCGATAACGATAAATTTGCAATATATTGTGCAGGCCTATATGTAACAGAAAATATGCTGGGTGGGCCACAAGCTCCCTGTTCTGCTTCATTCCGATGCATCCACTTGCAGACAAACAGATCCATGTATGTCTTCGTTTTCCTCGCCTGATCTGGAATCTGGATCAAAACTGTACAGCTGAATAGCTACAATACAGCTCGCCGTTTGTGTTGCACCCATAGACTGTAAAAGCAATGGACGCATCAAGGTGTGACGTCACCCATAGAAAATGCATTACACCTCCGGCTGTCGTGAAATGAGGCAAAATCCCTCACCATTGCTCCCTGATACGGGCGCCGCCATGTTGAAACTAGTTGACAGTGATTGGTCCAATTCGCTCCGAGTCAATGGTGACGGCAATGGTGACAGTAGTTGCCATTGATACAATGACTTAGACCGACTCGGTCCAATCACTGTCGACTAGGTTCAACATGGCGGCGCCCATATCAGGGAGCAATGGTACTTCCCATTTAGGAATATGAGAAGGGAGGGGTTGAGCGGTCCATTGTTTTTACAGTCAATGGTTGCACCAGTAATGTTATGTTGGGACTGGAAAAGGAGGTACGGGGAATTTGGGGGGGGGGGGTCTGATAAAACGGTCCCACCCACAACTTATAGGTGAATTTCTAATGAACTACTGCAGAAACTGAAACAACACGAGTTGTTTGATTTTGGCTAAAAAAAGCATAATCCTAATTAACATAATTTTATTTTTCCAAAAGCAAGTTGTTTTTTTTTAGCTGCTGAGGCCAAAGCAGCCCTCTGCATGCTGCTATAAATGCATTCATTCTGAATGCTGAGTCAAGTTCCTGCAGCTTCCCACAGTTATCTAGGTGAAACAATACACCAAACCATGTCTGTACGTCAACTTAACCATGAGTACAGCAAATATTTTAGATACATGGCTCCTAGGACTGAGGAAAGAGGGGCTTCACATCTGGCATTACAAAGTGTAGAAA
Source organism: Oryzias curvinotus (assembly GCA_023969325.1). Lineage (NCBI taxonomy): Eukaryota > Metazoa > Chordata > Actinopteri > Beloniformes > Adrianichthyidae > Oryzias > Oryzias curvinotus. The sequence goes on from CM043716.1 coordinate 23,337,282, forward strand.
TGTGTTGAGGGTTTTCTTTTTCTTCTGTGAGAAAAAGAGCTGAAAGGAAATTTTTACCCAACAGACAATGTAGGGCCGTTACAATCAGCTAGTTTTGTGTGTGTGTGAGAATCAATTATTTTTAACAAAACATCCAGAATCATATATTTTATATTACTAACTTTGTGACAACTTTTTTTTCTATGTAGAAATTTTACAAATGAGGAATTAACTGAATATCTTTAATAAGATATTCTTTCTCCTTTATCATACTTCAGGTCTGAAAAATGACTTTAATTATCCATTTAAAGCTTCACAGAGAAACAGTTAAGCCAAATAAAGACCCACTCCAATGAAAATCATGTTTTTGGGCTTTTTAAAATATTCTTGTTAAATTTTTCTGATGATGAAGGACATTTAAAAAGAAAATTAATCTTAAAATTGCATTTCTGAGTATTTTTTATTCAAATCAATTTAAATCAGGAGCAGACGAAAAAAATGCAGTCTAAGAAAAGATTGTATTTGTTACGTAGAAAATATGCATGTTCGGCCACAACTCTGTGATTTCCTAATAAACTCCTGCTGCTCTGCAGAAACTTTGTCCTAGAAAACGACGCAGGTTTTTATTTTTTATTTTAGCTTAACAACAGCGTAATATTAATTAAGTGCCCCAAGGGGCACTTTTACAATCGATGAAAATATGATCAGAATGGTCTTTAACAAACTGCAACCTCAGATTTGCCATTTCCCCCAAAAAAGAAAACCAAAAAGCAGCTGTTGAAGCATCACTCAATGGAATGTGAAAGAGGAGGCAGGGTGGAGTCTGCAAAGAAAAGCCCAGAAACAAAAGAGCTTCAGGGAAACTTTACAAGATTGTGGCATAACCAGTTGTCTTCTCAGTTGTAATAATATTGTTGTACTAGTGGTCCTGTTTTCTAACAAAATATACTAAAATGATCCAAAGATTAGTAAGAGCTCCTCTAACTTTCAGACTAGTAAATGTAAAGAAAAGACAAATTAGAGCCACTTACTGGCTTTATGCCGTAGCAGTGGAAATAAAATCAAAAAACATATTTGCCAAGCAACCAAAATATTGCGAGGGGAAATTTTTAACAAGCAAGAGAAACTATTTTAACCACCTTGAAAATGACACTCCTGTGATGTAATTAAACAGGAAAGTCCTGGCTCTGCCGTGTAGAAACTGAGTGAGTGGGACTTTCCGTCAGACTGAGGTCAGTGCATGTGTTTGTGCCAGAACACACGTGTGCGCGTCAGGGGGATATCACATGCAAACACAGTTCACACACTGGGATGGCGTCCCAGTTCCTTGACAGGCCTGCGGCACAATCAATGCTTTCAATCCTCCGTCAGCTGGGTCAGGAAATCCCCCAAAAAAACCTAGCTCAGCTTATGCATTACTGAATGGAAAATAAGATTCAGACTGAGAGTTTTCTGCTAGAGCTGCAAATGTGAGGTCACATTTGTTCTTTTTTTTGCTTTTTTTAGACCAACTTGAATTTTGTGTTAAAGTAAAAAGGGGGGGAAATCAGTGCTTCCTAGTGGAAATATTTTGAGCATTTACACAATTATAGAACGACTATTATGAAAGCATTTGTGATTCAAAATAAAAAAATAGGAGTCAATGTTTTTAATTTCCACAACGAAGCTGTTTGTTGACTCAAAAATAAATTTAACATCAATCCGCCAAACGGCTTTTTCTTTTTCAACTCCGCTCATTCTTTCACTTCATTAAAATGATAAAGAAAATAATATTTGACATTTCATTTTCAAAAAGTTCTTTACTAAATGTGTACCAAATTCAATTAGAAATATCTAATTCGACAACTAAAAGGGATCACAGAAATGCTTTTTCATTTTCATCAATCGACTCAATAATAAAATAAAAATTAAACCATCAAAATGCTTTTTCAATTTCTACTTTTCTACTAAGCGAAAATGCATTTTCGTGTTCACATCCACCAAAGTCTTGCATTGTTAATTTCCCGTCCGCATTTCCAGGGTGGGGGCGAACGACGCAGCTTCATTGTGAAAATGAAAAAGCATTTCTGGTTTCGACTTTTATTTTCAATTATGAGACACAAATGCTCCCATAGACTATATACACAATTACACAAAGGTTAATGTTTTGGAATAACAAACAAAAACGGTTTTCCTTGCCTGCCTTTTTGCAAAAAACCACAGTTGGCATATAAAGAGCAAACGAACAGTTTGTCCTGCACAATAGCAGTAATTTCCTCCCCAAGTTCAACAATTGTTTTCAAAATAATGTTGTGTTATCAAAACAAATATTATCCATTTACTGAATTTGCCATAATGCAATGACAGCAATTTGAACAAATCAAGCCACGGCTTGCATTCACTACAATCAAGTCATTGTTTTGTGTCGCAGGATAAGATTCTCTCAAAAGCATTACTGAATAGCAAACACATACGACATTGATGTTTAGAGATTTTAGGAACCCAAGACGATAGTGAGATAAGAATATGTCCCTCTGTGAGCCAACGGACATCAACTATTAAAGAATCTGACAGCACTGAAAATGTAATTGAGGAAAAATCATTAAAAAAAATGTGAAACCATTTTGAAATGTGTGAATGAATCTGCTTGGATGCATTCCATATGGTTCTAGAGCAGGGTTTCACTGCCGAAATTCCAAATGGATTTGATTTTTAACTATTCAATATGAATTGTTTTTCAAATTTCCAGTTAAAACTGAGTTTAAAAAAAGAATGTATTTTTTATATATAAACTAAACAAAGTGGAACTTTCATTTTATAAAATCTTTATTTCTGAGGTTAAAACTCATTAAGAGCAGGTTTTGCATCTATTCATTTTTTCAACTATTTAAAACCTAGCCCTGTAACTAATTTGACATGAGATGAGGAGGATGAATACTGTACTTTCCTTTCCTTTTAAGTAGAACAAGAGAATCAGCTCATTCCAAGTGTAGTTTGCTGTTTGAAGATGTTTTCTGATCTAGATTCTTTAGGTACTTACTATGCCAGAACTACATGCCCATCATTTAATTATTACATAAAGAAACATTCGTATACAATGATCGTACATATCTGATTAAATTAAATATATGCTTACAAACCCATTTAAGTAAGTAAATGACAAGTCATGAACACAGTCTTTGGTTGCCACAAACCTAAAATGTTAGTTTGCTGACTGGGTAATTGTTAACGTCAACTGGTCATTTTTAGAAACATATGATTATTAAATTTGCTGTGAAACTGAAAAACACCTCCTGTCTGGTTAGTATTTAAAGGCAAGTATTTTATGAGTCTGAAGTTTCAGTTATGAATATTCTCTTATAGCTTAACATTACCTTAATTATTTAGTTCGAAATTTTAACACCAATATTTGGATTTTGACCCCAATCGTTGCCATGAACTCTCTTTGGATTGATTTGGCCCCACAAAAATTACATTTATTTTTCCTTTTTAGTTCTAAAATTCCATTTCTAAGTCATTTGGGATAAGGTATGTGAAATGTTGTGACCTAATGTAAAATAATAACAAAAAATAACCCTGTAAAATAATCTAACAAGCACTGAAAAAGCACTTAAGTAAATACAACGCGTGATTAGGTTTTGGTTTCCACTCAACAACAGCAACAATACATTTTGCTTTCAGTCGCCATCAACAATCTCCAAACTTTTATTCAGACTTTTGGGGTACTCTGGAGATAACTGGAACATTAACAGGCCTCTAGGCTTTACTTCCCTTTTTCAGGACGGGCATTTGTAAAGCATAGCACGAACTTAACATGTCGCAACAAAACGCATCATTTCCGCGGCTGAGATGTCAGCAGCAGTTATGAAAAAATGCCATATCACAATGTCGTCTGCCAATAAATGTGTATTATTCAGATTATGCAACCACATGAACATATTTTTGAGTGCTTTCTAATCCTACATTTGGCTTATAGAGTCCATAACTGTTTTTTTAAACTCTCTTAACTCCTAATAGATACAATATTTTAAATAATTTAACTTTGGAATCTTTATCTATTTTTGGAGTGTGTTAAAAATACCTTGCTACATTACTTCTCAGTGCTGGAGGCTAATAATACACAATCCCACTATTGCATACAATGGGACTTCCAAGACTGGAAATGATTGGCGAACAGTGTTCCTCTGCTGCGTTCATCACGTACGCTAATGTCCGCTCGCATTCCAGCGTGAAGGCCGGCTTCCTGATTGTGACAATGCATGTAATTGAAAAGGCCTCAGACTGCAGTACGCTGCTGATCCTGGAAGAAAAACTATCATTATTGCATAACCTTTGTTTATGCAATGCACTGAGATAGCACACACACACACGCACAGTGGTACATTCTAGCTGATGACAATAAAGAAGGCCTTCCAGGACTCATCAGGTGTAAACTTAACCCTATACTGCATTTTTAACATATAACCAAAACAAACCTATCAAAAAATGAACGTCTGATGTTCAGCAAAGAGTCGGGAGAAGCAACAGCAGAGGGTAAATGTCTCCAAAGTTCATCTCAGCACTCACTAAATAGTAAGGCCAATGGGGCAAAGAGCTCTCCACTTAATCTGGGACATTAAGATGAGGCAAGAGATGAACTGTCAGCGCAGTAAACAAGCGTTTCATCACTGTGCCAAGTCACACTAGTGTGCAAAGAGAGATTGTCAGGTCTACTAAGGGGTAATTATTTGATTTTTTATTTAAGCAGTCTATTAAAACCGTTTTTGATAGGAATTTAAATCATGTAATTGTCATGCGTTTTGGATGAATAGATTTTTTCCAATGAAAAAAATGCAAACTGAACTGGGCTCTCAACAATATTCAAATGTAAGTAGTTTACATAGATATTCAAATTCTAGTTTTGTAAGATCTAGATAGAGTTTATAATTAGCGATGCATAAAATCAGCATTTGAAGATCAGTCCAGAAAGTCTTACAAAGCAAACCACAGATCTTTTGATACTTTACCTAGGCATGCAAAGAATTTTATGCAAACATTTTGCTCAACTCGGAAAGCAGATTGTAGTTAAACTTATAAAAAGCGATAGTTATTGTACGGGACAAACAATAGGTCACCTTGTAGGGCAGCTGTATAAAAGCAAAGTCAAAAGCTAAAGAAGTTACTATTTCAGTTTCCTATAGTTTCTTTGCTAGTGCTTCAGGACTTAAAGGGCCTACTTACAGCCTTTTATAGTAAATATCCATGTATATGATCATATATTACCTTTGCCAAACAAAAGAACTATTCTTTTAATGAAATATTGGATATTTCCGCAGCTCATTTTCCTACCCAGCAGTAAGACGCCTCAATCTCTGAGGCTCCGCCTTTTCGTTCCTTGTGGGTGCCGCCCATTTCATGACGTCGTCCTAGAGCCGGCCTCGGCAGCGAGTCTGTGTCTCACCCACGAAAAACAACAACATCCTAACTTTTGCAAAGATGGATATGCATATTATGCATAGAAAAAGAAAGCGTTTGGCCAATCCCAACGCAGAGTTTTGGCAACGCAGACTCTTCCTGGAAGAGGCTGTTCCTCACTGGCCTACATCACAATGTGAGAACCTGGTTGTTTTTGTCGTGGATTGGGAGGGGCCGGCGCTCAGAGAGCCAATTTTTGGAGGAATACTCAAAAATACGCAAACAGATCAGAATATCGCTTTCCATTCGTGAGGAATGAACATTACAATACACTAAAACCTCAACAAATTTACTTTAGATGATATAAGAGCTTTAAAACTGCTTAAAAAAAGTATTCTGTGCATTTATATTAAATAAATATAGCATAATACTCTGTACTAAGCCTGCACAATAAATCGCAAATGTATCGTTATAGCAATATCAACCTTTGCAATGTGCATATCGCAAAAGACGGTGAAAATTACAATAAATGGTTTCCTTAAATCTGCTAAAAAACAATCCTATGGCAGCTTGAAGTATTTGACCAATCAGAAGGACTTCTTAGATGTTAGATGCCCGCCTCCTATGTAGACCAGGGTCATTTGGAGTATAATTTAAGTTATGTCGACTCTTATTTAAATTAAGTTAAGTTTGCATTTTTCCTTTGAAAAAAAATGTGACATGGAAATGATGCGTTTAGATGTTTTGCTATTTGTCAAGTAATATCGTCATCGCAATATTGATCACTAATATCGCACATCACGGGTTTTCCTCATATTTTGCAAAATGTAAATTAACTTAAAAAAAAAAACACTTACTGCTATAATAAAAAAAAATAGTCAGTATAAAAGAAAAAGAATGTAATCCAAAGCTGCCAATGGTAAAAGCCAAATAACTGACTGGATTAGAGAAAACTAACAATTTATTTGTTTTAGATTAAGTTGTATTCAAGCTGAAGATGAATTTATAAATTTCTTTAGTTTATTATTTTGCTTTAAAATTTCCAAACAAGGCTTGAAAAAAAAAAAAGAGTTTCAGCGTTTCAGTCCTCTCTGAGCAAACAGCTGTGCTCTGATACAATCAAAGGTCCTTTCTGAACAGGTGAATGACTAACTTTATGATGGTGACTCGCTCGGCTGCCTGAAGTCGCCATGTCTGAAGTATAACATACCTGAGTTACTTCTCTAAGGTGTGTGGTTGTTTTCAACACCTTTAACGAAAAATTGTGTTTTTAAAGTGTTGTAAATTGATTCTAATGGTTACGTTTAGTGCCATCAATGCTAAATGAAATGAAATTCTGCTCCAAAAAAAAAGAGGGATAATTGGGGGTCCTAATCATATCAAATCTCCTAATCAATAACACTGTAGTATTCTTCCAGAAAGGTTTTTACCCAGAATAGCAAAGGAACAGCAAGTAAATTGCCCTGAATGTACTAGCAACTCAAACGTGGGGTGAAAGATTATTTAAGTTCTCTCTCTTACTTTTTTTTTTTTTTTTTTTTTACCCAGAACTACTCAAGTGAATTAACAGAAAGACATTATTGGAACATTTCTACTAATTAAATGTTAACCGTTCAATACATTTTGACAGCATGACAAACAAGAGTATACTGAATACTAAATTGTTTCAACAAGTTAAAAAGAATGTATGACTCATCATTTCAAACACCCAATGGCTACTAATTTTAACAGCCATTCAGATCATGTAGGACTACTGGATTATTCAGTCAAAAACAAATTTACCATTAATCTTTTTTTTTTTTTAACCCCTGAACGTTTATCAGAGGGCAACTTGAATAGCGAGAAGAAGTGACTAAATACCACTGATCAAAAAAGGAGGGAAAGAATATTGATTTTAGAAGCTACAACGAGCTAACTCAGGCTAACCTACTAGCTACGACACCGAGATTTGTAGCAGGAAGCTACTAACTTTAATCACCAGAGACTTGCTGCTTCTGATCAGCTGTGCTAAGATGTAAGCCGAAAAATAAACGATTATATCCACTAAGAGGTTATCCAAACAATATTTTAGGAGTGGTAAAACTTTATTTGGTGTTACCAAAGAACTGGTTTCGACCCAAAGTGAAGTTAGACGAAAGAAATGTACGGGCTAACAAAGCTAGCTCATGAACACCCCCGAAGAGGAAGAAGTTCTGTTAATAACTAACTGTTGTGTTAGCTAGTGCTGACTTTAAAAGTCGGTTTCGCGAATACGTACCGTTTTATTTCGCCCCATCTCTTGTTACTTCACAACAAAAATGTCTATAGTTGTGTCCATCTCACAAAGAAGGTTGGAAAAAATTATATGTAACACAAAACTTCAGCAGCCAAGGTACACTTCCCGACTCCGACTGTTGTCATCAAGCCACCACATAAGGAAATGTACTCAAAACAACACCGACACTTCCGGTTTATGAACTTCTCTTTTCAAAACAAAAGCCTTGGCTAGTTGTTGTTTTTTTCCCCCCAACGTGCTTAACGATAATTGTCTTAATTTCAAGGAATAAAATGTTTTGGATTGTTTTTTCACTTTTTTTATTATTTATTCTTCATGTTGTGTTTCATGTACCAAATTTCATGTGTGCATTTTTTGTAGTATTACTGTTTGTTTTAAGAAAATATAATTTCAGTCTATTTGCATGTGTTCTCAAATAATTTTACTAAAGTGTACCAATTGCAAATAAATATTCAATATTAATTTTCCCCAGTAAACTAAATAAATAGACTGGAAAAGAGTTTATTGTTTGCTTTACCATTAAATTGCAAATGATTTTTTTTTTATAATTGTTTCATTATTCTAAAATTATTTATTTAACTTCTTTTTTTAACTTGTCCTGTTCGACAGCTGAACAAACAGATGGAAGCTGAAGGGCTCTTTGTTGAACATATTTTACGTATACAATAAGAGTCTTCTGACACACAAGGTGTACATTTAAATAACCCCCCTTTGTAATTTAAACTAAACTTTATTTTATATTAATTATATTTGTAACAATTTTGTTGGACTGGACGAAAAAGACTAAGAGGGAAGGAAATCCCTAAAATCTCTAAAAATCAAAGTTTTGTTTTCTTATTTTTCATTGTTTTATTCTATTTAATCCATTTTTGAGCTCATCATGTTTTGAGCAAAGAAAAACAAACATTTTATTCTTAACTTTACATTATATTTTAAATTTAGAAGCCAGGAAATGTAAACAAAAGTAAATAGTGCTTTTATTCCTAAAAATCACTTTCCAGAATGACCACTGTTAACTTGACGTAAGGATTTGGCAGTTGTCCTGTGGTGCAAATGAGCCATCTAGTGGCCATTAAAGGCTATTTTCAGACAGCCTAAAATCCTCCTTTATCCTTTTTTTCCACTTTAAAATGCCCCGATGTCCTCAAATTGATTCGAATGTATTCATTTTAAAGTTGGTGATTTATTTTTGGAGTTTTCGACTTCATTAAATTACCATATCTCCTGTGTTTTTTTTGTGTGCTTTATTCTATAGTTTTAGTTTTTTTATTATTGGTGAATGTTTTGAAATACACACACGCACACTCACATATATATATAATCTTTCAAATAATAATCATTTTTGAAGTGGTCCTAACCAAACTCCAATTTAGAGACAGTCCACAGTTTTTCCTAGTATTTTAATGTTACGTTCTATTAATTTAGCTTGCCTTCCGGTAGAAAAAGTCAAGAGGTGATATTTTTAAGACAGTTAAGTCAATATCTAGTACAGCAATACAAACATTGTACATTTTTTTGCTGCTTCATTACTAAATTCGAAAGCGATATTAATAATAATAGTTCATTCTTTGGTGACCAGCAAGTTAATTACCTCTTCTGGATGTGCTGACATTTAAGGGCTTTATGGAAAGACTTCATCAGATATGTTGTCATCTTTACATGGACTTTGCATTAAAAGGGCAATTTTTACTATGTTTTTTTTAAAAAAAAAAAAAAAGCAAAATATAAGATTTTTTTATTTAGTAAGAAATTTGTTGATATATATATATGTGTGTGTGTGTGTGTGTGTGTGTGTGTGTGTGTGTGTGTGTGTGTGTGTGTGTGTGTGTGTGTGTGTGTGTGTGTGTGTGTGTGTGTGTGTGTGTGTGTGTAAGAGACACGTGTGTGGGGTAATGCAACCGGTTTATGGGAAACAGTGACAGCTTTTTGTTTCGGTTATTAAACAAATTCAATGCGCTTCACACACACACACACATGCCAGGAAGCATACTCAATTTCCGTCAAGGTGTCAGATGACTTCTAGGTTTTGTAGTCATTTGTTGTAGTTATAGGAAGTAAGCTGCAGTTCGAAGGTTGACAGCTAGGGGGCATTATCCTGCGCATGCGTACAAGTATCTTCACTTACTGACAACTGGACTGAACAGATAACGGGCAGACGTACGGCTAAAGTAGGGAAGCAGTAACATTTTAAGGAAAAAAATTGTTATCTGATAAAGTAATGAGGGAGACAATGAAATAGTTAGTTAACCCTGGTTCATATGAAACATACAGAAGTTGCCTCGGTGAAAATGGACAAGGATTTCGACGACATAGACTCAGAGGGCCGGTGGCGAAAACTGTATTCCGTAAGTCTGTTAGCATGTAGCACAAAGCTAAATGCGTTTTGCGCCGAGAGCGCGCAATTCTTTTTTAGCAAGCTGGCAATTCATGCCTCCAATTGATGAGATATTTCCTGATTTCGTAAGCCTGTTTTAAAACTCCATTCAGACAGTGGTAACTTTCTTTGATTGTCAGAAAACACTTAAACTCAGTAATGTTAGCTAGAGTTTGTGTCATGCAGATTTAATACAGCTTAATCTAAGCTTGTTGTTCTTGTTGATATGGTTAAAGCCCTCAGTGATCAGTGACTCATATATTTTCCGCTTGAGTCCAGTTTATGGGATTTTGCTTTGGGTAAAGCAGTGTGTTTTATAACTTTGTTTCTGGTTTATTCGCGATTCAAACGCTGATTTCCTGCGTACTTTGTTTGTTTAGCGTCGCCGGTCACACTGCAGATCAGAGCTACATCATGACTTCATAGACATATCAATCAAATGCTTAAAAACGAGACACATGAAAAAAAAAATAACAGAAAAATAAGCACAAAAAAGGGTTTTGGTGTTTTCCCACACAAAACTGTACGCATAAATTTGCATATGGAGCCCCAAGAATTAAACATGTCTTTCTTATTTGCATGGTGGTTACATCACATGACCTCATGTTTAACAAATCTAAATGGGTCTTCTAAAAAACAGTAGATGGTGTCAAATGAAGTGGGGATCAATATAGTGAATTATCAAAGCAACAGGTTATAAAAGATCCTATTGATGTGTCATAACATTAGTTGTTGGTCTTCAGAAAATATGCCACATATGGACATAAACATAGCAAGACATTGCTAGAATAAATGGGTAAACAATGTTAAAATATTTGAAAAAAGTCTTAGATTAAACAAAGATGTTTGTTTAGGTTCAAGAATTTTAAGTACAAACTGATAAATAAATGAATACCACAGATGCATGAAATTAAATACTCTGATGATAAGCGGCTCTTTATCTAAGTGTTTAAAGACCCACTCTGATGAAAACTGTGTTTTTAACATGTTCTTCTGGTGTTTTTCTTATGATGGGAGAACATATATAGAGAAAATTAAGCTTGAAATTGAATTTCTGAGTATTTGTTTTACTCAAATTGTTCTTAGATCAGGAGTAGACAATAAGGCACTTTTGCCATCTGTCCCACCCACAACTCAGACCCAAACCTTTAATGAACTGCTGCTGCACTGGAGAAACTATGTCCTACAAAACAACAGTTTGTTTTTCTATTTTTTCTCAAACATAATAATATTTAAAAGACCACTCTGATCTCTTTGAAAATGGTTTCAAAGATGACCATAGCTTCAGTGTGTTCGTATGAATTTCTGGGATGTTAGTTAGTTGTAGTTTGCCTTTAGTATTTTGACTGTGCAGTGTGTACACATGCTAACAACCTTAAACTACCATCAGTTAAATAAAGATGCGCGGTGGCGCAGTGCCTAATAGCAAGAAGGCCTCCGGTTCAACTCCCGGCTGGGGGTCCTGAAACAGAACATCAATGGGGGTCCTTTCTGTGTGGAGCGCGCATGTTCTCCCCGTGTATGCGTGGGCTTCCTCCCACCGTCCAAAAACATGCGTCATGGTGTGAATGTGAGTGTCCCAGGGTGTCATCGTAGCCTTTGCCTACGAGTGGCCTGGTATAGGCACCGGCAGCTCTGTGACCCCGAAAGGGACGAAACGGGTTTAGAAGATGAATGGATAAAGAAAAAATGTTGGAGAAAGATTTAGTTTGTGTTCTTTTATGTTTGTCCTAATCCACCTTTCTGTCTTCCAGGAAATCCGGAATCAGTCCCACGAGTGCTCGTACAAAGTAGCGAAATATCCGGAGAATCGCAACAGGAACAGATACCGAGACGTCAGTCCATGTGGGTAAAGATGTGTAGAAAAGTCCAAACTGTTTACCGCCAGACGTTTGTGTGAATTTCTAAGCGTTCCTATGAATTTGCAACCAATTTGTGCGTCCCGCAGTCGATCACAGCAGAGTCAAGCTAGAGAACACAGAAAATGACTACATTAATGCAAGTCTGGTGGTGATGGAGGAAGCACAGAGAAGTTACATTCTAACTCAGGTGAGTGTAGGTGAACTACTCTGTACAGCTCTGTTGTGTGGGTTTAAAACTGTTGATTGATCTAGTGCAGGGGTCGGCAACCCAAAATGTTGAAAGAGCCAAATTGGACGAAAAAAAACAAATATGTCTGGAGCCGCAAAATGTTAAAAGCCCTATTTAAGCCTTATAATGAAGGCAACACATGCAATATGTATCTATATTAGCTTTATTAGCCTACTATCAAAATGACTAAGTTGCTACAAATACATAATGAGCATTAACGATTAAATGTTTATTTGCCCTGCAGTGCATTCTGCGGAGAACGACGCGTCACGTGACTGCTCTGTTGTGCAAGTTTAACTTCATTACAATATCAATCAATTATGTTTCATTGCTTTGATAAAATTAAAGAAATGTAATAAAGAAATCCGATTTTTTTAATGTCATTTTTATCTTGAGGATTTGAACAAAAAACAATAAAATGGAACGTGCGTGCCCCATGACAGTCAGCTTGCGCTTAAAAGTCAGAACAGCTTCTAGCATTCGCGGCGCCTGCAGACTTTCCTTCAGCTCGTTCAGGTGGCTTGTCACAGTCACATCCACCAAAAAGTGCAGCTTTTCCAGCCAGTCAGCATCTTCCAGTTGCGGGTAGTTCAACTCAGGGCTTTGCTTTTCAGGAATGTTTTCACGTGTTCGAAACAAACGACAAAGTGATGCAAAACGTCACTCCTGGACAGCCATCGTCGGACTTTGTTGTGTGCAGGAGATCAGAATATTAGCTTTCAACTTCATCAAGCAATGCATGGAACTGACGGCGGTTCATTGACATCAGCCACCTGTTTAACGGTCCGCTAAAAGGAAAAAAAAAAAAAAAGCCCTGCTGGTAGAAACGTGTGTCGTAAGCTATGACGCAAATCTCCGTAGACAGAAATGTTAAAGTTCAATATTGTAATGACCCAGCCGGACCGCCACCTGAGCGGCGTAGCAGCAGCCTAACTGCTCATCCAGAGGCTCCTTTGGAGAGCTCTCTGTGCCTCATTCACCGCACAACCCTGGACAGTCTCAGTGACGATTTAGCAGCAAGAGAGGAAAAATCTTCTTTTAAGTAACAAGCCCATTTATTCCAGCACACACACACACACACACACAGCTCAAACAGCATGGACGTCACTTCAGTTCACAACATTCATACTCAAGGTTTTACCCCAAAACTTCCCACTTCCCATGGGCCTTAGGGGCTGAAGGCGGGGCTAACGGTCATGTGCATTTTAGGTCTGTTAGCACCAGGGGATTGTGGGGCGCAGTCCCCTGATCTGATGAGCGTTTCTGTTTGCCTACGTTTCTTTTCATATGGCAGTTTTGTTATTCCACCTTAGATTATTCTTCCTGTTTTGTTTGTTTCTTTTTGTTGTACCGTGAGTGTGGAAGGGGGGGAGGTTGAGGACTCCTGTGCAGTGTTCAATGTGTTGGGTGTTCAAAAGTCATGGGGCTTGTAACGTCGGAAAGGAGGGTATGCTCTCAGCTTCCCTTTTTAACTCCTCCTCCTCTGCGAACCTGTGCGGAGTCGCTCGATATCAGGGACATGGACTGTTCTCCAGCACAGCCTGATGATTGACAGCTCAACTTACTGGTTGTCCCGCTGCAAGTGACGTACCTGCTGGGCATTACAATTTTAATTCTATACGCTCTTACAGCGTTGGAAAACGTTAAGAATATTTGTGTCTTGTGTTTCTTCCTATAGAAACCATATTAAAACAAAAAATATATTTCTCTCTCCCATCTTTTTAAATTTTCAAACATTTGTGAAAATGCTCCAGGGAGCCACTAGGGCAGCGCTAAAGAGCTGCATGCGGCTCCGGAGTTGCCGACCCCCGATCTAATGGATAATCAGACTACACTGTTGATGTAAAAAACAAGTCTGTTATTCTGAGTCTATTCTGGACTCGTGAATTAATTCATTAGTCGTTAGACACTGCAGGCCTGACTTCCTTTCCTGAGAGTTTATTCTCAGCTCTGGTCATGTGACTTCAGGGTACCACATGTTGATTGAAAGTCAGATTTTGGTCTAAACATTATATGAAAAGCTATAAGTACAGATTAGAGATGGAATAGTGTAAATCTTGCAGAGATTTGTCAATTCTGGAGACTTGTAGAATTTAATTTTACCTCGCTGTCATTTTTTTGCTCTTTTGCTCAATTTATCAAAACGATTTATCAGGATGTAAATATAAACTACATATTTACATATTTTCTACTATTTTGTATTGTTAATACATGTGAAATAATACATGCTAGGTATTTTCCCCTTTGTGGGACCAATACATTTCTATTCTATTCTATTCTATTCTACTGTGAACATGGATTTTACACCAAATTCCTAACAACTAGTGGTCATTATGAAAGATTTTATGGGGATTGGATGCTAGTTTGTTGTTGTTGATTGTTTCATTTCTTTGCTGAATTGAACTCTGTCGTGATTCTTAAATTCTCATTTTGGTTACACTAATACTAAAGAAAAAAACGAACCACACTGCAATCACAGAAAAAGGAGAACAAAAAGCAGAGTTATGTTTTTTTTTTCTTCACCAAAAGCTGTTGCTCACGATGCAAATACGGTTTCAATTCAGTGAGAGTTGCTGTTGTTTTCAGCCTTTTTTTTTTGAAGAACTGAGATCCAAGAAAAAAGGACACTTTCATGGGAGGTTGTGCAAGTAAAAGCTCTCAAAGGAGCCACGTGCCATACTTTCAGTTCAGTCACCTATGCTGGAGTTGCGACACAGTTAAACTCGTATTTTCAGTTGGTGTTTTTTTTTTTTTTTTTTTTTTTTTTTTATATGACCGCTCTGGTTCGGAGATGAGTCATGTGGTTTGGTGAAGGTGTTAAAAAGTCTAATAAAAGTGATCAGGCATAATTTAATGAATTAAAAATGATTTTTTGGGGGTTTCTTACGAATTATTAGTTTCACAAAATCAATTTAAATAGTTAGCTATAGAATATAGAGCAGTTGTTTTAAAAAGTGATGGAAGATTTCTTTATTTTGCACATCTAACTTATCAAGGGACTCCAGTTTTTGGCCTGATCTGCTGACAGAATCCTTCTTTTTCTGTTTTTTTCTTCTGATTGCATTTTAATGTATCTGCAGGGCCCCCTTAGGAATACCTGTGGCCACTTTTGGCTCATGATCTGGGAACAGAAGACCAAAGCAGTCATCATGCTCAACAGGGTGATAGAGAAAGGATCGGTAAGCATGTAAATATTTCATTATTGAATTCCGTTTAAACCATCCACGCCACAGACCACGGAGCTACATGTCATATGTAGACCGTTAACACCACAGCTACACATCCGTTGTTTGCTTTTTACTATCATTCAGACAAATCAAACACAACCTACTCTGATCTCCTCAAGCTTTCATAGTCAGCTGTTTTTTTATCGTTTGGGCACAAATTCTGTTGAGATGGTAAATTTAACGATGCAAGTTTTGCCAAACAGAAAAAATTCAGATGTTAATTCTCTTGAGTCTTGCTGCTCATTTGGAGAGAATCAACCAAAAAAGTGTCACTTAAATTATTTTTCTAACAAACATGCAATTAGATTTCATGTCTGATGTTTAGAATGCCAGCAGTGCAGAACCTCTTATTAAAAATAATGACCTAAATGTGTGTAAATGAATGAAAATAATGAAAACGGAGGACACAGACCAACAATTCTCGCTTAATTACTGCTATTTTTGTGTTTTAATGCTTTGTCTTCAAAGAAAAATTATTCTAAAATATTGTATTGTTTTTCAGTTTGCATGAACTGCAGCAGTAGCCGTGGTGACATGTGCAAAATGTTTTGATCGGATTAGAATTCGACCGTGTACATGGGCCCAGAAAATCTTTTTCCGATTATAACAAACACATGGGACACACTTTCGGTCAGAATAAATCCTTTGGACATGCGAAGTACTCACAACAATACAGGAAGAGGAAATGAGTTCCACTGTAAAGATTCAAGATTCAAGAAGATTCAAGAAGTTTTTATTGCCATATTCTGTGTAGTTACACAAAGTAGGAATTTGTTTTGGTGCAAATGTGCAACATAAAACAGAAGAACAGTAAGCAACAAAATGTTTACACCATGGACAGAACAAAAATATAAATAGAGTCAGTAGTGCAAAACAGTGCAAACTGGGAATGTTCAGGGTGCAGGTAGTGGGCTGGTGACTGACTGGACATTGAAGTGAAATTGGGGGGGGGTTACAGGGCGTTTAAGAGTCTGACTGCAGAGGGAAAGAAACTGTTCTTGTGTCTGGAGGTTCTGGTCCTGATGGACCTTAGCCTTCTGCCTGAGGGAAGTAGTTCCAGTAGGTAATGTCCAGGGTGAGAAGGGTCGGCAGCTATCCGGCCTGCCCGTCCCCGGGTTCTGGAGACATACAGTTCCTGGACAGATGGGAGGCTGCAGCCGATCACCTTCTCTGCTGAGCGCACAATACGCTGTAGCCTGTTAATGTCCCTGGTTGTGGCTCCAGTGTACCAGACGGTAATGGAGGAGGTGATGATGGACTCAATGATGGCCGTGTAGAACTGCACCATCATCTGGGCCGGCAGCCGGGCCTTCTTCAACTACCGCAGGAAGTACATCCTCTGCTGGGCCTTTTTGAGGAGAGAGCAGATGGATGGGTCCTGCGTGATGGTGGTGCCGAGGAAACAGACAGAGTCCACAATGGTGATGGTAGAGTCTGTCAGGGTGAGAGGGGATGAGGGGGCTGTGACTTTTCTGAAGTCCACTATCATCTCCACTGTCTTCTGAGTGTTCAGCTCCAGGTTGTTGATGCTGCACCACGACCCCAGCCGGTCCACCTCCCTCCTGTAGGCAGACTCATCATCATTAGAGATGAGCCCGATGAGGGTGGTGTCATCTGCAAACTTGATCAGTTTGACAGAGTCATGGCTGGAGGTGCAGCAGTCAGTGTACAGGGAGAAGAGCAGAGGGGAAAGTACACAGCCCTGTGGAGTTCCTGTGCTGATGCGTAAACAAGCCGAGCTGCCACATACATAGATATGTGGCAGCTCGGCATGTTCTAAATGTGCTTTTATTATTGCTATGGTTATTATGAAGCGTCTGTTTGTTCATAATTTTATTTGTAATCCGTGTGGTCAGTGCTTTTTTTTTGTGGCACAACGGAGCTGGGAGAAGGCTAACGCGTGCTAACAACATTAGCCTTGGATGAACATAATAAAGAATACTGCGTTGTAATTATTACTTGTACAGGTATTCATTTACGACGCGGCCACCGTAGGATTTTGTTTTCGGAGGAGGCGGGCGGGGGGGGGGGGGGGTAACCGCGACTCCTGCTGCTTCATCATCAAGACGGGGTTTATTAATTTCTTAAAAACTTTAGACCCAGATATGAGCTGTATTGTTAAATTTTTAGAAAATGCTGCTACTCTCAAGGTGAATGTTTGTCTCATTTTAGTCTAGACTACAAAGTGTGACTTAAAACACAGCTGGGACTTGAAGTAAGGAAGTGACCTTTTTATTTTGGACAAGTGAAAACAAGTGTAGAATATCAAAATAGAACAAAAACAAGACAAAAATTATATATAACAAGAAAAAATTATATAAAATACAACAAAATTATACAAACACAAGTCCAAAAGGGAGTGAGAAGAAGAAAAATTTTATACTTAACTTTGATTCTAAGAGTTTGTTTATTTATTTATTATTCATCCCAGAAATGGGGGTTACATTTGTCTTGCATTTGATTAAATAAAAGCAACATTTGCTTTAAGTTATCTGCCGTTTGTACTTATTGCTTTCCTTAAGTAGGATGGGGGGGAAAAAAATCGGGGAAAAATCGGAAATCGAATTAAAAAAAATAAAATCGGAGATTTTATTTTTAGGCCATATCGCCCAGCCCTAGTTTCTCCTATATACTGTTTATTGCAGTTCTCTTTGCAGTGGATAGAGTACACAACATTTCTCTGTTTGTAGCTGAGAATTTTGTCCTTTGGATGAACCAGTTTTTGTCTGAGAGTATTAACTGGCTTGAGATGAACTGGGATGTTATGTTGTCTGAAAATCCTTTTTAGTTTTTCAGACAGGCCTGAGATATAAGGAATGGAATTACTGTTCCCTTTAGGCTCTTGTTCCTTCTTGTTTTGTTTTCTTGCATGTTGGGATCTGGTGAAAACCCAGTTGGGATATCCACAGGTTTGGAGGGTTTGACGAATATGTTGCTATGTGGACATGTTGGTCTTTAGGCCACAAGTTTGAAACCACAAGACTGAAGGAGCCATTCGAGTTGATTTCTCACTGTCAACAATGCAGTAGGAGCCACAAAGTCTTCTTTTGCTGAGAAAATAGCCTTTTTTGAAAATATGAATTAGTTTTATCACCTTTTAGAGGCTTATGACTTCTGTTCGGGTTTTTTAAAGTTTGTGGTGCATCTCTGCCAGAAATTCAGAGCTAATCAAGTGACCCTTACAGTGTTTTTGGGCCATAACTTAAAATCCTTGATTTTAAAAAAATACAAAATCTGTTCTATAATCCTGTGTGCCTTTAGTGTGAATTCTAGTTGAACGTACTGACCTCAAATTGATTTTCTGTGATACACTGCACTTAAGAATCCATCTAAATGTTTTTGTACGACTTTGGTAAACTATGAAACCTGATGGATTGTTGATGGGTACTGTAGTCAGTGAAGTGATACGAACTGTGCTTTTACTGTTTGTGAATGACTCTTCTGACTGTTTCTCTTGTGGTCTGCAAAATATGCATGATGCTTCAGCTCAGTCCCTTTAAGGTTAATGTTGACTGTTGTTTAAAAGTAGTAAAGAAAGGAGTTCCTACATCCCCTCAGTCTGTAGCCTCCTTCATTTTCTAAGAACTGTTTCTGGATATTGAATGGTAACGATTTCCCACTGGCTCTGTATAGAAGTTATGCAGTGTAAAAATCCACAAGGTCATACAGTTTTAAAAGTCTAGATTAATAAAATTAATTCTTTGTATGATCAAGTATCTGGCTTTATGTACAATTATGACGGCTCGTTTTTGAACTAAAAAGAGAGGATGTAGTGAACACTTATAATTATCCCCCCCAAATTTCTATGCAGTAGGTGAAATGTGGTAGTATTAAGGAGCAGTACAATAAATATCTACTGTTGTATTCTAATGTATGTTTAGATTTATTTACGATTGAAATACTTTTTGAGACTTTAGTTTGCATGTGTTTGATGTGTGGCTTTCAACTTAGTTTGTCATCGATAACAACCCCTAAGAATTTGATTTCTGTAACACTTTCAATTAAGACATTATTTATTTCAATTGAGAGCTCGGTATTTGCGTTGTAGTTACCAAAAAACATCACTTTGGTTTTATCTAGGTTCAAAGACAATTTGTTGTGATCCATCCATGATTTTATTTTGTTTAACTCTGTGTTTACCATATAGATGAGTTCCCTATGATTGTCTGTAGAATAGAATATATTTGTGTCATCAGCAAATAATATGAGTTTCATAAGCTTTGAAACATTGAATATATCATTTATGTATATGTTGAATTGCAGCGGGCCCAGAATTGATCCTTGTGGGACCCCACAACTTATCTCTATGGTTTCTGATGTAAATTCATCAATCTCGACAAATTGTTTTCTTCCCGTTAAATAGCTTTTGACCCAAGTTAGCGCTATTCCTCTTATCCCATATACAGCGGGGAAAATAAGTATTGAACACGTCAACATTTCTCTCAAAAAACATATTTCTAATCGAGCTATTGACATGAAATTTTCACCAGATGTCGGCATCAACCCAAGTAATGCACAGATAGAAAGAAATCCAAACATTAATGTCCATAAATGAAGTTATGTGTAAGAAAGTGAAATGGCACAGGGAATAAGTATTGAACACGCTTACTGAAATGTATTTAATACTTAGTGCAAAAACCTTTGTTGGTGATTACAGCCTCAAGACGCCTCCTGTATGGAGAAACCAGTCGAATACATTGCTCAGGTGTGATTTTGGCCCATTCATCCACACAAACTGCCTTCAAATCTTCAAGGTTCCGGGGGTCTCTTCTGTGAACCCGGATCTTCAGTTCTTTCCAAAGATTTTCAATTGGATTCAAGTCTGGTGATTGACTGGGCCATTCTAGCAGCTTTATTTTCTGTTTCTTCAACCAGTTGAGTGTTACCTTGGCTGTGTGCTTGGGATCATTGTCTTGCTGAAAGATCCACCCTCTTTTCATCTTCAGCAGCCTGGCAGATGACAGCAGATTCTGATCAAGAATGTCTCGATACTTTTCTCCAGTCATTATTCCTTCAATGATATGAAGTCTACCAGTACCACATGCTGAAAAACAGCCCCACGCCATGATGCTCCCACCTCCAAACTTGACTGTTGGTATGGTGTTTTGGGGGTGATGTGCGGTGTCATTTTTCCTCCAAACATGTTGTGTTTTATGACATCCGAAGAGTTCAATTTTGGTCTCATCTGACCAGAGTATCTTCTCCCAGAATGTCATGGGTTTCTCCAAATGTTGTGTCGCAAACTCCAAACGCACTTCAACATGCTTCTTCTTCAAAAATGGAGTCTTGCGTGGTGTGCGTGCATGGAGGCCATCGCGGTTGAGTGCATTACTTATTGTTTTCTTTGAAACAACGGTACCTGCTGATTCCAGGTCTTTCTGAAGCTCTCCACGAGTGGTCCTGGGCTGTTGGAGAACCCTACATACACAACGGGCGTTTGACATGAATGCGCTTATAGCAAATAGTGTTTACCCTACGTAACCACTACTTAATACTAGTGCATGTAGTCACAGTAGGAAGAGGTTTGGTGCGAAATGTTTAAGTGGGTTAAATCTCACAAATATTGCTCCAGGCTTTTTCCTTCACAGCTCTATTCAGATATACAAAAGACTTCCGGCCGGGCAAAAACTGCAATTACTCATTTCTCTTCCATGATCCATTTTCAAACGTCACTACTAGGGCTGCACGATATGAGCAAAACTTGCGATATGCGATATGAGTGATCAATGTTGCGATAACTATATAATTTGCGGTATATAAACAAATAGCAAAACAACCAAAAACATAATTAACATTTCATTGCAACAGTTTAAAAATTATACTCCAAATGACCCTCGTTGACGTAGGAGGCAAACATCTAACATAAAAGAGCTGCATCTGATTGGTCAACAACGTGAAAGGGTCCATCCAATTGGTCAAATGCATACATGGATTTATTTGATTCGTTAAATACTTCAAGCTGCCATAAGATTGTTTTAGCACATTTAAGGTAACCATTTATTGCGATTTTTGCTGACTTTTGCGATATGGATATTGCACTGCTTGATATTGTGATAACGATAAATTTGCGGTATATTGTGCAGGCCTAGTCACTACCAAATCCAAGTCCCTGATTGGTCAACGTTCAACTGGTTTAACTTTCAACGTGTTTTCAGTGGCCATGCGTTTTGTACGCGAAGCCTGAAAACGGTCTTATAAATGTGCATAGCAACTCGTGAAGACGCATTTTGAACAGGGAAGCCCAAAACACACATACACGCGCCTTTACATAGACTTTCTATTGGAAGAGGTCGCTTGAACACACGTTGCTGAGGCCAGAACAAAGCTAGTAGTAAACCTAAGAAACATTACATTTAGCACAGAACCCATTTTTGAATAAATTAATGATACTTAGGAGAAAGGAGACGGATAAACCAGCGATCCCGATCAGGTTTATGAATCAGAAACACAAGCTAGCTCCGATGAACCAAAGGAAAAAATATAATTTCAAGAAATATGGTGCCTGGGATCTGCACTCTTTAAAAGTCAACAGTGACCCTGATTTTCAGTAGAGAGTTCTGACCTGCAGACAACTTGACCTCAGCTTGAAGCTACACCGATAACAGCTGCAGAATGACATGGATCTTAACAAACTAAGTCTGCAGATATTACAGCAAAGAGAACTCTTTAAAACCAGAAGGATGGCTGTCAATCAAGCAGCAGCAGAAGAAGGAATACCAACCTTGGACAATCGACAGGATAGGGACCCTTTTTATTTCACGTCATTCATTACCTTATAATTATAAAATTGCTTAATCAATATTGAAGATGGCTAAAGTGATTGATCTCTAATTATTTCACTTCACTTGCTCAACAAAAAAAATAGATTCATGATTCTTTCTAATGAAAAAAATGCTATGAATATTTCAGAAATAGTTATGTCTGACTGTTCTAATGAAAAAATAATTGCATCTATTTTTGATGCTTGATTATGAAGATTTCTGAAACAGTGTTATGCATATTTTTTCTGATATAGTGTTGTTTTTAATCATAGTCATGCTTTTTCTAATGAAAATAATCTGCATATTTTTTAGATAACTGATCTGCAATTGCGATGTTGATTTCCAAAATAGTTATGTCTATTTTCACATAATAATTAAGTAATTCATCCTTGTCGTGTGATTTATTGATACTTAAGGATCCTTAATTCTGCCTGATAGAAGTAATAAACCAGATAATAATAAATCATGTAATAAAATGGTTACAGTAAAACAGGGGTGGATTACATAAATTTGCTTCCTTCCACTCCCTTTCAAGAAATCTTTGATTTAATGTCTAGTTATCCTAAGTTTGATACGTCTTCGTATGAATGCTGATTGTTTTGTCTGTTATTCTTGCTTGAAATAAACCATTAAAAAAAAATGTAACCTTCCTCTTTATCAAGAAGGAAACTCTTGATAGTGGTCAGCTGGCATCTGCTTGTCATTAGATGTAAATCTTCATCAGCTGCTCGGGATCTTTGGAATCTTTTTTTCCTCTAATGTCTCCTTTCTCCCTCTGACAGGAGAAATGTGCGCCGTACTGGCCCACGGCCGAGGAGAAAGAGATGACGTTTAAAGACACGTGCTTCTTGGTGACGCTGATATCCGAGGACGTCAAGTCTTACTACACCACCAGAATACTGGAGCTGCAGAATCTTAGTGTAAGCAAATGCATCATCCAGGAGAATGTCCTCAGTGCTTCCGGAGGCTGTTGCATTACAAGTGTTTATAATAATGACAAAGATCAGGTTTGCAGGGTTTTTTTGTGCCTTAATGTAGGGTCTCTTTGTTTCATATGTCAACATTCCGCAGTTTTAAAGTATGGAAAGCTTTTAAAAATAAATAAAAAAGTAAATTTTGTAGATTGTTTGTTATGGAAATCGTTTTTCGGTATCGTTCTTTTCTAGCAAAAGTATTTTTTTAAAGTAAGAAAAGAAATGTTAGTCAAATAAGTTCATTTGTCTTTGTTTAATAATTTGGCTCAAAACTTTTATTTTATTACAGACTGGAGAGAAGAGGAAAATCTACCATTTTCATTATACCACATGGCCTGATTTTGGAGTTCCAGAGTCTCCGGCGTCTTTTCTTAATTTCCTCTTTAAAGTGCGGGAGTCGGGGGCACTGGAGGTGGACCACGGGCCGGCCGTGGTCCACTGCAGCGCCGGGATCGGACGCTCTGGGACATTTTCATTAGTTGATACATGCCTGGTCCTTGTAAGTTCTGCCTTTTTCTTACCTTTTATGTGCACAGCATCATTTTGCAGGCTGCCGGAAGATTAACTAAATTTCCCTTCGGGGATTAATAAAGGTGTTCTTGAATCTTGAATTATAATAAGAACATATAGAGTTATATTATTTTCAGACCTTTGCTATGCTAAAATGGCAACAAACATCGTTAGGAGCCTACTGCAGACAAAGCAAAATGCTGAGAGGTGATGGATAATTCCTCGTGATTCACAAAGTCCTGTTCTTTTCTAGATGGAAAAGAGGAAAGAACCGTTATCAGTGGATATCAAAAGCATCCTCTTGAATATGAGGGAGTATCGCATGGGTCTGATCCAGACGCCTGATCAGCTTCGTTTCTCCTACATGGCTGTCCTTGAGGGAGCAAAGCTCATTAGGGGGGACGCGTCCATTCAGGTAGCTGTTGTTTCCTCTTTTTGAAACGGTCTGTTTCTGTCGTTCTTTGATTTTCAGACAGTTTAAAGAATGAAAATTGTGTTTTTGGTGTTTTTTTTTAACAAGTCCGATTTGACATTAATATGAATCAGGAGCAGAGGGGAAAATATTGTATTTTTGACGTAGAAAATATGTTGTTTGGGCTATAAAAACATTTCAAATTAGGGTAATATTCTTTTATTGATTACATTTAATGGCTCTAATACTCATTGTCCCGGTTCAGAACCAGTGGCGGGAATTATCCAGGGAAGATCAGGAACCAGCTGTGGAGCCTCCAGCTTTAACTCCCACCCAAGCCAGGTCTCCCACAGAGCAATACAACGGAAACCAACGAGGAGGTCAACCAGAGACGGGAGGAGAGTACAGACTGGACTGCAAAGAGCCGTCACAATCTCCCTTCAAAGAACAGGAACTGGACGGCAACACAGCACAGTCAGTGCCGCGAGCCTCATAAAAGCACACATTTTAGTATGGAGTCAGAAGTAATCCTGTAGATGTAATATCAACCTGCTTGCCAGAATGTTCATGTTTTACACATATTCTGTTTGCTCAATTCAACAATGTGAGTTTAAAAAAAAGTTCTGTTAAGTCTCAAAAAAGTTAACAGCTTCTATTTCACTCAATGTGGTTTATTTACTAAATGATCCTTTTTATTGCAGTAAACGACGCAGAGAAGACAGTATTTCCAAATCTGGAACCATCAAGACACCCCAAAGCAAGTCCAGGACAAATGACTCGGAGAGGAAGAGGAAAAGGTGAGGTTTGGTTGACGCTCTTCAACACAATCCAAGCACCATTTTCAGGACAGCTCGCAAACGGAAGCATCTGGACCTTTAATACACGATCATACACGCTGCTGATGTGCTGTTCTGTGCTCATTTAAACAACTTTTTGTTTTAGAATGGTAAACACTGCTCATTTCCTGTCAGTCGAATGGTTTTTGCTGCAGAATTAAAACAGAATTAATCACCGATAATTGTTCCTAAAACTTTTAGCAGAAGTGGGGAGCAGAATAGTCAGTAGTCTGTGTAGCATCAACTCAGTGTTTAAACACGTTTATGTCATGATGAGTCTACCAGCACTAATGCTGCTTGAATGTTAGTGATTTACAGACATGAGCAGGTAAAGTTCAATAAACAGAAATGTCAAACATGTAATTTTGGATGTGTTGATTATGATGGATAGTTTAAATTTCAGACTACCTTCCTGTGATGTCTTTGGATCAAGTCATTGTAAAAGATACTACCTTGTACAAAGAAGTACACCCAAACCATAATGTTGATCTGCAAAAAAAAAAAACAAACAAAATATTCACAAAATATTCCAAAATCAAGTCACGAAATCAAAACACACGTCGGTTGTGGGAATCGAGGGAAAATATTTTCTAAAGAAAACTTTTGTTCAAGCGATCTTCACAAAATTTACAACCACAATAGAGTTTTTTGGGGGGGGATTTTTGACCTCGGAAAAAGGCCGCCACCCCCCCCCCCCCCCAAAAAAATCCCCTGTAGTTCCAGCTACAACTTAAAACTCCTAGAGATTTTGATCTTTCTCCTCTAAGCCTCACTGGGAAGCTACTCTGGGGAAAAAATGGGTTAGTGTGGCGAGCTCACAAAAAGGGCTTTCTCTAGTTGCTCGCACACTTTTTACTGGAATATTGGGAACATTTCATTCATGAATCTTTTGCTTCAGCTGAGCACTACAATATGACACATGATGCGAACATATAAGGAATGGGGTTGTGGCTAACAGAAACCTCAGTGTCCAAGGAAATTCCCACATTTACTTTTGCTGATTCTTTGTTTGTCATCCCCCAGGCGACCAAAACATAAAACGGTTGTTATGGGGATAAAACCAGCAGAAAAGCTGCCATTCTGAAAAAAAAAAAAGTGCTTATCACATGCAGCTCTGACCAGGGTTTAAGAAGTTTAAGGACGTGTAAGGCGGGGCAGAAGTGATACAACGGCGCTCGCAACTTTAATCATTTTTCAAATATCATTTAATAAAACCGGATTATATTCGGTAATGAAAAACTGCTTTCCTGTAACCAGCCATTTAAATGTTACAGAGGTGTTAATTTCATCAATAAAATGACAAATCTTTCCATGAGATCTAAATGAAAAGCTTTTTGGCCTTGAAGGAGGGAGAACAGCAGTTGTTCATGTTGTTCACAAAGGCTTTAAAGAGGACAAACGCTACAAACCCACTCAGTGAGTGAATCCAGACCAACTTCTCCTTTGTGTGTGTTTTAGGAAGAGGCAGAGCTTGGTTCCTTTGTTGCTTCTTTTGTGCAGCGTCGCCTCCCTAACTAGCGTCTGTCTGCAGCTCTGCAGTCAGACAGTCAGACAGTCAGACCTGCTCCTGCAGCCGTTTCTGAGAAATCTTCCGTTTTGTGTTGTTGAAGCAGCCGCTCAAACAAAGCCCACCACTCGTCAAGTGAGGTCTTACTCTACTGTTGTGGTTTTCCTGGACAGTTTGGGATGCATTTGCTGCACATGACAAGAGCTGGCCTGTCCAGTGGGGGGAAATGTATATTCACCCCCCTCTGAGGCAGCAACAACACCAACAACAACCAAGAGGAACAGGTTTAGAGGAAGACATTTACCTGCTGCTTTTAAAATCCAACACCTGTTGTACGTGGAGGTGTGTGTGTGTGTGTGTGTGTGTTTGGCGTCTGCTGTGCCCTTGTCGGTGTTGGGGTTGATTTTTGCTTGGCTCCTGTGGTTTAGAGTTGTGTTATTGCTGGCTGCGCTCGAGCATGAGTGTGTGTGAACGATGTGGTGAAGGATTTTTTTCTTTTTCTTTTTAAAGGTCATGAAACTGAAAACAGTTGGGGTTTATGTTGTGCAGCATATATTCAGATTTGGCTGCAACGTGCAAAGGCAAAGAGTGCGCAACCAAATTACTTTTACAGTCAGTTCCCTCTGAAGGGATTTGAAAGAGAAATTGTTTGTATTTCGTTGTTAAGTGATTAAGTCGGGACAGAAAATCTTGAATTATTCATTTGCCATAAGAAATTGTCCCCAATAGTGCTAATTTAGAGGTAAAATGTGAGTTTTGGTCCGAGTGAAGGCTTTCTTTAACGGTTTGTTGCATGGGTCTGTGTTTTCAGTGCAGCTCCAGACTTCCTGTTTTTATCATCTTTGTCGTTTTTACTCATAACTTTTGGGTAATTCCTGCATTTGTTGGATTGTGGAGTCTGCAAAAACCCTGCTTTTGTTGTGTTTTAGTAGACAAGAAAGTGGAGCTTTGGAAAGCTTTTGTGTCTGTGTTTTGTGTGTGTCTGCCTATGGCTTCACTTTTCAAATGGTTTGTAAATGCTGAAAGCCTAAAGGTGTGCTTTTATTGTTTTATTAAACTCTCAGGCCCATAACAAAGAAAATCTCCTTTGCCATAAAGGAGTAAAAGTCAGTTGTGACTGAACTGGTTTGATTTCCAAGAACTGAGTAATTGTTGTACATTTTGTAAACCTTGTGCGACTCGCATCATCAAAATGGTTGGTAAAAGAATTCCAGCTCCCATTTTTAATGTTTGCCATGTTAGGTCGACCTGAACTTAAAACAGGATCAATCTCTAGAGTCGTGTCTTTTCAGTGATGCAGCGCCCCCCTTTGGTCAAAAGGGCGTTTGAGTTTCAACCATTGACTATATGAGAAGTGGACTGAGTGACTCCTCCCCCCGGTGTTCCAAACAGGAAGTACCTGCTGGCTCCAAGAAGCCAAAATCCCATAGACTTCTATAGAGACATAAATAACTATTACTCAGTCATTCTGTTGGTCAGAATAACCATTCCTACTGTGTTACCCTTTTTTTAACATGTTCTTACTAATCCTAATTTTTAGCCATGATATTTGATATTTTCCAAAAGTGCAAGTTTTTCAAGTTATAAACCGACCAATCAGATGCCTCAATAAAAGTATGTGATCTCACGTCGCACGTTGGAATTGCGGTATTGGTAGAGGTGCTGACTTCCAACAAGCTCACTCCTGATTGGTGGTGAGAGTGGTTGCCATAGAAATGTTGAATCAGACCGACTCGGATCGATCACAGCTTTCTGACGTTGTCTGGTTCCAACATGGCGGCGTGCGTGACTTCATTTGGTCGGAGCTGGAAGTAAACCCACCGTTTTCTATGGATGACGTCACGCTCACTCGGTCCAGTTCTCATACACACTCAATGGCAATCCAAAAATAAGTCTCATAATATTTGTTGGATAATATTCTATAATCACTGACACATGTTTTTGAAATAAACAATGTTTTTTTTTATTTTTTAAATACATGTACAGTTGTTTGTGTCTGTTTGCTCGGCTGCTCTACAGATACGTCTGCTTTGGCTTGATTGATAAACGTGGCATGAGTGTCTTTGATTGCTATGATCTATAGCTGTTGATTTATTTTGATTCGTACACTTATTCTGCTTTCCGTGTGGTGACAGGGTGAAAACCAGCGACTGCTAACCTCCGCCACCTGCAGCCACACCGCTACAGCTCCGCCAACACAGCCAACACCGGCAGGGAACTCCAACCCTCTCCTCACCTCTGCATTCTTCTTCCTCCAAGCTACTCTTCCCCTCTACTTCACTTTTGTCCTCTTTAGCCGTCACGTAGCACAACTCCATTCTTCCTTTATATCGTTAGCAGCCCTCCTCCTGACCTTAAGATTTGGGGGATATTTGTCACCAATCCTCACTGGACTGTTTACGGTGAACACTTTGACATTCTTTGAAGACGAACACCAGCGGTTTACCTCCAGACAACTCAACACACCTTTAGTGCTACTTCCTCATCCAAATACGACTGTTTTTTGTTTGTTTTTTTTAAATGTTTCCTTCCAGCGGTTTTTCATGCTCGTTTGCTTTTATGAGACTGAAAATATAGGCTATGCATTGCCAATTTGTAATGCTGGTCACATGTGTATTTTTGGAGAAGAAAAAAAATCTATTTCAAACACATAAATAAAAAATGAAAAAAAGTTCTATTTTTTATTTTTAAAAGACATTACTTGAAAGTTTTTTAAGGTGATGTGGGATGGTCTGATGACAATCACCGCTTCCTTCCACAAATACCAGTGGCATGACGTGTTTCCGCCATGTACATAGTACTCTTTTTATTATTATTATGAGTAAAGATGTATTTTTTTGCTTGTAAAGACGAAATAAGAGGGAGAGCTAATGTTGAAGAAATAACAGCTGTTGGGAGCTGCTCTCTTTTGAAATGTCTCAAGTTGTTTTTCTTAGTGTAATCTTCTAATAAAACTTGTATTTGCTTAATTTACACACATTGCTTTATTTTGTTGTGTTTTCTGAGTTAAACTCTACATAGTTGTTGTCGGGAGCGATCTCTTCTTTGCAGGAAGCAGCTAAAACAAAGCTGGAAGAGAAATCCACAAACCTGCTGGATCACTGAACGAGCATTGTGCCGTAATTCCGGCCTGTGAGCTGTGAGGAATCAAATTACTCATAGGTGGGACTGCCAGGAATACAGCATGGCAGCCGGCCAAGCACTTTCAGTTAGGAGGGAGGAGACGGGACAAAGTCAGAGTAAAATGTAATCACAAACGCAATTCCCATGAAAATATTTTATTGTGGAAAACATTGGAACACTGATATTATCCTGGAAGTGCTTTCCATTTCCTGACATGCTTATGTGACGTTATAGGAAAAGGGAGATCTTCTAGGGGTCAGTGATGCTTGACGGTGTTGTTCAACGTCTGCAGGAGGAGTTTTGTGTGAAAGAAAAAGCTGCTTTGAGGCTTTTAATTTGTTAAATAAAAGATGAAAATGACAGGTGTATCAGAAAAGTGCAGGAGGGATTCCACTTCCAAACAGGAGACTCCAAGAAGTAGGAATTTTCCATTTGCTCTTCGGCTCCTGGTCCTAAAAATGGAAATAAGAAAAATGATTCATATGCATTTGTTAGTTTAAACCTCTACACTGGATGAGCTTTGTCACATCAGCAGGTTTTCTGTCTTTCTAACCTGGTTGTCCAGCAGATGAAGCCAGTCGTTGAGATGATTCACCAGAGCGAAGGCGTCGGGAATGTTGTCTCCTTCAGAACAGAAGAGCAGCAAGACGGCGAGCCGGAGATCCTCTGCACAACTACACACAGCACGAGATCAGATACACAAACAAGAGCTGCAGTTGTTACATTCTGAACTTATTCTAAACTTTTTCTGACTAAACGCAAAGACTAAATGAATCAATAAGATTAAGTCATATTTTCTTAAATTCAGGCTTTAAAAAACCATCCTGATATACTTCTGTTTTACTTTTAACTTTATATTCAAAATCCCGGTTTGTATCAACCTTTTGGCTCTGAAGCTGCGTTTAAAACACGCTTGGCGGTGGACGAACTTCAAATGAAAAGTATATAAATGCACATTTCAGGTTTAACGTTGAAAAACCTGCGTTCACGCATAGCTACAGACATTTTTAAGATCTACGTACAAAATGTGAGGCCATTGATCACATGCTGAAAGTAAAACCAGGTCAAACTTTGGCCAATCAGGGACTCTGCTTTGCTAGTACCGTGTAGATGGCGTCATTTTTAATTCACAGAAGCACCAACAGTTTGTGAATTGATCAAGAAGGAGAAATAAATAATTGCGATGGTGCCTGACACAAAGTCTTGCAGATATTGGAGTGAAGCTGTCAAATGCCCGGCGTGTCCACAGCTTACGACTGTTTCCTAGATTACAGAGCTCCTCCTGTAATGATTGTTCCGGACATCCTGGAAAGAGCTCCTCAGTGCTGTGATGTCATCACATTTGCTGCAGTCACAGGCCACATTGAAAACCACAGTAAGATTGACAATTTGATCCTGTGGCCCCTTCAGAAGAGCATGTTTTCCATAAACATTCCTAAATTTGACTTTTTATATATGTATGCATACAGTACAGACCAAAAGTTTGGACACACCTTCTCATTCAAAGAGTTTTCTTTATTTTCATGACTATAAAAATTGTAGATTCACACTGAAGGCATCAAAACTATGAATTAATACATGTGGAATTATAGACATAACAAAAAAGTGTGAAACAGCTGAAAATATGTCATATTGTAGGTTCTTCAAAGTAGCCACCTTTACTGCTTTGCTCACTCTTGACATTCTCTTGATTAGCTTCTAGAGGTAGTCACCTGGAATGTTTTTCACTTCACAGGTGTTCCCTGTCAGGTTTAAGAAGCGTGAATTCTTGCCTTATAAATGTGGTTGGGACCATTGGTTGTGTTGTGCAGAAGTCAGGTGGACACACAGCTGATAGTCCTATTGAATAGTCTGTTAGAATTTGTATTATAGCAAGAAAAAAGCAGCTAAGTACAGAAAAACGAGTGGCCATCATTACTTTAAGAAATGAAGGTCAGTCAGTCAGTCCAGAAAATTGGGAAAACTTTGAAAGTGTCCCCAAGTGAAGTCACAAAAACCATCAAGCGCTGCAAAGAAACTGGCTCACATGCGGACCAACCCAGGAAAGGAAGACCAAGAGTCGCCTCTGCTGCAGAGGATAAGTTCATCCGAGTCAGCGGCCTCAGAAATGGAAGGTTAACAGCAGCTCAGATTAGAGAGCAGGTCAATGGACACAGAGTTCTAGCAGCAGACACATCTCTACAACAACTGTTAAAGGAGACTGTGTGAATCCAGCCTTTATGGTAGAATATCTGCTAGGAAGCCACTGCTAAAGAAAGGCAACAAGCAGAAGAGACTTGTTTGGGCTAAAGAACACAAGGAATGGACGTTCGACCAGTGGAAATCTGTGTTTTGGTCTGATGAGTCCAAATTGTAGATTTTTGGTTCCAACCACCATGTCTTTGTGCGAAGCAGAAAAGGTGAACGGATGGAATCTACATGCCTGGTTCCCACCGTGAAGCATGGAGGAGGAAGTCTGATGGTGTGGGGGTGCTTTGCTGGTGAAACTGTAGGGGATTTATTCAAAATTTAAGGCATACTGAACCAGCATGGCTTCTAAAGCATCTTGCAACGGCATGCTATTCCATCCGGTTTGCGTTTAGTTGGACAATCATTTATTTTTCAACAGGACAATGACCCCAAACACACCTCCAGGCTGTGTAAGGGCTATTTGACCAAGAAGGAGAGTGATAGGGGGGCTGCACCAGATGACCTGGCAAAGAGGTTTTTTTTTAATATGGGTAAAGGTGTCATGTTGGAGTCTCAGTACCTGTCAGAGTAAAGTCCTTTTGTGATGCCCCCTCCTGGGATGCAGAGTCGAGGCTCGGCCTCAGCATCCGTTAGTCCGGGAAAGGGCGGCGTTCGCTCCATCTCCCTCCAGCCCAACTCCTTCAGAGCATCAGCACTCACTCCCAGCAGAGACGGTGTGACCAGGTACCTAAGAGGAGAGCTGATGTACACGCAGATTCATCAGAACATAAATGTCTGTAAATGGTTACAAAAATAAACAAAGATGCTGTCAGACTGCAGGATTACCCCTGAAGCTGCTGGTCGTCTCTCTGGTAGGCATGGCTGCTGGACAGAACCATTGTTCTGGAGAAACCGCTTGCTTTGATCCAAGATATCAGCTGCTGGCGAAACCGTTTGGTCCTCGTCTGCAGTAAATAAACAAGTCAGAAATCTGACTAATTCCACGTAAATGTGGACGGGAATCAAATGGCTTTACCTGAATAATTGGGGCTCTGATCTGGAGAACTGC
Organism: Oryzias curvinotus; assembly: GCA_023969325.1. Classification (NCBI taxonomy): domain Eukaryota; kingdom Metazoa; phylum Chordata; class Actinopteri; order Beloniformes; family Adrianichthyidae; genus Oryzias; species Oryzias curvinotus. The sequence goes on from CM043716.1 coordinate 23,369,962, forward strand.
CAGCTTCATTTCTGCTGCTGTGTAAACTGCAAATGATTTATTTTACAGATTTGGTTACATTTTTATGAAATACGTTTTGTCTACACAATACAGTGAAATATTAAAATCTGTCAGACTGTCACATAAAGGCTGCAACAACATTTGCAGCACAGAAAACGTATCAATCAGACAGACTTTGCTGAACCCACACGTTACCTTCTGCAGGAGTGTGCAGCTCCTCTGCATCCTCTTTGCAGGAGCTGTATGGGTTGTTTCCAGCCATGGGGATGAGACAGTCTGTGTGCATGTAGCCCACTCTCCTCATGTTAAGAGTAGACACGATGAGGTCGACCGCCAACTGACCCACGTTACCAACAGATACAGCCGGCTAAGGGACACCCAAAGAAATAGGACAAATATTGAAGACAGCTACCACTTCAAAAGGCCCGAAAACTCTTTTACATCACTATCAAATAATACGGCACATTTCTCATGCCCTTTTCAAATCAAAACAACTTATCTAGAACTTTAAAATGTAGTATTTCACCCTAGTTTGTGAAACATGACAACATTAGGGCTAAAACTTTAAAAACAATATTTATGTCCATGCATTTATCATTCTAGAGGTGTTAGGAACCAAATTATTAATTAAATTAAATGTCAGAAAATGGCAATCGTCAATTAAACCTAACAATCTTTAGTTTTATTAGAGTAAATTATCTTAAGTGATGGCATTGGTTAATACATACGTGACTTGGTTTAAACCAATTAAGAAATGTCATAATGTCACAAGGCCATTCATCACAACAGACCTGACCCCTGAGTTTTCTATGAGCATCAAATCGCAGAGGAGCTACATTCTCCCTCTGACACCCTTTTACTTGAATGTATTACACTTTTACTGCTGTTATTTGTTGGAGTTCAATAATAATAATAATAACAATAATAATAAAGAATAAATCTACAAACTAACTAATTGAAAACCAATTACACCTATGACTAAAGTAAAAAAACAAAAAGAAGTAACACAGACTTGTTGATAGTAATATACACATTAAAACTGCTAAATTGCAGCAGAGAAGAAGCGTTAGCTAAGCGCTAGTGAACCATAAGTAACTCACCATGACGAGGGTAAAATCTTTGAAAACAGGAGGCGAGTCTTGCGAGGAAACAAACATGATGCTGAACAATGAGCGGACACAAAACCAGAGAGCTACGGTTAAAAAAAAAGTATTTACGAGTACGCTAATCAAAACTGAAAATTTGTAATATCTAAGCATACGCTTCCTCAAGTTTCCATGCCTGATTCTGTTGTATACGTTCGTGAAGATTTTGAGGACTGAAACTAGTTTAGGCATACTTCAGGAATGCCTGACTATAATTCATTAACGAAGATAACTTAAGAAAATCCAAAATCATTAGAATGTATTTTAACCTTTAAATTTATTGGTGTTGTAGTAGCTTTAGCATATTATTGTTAGTTTACCCCCACCTAGGAACAAAAACATAATTTTTTAGATTTTTTTAGTCAGGCTAGTAGCCAAAACACCCTTTAGAAATAAAATGGACAATTTGTCCGCTTTGAAGTTTTATTCTAACGGAATTCTTAAAGTTTAATTTATTTTTTACTAAATAAAAAAGGAATATGTTCAACGTCTGTCTACCTTTCTTTTATTGTTCTCTGCCTTTAGTTTCTTTTTTACTGCTTACCTTATTTTTTGTGTATCTAATATTTCCCCCCTCCAATATTCTTCCATATTTTCTAATGTATAATTTATTAATTAAAAAAATGCTAATGTTAGTGCATTGTACATAGTATTGCGCAGTACATTGCATAGTATAAGAGTTAATATAGTAAAATACTAAAGCGATTGTGGAGCATAATTAAAAACAAAAGTGAAAGCCATAAATGCTTTTTCATTTTCAGAATGAAGCTGCATTTTTTGACTCAAAATTAAAATGAAAAAGAAGGAGATCTTGGACTCACATTTTTGTTGTTCTTTTATTTATTCAAGTACAAACAAAACCTATGATTATACAGATTACAATTGAATTTATTGACAGATGAGCAACTGAGTAATTTACAACTATATCATACAAGAAAAAAACCATACATGAGATAGAATTTATAAAAAAAAAATAAAGCCACTCTTTACAAACTCCTAGATTTTCTGCTTCTCAGTCCTACTTTTACAGTGGCTTAGTTACCTTAGTTAGTTAGAAAACATCTATTGGTACAGCTCTTGGCCATGTATGTTTTATATAAGAACTCTATGACAGCTGTAAATTTAAAGACATAACGTGATATAACCTGCGACAGACTGGCGACCTCTCCAGGGTGCCCTCTGCCTTTGCCCGCAATTGGCTGGGATAGGCTCCAGCAGCCCTGTGACCATGAAAGGGGCAAAACGGAAGAAGATGAATGAATGAACTTAACATAATCTTAAACTTAATATATTCCAAAAATCTACTTTGATTTGCTGTCCAAAATGTTTTACAGAATTTAAAGTTAAAAAAATAAATGATTCAAATAATCAGTCTTAAAATCCCCATAATGCTAAACCAGAAAACGTTTTTGCTCTATAATTTCAATGTATTACCATGATAGCATTTTTAAAGCTTGACTTCATTGGGAACCTGACTTCCTTTTACAACAGCGACAGCGTTCTCCACCATCAGCTGCACCATCTTTCTCACTGTGGTGTTGGTGTTGGTCCCTGCATGGGGAGTGAGGAGCACATTGGGAAGGCTGAGGAGAGGATGATCTCTGCACAAAGAGAGCAGCAAAGCCCAGTCACATGACACTTTTATTCCATCGTTGCTTTTGTGTTTTTCATCCGTTTAAATAAACCTTAAGATGTCAAATGTGTTGTTACCTTGGTAACGGTTCAGGATAAGTCACATCCAAAGCTGCTGCTTGAATAACTCCTGATTGGAGAGCCTTGACCAAAGCATCCTGGTCTACAACCAAACCTGTTGAGTCCCATATTAAAGTAAATATGGTTGCAAAAAAATGAAATCCGATCTAATCCCCACCTCTGCTGATGTTGACTAGCGTAGCCGTGTCTTTCATGAGGGCCAGCTCTCTATGACTGATCAGGTGTTTGGTTTCAGGGCTCAGATTGACCGCCAGCACAACAAAGTCAGACTCCTTCAGCAGGTCGTCCATGTTCTTGCAGTAAATAGCCCCCACAGCCTCCTCATCTTCCAAACAGCTGAGGAACAACAGAACTCAAAGTTTACAAATGTGTTTGTTTGGATCTATAGCTGGATTTCAGGGTCACATCGTTAAACATTGTCACATCATTGTTACCGTCTTGTTCTATTGTGATATAGAATCCGCATGTCAAAGCCTTTGCCCCTCTCAGCAATTTTGTATCCAATGTTTCCCATTCCAATAATTCCCAGAGTAGATCCTGAGACTTCAACTCCCATCAGGCTTGATGGTAAATATGTGGTCTTGGGATTAATAGAAATTAAGTGACCTGTAGAGGTGTAAACCAACAATCTTTTGTCCCCACCCTTACAGAAGAGGTATTGAAGAATAAAAATGTGAAATGATCAATTTCCAGTTTCCCCTCACCTTCAACAATCTTCCGTGCAGATGCCAGAAGCAAACCCATGGCCATGTCTGCAGTGGCAGAGCTCACCACCCCAGGTGTGTTGGTCACCTTCACTCCAAGACTGTTGATGTACGACACATCCAGGTGATCGATGCCCACTCCTCCATTGGCAACCACCTTCAGCGACGGCAAGGAAGTCAGCAACGACGGTTCAGCTGCAGGGCAGCAGTTCCAGACAAACAAGGCCTGGATTTTGGGGCCATACACCAGTGGATTCTTCAAAAAGTCTTTATGGCAGATGAGCTGGAAGTGCTGTTTCATTATGCCAATGACGCCTTCCAGGTAACCCTCGCCGCCCACCTCGGAAAATAGAGCCCATGGTTTTTCCTCAGCCATCACCTAAAATAAAACGAAATTTAAATGTTACAGCTGTAGAATATATGAGAAAATGACATCATCATGACACATGATATGATCAGGACACAAACATGTTTATGGTTTATTGCCAGCGATATTATCATTTAATTTTAAAGAACAATTTTATGCTTTTGTTTTAAAGTCAGTAACTTCCGTTTTAATACAGGAAATGTTTTTGGGTTTGATGCAATGTGCTGCTGGTGAATTTTTTTAATAAATGAATGGGCGGCGGAGCCATACGATTGTTTTACATGTGGATGGCAACGTTGGCCCCTCTACAGAGCCATTCAAACGAGTAAGACAGTCTCTTGTCGTTCGTTGAGTTTGTTGGATTCAAGATTGAAATGAAAGAAACAAGAAAGTGCAATGAAGAAGAAAAATTAACGATAATTTTACTATATATATATATATATATACATATATATATATATATATATATATACATACACACACACACACACACTATTTTTTCCATTTCATTTCTGATGTATAATAATTTCTGTTTTTGCCATTTCATGGAAATAAGAAGAGATTAAAAACAGTTAGTTTAATACTTTCAAACATAAAGTCGAAAAGCTGGGGTATTAACACCCAACAGTAAAAATTATTTGTTGCTTTTAAAGTATTTGACATAAGTATTTCAACGTCGTGTAGGGATACCATTTGTCTGCAACATGTACCAAAACCCACTGGGGCCATGTGGTTCCTGGCAGTATTTGGAGAAAAGGCTGGAGTGTGACCCAAAAATGTATGATAAATAATGAAGGAAGAAGTAGATGAAAGATGTGTCTTATAAGATAATTCACAAAACTTAACCCACCAATCAATTAAGATACATTAAAACAATTCACCCTAACTGTACCTTTTGCAAAGAACACCCAGAAACAATTAACCATCTTTTTGGAATTGTACTGAAAGTAGACTTTAGTTTTTACAATTAATCAAAAAACATATTCAGCCCAATTTCACTCTGAAATTTGGACATATAATTTTTGGCTTTCATAGTAAAAATGTGGACTCAAACAAAAATCTCATAATTAATCTTATTATTATTATATTTGGCAAATTCCCTATTCATAAAAGTAAATTCTCATCATCTTCTATCCCCCCTCCATATTAATCAAACAAATTGAAATGAATCTCCATACTATCTCTAAAAGCCTCAATCATAAAGCTGCACGCATATGAAAGTTGAGCCTTAAATGTTTTTGTGTAAAATGCATGTTATATGTATGCTCTGGCATATTTGAATGTTATTTGGTAAAATTGTGTTTTGTATAGTTTTCACTTCCATTGTGTTCAATAAAGTTTGTATCAATATTACTATCATTTGCATTACTTTTCTGTCAAGTAAAACACTTAAAATCAAGGTTTTGTTTTGTTAACTAAAGTATTTTTTTATTACTTTTCCTAATTTTTGTGACCATTTAGGGTTTTTTCTATAATTAAAAGAGGTTTGTAAATAATTTTGTGAATGTATGTAGGTTATGTGTTTATATTAACCAAATCTCTGTCTGTCAGTGAAGATATTCAAGTAAAGACATGCATAAATAAAGTAATCTCGTGTCAATACAGTAGTTTGTCTTTGAAGATTTAATTGATTATTAGCAAAAGATATTTTTGCTCATAGGAAAAATTATAAAGTAAAAGGTGACAAAAAACCTTAAACAGTCTGGAAGCCGACTTGATTATACATGCGACTTTCGCCCTTCTTCTACTTCCTGTGTGCACAGTTGAACCAGGAAGTAATTGAAATGACAGTGTGAAGGATTTCAAAACAAGAGCTTGAAGACAAACTTGTGAAGGAAACTTCTTCTGCTCTTGTCATACTCATAAATACAGACCCTGTCCAAAAAATTTAAATATAATGACAAAGTTTATTCTTTTCATAATTTTACCCTACAAAATTAAATCTAGATCTAGATCTTAAATTGGGGTTTCCAGTTTCCAGAAATAATCTGTATGATATAACATCAAAAAAGGACATCAAAAATGACATTCATATTAAATTATTGAAAATTATTATGAAAATTACTATAAAAATTATTATTAAAAGTATTGTCAAAAATGAGATTTATATTAAATAAATAAATATGAAACATTAAATAAATAAAGCTGCGAAAATGTAAAAAACATGTGGTCAACTGTAAAAAAAAAAACATAATTATTTAAATAATTAAATAATTAAGTAAAAAATTACACACTAAAAAAACAAACAACTGTACAGGAACAAAAAAAGGTATAGTATAGTATAGTATAGTATAGTATAGTATAGTATAGTATAGTATAGTATAGTATAGTATAGTATAGTATAGTTCATGCACACGTGGTGTAGGAAGTATACTAACCCTAGACTTCTTCAGATTAAATTGAAGCAGTTTTTAAAATATATGGTATTACATAAGTAAAACTCAAGTATATTACCTCACTTTAGTATAGATTAGGTATACTTGTGGTACACTTAAATACCCTACTTTTTGCTAAGGGAGTCCTAGAGGCAAAGCCACTGTACCTTCTTCAGTGGTTGATGACATGCAGATCTCTGCAGGTTTGTCACTTTCAGCAGCCTGGGTGCTTCTACTGGAGCCCACAGCTTTGTCACACGCCGGGCAAAGTGGACACATCGCATCATAGCTGGCAAGTTATTCATTTAATAAGCTATATGATAGAATTAAAAATAAAATAAAAAAGAACAGAGGCACTGGAAAAAGTCAAGAAACAGATGCTGAAATGAGAAAACACAGAAATGTTTTACATCAGCAAACACACATGTCTGTCACATCTCTTTTAAACATAAATCAATCTTTGATTTTAGTGTTTAATCATCATGAATTTGGATACAGATGTTTGTTAAAAATGGTAATCACGTGCATCTAAAATGAATAACATTTTATATTTTGGAGCTGCAGCTCTTACCTCTTCAGTTAGAATTTCTTTGTCTTGGAAACTTTGTTTTAAAATAATGTCTGCAGACAAAACACATCAATTCTTCCAGGAAAATTAAGAAAACTAAAGATAAAAGGGGAGTTATAATCTACTGACACCCACTGTGTCTACACAAGCAAAGTTTCGAGCATTCAAGCGATCAAAGGTCATCAAGCCCTTTCACTGTGCATAAGAGACTACAGATGATTGTTTTTTGTCCGAAATATTTTTGCACTTATTCCTTCATATACTTCTCTCTATTGCATTTCCTTCAAAGTTTGGAGAAATGTTAACTGATGAATAAAAAAGAACTTCATATTAATGCAGTTAACACATTCAAGTGTGCAGAGTTGGCAGGAAACTTGTAAAATGTATGGATTCTACCAGTTGTGCATTGAGCTAGAAATCATGCTGTAGTTATTGTTTCCTTACAAATAGCAGCATTATAATCAGGCGAACGTACAAGAACAGATACCACAATACTCTACACTAAGATTAGAAAAGGAAACAGGTGAAGGTGGTTTGAACTGTCTGCATATTCTGCAGGAAACACTTCTATAACTCTGACTGTGGTTTTGATAGTTTACTGAAGCAGTGAGCTGTTTAGTCACACAATGGAAGAGACACTGACAGCCGTGGGATAGGAGCTGTGAATGATTAATTTTCTAATGCAACTTTTTTTAAAGAGTTCTAGGAAAAAACAGAATTGAGTTCTATCCAATTGGTATAATCTGCAAGCCTTGCGCTTTTTCAGATATTTACAGGTGCATCACTTTACTGCAACGTTTGCTTCCAAATAAACAAGAATCAAGAGTGTCCTGGATGACATTCTCACATTTACTCCAACTCAAAATGGTTACTATGTTTCTGTGCATGTCTTCTTCCATGAAACTTCTTGGGAAAGACAAAAAGACACAGATTGGGACGAAGTTATGACAACAATAAAATCATCTTCAGTGTGTGTGAAACAGTGTCTCACAGTGAAAACTTCCATATTTCCAAACTGGCTAAAATGTATCCATAAATACATACATGCGACAGATCTCACCAGGGGGGCCACTTTGATTCACGTTTTGGTTTTGGTTCCTTAAATACAGTGTTTTGGGGGGGGGGGGGGGTAGTTTTTAAAGCATTTACCATTGGGATAAGAATAACTCCAAACCCACTCAGGCTTTTGTTTGGGATCAGTGAAGAAGGGTTACCTTAGCTCTCTGGGGGTCAGAGGATCATTGCTTTCTCTACATTATTGGAATGAAACTTGATCCTTCTCAAAATGGAAGGACGAGGCTCCTCCCCCTGTATCACACTGGATTCAAGTTGTGTTTTTTCATCTAAATCTTGAGAAAAGAAGGAACACACTGAGAGGTTCAGACGGTAAGTTTAACTTAGTTTGGAGAACCACGCCGAGGCCACGTTTCAGCACCGTGGGCCTCGTCTGTGTATGTTTGTATGTATTATATTATTTATTTAGCAGGAAAAGTGCTATACACAAGAGGGAGAAAATGACCTTTCTTTTTTTTCTTGTCATTTATTTTATATTCTATGTTCTTATTTGTTTATATTCTGATTGAATATATATCCTTAAATGTCTTCTCAAAATATTAACATTTTATTAATATGCAGCAATTATAGTTTTTTGTAATTGTTGTTGGGAGGAGGGCAAGAGGGAGGGGATTGTCATTGTTTTCTTCTGTTTTGTGTCTTCATGTTGAAACATTTAATAAACATAATTAAAGGCAAAACAGACTGCAGTGAACATTAGTCTTTTTTGTGGCAAGTTTCTAGTTTTTAACTTGTTTTCATCTGCCTCCATTCTTCCTCTGCAGCCCCATCCTTCTGTCATACATGTCATTCTTCACTACATCCATGAACTTCCTGTTTGGTCTTCCTCTAAGGCTCGTTCCTGCTCACTCCAACCTCAGCACCTTTGACCAACATCATCACTGAATGTTTATTTACCATGATCTGTTCCTCTGAGGGATTCATTCCAGATCCAATCCAACCACTGGCCACTGTCTCTAACTTTCTGTTAAAAAAAAAAAAAAAAAAAACGGAATTTGTTTATTTTCATTAGGACAAAAAAATCTCACAACCACTAGATGGCAGAAACATTGTCTGCATCATGCCAGCGTGAGGACTCCTCTATTTAGATCAGTTTAATTCCTACTGGAAGCTCTCCTCTTATCAAACTTCACAAATGGAACAATTATTGCTTTTATTTGTAGCATTTGTCACCAAAATCGTACACTAGTAGAAATGCAGAAGACTTGTGATGTAAACTTTTATAGCGTATGAGGTTCAGATTGTGGATGTAGGATTTGCATGAGACTCAATTTTTTGAAAACTGATTCCAATTTTCTCTAAACCACTAATAAACGGTCTAGGCTGTTGAAACCGCTGCTGTTATTTATTGCCTTATTTAACTCGTTATTTATGACCCGTACTTTTACTTCCACTCTGTATTATTACTATTTTTATTCTTACTCATTGCTACTTTGTTTTTCGTACTTTTCCAGCTGCTATATTCCTTGTTTTTGGCTGCTGTGACAACCAAATTTCCCTCCGGGGATCAATAAAGTCCTATCTTATCTTATCTTATCTTATCTTATCTTATCTCTTATCTTAAAGAACCAGACGGTTGTTTTTACTCTGCATATTTTGGCTGAAAAATAACACTCCAAATATTAAAGTTTGTCTGTTTCCCCTTTATTTATTTATTTATTTGTGTCACTGTCAATTATAAATCTCTTAACGATACATTGGCTTCTTCAATTTTTGCCTGCTTTGTTTTGTTTTAAATGTTTTAATTGTACTTTTTTTATGTTTAGCTGGGGATTTCTTATGACGTGTCTTAAAGCCATACGAGCTTCTGTAAAATTGCATCTTTTCAACTGTAGCTGACATTAAAGGTGAAAAGTCTGTTTTGAAGCAACTGCATACAGTGTGTATATGTGTGTGTGTGTTCCTGCATAAGATCACCAGGGAAGGACATGTGCAGATCAACAGATTACCCTCTTTTCACTGTTGCGTAATCTCTTCACCTTCATTTAAGGTGTCTCCTCATCTCCACATGCTCGAAATGATGTCCATAAAATTAAAATCCAACAAACTTTATTAATCTATCAACATAAATGACTTTTATTGGAGCAGAAAACTTTAAAAAGACATGAAAAGGGCTCAACTGTATTAAAGATGTGTTCCGGTGAACTAATAAGAAACCAAATGTTCATCACTTGTTACAGTGATCGACAGATGTGGTAGATTTAGTCCAGTATGATGGTCAGTCATGACGATTGATGGAAATAGTCTCTCTAGCTTTACCACAACTTCCTCTTCCTCACTTCACCTCCTCTGCTCTGTCCATCTTCACCACCTCCTCTCATCCAGGTGCATCACCCTGTTATCTCAGTAAGACTGTTAACTTCAAAAGGCCAGGAGTTGTTCAGGCTTTCACTAAGCCACTTCAGACCTCCAGCCAAGCTCCTCTTCATCTGCTGTCACGTCCCACAGCAGGTGGCCTTTTAGCAAAGTGCTGACTCATTTGGTAGACTCAGCAATTATGCCTCCTCTCCATTACACAGCGTTTTAGATCATACTATCAGTGCTCCTGCTGGATTTCATGGATGCATGACCCGTCACTGTCACATCAGGAAAACAAAGTGTTTTGTCACTTTTTTAAAAAAGTGATGAACATTTATGACCGCTTTTTAGTTGGGTGTCTGCACGCCAGCGTTGAACCTGCCATGAGGTGTCATTAGTAAGACACACGGAGACGCTGAGGACACAAGTCCTTGACTAAAACCCATCCTGATGCAGCTTATCAGTTCACCTTCAATGCTTCTAAACAGACAAACAATAAACAATTAATGGATACGTTTGTGTGGGATTCATGCTATTTCTTCACATTTTGAAAGAATTTTTTTCTCTGCTTTAACAGACATTAGATAATAAAATTCTTATTTGTATGCAACATTCTCAATAACAATAGTCATTGGATAATTTCTGTAGTTAAAATTTCAAATTAAAAGCTTTTGTTTTGACATTGAATTCTCTTTTCTGGACATATCATTAAAAAATAATAGCTGATCACATCCTCTGTCTTCTTATACATTAATCAGATATAGACCCAGTAAAAGTAGATTGGCTGTTGAAAAAAGTAATCATATTATGCAATCCTCCATGCAAAGCGTGCAACAACTCAAACAAAATATGACGTATCACACCTCGTCTTGGTTTATGTATCAAAGAGGAAGCTATTCGACTTAATTCATCCGTTTTTGGAAGAACATTAAGAGATCTAGAGTAGCCATGTCCTGATTGATGACATCAGTTTCTCAGAATGTTGTGGAGTACTTTTGATCTACTTCTCTCCGCTTATCTTCATTTGAGGTTTGTGGACATTCATTTGAGCTCAGCCCTCTCAATGTACCACCGATGTTTACAGAGATTGAAGAAAAGGTTTTCAGTGGACCATTAACCTCTCTTGTGGAGACAGATATCCCCATGTTGGACTTCAGTGACAAAGGAAAGAATGGAGTTCATGCTTTTCTTTGGAGCTGCAAGGCACCCAGGAACAGGCAGTGAAACAAGCCCAACATTGGGCTCAAATTTCAGAGGGTTTGTGGTGATATGTGGCCACTGGTTCTCTCCAAATTTGCATTGTTCATTCTAATCACACATTTAAACTTTGGTCTCACATAAAACAAAGTCTGTTCCAGAAAACATTGTTTGTTCATTTTGCAAATACCGTGTCAGGAAACTGAAAACAAAGAGCAGTGTCTTACAAGACTCACTCCAAAGAAAATCGGGTTTTTGGTGTTTTTAACTTGTTCTTGTGGCATTTTCTTTGATGATGGAGGACATATATAAAGAAACTTGAGTATTTTTTTTTAATCATTGTGAATCAGGAGTAGAAAAAAACGCTGTTTGAAAGGAGCTTCTTTGTGAATTTGAAAACTGTGCGACACGTTCCCTGCTAGGCAATGGGAAGGGACTAGATTACTGCTGCCCTTAACTTTCTAATGAACTCCTGGCACTCTGCAGAAACTATGTCCTAGAAAATGACACACGGCTTAGATTTGGCGAAATATAACACAATCATAATTAAAAGACCACTGGAAATGCTTTTACAATAGATCAAAAGATGATTGGGGTGGACTGGACTTCCACTGAGCCTGTGGAATCTGTGATGGTTTCCAAGCAGTGCATGTTCTTATCTTTGGTGCTCTGACTAAACGGGCCACAATCTTTTTGATTTTAATTAACCAGCCACTGCAAAATACCTAATTAGAGTGCTCAAATAACCATGTAGCCTGTTTTTGAAATGTAGGAGAAAATGAGAGCACCGTACGACAGCGCAATCATGGACAGAGAAGTCATTTCCACTCCACACAGAAAGGACAGAACCAGAAAGCTTCTTGTTGTGAGACAACAGAGCTAACCCTTTGACCCCACAGTAGAAATGTTGACATGCTTAACTGTTTAGTAACTGGTTCTAAAACAATTTCCAGATAAAGTTTTAGGCTCTGCAATGGACTTGCTACCTGTCCAGGGTGAACGCCGCCTTCGCCAAAACATTAGCTCGGTAGGCTCCAGAAACCCCATACAACCAAACAGGATCAAGCAGGAAAAGGAAGTTTTCTTTTTTTGCCTGAGAAGAACCCAGAATAAGGAAAGTTAGCCTGATATAGTACAGAAAGTACCACATGATCTTAATTTAGAATTAAAGGCATCATTTGATTTTACCGTATACAATACTGTTTATAAATACTGATGTAAAGTACATATATTTTAAAGTCCCACTCCAATCATCTTTTGATCTACTGTAAAAATGTTCTCAGTGGTCTTTTAATCATGATTGTGATGTTTTTTATTTTTTTTTTTGCCAAAATAAAAAATAAAACGGTCATTTTCTAGGACATAGTTTCTACAGAGCAGCAATAGTTTATTAGAAATTCGCCTCTGAGTTGTGGGAGGGACTGTTGGTGCTGAGGAACTCCACCCCCCCACCCCCCACCCCATTGTTTAGAGGTCGGAGCAGTTAGCTTGTGGCCCGCCCAGCGTATTTTCTACATCGCTGCTACAAGCCTTTTCCAACTACATTTTTTAATTTAACCCTGATTCACAATAATTTTATATAAAAGAATACTCACAAATGCAATTTGAAGTTTAATTTTCATTTTATATGTCCTCTATCGTCAGTAAAATGTCACAAAAGGATTTTACAAACACAAAAAAACCCATTTGTGTGGGTCTTTAAGTGAATCACCTGTTTTGGTAAGCTGGACTGTAAAATGTATGTGATTATTATTTTATAATAGTCAATGTGATGAGGATTTCATTGGTAAAAGGTAACAAACATCTGCTTGACCTTTTATGTGTGGAGAACATTTGCAAAAAAAAACTAAAAAAAAATAAGAGTTTGGGATGCCATAAATATATTGAAACAATCTTTTTTTTTCTACTTTTGAATATTTCCCATCTTGCTGGTGTTGCAGAAATGTTATGGAAGGCACACAAAACACTGCATAGCTGACACTTGTGTGGCTCGGATTCTTCTGAAACAGCTAAACCTGCATTGCACAGTGTTTGAGTTGAGGATCCATTCACGTGCTGGGATAATCCAGTCAGCCTGAACATTGGTCTGCTTCCAATGACGCACAGCTTATTCAGCCTTGTCTCCTGACTGCTGATAATGGAGCTTCATTTGTTTTCTTTCTTGTTTTCATTTTAGGAGTTCCAACAAATATTGCAACAAAGATTTTGCACTGTATTTTTTCAGCAGTGAGTTTAAAACTGTGATGCCATAACGATACACGCTCACAGATGAGAAGGTGCAACATCTACTTGAAAGATGCTTTTTTCTCTCTAAAACGTTGCAGTGCTTTGAAAGGGAGCACTGCTGGAGAGCAAATGTTATGTTTTGCCTCATCCTGAGAGCAGCATGAGTCTGACTTTATCTCATTAGATAACAGCTAATCAAGCAGAAAAGTATTTTTTTCTACTGTGAAGCTTAGTGGCTTCTCCAGCCTGTGTCTTTTACTTCTACTTAGCAGTGCTCTTAAAGCCCCTGTTACCTAATAACGAAGTCCACTTTAAGCCATGAAGATAGCCGCCCAGTTAAAAAAGACTCTTGGCAAGGGTGCTGCGATACACTGTTGTGTATTTATGTGCTTGAATGAGTGCAGGGTTGAGGACTGCTCTTCAGTGGGCAGCTAGTCAGATCAATGTTATGCAAACCTATTAGAGGTTGCAGCATTCAGGGACTTTCCCCTCAGGGTCAAACTTACTGATGAGCTTCCACCTCTGTTAAAAAGTAAATAACAATGTGCTGTGCCGATCAAAGTCTGCTGACAATAGATGCAGTGATTAGAGTAAAAAAAAATAGTCATTGCAGCAGTGCTACATTTGCCTGAGATTATTTGTAAAAGCACCTACATTTGAATCCAAGAGCTTGCAATTGCAACTTAAGGAAACAAACTTTGATGCAATTACAACTTCTTTTAACTGGTTCACCTAACAAGTAATTTGACAATTCTATTTCTTTTAGCTCTAACTTTTCAGCTTTTATATGGAATGGATTGGAAACAAGTTTATTTCAAATATATATATATATATATATATATATATATATATATATATATATATATATATATATAAAAGAGAATATAAAAAGGACATTCACACTCTGGAAAAGCAAAAAAGAAATAGATAAATTCAAAAAATAAACAAAGAAAAAAAACATTGTTATAAACATAATTTTTTTTCTTCTTTCTACATATGGACACATTATAAACAGCTATACAATTATACGTATTCGAAAAGGAGTGAGAAGAAGTATAAACTTATATAAACTCACCCCCTACTCCTCATCAGTATAAATTACATTAGCAAGCAGCTTCTTTATTTATATAAAATGTTTTATAATATAATCCAGGAAGCTATAACATAAATTAATTTTCATTGAGTACTGTCATAAAAACTGAGCATGAATTATTATTGAAAAATACTGTGCGCATATTAAGATAAAAATACACATACATATTTTTACATATGTATACTTACATATATATATACATCTAATATCCATCCGATATACTTGAATATCGTTTTAAAATCATATTTTTATATCTAATTTTAAACAGCTTTATGTTTGGACATTGCTTTATTTCAGCTTCTACACTGTTCCACAGTTTTGCTCCACAAATAGAAACACTGAAACATCTTCTATTTGTGCGTGCTTTGTATATGTAATAATTCTGTTTTATTCTCAAATTGTACGCTCCCTCTCTTTCATGAATAATAATTTTTGTATATTTGCTGGTAGCATGCTACATGTGGCTTTGAACATGTATAGTGCTGTACGCAGCTCCACCAGATCTGTGAGTTTCTATAATTTTGATTGTAGGAATAATGCATGTGTATGATCCAGATAACCCACGTTATGTATGATACGCATCGCCCTCTTTTGAAGTATTAACAGTGAATGTAAGTTCTACCCCATCAATCATTACATCAATGTTTTTCTTTACAGTTACCAAACAACATAATTTTTGTTTTGCTCAAATTCAAAGATAACTTATTAATATTAAACCATGTTTTCAACTTATTCATCTCTTTAGTTACATCTTCCAACAGTTTGTTTAAGTCATCACCATCACAGAAAATATTTGTATCGTCTGCAAATAGAACTAATTTAAATATTTCAGATACTTTACATATCATGTTGTAAAGCATGCATAAAAATAAAATAACTTAATATCTCTTACTTTATTACTGGTCCTCTGCAATGAGGGGAACTCGATAAAACTTGCAAATGTTTTGCACTTTTGGCCATTTCTGAAGGATCTCAACTTCAAATGTGTTATTTGTGTTTGCACTTTACATACTTGCTTGATGCATGCAATAAATCACTGTTGCACGGTCAGACTTTTTGCCAACTCAGGTTGAAGGACAGGCTCTAAGTGTACTTCATTAGGCCATTAAGATGAGCGGCTGAATAAGACCTCTGGGTTTGACTTCCTCTAATCATCTTACACTAAGCATGCCTGTCAATGTGCCTACCTGAGACCTCTTGTACTGGGCTGCTGCAGATGCATGTTGGACATAATCATAAGCTGGTTCTTTATCATCATGCAATACTCAGAAACAAGAAAGCTCATTGGGGTAGAATGTATCGTCTGCAAGTACGTTGCTTGAATCTTGTTTTGGAAAAAATATTTTAAAAAAAAGTATGACAAATATGATATTGTTGCAATGTCAAGACAACCTCTGGCTTTTGTCTTATTTGCAACAAAGAACAAATAAGAAAATCAAAAAAAGATAAAGTGAGAAAAATGGTATAGAAAAGACTGAAGGCTGAGTTTATGAGATTTTAAAAAGATAAGAAAAGGAATTTTCTTTTTGTCTCACAAAAAATAATTTGTGCCCACAAAATGCTAGTTTGGGAGCACAAATTCCTCATATGTGGGCATAAAATGCAACTGTGTGCCCACAAAATGTTAAGTTCTGTGCTCAAAGTAGCCTATTTGGTTGTGTGCACGAAATGCTAATTTGTGCACATACAATGTTAATTTGTGTGCACAAAATAGTGAATTGTGTCCACCATTTTTTTCATTTGAGTTAGCATTTTTTAATGGATCCAGGGCTCTTTACTATATGATGATCGTTTTTTTTTTTCATGAAAGCTGATGTTAGAAATGATTTAAGGATTCAAGGAGTGTTTATTGCCATTTTAAGTGAACAGAGCAGTTTCATAGAATTGGAATTTGCTTCGGTGCTAGTGTGCAACATAAAACACTTAAGAATAGAAAAAAGAACAACAGTAAGCAAAAATTAAAAAAAAAATGACACAATGGTCAGAACAATAAATAGAGTAAGTAGTGCAAACAGTGCGAACAAATGCTGCTTTTCCTTTTTTTTTTTTTAATTTCGAACTACACTGAGTGAATTAAAATGGTAAAGAAAAATGGTGTTATCCCATTTATCAGAAAAGCAACCGTTTTTGTGCTCACATGTTAACTTACTGTAGTAACCATTCAGGTGCTCGGCTTTCGTTGCCAGGACAACGACGCTCCCCATTGGTGCCCTACGCACCACGTGACCCACAGCATTGACGTCACAGCAGGAGGCTGCGGAGCTAAGCGGAGTCTGAGCGGCGGCTCAGATACAGGCGCCCGGAGTTTGGACTACGAGCGGCACCTAAACTGCAGCTCTCCGGTGCTTCCTTCCTGCTACACCTCACCGGTTTACCAGAAACTTTGAGCTTCCTCTCGCTGAAGTAAGCTAATGGACTATTAAAGGAAACTTTCTGCAAACCTTCAACTACAGCTTTAAAGCTAGGTAAGTTGTAGCTAATTTGTCCGTCCCGCCCTCTTAGTTTTCCCTTTTCCTACTTTATACATTTAACAATATAAAAAAGGTAGGAGGACGCACGTGCAAATTAAATTCCTGTTTTTAGGCACATAATCGTTCTTTTTGGGGGGTATTTGTCTATGATAGATGTTCAGAACAACTAAATAAACTTTTTTTTTTATTCCAGAAGTTGTTCTGTAACAGGACACGATGCTAGCAAGGATAAGGCTTTATCCACATTGTAATCGGATGAAGCAGCTCTTTTTATATCCTTAATGAGGCTTCATGTGTACCAGGGAGACGTCAGACATTTAACTTATTTTTTATTAGAGTATTTGTTCGAACAGGAAGCTAAAGTGCTTCTGCGGTGAGACATAGGATCTTCTTATTTCACCAAACACACACCAGACTCTCATTGAGGCAGGAGAGATAAGGCTGCTTAGTTCAACACTTGACAATTAGGTGGGAATATTTGGGGGTTTTGTCAAAACATCATTTCTAACTTAGTTTTCCAAATAAATGAGTTTTTGAAAGTGTGAATATCCTCTGACTTCCAAATCTGTCAGTGTTTGTGGTTGTAAAGGATCATTAGTGAGATAAAGTTTCAACATTTGCAAGCTAAATCAAATAGTATTGTAAATTTGGCAGTGTTTGTGTTTGTAAATTAGCATGTAACGCGTTTATATTTCTGAATTAAATCATCTTTGTGAAGGCCGTTAAAATGTTTAAACAACTTTAGCTGCATATTAGATATGAATAGGGCTGTAAAAATAGATTTATTAAACAGTTGTAATATTGATTTATTACATTCCTTAAAAAAAAACCTTTCTCTTAGTTTTCAGGTGCATGAAGTATTTATTAATAACTAAACAAAATTGATTGATATAATTGACACTGGTAAGTCCTAATCAAAACATCTCAGAATTTAGTTTTTATAAATATTCTATTTCCAAGGTTTATTATTTAAATGCTCCTGGAGATTACTAATCCTTGTTATGATGTAGAGTAGAATCATTCATCGTTAAATATATATTTTTATTTATTTTCTTTTAAATGTAAAAATAATACATATTTTAGAATTTGTGTTGAATATAAATTAGAATAGTTAGAAATTACACCATTTGTGGTGTTTATAAATAAGCAAATAATAAAGCAAATAGAGATGATTTGGAATGATAGCAGGTCTTGTAGAGCAGAAATGGAATATAAACTGGAGTCCGCTTCTCAGTGGCTTTTGCAGAGAAGTGTTGCTTCCTCTTTACACATTTTTTTTTAACTTGGTGGTTTGTGGTAAATAAATGGCTTTGGTTTGATGTGGGATGTAAATAGAAACGGATCATAATTCAAATTTTCTTTTACCTTTAGGTTCACTGAAATGTTTTTTTGAGGAGAGGAGGGGGTTTTACGGATGTTAAAACTGGACCCCCACCTTCTGCCCTCTAATTTGATGCAAACCAGGAAGTTCCTGCAGTTCCACCTAAAACCACTGGAGGCAGGTTCCACAGGGGAGTGCAGTGTTGCCTCATTTATTGCAGAATTATGTTCTAAAAATAACCCGCGATAGGAGAAATTCTTTATTTAAACCTCTCACCAGCGTTAGAAATAAGGGGGGGGGGGATGGCAAGTAAACTTGGTTGTCCTTGGATACCAATATTCAACAGCAATGAAACCTACTCAGATGTCAGTACTTATATCTTTATTTCTTCTATACATCTAATATCAACTGCCTCTTATGATGGACATTTAAAAAACTCTTTAAATATTAAAAACAAACGTTTTACTAAATATTGAAGCATCTGGTTACACAAAGTATTGCCAAAAACTTGAAACTAATATCTTTATAACTAGTATCTTTACACAGATTTAAATATATTGGTTCTATTTTTTTTATTTGGTTTTGATAATTGTTGCTTAAAGAATATAAAATACAAAGACTGTTGTAAAAATGTAGAATATCATATCAGTCCCATGGAAAAAGGTTTTTTCAGCTCATGTCAGTCAGTTCTGTTATGAGTAAAAGTTATAGTGTTTTAAATATTTTGTGTGTTTTTGGAGACCTCTAGCGGCCGCGCAAGGTACTGTTCAACACATTTGAATAATCTTTATTGAAAGTGCACATGCAGAAACAGAAAGGATTTGCTAGCATGCACGCACTTCGTTTATCAATTCCGAGGTTGCCAAAAACTAACCTTTGAAACTTGAAAAATAGTCGAAAATACCAAAATGTTGAATAAAAGACCAGGTTGTCACACGGACAACCATCAGGTTCATTTTGGTTGTCCTCCGTGAAATCTGGTTGTCTCGGACAACAGGATAACCGTTTATGTCGAACGCTGCCTACTATACACTTTATACACTTTTTTCAGATGTGAACATTTTCACACATTTCTCTCTTGTTTAAACTCAAAGTTCAAACCATGAAAAAATAAGTAGAACGAAAACAACAATCTGTTTGTGATCAAAGATTTATGCAGATTTGGCAAACTGAACTGATTGTCCAGGAGCCACGGCACAGAGGAAATTGATTGGCAAGGTCTACAGCCAATCGGGACACAGAACTGTAACCAAAACTGTAAAATAATTAATTGTAAAACTTGCAAAAATTTGACAAAAAAAACAAAACAAACGTGAAATAGCGAGACCACGACAGGTGAACCCTGTGATATAGTCAGGGAGCGCTGTGACTTCTCATCGACTCTCATGTTATAAAATCAGTTTTTCACTAAAAATAAACCAATTTATAATCTGACTCAAGGATCTTTATGATGTACATATCTTTATTCCCCATTTAGGATCACTGTGTGGAGGCTGAGTTTGAAAAAAAGCGAAATGTTGCACATTTTGTTGCATCCACGAGTGAACCCAACATAATTCAGATTTACTTTGTGCTGTTTTTGAACGGTTGTTGAGGTGGACGAGTCCGGTTGAGTCCGGTCAGCGTGTCCCTCCCTCTTCAGGGTTCGCGTTCGGCCCGTAGAATCTAACGTCCCATCGAAGATTATCCGTCCAGTTAAATGTGTGTATGATCTGAACAGGAATTGAAGCGCTCTTGTCACGTGAGAAAATACAGTCTGCTGGTCCAGAGGAAATGGAAAACAAACAAATATTTGTGTGGCTTTTAAACTTTTTATTTCATGTTAGTAATTAAGCTTTCAGCCTAACGAGAAGACGTTACAATCTACAGAGGTGTTGATACAAGAGTGGAGTCTAGCTAATGTCTACTGTTGGTTTTAAAGGCGTCTTCCCAAACATTTCAAGATGCTAAACTCTAACAAATGTTTGCTAAATTTAAACAGATGCTTTATTTTTGTCAGCGTGGGTTTCTTGCGGTTATACTCTGGGCCTGACTGGCTGCATCGACCTTACAGCTTGTAGTTACGCTTGTCGAAGCAGCAGAAGAGAGTTTTTAGGGAAAGCGGATGTGGAGAGAGGAAAAAAGGTTAGTTAAAAACTGCCTGTTGCAGAGGAGAATCAGCAAAAAAGGAAAAAACTGATTACAGCCTGTCGCGTGGATACAATTGTGTACTGATGTCTATATTTATCTCACTCTGTGGTTCAGATACCACTAACAGAGGGGACATTTTCCTTCACTATTTAGCACAAAATAAACATCCTACTCCCTTAAGGATAAGTAACAATTTCCCATGTTTTCCTGCCTTCTGTCTCTTTTGTGGGTCTAGTTTTATCTTAGAGTTGTTTTGTGAATCATCTTTCCTCATAATTCCCTTCAAGGTCTGGATTGTGGTTTTCTGAGGCACTTTCGACGAACAAAGCTCTCCTGCTCAACGCTTGTTCATTTGGATCTAGTCGTTGCCTTGAATTTCTCAAATACGGAACAAAAAGAACTTTTTATAGGCATTTTTAAAAGTAGGTAATGAAGTCATCTTTCAAGATGAGTGTGTAAACTTCATGCTGTCTGTCCAGAGGAAATCCGACTGCTTTGTTAGTGTCATCACAGAGTCCTGTGACATCAGGACAAACTCAAAATAATGACAATTTTGTGGCTATATAAAAATATGTGCTTAAAGGGATAAAATGTTTTTAGCTTTGGATCTTTTTAGAAATTAATTCAGAGTTGGCGAAAGATGTGCATCATCATCTAGAGCAGTGTTTTTCAACCGGTGTGCCGCGGCACATTAGTGTGCCGTGGGAAATTACCCTCATTAACTGATGTAAAAACATTTCCCATCTCCAGGATTTCAGCTCTTTGTTCATCCAAACAGGCCCTGATAAAACACTGAGGAGTTAGGGATATAAAAGATCGTAAAATACTTTTTTCTTTGCGTTTATTTTATTAAAGACATTTTGATAAGAATGACGCTACCGCGATTTAGCTGCAGCTTCGACTGTATTTTGGGAAAGTCCCGCCCCTTTAACTGTCTCCACCAATCATTCTCGGGGGGCTTAATCACATGTCATCAGTCTGACCAATCAGAAGTGGTTAAAGTCTTCACTTCCTTGTCCTGATTTAGCTCATAAAGTCGCTCAGTTCTAACAAAAATACCAGCTAAAGCTCGTCTTTAGCGGTGTAGCTTTCCACAGAATCCGGTATCAGACCGTGGAACAAGAGAACAAAACAATGAAGCTCCGAAAAACGATCTCCGGCCGTTTTATGTACCACATCTCCCATGATGCATTGGGTTGTGAGAGTGACAGCGCACAAGGAGATCTGTTGTTAAACGTCTTGAAACCAACGAACACACCTCAAATTGTTTTTAAATCTTCTAATTTAACTTTTATTGCATCTTTTAGAAAAAAACAGCTGCAGTTTCCAGCTTTTTCTGCAACAATTATCTTAAAAATGCATGTGAGATTGTGGAGGGACTGTAGATCAATACAGACTATGAGTTTCTCCTTTTTTGTTTAGTTTTTGGATGCTGGTGTGCCGCGGGATTTTTTTTAAGGTTAAAGTGTGCCGTGGCTCAGAAAAGGTTGAAAAACACTGATCTAGAGATACCACCACGTTACCATTTATGAATTTGTTTAATTTCTTATCATAATAATTTGTTGTTGCAGATTCATTGTTTAGTTTTATTGTTTTTTTTAAATATATTATTCAGATCAGATAAATGTTCTGGCATAGTTCTGGATGATATTTTGATGGGTTTTCTCTGTATGTTATGACACCTATTGATGCAAATATGGACAAAACCACTTCAGCTTCAAGTTGATCTTAATCTACTTGAAAGCAAAAACATATACATATTTTAATGTTATTTTATTTTATTCATAGCTGAAAAAGAAGTTGGGGGTGAAAGTTTGATGCATTATCATATAGGCCTGAGTTGATAAATCGATGATTCCATCTGAATTGATCCAAGCTTAATCGATCAATAATTGATCCATAAAAGTAGAGACTGATCTTTGATGCCTTTTTACAATATATGAACTGTATCAGAATAATATGAATATCTTCTAACAATATAAATTATTATTGTATTTCTATATTAATATGTGTACATTTAAAATTGAATTAAACTGAGTGAGTTGAAAAAAAAATGGAGAACATTTCGTGAATCGAATCGATCGATTCTGGAAATTATTGGTGAAACCCCGCCCTAATATCATTTTAAGGCTCAATCATTCAGCATGCATGAAACCAATATTTTAATCTAGTTTAAATCCTATTAAATCCTTATTACATTATTTGGAGTAATCTTTTTTTGTTTATTAAGTTACTTTATGTGTCAAGTTCCTATCAGTTAGATAAAAAAACAAAAATAAAATTACACAAATATTTGACGCTTACTTTAGTAGTGATTAGCATTTTGGATCAAATTTTTCCATTTGATTTATTTTTTAAATATTGTGGAGTGCAGTTCTAGTATTACAGTGTTAGACTCAGTTTGCAGTTGCTAGAAATTCTTCCTGGTTCTAGATTGTGCTGCACCAATATTGTTTGTTTTTGTAGGTATGTGACGGCATATGCTGTTTGTTGCTCATTATGTTTAAGACAAAAAGGATCAGATAAAAGTAGAAAAAAGTATTACTGTACGCCTGCTGTTGGCTTTTCCAACAACTATAGAAAGGTAATGGCTCCTAAAATATACCTTTTCTTGTAATTGGACAATTTTGATAAATTAAATTTGTTTATCTCTGGTTTAAAAAAACAAAAACCTATGCAGCTTTTGACTCTTTTTCTTTGGTCGGACTTTCCTGCGGCTCTGGTACAGGTGGGACCAATAGCGGCTCTCTGACCTTAAACTACACAGCAGATAGAGTTGCAGTCGGACATTCAAGGAGTCGCTGAAACCTGCAACACTTTGTCACGGTACTTGAAATGTGAGCATGCGTGCTGGGAAAGTTATGCCTGGCTGCAGCTGTGTTTAATAGAGTCAGCTGGGGCTTGTTTATAGATGAACTGATGCAGATATAAGTTCTGATGCTTGTAAAACTGTGTAGTCCTTTCATCCATTAGCAGGATCCTTATTTTGAAGCTCATTTAAGTTTGAAGTAAGTAGTTTTTTTTTAATTCTTGGTTATTATTGTGCGGATTGAGACGAAGCCTTAGCATGAAAATATTGAAAGTGGTTGTCAGGAGAAAGTTTGTGCTCAGTTTTTGGACTTTTAATATTATTAGTAGTTGGACGCAGATTAATAAACGTTTAAAGGCTTTGATGCAACATCACTTTCTAAATAAATAAAACCCAGCAGCTTCAACAATTTCCAGTATTATAAGTGTGCAATACTATTCATTTTTGTTTTTAAATTGCGTACTCTGGTAACGCGTCAAAATAAATGACTAAATAAGATATATGATGTTCAACTTTCTGTATTTAAAAGCATTTTGTCGACATATCAAGCAATCGCTAATATTTTCACCAATGCAGATGGAGCAGGAAGAATTTTCAGGTTTATCTGATACTAATAGTCACAGGAAATGTTTCACATGCAGACCAGAGAACGGTATAAACACCCGCTAACAGAGGTAAACAAACGTTTGTTCCTGGGTTGCAGTAATCGTGCACCACTGAGAACAAATTACTGATAAATCCACCCAACTGCAGAGAAAATGTAAATCACCTGTGCTTTTGCAGAACTACTTTCAGTTCTTTTCCTTTAGAGAGAAGCCTTCTCTGAAGCGTAACATTTTTTTTTTTCTTCCTCCGCTGAACTTCCACCATCGTGAAATAATTGATATTGTGTGAGAGGTTATCAGGTTGCAAATCCTGCAGGTCTGATAATTGCTTGTCTGTGAGGTGGAGAATAGCTGCACTCAGCTCTGCAGCGTGGTTGCAGATGCATCGGATTTCCTTATGAATGCATCATTCATAAACGCACTATTTGTTTCTGAGTTTCTCCCAGCCGCTGCGTCTTGCAGGCGGCCTTCTCCATGCTCCCTGCTCTTGGATTACCCGGTAGAGTCTTGCGTTAAGATTTACGGATAGGATAGAAATGGAGACTTGTCTGTTACATAAGTAAGATGTTCTAGGAGGAAGGCCTCATTGGGAGCAAACGGCAAGTTCATCTTAATATAGAAAGCACACCACTTTATGTCACATGCATTTTTTTTTTTGTTATGTTCTGTTAGTGACAAATTTACGCAAATTTAAACCTCCTAATTGTTATGTTGCTTTCCTTTTCAAAAGTTTAAAGTATATTTTTTGATGTCATTAAAGGTAATTTATAGATTTTAGCTTTATTTAAACCACAATATGGTTGTGGGGGGGATATATATTTTGTTTAACGCATTCAATAGTGCAACATATTTGACAGAAATATAGTAAAAACGTTATTAAATAAATAAAAAAAAACAATTATCTTGTCGATCTGCTATCTATTCAGAAATTCAACAATCATTATAAATAAATACTTGTTGGTTGATAGTTATTTCTAATAAAAATATAAAGTTTAATGGGTATTTATTGTAAATAATCCATGTTTACCTTTTGTTTGGTATATATAAGGAAGGCTAATCTGCCATTTTCTTATTCATAAATGACTGAATAAGTAACAGTAAGTATCTACTTTTAATGTGAAGGTCTACCCTTTTTTTGATGGATTAGAAAAACCAAAACGTGGGTCACTTCTATAAACTTAATAAATAAAGGGGCTCTATTTTTTAAATTTGACCCATTGGGCACATAGAACTTAAAGGCTTTGCTTTTATTTAAAAAAAACAAACAAAAAAAACAAGCCTGATGATTGGTGGATCATCAAACAGTTGTGGGAAAAGTTGGATTATTCAAAACAAAGCAAAACATTGGCTTTTGTTTGCAAGTTTTCTTTTTTGAACATATTGGGAAAATCTTAGCTTTGGATGCTACTTATCGCAGCGCATTGTGCCGGGCAATGCCGTGTGATCGTTCCCATCACAATCCACCATTCCCGTTGAGTCAGCGCAGTCTGCGCAGATCTTGAAAGAAAAAAGTGACGGCTGAGTGCTTTACTGGACATCCCATCAGCCAGCCTGCCTTTCTATTTCTGTCCCTGTGAGATCAATGAACACTTTTAACAGTTAAGACTCTTACCTGCCTCTCCTGGCAGCCCGCTGAAGTCACAGTTATATAACCGAGGCTGTGATGCTTGGAAAGATAACGCGGTTGAAAAGTAATTACCATTTCACTACCAAGCCAGCGAAAGCTAGTTTAACCTTTTGCGTGGAAGACAGGCCTGAAATAGAGATGCTGACCTGAGCTTGTGCAGATGATGGTGAACTTGAACAGTTGGTGTCCGTTTCCTGCAACGCCAACTCTATATGTGGCAACTGTAAAACTACAGTCCAGCTGCCTGCTGAAGTTCATTCCAAAAATACATAAAAATGTCTGAAAAACATCAACAAAAGTGCAAACTTTTGGATTTAATGCAGGTGTTGATGACAAAAAATCTCTATAACTCCTACTGTTTTCTGGACATCTGGATGGGAATATTTTAAATTCAGCAAGAGGAAAATCCCAACATGAGCTCACAAACTCCACAGAAAATTCATTTTATTCATATTTTACCTTAAAAAAAACAGTAGAAAATTAAAAAAAAAAAATACAAACGACTCACTGCAGAGACGTGGCTCTTGTCTTAGTCACAGTTTCTTATGTCAAATTTAACCTAAAACGTGTGTAAAAATATTCTAAAAGAGCAAATATGTCACCAAAGCTAAATATTGCGTACATTAAGCAAAAAAGTTTCAGGTTTGAGGAATTTTTAGCAAAATGTACATGTATAACACTTACTAAAATACAGGTAATAATAGATTTGAATTTTGAGCTGTACAAGAACGCACGTCACACGGGCAGTGTGAATGTAGCTATACACACCAAAACCATGCTAGTATGCTGTAGGGATGCAACTATTCACTGTTCCTGCAATTCAGTTCAATGGTATAACAATTCAAAGAGGTTCATTGTGTCTATAAAATTATACTGCGTATTTAAATTATTTTTTTATCAGACACTGGTTTGTTTTGTAATGTAAAACGTACGTTTTACATTACAAAACAAACCAGTGTCTGATAAAAAAATCATTTAAACACGCAATGGTATAACAAGCTGAGAATTGTGGCGTTCCAAGAGATCAATCGTCAAAGGTTGGAGTGGCATAAACATATTTGAAATCAAATCGATGCACTTTTGACTTGGTTCATTTAGTAAATCCTGTGGTTGTTTCTGCAGAGCTATTTGGAACCAAACTATTTGGAACCTTTTCTCTCCGGTTTGTAATAATGAAGAGAAAAGAAAAACATTTCATCCATTCCTTCATAACTGTGAGGCTGGAAGGAGTCTGCCTGATTATGTCTGCAGCTCAAAACCAAGCAAGTGAACAATCAGCCTTTACTGGGAGCTTGATTCATTTTGTTGTTGTTGTTGTTGTTGTTGTTGTTTTTGTGGCGAGTAAAGTAATGTTTTCTAGCTGGAGCGCGCTGAAAGGCTAGGGTGATTACTTGTTCAGTTGTCATGACTACTCGTTCCCAATAATAACAAGAGCGTACCACAATCCATCAAGCAATTAAAATGCAAATTGTTTGACAAACCAGTCTTCTTTTTTCTAGCCACTTCATCAAGTTGAGCGAGAGCCTGAGAGAACATTCCTAATTTAATATGAAAGAAAAGAGCACGGACATACTGATGGATGTTCCGAAAACATGTTGATTTGAGCTTTTTAGATGCGTCAAAGAACAATGGAAAACGTCACTTTTCAGCCGTTTGGCCTGAATGCATGTCAGTGTAAACAATTAGTTAAATATCAATTAATTAGTCAAACAAACAAAAGCTACATTGTAAATTCTACAGTCTAAATGGGATTTGGAGTGGAATAGGTTAATCGAGGACAGATATTTATTTATCAAAAGCAGATTTTTAGGATGTCATCTCATAAATCTGTAGTTTTTTGGATTTGTTTTAGTGTGTGTTAATAGCCCCCAGGTATGACAGGAAATTACTAATCAACTGGTTGGCTCATTTTTTCCAATAGTTCTGCTTTTATTATGGTAAAAAGACAGAATAGGGAACTAAATCTACTTTAAACATAGTTGTGCAAAATAAACTATTAAAAGCATTAAAGAAGAATGTTTTTTACAGTCGCACGAAGACATCCTCTTATTGAAAAGATCACATGTTAGAGGGGATAAGATGCAGCATGCCTTTAGCCTGACACAACTTTCAGTTAGTTTTAATCCAACAAATTATAATATCAGTAATGAAAAATCATTTTGTAATGCTAATTATGTAGAAAATTGTTTTGCATTGCTTAAGAAATGGGTTTTAACTCCTGAGAACCCAAGAACAATTTTCCTGTGGGCTTTTAAAGTTAATTTTTTTGTGTTTGTTTATTAATAGCAGCCAAAAAAATAAAAATACAATTAAACAAAGAGAAAAATAGAAAGGAGCTAAATTTGAGCACATGGGTTCTTAAGGGTTAAATGTAAATGTGATCAATAAATTCATATTTAATCAAATCATGAATTTGTAAATGGACGTGAAACAATTTTGTTCCAAAGCAGGTTTTCAGGATGGAATTTACATGACTTGGTATCTAAACTAAGTACATTCTATTAATAAAATTAGAGAAAATAATGGGAAGGTTTTTATTTTTATGTTTTCCTAACAGAAATGCAGCACAATTCCTCCAAATCCAAAATGCAGATTATATGCGAAATAAAAAGACGAGTGCACTTCTAAACATTTAAATGAGTTTTCCCTAAAAGCTTTTGTGCAGCAGCATTCATTTGTGCAATAATGATTAGCGAGGCCTGCCATTAACAGCAGCTTCTACAGATCGAGGGAAATGCCTCTGAACATGCTGCTACTGTAGTTAGTCAGCGTTCAGGGGAACGATTGGTTTCTGCAGGGCTCAAAGTCCCTGTCACTTTAATAGAAAATCATAATTTATTTCATGTCATTTTTTAAGCTGCTTTTTCGGGAATTGAAGGAAATTTGAACTTAATTTCTCAGGATATATTAATTCGAGAGCGAAGGTAAGGCAACTCATTGAAATGAGTGAGTGTGAATTAAGATAAGTCTTTACTTCCACAGCAGGAACATGCGGCATGTACTTTGTTGCTTGAACTGACCTGACTTGACTAATCTTATCTGCCATTATCCTTGGCCAATCTTTACAGCTTGCTTATTGACTTCACCTTGGGTCAGAGGCTTGCAGTCACACAAGGGAAGGTGCTAAGCACATTAGGTGCATGGTTTTTCATGCTCACTGTCGACAGCTGGCTGGCGAGCTCCACATTTCTGTCTCCAGCAGTACCTTACAGAGGATATGCTCCTTTTATGAGCCTTTTCCTGTGCAGAAGTGAGACTGAACGTGCAGAAAAAAAAGCTTTAAAGTTCCCGCAGGAAGTAGAAAGTTGCATTTGCAAAGATGCATGCACAGACGTACTGGCACGCTTTTGCTCTTCAGCACGTGTGATTGTGCTTCTGGAGGAGCTGTGCAGCCCCTGTTTAACCTCTAGCGGGGCATTATTGGAGAAAAATATACAGATGCAGCAGAAAATGCAAGAATTTTATGTTTATAAAATGAAAGAATAGAAGTTTTACAAACTCTTCTGTGAAGTAAGTTACAATTTTTAACACTAGTTTCCTTTAAGACGCCGCCTAAACAAACTCTAGCTAAAGGTGAGGGTCTTTTGGTCTTGAAAGCCTCACCTTTAGCTAGAGTTTCACCTTCAGGCTTTGGCTGCTTTCAGTCGAGCTCTGAGTCACCAAACAGCAGATGAAAATGTCATCTAAGCGAGTGCCGTTTGTCTTTCCTCTGCAGTCGGAAGCGCAGCAGCTCTCACATCTCCCACAGCCTCAGCAACAGCCGCCGTCATGGGCAAGCAGAACAGCAAGCTGCGTCCCGACGTCATGCAGGACCTGATGGACAACACGGACTTCACGGAGCACGAGATCACCGAGTGGTACAAGGGTTTCCTGCGAGACTGCCCCAGCGGCGCCCTCTCCATGGAGGAGTTCAAGAAGATCTACGCTAACTTCTTCCCGTACGGCGATGCCTCCAAGTTCGCAGAGCACGTCTTTCGCACGTTTGATGCCAACGGCGACGGGACTATAGACTTCAGGGAGTTCATCATCGCCCTCAGCGTCACCTCACGGGGTCGGCTGGACCAGAAGCTGAAGTGGGCCTTCAGCATGTATGACCTGGACGGGAACGGATACATTAGCAGAGCTGAGATGCTGGAGATCGTAACGGTGAGTCTTTTTTATATGTATGTTTTCCTTCTATGCTCTCAGTGATTGAGACCAGCAGAAGTTAGCTCAACTTGTCTCACAGCATTTGTTCAACCGCCTCCCATAAGGCCGTTCCTGACAGTTAAAGTTTTAGACGGCAGCAGTTCCTCTCTGGTCCTGGATCTCTACAGCATCATCCCGTTAACCTCCTCCAGCTTCCACCTAATGAGCTTCAGTGTCACACACATGCACACACCACCCAGCAATCCTCTTCACATGTTTGTTACATCAGACGCCTGATGGTTTTAGACTGAGCTCTGAAAAACGTGTAATCCCACGTCTTCAAGTGCATGTAAGTTCCAAGAGGGCCGCTAATGACATTTAACCATTGCTTTTAACTTCTCCATGATGTTTTTTTTTATTCATAAAATGTTTATCTAATATAATAAAGTATCTTTGTTCCAGTTTGGATTGCTACCATCATCAAAATGACAGTAAATCGTCATTTAGCTTGTAAATATTGTTGAGTTTGTACTTGAACTACTTGAATGATTTTAACGTATTGTTGGGTTCATTCAACAGTGTTTGGAAATATTTTACTTTTAGAGGGTATTGAGAATAACGAAAGGATAATGTAAAACATTAAAAGTGCAATATATAAAGGGTTTATTAAAAAAATCAACTATAGCCATGAACAAAAAAAATCCTTAATACACAGGATAAGAAAATGATTCAAGAATTTAAAATATAAATTAATCTGAAAGGAAATGCAGAACATTACAAATCTGAAAGACTAGATCTATTTGAAGACGATGATCTATTTGAAAAGTGTTTCCAGTGGTCTTTACATTAGGATTATACCGTTTTTAGGCTAAATCAAAAACCTGTAATTTTCTAGGACATATGAAACCCCCTTTCTCTCCCAGTTAGTGAAAGCTCTCTGTTTACACACTTAAATGCTAGTTTGACAGCCCTTCACAACCCGAGGCCAACACCTAACAGTACCGGTGCAGCAAAAATAGCGAGCAGCATTGGAGCGATCCAGCTGTACGCAGCTTTGGTCCAGATGTTAGGTCAGAATTTATTTGTCTGCAAGTCGGAATGGAGCAGAGCAGGGAGGTTGTGGCCCCGCCCTGAATATTTTCTGTCACATATATCACAAGGTGATACAAGGTCCCCAACCTTTTTGTCACCACGGACCGGTACAAAGCAAGACACGTTTACCGCGGACCAGTCGCGACTTTGACGTGCGTTAAGTGTGACAGATGTAACAGAGAGAATCCGGTCACTTTTCAAAATAAAACGTTTTTGTCGAAAAAAAAAAAAAAACAATAAAATGGAAATTATTTTTTCTTTATTTGCCAAAATTTCCCGCGCCCCGGTGCCAAGTGTCCGGTGGTTGGGGACCACTGATGTATATGATTTTTCTTTTATAACCCTTGTGCTATCCTAGGCACTTTACCGTTGGTAGTTGGGTCATCTAGACCCACTAGACAGAGCTCTGAACCTTTTTTTTTCTATTTTCTGTGATCTTCACTGGTTCAATGGATTACATGAAATTTTTCCACCTTTATCCACCTTTGTCATGGTAGGGAGAACATGTCAAAGTAAGGGTGGGGTCATCCAAGATAGCACAAGGGTTAAGCTGCTTTTTTTCGTCTGCTTCAGATTCCTGACTTGAATGAAGAAATACCCAGAAATGCAGTTTGAAGCTTAATTTTCTTTATATATGTCCTCCATCATCAGTAAAAAAGCTAAAAGATCATGTTAAAATCACCAAAAACAATTATTTTTGGTCAAAGTGGGTCTTTAAAAGTCACTTTAAACAGATAAAAAATAAATATAATTTAAAACGTAGGCAGCTAAAAGACTGAAAGGATGGCTAATAATCTTGATTAAAGTTCAAATGTATTTATTTTTTAACCCATGCGCTTTATAAACATTTTATTTCCCACAGTTTAGTTCCCACAGTTTCAGATAGAAAAGTCAAAAAATAAATAAAAATGATTTTTTTTTTGGTCTTTCCTAGCTCTAGACCTCATAGATTCTTTTATTTTGTTCTTTCTTTGGTTGTCAACCGGTTATACTTATCTATCTGCTTTTTTTATGACTTTGGCAACAAAAGAATGTCTCATTCTGTTTACTCTGCCTTCAGGCCATTTACAAGATGGTTTCCTCTGTGATGAAGATGCCGGAGGACGAATCCACACCAGAGAAACGCACAGATAAGATCTTCAGGCAGATGGACACAAACAAAGACGGTAAAGACGGATTCATTGTCCAAGTAGAAGAGAAAGGCCATGAATTCAGGGGCTCACGAGTCTTCTCTTTGTGTTCCAGGTAAACTGTCTCTTGAGGAATTTGTCGAGGGCGCAAAGAACGACCCCTCCATTGTGCGACTGCTGCAGTGCGATCCCAGCAGTGCTGGGCAGTAGAAAACTGGACTCTTCTCACTGATAAATCCCTTTTAATCTCTCCAATCTGACCTGCCTGAGATTGTTTTTTACACAACATGACCTTTGGAGGCACATGAACACGCAGACCTGCACCTGTACATGACCCAAAAAACGCAAAAAATGTTCTTTAGAGTCGCGCACCAACACACTGTTCATGTGCCTCTTTGCCTTGGCAAAGGCTGCTGTCAAAAAACAAGTCTCACTCGGGGTACAGAAGGGACTGGAAAGACTGAAATCCCATCAGACTTGTAAAAGCAGAAGCTGTTTCTTGCTCCTACTGAGAGGAAAAGCCGGCAAGGATAACCCTGTGGTTTGCGCTATTCATCGAGCCGATTCCAAGTTTGCTGTTTTGTTTTCTTTTTCGTTTCAAGAAAAAAATTCCTAATTCAAGAGGAGTCCCGCATGTTTGATCATGGCGAGTGTACAGAGTATTTCATTGTAGCTCCAAGTCAACACTGGAAGAAATGAAATGTACGAGTGCAGGACTCTCCCTGTCCACTTGAATTATTTATAAGCAATATCTGGGAATTTTAGTTTTTATAACCATTATCATGTTTTTTTTATGTTTAGTCTGGGATGATGTTACAGAAAAAACAGGTTTTTTTTCAAAGGAGGAGAATGAAAATCATCCGGTGTTTTGAAAGTGACTTTCTGCCAAGTTCTGTGTACACATTTTAGAGATCCCACTAATACTCATCTTTGCACATCATTTCAAGACAAGTCAGACTTTTCAACATTTTAAACTGAGCTGTGATTCTCTGTGCCCAACTATGGACTAACCATTGACTGTATTTGAGAATGGGACTGAGTGACTCCGCCCCCGTCGCGTTCCGACCCGCTGGATCCAAGAAGCCAAAATCTCATAGACCTCTACTGATAAATAAACAGCTGTTACTCAGTCATTCTCCTTGCTCTGATATCTATTTGAACATGTACTTAATAGTCCTTATTTGTTTTTCATGATATTTTTTTAGCTAGAGCAAGTTATTCAAGCTCTAAACGGACCAATTGATGAATTGACAAAACTGACAAATATAGACCACAATCCATTGCGTTTTAGCGATTTTTATGTTAAAAAAGAAAGAAATCTAAATTATTTTTTTAATGAAAAATCCAAGTTTTCAGTGTCAGAACAGTGGATTCATAAAACGTCTTTGTAAAATGCTCATACTTAGTTTTTTTTTTTGGGGGAAATCAGTGACGTCTTTTAAAAAAAGTCCCACTATCTGTCACATCCCCTGGGGGGGGCGGTGAGCTGCAGACACAGCCGCACTCGGGAACCATTTGGTGGATTAACCCCCCCAGTCCAACCCCTTAATGCTGAGTGTCAAGCAGGGAGGCATTGGGTCCCATTTTTAGAGACTTTGGTATGACTTGGCCTGGATTTGAACACACGACCTTCCAGTCACAGGGCGGACACTCTACCACAAGGCCACTGAGCTAAAAGTAGTGAGCATTGTGTTTGAATTGCGTTAAAATTCAGGGCGACGGATGGTCCAGCACTATAGTTTTTTAGTAGTTAGGGAGTACGGAAGGATTGTAGACCACATTTAGTCAATGCTGCTCACACTGGACAAGCAGGGAGGGGCTTCTTCTTCTTTTTCTGCTGTTTACTGCATGTCCACCGCCTAATAACTTAAGCTTGGTGCGAAATATCGAAGCTGTGGAAATCTGGCGAATTTATCTCCAGGCTTTCAGGCTTTCTTTCTCTTTCTCAGCTTTAGTCCGTAATATGACAGATGTATGCTATAATCCATGTAAACGTGCGTTTACATGGATTTCTCATTGAAAATGGTTGCTTTAATGCACGTTGCCAAGTGTGTTGTGAACACAGATTGACAGATTTTGTGGGGCCTGCTTTCAAATGGCAGGGTTGTGGATTTCCAACAACCTCACTCCTGATTGGTGGGAGTGGTTTCCATAGAAACATTGACTCAGACAGTCTTGGACCAATCACTGTCTGGCTCCAACTTGACGATGGTCGTATCAATGGCGACTGAATTGACTTCCTATCGTTGGAGCCGGATGTAAGCCATTTTCTATGAGTGACATCACAATCCCTCAGTCCAGTTCTCATATACAGTCAATGGGTCTAACAAGGGTGTTTGAAAAAACATAGATGTTATATGAATATATAGCTTGTTCTTATATATTCTGTTACTCTGATGACATTGTGGCGTTTTGCTGCAATAGATGAGATTCACTTTAAAGCTGTAAGTTATTGGCATTTTCCATTTATCATTTATGCTAGATGTTAAAAAAAAAAAAGAGAGGACCACACACATTGCTTTGCAGACACTTTTGAAAATCTATTTTTTTTCCTAATTTTTTGTAAGAAAGGAACTGTCTGCAAATGTTGATTTTTCCTTAATGGTGAGAACAGGTTTTTTCGGGGGGAAGAGTCCCCATGTCTCCTCCTGAATGGCTTTTGTTTTCATCACTGAAGCAGAAACTCTGTTAGTCACGGTGGCGATCGGCGGCAGACCTCGCCGGCGTGCTCTGATTGCTCTTCGTTAGCTTTCATTCACACCTGCCTGTGGACAGGAGGTACAGTGTATCTCACATGATAGCATGTGACTTTTGGCAGAAAAGAAAAATAGAAAAATAAAGTACAGATTCATTCTCTGAATTTCATTTTATTTATTTTTTTAATGAGTCGATCCGGTACTTCGACCCCATGTTTCATTTCAAAAGTATCTTGTGGTCAAGTGCCAAATATGGATGGAAAAAAGGAAAAGAACAGTATTGTGTCCATCATAAATAACCTGCTGAACAAGGATATAAAATGTTTAAAAAAAAAAAAGCTTTCACTGTATCATTTTGTAGATTTTATATTTGTTATCTTGCATTATGTGTTTTGTGTAGTATGTCCATTTTGTTATTTAAATAAAGGCAAAATGGGAAATTTTCTTTTTTTCTTTTTTTCAATTGCACCTTATTTACTCACTGTCTCAAATTTGATGCACATATATTTTAACATTGAGCAACTGTTTTATGAAGTATTATCAAGCAAGCCGTCATTTAAAAAAATGAACAATAGATGAACTATTCTTGTCATAACCTTTTGAAAATTAGCAAAACTTGTGTTTTTGAGATTTAATAGAAGTGGCAAATTTGAAATGAGCAGGAAAATGCATTTTATTGCCTCTAGTGGAATGATGGTGAACTACAGGGCGGAAGACATGGGCCAAGTTATATACTGTGCACTTAAAAAATAAATAAATAAACTAAGGGAACACCGAAATAACTGAGCATTACTCCAAGTCAGTCACACTTCTGTGTAATCAACCTGTTCGATTGAGAAGCAACACTGACTGATGATCAATTTCACAACTTTTGGTTTAAGTGGAATAGACAACAGTTGGAAATAATATGCAGCCTAAAAACATTTAGCACAGTTTTCACTGCAGGTAACATCAAGCCCCTGTTGTGTCACCGGGACCCCGCTCTGAATCCAGGCCTTCGTTTCGGGCTTGGAGGCTATTTGGTTGGAACCAGTCCAAATAGACGTGGTGGAATAGCATGGGTCCACCACCTGTTGGAGAACTCAAAAGGGGCCAGTGCAATGTGGTTTGGGTGGCAGTTGAGGGGCAGGTGCCTCAGCGACCCAAACCTCTGTTATGAAACTTGGCTTTTGGGACATGGAACGTGACCTCTTTCTGATGGAAGGAGGCTGAGCTTGTGCAGGAGGTTGAGAGGTAGTTGCTATCCCTTAACAGGGATAGAGTTTCTGTCCCTCTACAGGGGTTGGACTCTCTACCATTCCCACCCAGGAGAAGAGGGGGTGTTGTAAACATGGCCGGATCAGACTCACTGACAGTTGTCATTTCAGGCAACCTTCGGCCTATTGTATTTTACCCTAGGGTAAAGAAAGGGGCAGAGCTGTCCCCTTATTGCTAATTGATGGTGAGTCCTACCAAACTTGGCTAGATTGTGGGACTTCAGAGACAGCTGCGAGTTACTGGAAGTCTGATGCTACGTTCACATCTGATTCAATTTGGGTGTCAAATTCACATCGGCCACCTCTCCTTTCTTCTGCCGACTCCACCGTACAGCCCATTTTTCTTCATGTGCCTCTTATTGTACATCTTGAAACATCCACACCACCGTTTTTCA
Organism: Oryzias curvinotus; assembly: GCA_023969325.1. Taxonomy (NCBI): domain Eukaryota; kingdom Metazoa; phylum Chordata; class Actinopteri; order Beloniformes; family Adrianichthyidae; genus Oryzias; species Oryzias curvinotus. The sequence continues at coordinate 23,406,382 of CM043716.1, forward strand.
GAGAGTCCTGGATCACAGCTGAAGTCATTCGTGGATTTTTCCACTTCTTGATCAAAGTTTGAACACTGCTGACAGACATTGGCATTTCCTTGGATATCTTCTTATATCCCGTTCCTGTTCTGTACAGTTCGGTTACCTATTCCCACAGATCTTTTGACAGCTCTTTAGCTTTCCCCATCACTCAGGATCTAGAAATGTCAGTGTAGGTCTGGATGAAAGATGCAAGGGTCTGTTGGGAGTCCTGAAACTCCAAGACCGTTTGTGCACACATCGATTACGGGCAAACAAGCCACGAAACCCTTTTGTATCAGCTTATGTGCATGTTTTCAGAACAAATTCATCAGGGTATGTAAACTTTTGAACAGGGTAATTTGGGAAGTTTCTGTTTATATGATTTAAAAAGGGTAAACCATTCATATTCTTTGAAATCATCATTTCTTCCAGGGTATGTAATCTTATCACCACAACTGTAGAAGATGAATTTCCAAGAAGAACATGCTTTTCTGTCAAATGTGCATAAAATCAAAACCCACAGAAACATGAATTGTTTATCTATTTATTTATTTTTTAAATACTTCAGAAAAAAAGGAAAAAAAAAACACTCACAGGTTGAGTCTGTCCAAAAACAATAATTGAACACATTTCTTTTGCTTCAAACATGAGGTAAATGTCCACCTTAAAGGGAAAATGCTCCAAAATCCTAATATTACATGAATTATTTAAATGTCAGGAAGGAGCTCCTAAAGGTCGGCGTTGCAAACCTTTTAAAAACCTTCTTAAAGTTATTTAGAAATGGTGACAGGAGGAGTCACTGAAATGTTCTATGATGTTTGAAATTCTGGGATTAAATGTTAAAGATTTTACAAAATAAATAACATCTAAAAAAAAACATGCAAAAAACGAAAAAAAGACCTTCTAAGTTACTTGGATTTGATTAATATGAAATGTTTCCATATGTTTTTTCCTGGTTATTGTTTGGCAAAAATATTGAATCTGTACAAAAAAATATAATCATCTATATAATAAAAAAAACGAAAAAACAAACATGAATAAGTGGGATCCATATTTTTAATGTGTGTCCTTTCATAGATGGACAGTATGACTTGCTTCGTAGTGTTGGAGCGTCACATTTCTCGGTTCCCCTCTGACTGCAGTCTCTGAGGTGTGGCGTAAAGATGTCAGATCTCCGTCAGCATGATCTTGAAGGAATCTGCGCAGCTCTCGATGTTGAGGATGAAGGTGTCTTCGTTGGAGTAATGCTCGATGATGTTATCGTCCATGTTCACCAGGATACTGTTGCAAAATGAAAAAATACTGGATAAATCAGTTGTTAAGGATCAAAATTATGGAGTTGTGTGGTTTTTTTTTTGTTTGTTTTTTTGCATCCACGCTCACCCTTTTTTACTTTTCTTGTATACTTTGGCGATCCTCTCTGTGGGCACGCCGTACTTCTCTGATATCTGTGGACGAATGAAGAGTGGCCTTTAAGCAGAGGCTCTGCTGGGCACTAATTGCCGCTTTCACCAAAAGCGGGCGGAGAGGCGGCACTTACAGCATCCATCAGGCCTCTGAGTGTTGGAGACTTCAGCATGAGAGCGTCAAACACCTCCTCCGTCTCCTTTCTGACGTACAGCAGCACTGCAGACCAGAGGAAGCCAATCACACAGTGCATATGTTTTATCATGTATCTGAGTTTGGACTGGAAACAATATAGAAAACATTTTAGACTTAAAACCGGATTTGCTATCTAATTCTTGAAAAAAAACAACAATATATAATGAAAATAGATAAACTGTTTCGAGGAAGTACAGTTGTTTTTCTTTTAAAGGTGTATTCTTTATGAAAATACCTTGCATGACTTTGCAGCAGCCACGTGTTTTTACTCCCTTTTAAAATGACTTTAATTTGGTACAATTCTCCAGGAAGCTCAAAGCTTTTATTTTAGAAAAAATGTTGATTGCAATAAGCCAAGGAAGCCACAGGGGGGCAGTACACATGAGTAGTTGTCTTCATCACTCTCTTTAACAGGATCCTTATAACAGCTGTTTTCATCTTACTTTCATTCATTCATTCATTTCATCTTCTTCCATTTATCCTTTTTGGGGTCATGGGGCTGTCTATCCCGGCCACTTATGGGCGAAGGCAGGGGACACCCTGAACAGGTCGCCAGTCTGTCGCAGGGTCACACATATCACACACCCATGCACTCTCACACTCACACCTATGGATAATTTAGATTAACCAATTAACATATGTTTTTGGACGGTGGAAGGAAGCCAGAGACCCCAGAGAAAACCCATGCATACACAGGGAGAACATGCAAACTCCACACAGAAAGCTCAGATGAAAATTGCTTTCTCCGGGTATTAATGATTAATTATGTGTATTTGGTCTGGGTGGAGTTATTTTTTTTCGCACAAGCTTTAACAAATCAAATTGTGTTTGTCAGGAGAACGTGGAGCGATGTTTACCTCTTTTGTGCGTCTCCTCTTTGACCTGTTTGTGAGGGGATGGACACAGATCTTCATCTGACGGCCTGAACATCCTCTTCACCAGCACGCCTCTGAAAACACACAAACAGGAGGTGTGCCATGCTGTCAGGTTGTCTCTTTGATTTGTGCTAAAACTAGGGTTTGATGTGGAATCACTTTAACCTGCATAAACTATATTAAGGACATTATTTGAGCGAAAACAATACCTTTTTTTAGATAATACTCACCCTTCTCTATCGATCTCCTCTGTGTTGAAGGCAAACACCTGAAAGGAGAGAATTACGATGTAAAAACTCTAAAGCTTTGTTCCACCCGGGCAGTTGACATGATAAACGCGTTTAGGATATGATGTCACTACCCGATACTAGCACATGTCCGCTACCTACAGCTGAAAGTGGTGCAAATCTGGTGGATCTTGCTCCGGGCTTTTCGTTTCACAGCTCTATTTTGAAATATGAAAGACCTAGTGCCGTATACTTCCAGTTGTACACAAACTGCAATTATTAATCTCTGCTTCATGATCGATTTTTAAACGGTTGGAACTTCCGTGAATTACGTAAAAAGGGAAGTCTTCCATACATCACTACCAAATCCGAGTCCCTGATTGGTCAAAGTTCAACCTGGTTTAACTTTCAACATCCATGCATCGGCTGTGCGTTTTGTTTGTGAAGCCCAAAAATGGACGCAGAAACGCGAGAGTTTTGAATGCGGGAGCTTGAAACGCATGTTTACATTGACTTTTCGTTGGAATTGGTTGTTTGTACGAGGGTCGCAGAGGGCGATGTGAACGTAGCATAACGCTAAAACAACATTCAGTGGAACATCTGGTATAAAGTCACCTGTCCAGCCCTCTGAAGGGTCCCAAAGTGAACATCAGGGATGAACAGGACCGGCTGCGCCTCTAGGTCGGTCATGGTCTTGAAGTAGGTGGTGTCGGACTTTTTGGGAACGGTTATGACTCCAACATTGCTGTCTTTGCCTGGAAATGATTATTATCTTCATTATTTAAAAACTATAAGAAACAGATGTAGTCATGCACGTATGCTGACATTTGATGATTTTGACGTTAAAAACAAATGCAGATCAAACCTTTTGTCTTTTTGCGGAACATTTTTCTCTCTTCATCTCTTATTTTTCTCTCTGCTCCCTGAGAGAGAAAAATTTAGAAAAGGATAAACAAATACATAAACAAACGATTGAAAGTTTAAAACAATTTATGAGATTATCAGCAAAATTCAGTGTTTTCTGTGCATCTCCAGCACAGTCTGAAGATGAGTGCAGGAAGACCACTAGAGGGCAATCGGATGTCAGACATTTCACTGCCGTCCTGCAGGTAAAGGAATCTCTGCTGTCATGTCTGTACATTTTTATAACTGATGACAGACTTTATAATACTAGTCGGAAAGAGACATTTTTTGGCTGTTTCTACCCTTTAGTGTATTGTTGTGATCGTTTTTTTTTTTTTATTTCATTTAAAAAGATAGACAAACCAATACTAATAATTTTGTGGGATTTAAAAAACGCTTTTTAGATCTTCTACTGTGTTTCTAAATCTCAAACCTCAACGTTTTTACTGCCAATAATTCAAATTTGTTGCCATAACTGTCATTATTTTGTGTTATTTATGGTTTCAAAAGGCTAACAAAAACATCTGATGTTTTTCTCTATGAAACATTAGATCAGATGTTTTTTTTTTAGAATTTAAATTCTTTTTTTCACAGCTTTATGCGCAGGAAGCAACGTTTCTTTGAATTTTCCGAGTAAAGTTCATTTTTTAAAACAAGTTGGAACCAGAAACAGTTTAACAAACTTGAAAATGGATCTTTACGCCACATCATCCGGATGCCTGGCCTGGGCCTGTGTGTTAGGTAAGGCTTGATGGAGAGTAGCTGAGTTGAAGATAAACTCTTTACAGGTGACAAAGTGTCTGACGTGAAAGTGATAGTTCAACAGTAGGTTGTTTGAATCCCACAAAATTTAGGATTTATGGAATTTCTTTGAACATTTAAAGATGGAGGCATCCCATCCTGGAAAACTGACTTTTTATTTTATCTTTCTGTCTGCTTCCGATCCTACATTGGTCCTTCTTCAGCTCTCCTACAGTGAGTTATGTGGTCATAAACTACAAACGTGGATTTCAGTCTCTGGAGAGAAATGATACTTTCTGCAGGAACCTTTCATCACCTTGTCACAGAAGACCTTGATCTGCGAGTAGGCCCTATGCAGGGGCTTGTTGCTGCGGTTGTTGTAACTGTAGGTGTCAATCTGGATCATGAGCGGGAGACCCTTGACCCCTTTCTGAGAGGAGAAGTCTGTGCTCAGGCAGTTGACTGTGATGAAGATCTTAAAAAGAGAGAAAAAGGAAAAAAAAAAAAAAAAGGTTTGAAATGAGTCTTTACATGCATCATATGTTTTAAGTCTAATGTTTATGTTCAGGTACACTTAATAATAAAAACCTGAATCTTGTTAAAGTTCAACATTGTTTGTCCATTGATTTACAGAAGTGAATCTGGTATTTGATATAAAACTAATACTTCCCTAAAAATTCCCCAGAAATCTTTGCAAAAAAAACAAAACAAAAAACAAACTGTGCATTAATGCTCATAAAGACCACAATGTTTGAACAATTTGTCATTTGAAAAAATATATTTAAATTACTTTTATATAAATCATCCAAGTTTTCATCATCAGAACACAGTGGATTCATAAATAATCTCTGTAAAATGATTATGTTTATTGGTCTTTTACTTTGGCAAATAGGTGACGTCATATCTGCTGCTTATCAAAAGAAAAGTAGTGAGCATGGTGTCCAGATTACATTCAAATCCAGGGCTTGGATTGTCCCGCACTAAATGGTCTCTTAGGAGTTAGGGAGGGAATATGGATGTAAAAAAAACAATTTTGGAACCTCACAGTGTCCCACCCTGATCAGCTAAGTAACTCAAACGCCTGCAAAGGTTTCCTAAGCCCTTAAACATCCACTCAGTCTGAGTCAGAAAGCCTTGAGTCTTGACAGCCCTCACATGGACAGACATCAAGCTCATGTTTACAGAGTGCTGTGTCCTGGGGGGTAAAGGTGGCTGATTCTAGGGGTCCAGACTGAGGGGGGGGGGGGGACATAGGCCCCTAATGATGATGAAATGATAAAACAGAAAAAAATAATTTCAGTAAGTCATTCACCAATATATAATTAAAAATATTTTATTTTTTTTTTATTTTCAATGTCATGGTAAAAATATTTTTTTTTGTCTTGGAAACATGAAGTTCTGCAGCCCCCACCCCATATTTATTTTTTAATGTGTCCGAATTTCCACCCTAATCCCCCCTATATAAAAAACTATATAGATATTTTTTTTTAACGGCGGATATGACGTCATCGATTTTACAAAGTTAGAATTTAATTAATATGAACGTTTTGCAACAATTATTTAAGAGTCCATTGTCTTCTGAAGATAAAAACGATGATGGCTTATTAAAAAAATACATTTCAATACATTTTTATGGCAAAAATGGTTCAGATGCAATGCATTGTGGTCTATATTAGCCGATCTAGTGAGCATCGATGCGCACTGGTTTTTCACAGAGACTTCTGGGAAATTTCCAGGGGACTCGATTTTGGAAATGTCGATTCGGACAGCACTACATAATGGCAAATGCACTATCTAGTGCACTATGTAGTGAGTAGTGAAGGAATTTGGACCAGTGACGTGCAGTCAGGAGAGGCAGGTGAGGCTGTGCCTCACCTGTCATTATGGGAAGAAAAGAGAAAAAGTAAATTCATTTATTATATTTAATCAGTAATTTGTGCTTTGCAGTCATTTTCCATTTAAATGTACCATTTTTGGGTGTTTTTTCTTTTCAAAATCGCTGAATTTCCACATTTGCCGTTCAGATACTAATAAGCGACGTGTGATGAGGCACCAGCTGCTGAGCCTCACCTTGGATTGCGCAATACCTATGCAGTCAGACAGTACTGCTGTCTCTCTGTATGTCGGTTCAATCACTTGTACTATATGAGTTGAGTTTACATAATTTAGCAGATGTATATGATGTACAGTGTTTGTTTTTATAAATAACTGTATGTGAGGGACGTGTTTCTTGTGTTGAGCGCTAAACGCCGGCAAAAAAGCCGCTGGGTGAGGCCAGGAGTTCTCGTGCCTCATGTTAGGGGGCGCCGGTGAGCCCTGAGATTCTGACACTAAAAAATAATAGAAGAAGTGATAGCAAGCGGCTAGTCATTTTCTTCAGAAGGAGCGGCGTATGGACTTTATTTACAAGTAAAGGTAAGATGATAATAAGGTTTGTGCTTTTTTCTATGCTGCAGTTTGTATATGAAAAAAAAAACATGTTGAAATGATATTTTAAACAAAACACGTTAACTGTTGTCAATCAAATGGTGAATAAGTTACTCAGTATGGTTCATATGTTTGTAAATATGACTGATGACGTCAGTGCCTCACCAGCCATAAACCCCACCGCACGTCACTGATTTGGACACAACCACAGTTTGTGACAGACAGCGTGAAAATGAAAAAGCATTTCTGTTAATCCATTTTAATTGTCAAATTAAATATTTCTAATTGAATTTAACTACGCATTTACTAGAGAACTTTTTAAAAAGGAAATGTCTACTACCATTTTCTTCATCATTCTAATTAAATGACAGAATAAGCGGTGTTGAAGAAGAAAAAGAAAAAACATTTTGGCGGACTGATTTTTTAAATTTTATTTTTGAGTCAACAAATGCAGCTTTAATGTGAAAATACAAAAAGCATTTTCGGTATAGACTTTTATTTTGAAATATGAGACACATATGCTTCTATGAGCGGCGCCCCTGGCTGTATCAAAGCATTTTAACAGAAGATGGAGAGGAGGAAATTACATGGAAGGAGTATGTGCACCAAGAATGGTGATAACCACCACTTTAAGAAACTCCAATCATTTTTTGATCCATTTTAAAAGTGTTCCCAGTGGTCTTTTAATTGTGATTTTGCCATTTTTAGCCCAAAAATCTATGTAATTTATCTAGGACATAGTTTCTGCAAAGCAGCAGGACTTCATTAGAAATTCCTCTGAAATGCAAATTTCAGCTCAATCTTCTTTCTATGTGTCCTCCATCATGAAAAAAAATCCCTCAAGAACATGTTAAAAACATCAAAAAAACCCACATTTTTCATCAGAGTGGGTCTTTAAAGTCCAGTGTGAAGTCAATGTTGGGTTGAGGTGCCGGGTCACCTGCAGGTAAAGTCCACTGTGTTTTCTGACGTCCACAGTCTCTACAAACTCTAAAGCACTTCCTGCTGCTTTTTACTCATAAGCTGTATGGAGATTATGTTCTTTTCCAGCAGGACTTTCCACCTGCCCACACAAACAAAGGTACCACAAGCCGGTTCAGTGACAATGGTCTGACTGCGTTTGATTGGCCAGCAAATTCACCTGACCTGAAAATCTATGGGCTGTTATGATGAGGAAGATGAGAGACACCAGACCACACCGACTTTGGTCTGATGTGATATCAAATTTTCTAAAAACACTAAATTTAAGGTTTTAGGTTATCTAGAGCTTAGCTATAGATAAGTATTTAGTGCTTTATGAGGTGCAGTAACGCTCCGCTGTCACACATATTAAGATAAAACGAGGGAAAGAATCACAGGCAAAAAATGTGGACAGAGTCAATATTGGCATGAGAAGTGGGCTTGGATTTCCTCCAGCGATGTCTTTATCTGCAGACCGCTAGCGCCATGAAAAAAAGCCGCATTACACACTAAACACACACTTGTGCTCACATAGAAAATGAGGGCAAAACAAACAAAAGAGGGTGGGGACAGGGACCGGTCTGTGTTGGCCCTTGGGGGCACTCTGGAGTTCAAACACCAACAGGGCTCCATTTAGGGAGTGTCCACAAAGGAGTGGGCTTCAAGGAAAGAAGGAGAGCAAACAGAACAACAGTGAACCGCTCTGCCCACCGCTTTAAAACAAAGTTTAACTTTCCGCATTTTACTATCGATTTGGGGTGTTTGCTGCATCTGCAGGCCGGATGCTCGCCTCCTATTGAAAAAGCATTTTGTCAAGTGTGTACGTTTGTCTGCCAACGCATGAATCAGCGCAAATAAACCCGTCCTGCTGCTTTTTTTTTTTCCTTTCGCATTTACGCCACACCTCCAGCAAAAGTAAATATAGTAGGCCGTGTTCTGGGAAAATTACAGTGACATTAAACTCCTGCATGCAGGATTTGAGGAAAAGGAAAACAATAAAAAAAAGCTGTAACATTAGTCGTCTGTACCTTGGCCTCTTCGTTAACGTCCCAGGTGAAGGAGATGGCGTTGTAGGCGATTTCTTCAATATTGTTGATTGTGTTGAAGCTTTCTTTGTAATCAGCTGTAAGGAGGGGAAAAAAAACAAACAATTTAAAGCAAAAATGAGTAAATCCAAAAGAATGCAGCAGACACTGATAGAAACTAAAAGCTGGTAGCTTTTGTTTGGTGAGATAGGCTATTAAACGGCACGCTTCGGTTTTAGGAGATAACGCCTTATCTGCTGGTGCAAACACGGCCCCGGGCTTCAAAGACAGTGTGAGAAAAAAACAGGAGAATGGAATTAAAGGTCAGCGCATCTGTTTACTGTTCCTGACTTATGACATTGGAAGACTTCAGCAGGATACTAGACAGCCATTTAAATAAATAAATCCATCCATCCATCCATCCATCATTAAACTGTGTAAAGAACAAGCTGGAATTTTTACTTATCTCAGTTAATTTGATAACTCAAATCCATGATTAATTAGGCAGATTTGAATTAGTCTTCACTGAGTTTTGTGTTCAATGAAAAATATAAAATGACCTTCTTGTTTCTTAATTAGAGTGTTATGTTTAGATCTATTCTGTTCCTCCAGGATTCATGTTACTCCAGCTCATATTTTGCCCTTTATTGGCATAACACTCCTGATCCAGACGATCAGTGGTGGGTGGGGCAGGGATACGATGCATTGGACACCTCTGGTATAGAGAGATGTCTGGAAAACCTCCAGAGAGGAGGAAACGTGTCTCCCTTTAGATCTGCTTCATCAGGCTGACCCCGCTCGGATCGGTACGTTGAAATTCCTCAGGTGCATTAAAGACAGGAACAGGCACCAGACTGCCCTCCTACACCCAGTAATGACCCTATTGAAATGATCCAGTCAGCTGTGCAGAAAACCTCCTCTGATCTACAACTGAAACAACCGCTTGGACTTCCTCAGCTTGAACCCAGTCACCAGCCTGCTGTCCATCCTTTTGTCTATAGTCATTGGCTGCTGTCATTTGACCCACATACATCTGAAATATGAATTCAAATAACTGAGTTCTGGTGTTCCTGTTGCTTCCATGACCTATGATAGACATGTAGAAGACAAACAGAAGCTCAGCAAACTCCAGATTGGTACTGTGGCAGAAAGCTGATCGTGCCAGGAGTTCAATCACATTGACTGTCTATGAGAACTGCACTGAGTGGGGCATCACCCATAGGAAATGCCTTACTTCCAACTCCAACCAAATGAAGTCAATCTGGGCCCCTTTTTTTTCGCCATACGGACGCCACCATGTTGAAGCCATATGACACCAGTAAGCAGTGATTAGTCTGAGTCGGTCTAAGTCAGTGTTTTTCAACCTTTTTTGAGCCACGGCACACTTTAACCTTGAAAAAAATCCCGCGGCACACCAGCATCCAAAAAAAAAAAAAAAAAGCAAAAACGCAGTCTGTATTGATCGACAGCCCCCCCCCCCGCAATCTCACGTGCATTTTCGTGATAATTGTGGCAGAAAGAGATGGAAGTTGCAGCTGTTTTTTCTAAGATAAAATAAAAGATAAGTTAGAAAGTTAAAAATCTGTTTGATATGTGTTCTTTGTGGTTTCAAGACGCATAACAAGGACGACTCTTTGTACACTCAGACGCTGTTCCTTTAAGCCAATGCATCATGGGAGATGTAGTGTAAAATCGGACGCTACAGGACGCTAAAGGGCAGAAAGACTAGCGTCTCTGAGCTTCATTGTTTTGTTCACTTGTTCCACGGTCTGATACCGGATTCTGTGGAAAGCTACACTGCTAAAGACGAGCTATAGCTGGTATTTTTGTTAGAACTGAGCGACTTTTTGAGCTAAATTGGAACAAGGAAGTTGAGTCTTTAACCACTTCTGATTGGTCAGACTGATGACATGTGATTAAGCCTTCAAGAATGATTGGTGGAGACAATTAAAGGGGAGGGGAGGGACTTTTCCGCAAACACCTTTAGTTGTAGCTTAAGCGCGGTATCGTCATTCTTATCAAAATGTCTTTAATAGAATCAAATAAACACAAAGAAATTTTTTTTTATGATCTTTTATATTCTTAACTACTCAGTGTTTTATCAGGGTTTGTTTGGATGAAAAAACAGCTGATTTCCTGGAGATGGTAAATGTTTTTAGATCAGTGAATGAGGGCAATTTCCCACGGCACACTTGATCATCTCCCACGGCACACTAGTGTGCCGCGGACACACTGGTTGAAAAACACTGGTCTAAGTCAACGTTTCTATGGCAACTAACACTAATCAGGAGTGGCTTGTTGGAAGGCCACACCCCCACTACTTCAAAGCGAGCAACACAAAATCCGTCAATCAAATTTTTGGAACGTTTGACATGGGGGCCAGCAGGTACCACATACTTTTATTGAGGCATCCGATCGGTCAGTTAATAACTGGTTGTAATGAGTGAGGCTGCTGATAAAAATTATAAGGTATTTGATTCAGCTTTTGCAAGTCAGTGCTAATCTGCACTCCTCCCTTGTATTCACTTATTTCCAAAGCTAGTATACATGTAACATTTATTTTTAAATTCAGGGCTGCACGGTGGCTCAGTGGTTGGCAGCCTGAAGGCCCCAGTCCAACCCCCGGCTGAGACCTTTGTGTGTGGAGTTTGCATGTTCCCCATGCATGTGTGGGTTTTCTCCAGGCATGTTTTTGAACATGTACTGTCCAAAACCAACAGTACATGCTTCAAAGGAGAATTGATGGCTCTAACTTGGCCCTAGATGTGAATGTGTGTGTGACTGTGGCCATGCGACAGACTGCTGATCTCTCTATTATGGGTTGTTAATATGCTAACTTGGTTAACGTGTAGCGTGTTAGAAACAAGTTCTAGAGTTACTGTGAGTGCAGTTAATAAAGTCTGACAGACTGATGGACTTCTCTTTTACTTTTTTGTCTTGCTTTGTCCTCTTTATAGTTTGAAGTGCCTTTTATATGACATAATTTCAAAATAGACCATTTGTTGACAGTGCGCCTTATAATCCTGTGCATCCTATAGAGCGGAAAATGTGGTGATAGCTGTTTATTTCTCAATAAAAGTCTGTAGGAGGTACTTTCTGTTTGGAACATGAGAGGGGAGGACTAAATGTTGCACAGGCGATTTTGCGTAGTAGCATAACAAATTGGAAGTTATTCGGGAATGACAGTAACTGGAAAACTAAGTAGTAGGAGCCAGCTTTCTGTAGAGTTGAGGTCACGCGGCCATTAGATAAACTCAACTGCAACAAAAAGTGTTGGATGAGTGTTGTAACACTCTAAAGCAGTGAGTATATTTGGAATTTTCCTGCATTTTTTACTAATGAATGTTTATGAAAAGGAAGTACGATGGTCACGTGTTTATTACGGGTGTTAGGTTCTAAAACTAACCCTTGATAGGTGAAGTCCACCAAGTAGGATTATGGCTGTTTTAATGCCGTAAAACCCCTCACTCCACACTTTGTAGACATTATACACATTATGACCTTCATAGGAAAATAAGTCCAGTATTATAGAGTGATTTGCTCGGGATCAAAGAGTTGTTTAGATGCATTCTGTACAGGAGACACCGCATGGAGGATATTGATTGACAAGGGCTACAGCCAATCAGGAAGCAATACACAATGCACTGTTAAAAAAAAACTTGGACTGAAAGAATTTTGCTAAAGGTGAGACCGCGGCAGATGATGATCAGTTTGGCTGGTGTTACCGGCAAAAAGATGATTTCAGTTTTTTGGTAATTGTCTCAGTTGGAACACAGGCTCCAAGATACGGATCTAAATGCTGAAAAAGTACTTTCAACAGACCAGAACAGTCAAGGTAACGGTGTGACGAGCATTCCTCTCCGTGTCCCAACAAGCTGCACTCAGGTGTGTGTGTTTGTGAGTCTGTTTGTGTACTCTTCTCTTCCATCCCAAGTCTTTCACATACCTCTTGATTTTCGCCTGCCCAGCAGGCCTGAGCTTGTCAATGCAGACCGCCTACAAGCTTCACACAAACTCATTCAATAAGGCTCAAATTTGAACACATTGACTGAAAATCAAAAGGAAGGAATTTAATTTGTGGATAAACTGAAACAAGAAGATTGTTCTCGTTTTAGAAGACACCTATGAGGCTGTAAATGTGTGCGTTTGAAAGGCCCGCCTCCTCCCAATGGTGGATGACAGTGGGCAGTTTAACAGGCAGACAGATGGGTGGAGGCTTGTTTGCTCTTGGTTTGGTAATGCCTTGCTTGTTCACCCAGCGCATTCCAACACTCACACTCATCTTTCACTCTGTCACGTTCTGCCACTGTTTCCTATCCATCCAACATCTGCTCTGAGAAAGCACCGTCAGCTTACCGATGTCCAGGACTCGCTGTTTGGCCGTGTGCTGGCGGGAGTGCCAGTACTTCCAGTATTTGAGCTGCTCGTCTCGGTTCTTGTCCTGACTGAAAACCACCATGATCACGCTCTGCCAAACGAGAGCAAAAACGTCAAAATCCAGAGGAGCTCAGAAGATTAATGTCGTTAGTTCATGAAAACCTTAGTTCCAGTCTGGATTCTTCCAAACAGGTTGAGGAATGTTAACAGAGGACCATTATGCTCTTGTAAAAACTTGTTTATTGTAACATTGTCTCATTACGCAGACCGTTTCTTTGGAGCTGCCATGTAACACATCCATGATAACATCTGTTAAAAATAGCTTCCACGATGTGGGATCTGCATTTGATATGATGCAACTGACTCAAAGGCAACCAAATTTAAAACAAGTTCCCTTTGGGGTAACGACAAGCATCTCGTTTCTACTTTTTGTAACTTTTTTTTTTAAAGTTTATGCTTCTTATTAACAGAAATAAACAGATGCAATATGGTTTCAAATTGTCTTTGAATCGGCCTCACAAAAGGCAGAACAAACACTCCAAAACGTCAGGAACAAAACAAAATTCAGCATTTTTTAATTTTACGTCTAATTAAGTGGGAAAATCGTGAATCGTTAGAGGTATTTTGAAAAATGTACTGTGTGTTTTGTTTATGTATAAGTACGGCAGGATATAAGCTCTAAAATGGCCAAACTACTGAATTAATTCACCGCTTCATTTGAAAAAATAAGAACTGACTTTAAATAAAAACAACTAGTAAATTTAATAAAAAAATGAAGAAATAATCTTCTAAGTGAAGATCAATTTGTTTTTTTTAATTTGGCTTTTCAACAAATTGGCTGATATTAATAAAACTTTTTTTGTTTTTGTTGACATATTTTATTTATTTACCCACTCTTCCTTTACAGCATTTTATTTTAATTAAATTGCAAGTGGATCCTTAGTACAGTCGTCCTTCATTCTAAAATTAACCTGCAATAGGTGAAATCCACCAAGTTTATATTTTTATAAGTATTGTAGATGTTCTATGGCAGTAAAACTCCTCAGTACACACTTTCTACACTTTTTTAAAGTCTTAAAGTTCAAACCTTCATGAAAAATAAAGCCAGTATTATAGAATAAAAACAAAGATCCGATTGCTTTAAAAAATATATGTAAATCTGGTCGACTGAATGCATTCTGTACAGAAGACGCAACACAGAGGAGGTTGATTGACAATGATCTACAGCCAATCAGGATGCAAAACACAATGTGCTGTTTAAAAAAGAAAAAAGCCAGCAACGTTTCAGCACATCCATAAATCTGCAAAACATTGAGACAGTGACAGGTGAACCAGGATATAGCGAGGAACCAATGAATTTAAAACGTTAAAATCCTAGCTAGAACTTTCTCCTAATTTGTCTCCACACAACTTCTCGGAGGATTATCCCACTTGTCTTCAGCTTTTCATGTCCTGGTCTCGGCTCAGCACCTGCTTGGTCTCACAGACTTAGACAGTGCGAATCCCAGCGACCTCCAGTTTCTTAGAGTGACCTTTTCTCTGTCTCCCCCTGATGCATAACGATTTAAATTTTTGTTTGTTTGTTGTGATCTACACATTAAAGATGAGTTGGTTCTACTTCTTCATTACTTTAGAGGAAAAGGCAGTTTTATATTATGGAATTCCCCCTCACCCCAGCAAAAAAACACAAGGTTTTTTTGCTGTCGTGACCACACTTGCAGAAGTGCTGCTGGGAAAAGATTGAGGTTGTTTATGGAAGTGGACCGGCGCTTAAAAACATCAGTCCTTTGCCTCCCAAATTCTCGTTTCTACTTGTTAATTCAGAGCTTTTGTCATTGGGGTGTCACTCACCCGCACTTTGCTGATGGGGTGACGGAGACGCTTGTTGGCACTGAGCTCACTCAGGGTCACGGCGTAGAACTGGCCTTTGTTGAGGTATGTCATGGGTCCTTCACCCTGCTTTTGCCGCAGTGAGCGCGTCGCATCCAGCGTGTATTGGAAGCTGTCCCTGTACACAGTTAAAAGATAATTAATCAAAAACGGGAGCATAAGCACAGGACTTTTATCTAAATATTTAGACCTCACCTAGGCTCTGATTTATTAATGATTAGGCAAAGATAGTATAGTAACTCACACTCCCGCCTCGTGAAATAAGAAATCATCTGGAGCAAGAGAGGAAGGCGAGTGGTACTTCTGTTTAAAATGCAAAAAAAAAAAAAAAAACACACACAAAGAGGAAATTATTCATGGCAAATGGGAACTGGCTAAAAACTAAAACAAAGAAAAAATTCAAAGCTCTGAGAGGTAGTGTAAAAAAACTAGATTGACAGGAAATCAACTGAAATGTGAAAACGTTTCCTGAAAACATTAACTAAAAAACGGTTTTGTCCATTCTAGTCATTCTCACCCCATCAGTGTCCTCCTCGTACGGGCTGTCGGGTGGACTCTTCTGGTCCTCTTTCAGGTACACGGTGTGACTGACAGTCGTAGCCTCGTAGGGGCTCTGCTCAAACACCACCCGTGTCGGCTCCTCTCCTTCCCCTCTGTAGTGGAGTCCAGCTCCTGGCATGAAGACGGAGTGGAAGCCTTCAGCTTTCACCATGGCGAGGGGCGGAGAGCCGGCGTCCGCCGACCCCGTCTCCGTCGAGGTGCTGAACGCCTCTCGTTTGGCCTCCTGGGGCTCTGTGTTCACTGACAGGTTCACTGGTAAAGACTTGAGGACTTGAACCCGGTTGTCCAACGTTTCCGGTTCAGATTGGCTGCTGCTGTTGCTGGGCAACATAGATCTGTATAATAACATTCAAGTGTTAAGGTGATTTCATTTTATTAATATAGTTTTAATTTCTGGTCACAAATTCATTTGCTAACAAAATATCTAAAAATGTATCACTTTAATCAGGTAATTCAGAAATATTTTAATTATAAATGTAATCATTTCAAGTTTTTATGATTCAGTTGTGGTTTTGTGTGTCTGTAAGCGACAAGCATGCATGGTCACTCACACACACATAAACTAAAATGTACTACCGTATTTTTCAGACTATAAGTTGCACCAGAGTATAAGTCGCAGCAGACAGGAAATGCATAATAAAGAAGAAAAAAATCATATATAAGTTGCATCCTCGGCCAAACTATGCAAGAAAACGCGACTTGTACTCAAAAAACACTAAATACAGATATGGATTCATTGAAAATTGCAAATTTTAGCGAAATATAATGTAATATAATAACACAGAAGCACATAAAAGTGCATGTTGGTGCTGAAAACAGGATTATGATCTCATGAAGGTCATAATCACATAATGCCGAGCATCAATCTGTACTTTTACTGCAGCCACTGAGTCTGATGGAAAATGCAAATGCATCGATCTGATTGCAAGACAACCCTATAGATACGGTGTTTCTATGCATATGCATTCTTTTGGAGTGGCATCATATCCAGTTTTCCAACCTCTTTTCCTGCTCTTCTGTAACTTCAGCCACTTTGGGAATCTGTAGGAGTCTTTTTTCTTTGGGAACCTGCCAGAATACAGACATTATAAGAAACAAACATAATTTCATATATGATTTCATATTTTTAAACCTTTAATTGAAATTTAAATGTATGAAGTTGAAGGTTTTTAAAACAATACATAAAACCTGAAATATATATTTCTGATATAGCCATAGTTGTTCGAGTTATGCTTTTATTTTGCTTATGATAAGTAGGGATGGGTTTTAAAAAATCAATAAATCAAATCTGCAATTTTTGGATGCAAAAGAAGCTATTTTTTTCGGAATTCTTATTGTAATAGTTTAGGATTTTACTGATAAAAGTTGCAGTTTTCCTTAGGGGTGCCAAGATTCTAAATTTAAAACCAAACTGTGTGTTATACCATTGAATCAGATCGTGGAAAAAGTGAATTGTTGCATCCCTACTGCAAATGTTTGCATATGGTTCCAGTACAAGTATTAAAGTCATGTGTTGTGCCTATTCTCATTTTTTGTTTTGTTTTATTCCATTACACCAGGGTTAGTATCAGCCAACTGAAAGGGTTTTCTTCATTATTACTTGCTTATCAGTCAATCAAAAAAGGGATTTTTTTTTTCGTTTTCTTTTTAGAATTCATAAATTATATATTGAATAACTTTGAACCAAAACTAAATTGTGACCCAAAAATCAAGGTTTGAACTGAATTGTGGTTAAAGTGGATTGTAGCATTCCTAATTTCTATGACCATAGAAATTTGCCTTTAGGTGAAATTTTTAAATGAATATTTCTTCAAACCTAAAGTGTGTTGAATTATAATTGCTTATGGATCCAGGCCAAGTGGATTGGGTATTTTGGGTATGATTTTTGCAAACCTTGTAGTAGTCGTAGAGCAGGCCCAGAGCGTTGGCGCTGTCCTCGTCCCCGTTGATGCTCATCATAGCTTTGGTGGCGGCTGTAAGCGGGTTCTCCAGATACGACCGCCACGCTTCATCCTCGCTGGTGTACGCCCGTCGCATTGCAGGGAACGAGTTCTCATTGGGGACGACCACGACCAGACGCTTACTGGAAGAAAACATTAAAAACAACAAGAGTTTCTCTTTTTTTCAGCTCTTCAGATGCATCATCTCCTCCTTTAACTGTTGATCTGCTGGTTTCAGTTGCTGCCAATAAAAGCTTTTTTGTTGTGTTTGTGACACAATCTAAGGCTTTCAGGTTTCTGTTTGTTTCCCAGCTATTAGAGCCACTTACGTGAAGATCACGGTTTAGTTAAGCACACATGTTGTTGGCGCTACGCCTCTAAAGTTAACCAACCACAGGAGACGCTCACAGCGCGTCGGCTTGACTGCTACAATAAATAGCCGTTGGTATGATGTCATCTCTGTCAGTTCTTAGAGCAACAAGATAGATAACCTATGTATAAACTATCATTATATTTAGGGGAAAAAAAGCATTATAAAGAATGTATTTATGGTCCTTTGAATAAATTGGAAAATAGGATATTTTAAGTGTAACAAACAACTTACTAATCTTGTAAATAAATTATAATGTCAACTTTTGCTTTAAAAAAAATAGCTGAAACCCACATTTGTTTTCTGTAATATTTTTACTTCATAACATACGATAAGGTTTAACTTTTTTTAATTTGACCTTTTCCTGCATCTGCACCTCTTTTGTAAGAAAAGTATGTTTTACCATTAATCCTAAATGTGATACTCTTTCTAGCAAGCACGTTTGGCTAAAAATATTAAGTAATGTATATTTGTTGTTGTTGTTGTTTCTGAATTTTTTATTTAAAAATATAAACACTTCCTTTCTAAAAAAAAAAAAAAAAAAAAAAGTGACATAAATCCTGTTAATATAACTGATGTAATACCCTGGAAACAGTAAGACTGCTGAATCAGGAGGAAGAAAAACAATTGTTACATATAAATATCTTTTTTTTTAATCCTTTAAAAATCAGTCACATAAATAGAAACTTTCTAATAACTTTAATAAGAAATTTATGTCAAAGGAAAACGTTTTAATTGTAAAAATCAGTTTTTCTCCAAAAAATACAACAATTTTTTAATCATAACTTACAACCTTTTGAGTTATTACGGTGACCAAAAATGTTTCTTTTGTAAATTAATGTTATTACATGATTATATGACTTTTAAAAAAAAATCATATACTATATGAGTAAGTTTAAGTGAATTTTTATTATATGCTCCCATAAAAATGTTTAGGAGTACCAAAAACGTTACACCAACTCAAAATAAGGTTAAAAATAAAATACACTGAAGGTTTGAAGCAGAATACTTTAACGTGGAGCTACAGAACCTTTATTGGTGTTCATCATGGTAACCTCCCGCTGCACCTTAAAGCCTGTTCTGTCTGTGAAAAATGGCGATTCTAATGAAATCCACCGCGCCAGAAACCTGCGCTTTTACGCCTAAAATGCTTGGAAATGTGTCAATAACTGGCATCCACAGGTGACAGGATCCGTCATTATTGTTCCTGAAGTAAACACGGTCTCAGAGGATATAAAGCAGCTCCAAATAACATGTCTGTCCCAAAGTTTCTGGTAGAAATCACCCAAATCCCTCTCCTCCAGCCAGGTCGATCACTTACTTGTCTGTCTCCTGTGACATTTTTTTTTGCTTCCTCTACGATTCTTCCTTGTGAAACTGGACTTTCAAGTCGGAGCAGGTAATAGAGTGCGTTGGGTGCCAGAAGTTGGGCTACAGGTAAGTCAACTTTTCTCGCCCCGCGTCTTTTTCTCCCTGCCCCTCTCCTCCTCCTGCACTCCTCCACCTGCCCAGGTAAACGCCGCCGCCGCCGCGTCCTGCAGCCAATCACCTGCTGCTCCTGGGTTCCGCGTGCACGCAGATTGGGAGTAATGTGGCCATATATGCTGTCGCCATGCGCTGAAATATTTGCTTTTGCTCGGTTTCAACAACTTTAGGCTGAAATTCTTCTACTGCAGCAGGATCGAAGGTGAGCTGGACGCTGATTGGCTGCTGCTGATCATAGCGGCGCTCTGATTGGCTGGCAGTCAAGAGGCCCACCTCACCTGCTTATATAGTGGTATTTTTGGGGAGATTTGAGTGGTACAAACAAATAGCTGTCAACCGTTGAACTACATTTTATACATAAAATAACCCATTCCACTTTTTATATAAACTGAGTGAGATTAAGGATAAAAAAAACAACAACTTTGAAGTCTTATTTAATTTGTGCCCTCAGGATTTAATAATGGCTCCACTGTGTGTGTTTCAGGTCATTTCAGAGGAGACCTAAGGCGAAGAGGAGCCCTGTCATTAGCTGATACAATGCCATTGTGCTCTTAATGAAGCTATTGTCCAAGGAGATCCCTGTGTCTGACTGAGCAAACACTATGTGTGGTGCTTATCTAGTGTCAGACCTGCTCATAGGGGATGTGATTGCTTGAAGCAAAAGTATTTATCTATTTTTTCATCATAGTAGTTTGTTTGTTGTGTGAGTTCTGAGATATTATAGCTAATAAAACAGTAGTGAACTTAAGTGCTTCATTTTAACAATAAATTATATCATGGGTCTGCAACCCGATGCTCCAGAGTCACATGCAGCTGTTTTGTCCCTCCATGGAGGCTCTTTGGCTTTAAAGAAAATGCTAATCCTTTAAAAATATATATAAGGGTTAGTTAGTTATTTGACACATTAGGTATTTTATTTTGAGAGGGACTTGAATGGGCTGATTTCTAAAGTAAAAGAATGTAAAATTGTAATATATATTTATAAAAACACAACACTATTGTAATTCAATCGTTGGAAATATTTAATCTAAGTAATGACCACAAAAACATACCCCCCCCCCCCCCAAAAAAAAAAAAAACAACAACAACAACAAAACACTGAAGTGGCATTTTGCGGCTCGTTGGTTTTTGGTCATAAGAAACTGGATCAAATGGCTCTTTTAGTGCTAAAGGTTACAAAGCTCTAATTTAGGGTGAAGGGGGAATTTAAAAAGATTGTTCTTTTCATCACTTTAAAATGTTTAAAACTTTGTTGAACCTATTTATCTTCTTTATAGATGGAATTTTTTGTTTTTTGTTTTTCTTGTTTATTCTAAATCATACAAGTTAAAACCCATTTTTGTTCCATTTAATTAATTTTTCAGTTCATGTTGTAACTAACAGTTTTTTTTAAACCTTTCACTAACAGAAGTTTGGGTTTTTATTTATTTGCAGTATTTTAAAATCTCAGCTTCCATGGACACATAATGATGTGTTATTAGTCAAAAAGTATACTGTGCTAATTTGAACAGAAAAAGACGATTCTAAAGAAAATGTAACATTGAAAAGCTATCTATCTATCTATCTATCTATCTATCTATCTATCTATCTATCTATCTATCTATCTATCTATCTATCTATCTATCTATCTATCTATCTATCTATCTATCTATCTATCTATCTATCTATCTATCTATCTATCTATCTATCTATCTATCTATCTATCATAACCAGATTAATTTTTGCCAAAAAGACAAACATAGAAGTATATACCAAAAATTCAAATTGTAAAAACAAGTTTGGCAAACAGTCATCCTGCAGTTTCAGAGTTTCTATGATGAAAGTGTTTGCATAACAAAATGACTGTCCTTTGCTTATGAATGCCTTCGGGCGCCCTTGTATGGAAATTCACAAAAGTAGATGTCAGATTCAGTTTAACCGTCAACAGCGTGCGTTTGTTTGTGTGTTCAGTTGATGCGTGCAGGAAGAAGCTTGCGTGTGGTGCAGACGATCACTGCTGTCCTCCCTTGTCCAATTTGCTTTACACAGCACCTTGGCCTTGCCTGAGCTCCGTCTGTGTATGTGTGTGTTTGAGTGAAGCGGCAGAATAAATACAGGTGGGGCTCTTTTCTTCTAGAAACACAGGTAGAGAGAGTGAGAGCTCAGCAACACAAACAAAAAGCCAAAAGCATGAACCTTTTTCATTCAGCTGTAAGGCCTGATCTCCACTTTTATCAGAGAGCTTTGATGGATTATAGAAAAGTACACGTGTGTGTTAATGGTGGGAAATCAGTGAAGCTGATATCACTCAACATAAAACAGGTTAAAGAAAAAAAAATCTACTAATCAGGATCCAAACATAGCTGCAGTAAGAGGAACACAGAAATGCAAAACAATAATTGGTGAACTGTGAAAACAAATGATATGAAACAGTGTTATGTCTATTTTTTCTGATAGTGTTATGTCTAATCATATTCATGATTTTTCTAATAAAAAATAATCTGCATATATTAAAGATAATTGATCTGCATGTGCTGCATTGATTTCTAATTTTAGACGTATACGTTTTGACATAATTATTAAGTAATTAATCTTTGTCATGTGATTTATTTATACTTAAGTAATTCTTAATGACCTGAAACTGTGTTGGTAAGGCATAGATATCTGATAAAATGTTATCAACTGGATAATGATAAATCATGCAATAATAATGGTTACTGTAGAACAGGGGTGGGATTATGTATGTTCACTTCCTTCCACTCCCTTTCAAGAAATCTTTGATGTAATGTCTAATTATCCTATGTTTGATGCGTCTTTGTGCGTTATTCTTGCTTTGATTGCTTGAAATAAACCATTTTAGAATAAAATATATAAAATTAGGGATCACAAAAAACATTAAAAATCAATGCAAAGAGTCGCAATGACAAAAACAGCATTTTGGTAAAGATAAATGCTGCTGATGCATGTACTATTTGTTACAAAGAGATGTAAAAAAATTGCCAAAATACAATATACTATTTGAAAAAAACATCCATCGATCCATTTTCAGATCCCAGTTAACCCTTGTGCTATCCTAGGCACTTTAACATTGGGAGTTGGGTCATCTAGACCCACTAGACAGTGCACTGAACCTTTTTTCTTCAATAATTTGTGATTTTCACTGGTCTCCATGGATTACATGAAATCCTCTTCACCTTTATCCACCTTTGTCATGGTAGAGAGAACACGTCAATGTAAGGGTAGGACAGCACAAGGGTTAATACCTTTCAGAGTCAGGGGGTTGCTGGAGCCTATCCCAGTTACTGTTGGTTGAAGGCAGGAAATACCCAGGACAGATCACAGTGGAAAAAACAACTCAAAGAAATCATCCATCCATCCATCCATCCATCCATCCATCCATCCATCCATCCATCCATCCATCCATCCATCCATCCATCCATCCATCCATCCATCCATCCATCTATCTTCAGAACCTGCTGAATCTCTTTAGGGGTCATGGGGTTGCTGGAGCCTATCACTGTTACTGTTAGGTGAAGGTGGGATATAACCCAGGACATTTTACCTGTTTATTGCAGGGCTGCACTGGGAAAAAATACATTAAATAAAATCCTTCATCCATCTTAAGAACGTGCTGAATCCTTTTAGGGGTCATGGGGTGAAGGTACCCTGGACAGGTTGCTAGTCTTTTTCAGGGACACACAGGGACACACACGCACACCCAATCTCTAGTCACCAATTAACCTATAAAGCATGTTTTTGGACTCCCATGTAGGCACGCGAAAAAAATGATCAGCTTTGAGCTGTGAGGCAAGAGCGCTAACGAATATGCCACTAGGTAGCCCTTAAAGAAACCGAAAGAAGGAAATTTGGGATGTAAAATAGATTTTTTATGTCATAATATAAAAGATGCTTTCATGTGCTGCAAAATCTGGACTGTAGACGGGTCAGGTTATGGTCTGGATTATGTTACAATCCAGCATCTTTAAAAATAAACAGTATATAGAAACAAAGTGTTTATTTTGTCTTGTTAATTCATGTCTTCTAAAAGGGAGTTTTAACTTTTATCCGCAGATAAAAAAATGAACAGGCACTGAAAAGTGAGGCTTTGCTGCATTACAGCTGGTGCCAGTGTGTTGTCTCCCGATTTAGCGAACTGTTTACTCTAATTCTGTGGCATACCAAAAAGAAATAACGGTTAAGCGTTTCTGTTATTTTCCTCATTCCCTGCATCGCCTCTGCCTGCTGGAATGTCTGACATGCAGCGATAGGACAGCTGAAGTACTGCGAAAACTCTCATACGGGCTGCCGCAAGCAGGCATGGACAAGACTGGAGAGTCAGGGGCCATGAGCCGCCACATACCTTCCTCTGATTGAGCCAGTGTGTGTGTGTGAGTCCCATTATGTGAGAAAGGTGAAAGGTGTATCCCACATACCAGGAGGATTTTTTTTCCTTTCCAGGAGGAGCAGCTTGTCTGGGCTTGGCCAGGATAAGGTGCCAGAGTCTGTCTGTTTGAGTGTAGAGCCACACAGCTGAGACGGGGGTGTGTGTTTGTGTGGTAGGTGTGGGGGCTGCAGTATGGATCAACAGCGGGAAGAGAAGAAGGCGAAGACTTAGAGTAATGAGCAGGAATACCCTGGAAACAGTGAGACTGCAGAATGAGAATGAAAAAAACAAAACAAAAACAATTGTGATATAATTGTTGTACAATACATGTATATGTCAGACGTCACCTGGCCAAACAAGGTCTGCATCAGGTGCTGGGGAACCAGAGAACCCTGATGGAAAGTGGGCTACTGGAACAAGACGGAAATGGACTAGATGTGAGAACAAGGTTCTGTTGGAATGCTACTACTCAAGTAATCCATCCCAGAGGGGTTACATGCAGAGAATGTAGAATGAATGGATGCTTCGAAATCCACAATCAAGACTAGCTGCCAAACAACTGGTTGCCCAATGCTCTAACATAGTGATGGCAACTCCTATCACAACTTCAGGTGGAAGCGGTGCAACACAATTGCAACACCACAGAAGTGCCAGGTGCAGGTCAGAGAGGAGGCTATACCACATACACAGCCCCAACAACTACAGATACGCTGAGCTGAAAGACAAGATCATCTAGATGTGTAGAACGAACACCAGGCAACCCCAACACCAGCTATAATGGTTAAGTGATGTATCGCCTGAAAATCAGATGCCTCAATAAAAGTAAGTGGTATCATGTCCAACGTTCAATACGTTTGATTAACAGATTCTCCTGAGCCCAGTATCAAGTGGCCTTCCAACAAGCTCGGTGCTGATTGGTGAAAGCGGTTGCCATCGAAACAATAACTTAGACCGATACCAACCACTACTTACTCGCGAGTTCTGGTTCCAACATGGTGACGTTTGTATCGTGTAAAAATGTCGACCTTATTGGCTTAATTTATTAGAGCCATTTTGTATGAGTGAACATCACACTCACTAGATCCAGTTCTCATGCACAGTCAATGGATGACTCTAACAAAACTCCAAATTTAATCTTGATCTGTCCAATTGCCCGTTTTGGTAACATTTTTTGCCATGGATGCAGTTTACCGTGAAGCGGCCATGAATATGGCCGCCTCGTTTCAGGTTTCAGGTTTATTTTTGCTGTCCTCTGGGTGACATCACAGATAACTGGTCCAATGTAAATATATCATTGGTTTTTTTGTCATTCTGTTAGATGTCAAGACTTTGTTTAATCTAATCAAGGATTCAGTTATGCTATAGATTTTTCAAAACGTTAATGGGAATAAATTGATCTTTATTTGGTCAGTTTGTTGTCCTTTTCTGGTTTTAATTGGTTTGTTTAAAGTCTTCTCCCGCAGCGGAGTTTGCTGTGGTGTTCCACTAGGTAATGTACTGGGACTAATACTTTTTGCTTCATGAAAGTAAAAAAATTCACTTTTGTCAAATTTAAAGCAGTAACACACCAGACTTGTTATAAACTTGCTTTCCTTAGACCATATACATGTTTGCTTTTCAAGTGAGCCATTATTATTATTCTTTTTCAGGCCTTTTTACACATGTTACCAAATGACACTTATTTGTTTATTCTGAAAGATTTTAAAAGTCCAACTCCAATCATCTTTTATACTCTTTTAAAAACATTCCCAGTGGTCTTTAGTGATTATGCTGTTTTTAGCCATGATCAAAAAAACTCTGTAGTTTTTTAGTACACAGTTTCTGTAGAGCAGCAGGAGTTTATTAGAAATTAGCCTTTGAGCTTTAGACGGGGACCATGGGTGCAGAGCAACCCAGCCTCCCTCCCACTGCCTTACAGTCCCTCCGACCCCCAACTTAACAATATTGGAGATATTTAGCTGTACAGTTTTGATCCAGATAAGAGCTCAGATAAGAAAAGCAAAGACGCACATGGCTCTAGTTGTCGGCAAGCGTCAGAATGGAGCGGAGCAGGGAGCTTGTGGCCCGCCCAGCATATTTTCTACATCTGAAATACAAAAACTTTGAGTTTAATTTTATTTGTGTATGTCCTCCATCATGAGAAAAATGCCACAAGAACATGTTAAAAACACTAATGTCATTGAAGTGAATCTTTAAAGACAGCAAGGAAGACCTCTAGTTTTCTGCTTCTAAATTCTGATCAAACAAAACCCTCAGAAGTTCAGTGTTTGGCACCAATTCTAAATGGTTCCACTTGAACATCCAGTATTAATTTCGATTTTTTTAAGGCTCAGACTTTGCATATTGCCAAAATCCAGGAACTGTTGTGATGATTTGCATCGTTGTGAGAGGAAAACATGGTGATGTGTTTTGCAAACTGACCATATACTGTACATGTTGGATGTTGCTTTCCACTCCGTTTCATCAACCAGAGGTTTTCACAAAGTCGTCAGTGGACCCCAAAGCTGCTGACTTCATCCACTAACAGTTACAGTTGGCACCAACATCAGGGCGCTGGTACAGGTGGTGAGCTGTCACCACCTTCACAATCAGCCTCTGTCTGACCAGCTTGTGCTTGATCCAAAACCTCACCTTTCCCTCACTCGCCCATTGTTTGTGTTTGTGTGTGTGTGTGTGTGTGTGTGTGTGTGTGAGTCCAGGTAAGAAATTAACTTTTTTCTTTCTCCCTGAAGGCACTATTTACCGTCTTGAGAGTATTTCTCAGGACATCTCAGGGTCAGATCCACTGAAACAATGACCAGAAACATTTGCATTCCTCATGACCTAAAACCCTCAGAGGTCAACTGCTCAGATGTGTGGAGTACAGCCGCTTTAAACTTTAGTTATTGTTTGTTTTTCTCTACTAAACTGCACTGTGAAAAAACGGTTTTAACAAGTCTTAAGCAATACTTCTTGTTGTAAAGTCATGTGCTACTCTGCGTCTGTAGCCAGCAGCAGGATTTGCAGGTGTGTGTGTGTGTCTGTGTGTGTGTCGTGACTGTGTAATGGTTTGTGTACAGCCTGACTGGTCTGGCAGCATTGTGGCATGTAACGGTGGTGCAGCAGACGCACAAGGTGGCAAAACCTGTTAGTTTGGAAAAAAAGGGAAAGCGCAAAGAGGGAACAGGGAGAGGAAGTGGCTAATAGGAAGATGAAATCTGACTTCCTCTTCCCTCAACAGCTTCCAGAGAAACAGGGAGGTCATTTCACCCCTGACTGCCTCCCCAGGAGCCAGACAGAGCCTTCCATCATGAAATCCACATTGATTGACCTTGGTTTGAGTTTTTTCTTAATCTCCTGTGATTCAGCAGGAGAAAAGAACCTGTTAGTGTTTTTCATTTTATTTTTATTCAATAAAAGTTCCACTCTAATCATCTTTTGATCTATTGTAAAAGTGTTCTCAGTGGTCTTTTAATTAGGATTCTGCTGTTGCTCTGGGGTTTATTAGAAATTCACTTCTGAGTTGTGGGCGGGACTGTTGGCAAGGAGTAAGCCCGCCCCCTTGTTGATGCCAAGAGCTCTCTGTTTACACACTACATCGCCATTCACTCCCTCAACCTACAGCGACGCTTACGCCGCCCTCAGCAATTCGTGTTCAAGTTTGCGTTGCCAGTTCTTTGCATGTTTCCACCGCCGTTTTCTGACTCTGTCACACAAAACGTGTGGCCAGTGAACGCGCAATGTAAGTTAAACCAGATTGAACTTTACCCATCAGGGACTCTGGTTTGGAAGTGACGTTTGCACGGCGTCCCTTTTCATTCATGAAAGGGCCAGAGGTTGGAAAATTGATCATGGAGGAGAAATGAATAATTGCAGTTTGTCCAGGAACCAATCCTCTTCCAGCTGCAGTTGGGGTAGCAGCGGTCCGGTGTGATCGCGTGTTCAAAACCCCACTTTTTCGCTGGGTCTATCCAGCTTGGACAATGAAAATCAAGAAGTACATGGATCTAGTCGTCTACCAGTGGATGTATCAGAATGGAGTTTGTGGTCCCGCCCATTGTATTTTCTTTTGACAAATGAATTTGTTTTTCATCTGCTCCTGATTCACAACAATTTCAATAAAGAAAATACTCAGACATGCAATTTTAAGCGTAACTTTCTTTATGTTTCTCTCTCAATCATCAGAGGGAACGTTAAAAGAATGTTCAAAACACAAAAAACACCATTTTCAATAGAGTGGGCCTTTAATTCTTTTATTCAAAGGGAAGGAACTAAACAGACCAAAAGGGAAAAGAACCAAGCAGGTGTCTGTGGCAAACCTCTGCTCATTCACAGCCACAAAGGACAGCCAGATGATACGCTCCCCGACCATTCAATGGCTGACACCAGGAAGATTTGTTTTCAGGCCTTAGGCCGGACAGCCCCACCCAAAAACCTGTAAGCCAGCAAGTCCCTGCATAACATCCTCCAGGGTGGGGGAACTTGAGCAATGTGTGGCTTTTGTCATTTTCCACTCCTTCTTTATTTTACATTCAGCCTCCTTCAGAAAGCATAATCACACGCTTCTCTCTTGAGAGACATTTCCCTCTTTCACAAAGAACCGTCTCCCTTTTCTTAGGATAAAAAAAAAAAAAAAAAGTGGAGGAAAGATGTGTGGGGGTGGGGTGGGGGCTACAAGCCAGTGAGCTGAATGTTTTTCTCACAATGATAAGATTTCTGTGAAGGAAGTCTTGACACCTGAAACTCAAAGACAACCAACAGAAGGCAGCAAAGAACGACATCTTCCCACCTGATTTTGTAAACGCAAACACTTATAAAAAATGCTCTTTAATCACAGATAGGTTGATGTTTATCGACACAACTTGTCTGCGTCTCCATCAACTGATAACAGGAGCCGACTTTCATTTACATAGTAGCTGAACATAGTCAAATGCCAAGAGGTGATGAACAAGTCCACTGTTTCCACCTGTCAGCAAAACCACAGCTACGCCGATGGGAGGGTTAAGCGTCTGCCCCAGCTGTCATGCTCTGCCTATGCAGGTCACTGCTTATGGAGCTGAGGTTCAACAAACCACAATGATCCCATGTGAAACACTTACAGCAAGAAAAATAATCAAATGTAGCATCGCAAGCATCAGTGCTGCTGGGCGTCTCATAAAAAGTGTGCGGCTAAGTGTTCATTGGCTTTTGATGTGGATTGCAACAGCTTTTTCCTGCATATGAGCCATTCAAGCAAACCACTTCTTTTTTGTGCCCCCTAGTGGCCACCTGATGGAAGTACCGTGCTTCAGTTTTAACAACCCCCTCCAATGAAAATCGTCTTTTGAACAGTCATTTTGAGTTGGAGGTTTATTATAAAAAAAAAAAATAAGCAGAATTAAAAAAGATTTAGATAATAGATAATACTCATGACTTGTTTTTTTTCTCCTGAAACAAATACACAAAATAGGTCCTAAAATAGGGCACAAAAAGATGAGACAAATCAACAGGATTCAGACTTTTTTTAAAGCCAAAATAGACACATGTGTGACACGTTGGTGTAATTTAATCGATAACACCCAAAATGTAAACAGAAAAGTAATTTACAGTAGTTTACAGTTCCACAATTAACTATTTTTGCTCTACACTCAACAGATTTTGATATTGTTTTCCCTCCAATGTGGGACTTTCTGTGTAAAGTCAGTTGTCCTACTGTGATTATTTTATTTTTCTCGAGGCATTCCAATCTGTATGTGTATAATTGGTCAACTTTACATTGAAAAGTGTTCCTGAAAAGTTTTCAGAGTATTTTCTTTTCCCAAAGAACCCAATAATTAAAGCCAGGACAAATAATCACACAGAATGAATGCATATTGTTTCCACTATTCAATTAAATTAGCAAGTTCCAAATGAGACCCCTATTTATGTATATTTTTTTCTCTCAGTCAGATTTATCTCAATCCTCATGGCTAGTGTGATTTTGGCACAATTTATGAAGAAAACTGATTTAAATTTCGATTGGTTGTAACTAAAACTCCACCTCAATCTGTTCTTTAATATGTAATAATCCATTATCATTAAAGATACCATGGGTTCCAGAGTGATAAAAGAGAATGCACTTTATCCTTACTATCTTATCTTATCTTATCTTATCTTATCTTATCTTATCTTATCTTATCTTATCTTATCTTATCTTATCTTATCTGACCAGGGATCTTCACGCATCAGTTGCTATAGGCTCCAGCAACCCAAGAGCCTCCACTGGATTTAGCGAGTATAGTAAATACACGGATGGAAGTAAAGCTTGATAATTTAAACAAACTAGTTTAATGATGATAAATGAGCAAAAAATAGATTTTTATGAATAGATATAATAAAATGAAAATAAAAATCTATAAACACCTACAGTTCTACAGTCTAGTCTGGTTCTTAACTTACAATAAAGTCAAAATGTTATTGATAATCACCAAAAACAGCAAAGGGCAGATAAGAAAAAAAAAAGAAAAGAAAAAAAAACTCCCAAATAGGAGTCATATTCATTGAAAATAATTTTAAAAGACTCAAAATTCGTCATCCATATGATGACTTAGGTAAAAGTAAAAAGTGAAGAAATATAGATGGTAAATATATATATTTTTTAATTATAAATAAATCTGAAAAATCTGATTTACCATTCAAATTCATAGGATCAGGTAGAAAGAAAAGATAAATATGAGCAAATTCTGGTTCAGCTAATCCAGAAAAATGCAATTAAAGACATTACTTAATGAACACAGCACATCAGGAACTTTGAAAACTACCCTACCTTCCAAACAACTCTGAAACAATGGCTGAAAACAAACCAGTCCTGCAGACATTAGTTATTGTTGTTTTTCTGTGACTTTCTTGGACTTTTTTAGACTTCCTTTTTATTGTAATAACCTTTGTAAATATTTTACCTCTAAAATTGTGCTATTTTATTGTGTTGTAAATGTAATTGTTGAACTCTTTATCCAGCCCTAGGACCACGGATGAAATTTAGCTCCTTTGCTAACTCTGGCATATTTATGTTAAAGCAGCTGCTGAAACATTGTTTAATATGCACTGTCCTAATTCAAATAAATAAATAAATAAAAGATTTAAAATTATATAAATTATGATTGTTGCAGTGCAGTGATTTTATGACATCTTTTACTGCTTCAAAAGTTTCAAGGAGAAATAGTAAAGCAGGTCTTTTTATTAAGCTCCATCTAAGTATCTGCAAAACTGAGCCACTCTAAATTTGATTGGGACGTGGCTTCTTCTCTTTCACTGATATCATTACCTCCAAAAGATTGGTATCTGCAAGATTGAAAGGATGCTTGTTCCAAAAATACAAGCAACTGGCAATCTAACAATGAAAAGATTAAAAATGTGCTCGCCATGTCTCAACTTTCCATATACATTGATGCATTTGCCCTTATCCCTTGTGCTATCCTAGGCACTTTAACATTGAGAGTTGGGTCATCTAGACCCCACTAGACAGTGCACTGAACCTTTTTTCTTCAATGACTTGTGATCTTCACTGGTGTCCATGGATTACATGAAATCCTCTCCACCTTTATCCACCTTTGTCATGGTAGGGATAACACGTCAATGGAAGGGTGGGGTCTTAGGAGAGCACAAGTATTATTTATAGTATAATAATACAAAATAATAACACTAAATCAATCATCAATTTTCTTTTAATGACAGTTTGATGTTCAGACAAAATGTGAACAAATTTCAGTGCAATATATAAAGAACTGTATCTAATTAGAGCTTATGCAAACCTTTTCCTCAAACAAAAGAATGCTGATTGGTTTAGTTTGATATTTGCTCTGAATATACACTACTTAAATATCGCCACTAGAGGGTGCTGTTGTCTATTTAGAGCGTGATGCATTGGTACTTATTTTTGCCCAGGAATTTGTGGCACTTAAAAAAATGAAGCAAAAAGAATATTTAAAAATGAAACATCTGTTGTAGAACTGAAAACATTTGTTTTATTATTCATATTGTATTTTTTCTACAGCTCTTACTGAGGAATTATTCGTGAAATATAAAGTTATGCTAGTCATAAATATATAAAGTTTGAGGTGATGTTTTAATTCAACGAATCCATTCATTAAGTAAGTTTAATGTTGTAAGTTGAACCTATAGTTGCTGTTTCTAACTGTATGAAAACAGAAACAACAAGGTTTTGATTCCTTGATAAATCTTGATTGGCTTTGTTACGTAATCTGAATTGAGTCCTCAAACGCAACACTGACGTTCACATGTCGGTGCGAAACCAGCAGCTGTCACGTTTGCTTGTTGGTTTGTCCTTCAATTCAGACACGTACTCTTAATTTAGGAAGGTAAGCGCCTTTGTTTTCACTAACAAGTGGAATATTGTCACGTTTGGGGGTTTTTGGTTTTTGTTAACCGAAGCTTCGAGTCCGTAAAGCTCCATGTGGTTTAGCCGCTAGCTAGCATGAGCTCGTTTTCCAGGTTACTAACCAGAATAGCAGCAAAATCCCGCTTTGATATCATCAAACTATAATTTTGTTTTAAATAGAGGTTATCTAAAAACGTATCTGTTGCTTTACGAGTTCACGTCAAATAAGATGACCTAACTAAATATAAACAGTTCGGTAATTTACGTACTGCGTTACTTAAAGTACTTTTTCAAAAGGTTGCCAACAGCTGTAGTAACTAATATCTCATTTTTATTCACAGTAACGTTAGTACAAATTACTTTACATTGTCTAAGTGTACTATGGAGTATCTATTTATGAAAGCTCCATGTAAAAGGCAGGTTTACTCACTCATCTTCATGTACCTGAACTCATCACCTGCACCTTTTGTTTACTTCAAGTGCCTTGAAATGTGTGGATTATAAAACGTTAAAAATGCTTTACCATCAGTAGGTAATGTATTAGCTCATTATTAATAATATCATAAACATCAACTTTATTTTTAAATGCCTCAAACGTTGCTGTTTTTAACAGATTTATTGCAGATTCATTGTATTTTTCCCCCTCAAAAGTAATAATTAATTTTACAATATTTATGTTGCATTTTTTACAGGGACAAATGCACTAAAAGTACCTTAAAATTTGACATGGAGGAGGTTAAATGGTTTAGCAATGAGTAATGTTGTTTTGTTTTTGGTCAAATAAAAGCACAGGAAGAGCAATTGGAGGACAAAACTAACCATTTAGTGCAAGTCTTTTACTTTGAAAGAGGAGAATCAAAGAATCTGAACATTTCACTCACCAAACCCAGCAGGAGCATTAAAGCTAAGAAAACCGTCTCATTTGTCTTTATTGTTACTATTAATATTCATGTAATTTAGCTTTTGTTTTTTGCATGAATAAAAACGTAAAAAAAATCTCTATAAATTTATATATATATGTTTTTGTTTTGCCACTATTGATCTTCTTGATCTTTACTATAGTAATAGATTTTAAACGACACAAGTAAAAAAAAAATTGTAGCCACTCCTCCAGCTTGGGGGTTACTGCCCCGAGTGCTCCAATTACCACAGGCACCACCGTCACCTTCACTTTCCAGGCTTTCTCCAGTTCTTCTCTGAGTCCCTGGTATTTCTCCAGTTTCTCATGTTCCTTCTTCCTGATGTTCCCATCGCTTGGCACTGCCACATCCACCACAACGGCTTTCCTCTGTTCTTTATCCACCACTACGATGTCTGGTTGGTTCTCCATTACCATCCTATCAGTCTGGATCTGGAAGTCCCACAGGATCTTTGCCCTCTCATTCTCTACCACCTTCGGAGGTGTTTCCCATTTTGACCTTGGGGTTTCCAGTCCATATTCTGCACACATGTTCCTGTATATTATTCCAGCCACTTGATTGTGCCGCTCCATGTATGCTTTACCTGCCAGCATCTTACATCCTGCAGTTATGTGCTGGATTGTTTCAGGCGCCTCTTTGCACAGCCTACACCTTGGGTCTTGTCTGGTGTGGTAGATCTGAGCCTCTATTGCTCTGGTGCTCAGGGCTTGTTCCTGAGCTGCCAGGATGAGTGCTTCAGTGCTGTCTTGTAGGCCAGCCCTCTCTAGTCATTGGTAGGACTTCTTGATATCAGCCACTTCAGTTATGGTCCGGTGGTACATCCCATGCAGGGGTTTGTCCTCCCATGAGGATCTGTCCTCCAGCACTGTATCCTCTGCTCTCCATTGCCTGAGACATTCACTGAGCACACTGTCAGTTGGGGCCTTGAGCTTGATGTATTCATGCATCTTGGATGTTTCATCCTGGATAGTGGCTTCTACGCTCACTAGTCCTCGGCCTCCTTCCTTGCGGCTAGCATACAGTCTCAGGGTGCTGGATTTGGGATGGAACCCTCCATGCATGGTGAGGAGCTTCCGTGTTTTAACATCCATGGTCTGTATCTCTATATATATACATATACATATATATATATATATATTTTTTTTTAATGATTGCTGTGAATGTTTCCTGTGGTGGACCGTCATCCTCTCCTGATCACCTGAACATATTTATGACCACGTTTGTTTATCATCTTTAAAAAAAAGTATGTAAGATACTATAAATGTTTAGCACTGAAGATGATGTAAACATTGCAAACTTAGAAAACGTAATTGAAAGACCCACTGCAATGAAAAGGGTGTTTTTAACATGTTCTTGTAGCATTTTTCTCAGGATTAAGAACATATATAAAGAAAATTAAGGTTGAAATAGCATTTCTGATTATTCCCTTATTCAAATCATTGGGAGCAGACAAAATAATGTTGTTGGAAAAAAGGACATAGAAGATACTACAGTTTCATGCTTCACTCCATTGTAGACGACTTGATCTGTGTGCGTTTTTCCTCGTCTGAGCTGGTATCTGGCTCTAAACCGTACGGCTGGATGGCTCCTGTATCGCTCCCCATTTTTGTTTCACCTGTAATGTTGGGCTAGGAGCTGTAAGATAGCAGGTGAGCATGTAAATAGATGGATGATGGGGAGGGAGGCGGGCTTACTCTGCGTTAACAGTTCCACCCACAAATGCCAATGAACTCCTGCTGACACAGGATTTTTGATTTTTAATTCAAAGACCACTGGAAACACTTTGAAAATAGATTAAAAAAAAAAAAAAAGATGATCAGAGCGGGACTTTAGATTCATCTTTTTAAATCTAACAGGACAATCTTAGACGGAAAGATTTTGTCTTGTTTAAAACATTCAGCAAAAACCTTAAAACATTCAGCAAAAACCTTGGTGTCACAAAAGGTCAAGTTCCGGGTTAAAGTCTCTTTTTTTGGTATATTTCTTCTACGTCAGGGCGATAAATGAGCAGCTGTCGCCACAAAACCTGCGTTCTGAAGTGGTGGAAGGCCCATCGGCTGAGAACCCAAACGCCTGCATACGTGACGCTGTGACATGCAGTTAAAGTATGTCGCTGGGATCTGCACTGTGATTATGCCTTTCAAATGCAAACGCTGGTAAAGAAGTTTCACGTAAAGAAAACTCATAATGAACAGAATAATCAAAGTAAAGGTATACTTTAACACAGTGGTCCCCAACCTTTTTGTCACCGTGGACCGGTACAACGCAAAGCACGTTTACCGCGGACCGGGGGTGGTATTTTCTCTTTAGTAATGATAATAACCATAATAATTATAATTTTCCCCTTGTCAAAGCAACTTTCTAAAGAAGTTTGTTTTTTGCTCATTTTGGTTGTTTGGGTTTAATTTTAGTGGGGTTTATCACCGGATGTTTGGTGTCGCGACTTTGACGTGCGTTAAGTGTGACAGATGTAACAGAGAGAATCCGGTCACTTTTCAAAATAAAACGTTTTTGTCGGAAAAAAAAACAATAAAATGGAAATTATTTTTTCTTTCTGTGCGTCCCGGTGCAAATATTACCTGCGGCCTGGAACCGCTCCGCGGCCCGGTGGTTGGGGACCACTGCTTTAACAGTTTGCGGCTCTTTTCGTGACTGTAAGGATAGAAAGCTTGCACTGTCCTGCAGCTCCAGGTGTGTCTAAAGCTTTCAAACAAAAACGTTTAAGAGAATGATAGTGAAATGGTTTTTTTCTTGATGTGAGGAGCTCCATTTTCAGATTCCCACGGTTTAACTTTCTCATCATGCAAGTTCACACAAGAAGGAACTTGCATGTCTGATGATTTTAGTAAGCAGCTTTCATAACAAGTCAAATCTGACTGTCTTTTGAAATTGCAGCTAAACCTGAGTGAAAGAATAAGAATCTCTTAAGACTGTGGCTCCAACCCCTGGGGCAGCGGACCGGGACCGGTACCGGTACCGGTCCGTGGGACAGCTGGGATTGGCCTGCAGAGACATGAAACCATAACCTACATTTTTGTTTTTGTTTTTGTTTCATTTATGTCACTGTTTCTATGGAAACGACTCTCATCCACACCCCTACCACATGAGGCAGCCGTGGTGCAGCGGTAGGGCGGTCGACCTGTGATCGTAAGATTGCAGTTTCAATTCCCGCCTTGCATGCCCATGAGTCGAAGTGTCCTTGGGCAAGACACTGAACCCCACCTTGCCTCTGGTGGTGGGCGGGCACCTGAGTTATTCTGAAATATATGTTTATTTCTCAACAGAAGAAGTGTGTGGGATTTTTGGCTGCTTGGAGCCAGCGGGTACTTCCTGTTTAAAACACTGGGGGGGGGGGTCACTCAGTCCACCTCTCATTTACAATCAATAGATTCTCGCGACCACATCCGACACGTTCTTGATGCGTGTGCAGTCGCTCGCTCACGTCTCGAAAAGCCATCCTCTGCCGTTTTCTGTGCCAGTCGCTAAAGTAAAAGCCCCCAAAGCTAGCAATGTTGACCAAAAAACAAACGTATTTGGAAAGTTTGCTTCCGCAGAAAATAGTGACAAGAACAGAAGAAGAACCTTTGACTTCAAAATAAAAGAAATCTGCATTTAACAGACAAAAACCAGGAGTCTTTACTCCAACTATGGATTTATTGCAACGATAATACATAATATTCAGCAACTGAATGTCTATTGAAGTTCTTCATGTTATTCATGATTATATTTTGAAAATACTAGTTTGTTTGAGTTTAATTTTTTGCAATTATCTGTTGTGCCTTAAAAGTCAGACGAGGCTGAAGTTGGCGTCAGATTTTTTTGTTTAGCTTCCACTTTGGGAAAATCTAAATCCCATTTCACCGGTTCCTACATGAAATCTAGTGTATAGCGGATATACCCACGACGGAGATGAACTTTATCTTCAGAAGTTACGGGAAACTGGAAGTTGAAGAACCTGAAGGCCCACTGCAGCCTCCCACAGGTTGGTCTGACATCAAACCTGTCCTGAGGGTGGAGACCCCTGTCTCATGAGTCTTTGGGTTCAGTGTCCAAACAGTTGGATTTAGAAAAGCTGAGGAGGCAGGAGAGTGCAGCTGAGGGGAGTTTTTGCTCCACATATTTGGAAGAAGGAGGCGTTGGAACCTCCCGGATGGCTTGTGTCTACAACACCAGCAGAAACTTCCCGTCCAAACTGTCACACTGTCCAGATGTTTGCGAGGTTCTGTGCTTAACGTTTGGGATTGTTTATTTCTAGTCAGGCCTGTGCACTCACGTCCCGTCTCTGTGCTTTCTCAGCATGGCCCGAGGACACCAGAAGATCCAGTCGCAGCAGAAGAACGCCAAAAAGCAGGCAGAGATGAAGAAGGCGAAGGGCCACGATCAGAAGACCGCCGCCAAAGCTGCCCTGGTGTTCACTTGCTCTGTCTGCAAGGCAAGTTCAAACCACAGAGTCTGTGAACGCAGGGAAACGAAATCTTTGAAAGTCCCACTCCAACCTGATTGTTTGGTTTTGTAAAATTGTCGTCTTTTAATTATGATTGTGCAGCCAAAATGAAAAAGCATTTGTTAGACATATTTATGCCCAGCGGCAGAAACTCATTAGAAATACGAATCTGGATTGTGGGCGAGACTTTTGACAGACTGAACGGCTGGATAGCTTCAATACTGCTCCCCGTTTTTGTTTGTGAGGGACTGTAAGCTAGCAGTAGAGATGTAAACAGAGATCTTTAAGCAATGGGGAGGGAAGGTGGGGTTGCTCGGCGGCAACCAATGAGTTATAACGCTAGAGGAGACACGCCCGCTTGGGAAGCCTGGCCGACGGTGGCGGAGTGCGACGCCATCTTGGTGAGGTTGACGACGCCCACATAGCAATGCTTTCTATAGCCTTTGGTGGCATCTAAGTAGCTTTTATATAATTTATATATATTCATATTTCTATATATTTATACATAATAATAAATATATAATACATGTATATAATTTATTATATATAATATATATATATATATATCATATTCACATCATTTGTTGCTGCTAAATAAGAGAAACAGTCAGCTTTATAAGCTCAAACTTTAATGAAAAATGCATTGTTGCAGGACTTCTTATAAATAAATAAAATATTACAAAGAATTTTTAAAAATAATTTTTAAACATTTCAAGTTTTAGACCTCTTGGACATTTGATTTAAATTATGTAGAAAAGCCCAATCATGTCAATAAAACTAATAGATAATAATATATAAATAAGTCAATAATAATAATAATGACGAATCAATAATAATAAATCAGTAATAGGTCAATAATAATAAATAATAATAATAAATCAGTAATAAGTCAACAATAAGTCCAAAAGTCAACAAAAGATTTTCCCCTTAAAAAAAAAACAGAAGACAGAGAAAAACAATAGATTTACTGATTCATGTGAGTGATCAATGTGGTGTAACACGGAGGGTATGGTGCCGGGTTTCAAGCGAACAGTCTGGCCAGTCTTATCAAAATCTGTTTCCACAAAATGTTTGGAACATAGCCAGACTGTATTGCTAGTTGGTAACCACAGTGATCCATCTGGGTCAGCTCTTTTTATTGCTAAGGTAAAGCCCACTTAAAAATATTCTCAAAAATATTCTAATCTTCAGAAAGGGGGGCCCTGCAGAAAAAGTTTAGGAACCACTGGCCTAGTACTAGTATACTGTACATAGGTTTAACACAATAAAGTTTACATTTATGTTGACAGCAAATTATATGTACATCATGGCTACATGTTGATAATAGCCCTGCAGCATCATGCCTGTCAACATGAGTACGATTAATGAAGCCTTAGCCTGCAGCATTAAAAGGAAAGAATTATGGTACTTACCTGTGAAATGATTTACCTTCCTCCTTCATGAACTAATTTCTCTGATTTTTGGCAGTTGAAACCCGCACAATGAACTGGCATTTAACAAAAAATGTGTTCACATGCAGCAGTAACTTGACCTCACCAAGATGGCGGCGCTCTCCTCCCATGAAGAATCACGTGATGTCTCCACTAGCGATATAACAGTATATCAGTCTCGCCCACAACTCAGAGGCAAATTTCTAATGAACTCCTGCCGCTCTGCAGAAACGACGTCGTAGAAAACGACTCAGGTTTTGTGGTTTTGAGCTAAAACTGGCATCATCATCATTCACAGACCATTGGGAACGTTTTTACAATGGATCAGTGGGACTCTGAGGAGTTATTTTTAGGATATGCACATTTTATTTATGCAATTCTAATGTCCCTTTTGTCTTTGTCATTAAATGTGTCTCCTTGTGTCTATTTCTTGAACTTCTCTCTTCAGTCTCAAATGCCTGATCCAAAAACCTTTAAGCAGCACTTTGAGAGCAAGCACCCCAAAGCCCCCCTGCCCCCCGAGTTGGAGGGAGTGGAGGCATAAGCGGCTGTCCCTCGGAGGCTCCAAACCATGGAAGATTTCACAGAACCAGCCTGAGCCAGTTGCCTGTATTCA
Source organism: Oryzias curvinotus (assembly GCA_023969325.1). Classification (NCBI taxonomy): domain Eukaryota; kingdom Metazoa; phylum Chordata; class Actinopteri; order Beloniformes; family Adrianichthyidae; genus Oryzias; species Oryzias curvinotus. The sequence continues at coordinate 23,445,885 of CM043716.1, forward strand.
CACATGCGAGGTTTCTCCTGCCTGTCGAGTCCTACCTGTATGTTCTGGTTATTGGATCCACGCAAACTCTGACCCGAGGCCACAGCAGAGCTGTTCTTTCAGCACCTCTGTGTTCATTTTTGTAATCAAACAGGTATTGCTGCTAGGTCATGCATCTCTTACTGACTCGTGCATGTTGAACTGAGCTAAGATTTCTAGACAACATGCCAAAAGAGGTTTAAGGAAGGATTTTTAGGGTAGGAGATTATTAACCTATGCAGCTTTTCGAGTAGAGACGAAAGTGACCTCATTTCCTCTTAAAAAAAAGTGCTTTAACTGTCATGTCTAAGGGAGGCAGTGGAACCTGCGCGCACTGTAGGTCCTCTGTCTTGTTCAACTGCAATACATCTGCTAGCTAATCCCTCCATCCGCATTGGCTCACCATAATGTGAAACTTTCAGCTGTTTCTACGCTGCTGCGCAATTGATGGTTTACAAAATAAATGTGATCATGCCAGCAGCATGGATGTGCTTGTGAAATTGAATGTATGCTCCGATGTAACATAAATTGTATCTTAATTTTGAATTGTTATATATATATATATATATATATGTAATCTCCTTTTTGAGATGTGTAATGTATTTGTAAATTATCAACCGAAGGTTCTTTGGGGGGGAAAAATATCAACTAACTGCAGTTTTCAATAAAGTACGGCTTAGACAAATCTCTTTAATCTGGCGTCAGAAACGCGCTGTAAGTCGGTCCGTCTGCTTTTTATCTTTGGAAAATGCAAGTAGTTCCTAAAACTGAGAAGTTAATAGCTGCTTTACACTCCGTCAAGAACCGAAATACAAAAATACCTTTTTTTTTTTTTAATAAGGATGTGCGAAAAATCTGGATAATTTTATTTGCATGTTTTTAGATGATGGCAGAAAATGGCTTAAAGTCCCACTCCGACCATCTTTTGAGCTACTGTCGAAGCGTTCCCTGCGGTCTTAAGTATGATCACGCTGTTTTTAGGCAAAATAAAAAAGAAACCTGTGTTGTCTTCTAGGACATAGTTTCTGCAGAGCAGCAGTGATTCATTAGAAATTTACCTTTGAGTTTTGGGAGCAACTCCGCCGCCCCTTCCCCTCCCCGTTGCTGAGAGATCGGAGCTTTTTTGTACGTCACAAATACATTCTTTTTCAAACTCCATCATCTGTTCCTGATGCACAATGATTTGAATAAAGAAATACTGCAAATATAAGATTAATTTTCTTTATATCGCCGTCATCATTAGAAAAAATGCTACATAAAGGTGTTAAAAAAACATTTTTCTATTGGGGTGGGTTTTTGAATAATCAAACTGGTGCCTGGTCTGGAAGTGAGCGAGGAAAAATGCGTGAATAAAAATCAGTCTAAAAGCATATATTACACTCCCCTTGCAGTTAGCTTGTTTTGCGTTCTGTTCTGAAATGAAAATGTGCTCTTCGTCCTGTGTGTGGCTTCCATACTTTCAGAGTTTGTCTGAAGCTGCTCGGTGAGTCATTGTTCCACCTACCCTCACACATGTTCCATATCCTTCCTTCCCATCTGTACATTTGTGAATGAAAAACCTTCACGCTTGCAAACCATGGCCATTCACATAAGCTTTGTTTCAATTTAACCACTGGTGTCTATAGAAGAGAACAGCACCTAAGAAAAATCGCAATAGTCTAAATCCAGGGCGATGACTTTTCTCCCCAGCTATAGATCACCTAATTTAACATGCAAAGAAAAACTCTGGAATATTGTCATTCTCTTTACTAATCTAAAACAACTATTCAAATCAAATGATTATTTTGTTTGTATATTTTGAATCATATAGGATGGCCACCATAGCAACGCTATTGTACTCTTATCGCTGGATTTAACAAGGTACAATTTATTTATTTGACTCACAAAAATGTACAGTAATGGGAAGAATTTCAACGTTTTTTTTTTTCCAGTCTTGCTTGCTTTTGACCATTCAATTCCTAGTTTATTAATAAAGACTGAAATGAAGGCTTTAAATTCCATCATTTGGGAGAAAATAGACACTCATTGGTAGCTGTATATTCCATGCACTGCTGCACCTGTTTTACACCGCCAGCCATGTGTGACAGGGATTAAGATTAAAGAGCACAGCTGGATCAAGTTGTCTAATCCATTATGAATTAACTATTAAATCTGTTTGAGCAAACACTATTATGACATTACCTTAGAAAGTAGGTAAAGTAAGACTTTTTTAGAAAAGTTTAAAGTCAATTTAAAAAGAACGGTTGCCCAACCTCATATTCACATCATTACTGACTGCTTTAAAAAAAAAAAGTCTAAATAAAGAAATGACTGGATAATGTTTTCTACATTTCATATCAGCTTTAAATAGGATAGGTAAACAATGTATTTATAATAACTAAATAGTTTTTACAGCCGGTAGGACCTACTATAAGCTTTAGGGTGCATGTGTTTGCTTCTCATTCAGTGTCACATGGATTTTTGGAAATGTAATTTATAGGATAAGACTATGTAAGGTGTAGGTAAATGTTTTATTGTGGGTTAAGTTACATTAAAAATCCTCAGGAGTCTTAATAAGGTTTTTGTTATATGTTAATGCTCATTCAAGGTTCATCTATTATGAAGCATAAATGAATAAATACGAGACTGAAAGCCAAATCTTTGGGATTCCATGACTTTTTTAAACTCAGTTGATTATAATATATTTTTTACTAAATATATTTTTATTTAATATTTATCTATTTTTACTACAAAATTGCATTAACATATTTTATGTATACAATAAAAAATACAACATTTTTTTTTAATTATATGCAAAATAAACTAACAGTGTTTGTTATTGTTTATTATGTCAATAAAGTCGATTTCCCACAAGCCTTTGCAAATTTAAGAAAAAGGTCTTATATTTAGAGCTTTTCTTTACGTGGATAGGTTTTTTGAGCAATTATACATTTATTTTTTAGACGATGAACATGTAAATAGTTTAGATTAAGAACAAAATATATTCTGTATAAAGTACCATTTGATACGATTTCTATTGGAAAACGAAAACATAATTAAGTAGTAAAATAAAACTACTCTACAAGCTTGAAATGGTATAAAATATTAATAAACGCCTACAACTAATTCGTTTTGTATTTTTTTCTTCCTAAAATATGGTTGCCCTAGCAACTTGGTCCTGACGTCATCCGTCCTGGCGCGACCCTGCTGCTATGTCTTTGATTTGAGGGAAACCCCGTGGAAGAGCGGGAGAGATCGTCAGCTGTGCGGCCAGGAATCAGGAGCGACATCGTTCATCATCTCTCAGGTTCGTCCGTGTTCTATAATGGGTTTGGGGAGTTACTTGTGTTAAACAAAGACGGTTGTTGAAATGCTCGGCGTCCCTTCGAACTGCCCTCAGTGACGCAGAAATGGCTGCTTTGTGAGAGTGTAGGTGGAAATCATTGATGCTCCGCTGCTCAGTCATTGTTCTGCGCCTGCTGAATGGAAGTGGAACTTAACAGCACGTTAAACCTCGTCTAACCATGGGTTTAAGAATCCGCTTCTAGAGTTGTTTAAGCGTTTTGGTTTATAAAGTCCCCCTAAATGAATGGTATATCTGTAAAGCCAGCAGCTCCGGCTAATGTTCCGGAAAACGAAAAAAGGGCGTTCACTGTAGACCCAAGACGGACAGAACCATTCCATCCTCCTCGCGCGCGGATTTCAGAGACGAATCCTCGTTTTTTTTTCTCCTCTCTGTATTGTTAAGTTGTTTCTAATGAAAACGGGGATGATACTGCATCTTATCCATTGAGATAAGCCGTTTAAGCGGTTTATAATATGGCCGGATATTATACTAGCTCAGGGGGCAGGTGTGTATGTGACATGAAACTGGGTGGCCGACATTCCTCAGAAAGGCGCAGGTGCCTGCTGGGAAATCTGAGCGACTCTCAAATGAATGTGCAGCTGGTTTTACCATTCCGACTGGAAACATGGGTAAGAAACCCGCTACTCTGTGAGGACTTGTCATTGTACAATTTGTCCTAATATTAAAATATTCAAGTACATTGGAGTAGGAAGGTTCGGTAAAAGGTTTTTTTTTTTTCAGCAAAGGTGGCATAAATTACTACACGTACGTCGTTAAATCGATCATTAAGAGAAGTAAATGAACATATTAATCAAAATCTAATTATTTATTAAGTACAATTATGATACAACAGCATTTGTGCTCAATTTTTATTTTATTGTATTTTATTTCTGGCAACTGTAATCTAAATATTTAAATAGGTTAAATTTGTTTAGAATTAATAGTTCTCTGAATCTAAGAAAGTATTCTTTTTTAGCATACTTTGTTTTCTCTAATAGTGATATTTAAAAAAAAAAAAGTACCGGTATTCCGATTGAAATCATGCTTTTGGCGTTTTTCATATGTTCTTGCAGCCTTTTTCTGGCCAAAGAAAATTCAGTTTGAAATAGCATTTCTTCATTCAAATAGTTGCGAATCAAGAGCAGATGCAAAACTGATTAGAAAAACGTTTGTAAGGGTGACGTACAAGTTACTATGGCAACCCACTAGCTTCCTGCTCTGCTCCATTCTGATCATCCACATGCAGATGACTAGATCCATGAACGTCTTTGTTTTCCTCGTCTGACAGCTGAAATGCTCCAACATTGCTCGCTATTTTTGTTGCGCCGCTAATGTGAGGTTGGGGTTGTGAGGGGCTGTATGCTAGCAGGATTGCACAAATAGCTAGCTAGTAGAACGGGGGGTGGGCTTACACTGTGCCATCAGTTCCACCCAAAACTCAGAGGTTTAAAGGGGATTTTCTAATGAACAGAAACAGCAGAAACTTTTTTTTTTTTTTTTTTTTTATACCTAAAAACAGCAGAATCATAATTAAAAGACCACTGGGAACACTTTTACAATGGATCAAAAGATGATTGAAGTGGGTCTTTGACAAAGTGTGATATAGAGTAAGTAGTCATAATTTCCAAATATGGCATTTTATGAACTGACACAATTAGAGCTCGGGTCGTTTGGTTTGAGCCCTTAATTTAAATGTGGAATTGGGATTGCTTTCCCTTGTGGAATAAGGATAATTATTGCAGCTAAACTGTTTTAAATCAGAGGTGCTGTTATGTAACTGCTGCAGCACTGAACTAAATTTGACATGAAAGATTCCCTCATCTTCATCCATAACCTACAGGAATAAAAAATGACAGATGAATAGAATTTTTAGGATGGTTGCATTTGTTTTATCCACTAAAAGTTTGCTTCCGGCAAGAAGGCATTTTGTTTTCATATTTTTTGCATTTCTTTAGATCTGAAGAGCTCAAAAGAATGATAAGCATCAAAACTTTTCAACTCTCCACTCTGTTGTTAGATGGTTTTTGATATTCTTGTCTGATTATACCCCCCCCCCCTGTAAAAAGGTTGGGTGTTGGGGGGGTGAGCCATGTAACACTGCTTTCAGCTTTGAGTTTTGGCTTTAGGTTTATTTGGTTTAATGCTCAGCTCTGCAAAATATGTATTGGTGGTGTGAAAAATGAGTAAAAACAGTTTTCTTCCCCTTCCTTCTCCCTCCGTTTTGTGTCAACAAAGAAGCCATGGCAGAGAAGGAAGAGCTCGTACAAAAGGCCAAACTGGCCGAGCAAGCTGAGCGTTACGACGACATGGCCGCCGCCATGAAGGCCGTCACCGAGAAGAGCTCGGAGCTCAACAACGAGGAGCGCAACCTCCTCTCGGTTGCTTACAAGAACGTGGTGGGGGCTCGGAGGTCCTCGTGGAGGGTGGTGTCCAGCATGGAGCAGAAGTCCGACGACAGCTCAAAGGCGGCGCTGGCCAAGGATTACAGGGAGAAGATTGAGACCGAGCTGAATGACATCTGCAAGGACGTTCTGGTGAGGAGTTATGGGAGTGAAATGTGACAGCCAGCTGGTGGGACGCGTTCAAATTCAGCTTTTTACAAGAGAAACATGTACGTCATGTTGTTTTTATTCGTTCACAATAAGTCATCTGGAGGCTTTCTGCTGAGAAAAGGAAAACATGCAAAGCCTAAAAGTGATTTTCTTCTCTTTTTTTATACCAATCATTCCAAATCAGGGTGAATTACTCAATATTTTCTTATAATAGGAAAAAAAAAGAATGCTGGGATAGGCTCCAGCAGCCCTGTGACCCCGAAAGGGAATAAACGGAAGAAGAAAGGATGCAACAAATCTTTGGTACAATCTCCTGTAGGTCAACTCCAGTAGTAAGATCCCAAAAAACTGCCCGTCGAACCAAACTCAGAGGAGCTGATCTGCATCCAGGCTGCAGGGAAAAAAAAGCATTTACTTTTTAAGAAGTGCTATGACGAAAGCAGGAAATATTCCGTTTTAAACGGTTTCGGACACTTTTTTTTCCAGCATGAGCCACACGTTTGGGAGGAGATTCTTTGTGGATGTGTTCACTGTCAATAAAGTTAGACTTGTATCAGAAATTGAATTTTAGTTTAAAAGTTTATAAAATATGAATTTGCAATCTTTAATTAGTTATTAATGTACCAAACCCCAAAGATATTTTTGGGTGGGCAGCCAATAGTGACCCCTACTGGTGGTAATTACCAACATGAGATGAGTTACTCAATTTAGGATTATGGGAGTATTGACACCATGGTATGGAAATATAGATAATCTATGTAGATATAGATAAAGTGCACGTGTCACTTCTAGATCTTTGGCTATTAGGTGAGTAAGTGCAATGTATTTTTCTGACCCCCCGCCCCCGTTTATCAACAACACAGAAGAGTATTTTAGAAAGGGTGTGTATGTTGCAAGTTAAAGTTGTTACCTGGTCGGTTTTGATGGTGTTTGTTTTTAGAATAATAAGTACTACTGTCCTAGAAAAAATGAATCCACCAATCAGAAATCACTGGTAATTTAATATTTTATGCAAAAAGTCATCTGTACGTTATCTTTAAGGTTTGGTATCGCCCATCACTGTCAAACAGCCTGAGCCTGGTTTCACTTTCTACTGCAGTAATTCTACTTCAGCTTTGCCATTGGTTAGAGATCACGAAAAAGGATTTTCTTTTTTTTTTTTTTTTTTTATTGAGCATCAGGGGTACAGGACATGTACAACAGCAAGGTCAGCTATCAGACATTATTCAAACAATGCTCTTTTTTTTTTTTTTTTGTAAACAAGACAAACACATAGCTGAACCCCACTCCCACCCCACCCCACAGAACATGAGACGTCCGAAAAAACAACAACAATAGTATATATATATATGTAAATATGATAATAAAAATAAATTTAAAAGAGATTATGTCAAGTGTTATAAACAGGCATGCACCACTAAGGCTCAGTGTTACAATACAAGAAATCAGGAGAGTTGTTGGAAGCTGCTACTTTGGGACAGTTTTGAGCTCATTAAAGTATAATAGTATTGGGCCCCACACAGCTAGAAATGTGTCTCTAGACCCCCCTAGTGAGTATTTGATCTGGTTTGAGCCCTTAAAAGGCTTAAAAGGAAAGGATTATTTCTTAACATCTATTGAGATGCAGAGCAGGGCTCCAGACTAACTTTATTCACTAGGAGCACAGTGGCCCCCAACTGAAAATTTAGGGGCGCATACCGTAAACATGTCAACATGCTAACCAAATCTACTAATTTCCCCTGTATTACTAATAAATACTTTAATAATAGATGCAGAAATTACAATGTGCTGTTTCAAATTCAGTGTCACATTTTATTCTGCACTTTTGAAGATGCAACAACAGCTAAACTGACAGAACCGTCGCTGTCATGACTGTACAAATAGTAAACAAAACGGATGGAAATTCATCTTGGTGGCACCAAATAAGTGCAGCCAAGATGCACAATAAGTGTCACGTTATTATACCCCACTTGAAAGGGGGAAAAGCATCCATGGAGTGTATTGCAGGAATTCACACGCCATCCAAACACCTCAGTTTTGTCCGGATTTATTTGCCAGGATTTTGACAGGCTTAGACAATGAGATGCATTTTAGGAGTGATACGGGCGGTGAAAAACCTATACAAGAAATTACATTATATAAGTTAACATTAGTTCACAACAATAAATAAATATGACAGTAAATATTAAGCAACACATCACCTGTTAAATCTGTAGTTCACAGTTAATTCAATTTGAACAGTTGGTAAAATCTAATTTCCTAACTGTGAAAATCATTGACAATGCAGCAATAAATACATATAAATATATTCTATAAACAGCAGTGACCGTACTATGAATGAATCAAAGGTTAGCGCTGACGTGGCACTCTACACAGTAAAACGTAACCGACGCTGAGCGCGCAGCCGCGCACCATCACCGAAAGGCACAGTGAAATCACAACCCCGCATTAATTCTTACCGGCTGCCTCCGTGGTTTTGACGCTTTTCTGAACGGATTGAGACGGTTTGCAAGACTTTCGATCTCTCTCTGGCTGTCGGATCTGATGCTACGGACGCGCCTTCAGTCAGCTCCGGTGCGCACAGCTGGACCTTAATTAACACCGCGCCCACTACAGACTTAAACTTTCCTTTTCCTCTCTTTAATTTTTTAACTACTTAAAATGAATTTTCTCTCAAATTTAACAGAATTTACCCTAATGCATTTTTACTTTAGATTTTTATTTGATTTTTTTTTCCTTCTTTTTGTGTTTTTTTTTTTTCTCTGTTTTTATTTACTTTTAAAATAAAATCACTTGAAGCATCAGCTTCCTCAAGTTTGACCTAACAAGAAGCGTGTTTGAGATCACCCAGGTGGACTCAACGCTGCGCAGATCACCTGGTGTGAGACATATTTTTGTTTTTGCTCCAACATCACCTGTCAATCATCACAAAAATGTCACCAGAAAGGGGTGGGAGCAAGGCCCCAACCTGAGCGAACGCAGCTGGAAACTGAACTGACTGAAAGCTGCCCTGATGACTACAAAACAATGCATTATGGGACATGTGTCCAGATGGTTTTTGTAGTTGAGTGATCAATTAAAAATAATTTTAAATACCAATTGATTTAAAAAAAAAAAAAAAAGGCAACATACATTACAAAACATTCAAATCAATATAAATGGTCGCATTTTGCTCCAGCAGTCTGGAGCCCTGCATTATTTCTATCTATACAGACTTTCTGGGAGCAGCAACGTTTAGAACCTACATGGAAAAACCTTTCAGTAAAAAAGATTTCTAATTCTTAGTAAGTTCTGAAATCAAATCAAATGAGTGTAGGCTCATTTCAGCCATTTGCCACCTGCATCCGAAGGTACTTCAGGCATTTCTGCAGTAGTTGTTAACATTTTCATTCCTCTTACTTCCAGGATCTTCTTGACAAGTATCTGATCCCCAACACCACATCTCCTGACAGCAAAGTCTTCTACCTGAAGATGAAGGGGGATTACTATCGCTACCTCGCTGAGGTGGCCACTGGAAATAACAAGGACTGTAAGTGCTGCCTTTTTTTTTTTTTTTTAATCTATGCATCCGATTTGCACTGACAATAAAGTTTTATCCTGAAAATAATGGAGGTTATTTTGGGCAGTAGTGTGTGTTTTCAGGCCTGTTTGTCCCCTTCAGATTTTAGTAGTTCTCATGTAGTAGAAAGACCACCTGACTTGTCATAGGAGTTTGTGGCCAGAGCTCTGACATCTGCTTCATCCTTGACCTACATCAGGCAGCTATTAAGGCAGGCAGGAGCTGCTGCTGAGTTGTCATGGTAACAGAAGCAGCGGGCAGGGTGTGAGCTGCTGTTTGTTGCCCGGAGACATTTCTGACTGTTCTTGGTTGGCTGAGTAATTTCCAGTGACTGGCAGATTTATGTTTTTCTGTAGCAGCATAATTCCATCAGACATTGTGATTTATTTTTTTCCTCTTATTTTTTTGTATTTTTATTTTTTCCTGCGGTTGCAGTACTTGCTCATGACTTAATCCCTATTTAAACCATATATTTTTTTGTCTTTATTTGGGCCACTTCCAGAGCAAATTTGCTGTCAAACAATTTTCCTTTTATTTCTGATTTAACATATCTTTTAAAAAATGTGTGAATAAAATCGTATGGAGCCCTTTCACAATAAAAGCTGCTAAGGTTTTAATAAATTGGATATTTTTATCAGAATAAGGATCATTTCAAGATGCAGCACACAAACGTGATATGTATATTATTATTGTTTTTGTATTAGTGGAATATTTCAGATGCAGTTCTTCAGAAGAAAACACAAAGAGCCATGGTTGTCGTCGTCTTTAGATATTTGTGTTCATTTTATGCAAATGCTCTCTTCAAGGCCTACAGTTGTGCATTTCTCTTTGCTGATATGCAAGCAAACACAAAATCCACAGAAATTCCTTAAGTCTTTCTGGCTGAAGGACTAGTTGTGTTTACATTTCTCTGTTTGGTCCTGTGTTCTCACTGTCCGTTCTCTTGTGTGAAGCTATTATTGGGAACTCTGAGGACGCCTACCAGAAGGCGTTGGATATAAGCACTGCGGAAATGCCGCCCACTCATCCCATCCGCCTGGGCCTCGCTCTGAACTTCTCCGTCTTTTACTACGAGATTGTCAACTCTCCAGAAAAGGCCTGTCAACTGGCCAAATCGGTATGAACCTTTTCCTGCTCGTCGTTATTGGGACTCCCCTAAAATAAAGCAGCGATCCTAGTGTTGTTATTGAAAGTAATGTTGGGTGAGGGGTGTTGTGGGTAGGGATGCCGTACCCGGCCCTGGAGGCTTTGTCAAACGTTTCAAGGGTTTGACTTTAGACCATTTACTTTAACTGAAGCATCTGACTGGTTAGTTTATACCTTGAATAGTTTTCATTACAGAAAAAACATCTCATGGAAAAAAAGTGAGGATTAGCAAGAACACATTTTTTAAAAAGTATCAGAGCAAGAATGTTTATTCTGACAAACGTAATGAGCTTTTATTTCTCTATTGACGTCTATGGACTTTTGGCTTCTTAGACCCAGTGGGCACTTCCTGTTTGGGAGGAGAGGAGAAGAGGGGTCACTCTGTCCACTTTCATATACAGTCAATTGTTAATACTCCAGCTAGCTTACAGCCCCCTCCCAACCCCAAGCTGGTGCAAAAAAAAAAAAAAGAAGCCAAGCTGTACAGTTTAATCCAGATTCCAGCTCAGACGAGGAAAACAAAGACGAACATGGATCTATTTGTGAGTGGATGCATCAGAATGGAGCTTGTGGGCCATCCGTAGTATTTTCAAACAAAGGCAAACACAAGCTTTTTCAATCAGTATTTTTTGTCTGCTTCTGAACGAGTTAAACAAAGAAAGATTCAGAAATGCTATTTAAGCCTAATTTTCCTTACATTTGTCTTCCATCATGAGAAAAATGCCCCAAGAACAAGTTCAAAACACCATTTTGATCGGAGTCGGTCATTGAAACTCAAGCTGGTCAGGTTTTTTTCATGCTGCTTTGCTCAGACTTGTGGTCCAACCAACATTTTGCTCAACATATGCTGTGAAATCTGTTTTGTAGCACAGATGAAAACATCTGCAGCCTTTTTGTGTAGTAAAAAAAATTACACTTAGATTTTCTGGTGCAAATAAATGAAGGATTTCAGTTATTGTTGTTGTTAAACAAAACATACGGAGTTGGTGGTTAAATTCTCTTTGACTTTTCTCTGCCAGGCTTTTGACGAGGCCATCTCCAAGCTCGACTCGCTCAACAACGACTCCTACAAAGACAGCACCCTGATCATGCAGCTGCTGCGCGACAATCTGACAGTGAGTGTGCGGCCGTGACGGCCACCGCCGGCTCTGCGCCAAGACTTCCTCCTCTGAACGCGTGCAATGTGCTGTGCTTCGTTGCAGCTATGGATGTCAGACACCCAGGGAGAGGGCGAAGGAGATGAAACCGAAGTCCCCGCTGAGAAGAACTGAACTCAAATTGGAAAGAAAGAAAAAAAAAAATTTTTTTGTTTGTTTTTTTTTACCTCTCACCAGCCTAAGTTGTGTGTGTGTGTGTGTGTGGCTGCTGTGTGCACATACATTCAGAGACATGTATGTTTACACTCTACTCACAATGTGTAAAGTACAGTGTGTATGTGCAGAAACATTAGTGTGTGTGTGTGTGTGTGTGTGTGTTTGGTAGTTGTATGGCCACTTACACAGAGAAAAAGTTCTGTTTACCATGACTCATCAGTTCATATTTTCTCTAGAAGAGATCGATTTCTTCGATCCGAACCCACCCTGTGCTGTTTAGTACAGAAAGCTGCTTATAATCCAGGCCAAAGTCAATATTTAATGAAAATTGAAAATAATTAGTAGTTTTATTGGAATTAAACATTCAAATCCCTTCATTAAAAAAGCCCTTTTGACTCAATTGAACCTGCGATAGAAGCAATACTCTGTTACTAGCAGCTTGATCTTGACGGTATATTTTTGCATTTGAAGCCATCCTACCCTTTCGTGTCCAGTGTAGCAGGTTTTGTGGACGGTACACCTGATCCGGTGATTTGCGAGTGCGTTCAGCCATAGAAATGTTGTGTGAAAGGCTGCTTTGGTTGATTTGTTGAGAGGATTATTATTCCACCGTGAAATAAGAACCTTTTTTGCAGTTTTGCGTACCACTGCGACGGACAGACGGACAGACGGACAGACGGAGACCAAGCGAACAACTTGACAAATGGCTCAATACTGTAACTTTTTTTTTTTTGTGTGTGTGGATTTCTTCTCTTTTCAGCAGTGCAGACGATACTTTTCACCATGTGCTTTTGTGGCTTTCTACTCTTTTTCTATTTCAGATGTTTTTGTAATATTTTTTGTGCCCTGTTTGACTCCCCAAAGTGGATGAGATTCTCAATCGTCTGGTGTGAGGGTTGGCAGTCAGCGATGGGATTTAACTTTACCCAGCTTATTTACAATAACATATTGAGAAAAGGAGGTGTAACACAATGCTGAATATAAACTGATTGTAAAGTATCATGGTAGAAAGCTACACAAAAGCCATTTAGTAGTCACAACTTTGTGCCAGTTTCTTCTGAAATACAGTTTTGTTCCTTTTTAAAGATTCAGGATTTGCAAGTTACACTGAGTGCGTAATTTTACCATGTGGTTGCATCTAAATGGAATTAAATGATAAAAATTGAGTGTGTTGTGCTCTTTCTTTAACTCTACATTTAATGCATCCTGTTTGTGGACAATGTGATTAAAAATGTTTATTGAATTAAAATATTTGAGGTTGTTTAAAAGAAAAGAAAAACAGTCCATTGTGAAAATTTGATCTGTAAAAAACTTTTTTTTTTTCTTTTTTTAAGGTGCACCGTTTTCATTCAAAATGCTGCCCTCTACAGATGATGGGTGTTTTTGCAGGGAATCGTGTAGTTTGAAGAGATTTTTTTTTACTTCCAACTTTGGCTCAGCTTCATGCTTGCAATCCAAGCATTCACAGTAAAGATCAACATCCTAATCCTGAATTGGAAGCAAGCCTCTATATAAGCATTTGTGTACCATAAGCTTTCAGTGTGGTCTGAACAATAAAAGTCATCGTCATCTTTACTCCTGGTATGAGTTTCTGTGCAGCAGATATAAAGTTTCTTGCTTTGAATCAAATTATAGATTTATTAAATGTCTTTTTTTTATTCCTTAGTGACTTTTTAAATTTCTTTTGACTGTTATTTATGTATATCAGCCTTTTTATCCTGTTAGTGTTGCTTTTAAATGTGTATTTCCTGTTTGGTGAGTAAAGTAAAGTAGTTTTGGGGACATTTTAGCAGCTTCCTTCACCTTTCTGTGATTTGACTTGTTTCCTTCCATTTTTGTGAGCTTAAATAGTTAATATTTTTTGTAAATATGTTTATATGTGGCCCTGGAGCTGGGATTTGCAACCTGAGACGCTTTACCTCTCCATTGTGGTTCTCTGTTGAGCAAAAAGTAAAAATGTAATTTTTAAGAGCAAGAGTTAATTAACGTTGATAACATTGATTTAACTTAGATTAGTTACGTTTATGAAAATTTGGCTAAGGTGCACCCGTGTGATAAACTATGTACATCAAGAAGCCTGTTTCTATCTATGCACTCGTCTTTTTCTATCTTCTTCAAAATGCACAGGTTTTAAATATTAAGCACAACTTTGGTAAAAAGTCTGATCTTTTCCGATTGCTCAGTATATTTTAAAGGACATGTCTTATGCTGCACAACAACGGTAAGTAGCTATTTAGGAGGGAAAGTTGCAAATATATATATATATAGAGAGAGAGAGAGAGCTCTAAAAATAAAGGGAACACCTTAATAACTCAGCATTACTGCAAGTCAATCACACTTCTGTGTAACCAAACTGTCTGATTAGGAAGCAACACTGACTGACAATCAGTTTCACATGGTTCCCTTTAAGTGCAATAGACCACAGGTGGAAATAATATTCAATCAGCAGGACACCTCCAATAAAAGAGTAGCTCTGACCACAGACAACTTCTTCATTTTTATGTTTTCTGCCTGATGTTTTGGTGACTTTTGAACACCAACAGTGTTGTCACTCCAGCAGTGCCATGTAACGGCGTCTACAACCCACACAAGAGGCCCGGGTTGTGTTACTCATCCAGGACGGTACATCAATGCAAACTGTGGCAAGAAGGTTTGCTGTGTCTGTCAGCGTGGTGACCAGAGGGTGGAGGTGCCACCAGGAGGCAGACCAGTGCATCAGGAGATGTGGAGGAGGGCAACAACATTGCATCAGGACGGCTTCCTCCTTTATGCAAGGAGAAACAAGAGGAGCACTGACGGCGCCCTGCAAAATGACCCCCAGCAGATCACAAATGTGCTTGTGTCTGCTCAAACTGTTAGAAACAGACTCCATGAGGGAGGTTTGATGGCCGGACGTCCACACGTGGGAGGTGTGCTTCCAGCCCAATACCGTGCGAGATGTTTGGCATTTGCTAGACAACACCAAGATTGCCATATTCGCCACTGGTGCCCTGCATTCTTCACAGATGGAGCACAGGTGACAGATGAAACAGAGTCTGGAGGTGCTGTGGAGAATGTTCTGCTGACCGCAACGTCGCCTAACATGACCGCTTTGGCAGTGGGTCAGTAATGGTTTGGGGTGACATTTCTTTGGAGGGGCGCACAGCTCTCCGTGTGCTCACCACAGGTAGCCTGACTGCCATTAAACTGTATGCTGGTGTGATAGGCCCTGCACTGAATGCAAGACAATGCTACCTGTCATGTGGCTGGAGTGTATCAGCAGTTTCTGCTAAACGAAGGTATTGATGTAATGGACTGACCTGCCCGTTCCCCAGACCTGAATCCAATTGAGCACATCTGGAACATATTGTCTTGGTCCACCCACCAACATCAGGTTGCACCACAGACTGTCCAAGAGTTATGCGGATGCTTTGGTGCAGGAGTGGGAGGAGATCCCCCCCATGGAGACCATCTGCCTCCTCATCAGAAGCATACCCAGGCGATGCAGGGAAGACATTCTGACATGTAGAGACCACATCCACTACTGAGCCTCATTTTGACTTGTTTCAAAGACATTACATCCAAGTTGGATCAGCTGTTTGTGTGCTTTTCCACTTTGATTTTGACTATGATTCCACATCCAGAGCTCCATCGGCTGATACATTTAATTCCCATGAATAATTTTTGTGTCATTTTGCTGTCAGGACATGCAACTGATTAAAGAATGAAGCTTTTAAGAAAGAGTATTTCATTTGCTCAGGCATAGGATGTGTTCTCATAGAGTTCATATACATATTTTTTTTTTGTTTAGATAGATGATAGATGATAGATAGATGATGACTTTATTAATCCCACAGTGGGGAAATTTCATATATCTGTGGCAGCAAAAACGACATTCAGAAACAATCTATACAATATAACATCAAAAAAGGACATAAAAAATGACATTCATATAAAATTATTAAGAATATTAAATTATTAAAAATTATAGTTACAATTATTGAAATTATTATCGAAAATGAGATTCATATCAAATTATTAAGAATATTGAATTATTGAAAATTATAGTTACAATTATTATTGAAATGATCGAAAACGAGATTCATATTAGATAAATAAATAAATAAATATTAAATACTACTAACTAATAATAATAATAATAACAATCACAATAATAAAAATAAGATATATACAAAAAATATGTGGTCAACGGCAAATGCTCGATTCCTTATGTTTACATTTTCTACATAACCAATGAAGTCCTGTTGTCACTGGGATGATCCTGTTTGGCACGGGGTGTCTTTATTTATTTTTTTTTATTTTAAGACAGTTATACAAGCTGCTGTCAAATGTAAAAAAAAATTAAGATTTTCACAAAATGCTTGTTTCTCTTTATATTTCTGTTTTTGCTCATGACAAGAAAGAGATAATTCACATTTACATAAAAAAACCCTAAAGGGTCAAATAAGAGTTTGCTGCTGCTACTAGGTTTTGATCAGTAAAGAACTGGTCCAAATGGCTTTTTTACTGTTAAAGGTTGCAGAATCCTGTCCTACAGGGATCTATGAAGGTATTTCATGGTTAAAGCTGTGGGAAATCAACATATTATTCTGGCTATTTAGTAAATTATATATAGTTAACCAAAAGTAAAAAGAAATTAAGATAAATGCATTATAGCCAATGTTTTTATGAGTTTACGTTACTTGCAATGTAGATTTAAATGATTTCATCATAAAGTTGTGGTCAACACCCCCTTTTAAACTTTTTCCTTCCCACCTAAATTTGATTGGATGATTCCAGTGACGTCAAGACAGTATATATAAGGAACTTCCGCATGAAATCCTTCCCCCAAACCCCGGCTGTCAGTGCTGTGTGATTGCGTGTGCTCCCGAGCTCGCTCAGCACACGGAAAAAAAATACAAAAAAACAAAAAAAAAAAATTATAAATTATATTAAAAAAAACATTAAAAAAGCCGAAACCCCCCTCCTCATTTTCTTTTTTGTAACGTTAAAGCTGGAGTAAGTCATTCGCGGACTGGACGGTAACGTAAAAGAAAGGTTAAACAACCGAAAGGCAAAGTCGAGCTAAAATGTGTTAGACCGTTGAGTTTACTATCCTAGAGCGGCATTCAACATCACCGGAATTCTATTTGTCATTTAAAAAATAATTCTCCGGAAAGTTTCGTTCAACCGCCGGCATCTATCTAACGTGACGCCGCAGACCGTTGGGGAACCAAACCGTCGCAACTTCTCCGTCCAGCTTCGTTCGACTCCGACCCTCCACGCCCAGCAGAGATGAACCCCAGCGCTCCCAGTTACCCCATTGCCTCTCTGTACGTGGGGGATCTACATCAAGACGTGACCGAGGCCATGCTGTATGAGAAATTCAGCCCGGCCGGAGCGATCGTCTCCATCCGGGTCTGCAGGGACATGATCACGCGGAGGTCCCTGGGATATGCCTATGTCAACTTCCAACAGCCGGCGGACGGTGAGTAATCCTCTCATACACCATTATTTAAGATGTAAACGTACAGACCCTCCCAGGCAAATCGCTAGCATTCGGCGTAGAAACTGTTGTCGTTGGGGGGCCTAACTGTACAGCGTCCCCCCCCCCCCCAGGAGCAGTTAACTGCTAATTTTTAACGACCCCTCTGATGAAAATTGTGTTTTAACACGTTTATCTGATGATAAAAGACATATATTAAGAATATTATGCTTTAATCCTATTGTTGTAAATCAGGAGCAGACAGGTAAAAAAAAAAAAAAAGCACATATGACGTGACGTAGAAAATACGCTGGGTGGGACACAAGCTCTCTGCTCCGCCCAGTTTTAGTTTTACTAATAAAAACATAGAGATAGCTGTTAAATTCTTTATTTTTCTAACCGAATTTTTTTTAAATAAATGCACATTTTTATTTCTGAATTTTTAATTTGATAACACTCCTAGAATATTCAAATATTCCATGTTTTATGAGTTTTTTTTTTAAATCTTGTTTATTTATCTTAATATTCTTTGTTTATCATTTCATTTCATATCATTGTGATTATTTTGTCTTAGAATTTTATGGTGTCATGGATGCACTTTTCTTCATGATCTGTAAATGTATTTTATATTCAATCAAGTAAAAAAAAAAAAAAAAAAGCTCTCAGCAATGGGAAGCGGAAGAAGGGGCGGGGTTTGCTCTATCCAATGGTCCCGCCCACAACTTGGAGGAGAATTTTTAATGAATTACTGTCGCTTTGCAGAAGCTTTGGCTATGTTCTTCCCTGCTCGCTACTCAATGCACTGTTTGCCATTTTGTAGAGCTGTCCGAATCTACAGCTTTGTCCGAATTCCCTCCCTACTCCCTAAATACAAAAAAACTATATCGTGCGGGACAATCTAGTGCCCTGGATTTGAAAAACAATTAGGATACCATGCTCAATACTTTTTTTTTTCGATATGGCAAATATGGCGTCACCGATTTCCCCAAAGTAAAAACCTAATAAATATGAACATTTCAAAAAGACCATGCTGTGTTTTAATGATGACACCTAGTTCCTTCCATCCATCCATCCATCCATCCATCCATCCATCCATCCATCCATCCATCCATCCATCCATCCATCCATCCATCATGTAAAGGTAAAAATCCATCCATCTTCTTACACTTATCCGGGACCGGGTCGCGGGGGCAGCAGTCTAAGCAGAGATGCCCAGACTTCCCTCGCCCCGGCCACTCCCTCCAGGTCCTCTGGGGGGACCCAGAGGCGTTCCCAGGTCACCTGAGAAACGTAGTGTCTCCAGCATGTCCTGGATCTTCCCCAAGACCTCCGTCCAGTGGGACATGCCCAGAACACCTCTCCAGGGAGGCGTCCAGGAGGCATCCAGAATAGAAGCCCGACCCACCTCAACTGACTCCTCTAGATGTGGAGGAGAAGCGTTTCTACGCCGAGCTCACTGCGGGTGACCGAGCTTCTCCCCCTACCTCTAAGGGAGAAACCAGCCACCCTACAGAGGAAGCTCATTTCAGCCGCTTGACCTCGTTCTTTCAGTCATGACTCAGAACTCATGACCATAGGAGAGTGTTGGAACAAAGATAAATTGAGAGCTTTGCTTTTTGGCTCAGCTCTTTCTTCACCACGACGGACACGGACGATTCGCCTGTCAATCTCGTGCTCTGGTCTTCCCTCACTCGTGAATAAGACCCTAAGATATTTAAACTCCTCCACTTGGGGCAGGGGTACTCCACCCAACCAGAGAGATGGCAAACTACCTTTTACATGTTATCGATTTTACAATAGATCAAAAGATGATCGGTATTGGTCTGTAAAATCATATTGAACATCACCCAACTGCTCCGAACTCATGTGTTCTTGGCTGAAGCTCTCCGGACCAGCCGCACCTCCCTCATGAAACCTTGTCTGCATGTCATTGATAAGGACAAGGTCCACCCTTGCTCTGTTCCTCTCTTAAATGCAGATGTAGCTCGTTTTAAGTCTGTTTACTTAAATATGTTTGTTCAACCGTAAGTAGTCCAGAGCCTTTTTGAGGCTGTTTTTTTTTTTCAATTTGCTACATTAATTTATCTTTAGAATTGTTTTTTTGTGACATTGCTTCATATCCATCTTTTAGTACATCTCCATCTTCTTTTTTTAAAAGAATCAAAAAATGTATTGCAAAATTCCAAAATTGAATCTGAAAAATGTACAAAACTAAATTTTGAGTAGGAGATTTTGTCTTCTTTTTACAGTAAAAATTATAATCCATCAAGCTGATTTTCTCTTTTATAACAAAGAGCAAACGGGTAAAGACATTATAAACCTGTATAAATCCAAAAGAAAGTCAAAACAGTATGAGAAATGACTTTTAAAAAGAAACAGGTGAAACTCCCCCACGCAATTTCAAAACTTTCATGGATTTTTTTTATAATTTTGTGTCAGAGTGTTTCTTCTAAACCAAAAATGTAAAAGCTAATTATTGAACACTATACGTTAATTAAAAATGTACTAATTGGGCATTTGTGTCATTCATTGTAAAAACCGACGTGATTGGCCGACACACCAGCGTGTGCAGAGAGTGATGTATTGTGAAACATACAAACATGCTATATTTAATTGTCATTTTACCCTCCCCTATATATATATATATATATATATATATCTATATATATATATTTGTATCTACCATATTTTTTTTTGGGGCAAATTTTTTCCCTTTTTTGACTTCTTACTTTTCAGCTGAGCGTGCACTGGATACCATGAACTTTGACGTGATTAAAGGCCAACCGGTACGCATCATGTGGTCACAGCGGGATCCATCGCTGAGAAAGAGCGGCGTGGGAAACATCTTCATCAAGAATCTTGACAAGTCCATCGACAACAAGGCTCTTTATGACACCTTCTCTGCTTTCGGCAACATTCTTTCCTGCAAGGTAAATCGCTTGTTCTCCTGACCCAAACCGGCGGCCTGGAACTTTGAACGATTAAAAAAAGCCATTTGGGCTTGTTTCCTATAGAGCTAAACTAGCTAGAGTTTAGAAAAATACCCAGTATTTATGTTTTTGTTTAGGCCATTAATCAATAAAATTAAAGCCTTGAAATGTTTATAAGAATGAGTTCATAACAGTGTTTGACTTTTCTATATATAACAATTAAAGCTTCTTTTATTTTGACAGCAACGTTCCTTTCAAAATAAAATACGTCGTGTGTCAAAAAAATCCTCCTGCTGTAGCAGATTTACATGTATTAAAAGTGCAAAAAAAAAAAAAAAGTCAAACATGATCTTTTACCATCATTGCCATTTCCATACATAAATTCTACGTATTCTATACATAAACGACAAAACTCCTCAAAACTATAAACCCATCATATATGTAAATAATTGGGCACAATAGAGGAGTAAAACGAGCAGCTGAGGAGACCTGAGCTGTTTTGGCTGCAGGAGGACCATGACCTATGATCAGGATATGAGTTTGCAGAACTTTTAGTTGCTTGGATTATTTAAGGAGATGCAGTGCATCTGAAAGGATTTGTGCTATATGTGTGTACGCCTTTAAAACGTGACGTGTTTTCTTTTTCTAAGGTGGTTTGTGACGAAAATGGCTCTAGAGGCTACGGCTTTGTGCATTTTGAGACTCATGATGCGGCTGAACGAGCCATTGAGAAAATGAATGGCATGCTGCTCAATGACCGAAAAGTGTAAGTGAATGTCTTAACAAATAATGAGCTTTGATTGGTTGGAAACTAACATTTGAATTGGAAGATTATTAGCATGCTACATGCTTTGACGTTTTGTGGCTTTCTGGGTTAAAGACCCACTCTGATGAAAAATGGTGCTTTTAGTGTTTTTAACCTGCTCTCATGGCATTTTTCTGATGTTGGAGGACATATATGAAAAAAAATTAGACTCACAGTTGCATTTCTGAATATTTATTCAGATCATTGTGAATCAGGAACAAAAGCTTTTTGAAAATGATATTAGGAAATAAATTGGATGGGCAACACCCTCCCTTTTTCGAGCTGTCATCAATGGGGAGGGGAAGAGGGGTGGAGTTGCTTCGCACCATCAGTCCCACCCTCAACTCAGCCGAATTTCAAGTGATTTGATTTTGATTTGATTTATTGATTTATTTCAAGCATAGTAGTCAAAGCAAAAAAGAATTTACACATGTTTATCCATCTCATTACAGAAATGATGAAATGCATAGATTAAAAAGACAAAACAAAACATTAAAACAAAACAAAAAAGTTACTTAAATCACATTTGCTTAATTAAATACAGGGATTATTAACTAAAGTCAAGTAGAGCTTGATTTGTTGCTTGAAAAGGAGTGGGAAGAAGCGATCTTATATAATCCCACCCCAAATGAACTACTGTCTGCCACATAATCTTAACCCAAAGACACTGGGAATGCGTTTACTAAAGATCAGAAGATGAGCGGAGTGAGACTTGAATGGTTTCTTTGTGAAAACTCACCATTCACATTCAGAATTTGTCAGTCTCTTGTATATTTGCATTTACATTCAAGTTTGTGAAGGGATTTCTAAAACGTAACTCTTTACAGATTTGTTGGGCGTTTTAAATCCCGCAAAGAGCGCGAGGCTGAGCTGGGAGCCCGAGCCAAAGAGTTCACCAACGTGTACATTAAAAACTTTGGTGAAGACATGGATGATGAGAAACTGAAGGAGATCTTCAGCAAATTCGGTTTGTGAAAGCCTGCGTACAATTTATTCCTCAAAGCTCTCTGAAGGGATGGAACATGTTTCTATGGCAACATTTAGTAACTTCCCTTGAACTTTATTGCCTAGGAAATGCCACGAGCGTTCGAGTCATGACTGATGAGAGTGGAGAGGGTCGAGGCTTCGGGTTTGTTAGCTTTGAAAACCATGAGGATGCCCAGAAGGTGAGATTAGGACTTTTTTTTTTGTCTGTTTTGGAAATACACTTAGTGACATCTGTGGTTATATGTGGGTGACTGGTTTTGCCCTCCCATCGTCTCAGGCTGTGGACGAAATGAACGGAAAGGAGCTGAACGGGAGGATCATGTTTGTTGGACGAGCCCAGAAGAAGGTGGAGCGCCAAATGGAGCTGAAGCGCAGATTCGAACAGATGAAACAAGACCGCACCACCCGTTACCATGTAGGT
Organism: Oryzias curvinotus; assembly: GCA_023969325.1. Taxonomy (NCBI): domain Eukaryota; kingdom Metazoa; phylum Chordata; class Actinopteri; order Beloniformes; family Adrianichthyidae; genus Oryzias; species Oryzias curvinotus. Next base: position 23,468,405 of record CM043716.1, read on the forward strand.
TTCTTTGCTACTTTTATAAGGTCTTTTTTTTTATCCTTTTGGTAGGGAGCACTGGCTAAGATGGTGTTATGGTGAAACTGTAGGACACAGGCTTCATTGTTTCCTCACTGTGGACTCTAATGTTTATTTTCTAACTATAATGTTTTTTTCGGTAAGACACAATCATTTACCCTCCAGTTAAGGTTCAGGGGTAAATTGTTAAAAGTGTAAATGAATACAGATACATTGGCATAATTTTGGACTCCTCATTCACTTTCAAGAGGCATATAAAAGAAGGTCTGTCACACAATTAAAAAAAATCTGTCAAATTTGAGGTCCGGAAACTCATTAACAATGAATGCAATGAGAATGTCTCATTTAACGTTTGGTCACAAGCAAATAAGACAAATATGAAGCCTCTGGAGTCTGTCTATGAACACGCTCTTAGGGTTCTTGATAGAACATCTCAACATCATTGCAAAAATACTAACCAAACATCAAATGTTCAGCTTTGAAAACTGTTATCCAGACTGCAAATTTACGGCTGTTGTTTAAGATCCTAAATAATGCGGCTCCTCCAGCACTCAGAGGTTCTGCTATGCTGACATCAGAACAACAAGGTCCACATGCGTGGCATTCCTACAAGAAGAACTGCTCTGAGCCAATCAGCCTTTTCTTTTAAATCACTGACTGAGTGGAGTCAACTGGCAACGCACTTAAAAAGATGCAAAAACCTACAAAAATTTGGCACAGAATTGAAACAAACTTTTTTTTCTTGAACATGACAGACATGTCAACATTGTTAGATATTTAGTGTGTTTGAAAGGTTTTTTTTTTGTGTTTTTCCTCAATCTCTCGTCTTTTATTATGAAATAATTGTAACTTTGATATAATCGCATTATACTGTTTTACGCTAATTGTTAAATCTTGCATTTGTGGTGGCTGCAGATAGAAATGAGCTCTTAAAGCTTATAGTCTGGCAAAAAGCATCTCTTCTTCGATTAGTGCTCCTGTGCACGGTCCCTGTCAAACTAAAAAAAGGGCTGATTTCTGGCTATGAAAAATGAAGGTAATTTTGAGTGGTTTGATGCATATTTGCATTATTAGGTGCAACCATAGACCGGCTGAGTTTTAGTTTTGAATCATTGTGGATGCGTGTTTTTCTTTGATTTCATTTTTTTGTCTGCAGGGCGTCAACTTGTACGTGAAGAACCTGGACGACGGCATTGATGACGAACGCTTACGCAAAGAGTTTTCACCATTTGGCTCGATCACAAGTGCCAAAGTGAGCTGTTTGTGTTTGTCCCTCCTCGGCAAACGAAAACCTTTTCTCTGCATGTGAGGTGGGTCGCTCATGCCTCTCGCCTCGTGTTCTTCGGCTCTTTAAGGTGATGATGGAAGGCGGTCGCAGCAAAGGCTTCGGCTTCGTCTGCTTCTCGTCCCCGGAAGAGGCCACGAAGGCTGTGACGGAAATGAACGGACGCATAGTCGCCACCAAGCCGCTGTATGTAGCCCTGGCTCAGAGGAAGGAGGAGCGGCAAGCTCACTTGATCACTCAGTACATGCAGCGCGTGGCCAACGCCCGCGCCGCGGCAAACCCCGTCATCAACCCCTACCAGCCCGCTCCGCCCTCTGGCTTCATCATGACCGCCATTCCTCAGGCGCAGAGTCGTTCTGCGTACTACCCAACCGCCGGCCAGATGGCTCAGCTCCGCCCGGGCCCCCGCTGGACTACACAAAGTGTTCGACCACAACGTGAGTGTGTAGCGGTGGTACTTTGCAGCAGAGCCTTGTCAGGTACATGTAACTGTTCTGTTGTGGATGCAGATTTCCAGAACATGCCAGGAGTGATGCGTCCGCCAAGACCACGCCCCCAGAACTTCTGCACAGTGCGAGCTTCCTCCCAGGGGCCCCAGATGATGAACACCCAGCGTGTCGGTCAGTCGTGTAAACATGGATCTCTTGCTCGCTCGGCTGTTTCCAGTAGGATGTGTTGTTTATCTTCTGCTGCTCTTTTCCTCCTCCTCCTGCAGCCGCCCAGAGCAGCGGCCCCCGTCACCCAGTTGTCACGGCAGCCACTCAGGTCCGTGGAGGGCCTCAGTACAAGTACGCAACAGGAGTTCGTAATCCCCAGCAGCACGTCCCAAGTCAGCCGCAAGTCACTCTGCAGGTAGAAGAAGTTTAGCTACACCTGAAGAGAGTTGGGCTCTGCCCTTCACTCACTCCTCTGTCGCCTGCTCTCAGCCTGCAGTCCATATTCAGGGTCAGGAACCCCTGACTGCCTCCATGCTGGCTGCCGCTCCACTCCAGGAACAGAAACAGATGCTGGGTAAGAAGTCCAAACAAACCTTCCACCATCCACCCCCACATGGCAGCAAATGCCCCAGGCTTTCGTACCCCAGTGGCCTGCTTTGTATTGAATGCGTAGACTTCCTATCAGACTCCCGTTGGTGCCGATTCCTTTTCGATTGTTGATCAGCCCCGTCTGTCTCTTTAACAGGCGAGCGGCTGTTTCCATTGATCCAGAACATGCATCCCAGCCTTGCAGGCAAAATCACTGGCATGCTCCTGGAGATCGACAACTCGGAGCTGCTCCACATGCTGGAGTCCCCAGAGTCTCTGCGTTCAAAGGTAGATGGCGGAAAATACAAGGCTTTAATGGAGAAACCACAGAGATTTCAATCTTACTTAAAATATATGTAGTAATAACGTTTAAATGTTTGATCCCAGTTACCACAGAATTAAGTGTAAAAGCTTCCTAAAGTATGTACAGGATAGTGTTTTAAAGCAGTGGCCCCCAACCGTTTTCATTTAATGTTAGAGAATATTTTCACTGACTTGTCTGTGTGAGGCTAAAGTGGGCACCTGGATTTATTTTATTATATTTTTTTTAAGCTTCCAGTTTCCCTTAAATTTGAGTGTAAAGTGTATCTTCCGTCTGTCAAATATCTTTTAACTTTATTAGTACTCTAGATTTCATCTTTGAACCATTAAAATGAGACAGATTTAACCATAACTGTTGAAATAGAAGCTTCAAAAATCAGACGCCAACTTCAGCCCCGTCTGACTTTTAAGGTGTGATGGAAACAAAAAAAAAGTCACTTAAACTGATATTTTCTGAATGTATTAATACACAAAAATCCACAGTTTAAATGCCTTTATTGGCAGCATTCTCTTAACATTAGACAACCAGTTGCTGAATATTATGGGTTATTGTGAGGATTTGTGGAAACAACTGTCACAGTAAATCCATTTTTGAAGTAATGACTCCTGATTTTGTCTGGTAAATGCCGTTTTCTTTTATTTTGAAGTTGGAGGCTATCTTCCGTTTCTTCTCTGTTTTTTTTCTCCAAAAATAAACTTTCCAAATCTGTTTATTTCTTGTTAGCTTTGATAGCTTGGGGTATTATTTAACAGCCCGAGCTTTGAGAAAATTGCAGATGTATTTTTGACACACGAACGAGCGACTTGACTTAAATCTAATTTTTTCAAAATAAAACCTCCTTCAGAATCTGATTATAAATAAAACTGAAAACATGTGGGCTGTGTTTTAATATTATTATTATTATTTTTCTTCCTTCCTACCAGTCCCACTGACTGGTACGGGTCCACGACCTGAGGGTTGGAGACCATTCATCTAAACTACAAACTGTTGATGCAGAACTTTTAAACTTTGGTGGCAAATCTTGAGTCATTTGTTGAACTTTTTGTTTTCCGACCAAAGACCCTCAGCTGTTTGATCACCCCGTCACCATATGACATGGTTCAAACCAGACTGTACCATCGATACTCGTACTGGTGACATGTCTGGGACTTTTTTTAATGTGGTTACAGGAATCAGAATGGCCAAAGTATTTAACTTGTTCTAATTTATAAAATAATTGATGCTAAAATAGAAATTATTCCAGTTTTATTCATTGGTTTCTATTAGATATGGCTAAAACCTCAAATTGATGATTTTTTTTGGTACCATTTCTTGTTTTCAGGTGGATGAGGCCGTGGCTGTGCTGCAGGCTCACCAGGCTAAAGAGGCTGCACAGAAGCCGGCGACTAATTCAACCGCAGCCCCAAGTGTCTGAACCCGAGGTGTGTGCTGTCTCTTTTTTGTTTTTGTTTGTTTAAATCCTTTGTCAAGTTGCCTGTTTTGGAAGATGGATGCAGCTTCCATATTTTATTTCTTTCAACAGGGGTGGGAAACCTCGAGCGAGCTTCACAGAGGAGATTTTTGAAAAAATGGAAAAAAAAAGAGAAACCTTCAAAATAAAATAAAAAAAACAGCATTTAAGAAAGAAGAAGAAAAAAAAAAAAAAAAAAAGGAAAAGAAGTCTGCAACCAGACCGAAAAAATACATGTATAAAAAACCTGGTTTGTTGAGTTAAAGAGAAAATCTGTTCAAAAAGAGAGGAAAAAAGAAACTAAAACATCCCCTGTTCTATGGGGTTTTAGAGTTCTAAGACAAAGTATGAATGAAAGCTTTCCTTTTGCCATTTTAGTCCTTTTAACTGTTTGAGCTTTCCATGCCAGTGATTTTTTTCCCCCTGCTTTGCTTGCTTAAATAAAAGTTCGAAAATTACTTTACTGTCTTTTTGTTTTTTTTTTTTTTTTTTTTTTTTTTTTTTTAAGAAGTGTCATCAATTTTACAGAAATCAGTGAAATATTAGAATGTTAAACTCACAAATGAAACCAAACAGCCATAGTGCTGAAGTATTTATTTGAATGGTGCTTCAGAGCGGATCCAGTCAAAGGACCAGCCCCAAAAATGTGCTTCCGGCTGAATCATCGGCATCAGCTGCTCTACTTGTTGCTCGTCTTGGCCAACTCTTCTCTCAGTCTGTCGAAGAAGGACTGGACTTTTTCAATGAAGGGGTCAACGTGGGGTTGGATCTGCTCGACGGCGGGCTCCAGCTGGCCTCTTTTCTCGTCCAGGAAGACCCTAAAAAGTCAAAGAGAAATGTTTTAATGACCGTTGACGATAATGAGGAGTTTTCCCACAGTCATTTGTCTTCATGCGGGTGTTTTATTTTGAAGAGACATTTGTCACTTCAATGTAAGTGCAGCTGGGAACTATTTCACTTAAAGCGCTGGATTCACTTAAAAGTGAACCTCCTCGTCTGTCCTTTCTGAGAACATGAGCGGCTCGGATTATATAACTGCGTCTCCTTTCATGGAAAAAGTCTTTGATGTCAGTCATTCTGAATGTGGAGTAAAGAGATTTTCCAGCTTAACGAAGGTCTACAGAACTCACTGAGCTTGGCTTTTGACTTCCGGGTTGTTGATAATGTCGCTGAAGTCTTTGGACATTTTGGCATGGATGTCCTTCAACAGGTCGTCCAACTCATCGGCAAATGTTCCTGATGATTTCGAAAAGATTGAAAAAGACGGATGAGAAACGCAGATGCTTTCTGCACCACAGCAATGTCATTAAAGCTTTGGTTTTACCATGTGCCAGAGCAAGCACCACAACTGCTGCAATGATGGACAGTCTCATGGCTGTTGACTAAACGAGGACCTAGAAAGCAAGCATATCAAAGCAAAAGAGCAAACTTTTAGTTTTGGGTATTTTTTTTAGTTCAAATCTTCCTAAGAATCTCAGGTTTTAATAAGCAAATTTGCTCAATTTTTCATCTTTGCTCTGTGTTGTTTAACCCCTTCATTATTTAAACTAATATTTGTCGATCTTTATTCTGTTCAAGGTGGTGTGAGAGTAAGTGGATTTAATTCAAATTATCAAAGGGTGAAGATAATGATTTCAGTGAAGTTTGCAGTTTCTGAAACTTTTGAATTATGCATCTTAAATAAACAACAATCCTTTGATTTTTATTTCACTTTTCCCCCCCCAAAAAAAACATGCAGCTTTTCCTTTTCCAAACTAAGATAAAAATATTAATTCAGAGGCTGTGTTTACGTGTTGTGTAGAGCTTATCCTAAAGTATTTTTAACATTTAAAAATTATTTTGTGCACTTCAGTAAATCAAGAAAAAAAAAGTATTTTTTTCTTTTTTGTCCAGTCTGACCTAAAAATTCTAATCTTTCTGTTTAACTCAAATATAACAATGATGCCTGTCAGGATTTTGTTTTGGTAAAGATTTAAGTATATAAATCCAGAAAAGGTCCATGAGAGGCTGAGACTCACCTGTTGAGGGATTGTAGAGAAGCTGGTGCCTCCCTGCAGGACTCCTGCCCCTCTTATAGAGCGTAGATGCAGCTCTGCCCCAAACTAATCTGACCAGATGAGATAAAGCAAAAAAACACGTCAGGATGTTTTGTGGTGCGGTACCAACTGTCCCGAGGATGTCACTCAATGTACTGATCCATGCAAAAATGAAAGACTTTTGTTTTCTTGCTGGATAATGTCCTAAGAAATATATATCTTTTTATCAAAGTCATTATTGGTGACCTTATTTTGAAAGCACATATAAGATCAGGATTGCTTCCTTAGGAATAAATCAGATCTTTTATTTTGAGTTTATATCTTCTTGTCCTACAAAGTTAACTTGAAGCTCCGCCTCTTTCTGTCTGTGCTGCAGTTCTTTTCTTTTTCTAACCCCCAAATCATGTAATAACTTCCTATACTTTTTGGTTTCCCGTACCCTCTAAATAAGAATGAAATACTTTGGCCAAGATTAAGAAAATTTAGCAAAACACAAATGGAAGCGCTGATGAATTAACATTTAGATGGAATAGACACGTTTAGCGACATAGTTCCCAGAGATTCCTCTGAAAAACAGAGAAAAGAGACAACATCAATGAGTCACAAAACAGATGAAAGCTGTCTATTTTTGGGGGATTGGTTTGCTGTAAACCCTACAAAAAAAAGAATACTAAACTTTTTGAGAATTGGGGTGAAGCTCTATTTCTCATTTGACACACATCCAACCGTTACTGCCAACTCTTCACAACTTCTGGAATATTATTGATTCTCTGATGCAACCCTCACAGATAAACAGTTTGTCTGGATGGCAACACAAGGTGATGACTTAAAAAATCACTTAAAATATTGGTTTTTCTGAGAAAATCTTGAGTTTACGCTCTAAATACCTTTTTTTTTCCCTTCCTTTTTGTGCTTTAATGGTTACCAGATGTGGTCATGTGGGCCATGTTTCTAACTACTGATCTGTCTTTGTGTCCATGCAGCAGGCTGGACCTTCTGCAACAAAAAACAACAACTCATGTCTCGCTGTAAAGTCTGTTAAACAGAAATCCGGACACAGATTCGTGTTGTTGGGGTTAGTGTCAGCCTTTTGGAGCCTTGACCTATTTACAGCGTGAAAGCGATTGCATGAGGCAACCAGCCGCAGGAATGAGCGTGTTTTTACTGAATTACATCATGGTTCCACAAAATGATGCTGATTGCAGAACAGAAAGTCCCTACTGTGATCTTCATTTTAGGTATCTGAACATAATCATTCTGGTACAACTTTGCCCCAAACTGATTATCAGAGGTTGGAACACATCTTAATGTACATTTTTTTTTTTTGCATGTCAGAACATCTTTTGGCTCATAAAATTATGAGTAATTTGAACTAAAAGAAAAACAAACGTGTGCTTCAGCAGATCTAAAGTTACAGCTGCCAAAATAAAGTTGGGCATTTCTTTAGCTTTATACAAGTACAAACTTTACAGGTCACAGTTTCTAAATGATTTGGAGGACTTTACAGCTGTAATTTAGAGCTTTTCCCTTTTTTCATTAGACAAAACAGAATTTTATATCACCTGATTATTTCAGGATTTGTTCATCTTAAAACTTGGTACTCCACATCAAGAATTCATTTTTTGTGTGATTTAAGCTGTTTATAGATAACATGGTTTTTAAAATGGCGTACAAAACATACAGTAGTTCAACAGAAAGACAGTTGTATCTCACACATTAAAAATGTATTCAATTAAAAACAAATAAGATGAAATGTGTGTTAGAAATAGGAAATGAATAAACAATTTAACAAATTTAAAGCTGTAAAAGCATTTGTTAGTATTTGTCTTTTGTTTTATGCACATTTTTAGACTCTCTTTCTATTTTTATGCTCTATGTCTGCAAAAACTATGCAGCCCTAGACGTGAAATTCAAAAACAATATTTTTTGACCACAAATTAGCATTTTATGGGCGCAATATTGGACCTTTGTTGGAATAAAAATTGAGCATTTTGTGGGCACAATGTGGCATTTTAGTATCTTCAATTCCTACTACTAATTTGTGTGCACAAAATACACGTTTTTTATTTGTATCCAAAAAATGTTATCCAAAAAAATAAAAAATTGTGCCCACAAAATGCTTATAAAATACTCATTTGTGGCCATGAAATACTAAACTATGCCCAAAAAATACAGATGGATGTGAACAAACTGCTAAATTAAGTGCCCAAAATTCAATTTTGTTTCCACAGAATACTAATTTCTTGCCCACAAAATGCAAATTTGTGCCTACAAACTGCATATTTTTGCATACAAAATGCTCATTTTTAGCCATGAAATACCTAACTGTGGAGAAAAAAATGCTAATTTGAGCACACAATAACTTGTGGACACAAATGATTAATTTTCGGGGAACTTTTTTATGTCGTGTTCAGGGCTCCATAGAAAACAGATTGTTGATTTTCCTGTGAAAGGAGATTTATTAAGTACTCCCTTGTTCCTCCTCTGAACTTCTCAGACCTCCAATCAGAACACAGAAGGAACAAATCATGACACAGGATCCAGAAGAACATAAATTTCTTTAAGGAAACACAAGAGGAGGTCTCATTTCCTCCCAACGTCTTTGTTCTGCACAAAGTAGGTGGTCGAGGGGCAGAGTTCCACCCAGGTACTCACAATCTCCTTCATAAACAACAGTTTAGAGAAAAAATAAATACATTTTTCTGCTCTCTCATTGAGTAAACTGTGTGACTCCACTTTCAAGTGTAATCACATGCTTCTGGCTGCAGAGCTGGAGCTGTAAAGTCACACTGTAGTTGTTGTGTGCTGCTGCCAGCAGAGAACAGAGGAGGCTCAGATTTCTTGGCTTGACATTTCTCGACTTTCCACTGATGCGTTCAGATTTTGTGCAAAACGTGGGAAATGCCAACGCAACCCAATTACATTTCTTTAGTTCCAATTCTGGGTCTTTTTGCACACATTGGGTTTTGGATTCATGCTGGGTTACCTGTCTTCCTTGTACTTGAACTTACCTTTTTAGTCACTTTTTTTGTAATCAGATTTTGTTTACAATTTCTTTTCAAGTGACTGTGATACATTTCCATTCATTTTTATTATGATTAAATCAAGTCAAAACCATCTTTATTCATATAAAATCTTTAAAACACAGTGTGAGACAAAGTGTTTAACACAAAAGAAAAACAAAAAAAGCTCAATAACTTAATAACTTAACCCTTATTCATCTCTGACCCCCCCCCCCCCCACACACACACACACACTTATCTGCTGCACATAAACATTGGAGAACAGGCTAAGCATGACAAATAAATGCAGTTTTTAGCCAAAATTTAAAAAAAGTGTTGTTTTTTAGGACATAATTTCTGCAGAGCAGAAAAAATTTGCCTCTGGGTTGTTGGTGCCCCACTTCCCATCATCCATCTGTTTGCATGTTCTTCTGCTACCTTACAGCCCCTCACAACCCCAACCTCACATTACCGGTGCGACTAAAATGGTGAGGAACTGGAGCTATCCAGATGTGCAGTTCTGAGCCAGATGCCAGCTCAGACGAGGAACACAAGGACGTTGGAAAGCTTGTGACCCCACCTGGCGTATTTTCTTCATCACAAAGATGAACTTTCCAAACTGCATTTTTCATTTGCTCCTAATTACCAACGACTTGAATAATGAGATATTCAGAAATGCAATTTTGAGCTGAATTTTCTTTATATATGTCCCTTCGTCATGAGAAAAATGCCACTAAAACACGTTAAAACAAGAAAAACAGGATTTTCATTGGAGTGGGTCAAAACTAGCGTTTTCATGAGTGTAGGAATGAAACACAAATACTTTATTGTATGAAAAATGTGCACAAAATAATACAAAGAAATTGGCGCTCAAGTTTCTACATTTTACAAACATACAGAGCACGAAAAACCGTGTTTAGTGCTTTACGGTGGCGTCTGAGAGTCAATGTCCGAGGGGTCCCTGAAGGCATCATTTGACTGACAATCCCCCAGCCTAATCCAGAGTGAGGATCCGCAGCGGCAGCGGCGCGTCTCCACTCCGCCTCGACAACTACATTTCGAGGGTGACCGACGAAGAACCCCGAAGCCTTTGTTTCTCCAGAGGACTTTCCGGAGGCTGCCGTCGGGTTGGTCGCTGCCGTTCCCCCCCCCGCTGACCCGCGCTCCAGTCCAGCAGACGTTACGTCCGGACAATGGAATCCAACGTCATCCCGGACAGCCTCCGCAGCCAGAGGCTCCAGCCGGGGATCGGCTTCGGCTCGGGCAGCCTGCTGCGCTCCTCCCTGCGGCCGGGGGTCACCGTCCCCATCGCGCCGCTCGTCCCCGCGGCGACCCTGTCCGCGTCGTCGGGGCCTCCGCCGCCGCCGCCGCCGCTGCAGCTCCACAGCCTGTACGGCGGGGTGGCGGCCGGGCTGGGGCCGGGGGCGAGCGGCCACTGCCACCCGGGGAACCCCGCCGTGCTGAAGGAGGCGGTGGAGGCGGTGGTCCGCAGCTTCGCCAAGCACACGCAGGGTTACGGCAGAGGTAACGCGTCCACTCGGTCAGTCCACGCGCGTTCGGGGCGAAAAAAGCCACTTGGAGCTGCGTCATTAAGGAAAAAAATACCAAACCTTTTAAAAAAAAAGACTAAAAACACTTGATTTGAATGAAACTTTTTTAAAAAAAAAAACTCATTTATTTACCTTATCTCTGCAGTAAAGTAGTTTCCTGTGTGACTTTAAAGCTTGATTTAGCAGTTAAACCACATTTTCCACTAATAGGATTTATTTTGAAAAGATTGTCCCTGTTTGCACTAACAACCTCATCCCTGCTTTATCTTATTTAGGCTACTTAAGTAAAAAAAAAAAAAAAAGGCATTAATAGGCTTAGTCTCACATTATGTTTTGCTCTAATTAGTTTCTTTAAATGTTAAAGAAGTTTTAGTGACTTTTGTTCAATGAAAATGGTGTTTTTAAACATGTTCTTGTGGCATTTGTTCTCGTGACAGAGGACATGTATGAAGAAAATTCAGCTTCAAGTTGCATTTCTGAGTATTTCTTTATTGTAATCATTGTGAAGCAGGAGCTGATGAAAAAATTCTCCCCTCTCCATTCTGACGCATCCGCTTGTAGACAAACAGAACCACAAGCATCTTTTTTTTTTTTTTTTTTTTTGGCATGGCTGGATAGCTCTGACATCGTCATTCTAATGTTAGGTTGGGGATGTGAGCTACAGCGTTCGACATAAGCGGTTATCCTGTTGTCCGAGACAACCAGATTTCACGGAGGACAACCAAAATGAACCTGATGGTTGTCCGTGTGACAACCTGGTCTTTTATTCAACATTTTGGTATTTTTCAACTATTTTTCAAGTTTCTAGGGTTAGTTTTTGGCAACCTCTGAATTGAGACGTATGCAGCAAATTCTTTCCACTGACAAAGTGCGTGCATGCTAGCGAATCCTTTCTGTTTCTACATGCGCACTTTTCAATAAAGATTATTCAAATAAATGTTTTGAACAACAGTACCTGGCGCGACCGCTAGAGGTCTCCAAAAACAAAATAAGATTTAAAACACTATAACTTTTACTCATTACAGAACAGACTGACATGAGCTGAAAAAAACCTTTTTCCATGGGATTAATATGATATTCTAAATTTTTACAACAGTCTTTGTATTTTATATTCTTCAAGCAACAATTATCAAAACCAAAGGAAAAAAAAAACAAGATATTTAAATCTGTGAAAATATAATAGTTATAAAGATATTAGTTTCAAGTTTTTGGCAATACTTTGTGTAACCAGATGCTTCAACATTTAGTAAAATGTTTGTTTTTAATATTTAAAGAGTTTTTAAAATGTCCATCATAAGAGGCCGTTGATATTAGATGTATAGAAGAAAAAAAGATATAAGTACTGACATCTGAGTAGGTTTCATTGCTGTTGAATATTGGTATCCAAGGACAACCAAATATCCGGACAACCATTTTATTGCCTTATTTCTAACGCTGAGCTAGCAGGAGTGTGAAAACACATGGATGATGGGAAAGGGGTGAATTTCTACTGAACTCCTTCTGCTCTGCAGAAACTGTCCTAGAAACACACAGTTTTTATATTTTGACCAAAAACGGCATAATCCTTATTAAAACCCCACTGGGAACGTTTCTATAATAGATCAAAAGACGATTGGAGCGGGTCTCTAAAGTAAAGTCTTTGATGTCTGGTTTTTTTTTTTACATTTTTCTGTTACAACCAATCTAAGAGAGACGAAATGGGAAGAAATAAACAAACTATAGGCTCCAAACAGATCCAAGAGAAATCCCAGCGATCTGGAAAAACTCCTTTTGTCCCCCTATATTGTCAGGAATGTTCGACTCAGAGACTATTGTGGTATCCCGGTGTCGTTTTCTAGAACATAGTTTTTGCAGAGTGAATTAGTTCATTTGAAATTTGCCTCTGAGTTTGACTGTTGCTGTAAAAGAGCAACCCCACCCCCCCTTCCCATTGCTGAGAGCTCTCTGTTGACATGCTGTTGACATGCTCTCCCGCTGTGTTGTGGACCCTCCAGCGTATTTTTCTATGAAACAAATAAACTCTTTATCATTTTTTTTCGTCTGATCCTGATTTACAAAGATTTGAATAAAAGAATATTCAAAAATGCAATTTTAAGCCGTATTTTCTTTATCTGTGTCCTCCATCATCAGAAAAATGCCACAAAACATGTGAAAAACATCAGTTAGTTATGACTGAAGATGAACAAAAAGTGTCACCAGAAAAATTTGGTTCAAACTTTTGGAGAAACACAGCTATAAACACTCTATCAACATTTTCTTGGCTTCACCTTTTGACCTTATGTCTGAGTTTTTTTTTTTGTGTGTGAATAATATCCCCCCTGGGCTCGGCCAACTTTAAGTGGCTTTTAAGTGGGAACATGAAACGGCTGAGCAGCTGCATGCAGGCCTCTCACGTTTGGAGGTTTTTTCCAGGTGTTGGATGGAGCAAAAAGAACAAAACCACAAAATTGTGCAGCCATGGAGACGTGTTGTGTGCAGGGACAAATCAGGCTTCTCTGATAGACGTGCACATCTGGGTTTGTGGGATACCTTTTTCTTCACGACTACATTGTGACAATTTCAAAGTTTAGCCAGTGTTTAGACGGGCCTCCTGCCTGGAGATACCCCAACTGGAACATGCTTTAGTTCGCCCCCTGAACACTGAAACAGCTTTTATTTTGGCGTTTTGATGGACTCTCCGTTCCAAAAAGGAAAGTATCTGCATAGTTTCATGGACACTATTTGTTCAACTTTGTGTAAACGTTTTTTTTTCCTTTGTCCTACAGCTCACAAAGCAACGTATCTGAAAACATGACTGTTTTAGTGTAAACCTGGACTTAGCTTTAGGCTTTATAATTTATACTTCATAAATAAAGCGAAAAAATTAGGCATTTGAATACATTCTTTTATTTTGAAGATCCAAATGAAATATATTATGTTTAATTTGTATTGTTAGAGCATTGTTAGAGTTTTGCTCTGGGATTTGTCCTTTACCCTTGACTTATTTCAGCTTCTAGAGTCCTAATTTCTCATGAAAACAAATCTTGTATGAAGTGAAATTCTTTTTTCAAGTTAAATTTTTACAAGAAATGGTCAGGAAAAATAGAAATGCTTTTTCTTGATGAGAGCAAAAATATGATTTGGACTCGAAAGGTAAATAAAAATAAAAGGGCTCAGAAAATTAGTGCTTTTAGAGTTCTTTTATTGTGAAATATTTTATCTATGTATTATAATTCACAAATTACAAGTGCTATAAAACATAATTTTTTTCAAAAAGAGTAAAAAAAAAAAAAAAAAAAAAAGTGCAATTTATATGTAAAAGTTTCCAAATATTTAAATGAATCCAGGTTAAAAGATACAATTCCAAATATTGTGAAAGTTTTTACCTATCCAAAATGTAAATGAACTAAAACAAAAAATGTGATGTGTTTTTTTTTTATACAATTGTGGATCTAAAGTCAGATTTTTTGTCATAGAATCAGGAGGTCAGTATGGCGTCATTCTACCCCTTCCTGTCTGTGTTCTTCAGTAAACGTGGTGGAGGCGTTGCAGGAGTTCTGGCAAATGAAGCAGACCAGAGGAGCAGACCTGCGGAACGGCGCCCTGGTCGTTTATGAAATGGTTCCTTCCAACAGCCCCCCATATGTCTGCTATGTTAGCCTACCAGGTGGAAGCTGCTTTGGAAGTTTCCAGGTACAACATTTGGCAAAACACTGACATGAGTATTTGTACTAGGTGTTAACCTTACAAACTTTGTGTGTTTAATTGTGTTTGCCAGTTTTGTCCAACTAAGGCTGAGGCCAGGCGCAGTGCTGCCAAGATTGCCCTGATGAACTCCGTTTTTAACGAGCATCCATCCCGTCGGATTACAGACGACTTCATTGAGAAGAGCGTGAGCGAAGCCCTGACCTCCTTCAATGTGAGTGGGAAATACTTATAGGAAGTACTGAGGACACACGTGTACGATTGAACTCTTTCATTACATTTTATATGGATAAAAAAGAATTGAATAAGTCTAAATGAAAGATTTTTGCCTGTGATTTACACAAACATCTGTATAACAGCTGTGTTCATCATATGGGTTTAGAAATACTAGTTGGGTCAAATCTTAAACAACTAACCGTTAGATTTAGAAAGAAAAAAATAGTAAATTACCATCGCAGCATTGTTACTGAAGCTTTTATTGTGAAACCAGCGCAGTTTTGGGATGTCCGTCTGATTGCTGTTTCCAGGGAAACAGAGAGGAGGCTGACAATCCCAACACAGGAATTGGAGCCTTTCGCTTCATGCTGGAGTCCAACAAAGGAAAGTCAATGCTGGAGTTCCAGGTGAGTAAAAATCATTAAAACTCTAGCTTTGGTTGATGTTTTTAAATGTAAATCAAAGATGCATCTTTTTAACTTTGCATAATTCATTTAACTATCTTATTTATTTATTGGGCTATTTTATGGGTTTTATGGTTTGTACTTTTCACCCGTCCTATGTTTTGATCCATACATTGTCATCTCAAACGATTAGCCGCAGGCGTTTCCTTCCATTTTAAGTTTGTATTTTGATTGTTGTTGCTTTAAATCTATTGTGTTTTATGACTTTTTACTGTATGAACTTGTATTTATTTATGTCTCTTGTGTGACCCAGCCTGTTTTCTACGCATGCCGATGAAAGTTGCTCTACAAATAAAGGGATTGATCGGTCGATTGAAACAAAACAAAAAGAAACTACAATGTTTTGTCATTCCACGGGTTTCTAACCTTCAACTCTAAAAGAGCCATTTGGTCCTGTTTCTTACTGACCAAAACCCTTTATAAAAATACACTTTTTAAAATGTTTTTGTTGCCATTCTTTTATAAAATGAAGCTTTTAAAAATGTACAATGATAAAATACCTGTTATATTTGGCTATTTATAACAATTTTAAATTCTTTTACTATACAAGTTCCTTTCAAAATAAAATTCCCCCTGTACCAAAGAAGATCCTCCTGCTTGTGCAGATTTTCTGGAATTAAAAAGCTAAACATGACCTCATTATGATGGACCCTTATCGTTTTTCTCCTTGACAGTAGATTAAAACCATTTATTATCATTTTGTTCAGTTATTTGACATGTTAATTATGTAAACACTAAACCTAAATACCTTAAACAAATCAACCAAAGCTATAAACCCATACCTATTCAAATTGTTCTATTCGGTTTACTTGCCGAATTTGACTTTTTCCTAAATTTTGTGGCTTTGCAGGAGCTGATGACCGTTTTCCAGCTGCTGCACTGGAATGGAAGCCTCAAAGCCATGAGAGAGCGGCAGTGTTCCCGACAGGTATTGGAACACAAAACACCGGGATTTTACTTTTCTTTGTCAAAGCAGGTTCACTTTCACTGCAAACAAAACACATCTTCATTTGTGCTTTACTTCAGACCCTTACCAGAAAGACTTTAGTACAGAGAAGAGTAAATAGTCTAAAGACGAATACCAGAAAGAACCTTTTAAGTACAAATTTGTTCCCACCATATTGTTTTAATTATTTATATATGTTTTACACCAGCTTTTAAAGAAAGTAAAAAAAAAACCTGTGTTGTTTTCTAGGACACATTCAGTAGAAATTTACCTCTGGGCTGTTGGTGCGGAAGAACCTGCCTCCCCTCCCCATTTTGGGGCGAACTTGTGGCCCACCCAGCGTAGTTTCTTTCTCACAAATATGCTCTTTTGAAAATGCATTTTTTCGTCAACGATTTAAATAAAGAAATACTTAGAAATGCGAGCTTAGATGAGTTTATTTATGTCCTCCATCATCAGATAAATGCCACAAGATGACCATTTTCATCAGAGGGGGGGGTCTTTAAGGGCGAGGCGGGCGATGGGCTTCATTTATAAATCCAATATTATGAACCTCAAAGTCCTGACTTATTGTGTGACTGAACGTCCAGGAGGTGCTGGCTCACTACTCCCACCGGGCTCTGGATGATGACATGCGTACTCAGATGGCAGCCGACTGGGTGAACCGGGAGCAGAGCATGGCGGGCACCATCGCGCAGGAGCTGGCGTCCACTGAGCGAGAGCTGGAGGACGCCAGGCTGGCGGGCAGAGAACTGCGATTTTACAAAGAAAAGAAAGACATCCTTATGCTAGCGGTGGGGCAGCTCAGCACTGCCAATGCTGCCACTCTTCCCTCACACTAATGCTTCACAGAAAAGCACACCCTTCACCACACCATAGGATTCTGGGTAACCACTGATCGCCGTCTGAACTTTGGTTGGAAAGAGCAGCTGATCAGACTTTCACTTCTTAGTCCATAAAGGAAAATGTGACTGACACGCCAGCTACCATCCTATTTACTGAGAGGAAACTTAAGGAAACCAAGTTTTACTAACTGGATTTAAGGGACCTAATGTGACCTATAAAACACAGAAAAGAAGCAGTTAGGGTTAGTTAACAGCATCCTTCCTTATAGATATCGTGGCTGTTGCATTTTTATGAGGATAATCCATTGTTTGTAAAACTATGATTAGAGCCCGAAAATCAAATATCAACAATTTTTTTTATTTTTTATTATAAAAGTTTGGTGTATTTGAAAAAAAATTCAACTTTTGAAACTTTATTAAGAGCGTTTTAAATATTTGCAAAATATGTAAACAGATTATGCCTTAGTCAGAATTGCCCTTACGGATGGATATGGGCTGTCAGCGGGGAAAAAGGGACAAACCTGCAGGTGACCTGCATGTGATTTTAAGATCTTAGACCAGTCGGGGATCCCGCAGGAACAAAACGTTGATCCCATTTTTCTATGTGCATAGTGTGGGCAACAAGTTGTAGTGAACACATGAGGGTAAAGGCCGTGTCACACAGCCACTACGTACTGTTGCGCATTTTATGACATTTCGGTATTCTGTGATATATGTAATTCAGAAATGTTTGCTGTGTTCATGATTTGTTAAAGTGTGCAGATGTCCATTGATGGTTTTAGCCGATGGGTCTTTACGTGAACTCAGTTTTGAGCTATTCATAATTTTAGGTTGGATGAGAATTACGCCGTTTACGCATGTTTTACGTAATTTATTCGCAATTATTTGTAAATCTGCGAGAGGCATACGCAGATTTGGGGCTTTGCCAGACTGTTCCACGTTTGTCTGACGGACTTTTCACACACGGACCACGATGGATAGCTTTAATATCGCCTATACAGGGTACATAACACGTTAAAATTCCGTAAATGACACACAAATCACTAATGAATTACATATTTAACAGTGCAATAATCGCAGAATGGTTCGTGTTCTACGTTGATTTATGTGTTCTTTGGTGGTTTATTCGTACTTCTGTGGTTTTAATGTGGTTCATTTGTGATACATCTGTGAAAATGTCACATAAAGACCACGACTTTTCTCTCTTTTTCCATGTAGATTAACGCATGACCAATTTGAATGCATCCAAAATGCGCAAAAGTACGTAGTGGCTGTGTGACACGACCTCAGGAAGAGTGACGTAGGTGAGGTGCAGGCACGTCATACGGCTTACAGGAGCTCACACACTATTGTCGACTTCAAGTAAAGAGCACCTGTTAGGACCGGCGTTTATTTAGATTGGCGTCAATTGAAGACCAGCCACTAATGGAAGATGCACGGCATCCTACCGCACTTGTATTTTCCGCAGTATAGGGCGCACCGGTAATGAATGGTCTGCTTTGGAACTTTTGCAATATATAAGGCGCACCGAAGACAAAAAAGTCAGAGATAAGGCCGTGAGTCAGTCAGACTCTAGACGTTTGTAACTCGATACACGTTAGCCACATTTAAAGTGTTAGCCCCATTATAATAACACGCAACGGTGTTTTCAACACATAAAAAAACAGACTGAAACGGCTAAAACAGACATTACTGTCACTACGCTAACGTCCAACCTTGTTAGAAACACACAGAAAACACAGTCCGACACCGCTACACGTTAGCTGCGTTAGCATATTCACACTAACACCTAACCAAATATTTTGACAGAGAGCCGCGTACCTCTCAAAATTGCTTCGACGTCAATAAACGCTACCAGAATCAATCCACATGTAAGGCCCTATTTTGAAAAAACATATATATATATATATATATTGAGGCTTTCAAGTCCACCTTATAGTGCAGAAAATATGGTACTTATACCGTGTACACCATGTGTGCAGCATTTGTGTGCGGTCAGTAAAGAGCTAGTATTCGCAACTTGATAATGACAGGAGTGCTGCATTAGGGCACCGTGTGACGCACCACCAACATGTCATGTATGTGTAACTTCACAAAACTCCTACCACACACATCATAATAGTACATTCCCTTACACCACGTCCTTCTCTACAACAGCCGTCCAGTTTTAACCGTACCAGTGCACAGGACCAAGGCTTTACTGATGGCTGCAGCAGCTGCTCAGGTTTAACAAAAGATGGTAATCTGTCATCATGTTCCTTTTGTCTATTGTAGACTTCATTGTATGCGGTGAGAACACCAGCAGCCGAATGTATGCTCTGTCATCGACAGAAGGACCTACAAAGCTGCTCTGGTATGGATTGTGTTTGAAATGTAGATGGAGGAATCAGTGTTGGTTAGAGGTACAATATGAAGGATAGAAAAGGAGTTTGGAAAGTTTCTGAGCTGCTTTTCCTTTTTTGGTTTGAGATATCCCAACTTTACTTCGAGAAACAAAAGACAACCTCATAACATTTGTTTAAAAGTAAAAATCTTTATAGTTAAACATGAAGGCAGTTGATCCGGTGGTCTTTTGAAGACGCTTGTGAATGCAGTTTATTGGACTGTCCCTACTTAAGAGATCAGTCTGGATTTAGGCAAATTAAACAGCAGGAGGGCTGGCGTTTTAGCAGCACAATAAAAGTTTAGGAATTGGCAAATTAAAATGACAGAAAATCATCCAAAAGACTGAGATTAAAGTCTACCATTTGGAATTGTTGTGTTGATTATACTTTAAGAAAATAGGTAGCACTTAATTGTGAGACCTTTCAAAAACAACTTCATTCAGCTTTTGGAAAACTTTTAGGCCTTTACATTTATTACATAATGGATCTGTAATTTGCTCAGTTACTTGATACATTTGAAAGATTGAAATAAAAATGTGTTTTTGTTTCTGCTAAGTCTGTAACTCAAGTTTGATAAGTCAAGACTTTCTTTCCTTTTTCTTTTCATTTATTATTATTTTTAGAAACAATGATTGCAATATCATAAGACCCATCAAAAAAATTAATCTGAGCATCTTTTTTATTAAGCTTTTGGAGACTTTGACCTATGTGTGTCCTTTTTGTTTCTTACTTTTCTAAATGAGCAGTCATTTTTAGCTCTTAAAGTTCATTTTTCTTAATGTAAAAGTCTCAGCTCTGTACATAAATGCATTTCACTTATGTTATTATTGATCAAGGCTTTTTAACCAATTTTTTTATATATGCATTTATAAAATGAAAACATTGGCTTTTTGTGTTTTGAACTTTGTTGCATGACATGCTTTTTTATTTCATTTTGATACAGTATTGTTTCATAAAAATGGTTTTATTATGCCCAAATTGTATTTTGTATGAACAATTTGTATTCCATGTTTATACTTTTAGTAGATTTATATAAAAATGTATATAAATATGTAATAAATTGGTACAAAGGTTTCGAACTTTATTTCGTCTTGTGTTTAATAAAATAATCTAAAACGAAGCAAATATATTGTATTTTATTTTTTGAAAGATGAGGTCCTTTTATTTTATAACTTCCGGTATGTTAACCAGGAAGAGGCGGGGCTTCCTACATGAACGCTTCTGGTGCGTTGGTCATTCAACATGGCCGCGGGACCAATTTCTGAAAGAAACCAAGGTAATTTACTGAATTATTAGCCATTTCTTTTGACATTTAGCCGTGCATAAATGTATGTAATGTATAGTAACGCCCAACAAGTGCACATTTTTCCTCATAGAACGAACATGGATCCAAAGAATTAGCTAATATTCTTCTGCTGAAACCGGGTAAACACATGGAGGTGAAGCGGCTTTAGCCTAGCTTGCAGCTAATAAAGCCATTCTCCCAAAGACTCGTTTATCGAATTTGCTCTTTAGATGCGCGTCCTTTTATATAAGCATTACGCTGTGAAAAAACGTTTAGTCATTTCCATTGTTGCAAATCTATAAATAAAAGAGAAAAAGCAAGATTTTATGCCAGGTGCTAAACAACTGCAACTTCATTCATAATTTAACCTCATTATTATAATGATTATTCTTAATCAGGCAGCATGATAATTATTTTTCACAGTATCAACATTGGCTTGAAAAAGAACTAATGAAACTTTATGGTTAAAGCGAACATAAATATGGTAATTTCTTTTTTAATCCGCAATTAATTAGTCACACTTGTGTCAGAAAGTAGAAACCATAGTTTGTAGCCTACAGAGCCTCCTCTTGTCTGTCTAGATGCCACGGTGTATGTCGGTGGGCTGGATGAGAAAGTGTCGGAGCCGTTGCTATGGGAACTTTTCCTCCAGGCTGGTCCTGTGGTAAACACACACATGCCCAAAGACAGGGTCACTGGTCAACATCAAGGTGAGTGCACTTTCAGTAGGTCAACAAGATTGAACAATTAACTTTTAAGAAAATTATCTCTACAACATTAATTGTTTTTCTTTATTTAGGTTATGGCTTTGTGGAATTCCTCAGCGAAGAGGATGCTGATTATGCTATTAAAATAATGAATATGATCAAGCTCTATGGAAAACCGATTCGAGTCAATAAGGCTTCGGCACACAACAAAAACCTGGACGTGGGTGCCAACATCTTCATCGGTAACCTGGACCCAGAAATCGACGAGAAACTGCTCTACGATACATTTAGTGCCTTCGGTGTGATTCTCCAAACGCCAAAGATCATGAGAGACCCAGACACCGGCAACTCCAAGGGTTACGCTTTTATCAACTTTGCCAGTTTTGATGCTTCTGATGCCGCCATCGAGGCCATGAATGGCCAGTACCTCTGTAACCGGCCCATCACCGTGTCGTACGCCTTCAAGAAAGATTCTAAAGGGGAGCGCCACGGCTCCGCTGCAGAGCGACTCCTGGCTGCGCAGAATCCGCTGTCCCAGGCGGACAGGCCCCACCAGCTGTTCGCTGATGCTCCACCACCTCCCTCTCTTCCAACCCCGGTCCTGACCACACTAGGAGCTGGACTTGGTATTCCGGGCATGGGAGGTGGGTGTTTTTGTCAAAAGAGTTTTGTTTTTTTTAAAGACTCGCTTTTATGAACATTGTCTTTTTGATGTATTTTTGTGGCATTTTTCTGATGATAGACACAAAGAAAATGCAGCTCAAACTTGCATTTGTGTATTTAAAAAAAGCTGGATTTAAATCAGAAGCAGACAAAAAAAAAAGGATTTCTCCACACCAACAGTCTACTGTTGTTATAGTTCTACTGAACTACTGCCATTCTAGACAACAACACAGGATCTTTTGATTTTGGCTGAAAATGGCATCATCATCATCATCATCATCATTTTCGTTAAAAAAAACACTTTGAAAATAGATCAGAGAATGATCAGTGTGGGACTTTAATGTTGTCTTTTATTTTGTGGTAGCCTAAACGAGTGTTTTTACAGAAACACATTAGCAATTGGCTGCAAAAATATAAACAAATGTACCTACAAGTCCTTCAAGTAGATTGTGTTGATTTGTGTGTGCAGGTCTGCCCCCTCCTGGTGCCTTTCCCCCTGTTCCTCCCCCCGGATCACTTCCTCCATCAATGACCCATGGCATGGGGATGCCTCCATCAGCAGGTGGCCCACAGGGTGTTGGTGGACCGCCACACTTCCCACCTGGAAGTATGCATCCAGGTAAGACATTGTGGCTTCTTTAGAGTGGTTTTTGTATTTCTGTCGGAGGAAATACACAACTTTTGAAAGTTGCAACAGAGTCTCAGAGCCACATTTCTGCTTCGAATGTGTGGAAAAAACGTTTAACTTTGAGTGGCATCCGCATAAACACCTGAAACTCAAATCCCGTTCTCGTTTTAGAATCTAGTCCCCCCCCCCCCGCCGCCTCCAGTTTGATCTGTTTCTGTCACTCAGGTATGCCTCAGATGCCCATGCACCCTCCCGCTCCGCCTGGCATGGTTCCGCCTCCTCCTGCTCCACCAGGATCATCCCAACGCGCCCCACCGCCCCCCAACCTCCCCCCACCCCCGCCTATGGGCATGCCGCCCAGAGCACCATATGGACCCCCCATGGGTGAGTGTTATGACGCCTCTTCATGTCTCTGTCAAATAAAAAAAAACACTTGAAAGGGGAAAACGGCGTTGAAGGAAGTGTCACAGTTGACGGGATTTGGCAGAGACGCTCTGAAAGTGATGGTGGGGGTTTGGTAAGGAACCGGTACATTTATGATATCACCTGCGCTTGGAGTATTCCTAATATCTGAGTTGTTGATAAAGTAAAACTTCAAACAAATATCTACCTTTTCGAACTAAACTAATGAATTATTATTGTCAGCTGAATTAGGGATGTCCCGAAGTTTGGAGTTTGAACAAAGGAGTAAAAATAGTGCTGTCCGGCTGCCCCCCCAGTTCTATCTGAATGAGGCCCGTCTGCTGGACTATTTAAACATCTAGTTGTAATGTTAAATTCGCTAATTCTTCTCTAAGAGTTCTGGTACATCGCCTGTCCGTCCTGGGGGAGGATCCCTCCTTCATGTGGACACCCCTGCAGACTTCTAGCATAGTCATATTTGATAATAATTAGAATAAAATACATATAAGTTCTCTGATCAGGAAATAACATCTGATTCACACGATTCAGCTCCCCTCATCCGAGACAGATATGCTAGTTTTAAAGCAGTAAATGGTTTTATTACAGGGATTTGAAGGAGTATTTGGAAAGAGGAGTGAGAGATGTATAAAGTTTAAAAAGTCTTTCTTACTTCACTGCAGTGGATTCAGTTATTTTGGCTGCTCTGAAAGTACTCCAGTACAACATGTTAGAGCAAATGAGATGCTAATTCTGATCCATCTGAAGGAACATTCAAACATAATCTTTTCCATACTTTTGTCTTTATTTCTTTTTCGTCAGTAACAATAAGGAGGAGAGTGACCTAGGCCGCCTTTACACTGCATGGTTCAAGTGACCCAATTCCGATTTTTTTCCTCTCATGTGGCACAGATCGGATATGACCGGTGAGCGTGTCAGCAGGACAAAAGCGCATGGATTCCGTTTTTCTCAGATCGGATACAGGCCTCATTCATATGTGGAAATAAATCGGATACGTACATTTGCGTGTGGCATATAAGCAGACAAATCGGATATTCCCCAGTAAATGCGAGTCGTTCGTCAGTGACGTCAACTCAGGACACCACCAACTGAGATCACATGACTTATTAAAGTGCTTTTGTGCGCTGATTTTGTTGTCAGCGTGCTACCTTGTAGCCTCAGGCTTCATTCAGACCGTAGTCAGAAACCGCTGTTATTCCCGGTCCGGACGCAAACGGTAACTAATGAAGCGGGACACCGTTGGTCTGGAACAGGCTAGAAGCCGTTTATTTCTTTGCTTGTGTTGCAGAGTGGGGGGGGTGTATGATGGGGACCGTGTGTGCGTGTGTGTGTGAGAGGAGAGGAGAGGAGAGGGGTTTTGGAGTCTTTCTTAACCCGCTCTTGGTTCAGAACGGGAAAGTGAACCCCGAAGGAGAATCCGCCTTAGCGTTTCTGAGCACGGTCGGAAAAAGAGAAGTCATGGCGCAGGAAACGTTCAACACTTGGATCAAACTGTTAGCACAGCACGTCTGCAAACACTTCCTCATTCAAAACTCAGAGAGAACCGAGCAGCCCTCCTTTTTTCCTCTCCCGCGCATCCCCTCAGGAGCACCAAAGGCCACGCCTCCTTCCGACGCTGCGTTGTTTCCATGACAACCGCAGTCACAAAAGTCAGAAGGAGGTCTGCGGAAGGCGGAAATGCTGCTACGTCGTCCTCAGAACGACTACGTTTGATAGTTTCAGCATTGTATAGTGTAAATGCAAAAATCGGATACGGGTCACTTTTAAAAGAAGATGTGAGAGGGTTATCAAAAAAATCGGATATAGTCAGAAAATCGGATATGGGCATCAAGACCTGCAGTGTAAATGCGGCCCTAAAGACCTGCGGCTTTAGTTTGAGTCAGCTGCTGGTTTGATGTCTGGGTGGATTCACGTTCGCACTGTAGGCTACATCCTCAGATAAAAACTGCACTTTATTTATTTTTTAAACATTATTAGGAATCATTCATGGAAAAGTCAATTCAGTATCGACAGTTGATGCTTTTTACACCAGAAAATGTTTTTAAACTGAGAATCTTTTCTTTTCAGAAATATGGTATGTATTGATCAGTAGGAAAAAGAACATTTAACTACTGAATATTTTAATGTTGTTTGTCTAAAACAAATGTGTATTTATAAAAAGAAAATAATGCAGAAAGCAGAGCACCTAAACCTCACAACTGTAACAAAATAGTCCCTTCAGTTGAATAGTTTTTCTAAAAAGAAAAAAAAAGCTTTATTTCCTTAGATTTAATCACAGCTTTGTGTCTGGAGTCGTCTAGATGGAGGCTTCTGGGTTTCCCCAATCTTCTGTCCTTTGCCGTCCTCACTGCAGTGGATGGAATAATCACATGACTGGACCCCAGGATTTGGTCCTTGACCTGTTGTGACACCCTTCAGTCTGTCAAAGTATCACAAAACAAACAAACATACAATATGCCTCAAGTTCTCTAAACAGTCTCGGATACTTAACCCCACAAGAGCTTCCCCAGTCCTTCACCCGATATTTACACAGTCACCGCCTCTCCTTGGCATCCTCCACCCTCCATATGAAAGCAATCCGAGGGACTCGGACGTGGACGTTCCGTCCATTTTCACCACTGAGGAAAATGCAGAACACTACTGGTGTTTTCTTACATTTGATTCCATGATGTGACCCTCTCTGTGTCTCTCAGGTCCCCCGGTGCCTCCAGGTATGAGAGGCCCTCCTCCCCCCATGCCTCCCCCCGGCTACGGTGCAGCTCCACCCGGTCCTCCTCGTCCACCTCCTTTTGGAATGCAGAGGCCACCAATGCCCCCCAGGCCTCCAGTTGCCCCTCCGATGAGGGCACCAATGCCACCATAACCTGAACTGCTTAGCAAAAACTGGCTTTTGTTTGTTTCTTTAAAAAAAAAAAGTGTTAACATTTCCTCGCTTTCGTTTTAAACATGGATGTAACTGAACCTTCTGTTTGTTTTTGCTCAATTGTACAGTCAAACTTTTGCCCAATAAAACTTTTAATACAGTTTTTTCCTACTTATTTGTTTATTATAATGTTTTATTGTAACAAGTTGCTGCTTGGTGGCTGTTTGCGGCACAATTCATAAAAATATTTGATGAGATGTTTCAGTAAACCTCGTTTAGATTATATTTGTGTACAATTGGGATTCATTTTAATGGAGGACCCATGGGGTCACAATTTAGTTAATATTTTATGTATGCTTTTTAATTTTCTTTTTTGGTTGCTAATGATAAGCAAGCAAAAATGGTCAAACTAAGTTTTAAAAGCTTAAAAGAAAATGGTAAAAGGGAAGCAAAATTGTTAAATATGGACTCAAGTTTCATGATTAAAATCATAAAAAGGTTGTTTTTCTTTTGCAAAAAAGCCTGAAACATGATTTACTTTAGTGATTAAAATCAGTTTTCTTTCAAAAACATTTTAAGACGTGTCGCGTTTCTGCAGCCAAGCCAGTTAAAGGCAAATCAAAGTTGTCATGGCAACTGGAGTCAGGTGCGCTGTTTGCACACTTGTGTGCGCGTTTGCCTGTGCACACAATTCCACACGAGAGTCCGCAGACCATTGTTTGTTTGCAAAACGCCTAAAGAGGAATGGTAGCCAAACAAAATTACGCACGCTCAATTATGGACACGACGTGCGTAAAACCGCTGCAGGTCTTTTTCCAAGCCAATGAAGAAACGAAGGCGTTTAAATGATCACGCGGCGTGATTTTGGTGAGGGGGGGGGGGGGCGCATATAACTGAGGGTGAGTGGATAGCGTGGGCTTGTCCCCTCTCCAAGCCGCACATCATCATCATCATCATCATCAGCGGGTACACGGCAACAGCCTCGTACGCATTCTCCTCCTCCTCTTTCTCCTCCTCTTCCTCCTCCTCTTCCTCCTCCTCATCCCCAGCATCTCCAGGCCGGAGCGACGCTCGCAGGATTTAAGGTGAGAGGAAAAAAATAAGCCCGATTACGGTTTAAGGAACATTTAGTTTCCTCCTTGTGGCGCATTAAGACGATGTGGAGAAAAGCGCGATGGGCGGTTCCAGGAACGCTTGGCTCCACGCTGCAGCTCAGATCGATTTTGTGAATCGGGCCTGTGGAATATCTCACAGACTCTGTCGTGACGAGCTGCGGTTTCTAAGAATGAGCTCTTCTATGAGGATGGAAGCTGGGAGGAAAGCATCTGCAGCTCGGGACCAGATCTGTGGTTCAGTCAGACTCTGTTTGGATAAACTGTTGGCGGCGGGCCTTCAGGCGCTCTTGCTGATACATTTGTGTATTTTAAGCCAAATTCTTGGACACTCTGTTCACCACTGAGCAGCTGCATGTGAAATTTATTTTATAAAAAAAAGGTGCCAACGCAGCTCAGTGCAGGTGTAATAAGTGAGGTTTAAGGTCTGGTGGGGGTCTCTTTGCAGAAGATCAGTATGTTCTCGAGGCAGAAATGTCTCAGGGCTTTAATATGCTCATGGTGTGAAGATCAGCTCAGCTCCATTGAACTCCACGAAAGAAAAAGCACCAAAAGCTCCAAAATTGAAAAATCTCAACCCATCAAGCAGCTTTTTAGTTGGGGGTTTTTCTCATAACATTTTTTAATTAATACTGGTCAAATAAATGCTGTTTATAGCTACTGCTAGACTCTTGAATTGACATATTTTAAAGACCCACTTCAATGAAAATGATGCTCTTTGGCGTTTTTCTCATGATGGAGGACATATATAAATAAAATTAGGATTAAAATTGCATTTCTTAGTATTTCTTTATTTAAATTGTTGTGAATCAGGAGCAGATAAAAATGCGCTTTGAAAACGTGGGTATTTGTATCATAGAATCTACAATTGGCGCGCCATGAGCTCCCAGTTCTGCTCCACTCTGATGCATCCGTGTGTAGATGGGCTACTCATCTGGCTCAAAACTGTACGACTGAATAGTTCCTGCATTGTCTGCCATTTTTTTTATCATTTCACCAGTAATGTTCGGTTGGGGGTCTGAAGGGCTTTAAGCTAGCGGGAGGGCGTGTAAACAGATGGATGATGGGAAATGGGGACGGGCTTACTCTGCGCCAAAACTTCTGCCCACAATTCAAAAGTGAATTTCTAATAAACTCCTGTGGCCCTGCAGAAACTACGTCCTAGTTTTACTATGAAAAGATGATCTTTAATAGCTTCTTTGCATGTGGAAGGTCTCTAAAGTAAAATACTTGATTTGGTTGTTTTTCTCTATTTGCTTAGCAAGAGACAAAACCTGTGTCTGTGTCAATAAAGCTTGGCCTGGTTGACTGGGCCTGCTGCTTTGATCTGAGTTATCCTGCTGCTGCTGACAGGGAAGAACCTGCTGCCTCGCCACAGCTTATCCCTTGTGCTGTCCTATGACCCCACCCTTCCATTGACGTGTTCTCCCTACCATGACAAAGGTGGATAAAGGTGGAGAGGATTTCATGTAATCCATGGACACCAGTCAAGATCACAAATCATTAAAGAAAAAAGGTTCGGTGGGGTCTTGTGGGTCTAGATGACCCAATGTTAAAGTGCCTAGGATAACACAAGGGTTACAATGTTTTCAAATAAATCCAAAATAAATGGAACAGCATTGTGTCAATGCTGAGACTGAAATGTAAACACATTGTAGGTAATACGGTAACAAATCAGAGCATCTGGGGTGTAAACCTGCTTCCTATGTGGGACTTTTCACCCCAAAATATGCTTTTGTTTCTCTAAAGAATCAAACCCAACAGTTTCAATTCACTCTAATTATACACATTTATTTAATTTGATTCGGAATATTATTTGAGCACCTTCACAAATGAGAAAAGTAACAGGACTTTAGGGGGAAAAAACCTTCAGAAATCTAAGATGTGTTATCAAAAGAGCAAATATGATGTTGATTCTGTGAGGATTCACGTTTATTACACGACTACCAGTTTGAAGAATGACTATAGTTGTGATATTGGGCTAAATAAATGACATTGAATTGTGAACTTTGCTTCTTAACATGCCTTTGTGAGCATGGTATGACCTGTGGGATTTATTCTTTTTCAAACAGGACTGAAAGTGCGCTTACGTCTTGTTATTGTTGCGTTATGGCACCACAAATTCAAAGTGACACGCTGTCTAACTGCATGATGACCTAAGGCACACTTCCCTAGGAGCATGAACAAGCTGGCATTGAAATTAGAGCTGGGGATCCTGCAGTAGACGAATCAGACACATATAGCTGAGATCTTATCATTTGGTTAAACTTAAATCCTTTATTCTGCAACCTTCAACACTGAATGAGCCATTCAGGTTGATTTTTCACAACCCAATAGGAGCCACAAAGTCTTACTTCCCCCTTTAGAAAAATAAGACACTGCTTTGTAATTGTTATTGCTACTATTAGGATAAAAATAAATGAAATGTTTTTATTTTTATTTTTAGCATAAATAAAACATAGAGAAAACTTTTGTTAAAAATGTAAAACAGTTTATAACTTAACATAGGTTCATAGGACTTCCTTTCAAAATAAAAGACACCCTGTGTCACATGGGATTACCTCAACGCAGCAAATGATAAAGTATAGGCAGTAAGAGTTGATTTGACCATTTGTGGTGCATTTTCATCCAGAAATTCATTCATCTATGGAACTAAAATTAAACCAGTGTATTTTTCAAACCATAAGGTGCACTTAAAATCCTTCAGTTTGTTAAAAACTAAAAAATCCACCTGATAATCAGTGCTCCTTAAGTGTGAATTCTGGTTGTGCTATCTTGACCTCAAATATATTTTTTTGTGATACATAGAGCCCAAAAATCTGTCAAAGTATTTTTGTATAAACTTGCTAGGATTGATGGATTGTTGACGAATCACAGTTGCCATAGTAACCTCAGTACCACAGAAACCTCACGGAGTGATTAGTACTGATCTTCAACTGTATGAGCTCAATAAAGTTTGAGTGAGATTACTTTACTTATTTTAATGTACTACTCACTTTTTACCTTACAGTTACTTTTTCAAATTAAACCCTTTTTTCCGTAACCATTGAGACACAATGGTGATGATGATTTTCTTGTCGAGCCTGTCATTTAATTACAGAAACCATCATATTGATGGTCAAAGTTCACTGATCAGAGATTGCAAGCCCTGGATCCTCTCTATGATCCCTACTGGATCACCCAACATTTAACAATTATACATCACTACACCATAAACATATGATACGTTAAAGGCTGATCTTTTCAACATAAAAGCACGTTTTATGGGACTTAAAGGGACTTCATAAGAGTTCTTTTCATCTACTGATGTATTTAATGTACTTTTTCTTGAAGCCATAAATGTAAGTTTCGTTTTTAACCATTTTGATATAAACTATCTATAAACGGAGTAATTAAAGGATTTTGGATACAAGCAAATTTGCAGCGATGTCTAAATATTTCATGTGTATCAAACAATTGTTGTGATTCCAACATCCCATTGATTCCCTCCACATGTACTGACCCTTCACTGTGAACGGATGCACTTAATGTCTTTCCACATTAGGAAATAGCTATTAGAAAGCACTTTCTGGTTTGGCAGTGCCGTGCCTCACCCCATAGTTGCTGCTCGAGCTCGTATGTGACTCAGCAGAGAACAAAACTGGGGGGATGTGAATTGAAAACCGGCGTGAAAATCCCATAAAGCCGTAGTTCACGGTTTACTTTGCTGCATAAAAGGAGTTCTAAGACAAGTACAATTCAGAGGGATGGTGGTAGAAAATGTTTTGTTTTTTGCCTAGATAAAACTGTTTTTATTGGCTGTGAGGTTTTTAGATGGTCTTTCATTGACAACTTTTATCAGGCTGTCTTTTGCGTCATTCGGCTTTTCTGCTCAGTCCTCCTGTTGTTGATTTTCCGGAGTGCTCTGGTGCGTTGTTTTCTTAACCCTTGTGCTATCGTATCCAACGTTAATGTTAATGTTGGGAGTGGGGTCATCTGGACCTAACAGATAATAACCTAATGTTAGGAAAGCATCAGACTGATTTTAAACCCCCAAAAACATAATATTTTGGTATTTATGGTCAAAAACTGAAATTTTTGTTATCGGCCCTGAAGCCAAGAGAGAGAAACAGTTTGTGAAGTTAAAAAAACTTTCATTAGGCCACTCAGAAACAGTCAGAAACCTGGGTGTTATCTTCAACTCTAAGCTAACTTTTATCCCACATATAAAACAGGTGGTTAAAACAGTTTTTTATCATCTTAGAAATCTGGTTAGGCTCCGCCCACTACTCTCTCTTGCTAATATGGAGATGCTAATGCATGCTTTTATCATGAGTAAAATTGATTATTATAATGCCCTGCTTGCTGGTCTTCCAAAAACCAACATTAGGAACCTTCGGCTTCTCCAAAATTCTGCTGCACGACTTACAAAGACCAGGAGGCGGGCTCACATCCCCCCACTTTTAAAATCCCTGCATTGGCTCCCCATATGCTTCAGGATGGATTTAAAGATACTTTGAACAGTTTTTAAATGTCTTAACGGTCTTGCGCCTTCTTATTTATCCAATCTTTTAGTAAGATATGAACCCTCACCAGCCCTGAGGTCCTCTGGCACCAGTCTGTTAACCATTCCAGCTGTAAAATTCCCAAAACATACGGAGAAGCATCTTTTCAACACTGTGGCCCCCGTTTATGGAACAGTCTACCAGAGGACCTGAGAGCCGCAGAGAGCATTGAAGTTTTTAAGAGAAGGCTCAAGACCCATTTTTTTTAACCTGTTTTTTGCTTAGTCTATTTCTCATTGTCTTTACCATCAGTTAGGGGGGTGGGAGGTGGGAAAGAAGTGGAAGGTGGTGTGTAGGTACGGGGAGGAGGGCCCTATTTTTAAATGTAAAATTTTTGTGCTTGTTTATTTTAATTTTCATGCTTGTTTTTATATTATTAATTTTGTTTTGTTTTAATGGAATCACTTTGTGTTATACTTTTATATGAAAAGTGCTTTATAAATAAAGTTTGATTTGATTTGAAATCAGTAACTGTACTTCATCCAGTTCCTGTTACAGCAAGGCCAGCCTAAATTATTAACCTTCCACCACCATGCTTGCCTGTTTAAACTTTCATTTCTCGTGTGACGTTAGTAGATGAAGCTTTTGTCATGTTTGTATTTGATTTGATCAGAAAGAACTTAAAACAAAAGCACATTTATGTTTTTTAAGTTGTTTTCTACAATTTAAGTTTGAATTTTTGTTTATCAGGCATCTGATTGCAATCCTTTTTCATATTTTTGTTGCTTTGTGGTTTTTTTTTTTATTGTTTGTTAGTATTTCTTATTCTAACTAAAAAATTCAACAATTCCTTCAGTTTTTTTGCTCTTTAGTTTAATTTCTCTGCAGAAAACAGGTTTGCAGAAAACAAACTGGCTGCCATGAAATGATATTCATGATGTCCTATTCAACAAATTCTGAACTATTTAGAAGATCTAAATCTTTTTTTTTTTTTTTAATTCACAGACTTAAAGAGGCTTTTGCCACATAAATTGTTTGCACCCTGAACTAGCCAAAGCCCCACCCCTTCAGGGGGCCTCTCAAGAATCCTTTTCCTCTTGGTGCACCATTGGAAACCCCTTTAACATGGAGGACGGCTACCAAAACCGGACTGCCTTCATTAAAGGTGCCAAAGACATCGCTAAAGAAGTCAAGCGGCAAGCATCCAAGAAGGTGGGCCGCTCAGTGGATAAGATGAGTGACGAGTACGCCAGGCGTTCCTACAGCCGCTTTGAGGAGGACGATGACGATGAATACCCCATGCAGGGGAGCCAAGATGGAGGTTACTACCGCGGAGACAGCACGGCAGGGAACGACGATGAAGGGGGCCACAGTGACTCCACAGAGGGTCATGATGAAGATGACGAGATCTATGAAGGAGAGTATCAGGGGATCCCCCGGGCTGATTCCGGCAAAGGGAGTCTGGCCGGAGGTCCGGGCTCTATTACAGCCGGAGCTCAAGAGTTCAGAGATATCGACGTGTCTGACGCTCAGAGGAAAAAGGACAAGGAGGAGCTGGCCCAGCAGTACGAGACCATCCTACAAGAGTGCGGCCATGGGAAGTTCCAGTGGAGCCTGTACTTTGTGCTGGGGCTGGCCCTCATGGCTGATGGCGTGGAAATCTTCGTGGTTGGGTTTGTCCTTCCCAGCGCAGAGAAGGACATGTGTTTGTCCGAACCCAACAAAAGCATGCTCGGTAAGATGGGTATTCAGTGGCTTGATAATTGAATCGGTTAGTTCAAAAGGGGCCCAAGTCCAAGAGGTTTATTTTTCCAGGAAATGATTTTAATTGCATAGCTTAAAGGGAGGCTACACCAAATGATTAATACTTTACCCAGATTAGCACCAGTTCATAGCTTACACATGCTATAATATGAAGCACTTCACTTTTATAATTTCAGAGGACTAGCAAACTAAAGTCTCTGGACTTGGCCCTTCTTGAATTCAACAGGGGTCGCTGCCGTATTGGAAAACTAGTGCTGCCATCTATGGGATGAAGCTAAACCCATGCAAGAGAGACCCAAGTCCAGGAATTGGGCCCCTCTTGCACTCAATGCGTTTTAATTCCATGCATAGTCAAGACTTTACAATGGACTTGGGACGTTTTTGCACATAATCAGATAGTTTTTCCCTTGAAGACCATAAAACATAATATTTCTATTTGGAAAAATTTTGGACTTGGGCCCCTTTTGAAGCAACCAATTCAATGAACTGTTTTCTTTTCAAAAACAAAGGAAGATGTCCCACTTAATCCAAGCTACGATGACATAGAAAATGCCAATTCTAGTTCGCTAAAAAAAACTATTTTGAACACCTAAATGAGTCACGGTGTTGCTCATGGTCACACGTTTGTTTAACACCCTACCAGATAGACCAGAGGCTTATTACCCCTCAGTTTACTTACCCCTTCAGTCTCACCACTGCTTATTACCCCATGGGCTCAATTATTGGTTTACTTTTGCCCTCTAGATCATTTTTGCTCTGCTCCACAAACCGATGGCTTTGGCTAAATAGATGCAAATGTGGGAAACATTTAATGAGGATGTTCACTGTAAATCTTTTTTCTCAATTATTTGCAAATAGCACTGCAAAAGTGAAGACAGAAAATCCAGAAAAACCAGATGCCATCCCCCAAATGGCATCTTTCTGTAAAAAAGAGGCAGCCTAAAAATAAGAAAAGAACACAAATCTTTAGAAGAAAATCACTGATCACATGATCTGACCATGCAGCCTTCATTTTACTTTAACAAGGTAAAAATAAAAAATAAGAGAGTTAAATCTAGAAACAAGAAGTTCTACACATATTCAAAAAGTGAAAGACAAGCTAAAAAAGTTAACTGTTTGTCATAATTACTTTGAATTCCTGGTCATACAGCCCAATACTAAGTACCTTTTTAAGTTTGTATTTTTGAGTTTTTATGTATACCTAGTTCTAGCTTATTTGGATTAAAGTGACAAAAAAAAACTAGAGTATTTCTAGAGTATTTAGTAGAAATGACTCAATCTAGAACAAAATGAAAACACGATCTTAGTGGAAGTTTGTCCATCATAACAAGTCCTCATAAAATTATTCTTATATAACATAGATTTACATTTTGTTTTCCAAAATAAAGACATTGAATGGCAGTCTAACTTGTCAACATTATTGAGCTTTTTAACATTCAATCAAAAATGATTCTGAAATTTGATGCTTTTTTTTAATAAATTAATTTTTTGTACTGTGAAGAGTTTGGAGCATTTTAATAATTTCTTTATTTCTAGATCCTAGCTTTTAACGAGACAACATTTTCTTGAAATAGCAAAGACAAGTTATAACAAGTCAAATCTTGTCAAATATTGTCTAAAAACAAGGTTTGAAATCTTTGGTAGAATCTGAAAATAGAATCTAAAAATTATAATCTGGCTATTAGACAGATTTGTTTTGGGATTTAAACATCTGTTTTTTTAAGACTGCAGTATAGAATTAAATCATTCATTAGCCCAGGAATACTGTGGTGACTGAGAGGTGCAGGATGCGTTTACATTTAAGATACAACAACAAGAAATCCCAGAACAAATGAACAAATACTGAAACACAACAGCAAATCACAAAACACAACAGCAAATCCGAGTGCAAATGACCAAATCCAGAAAAACAACGATGAAAATGGAGACCCGGCTTCTAACAGACAGAGGCGTGATGTAAAACAACTGTGTATGATTTTTAAAAATGATTTATTACTGTTTTCTTTATGTGGACATTAAAAAATACATGAAACAGTCCTAAAGCATTTTTTCAAAGTGTGTTACTACAATAAAAATTACAACAATGTTTAACAAACTAAAGTTTTTGCGTCTCTTCTGGTATTCCTGTTAGCAGCTGCTTGCGTTTATTAATTTTTTCTACATCTTCTGCTGCTGTGTTTTGTATTTGCCGACTGGCTGCTTACTGCAAAAACTGCCACTTTACCTTGCTAAACATTGTTGTAACTTTTGTCGTAGTAATACACTAAAAATGCTTTAGGAATGTTTCATGTATTGATAATGTCCACATAAAGAAAACAGTAATGAATAACTTCAAGAATCATACACGATTAGATTTATTTAAACGTCCCTTTCTGTTAGAAGCCGTGTCCCCCTTCAGTGTTGTATTTCTGGATTTGGTCCTTTGTAACGGGGTTGCTGTGGAGTTTCAGTATTTGTTCATTTGTTCTGGGATTTATTGTTGTTGTATCTTAAATGTAAATGTGTCCTGCACATCTCAGCCACCACAGAATACATACAGTCTGAGTACTAATAATCCTGCTTTCTGCCTAATTCCAGGTCAAAACCAGACCATAATAACCCCACTGTGGTTCTCATTAGAGAGACAGTCTTATTTTGTGTAGTATCATAGATGGAACCCAGATAAAAATAAAAAGTTGCAACTATTTAACACTGTGTACAGGAATCTAAATGCATTATCTTTGTAAACAACAGTAATTTTTGGTAATATCTCCGTTTCTTTTTACTTTCTGCTCAGGTCTGATTGTATATTTTGGGATGATGGTTGGGGCTTTCCTCTGGGGAGCTCTGGCTGACCGGATAGGCCGCCGACAGTCTCTTCTCATCTCTCTCTCCATCAACAGCGTCTTCTCCTTTTTCTCCTCTTTCGTCCAGGGCTACAGCACTTTTCTGTTTTGCCGTCTCCTGTCAGGAGTTGGGTAAGCGCAAACATGGCCGTTAAAGATGATTGTGCAGAGAAGATGTATATTTTTTTCAAAGGGATGGGGATGTGGGGAACTTGGATGCTCTGTGAGCGATCTGGTTCTGGTGTGTTTCTTTAGCTGTTCCTGTTCCGTATTCAGTCCAGGTGGAATTTGTTTCCTGCAGAAAAAAACAGCTTCAATTCAGTTCAGATGTGGCTGAGTGCCAGTATAAAATCAACGAATTGATGATCTGTAGCCATGTGACGGACTGGCGATCTGTCAAAAATGTACCCTGCCCTCGCCCAACTGTGGCTGGGATAGGTCCCAGCAACTCCATAATGCCAAAAGGGATTAAGCGGGTCTGGATGACAACAAATGGATGGAAGTTTAATCTGATTGTTTCAAATTTTGTTTCTAAACTTGTAAATGTTTCGGTGGAGCCATTGTTGTTGTAATATACGGAAAAGGCAAGAAATTAGGAAAAATCCAAGTGATGAGCCATTCACAGCTAGATATTAGAGGGGAAGAAAGAGAAAAGTAAACCAAAAATGTGTGTATCTTTGTTTCTGTTGTTGTGTTATAATCTTTAAAGACCAGCTCTGATCATCTTTTGATCAAATGTTCTCTTTGATCTTTTAGTTATGATTATGTCGTTTTTAGGCTAAATCAAAATCGGTGCCATAATTCAGGACATAGTTTCTGCAGAGCGGCAGGAGTTCTTTAGAAATTCCCCTCTGAGTTGTGGGCGGGACCGCTGTCGCGTGGCAACCCCTTCCCCTTCCTGTCACCCATCAATGAGAGCTTTCTGTTAACGTGCTCTCCCGCTAGCTTACAGCCCCTCTCAATTCCAACCTAACATTAGCAGTGCAACAAAAAATGATGAAAAATGTCGAAGCTTTACAAAGTTTAGATCCAGATTTCAGCTGGGACGAACAAAGACGTTCATGGATCTATTTGTTTACATGTGGATGATTAGAATGGACTGGAGCAGGGAGCTTTCGGCCCACCCACAGTATTTTCTACATCACAACTACAAGCTTGTTTTTAACTCATCTGATTCTGATTCAAAACAATTTGAATGAAGAAATACTCAGAAAAGCAATTTTAAGATTACTTATCTTTATGTACTCTGTCATCAGAAAAATGCCACAAGTATAGGTTGAATAGCTTAAACGCAAAGCTTTTTGAGCATTAAAAGAAATATGCACATGTCACTCTTGACCTGAATGTATAAATCATGATTTAACCTTTTTCTTATGGTTATACTGTTCATTTTACTTGTATTTTATTTCTAATTTATTGTTTTAACTGTATGTTTTTATTGTGAGGGTGCTTTTCGGCCCAGATCTCCCTTGAAAAACAGATTTTATCTCAATGGGGTCTCCTGGTAAAATAAAGGTTAAATCAAATAAAAAAATCAAATAAAAATAAAAATAAAACACCAAAAAGAAACTTTTCCTGGAAGTGGGGCTTTAAAATTAATGACATATTATTTGGTGTGTAGTAAATAAATGCAAGCCTTTTTTTTTTTTAAGTCTGTAGTGACAGCATTGAAGTATATTCTGTTTTTTTGCAGAATTGGTGGTTCAATTCCCATTGTGTTTTCCTACTACTCTGAGTTTTTGGCCCAAGAGAAGCGCGGTGAACACCTCAGCTGGCTTTGCATGTTCTGGATGATTGGAGGAATATATGCCTCTGCTATGGCCTGGACTATAATACCCCATTATGGTGAGTAACAAAGTGGTGCAGCAGTCTCAGTCATCATGCTAACTCATAGCTAGCACAATGACTCTCGCATTTTCACCTTATAGCATAAAGCCACCTTTATTTATTGTACAACTTTGGCCAAACATGTGTTACTTATAAGGCAATCAGCAGCTAGCACTGGTAAACAAACAAAAGAGGAAGAAGAAAGGAGGACAATGTCGCGTATCCAACAAAACTATTCTAGATATTTTACTATGTACGGAGCCCTCCAGGTGCCAGTGGTTAAAAAAAAAATCTCATCAACCTTTGTGCGCGTATTAATCAATTGTGCTCGTACTGTTGCGTAGAGCCGCATCTCCCAAGAAATTTGTATCTTCAAGCAGAGGACGGGCTTTTGAATGAACAGTCCTGAGAAAATGTGCAAACAATCGTGAATTTGTGTCACCGACCCGGTCCTGACAAAATAAAGCTTGATATTATTCCACTTTGATGTCATCCAAATCTGATACACCGTGATTTATCAGATCTCTTTTCTTTTTAACCACTGGCACCTGGAGGGCTCCGTAATTATGGTCTTTACGGACATTAATTGCAAAAAGTGCAAACACAGCTTTTTAAAGTTACAAAACTAAGACAAGAAATTTACATGACTTTGTAAAAACTTGCCAAAAATTTACAAGAACTAATTGGGATTGTCATATAATTAATTAATTATCAACAAATTTAGCATTTTTTAAATACAGCAAGTGGTGTATTTGATTTGATTTGATTTGATTTGATTTGAAATGGTTTATTTGAAGCAATCAAGTAAAAATAATACACAAAAACAATACAATCAGTAGTTATACATTCATACAAAAATATTAAAATTGTGATAATTAGACATAAAATGTATTTTATAAATGTCTTTTATAAATGAATAACAATAGATGAGTTGTCATTTTAATTAGGTCTTGAAAACTAGCAAATCCCCTTCTACTGCCCCTAGTGGAATGATGCTGAACTACAGGGCAGACAAAGTTATACACATATTTGCTTTTTAAGGAAAGTTTAGATTGTGCTATTGAAGTAGGGGTCTCAGAAGTGCATGGTTTAAATATGATATGAATGGTCATATAGTGTTAACGACTGCTGAGTTTCCTGTAATGTTTTTCAGCCCAAGGAAGAGGCTCACTGCTAAAATACTGCAGTTCTGTTTGATGGAAGTCAAAGGTCAAGGACAAGGTTCATAATGTGTTGCATCACACTAAAGAAGCTTAGAATGACGGCCTTGTTGGCGTTCAATTTCTTGACTTGTGTTTGCAGACCTCCATGGGTCTGTTCCGCTATAATTACTCATGAGCGGATTTTTCTGATAAATTGTCTCATTTTCCTCTCAGGATGGAGTTTCCAGATGGGTTCAGCATATCAGTTCCATAGCTGGCGTGTGTTTGTGTTGGTGTGTGCTTTCCCTTCTGTGGCGGCCATTGCTGCTCTAAACGCCATGCCGGAGAGTCCACGCTTCTACCTGGAGGTGAGAAATGTTTTTCTCATTGGTCAGAGATGTCGATGACTGACCAGCAGCGTGCGGAACTGGGGAGTACGGTGTAAACACTGCCTTGTTTTAAAACAGAATGGCAAACACGATGAAGGCTGGATGATCCTGAAGCAAGTTCACGACACAAATATGCGAGGAAAGGGGCACCCAGAGAAGGTCTTCTCTGTAAGTTTCTACAATTACAATGTTTTTAAATTCGAAAGGTGAGTTTATTTTTATTTTTTGGTAAGATCTTTGGTTGTAACGAAAGAACCTTTCCGGTCTGCATCAAACTGTCTACTACTAAGCTGAAAAATAGCACATTTGGTGCTATAACAAAATGATATGTCATTAGCTATTGATGTAATCATAAGAGGGGTACAAACATCCAATTATGTGCAAAAAAGACATTGAAATAAAGAAAGGAAATAAAGAAAAATTGGGCAGTTGCTTTAGAAAGCTGTTTTTTTTTTCAAACTTGTAAAAGAAAGAAATTGTAACTCTCCTGTTTTTTAATGAAACTAACATCTTCTTTTATATATATGGATTGCTTACTTTTCATGCCATTTTCCACAAAAAGCGGCATTAACTACATACGCATTTCTTTCTTTTTGCCTATTTCCTCGTAAACACAACGTCTGTTATCTAAACATCACAGGATCTCAATATCTTGAGACAGAATATGTCGCCGCCATGAGATCACAAATTTAGTTATCTTGTGATAACAAGATTGTGGTTGTTCTCATCAGAAGGTGATACATTTTTTACGTCATGATGATGAAATAACAAGGAATGTACTTTTTTTATTTGTCTACAATCTACAGCAAATCAACGCAGTTTGTCAGAGAAAATGTTGAACAAGAGAATATATACAGTACAGACCAAAAGATTGGACACACCTTCTCATTCAAATGAATGGGAAGGTGTGGCTAAACTTTTGGTCTGTACTGTATAATTGACATAATTGTCATCGTCATTAGCGGCTGCAGTTCAGTGATCCTGCACTTGTTGTCAATTTCATCATTGACCAGATGAGGGGATCAGGCCGTCTGTATGGTTATAGAATGATGCGCGATTGATTTTTTTTTAATGTTCATAAGAAGATATACAATGTTCACCAATGAAAATCCCACATGTTCCAATTTTCTGTGTTAACGAGATAGCTAAGTGTTCCGGGGCTGAAGAGAACTACTATCTTCTGGCGTTGTTATCACTCATCAAGTAGATGTCGTTATCACGAGAAAACTGACACACACAAAAACACGCAATGTAGGCCGTTTGTGGCTTCCATAGACGTGAGTTCAAATGTCCAAATTTTAAACCAATAGGCCATCAGTCTTTGCCATCTGAAACACTTCTTACTCTTTTCTTGCCTGGTGATCTTAAAGCATCAGAAAGAGGTTTTCTGTGGAAGATTGTTTTGTCTTAAACCAAAAGTTAATCTCCTCCATTTTAGACCTGTCTGTGTCTGTGTAATTCAAGGTGACCACAATCAAGACAGTGAAGCCGGCAGATGAACTGGTAGAGATCGGCACTGACACCCCCGTATGGCAACGCTACCAACAGAAGATTATGAGCCTTTCCAAGCAGGTCAGTCAATTATTTCATTACAGATTGACATTCATATACCTTATCAATAAAAAGCCTTATCTTTATTGTTTAGATCACAATTATGGATTAAAGGGGTGTTATATTATTTACAATTGGTCATTTATATTTTTCTAAAGTGATCATTTTATCCACTTTTGAATACGTTTCCCCCATGTATGACTGCACTGATATGTCATTAGTAAAACAACAGAAGGAATGAGATGTAAAAACAAAAACAAAGAAATTTGAGTTTCACTGCATATTGTTGCAGTACTCTGCTGAGCACAATGAGATACTTTCTGGCTTTTTTTGCATTCAGCCTACGTGCTGCGACAGTACACGTGCACGCCTACATCCCCTATCATCCCACCTGCTGATGCAAACTAAAAAAAAAACAAATCATGACACTAAAAGTTTGAGTTACTTTCAGCGCCCAAGTCATTTCACTCCGATCATCTTTGAGGCTATTTTCAAAGCCTTCCCAGTTAGGATTGTGCTGTTTTTAGTCAAAAACAAACCAAAAACTGTGTTGTTTTCTAGGACAAGAAAATAAAGAAATACTTAAAAAAAATGGGTTATGTTTCTTAATATATAGCATGAGAAAAACATGTTAAAAACACCAAAGAAAAAACACATCCTCACATTCTATGAAGATACACATAAAAAAAAGGAATCTAAAGATTGTTAATTATGGGCTGTATTCTCATCTGTTCTAGATAAGGAAAAATCTTCTTGCTTGCTTCAGCCCAGAATATAAACGGACTACTTTCATGCTCATGGCTGTGTGGTTCACCATGTCCTTCAGGTAACGTGAACTAAAGTGGCAGAAACTTTGACATGTGCCAAACAGACTTTTGCTCATCTCCCTTCTGTCTCGTTTCTCCAAACTCTGCAGTTATTACGGTTTGACGGTGTGGTTCCCCGACATGATCAAGTACATCCAGAAGCAGGAGTATGACTCTAGAACCAAGACCTTCACGAAGGAGCGAGTCGAGCATGTTACTTTCAACTTCACCCTGGAAAACCAAATACATCGCAACGGTTACTATTTTAACGACAAGTAACCCCGTTTTTCTTCACTCTGCAACATAAATTTGTGCTGCCATGTGAGAGGTTTTATGAACGTAGCAGCGTCAACACTTTCCCGCAGGTTCCTCAACCTGAAGATGAAATCGATGGTGTTTGAAGACTCGGTGTTTGAGGAGTGCTACTTCGAGGACATTACCTCCACCAACACCTTCTTCAAGAACTGCACCTTTATAGCAAGTTTGTTTTACAACACAGGTAAATAGGAGGTTTTGTTGATTGATCTCTGACCTGCGATGTTGTTGTTCACCTTTGGCATATCCCAGGGGTCGGCAACCTTTTTTACTCAAAGAGCCATTTGGGACTGCCCCTAATGAAAAAAAAAGCACCCGGAGCCACACCCCGTTTTGACATCATTATATATATTATGCATGTATATATTACATCAGGGGTGCTCACTATGTCGATCGCGATCAATCTTCAAGGACATGAGTGTAGATCACGGTCCAGAAAGGATTAAAAAAAAAAAGTATTTCTTTCTTTCCATCGTCATGTTTATTATTTACATGTTTATTTGAACATTATTGTTTATGTACTGATGATTAAAAACTACACAGTAAGATTACACAAAGATACTTTTCTATTAACAGATGAGACGTTTTATTACAAAGACAGAAAGCAGCAACCATCGTATTCATGCTCTGCTGTAAACGGTGCAATGCGGGGAGCGTGGCATATTATGATTTATTTGGCGCTGCTGGCTCCATACGAAGTGCGTACCTCGCTTCGTATGGAGCCAGCAGCGCCTTTGAAATAGCATGAAAAAGGAACAAACTAAAATAAAATTGAATTTTTATAAAATACTAATTATTTTCCAAAGTCACAGGGAGCCACAACAGAAGGATGAAAGAGCCACATGTGGCTCCGGAGCCATGGGTTGCAGACCCCTGGCATATCCCGTCAGGGGTCGCCACATTAAATCTTTCACTGATTTGCACAGGTGGTTTGGCAGAGATTTTTACGCCGGATCCCCTTCTTGACACAACCCTGTATTTTATCTGGGCTGGGGACCAGTGTAGGTACCATAACCGTTCGGCCTGGAACTTCCGTTCGGGGTCCTTCGACTAGTGTTGACGTCACACTATGTGATTGGCTATCCGTTGGTCCGATGACGTTTCAGATAGTGATTGATCTGGACAAATTAAGGGATTACCATAGAAGAAAACATTATGAAGTCTTTTGTAAACAAACAGAGCTGCGACACAGAGCGAGATTGTCTTCTAAATTTGCCTTTATTATTGTTATGATTATTATTGAATGCATGTTCGCTTATAGTTTTTTTTTTTTCCGTGCACCCAGTGCTTTATTATTGACAGAACGGACCCGGAAAGGCAACATTTAGCCGCGCTAACAACATTTTCAGCCATGGCTGAACTTACACTGGAGTAACAAACAGATTGTGACAACATGTCTTTATAAAAATGACAAAGAATATTGTCCGACACAACTTATGACGGAAAACAATTTTAGGTTACAAAAGGGAATGTGAAATGAGAATATGTAGAGTCCGAGCAGATGTTGACACTACGTAGTTTGTCCAAGTGGGGTGACATTGTACTCAGTCGAAAGGACCCCGAACGGAAGTTCCAGGCCGAACGGTTATGGTACCTACACCGG
Organism: Oryzias curvinotus; assembly: GCA_023969325.1. Classification (NCBI taxonomy): domain Eukaryota; kingdom Metazoa; phylum Chordata; class Actinopteri; order Beloniformes; family Adrianichthyidae; genus Oryzias; species Oryzias curvinotus. Next base: position 23,512,010 of record CM043716.1, read on the forward strand.
CACAGGGGGACCCAGATTTGCGCCCCCTTGTAGCTCTGCGAAGAAGGGTATAAAGGCAGGGATACCCAGTTTAGTTTAGTACAGCCACCAGCTATTGAATTTGTGACTTTATGTTCTTTATGATTCATGTTTATTACATGAACCCCACTAAGGTGACTATTGTTGTAAATATTGGGCTATAAAAATAAAATAAATTGATAAGATAAGATATTCCTTTATTAGTCCCACGATGGGGAAATTTCCTTGTTGCTGCAGCAGTACAGGTGCAAAAATAAAAATACACACATACATTTCCAAAAAATTAGCAGAGGCTTTTTGGCAAAATGAAAACAAAATAAAAAGATTTGTTTACATATGTGCATTGATATTTACTTTATATAGAAATAAAATTCCACCAAATTTCCACATTAAAAGGCACAATTTACTATCATGCAGAAACACTTACAACATTTCTTTGTAGGATATCAAGCTCTTGATTGAGGATGGAAAGTAGGACACGGCTAGAAAACATTAGACAGAGCCGGTAGGAACACTGTTTTTGGTATCCCTGGGTTACGCTGGTGCAGTATAACTATTACCATGGCAACCCAAACAAATCCATCCCAGATTAGAAAAGAAACACTGCCATGAGATTAGGTCGATCGAACAGAACAAGGACCTTTGACACCAGTTAACAGAAGACAGATGTATGAGAGCAGAAACAAAGAAAAGCTGCCACAGCTCGGTGTGGTTTTGATTTAGATCCACATGTTAGGGTCACAGCTGGAAAACACATCTCTTCGCAGCATTTTCTCAGCTATTACAGATTTATCTGCTTTTAGCTTTTTCTGTGAGACCTAAACCAGAAAGCCAGCTGTGCATTCCTTCATGTCTGTATCACTCAAACATCAAAAAACGATTTTCAGATTCACTCCCTTTAGATTTACATCAGTTATTGTTCCAGCTTGGATATCAGCTGAGAAATGACAAAAATCCAAGTTACTCGTTTATAAAGCTGCTGTCACAACGACATGAAGAAAGGTAAATGGAGTTCTGCAGTTTTTCCTATATTGGTATAAAGATGTCCTGAGGTAATAGTGCTGAGAATGGAACAGTTTGGTTTCTGCTGAGAGCAGCTTTGATTGAAAACAGAGCAGGATAGATTTTGCGGTGGCTTCTATGGCAACTTTCCCTGAAATATAATTTAATCATATTTTTTCCTATTTCTGGGAATAACTAGTCATTTTTTAAAAGGATGTGGGATTAGAATAAAGACATTGAAGTGTGGTTCTTCCGTGTTGATAGGCCTACTAGTGAGAACGTTCCAGTAAAAATATTACAACTAACCCCACTTTCACAACCCCAACTTCCAATGAAAAGTTTCTGTAAACGAAACAAATCCAAGTTCCTGATTGATCCAAGTGAAACCTGGTTTACCTGTTAATGGCCACGCGTTTTGTACGCAGTGTGTAGCTACGCGTGAAGGCGAGATTTTTGAACGCAAAATCCCAAAACGCCTGTTTCTGTGCGTTTACATAGACCATACATTAGAAGTGGCTGCTTGAACACGCACTGCTGGGTGAACACAGCTTTAGTAGCCTCTGGACTCATGGGCTGTTTACAATGACATGGTCATGACACCGACCTGCCATTAAAATAGTTTTCACTTTTCAAAATTTAATGTGAAGGTTTCAAAAAGGTTTTCAAAATTTAAATTTCTGGTTGAAAAAACTCAACAAGAGTTATGGTACATGATTGTGAATAAACATTGTGTACACTTTAGTGGAGGTGTTTTTATGAATACATTTTTCACATCATTTTGACAATGTTTTTTTTTTCTTTTCTTTGGGATTTAAACATTTTCATGTTATCTGTACACTTCGTTATAAAATGAAAACAGTTTGATCTCAACTGTCAGAGTAAATAAAGGGCATTTACTACTCCTAACTGAGTTTTTTGTACAGTTTCACATTTAATTTGGACTTTTTTGTAAACCATAATGGAAACACATCTGAGGAAAACATGGTTAAAAAGATGAATATCAAGAATTTTCACCAAAAAACAATGTTAAAGGTAAATTATTAGAGAAAATTGTGAAGTAGTAAAAAATGCTTAACAAGGCCCAAGACTGCCAAGGGTTAACAGTGGACCCCCCCCCCCCCCCTATTTTTTCTTAAAATGCCTCAAAATGATGTTGGTCAAAGCAGTGCTTTTTTTTTCTTTTTCCTCAGATTTGTATAAATACAGGATGGTTGACTTTAAACTGGTCAACAGCACGTTTCTCCACAACAAGGAGGGCTGTGTGTTGGACTTCAGTGACGACTTTAATAACGCCTACATGATATATTTCATCAACTTCCTGGGCACCCTGGCAGTGCTGCCGGGAAACATAGTCTCCGCTCTGCTAATGGACAAAATTGGTCGTCTAAGGATGCTAGGTGGGTCATTCTATTTGGTCATATGGTTTTGTCCAAAATAGTGCACTATAGGGTGTTCGCCATTTTGTAGAAATGTCTGAATCTACAGCTATGTCGGAATTCCCACCCTAACCCTAACTACTAAAAAACTAGATAGTGCGGGACTTTCTAGTGCCCTGGATTTTAAAAACAGTTCTGACACCATGCTCACTTCTTTTTTTTTTTTTAACGCCGAGTATGACGTCATTGATTTCCTGAAGTTAAAATCTAATTGATATGAGCTTTTTATGATGATTATTTATGAATCAATTTATATATATACAGCGGGGACAATAAGTATTGAACACGTCAACATTTCTCTCAAAAAACATATTTCTAGTCGAACTATTGACACAAAATTTTCACCAGATGTCGGCATCAACCCAAGTAATGCACACATAGAAAGAAATCCAAACATTTATGTCCATAAATGAAGTTATGTGTAATAAAGTGAAATGGCACAGGGAATAAGTATTGAACACGCTTCCTGAAATGTATTTAATACTTAGTGCAAAAACCTTTGTTGGTGATTACAGCCTCAAGACGCCTCCAGTATGGAGAAACCAGTCAAATATATTGCTCAGGTGTGATTTTGGCCCATTCATCCACACAAGCTGCCTTCAAATCTTCAAGGTTCCGGGGGTCTCTTCTGTGAACCCGGATCTTCAGTTCTTTCCAAAGATTTTCAATTGGATTCAAGTCTGGTGATTGACTGGGCCATTCTAGCAGCTTTCTTTTCTTTTTCTTCAACCAGTTGAGTGTTACCTTGGCTGTGTGCTTGGGATCGTTGTCTTGCTGAAAGATCCACCCTCTTTTCATCTTCAGCAGCCTGGCAGATGACAGCAGATTCTGATCAAGAATGTCTCCATACTTTTCTCCAGTCATTATTCCTTCAATGATATGAAGTCTACCAGTACCACATGCTGAAAAACAGCCCCACGCCATGATGCTCCCACCTCCAAACTTGACTGTTGGTATGGTGTTTTGGGGGTGATGTGCGGTGCCATTTTTCCTCCAAACATGTTGTGTCTTATGACATCCGAAGAGTTCAATTTTGGTCTCATCTGACCAGAGTATCTTCTCCCAGAATGTCATGGGTTTATCCAAATGTTGTGTAGCAAACTCCAAACGAGCTTCAACATGCTTCTTCTTCAAAAATTGAGTCTTGCGTGGTGTGCGTGCATGGAGGCCATGGCGGTTGAGTGCATTACTTATTGTTTTCTTTGAAACAACGGAACCTGCTGATTCCAGGTCTTTCTGAAGCCCTCCACAAGTGGTCCTGGGCTGTTGGAGAACCCTTCTGATGATTGTTCTGACTCCTCTGTCTAAAATCTTGCGAGGAGCACCTGGCCGTGGCTGGTTTATGGTAATGCCGTGTTCTTTCCACTTCCGGATGATGGCCCCAATGGTACTCACTGGAACTTTCAGAAGTTTAGAAATGCGCCTGTAACCAATGCCTTCCGTGTGTTTTGCAACAATGAGGTTGCGTAGGTCTTTGGACAGCTCTTTGCTTTTACCCATCATGCAATGCTTCTTGTCTAACACCTTGCTGGTGAGAAACCTTTTTAAAAGGCATCAATCAGGACTACACCAGCTGATATTACTTTGCACTAATAGGGGGCAGGTTACCTTCTGAATACTGACAAACTCCAGCTGCTTTCTTGGCTTGCCAGACCTTTTTACCCCTCCTTTTCTTCATGTGTTCAATACTTATTCCCTGTGCCATCTCACTTTATTAAACATAACTTCATTTATGGACATAAATGTTTGGATTTCTTTCTATGTGTGCATTACTTGGGTTGATGCCGACATCTGGTGAAAATTTCGAGTCAATAGCTCTATTAAAAATATGTTTTTTGAGAGAAATGTTGATGTGTTCAATACTTATTTTCCCAGCTGTATACATATATATATATATGTATATATATATATACATATATATTATAAATCCTCCAAATTTTCATCTTCAGAATACTGCTGAATTCTAAATAATTTTTGTAAAATGTTAAAAAATATGTTAATAAATTAGGTTTTTAGTTCAGGAAATATGGGACGTCATATATGCAATTTAAATAACTAAGTAGTGAACATGGTGTCTTAATTGCTTTAAAAATCTACATTACCAGATAGTCAAACTCAAACTCTAACTTTATTTATTTATATAGCGCCTTTCATTTCAGTTAAAAACACAAAGCGCTTAACATAAAGCAGTTAAAATAGTCATAAAAAATGAAAATGATTAAAATCAGAAAACACAGGACAATCACACAAAGATGGGACCCCTCCCTCACCAGGTTCCTCCCCCCACCCACCCAGTTCCCCCAGTAGAACCCTGAACAAAAACAAAGACAAAGTCCTGCACTATCGAGTTTTTTAGCGGTTACAGAGTAGTGAGTGAATTGGGGCGTAGCGTCAGTGACGGCTGTAGAATCAGTTTTCTTCAGTGGGCTCCTTCCTGTCTCCTCACAGCGGGGTCCAGCGTCATCTCTTGCGTCAGCTGTTTCTTCCTGATGTTTGGGAACAGCGAGTCAGGGATGATCGCCCTCCTGTGTCTGTTTGGGGGCATCAGCATTGCCTCATGGAACGCCCTGGATGTGGTCACAGTGGAGCTGTACCCCTCCGATAAGAGGTGGGATGGAAGCTTCTTTTTTTGTTGACATACAGTAGGTATGTTTGTTTATTTGATTGTTTTCCAGACTATAATACTTCCCATAAGATGGACAATAGTTAGAGGAAAGTACCAGCAAAACATTATTTGAGATGTTTTACTTTATAAAATGGGTGCAGCAGAATTCTGTTTTAGAAACTCCTTTTGATCAATATTTGAGTTGAACTAAATAGGTCAGATATTTATTTTCACTTTTATGCTGAAATCATTTTAAAGCCAAGGAATCCACAGAAAACCCTTTGTTGTCCAACATATGTCCAAAATTCTTTGCTTTCCTTAGTCTTGAAAATAAAACAAATATTACGTTTTATGATTATTCAAGGAGATTCCCACCAATGATTTCCAGAATTTTTTGAGGGAAATGAAATATGGGTGCCTGCATTTTAACTCCTCGATGCCTGAATTTATTTCAAGCAATGAGGAAAAAAAAGATTTTACTTTCATGCAGAAGCTAATTTAAGGGCAGTTTGGAGCAAAAGTGGTTTTAGCTGGTTAGTTAGTTAGTTAAACCTTTATTTATCCACGTAGGTCGATTGAAAACAATTTCTCATTTGCAACGATGACCTGAGTTTGCAGCCACAACACAACAGAATGACAATGTAATTTAAGTTGCATCCAAATAAAACAGGACATATGCACACATCAATATTAACAATAAAAAGTCCACAGGAGGCACTTGGTTAATGTTTACAATAAAGGACAGAAGGAGACCCATAAAAACATCTGCATTCGTCACAAACCACATCTATTAAAGATGTCTTCAAGGCAGGTAAGGAGGCCAAGGAACGCAACGTTTCTGCAACTCATTCCAGTATGAAGAGCAGCCCAGGGGAGTACAAACCCTGGGTACAACCATAGTAAGAAAATCACTAGAACGCAAACTACAAGTACTGGTAGAGATGTTAAGGAGGGAACAAAGATAATGTGGAGGTAATATGGAGTTTTGACAATGAGAGTCTTGTAAATGAAATGGTACTAATGCCTGTGAGAGTGGAGCGACGGCCATGTATATGATTCAAAGATCTAATAAATGGCAGTGATGGGTATTAAAGGGAACCGCAGTGACAAAACGAATACTAGTGTGATAAAGGACATCCAATTTATGAAGGAGAGTTTTTGAAGCTGATGTATAATGTCACCAGAATCCAAGATAGGTAGGACTGCCATTTTTACCAGATTATGCATGGCAGAATGAGAGAACGATCTTACCTGCTATTGTGTTAATATGATAGTCAAAGGTAAGTGTGGTGTCCAGCCATTTACCCAAGTATTTATATGAGCTGTTGCAGTGTCATGCTGTCAAAGGTTGAAATACTTGCCCTCACAAGGTGTCTGAGCCAACCGACAATTGAAAACCATAAATTTAGCTTTGTTAGTATTGATCCAAAGGTGTAGCTGAAAAAGGAATGTTCCAAATCGTTGACACTATATTGAAGAGATGATGTCGTAGTCTCTCCGAAATGTGTTCAAAACTTTGTCATCAGTGTAAAAATGACTGAGGGAATTTCCAGAAGGATGAGCAATTTAGATTATATAGATTTTAAATAAAGTAGGTCCTTAGATGGACCCCTGAGGGACCCCCATGGTTTCTGGGAGTGGAGAGGATAGCCAAGTCATCAAAAACAACCACACAATACTCCTTCTTATCAATGGCGCAAATGATGTCAGTCAGCTCTTTCATAGTTGCCGAGAGGCAACTGTGTCCACTTTGGAAACGGGACTGCATAGGGGTCATAATATTGTGAATTTCAAGATGATAAATTAGTTGTTTGCTGACCAGTTTTTGGGAGACCTTAGATAAGCAAGGTAAGATGGAGATGGGCCTACAGCAATTTAAATCTGAAGCATCACCTTCTTTAAAAAGAGGGGTGATAGCTTCTGATTTCCAAGAGGAAATTCACATTGATGCAAGTTTGCATCAATTGGCATCAAGGGGTTAAATTAACAAAAAAACAATCATCAAATGTATAATTTGTTTTTTTAAATTTCATCTGTGTTTGTATGTTTTTGCCAGCCCTATAACCATGTTGCCTTTTTGTAGACTTGCTGCTGCCTTTTATGGTCAATCCTCCTTTGAAATTTTGATTTTTGAGCTGAATTGTTTTTTTTTTCTGACAATAAAGGCTTATAAAGAGTAATTCACCCGAGGTCACATATCTATTCCACCCACACTGACCCACCAAAAATAATTCTATTATAATTTATGAAATTGACCCAGCAAGAAAAGGTGCTTTACCTGAATCGCTGGTTTCAGTCGCACTCATTGACCGTAAATGAGAACTGGAGCGAGTGACACTCACCCAGAGAAAACTGCTTACTTCCGGCTCCAACCAAATGAAGTGAATTCAATTACTATTTTTTGTGATATGGATGTCACCGTGTTTGGTGGAATGTCATCAACCACTCTTGCCAATCAGTAGTGAGCTTGTTTCAAACGTTTGACATTAGACCACATACTTTTAGTGAGGCATCTGATTGGTCAGTTTATAACTTGAATAACTTGCACTACAGGAAAACTATCATGAGAAAGAAAGGATTATCTAGAAAATGTTAAAAAGCTAACAGAGCAATGATGACTATGCCTGACAAATATAATTACTGAGTTATAGCTGTTTATTTCTCAATAGAAGTCTTTGGGGTTTCAGCTTCTTGGAACCAGCTGGTACTGTTTGTTTGTAAGGCCAGGGGGGAGGAGTCAGTACGTCCAGTTCCCATATACAGTCAATAGCTCTGATCACAGATTTTTGGGCTTTGACACATTTCAACAGGTGCTGATATTGATCAGTCAATAGAGTTTTAAAAAAGGTTTCTTGTTTACATATTTTGTTTTTTAGTCTCCCAAACATTAGAAGTGCATATGCTTTTTATTCTTCTTGCAGCTCCTGGTAAAAGTTGTGAGGTATTTAGCTGATTATAAATAAATTGTTGTTGTTGGAAAGTGTTGTAACATCCATCTGAGACTGTATTTGTCCCTCTTTTCCTCAGGACCACAGCATTTGGTTTCCTGAATGCCCTCTGTAAACTGGCTGCCGTGTTGGGTATCAGCATTTTCCAGTCATTTGTTGGCATCACTAAAGCCTTACCTATTTTGTTTGCTGCTGGTGCCCTTGCTGCCGGCAGTTTCCTTGCAACAAAGTTGCCCGAAACTCGTGGCCAAGTGTTACAGTAAAGAAAATGACCAGCAGTGGGCAGTGGAGTAAAACTGGAGAGCATGGCCGAGCCATGGAGCCCAAACACCCCTGAGAGCTTCAAACGCTGCCTGTCTGTCACACAGGACAGACCGCCCTCCCAAATGTAGGCCTAGAATCCTTTGAAATGTGGATTGCATCATCTAATGTCTTTGTAGACACACAGCGATCATAAAAGAAGAGCACACAAATGTGGACAAAGCTATTTGAGCATCACAACACCTCTGCTTTAGTCAGCTGCTCTCTGCCAGATGTGGTTTTATACATTTAAACATATAATATGAAGGAATTGTCCTAAAAGATGATGTGGTTTGGATGAAAATATGCAGTCTACAGACATGATCGCTGTGTATTTTTTATTTATTTTTTGGTTTGTGATTGGTTTCAGTGACTGGCTTTCAGTGCTGCTAATAATTTACTGTGTTGTTTGTGGTAAAGCTTAGTTTATATTTTCAATCAAAAAGATGTTTTAAGTATGTTTTGTGATTCTTGTGTTTCTTTCTTCTAAAATGAAATCCCAAATATTTGACCCTTGAAAACTGCCTGTTACTGAAGCCAGACCTGCTGAATGAATGCTGTTACTTTCTGCCGCATAACGTTCTAACATTCCAGTGAGACTGGATTTATTCAGACACTTTTCCATTTCAGTTCCTGAATAATTCCGGTTGTATTGTTGCCACGAAACTCAAACAGGTAAAGATGCATTTCCCAGGATTCTCTGTTGTGCATGGGAGAAATTGGAGCCATTTCCTCCGTGTTGAACCTGTGTTTCTCCTCCTTGTTGTGTGGAATGTTGTTGCCGTTTTTATGTGGATCGCGCATATGTCTGTGGGATGGGTTTGGGTTGCATAAAAATAATGTAAAATCCATTTTTTAAATACTAAATCAGTCATGTAAATGTTTATGGGGCAGTTTTTTTTAATTTAGGTTTTAAATCAGAAAGCAGGTGTTTACAACTTAAGACTTGGTGTTACAGTCTTCACAAAGGAGTGTGTTCAATTTGTACATTAACAAAAAGAGGTTTGCAAAGTTAGCACAAAAAACCTATTTACATTCCACCATGTAGACAAAAGTGCAACCATTTTAGTATTCTACTGCAGATACATAATTTTTTTTTTTTACCATTTTATAAAGTCACACAAATTTCTTAGGATTTATTTTAGTTAAATTTTAACGTCTTCGAGAGGAGAGAAGTTTTTTTTCTGGAGCCATAGGTGCAACCTTGACTGTAAAGCTGTATCAGGTTTATCATTGAAACGTATAAAATGTTATTAATTAAAGCTACGAGTGGCATTGTATGACCCCCAGGCGCTATCTGCCCCCGCCTTTGCAGGAACCGCCCAACACCAACCCCACTGCCTGAGTGGCTGCCACATGCCCCTCCCCTCTGCTCCTGCCTCCCTGGTCAGAGTTGCACGTGACAAATTCATGAAAAAGCTTTTTCAAAATAGCTGCTTTTTTGTTGGTGCTATTTCCCTAGCAACCATTTTCCTTTTTGGTAACCTTGGGGTGACAAATAAGTATATGTAATTTTTAAAAGAATTGGCAAAAGTAAATATTTGGATTTCCTTGGCAACACAGGTTTTTTGTTAACCACGCCCATATTTCAAATTTGTTCATATTAAATGTCATATCATTTTGTTCAGCTTGAGCCAATGATTCATGTATTCAAGTTTTTCAATATTCCGCTAAAAGATGTTCGAGCAACAGGTAAACGCCACTTTTGCAAGCTCGCCACACTAATGCCGTTTAAAATCTACAACTTTTACTTCATACATTTTTTCCCCCAGTAGCTTCCCAATGAAGCTCGAGGAGTTAGAAGGGCGATAGATCTAAATCCCTTGAAGGACTTTAAATTTGTAGTGACCACTAAAGCTAATCTTTTTATTCAATTAGGATGGCAGCCTCTTCCTCAGGTCAAAGGTCAGCAAAACTTTGGTTGTAGACTGAACCCGGTGATGTGTGTGTGAAATTTCATAAAGATCGCTTAAACAAAACTTTATATACCATACTGTGCGAAAAAGTGAAAGTCAAAAAAATTCATACTTTGGTACAAAATGACTGCCAAGCCCCAATTTTACTGTAACAGTGATTCCTCTGTGCTCATGTTTGACTCTTTTAGTGCTAAAATATCTGGTCTGACTTTAAATTTGACAGAAAGACAAACTGATCCTAATTCTACCTGGTATAATTTTTCCAAAGGTGTAAACCAACGTGTGCCGACAATCAGTAAGTCAAAGTGTGGAAGTTTGACCCAAAAATACCCTCCTCTGTTTATGCATGTGTGAGTGAAATGATTCTACCATAAAAAGACACAAAGATGACATCAAAAAGTATCAATCTGTTCAAAGAAAATTACATATTTAGATTTCTATATTTTAAAAATACATTTTTTGTGTGAGTTTTTATTCCCACAAATTTTAAAGGCATTGTTTCACTATATTTCATAAACCAAAAATGTTCCCATTTAGTCTGAAGAAGTATGTGGTGAGAAGGCTATACTTCCAACTCTACAAGTATTTGGCCTATTACATATATATACTTATTCTAGTATATTTGTGTACTACTTTTTTCTAAGGGTTATTATCCATCTTGACACCAACAGATAACATTGTTTACGTCTGTTAGCTTAGCTTAGCATAAAGAGCTAAACTACGTCCGAATTCTTGCCCTAATCCCTACCTAATAAGACTCTAGATAGTGTGGGACTATGTAGTGCCCTGGATATAAAAAACAATTTGGATGCCATGCTCACCACTTTTTTCTTTTTCTTTTTTTAAACGGCAAAAAGGACGTCATCAATTTTACAAAGTTAAAATCTAAATGATATGAGCGTTTTATGACGATTATTTATGAGTCCACTGTCTTCTGAAGATAAAAACATCAATGGTTTTTTTGAAAAAATAAATTAAAATATATTTTTTGAGCAAAAATTGTTAAGACGTAATGCATTGTGGTCTATATTCGCCAATGTAACGAGCATCGATGCACACTGGCTAATCGCAAAGACTTTTAGAAAATTTCTAGGGCACTGGATTTGGAAATTGTAGATTCTGACAGCACTACAAAAAGGCAAATGCACTATATAGTGCACTATGTAGTGGGTAGGGAAGGAATTCGGACACAAACCAGAAAGCATTTTTACTCTCTATGCTAAGCGAAGCTAATCTATGCTAAAATAATATAAGCTAACCACTTGCTGACTGTATTTTTTTAGATTCATTGGTTTTAAGAAATTAGTTTTATATGAACCCCCTGACTATAGCATGAAAAATTAGATTTTTTAAATTAAGTATTTTTCTTAAGCTACGTTCACACCGCACACGGCAACGCCCGTTTAAGTTACATGCGCTAGTAAACAAGAGAAAAGAAGCCCCTCCCCGCTTGTCCAGTGTGAACACCATGGGTGTGCGTGTTCTATAGCGCGTTGAAAAGTCGATGTAAACGTAGCTTCAAGTTTTGTCAAACAGTCTTCTGTCAATTTTCTATTACTTTTTAAACAACAAGTTTTTAATGATTCAATTGTGTTCCAGACTATTTTCCTACCGTTTTCTTCGTTTAGGACCAGGGAAAATATTTAAAAGAGAGATAAAAGGTGTGGATATCTATCTTTTACGATCAACCTGGGTGTTCTTGTGCAGTTGCAGTTTCGTCCTTTAGCATCTGGCTGCTCAGTCATCCCTGAAAGTGCCTTTCTCCTCAGAGACAGTCAGTCTCAGAGATGACTCCATTTAGGGAAAAAGCTTCAACGACAGCGCCGTCCTCCAAAACTCTGTACAACTGATCGTAACGCATGTTTTGTGCCGTGTTGTCTGACTTCTTGGACGTCCTGTATGCCAGCTGTTCTTGTCCAAAGAAAGAACAAGTGTTTCCATTGTTGTATGATGATATATACTTGTTGCTTGCAGTGGTTTTCCTTAATCAAAGTGGGGTTAAAAAGTGGTTACAACTTAAGTTTGTGTTCTGAAAGTAAGTGGTGGCTGTGCTCTTTGTTTACCTGAACCCAGGTGATTTTTATCCATAGTTATGAAGTATATATGATGACATGTATACAGTACGCCTACAGTTTATCTTGTCATGAAGATACAAGATGGGTCAAGGCCGGGGAAAGGCAATAGTTATAGGAATGAAAATGCATTCATTGTGTAAAAAAGATTATATAGCTTGGTTGTTTGTACAAATCCATTAATAAAGAAGGAACTGGAAGCAATAACCTGGAGCCCCTCCCCAAACAAAAAAAAAAAGGAGCAAAGTTCAAATAAATCTGATTTCTGCCCAAAATGTAAAAGATTGCTAAAAAATGTGTAGAATTTTCATTATATATATATATATATATATATATATATATATATATATGTATATATATATATATATAATGAAAATATATATATAAAATTTACACACACATGTACAAATTGTGAAAAGGATTGCTGGTTTATCTGTATCAATGATATGATATGGAATGTAGTGGAAATGAAACACTAGTATAAAGGACTTTTCCTAATAATGGCAGTTTATCAAATGTTTTTATGGCATGATTTGTCTTTTTGATTCTGGAGACACACCAATGAGTCCAAAAATGAATCCAGAAAAGCGGACCTATTTGTTGCGGCGGGGAACTTGCAGGAATCCTCTACTGTAGCTGGGACTCGAGGAGTGTCCTTGTTTTTCAGTTTGATTTGTATAACTGAAAGGTCTCTCTCTTAATGTGACTTCACATGAGAAATTCAGTGTATTTTGTGTAGAAACTAGATGTTTGTATGTGAAAGTATGGAGTTTGTGGAACAAAAGCTCAAGGAAAACAAAAAAAAAAAAAAAACCCAATATGCTGTTATATGTTGTCCTCATGTTTTGTAAATGAAAATCTTGGTAAACTGAATATTTCATTTCTTGTTATTGAGAACACTTTAGTGATGCTGAAAAGGTGCTGTATTTTCTGTGAGAGTTGCTTGTTCTGCTGGAAGGTGCATTTGGTGCCAGCTTTCCAGTTTCATGATGGGAATCATAAGTAAAAAATAAACATTAAAAAAGATCTTGTCTTGGGCCACATTGAATGTCTCAATCTGCTCTTCTCAACGTGAAAATGTTTTTTCTACCAAACAGGAAATTTTCTTTATACCATTTGACAGAATTAGACCAAAAAAAAATCTGTGACCATCTGTGCTGAGTGAGCCTGCCCGCGCTCCCCATCCATCTTTTAACACGCTCTCCCACTAGCTTACATACCCTCACAGCCTATCATGACCAGTGCAAAAAATAAATAAAACATCTGAAGTGGATCAAATCTAAATGTCTTAGTTCAACATGTGAGTTGAAGTCAGCTAACTTTCCTTTCTAAAAACTAAACATTTTCCTTTAACCAGAGAGCCACAGTGGAGGGGTCAAAGACCCACATGGGACTCTTGAGCTGTAGGTTGCAGACCTGATTTAGTTAAAGTTCTTAAGAAGCTGGACGACAATTTCATAGCAGGAGGATCAAACTAGAAAATAGGGAGCAATGACAAATATTTAAGGGCAGGCACCCCTGCAGCTTTTGATTTACCCGTCACCCAATCCAGGTAACGAGAACGCCGTCCACACCAACAAATTTACATTTGGGACAAAAGTATTTAATTTAAATACATTTTATTCCAAAAAACATGTTTTCAGTGAATTATTAAAACAAATACACAGAAAAACAATTGAAATGCATCATACAGATTCAAAAACATCAATCCTGATCACATGACTGGGAAACAAGCATAGAGAGCGATGCCACATTGGTTGCGTCTGTTCCGAGCCATTTTGATGTATCCTCCGTCTCCGTAGCGTTCACCCCAACTTAAAAAAATAAATAAATAGATAAAGGGACATCAAATGCAAAAATTTGAATAATAGTTGTTAAACTCTTCCATCTGCCCTACAAACCTGTTTTTAACCAGCCAATAATCTTCTCCATTCTCCGTGCCGTACCCCACAACCAGAACTCCGTGGTTCACGTTGTGGCTGCATGAGTGATCCTTGTACACACCTGTCAGGAAAACGCGTTAAAAAGCGTCATACTCAAGTCAGCCACGACAAAGTACATCGTCTCACCGTGTCGGTAGAAGAGAAACTTGGGCCTTGAAGCATCAATTGCAACAGAAATAGGGCCGATGGTAGCCACACCCACTTTAAGTGCAAACTCGTCTCCTTTCGGTAGGAAGTTGTATCCGGTGCAGTTGGCAGCTCTGTGCTTTGAGTCGTACTTGCATTTGTCTCTCTAAAAAGGTTTTTCAAAGTTAAACAACAATTCAAACCACAGTTTCACACAAACCTACGTTTCTTCCGACCCACCTTTCCGATGTAGGGATAAGCAGAGTCAGAGGAGATGCCCTGGTTTTTGATGACGTACTGGAAGGCGTTTGACATGAAGCCACCTTTGCAGCCATAGTTGCCATATTTGGTGGAACAGTCCACCAGGTTCTGTGGGCTGAGGGACGTTAGGATGCCTGTGGTTTTTTTTAGTTGGCCCTCCAGGGCACCGACAGCACTGAATGCCCAACAAGAACCACAGCGACCCTGAAGTGGACGACACACTGAATTTCAAGGTACTAAAAAGACCCTTGTTGTTAGAAGAAAAAGTCCTATATTGTGTTTTGAGATAAAAAAACCCCAATCCAATTACATTTCTTTGGTGTTTTTTCATAAAGACAAAAAAAATAAAAAAAGAAAAAAGTAAAGACAGATCTGTAACAGTTGTCAAACTTCACAATTTTTTTTTTTTAAACCACTTTCTCGAAGGCTTCTTTTTGTGGTACACCTGCCCTTTACCTGCGTTTTGACCGAAGTTACCAGTCCATCTTCCCTCCAGTCAACAGAGTCAGGCACAGACGTGTTAATTTTAACCAAATCATAATGAATTCTCTTCAGACCAGCTGGTGCGACGGTACCCGTCAGAGACGCAATGAGCTCCTCAATGGTCTGCAAAGAGATCACAACTTGATGCATCAACTTTAACTTAAAACGACCCATCTTCACTGACCAGGTCACCCAGGTGGTTCATTGCCAGCTCATAGGAGTGCAAGCCGAGGGAAACTTCCAGATTATGGACGCTGATCATCTCCAGGTTTTCTTCCCATATTCGTCGGCGACCAAACTCCTCAACCTGGAGCACAGGACATTGAACACGCCACACAAACCGTCAGAATTGAGAATTACAGGGAGAAATTTCAATATTTTCCTTCAAAATAAAAGTAAACAGATTATAGTGTGCCTTTATCTTCAAACACACAAAAATATAAATGACTGAACAAAATTAATTTTATTTGATTTTTAAGTGAGTGGACATAAAAGTTTGGGGTTTTACCTCATGGGAGTACGTTTTACTGTACGTTTTCTTCCAAAGGTTCCAGTGCTGATCCAGGTGTGACCTGACTGCAGGCACAAATCCATACAAAACTGTGAAAAACAGCCTCCAGAACATTTCAAGGTGGAAAACTCTCAGTGGGCAGGCATCAGGAGCTGAACCAGACAAAAGTATTTTATAGAAATCAGACTATGGTGTACATCAGCTCTGATTGGGTAACGGCATCTGAATGAGGGCACACAGGTGAGGCCAATTTCCCATTGAAACCGGCAGAAACTGGTTTTCTGTGGATTCCTAAATTCCTGATCTTCACTGGGTCTCATAGACAGCATGGAGTACTAATATTTTTTATAATTTATTTCACCTATATTCATCAGTGTGGCTACCTTACAAATCCAATGTAGGTCGATGAAGGTTTTGGCCACTTGGTGGCAGCAGAAACAAGCCACAAAAAAGGCCACCATGATCATGAATGTAAGTATTTTTCAGAACCTATGATATCAATTAACTTAACTTTTGCCTTCTTGCCTGTGCAATAAACCGTTTGACTGTTGCCTCTTAAATTATTCCAGAGATCAAATGACAGAAACAGAAATTAAACATAAGCGAACGCTTCAGGGGATTTTAAAAGTTTACAGTCTTGGTTTTGATGAGATAACATTTTGAGTAAAATCAAAGTTTTGAAATTAAAAACTCTATTATGTTCTGTTTTAAAGTATATAAATGTATTTTCAATCAAAATTAAAGCATGTTTTTGTCCAAATTCCATAGTATGAGGTGGATTATCCAATAACGCTCCACTGATCTACTCCGGGTTCAGCCCTTTTGTTAGATTGTAGAACCCTTTGTGGCCCTGGTTTAGACTAAACACGTGTTGTAAGGTAATCATTTTAGTTTGTACAGGACAGAACTGAAGCACAGCCACTGCCTTCCTAGGAACCAAAGGCTTCAAAAAGATGGTAGAAAAGAGATCATGCACTGAATTAAGAAAATAACAGGTTGGAGCAGTATTGTATTTTTTCATGTAATGTTTATTTTGCATAAAATTTACTTCAACACAGAAAAAAAACAGGAAATAAAGAAAGTTGTTATTCAAACACCATCATAAAAACTTTTATGAAACATACTATTTAAATAAAAATGTACAATATGCAAAAGACACTTATTTTTGTTTTTAACTCTAAACTCCAATGAGAATGGTGAAATGTTTTATTTTTTATATGTTCTTGTAGCAGTTTTCTGATGACAGAGGACATCAAGAACATGACATTATGAGTTTTTCTTTATCTAGATTGTTTTGAATTGGGAGCAGATGAAAAAAAAATGCTGTTTAAATTTTTTTTTTATTTGTTATGTCATGCAAAAAACGGCATAATCCTGATGAAAAGACCACTGGGAAGACTTTTAAAATGGTGGAACTTTAAATAGACGTAATGATTCATGAAAGTCTACAGTGAAGGGTAGACTGCAAACGTTGCAATGCCGCAGAGATTGCTCTTGTTCCTGGCAATCCGAATAAAGCCTCCTTCTCCCCATCCAGACCCCCAGCTGGAACCATGAAAAATACTCCAATTTATTACAAAGATTAAACAGTAATTGCAGGCTAGGTTTATTTTTAAATCTGATCTTGCTTGGAAAGAGACAGTCTACCTGTTTTTCACAAGCCAGTAGTCCTGTCCTGCTTCACTGCCATACCCCACAACCAGGACAGCATGGTTTACTAGTATGGAGTTGCAATGGAGGTCATCGTACAAACCTAAAAAAACAATAACATGTCAGTAAGAATGAAAATATAAGTATGTGAAAAATGCAGTCAAATCATTTTTAAAAGGTTAGTCTCCAAAATGTAAAACAATATGAATAGATTAGATTAATTAATAATATTAGTAATAATATCACCCATAGTGACAAATGTGTTTAATTGACACTATTTAAAAAAAATAAGTTTGATATATATAACAGAGACACCTTTGGAAAAACAACCAACTAATATCTCAGAAAAAACATTACTGCCAAATAAATAAGCAGTTTTCACGCATTATCTGAAGAAATGTCAGTTTCTTAAATTGTAATTAAAAGTTAATATAATGTCAATTAAAAGCACAAAAAAGTGCTAAAGCAAACATTTTGGGAAATAAATGGCAGCTGTTAAATAAATGTTTTAGACCTTTAGGCAAATATTTTTTTTTGAATGGCAAAATGTTGGGGTTGAAAGACATTTTAAGGGACAAAAATATAGGATAATTAACACAGTTTTTATCAAAATTATGCAGAAAAAACTTTGACAAAAACTTTTTTTAATTAACTTTAGAATTTTAAATTGAGATTTTTTGTGAATTTAAATCTCCAAATCTAAATCTCTGGCCTTGACCGGCCTCACCTCCTCGGTAGCTATGGAAAGAGGGCAACATGGCGTTCACGGCTACAGCGACTGGTCCCACTGCAGCCACTGTGGCCTGCAGAGCGCCCTCATCTCCCCGTGGAAGAATGTGGAAGCTGGAGCAGTAACCGGCCTTTCCTGTCACAGAATAGCGACATTTCCCATTCTGCAAACAAACAAAACATTTGGAGAATTGTCGACATACATTATTTCAGTGTTTTTCAACCTTTTTTGAGCCACGGCACACTTTAACCTTAAAAAAATCCCGCGCCACACCAGCAGAGAGACTCATAGTTTGTATTGATCTACAGCCCCTCCACAATCTCAGGTGCCTTTTTTAGATGATTGTGGCAGAAAAAGCTGGAAGCTGCAGCTGTTTTTTTTCTAAAAGATGCAATAAAAGTTAAATTAGAAGATTTAAAAACAGTTTGAAGTGTGTTCGTTGGTTATAAGACGTTTAACAACAGATCTCCTTGTGCGCTGTCGCTTTAACCCAATGCATCATGGGAGATGTAGTGCATAAAACGGCCGGAGATCGCTTTTCAGAGCTTCATTGTTTTGTTCTCTTGTTCCACGGTCTGATACCGGATTCTGTGGAAAGCTACACCGCTAAAGACGAGCTTTAGCTGGTATTTTTGTTGGAACTGAGCGACTTTATGAGCTAAATCGGGACAAGGACGTGAAGACTTTAACCACTTCTGATTGGTCAGACTGATGACATGTGATTAAGCCCCCCAAGAATGATTGGTGGAGACAGTTAAAGGGGCAGGACTATTCCTAAATACAGCCGAAGCTGCAGCTAAATCGCGGTACCGTCATTCTTATCAAAATGTCTTTAATAAAATAAAATAAACACAAAGAAAAAAAGTATTTAACAATCTTTCATATTCCTAACTACTCAGTGTTTTATCAGGGCCTGTTTGAATGAACAAAGAGCTGAAATCCTGGAGATGGGAAATGTTTTGAGATCAGTTAATGAGGGTAATTTCCCATGGCACACTTGACCATCTCCCACGGCACACTAGTGTGCCGCGGCACACTGGTTGAAAAACACTGCATTATTTAACCGTTCTACCATTTCTTTTCCTCATTATTCAAATAAATATTGGTAGTACCGGTAGTTTGACAAATCTATTTAGCCTCTCTGCTGATATGCTGATATTGTGCTGCACTCCACCTTATTTGTATGTTTTCATACTTGTATTTTTATTGGTTCTTGTACATTTTTTGATTAGATTTACAGTATTTTACCATTTTACCACCAATTTCGTTGTATTATTAGGTACAGTGACAATAAAGGCTTCTGATTCTGATAGTTTTACATAGTTTCATAAAAAATTACATTACCGGTAATCAAATCTGTACATTTAATTAATAAATACAACTTTTTTTGGGTACATTTTTCTGTTTTTCATGCAGAAGAGATCATCTGCAGAGACAATGCAAATAGTCAGTTTTGCTAAAGTTTGACCTGATGTTCGTATGGGTAAAACTCCTCCGAGTCGACGCCCTTGTTTCGGATGACGTAGCTGTAGGACTTGGTGATGTAGCCTCCTCGACAGCCCAGGTTCCCGTCCACTGTGCTGCAGTCCACCAGGTTCTGTGGACTCAGTGGAACCAGGACTCCTCTTTGCTTACTCAGCTGGCCCTCCAGAGCCCCCAAAGAGCTGAAAGCCCAGCACGAGCCGCACAAACCCTACAGCACAGAGACGTTTGGACTGCAGTTGTCTCATGTGGGGATGCGCAATGTTTGCTGGTAGCTTCTTACCTGGTTCCTGACAGGACCGACCAGACCGTTCTTCCTCCAGTCCACGCTTGTTGGTGTTGATACGCCGCTTGGTAGCTTTGAAGTGTGATTTCTGTAGTCGGCATGTTCCTCCATCTTGAAGCCATTGAGCTTCTCGTTTATTTCCTCAGCTGTCTTAACATAAAAAACAGCATGTAATATGTACATATTAAAAATAAAAGCACCTTAACATTAAACTCACTTTTTTCATTGAAAAAAGTGATGAAAATTGGTCATATGTGAATATATGTGAAAAAGTGAGAAATGTTTTGGTACGAGGAATTTTCACAGGTCTACGAATGAACCACGTTAAAACCCCGGAATAAGTATGAATAAACCACGAACGTGTCAATCAACGTAAAATGATAAATTGATTCGTGATTTGTGCGTCAGTTTCGTAACTTGAACATGATATGTGTACCGTATGCACGATATAAAAGTTATACGTGATGGTTCATGCGTGAAAATTCTGTTAGATATACGTGGAATGGTCAAGCCACACATTTTCGTATGCATCTAGCAGAATTCACCCACACTTGTGTAAGATTGATGTAATAATTGAATACACGAAAACTGCTTAACCGACCAAAAATGTTCAAAAGCTGAAAACCGAACTAAGATAAAGACCCGTTGGCCAAAACCTTTGACCATCTGTGCACATCGACCAATGACAAAAGCAACACGTATGAAGTATCACGCATGTAACACAAAAGACCAAAATGTCATGCGTGGAAAATGCACAAAACATACGAAGTGGCTGTGTGTCACAGCCTTAAACAGAAGGATGTTGGGAAGTATCAGTCAACTCAGAGAGGATGTTCTAATGAACAGGAACTATGTTCTAGAAAAAAACGGCATAATCATAATTGAAAGACCTCTGGGAACACTTCAAAAATAGATCAAAAGATGGACTTTAATCACATTCACATTGTTTCCTACTTTCAACACAGCTGATTAGTGAGTTGTCACATTGTGCAAAAATGAAATAACGTTCAAAACTTCCTGTCTGATTTTCAACACAACTTTGGCTAAACTCTGAAAAAGAACATGAAGTAATACACTGTCAAAACTCTATAAACTTTATATTTAATTAATTTAAAAAACGAAAAACTTAAACTGACTAAACCTAAATATATATAATTTTTAATATTTCTAGAAAAAGGTTATTTTGTGAAAAAAAGAACCTGAATTTTTTTGTCATAAAACTAAGATATTTCATTTAGAATTTGCTGCAATTTCTTTAATCCCTTTTACTTTCCAATGTTTTCCTAATGTTTCCGTCAATGTTATCTGTCTTTCCTAAAACTTGTTTTATTTTCGTATATTTTATCATCTACATTTTCTCTCAGTTTCCCCTTTTTGTTGAAATCCTCTTAGATCTTTTCCGTTTAGCCATGCTCCTGTCTCTGCTGCTCTGCGTCTGTGCTCATATTTGCAGCAGAGACTAATAGAACTGTTATGCACTGTCCTCTGACGGCAGGCCAAGAGCTTGCTTGTGTGTCCCACACGTCTGCCAGGTTCCTGCAGAGTCAGCGCGTCACAGCCCATCCAGGCTTCAGGGCTTCATTGCTGTTGTTTTTATCAGCACTATAAAACCCCTCCTCATGAAACCATCTCCATCTTTTTTCATTTTTAAGTTACTTTGGAGTATTTTCATGGTAGAAAAATTTTGTTTCCAGAAAATGTATACTCTGACCCTTTCTCCAAAAATATTATCTGCATGTTTTTATAAATCAAACTCTATCTGGGTATATAATAACATTTAACTGAAATGTGAACACTAAATGTATCAGTTTCTTGAGTAAACGAACAAGAGCCATACAGTAATTCAGTGCATTCATATGCAGTTGCACATGTTGCATGGCTGTGTTGATGCTCTCATATGTCTGTTAGCTTATAAATTCATTAGCCCTCCCAGACATACTGCTGCTCATATGAGAGTTGTGTAACACGCCAGTGATTGTCCAGGCTCAGCCAGACCCAGGCTGGATTAAACTAATCAGATTGGATGCAAAGAGATTGGAATTGCTCTATAGGTTTTGGTTTTAAAGAAGCGCACAGAACGGAGGTTTAAGTGCAGATTAACGCCGCCGCACGAAGACATTCGTTTTGCACAAACGTCCACTGTGGAAGCTCTTTACAGTGTTTACATGCAGTGTGGATTAACATTTTTAATCCCTATCTGTTGGTGCATTGCTTTGCACAAGATTTTGTGGTAAATGACACAATGAAGGAACCCACAATTATTTAAAGTAAAGGTTGTGTAATGAATCTCAACATGGCTCATACAGTGACTTGAGACTCTCTCTAAAAAAATGACTTGTTCTTGTTACTCATTTGTTTTAATGTATATTCTAATTGTAGAAAACTTTCTTTGTCTTTACTATTCTCCACGTGAGCATAACTGTGTGCATCAAGTTTCAAATTCTTTTGAATTGATGCAGTTTTGTTTGTTGTCCCACTCATTGTCTATCAATTACCCAGACTTCCCTCTTCCTGTTCAGCTCATCAAGTTGTTTTAAATGAATAATAAAGTTGTTCACTGGCCAACTAAAAACTTAGTCCCATGCATCTATATGGGGGGTTGACCGGTACTGTACATCACCCGTGAAGAGTTATAGAGAGGAGCAGTTGCATCTTAAGGGGAGCGCAGTGTGTCTTGCAGAAACAGCCACCTTAAGAGTACGCAATGAAAATGGAACGTACCATTGTCCTGCATGTGGTAACTGTATCGTGAAGTATGTTTAAGGATAATGGAGGTTGGACGTATTTGTGAAACACCGGTGACACTATCTCACGGTGCCCTAACGCCATTAGTAAGGTGCGTGTACTGGCTTCTTACTGAGTAGTGATGGGCAGATGAAGCTTCATGAAGCATTTCAGCCTTTCATCCAATTGGTTGAGCGTCTTTAAGCTTCGTTTACTCAAGTAGGACAACTACTTGATGCAAAAATATCAGTTGGCATGAAAGCTGCCTTTAGCAGAAATCAAGAAATATTTTAAAAAAAGTGTAGATCTCAGAAAAGATTGTTCCCAAATTGTGCCAAACATTTGTACTTGTGTTATTTTTCTAATTAATCTTCTTTTAGCTGTGTGGAAAAGCTATGAATCAATAGAAAAAAAGGGGGAAGTTTAACAGGCAGAAGCAGAAGTTTACCATGTCAGAAAGGTGGTTGAGTCCTACAGTGAAGCTGTGTTTTCCCTCCGTGGCCTGCTGGTTGTGTTTCATCACCACATGCAGGTTCTTCTCCCATACGGCTCTTCTGAAATCCATCTCTGTCTAGAAAATATTGCGAAGCACTGTTTTGGTAAACATTGAACATTAAGGGAAGAATGTGGGGTTTTTTTTCCCTCCCAAAACATACCTGATTACTGTAACTTTTGTCATGTTTCTGTTTCCACTCCTCCCACAAACGGTTTACATCAGGAACGGAATGACCACGGAGGAAAAAAGCCAGAAGCAGAACGGCACAAAAAGGATGCATCCTGAGAAGACAAACAGAGCTTTCAGCGTTTCAATTTGACTGGTGCTTGAAAAGCTGCTCCCCAGCAGACTGAATGTAAGATCTTTTTTGCAAAACGTCTTTAGTTTGAATAAATAATTCAGTTTTGTCTCTAAATATTTTTTTTATTCTATCTAATCACACCCGCCACTATCTAAGTGTTATAAAGACCAATGACCTTAAATTGTCATGCTTAGTTCACAACGGCTTCGACATCGGTCGTCCACGCGACCACTTTCAAGGAAAAATCAAAGTAAAAGCTCGTAAATGTGCGTTCTGGGCTTTAACGATCAAAACGTTTGTGTTCATGTGCCGCTACCCAAGTTTCTATGAACGTTTTTGGGCGCTACGTACAAAATGTGCAGCCATTGAAAGAAAAAGCCTGGAGGAAGATAAGCAAGATTAGCACCGCCTTCACATTTCATACCAAGTGGCTCCCAATTGTAGGTGCATGCGTTTGTATCGGGTAGCTACACTGCAACAGTCCTAAAACCACGGGCGAATGCGCGTTTTGCTCTTTTAACATGCATGAAGGAAACAAAAAAGCTCATAGAGCTGCTGTGTTGAATTTTATATTTGTTGTCAGACACAAAACCTTTGAAATTGCGTTACAGTTTGCCACTACGTATTTTCTTTTTGGCACACTCGTGTGAAATCTTTTGGAACACAAAATAAACGCTTCTATGAATTACATAGAATAAAGCGGGACACACCACTTACCCAGGTTACAATAAAACTTTCAGCTTTTGCAGTCAGTGTGCCAATCGCAATGTAAATTGTGAGACTATCATTCACAAGAGGTTTAAAAGAGGATGCCAGGAAATAATAACACTTTATAATTATTTAAAAATGTGAATACACAAAGCTACAGGTTTGTGGAAGTGGCTTAGTCACTGTGTTTAGTCACTGTGTGTGGTTTAGTTCTTACAATGATTTATAATACAAAAGGTACTTTATTATTATCTGTGAACCACAACCTGTTAGGTTGCTCTAAAATAGGACTTTTTATGCTAACAGCATTAGCATAAGAACATCCTTATAATGAGTATAAATGACCTATTTAGCTTAATTATTTTCCTAAATAGAAAATCTTACATTTTTGTTGTAAACTAAAGTCTCCTTCTATGCTATTTTATGTTTACCTCAGCCTCTATAAATACAAGTTTCGAAACATTGATAAATTAAATCAATCTTTCTCATTAATGTGGACTAAAATCAAATCTGGAATTTATGTATTTTCCCACTAGATTTATTTTAAGAGGGTCATTTTTTTTGTTTTTTGTCAACAAAAACATTTAAAATGGAAAAAAAGTGAAGTTTATGAAAAGTTACAACATTCTAAACTTAAAACAATTTCCTCTGGGCTCTTAAAGTTTATTTGACAATTTCATTTAAGTTGACAGTTTTGTTTTTTCGGGTAGCGCCAAAAAAAAAAAAAAACAACAAAAAAATATGACTGAAAAAATAAAATTAAATAAATGTCAGCATTTTTTAATAAGCAACTAAATCTGACCCTGTGGGTTTCCAGTGTTTGAAAATATCAGCAAAAGAAAAACGCCTACAAAAACACAAAGATAGGCTCCCACATATCGCTGAAACTCAATGGCAACATTTTGTTTCTCAAGGTCTGTTGTTCTGAAATATTGTTGTCATCTCTAGTTATTACTTTTTATTGTCTGTTGTATTTTTTACATCAGTGTTGCAAGTTACTAAATTATCAACACAATAAGTAAAAACTGTTGTTTGCAAATCACAGCCAAATCATTTTACAATAAAATCCCTTTTATTCGTGGATTCAAAGAGTAAAATTAAAAGATGCATGTGAAATTCTTCATTTCATCAACTGAACTACAGACTTTTATAATACTGGCATGTAAAATAAGCCAACATTTGATTAACTAATAAAAACTCAACTCAATCAGTTTGCCATCCAAATGGAGCACACAAGAAAAAAGACATTATGATCTCCGTGCCAACGAAAAAAAGAAAGATTCAGAAGCTTTTACAGCAATCCCTTTACTTTCTTCTTAACAGATCTATTCAGATTTAAGACTAAGTAACATAAACAAAGTAGAGCTTTGAGGAGAAAATCTGCTAAAACCGTCTAAAAAGATGCCAAAAAGAGAAACAGTTTTACTCACGTTGACTACGACTTTATGAGCCGTGTTGTGTTTCCACAAAATGCAGATAGTTTCAGAAGAGTAGAGTTGTTCACGGTCAAAACAGGAAGTTCAGTTTCCTCTTGCAAACCCTTTTAAGAAACCGGTTTCTCGAGTCGATCATCTGTAGCAGCGTGTCATGTGAATTTCATTTGTTGTCAGCTGTCACGGCCCAAAATATCCCTAAACCAGGGGTGTCAAACTCATTTTTACTGAGGGCCACATCAGCATAGTGGCTGTCCTCAAAGGGCCAAATATAACGTATACATGTAACTAAATGTAATGAAAAATGAATGTAACTCCTTAATGTTAATTATGTTAAAGAACTCATTTATTTAAGTGAGAGTTACAGTTGCATAGAAAACATATGTTTGCTTGTTACTCTATCATAAATCCTTTTACATTTGATTCTGTCAGGTTAGGTTATATGGACAGTGTTCAAGTCCTAATGTATAGTGCCCAATCTTATATGTCAAGTCCGATTCCCCCAGATATCAATAAAAACACCAATTTTCTATTTTTTATTTTAAGAAATGAAAAACTTTTATGCTCTTGAGGGCCACATAAAATGACATGGAGGGCCACATTTGGCCCGCGGGCCTTGAGTTTGACACATGTGCCCTAAACTAAGTGGTACAGCTGAAAGAGTTCAAAGAACAGGAAATATAAGCTAAAAACATTTTAATATAATTATAATATGAACAATATTCATTTAAGCATATGCATATATACATTTACACATATAATAAAATACAGTCCAGAAAAAAACTCCTCGCATTGTTTTTTGCTGTTCTCTGTTAACCTTTTGCATCATTTCTCCTCTATTTTCACATTATTCTTTCATTTACACTTACTTCATACAATCAGACAAAAAGCACACAGTCTGGGCAATTACCCCGAACCATCAAAGTGGCCCCGCCCACAGGGAAGCTGCTCTAATGAAATGACTCTAATGAAGCCATGATGCCATGTTGAACTCTGATTTGGCTTCCGCTCCTGCTTGCGTGCGTCTCTGACCTTTGCCCTCCCAGAATCCGGGTTTGGACAGAGTTCTGCTGATGAACGCAGGTTCCCTGAGGTAAAGCACCAGATGGCAAGTTTCTGACTCAGCACAAGCTTTTGTTACGCAGTGATCTCTGCTGAAGTGGTCCTTTTCCAGCATGAGGATCACCCATGAGGTGTCTGAGGGGAAGATGCTTCACGCCTCAAACATTAGATGACTGGAGGTGAAAGCTTTGCATGAGCTTACATGAAATTAAACTCTGTGAGCTTATGATAACTATGAATGGGTATATGAGAAAAAAGTGATTTCAAATAATCATATAAGCAGAAAAAGCATGTTGAAGCTGCGTTCACACTGAACGTGATTCGCAGGTTTCAGTGATAAATCAAAGTACGGACACCATCAGAGGACCTGCGGCGTGACCGGGTCTCCTTTAAAGAAGAAATTTATCTGAATGGGACTTCCTGGTAAAATAAAGGTTAAATAAATAAATACATTTAAACATGGGGTCCATATTCATCCGGCAGCAGCACGATTTGGACGTCGTTGCGGGACATCGAGAGTTCAAGCATCTGAGCTTTGGCAGACAACATGTTGACATGTTGATGATGGGATCAGAGTCCAATTCCCTCATGGAGGAGAATCTGATTGTTCTCCTCCTGAACTTTATGATATTCTTCTTATTTTCATCTCATTCTTATTTTTCATTCTTAAAAAAAAACATTATTTTTAGAGCAATAACAGCTTTTAATGTATGTTTTAAAACATTTTGGAGCAGCATAATCTAAACGGGGTGCGTGTCTGGGTAAAAGCTGAATGGGATTTCCAAATTTTGAATGTGTAATTGATTTAAAGCATTACGATTTGGGGTCCAGGAGTATTTAAAATGTGACTTTTATGCGTTTACATTATGTACGTTTTGGGATTGCCATAAAATTATTTTGATGTTTCATTATGAATCTTTTGGCTGTATGATGTGTTTCTTATGAAGCCCCCCAGGAAGGACAGCTGTCTGCTAAGCACAGCTGATGGGAATCCTACAAACAATGTAGGGGTCGCTGGCAGCGGCTCCGGTGTTTAAAGGTTAAACGATGTTTTCTGCAGGATTGGGAAAAAGAAAAAAAAACAATATAATGTGTTTATGTTTACATTTTTTCCAATTGAATTAAGTCCATATCTGCGTATATTTGTTTTTATAATTTATAACTTTACTTTATTTAGATGATTAAACCATCTGTGGTTGTTGTTTCATGTCTTGTGTATTGCATGCTGGTCATTTGGTTCTACATTGCATTATAAATAAAGATAAATTGGCCAACAAAGCCCTGTGAGACTTTTTATTTATCAAAATCATTCTGCTTTAAAAGCCTCTTTCTTACATTATAGCACTCTTTGATTACAATTTTTTCTGTTTAAAATTTGGAGTTGTTTATTTAATCTTATCTAAACTGCTTAATTGTACAGTTTAGTCTTTTAACAAGATTAACCCAAAGTTCATATACCCTGAAGCGTCACAATGTTCATTTTTCGTGTTTTGTTTACCAAAGATTTGACAAAAAGGATTAAAACTTTGGATTATTTGCAAGGCAAAACTAATACCATGTTTTCAAACAAATATCTCAGAGGGAATACATTTATTTTTAATTCCGGAGGGATTTCCTGTCGTTGGTTTTAATCTCTTACTTCCCAAATTTCTCAAAGATGCATCTTTGTTTCCAAGTGTCTACATTCATAACTCAGTCCCATCTGGTGTTGCTCCTAAATCTCTGCGTTTGGCTGACCCGTGTCTCCCTCCCGTCATCCAGTGCGATGTGTTGGAGGACGTCCAGCAGCTAGTGCATATAATCCCCCAGCATGCACCAAGCGCCTGCGATTCTGCAGCCAGCTTGTTGTTGTTGCCATGAGGACAGTGGAGCCACAGGGGAACCGAGCACCAGCATCCTCAGGAGTTTCGGCTGTCTGAATGGAGGGGGGGGTGGTGCATTTTCTTTCTTGTTTTTTGATTGAATCTGTTCATTTTGCTTCCATTGTTTCAAGGGTAATCCTGGAATTTCTTTTTGTTTTTGTTAAAACATCAATAAACGTCAAGAAAAAACAGGTTTGTATGAAGAAGACATCCAAATGACAAGTTCTTCTTTCGGAGGGGGTGAGTTGCTGTACTTCTTTGATTCTTTTCAAAAGAATTGCTGCAATTATTTTCCATTTATGAAAACTAAAGTGTGTCTCTCTGAATACAGTCTGAGGCTGTCTAGTCCTTCCTGAGGAGTTTTTTTCAAACACTTTTGTTTTTTCAACTTTTTCAAAATAAAATTAGCACAAAAATAAAAATTTTGGTTTCAGATTATTCATATCTACTCTTCTTTGACATCCTGTTTTACATCCAGCTGTTAAAAATGAAAGTCTCTTCCGCTTTCATAGATGCTGAGGTGGTTTTGGACCTGAAAAGGTTTCGTGCATATTTGCATCAAGGGGTGTTAAATGTGTTTTTTCAATTTGGTGAATCTTTCAAAATAAGATTTTTTTTTCTCATCAAGAACACCGTGAAAAAAAAAATCATTTTGTTTTGGCTAAATATATTGTTATTTGCACAACTTGCCTTGAAATCATGTAGTTCTCCTCTCCTGCTGGCTGTTTCCTGAATTTCTGCTGACCCTTCCGTACGACGTGTGAGCAGAGCTGCCAAAGTGGAAGGTGGTATCACACTTCCAAGTGCAATCTCGCTCATTTCTGCCTCTCTCCTGACAGTTCAAGCAGCATTCCCCAAGCGTGTTGCACATTTTATAGGATGACTCCTCTGTGAGCTTTAGCCTCACTCTTTGTGGCCACCAGAGAGAGTTTGCATTTGAGGACAACGTTCACTTGTCACAGAGTGAGAACTCAATGCATGATGAGTTTTTTTTTTTCCTGATTATCTGTGTACTAACAGTGTGACAGCATCACCACTTTGTAAACCATCTCCACACATTTTTATAAACGTTCTGCCCCCTAGTGGTGGATTGAAGGTACTTCAAAAAGGAAACGTTATGGTACGATTGTTGGGGATTAAAAAAATATCTTTGTGGCTGTATTGAAGCATCCCTGTTATGTGATCACATTTGTAATAATTTTAGGTCGTGATCTTTTAATTCCAAACCTTGGCACTGTATTCTTTGTGTTCTATTGGAATTTGGAAAATTGAGATTTATGTAATAGTTGTTTTGAGTCAAAAAAAAGTTCAAAATAATTTTTATCAGACAGTGTTGTTGTCAATTATTGATGATTGATGAAAAAAACTCACTTGCGTTTTTGCTTCATTCTGAATTAAGGTCACTTTTGAGCAGAATGATTTGATGCAGATGATCTTTTTTTTTTAACAAAATACAAATAATTTCAAAAGGACACAAAAATAAAATCCATAAATTAAAGTATTATAATTTCTCTTTCACAAAAATTGAATGCATCTAATAAGTTGCATTAAACTGCAAAATGCAAATTAAATTATTTTTTATTTCTTGCCTCTCTGAATTATCTCGTTTAACTACATCGTGATTGTCCAAGATTAACTTATAATTATGGGAATTCTATTGACTATGTTGTTTAAACAAAATCACACTTTAAAATGGTCTCAGTGAAGCTAAACCGGCTCAGTTTGTCGATTGTCGGGTGAAACATATATACTGGATTTTTGTAGATTTAATGCAGCAAATAATCAAAAATACAGACTAAACCAGGGGTCTGCAAGCTGAGTCTCTTTAGCCACATGTGCTGCTTTTATCACTTTATTGTGGCTCTTTTGCTCAAAAGAAAAATGCTAACAATCTGAACAAATAATATATTTTTGAAGTTGTATTCATTTATGCTTAGATTTTTAAACTAAGTTGATCATATATTGGTAAAATTACTTGATTTTTTCTGTACCACTGCTAAGATTGCTCCAGAATCAAGAGGTTTTATGTGATTTTTCACTCCTCATAATTGCCAACATATCAGATAATTGACTAAAATGATAGTAAAAGATTTGATCTACTCTCAGATCTGTTCATAATATATCTAAAAATTAAGCAAATGTTATCTTCTACTGCACAAAGTGTTCAGTTGCTGTTCAGGGTCAAAGTTCTTAAATAAATGTGTTTATATGTTTGGGACAATTTTAATGGATTCAACACAACTGTTGGGATGTTTGTATTCGATTGAAAAAAGAAGAAACAGGATAAAGGACAGACTTTTCTGCATTTTTAATTCAAGTAAATCTGCTGGAACAGCACAAATTTATTTGACACAAGACGTATTTTATTTTGATAGGAACTTATCTGTGTTCTACGGAGCCCCTAAAGCGACATGAAAGTACAAAAGTTGAGGGACTCTGTATACTACAATAAAATAAATTAAAACATTTTTATACAGAAAATATCATTAAATTCAATTTTTGCAAAATTTGAAATGCTAAATTTTAAAAATAAATTCCCTAACTTCTACAAAAAATATAAATAGTGTATTTTTCTACACAATAAAGTCTGGCTTTGTGGCTCTTGCTGGGTTCTAGTCAGTAAGAAACCGGCTCAATTGACTCTTGTAGCATCACAGCTTGCAGACCCCTGGGCTAAACACTTTATTGTTTTTTTGTTGTTGTTTTTTTTTGCTTTGCTGTCTGTTCTTGATAAAAATAGATGTAGGACTTATAAAGAGGTGCAGGAGGAGATGCATGGGGTGTTTTGGTAATCCACCTCATAAGAACAAGAGATAATATAATTTTATTGAAATTTGATATTTATTTGAAAACAGAACATTTAGGAGTTTTTATGTCAAAACTGTGACTTTTGTTGTAATTTCAGTGCCAATTGCACCAATAGGTTGACATCCTTCGGGGGTAAATTTAGAGAAATGCTGCATTCAGGTCTCGTTGGAATAATTGGAGAAACTGCCTGTCCAGCCCGGAAAACACACAAATCTGGCAACGCAAATCTTTCAAGTTTGTGCACCTGAACAAAGGTCAATTTATGCGTTTTGCACCATCTTTGGGGAGACGATAGAATTACCGGGAAAGGAAAAGTAAAAGATAATCAATATAATTTCTTCCAGTTTGGCGGAACAGATTATGGCATGGTTTCACCAAGAAAGGCAAGATTTTACTGCAACAAATGACTAAAATCAAGACCCCTTGTGTGTTTTTTATGTGGTTTCAGGTTTCATCATTCTTCGTTTGTCTTCTATCAGCGCTCCTTCCCTCACGCATGCCATCAGATGTTCAGTGTGACTTCCTCCCAGTTCTGGATACGCTGGAGAGTTCTGTCCTTGTTGACTGCGGCAGCGACTTCGTCGTCTGAAACCAGCAGGGCGTGTCCACCGTCCTGCCGCTGCAACTCTTCTGCGCTGGCGATAGACTGCTGGGGCAGCCAGCTCACGTCCATGCCTGACGGCCTCCCGCAGGAAGCCGAGCTCCTCAACTTGAGCAAGAACGCAATCAAGACTCTGGTGCACCAGCAGTTCCACATGCTCACTCTTTTGCTGCACTTGGATTTAAGCGACAACCTGCTGGTACTGATTGAAGCCGACGCCTTTCTGGGCCTGCAGAACCTCCTGACTCTCAACATCTCACACAATCACCTGAAGATCATTCCAGTTGGAGCTTTTGTTGGTTTGAGCAGCTTAAAGCTGCTGGACATAAGTAGTAATCAGCTTCTCGTGTTCCTGGACTTTACTTTTAGGGACTTAACATCCCTCCAGTTCTGCAAAGCGTCAGACAATAGCTTCGTTTTTATCTCTCATCAAGCCTTTTACGGACTCTCCAGTTTACGAGAGCTGGACCTCGATGGCTTTAATCTCACTGTGGTGCCCACGGAAGCTCTAAATCACCTCGGTCGGTTGAGGAGCCTCAGTTTTCGGCGACTGGGAACGACCACTCTGCCAGATCACTCTTTCAGTTCCCTAGTACAACTGAAAGACCTCGTCGTTTCTCAGTGCCCCAGATTGGAGCGCTTGTCTGCAAACAGTCTGTTCGGACTCAATCTCACGTCCCTGAGCATCACGCACTGTAACCTCGTTGGTGTTCCCTACGTCCCTTTGCATCACCTTGTGTATCTCGTGCATCTTGACCTTTCTTTTAACCCAATCACCTACATCCACGGGAACCTGCTGAAAGACTTACTCCGCCTCGAGGAGTTCCATCTTGTGGGCGGATCATTGATCCACATCGAAGTTGGAGCTTTTAAGGGTTTGATGCATTTAAATCTGCTGAACGTGTCAAGAAACCTTCTCACCACCCTCGAGGCGGGAGCTTTCCAGTCAGGTGGATGGCTTAAAAGCTCTTGGCCTCGACGGAAACCCGCTGGCGTGCGACTGCCGCCTGCTTTGGGTGGTGCGGAGGCGACTGCTTCTGGATTTTGGGGGGAATCCACCGACTTGCACCACTTCAGTCCAGCTGCAGGGCTGGAATTTTCTGGACTTCTCTGACGACGAGCTCCTGAAACTTCTCACCTGCCGGAGGCCTCGAATCCTGAACAGCAAACGGCAAGATGTGACGGTGGACCAGGGTCACACAGCAGTGCTCCACTGCGGCGCAGAAGGCGAACCCCTTCCTTCCATCCACTGGCTGAACCCTCAGCTAAGACAAGTCGCACCAGTCGGTAGAATACGGGCTCTCACCAACGGTACGCTGGAGGTCCGCTTCGCTCAGCCACACGACAGTGGCGCTTACATCTGCGTCACTTCCAATGCCGGAGGAAACGACAGCCTGCGCGTCAGCCTTCACGTCCAAGCCTTGCCATCACCTTCCAAAAACCGCTTTGCTCTCCATGGTTGGTCTGTCCTTCCATCGGCCTCCCCGGGCGGGATCGGAAATCCCAAGCTCCCGTTTGATGTCAAGACGCTCCTGATAGCAGCAACGATTGGGTTTCTGTCGTTTTTCAGCTCTGTGAGCGTGTGCTTCGTTTTCATGTTCTTCTGGAGTAAAGGCAAAGGGCAAATTAAACACACAGCCACCATCGCATATGTGCCAAGAAGTGCCGTGTCCAGCAGCAACAATAAAGCAGGGGGCAGTTATATGGAGACGGGCAGATTCACCATGAAACTGATATGATTTTCTTATTTTGTTGTTAATTTGCTTTCTTAAATAAAATGTAATTTAGTTTCAGTGACAATAAAAACACAATGTCTGATTATTCCGATAGCCTTTAACAAGTGATTGGTTTAATCGTTTAAGCATGTTTTTGTCTGACGTTATTAGTCTGAGCAATTCAAAATGGATCAGTCCAAATGGAAGGATGTAAAGTTCCATGGCCTGGGATTTTATTCAGAATTTAGGCCTGTTGCTGGATTGATTAGTTAGGAAGAAATGTGCCTGTTTGCTGTTTAATCAATTGATCTATACATATCTATGCTCCTTATAACTACCTGCCAAACCTATTTGTGTAATATATAAGGTTAGTAAGACGAGGAAGCTGAAATTTTGGATGAGAAAAGAGACTCCAACAGGTACCAGAGGTAACGTCCCGGACCCGGTGATGAACACCGCACTCCCAGGACCCCAACAGTGAGCATGATGATTAGTTAAGAAGCAACACATGTGTCAGTCATTACATGGAAGACATCTATTTTTGTCAATGAGCTGTACTTCTAAAACTAATTTTGAAATGTTACTTTCTGAACATCTTAATAAACAAAGTCACTTATCTAGTTTTTATTTTGCATTAGTTAGTTTTAATTTATTTAAGCTGTTTTTGTTCAAAACTTTTATGACATCTTTTACTTCAATTTTTAACTGGTAATTATATCAGTTTGCTGTAATGCTTTTTTTTTTGTTTTGTTTCTTTTTTCAACTTGTCCTGCATTCTATAAAAATGTCAAAATAAAGCTGCGGTGCATTTATTGTTTCTGTGGTCACTTTAAAATGAACATTTGAACATGTAGAGAAAAACTGCAGAACAAAAAAAAGAGCATGAGGGTTGAACTTTTTCCACGTGAACACGATTTTAAAATATAC
This sequence comes from Oryzias curvinotus, assembly GCA_023969325.1. Lineage (NCBI taxonomy): Eukaryota > Metazoa > Chordata > Actinopteri > Beloniformes > Adrianichthyidae > Oryzias > Oryzias curvinotus. Next base: position 23,546,416 of record CM043716.1, read on the forward strand.
ACTTTAGGAAAAAATAAACAACACAGTCACAGTGAGTGGAGAACCTGCAAAACACACCTTTTGCAGCACATTATTTTATCACAGCAATTTAATTCCCAATTTAATTATATAAATAATGTTGTTGTAAGGAAAACTATTATAGAGCTCTCACTGGTTTCCAAAACAAGATTCTACTAAAGGAGCTACCCAGTAACCAGTGGTTCAAATCCTGGCAGACAACCGGTTCAGGGTGTACCCTGCAGGTGTACTGTAGCCAGGACAGGCTGTGGCGGCCCTGTGACCCCCCCCAAAGGGCAGCAGAAGGCTAAGAAAATAGATGAATTAGTGTAATAACAGTTAAATTCCACTGGTACATTTTTCTCTTTCTTTTACTGATAAATCTGCCAAATTAATGCAACAGCAACAAGAGACTATTAAATTCCACTGATACTCCTTTGAGATACACAAAGCATTGTGTTTAGTTGAAATCAAGAAGTTAACATAAAGGTAAGAACATTGTAAAATAAATAAATAAATAAATAAATAAATAAATAAATAAATAGATAGATAGATAGATAGATAGATAGATAGATAGATAGATAGATAGATAGATAGATAGATAGATAGATAGATAGATAGATAGATAGATAGATAGATAGATAGATAGATAGATAGATAGATAGATAGATAGATAGATAAATAAATAATGATAATCGTGGAGGATTTTTGCAAACATTATGTTAATTAAAAGAAACACAACCATAACCATAACCATTAAAAATATTTTATTTATATCTACAACTCAAATCAAGTCAAAATCAGAAAAAGAAAATAACGTAAAATATGCTTTTATTTTATAAACGCAATAGCAACACGGAAGTGTTTCCGTCACCCGGATGTGCTTTGTTTCCACAGTTCTGTAGTATTTTGCGCTGTTGTTATTTGTATTTATTACTTGAAGATATTGCTTATAGTGGCTTAAACGTAACTTAAACTGAAAAATGTATTAAATACAGACGGCCTTTTAAAATTCATTTAGTGCAGAAAAACGCTACGAAAGCGTGAGTCTGGTGTTCCTCTGACAACAAAGCTAACCCGGCTAGCGGTGCAGCTAACAGCAGCAGGTATGAGTCTGGCAGGAAGCCGTGAACCCAGAAAGACTGCGGGAAACCGCATGTCGAAGCTTCTGGACGCCGAAGAAGAGGACGAGTTCTACAAGACCACCTATGGAGGATTTCACGATGTGAGTCAAACACGCCTGTGGCTGCAGGAATGAACAACTCTTTCTGTAACCCAGATAATGAGGGATGGGATGTCAGGATGATGAACAATCAATGGGGAGAAAGTTGTCCCACTTAAAGATGAGAGGACTGTAATGTTTATTAAAGATACACTTCACTTGTAAGACATACAATAGAAAAAGAACCAGGAAATCACATTTTAGGATGTATGTGTATAATGGTGAAGAGGATATATATTTGTCCTCCACAAACACAAGAGTTCTGTCCCCAACAGACCGGCTACTACTTCTTCATGTCACCTGTCTGAATTGGTTATCTGTTTAAAAGACACCCATAAACATTTAAACTGCAACATCTCCACCAATGAGCTGTCGAATGACACCGGGACAAGACTACCGTAGACCTGAGGAAGACTAAGATGAACCAATCTACAATAAACAAGCAGACTGATGGAGATCAACTGTTTGAGCTAATATTAGATGGTCACTGGCAGTCTCTTTCCACCTGGGGTTGTATGGAATCTCTTATTTGTGGGGTACAAATGATCTTGGGAAGAGTATGGAGACAGAACCACAGGGGGGATCCGGTCAATGACCTGAAGGGAGTGTAGAGCATAGACGCTCCAAAAGTCCCCATGCTTGAGTCAGCACAAGTCCAGGCCTGCCTAAAGTTGGTCAGAGACCATCTGGATGATTCAGAGGAGAATTTGGAGATTGTCATAGTGTCAGATGAGACTAAAATATGTTTTTTTTGGGTCTATCCTCTTGAGAACCAGCCCATTCATTTATGTCCTCTGTAGGGGGAAGTTGTTTTTGGATTATGTTATTTGGCTCATTTGGAGCTAAATCCTGATGTGCTCAAATAAGGATATCCTGGCTTTTCCAATAATATCTCGTGTGTTTGGGTGGAATTATGGGAAGTTTGGTTTCCTGGGGAGACAAAACGGAGTCTGCAAAGGTCATAAATTAATGTGCTGGTTCTCAGGAGGAAGTGTTTGGAGGAGCTGCATCCCAAGAACACCGTACCCACTGTGAAGCATGAGGGCGGGAACATCATGCTTTGGGCCAAGATCTTCCATTATGGCAATAATCTCCAAAACAGCACCAGGGCAAACGAAGAGGGGCTACGGAAAGACATTTCACGGTTCTGAAGCTGTCTAGCCAGCTTCAGAACCGAGCTAGCCGAGCTCAGTCCAGTGGAGAACCTGTGGTGTCTAAAAACATCACTGCTCTTGAGAAGATCTGCATGGAACAATGGACCAAAACATTAGCTACAGCGTGTTCAAATCTGGTGAAGACCAGCAGGAAACCTTTGACCTCTGTCATTGACACCAGGCTTACATTACAAAGTATTGAAGTGAACTTTAGTTACTGTCCAAATACTGGATTTCTTCTCCATTATAAAAATTCATTCCTTAATTCATTCCATGTCTGCTATGAGTGCTGTTGAGTGGGGGATTGGATTCCTATAAGCTTAAGCTTCTTCCAATCCCCTTTCTAATCTAATTTTCACAGGTTTGTATTGACTTATTTTATTTAATGTAATTGTGGTTTTGATTTGAAATAAAACATTGAATTTGAAAACAGATCAAACTTTGGGATTTCCTGGATCATTTTTCACATTTTGTCGCTCACACACTTGAAGTGGACAATGATGTGACACTGTTCAGAAAATAGGTGGAGCAGCTAACTTTGAAACCTTTAAATAGTGTGAAAATCGGGAAGAATTTTGTGTGAAGAACCACCTTATTTTGTTTTTTCATTGTTCTCTTATCTGGGCTTTTATTTTGCAGGAATCTGGAGATGATGAATATCACGGGGAACATTCAGACACTGAGGACGAGGTTGACAGTGACTTTGACATCGATGAAGGTGACGAGCCTGATAGTGACCAAGAGGAAGACGCTCCTCGGAGGAAAAGCAGAGTCGTTACTAAAGCTTACAAGGTATTTTGAATTTGTTTCAACTTCATCAGCCTTTTAAATGAAGCTTCTTCATGAACAAATGGTCTTATATCGTGTTCTTTGCGCTTTATGATAAAGTAAATGTTTGTTTTACTAATGTATTTGAGTTTCTGTTGGTATTTCTAATCTGGAAATCTACTCACTGTATAGTGTTTGGGTCAGAATGACCCTTTTTTAAAGCATGGAGTTATGTTTTCTTGGTTTTGCTGGAGCTAGACTTCCTAACATCTTCAGGTTGTTTTGTTCAATCCCTCATAAATTAGGAGACAATTCTACTAAACATTTGCGCATTTGCCTTTAAAAAAAAAAATTTTTGTTCCTTACTAAAATCTTCACAGGAAAATTTTGACCCTTGACCCAACGGATGTCATCGTTGGAAAATGTACAAAGATTCTAAAGACATTTATTTTAAAAAATCTGCACAGAAAAGAAACCTATTGTGTTTAAATAATACAATTACAAATGCTTCCACTGTGGAAGGTCTTTCAGAAAATGTAAACATTTTTAATCAAAACTATTTGTTTTCTTTAAATTAATTAGTTTCTGACACAATAAAGGAACATTTCAAACATTGACTACTTTAGACTGAAATCATGCTGTAAATCTCGCCTCCTTGAAGAACAGCATTGAAGCAGATTTGAAATAAATATCAATAAGATTTGGATGTTTTTAATTAGGATTGACTTGTGAAAGTGGTGGTTTTTTCCGTTTTCTGACTTTTGACTAAAGGAACCCATAAAGGTGGCTAAACCCAAACCTAAAAAACCCAGTGAAGAGCAGAGGAAGACCGAGAAAACCCGAGTGGATCTCAGGAGGAGGATTCCACAAGAACTGCAAGACTTTGCAGAGAGTAAGATCACAATCATAAGCTGAATTTATTTTTGTAAAAAGGAAAAAGAAAGCAGAACCATCTCTAATTGAACGCGTCGTTGAAAGGGTTGAGTCCATCGCGGATCCGGTTTGGGAGATTTCTTTGTGTGCGTTTTCTCTGACAGCGCGGAAGTCGGTGCGGCAGTCCACCAGCGAACACACGAGGAAGACCAACCTGCGCTTACAGGAGCGCCAGGACGCTCCGCGGAGACGCCGAGGAGCCCATCGAGATCGCCCCCTGACTCAGGAGGAGCTGCTGGCGGAGGCCAGAGTCACAGCGGAGCTCAACATCCGCTCTCTGGGTGAGAATCCGAATGGCTGCCGCAGATTAGAATCACAGCATTAAGCAATAACAAAAAAGCGTGTTTAATACAGACAGCATAATCAAACATACGTCCACCAACATGTGCCACATCCTTTGAGTGGCCATGAATCAGGAATCATTGAATTGACCTCCAACTGCTTTTTGTCCACAAGTAAATAAACTCAGACATCTGAAATCTGAAGAAATGAAGAGATTCAAGTTTCTGCAGGAAACAAAAAACTCTGGATTTTTAAGAGTGTGACTCTCTTTTGAGGGAAAACAGAACCTGTAAATAAAAAGAAGTGATCATTATTTTAGGACACTTTTTATGTGAAACTCTCAAAGTACATGATTTACAGTGATGAAAGTCTTCCGGGAATTCGCGGAAATCCGGGTTTTTGAGCAAACCGATCGTAACTTCAGGAAAATAAAGACCTGATCTCTACAGCTCCCCCATTGTGGGAGTCTGTCTGTCTGTCTGTCTGTCTAACCCACTAACCCTAACCCACTAACCCTAACCCTAACCCTAACCCTAACCCACTAACCCTACTCCTGACCGATTTGTGTTAAAATAATGACGGTCATCGCCATTATTGAGCGTGGTCACGACCTCAGTTGTGAGAACATGAAAAAAAAACTAATTTAAGTGGTCTTGGGTGGAAGAAAAAGATTCTTAAGGTAGTGTAGGTCCAATACATTTTGTGTAAAATAATCTCAAAACCAAATTTTGAAATAATTTTCTTATTTTGAATACATTTCTCTATCTAATTTATTTGTATTTCCTAATTACTATGATTTAGTTCAGTTTTATTGACATTAATTATAAGTATTTGGTGGTTTGGACCCAGACTCCCTTAAAAAAGAATGTTTACAATGTTTCATTTAGTTTGTATGTTTGTTTTGATATTTCCCAGATTACGTAGTATTGGTGGTATAGAATTGATGTATTATGTTATAGAAAGATAGTTTAAAGCAGATCCCATATTTGATGTAATTATAGTTTGAGAAAACAGTGCAAGTGGATGTTGTGCATCTGTCATTTCTAAAGCAGAATTAATGTACAAATAAATGAGGTACTTTCATAGAATATCATAGTTACTGGTGTTCTTTTTGCCATTTGGGGCTTTGATGTTACTATATTTTAGCAATTGTATGTTTTGCAGCTTTTAGGAAAAGCTTAGATTGAAGGATTGTGTTACTTTTTAGCAATTATCCAAATTCTTTTTTAGGACCAGCAAGTCCTTCATGGTGAGTCAAACTAGAGGTTTGAATGTTAAATCATGATGCTCCAATTAGTCTCTTGATGAAGAAGTGAATAACTAGCTGCCAGAATGTACCAGAATGCATCTAAGACTATGTATTTTTCCAAAATTTCTCTCCGCGCCGCCACATCGCTCAAAGAAAAGTTCAGGGATTTTTTCCTGGCCTGACTTTCATCTCTGGATTTAGGAAAAACTTCAATAAAAACAGTTGAAGTTTAAGCAGGTTAGCTCTTAGCTTATAGCTTTTTAGTAGTGTGCATTTAATACATATTTTTTGAACACAGTACATTTATTTGGCTCATAACCTGTTTGTGTGCAGATTGAATACAAATAAAAATACTTTTCTTGTGTTTGTGTCTATCAGTTATTGAATCATAAACAAAAAACAGCAGAAATGAAATGAAACGAATAATTCTTGAAAGTCACAATTCACTGCTTTGCATTGGAGTCTAAATAAAAAGTGCAGCTATAATAATTAAAGAACTTGAAACTTCATCTAACAAATGTTTCCTGTCATTTTGATACAACACAAACCAATGAGCAGAGTTCAATCTGACCTGTTTGTCTCTGCAGAAAACTATGAGCGTTTGGAAGCAGACAAGAAGAAACAAGTTCACAAGAAGCGTCGGTTCGAGGGTCCAACCATCCGCTACCATTCGCTGCTCATGCCCGTCGTCTCCCACTCTGTCCTGAAGGAGGAGAACGTGGATGTGGAGGGGTACGTACACGGCCCCTCACAGCGGCCCTACTCCAACTAATCTCAGTTTTTATATCTAATCTCTCTGGAATATTTTATGCTTTTTTTTTTAAAATTTTTTTTAGCTGTTATGCAATTTTCTAGTTAGAAGATTTGCTATTGATGTTTGCTTAGCTTCTCCTGAAACAATCCAGGCAGTAAAATAATAGAATAACTAAAGCCGTGGTTTGGACTGCACTGCCCCCGCCCTCCCTGCCTGCCCCCGTCCTCGCTGCACCCTTTTGATTGCCCTCACCATCAGCGTGGCTGCTACATGCCCCTCACTCCCTCCTTCTGCCCCTGCCACCCTGGTCAGAGCTGCATGTGACAAATTAACAAAAAAATAACTTTTTTTCAAAATGGCTGCATTTCTATTGGTTTTATCTCCATAGCAACCATTTCATCTTTTGGTCCCCTTGGGATGACGAACAGGTTGATGTAACTTTTAGAAGAATCAGCAAAAGTACATTTTTGGATTTCCTTGGCAACAGAGGATCTTTGTGACCTACATTCCTAATGTGTTCCTATCGTATGTCACATCGTTTTGTTTAGCTTGAGCCAACGATTCATTTGTTACATTTTTACAATATTCTGGTAAAATATGTGTGAGCAACAAAGCAACGTCGCTTTTGCGAGCTCGCCACGCTAAAGCCGTTCAAGAGCTACGAATCTCTAATTCCAACAGTTTTCCCCAAGTAGCTTCCCCATGAGGCACGAGGAGTTCAGAGGCGATAGGTCGCCATTCCAAGGAGGACGTTTAATTTGTAGGAGGTGCTAAAGGTGATTTACTTTCAAATGTAAGATGGCGGCCTCTTTCTGAGGTCAAAGGTCAACAAACCCTCCGTTATGGTTAAAGACTTAACATGTTTGTGAAATTTCTTAAAGACAGCTGGATTAAGATGGCCGCCAAATTGTAGGCCCTTTGGCCATCCCATAATAATTTGAAAACCTCCTTTCCAGGAAGCTTTCCCTCACATGTGAGTTTTGGTTTCGTTTGTGGATTTTTGAAATAGTTTTTGAGCCAAAAAGGAGATTTCTTTGTTTCAGGCACTGTGATGTCATCTTGTTTTTTCTCTGAAATTCATTTTCACCGGTTAGTGAGTGTGTGGCGGGGGCCAAACGAGAACAAATGGTAACAGGTTTCATCCCGTGTCCCAAAGGTTGGATCAGGACGTCCCTCAGGCCGCGCCGCAGAATCCCGCCACGCCTTCCCAGCAGCCAACCGGAGGCCTGTGCTCCCGGACTTACGTAACGTTCAGTGACGACGAGGCGTTCGAGGTGGCCTTTCCCCGCAGCGCCCACCCGGGCCCCCAGCCGCCCGTGCAGGAGATCTGTCCCGTTACCCACAAGGCCGCTCTGTACCGAGACCCGGTCACCGATATTCCGTACGCCAACGCGCGGGCCTTCCGCATCATCCGAGAGGCGTACCGTAAATACGTGGCGGCGCACGGCTTTCCTAACACGTCAGGAGGGGGGACGCCGGGGGACTCTGGAGCCACGAAGGGCGTCCGACCGAAAATGTCTGTCAGACAAACCGGAGTCACTTCCTAGTGTTTGTCCAGCTCACATTTCTTCCTCCTTGCTTGTCTGTCATGAAGAATTCTCAGAAAGAAGTCTTTTTTTGTTTGTTTGTTTTTTTTTTGTTTGGGGGGGGGGGGGGCAGCTGCATTACTGTGTTCATGAAAATATTTCCACAGTAAATCCAAGAACTCCAAAAGAGCAAACAGAAAACATCAATAGTAGAAATATTACTGACTTATTCCCAGTTTTTTTTGTGTAATGTTTTTATATCATTTTTCTTAATATCCAGACTTTCTTTCATTGTTTCCATAAATGTACAAACTGGTTTCCACTAACAAAAAGTAAATATTTCAAACTAAAACTAATTTCTTGTTATTATTTGTTGTTAATATCAACAGAGGCGATGTTTTCCACTGAAATCTGAAGAATTATTCTTTTTAGTCAGAGAGGTAACTTCAGTATTTAGAGATTCCAGTCCTGACTACACAACCCCCTCATTATGCATAGTGGTGCAAAATATTAGAATTAATTTTATACACAGTTTCTTCATTCTCAAAGGCAATGAGCGTCTAATTATAACAGGAAGTTCATCCCAGCATCCTGGACCAACTTGTCATTTTTAGCTGAATTTCAAATTTGTACTTTTTTTCTCCCCTCAAACTGGATCCGTTATCATCATTTGTTTTTTTATTAATACTTCAGAGTGTGCCCCCACCCCCCCCATCAATCCATCTGTTTTCCACTGAAAGATCTGCTCCCATCATCTTCTGATCTGTTGTAAAAACGTTCTCACTGGTGTCTTATGCCATTTTAAGGCAAACTAAAAAAAAACAACTTGTGTTGTTTTCTAGAACAATGGTTCATTAGCAATTTCCTTCTGAGTTGTGGCAGGACTGTTGGTCTGGAGCAATCCCGCCCCCCTTTCCCAGCCCCCATAACTGAGAGCTGTCTGTTTACACTTTCTGCTAGCTTACAGCCCCTCACAGCCTCCAACCCCACAGCAAAAATGGCGAGAAATATTGGTGCTGTCCAGTTTGGATCCAGATTCCCACTCAGACGAGGAGGACGTAGATGGATGTAGTCGTCTACAAGTGGGTGTACCTGAATGGAGCAGAGAAAGGAGCTTGTGGTCCCTGAGTGTAGTTTCTACGTCACAAATGATCGCTTTTTCCAACAGCATTTTTTTCATCTGCTCCCGATTCACAACAATTTGAATAAAGAAATACTCAGAAATAGAAATACTATTAGAAATACTCAGAAATTGAATTTTAAGCCTAGTTTTTTTTTTTTTTTAACAACAATAGCTTGTTAAAATTAAGATTTTCATCCTTTAATAACTTTTATTAAAGACCCATTTAAATTGCTGGAGCCTGTAGCAGCTACTGCAGCTGGGTGAAGGCGGGGCACACTCTGGATGGGTTGCCATAGCAGAGAAACATGCAAGCATGACTTTTAGGAACCAAACACAGACCAACAGGAAGACGACAAACACATCTGAGTTGTTCTGGATACCATAGATGCTGGAGGCCTTGATTGGAGTTCAGATTTGTTTTATGAGGGTTTTTTTTTTAAACCTTGGCTGCTGGTTGAGTGCCTTTCTCAAACTTTGCATATCTGCAGAGGAGCACTGTTGCAGCCCTGGCAGCCCTGGATAAAATATACAAGAAACAAGCCTGGAACTTTAAAACATAAAACCAAGAGAATTAAAAACTGCACCAGAAACCAGTTTGGATGTCAACACTCCAGCCAACTATAAGTTCTATAGCTGTGTTGGTGAAACTACAGACTGTTACCATAAAGCAGGAGTGAACAAAGCCGGTGAGTGAACCTAATTGATTTCAGAAAACACAGAGTCCGACCCCGTTTCTGAAATTTCAGGATATTGCTTCAGAAAATCGGGCTCTTGGGTTCAATTCATCATCTGTGGCTGACAAAACCCTCTGACGGCGTCGATTGATCAAAGACCCTTTTTTGGGGGGGTTTTCTATTAACATAATAAGACCTCAAAAACAGTCCTTCTTGATGAAAGAGCTCTATTTATCCCACCTATTCATGCTTCGCTTGTGTGTGTGTGTTTTTTTTGTGTAAACTGAAACCATCACAGTTTGATCTGCAGACAGGGATGTATTTTTGAATCGACTGGCTTTGAGGAGCAGAAAATTGAGCTTCAGTCTTGAATCTGACCCATCCAACTGCAATTTGGTCATTCTAACCCTTCTGGGGTCTGATGAGGATTTCTATTTTTATTTCCTAAATACAGAATTACAGCGCTCGACTAATGTGGGGTTTTAGACTCGTCCCTGAACAGCATCCTGCAGCCTCTGACCCGCTTCCGCCTCATTAAAGCCCACATGAAAAAAGAGATATGTAAATGTTTAGTCACCAGTCCAGGAGGACTGAAAAAAAAAAACCATGTTTTCAAATGCATTCTGACTCCAGGGCATGGAAAGATGATTGACAGATGAAAGATGGGGAATACCTTTAAATCCTGTAGGATCTGGCTTCACAGCATTAAAGCAGTCAGATGAGGCTCGGAAGTGAGGAATCTATACTCCCAATTTTAATATAAGCTCATTTCAGAATAATTAAAGATCCCGTCAGAAAAGAAAATACTGTTTCTCATCAGATTCTTTGTTAAAAATGCTAACTTGAACATTTAAGTTGATCACAGTCTCAAAAACAAAATAAAGTTTGCTGCTTGTCAGTCACATCTGTATCTGAGTTATTACCGCCAAAATACTAAACTGACTCCAATTGTATTCATGTTTGCACATGTTTTTTAACTTTTGATACTTGATGAAAGTTTACTATGAAAATCTCTGAAACAGTGCTGTCTATTTTACTGATATAGTATTATGTTCTAATCATATGAATGACTTTTATGAGTAACATATATTTTAGATAACTGATCTGCATTTTGCCATGTTTCTAAAATAGTAATTTTTTTAACATAATAATTAAGTAATTCATCTTTGTCATGTGCCTTATTGATACCTTATGATTTTTAATTCTGTCTGATAAAAACTAGGAACCGGATATTGATAAATCATGTAATAAAATGGTTACAGTATAACGGGGTGGGATTATATAAGTTCGCTTCCTTCCACTCCCTTTCAAGCAATATTTATTAATATGCCTAATTATCCTAAGTTTGATTAGTTACTGTATGAATGTATAACTGCGGATTGTTTTGCTTTTGTGTATTGTTTCTACTTGATTGCTTGAAATAAACCATTTCAAATCAAATCAAATCAAAATCAAAATGTTCATGATTTAAAGCAAATGATTAATCACTTATTGAAAATGGTTAAATTGATCGATGTTTAATGATATTACTTCACTTGCTCCGAAAATGGATACATTGATTCAAAAATCTTTCCTAATGTAGCATAATTTTGCACGTTTTTAACTTTTGATACTTGATGAAATTTTGCTATGAAAATTCCTGAAACAATAAACCATTTCAAATCAAATCAATTCAATTTATAAAAATTCATAAATTGTTCAAATTTCCAAGAATTCCCCCAAAATGTTGTTATGAAAAGCTGCTTTCCCTTTAACTAGTGATCGAGTGTACAAAATTAGTATTATTATAAAAAAAGGAGGAATTTATGCTTTAAAAACTCCCAGAAAATATTCATTTTGCCTAAAAAAAAAATCAAAAGAAACTGTTTCAAAAGAAAATCTATTCGGCTTTTATCTTTTCCAACAATGATCTAAAGTATGAAGCAATCAGTCTTAGTTGTAATGGGTTTATGGCTTGTCTCCAGTGATGGAGGAGGCAGATTTCCAGAACTCAAATGCTGTAAAATAAACTTCAAAGCAGACACATTTAGGAGTTTCATGGTCTAAAAACCGTTGATGGATTATTAGAACTGGACTGAGTGACTCCACCCCCGCAAACAGGAAGTACCCACTGGTTCCAAGAAGACAAAATCCTATTGACTCCCATTGAGAAATACACAGAAATACACAGCGTTTACTATTTGTCAGAAGATTTAGTCTTGTTCTGCTAACATGGCTTTGCTAATCCTGTCCTTTTCTTTCTTTTACAGGTAAGATTTCAGATTTGAGTCCGGTGGGTTTTTGTTTGTCGATTTGGCTTTTTTTTCACCTGGTAGCCTTTTTGCTTCACCTTTTAAGTTTTTGTTATTTATCAATTTGCAAATTGGTTATTTTTATATGGAGACAATCTTTTGGAGTTTTTGTTATTCATTTAAAGTGGGGGGGGGAACGTAAATTTATGTTCTGCTCTTTTAGGTCTCCTAGACATGGGGAGGGGACACAGCATTCATGAATTATGAATGATGCTCTCGGTTCAGATGTTTCCTGTTAGTGCAGAGAAATAGTTTTCAGATGTAAATCTAATAGCCAAACAAGAACAATCTCCAGCTCTGGGATGCTATTCAGCATTTGAAGCTCACTGTGAGTTAGTTGTGTGTGGACGGCCATCTTTCACAGGAAGGCACAAAGCAACACTATTCAGCCTTCACTCCTTCAGGGCAGAGATCTGAAGGAAGATGCTCCTTCTAACACTTTTTATTGCTGGTGTCACCTTTCCTACATGACAGGGACCACATTATAATTTTTTTTTTTTAACTCCATGAACCTCAGTACTGGTTTTCTAAAAGAGCAGATGCTGCCTACACACTTTACCACTTGTTTTTTTGGTAAAAGAGGACCGAGCGCTAATTTAAAAATAACAAGTTCTCCCTTGAAGCAATAATTATGAATTCAGTGTCAGGCTAAGCCAACATCTCCGCTGAGTAGACGCATATTTAAATCTTTCAGAAATGATGTTTTTATTTTTGCTTTATTGCTTCTAAACAAGTATCTAATCTCCTCAAGTAACCGAACAGAGAAAGCTTTGTTTCCCACATCGCATGCTGCATATGGTATCAATTGAACAGTTTACAGAATAGGAAGAGAGGGAGCTGCATTATCACTAGGTCTAGTGAGGTAGTTGCCATGGCGACGAGTGTAGGTGGTGTACAGTGCTGTACTCTGTGCTGTACTTCTTCCCTCGTCCTCTCCCTTTTTTTTTTTCTGTCAATCCCCCCTTTATCTTGTTGCCATCTGCAACATCCGTGCAACATTGACACCTCTGAGTTCAAATACCGACGCTCATCCTTCAATTAACATCCATTTGAAGTCAAGTCAGGTTGAAGTCAAATTCTCACCTTTTTCCCCTTTTGACCACCTATTTTTTAATTGCTTTGGTTCCATTAAAGCTACTATTTATTTCTGTATCTTCTTGCTGACCACTCACACTTAAAAAAAAAAATCTCTGCTTTGTCAGTCAGTCTCTGTTTCTCCTCACTGGATATTCTTTTATCAGTTTCCATGGAGATTTGAATCTGTGTGTGGATGCGAGTGACTGAAGTTGGAAAGTGAATGGATGTGTCATTTCCAGTTTATATTTTGGGTGTAACTGCAAGAGCGTCCCGAGATACACATTTAGTAACTATAACTCTCATAATTTCCCTTTCCTTTAACTCTATTTGCTGCTGCTAAATGAACATTAACGTCTTATTTTTGTGAAAAAGAATTAGGCTCAAAATAAGAATGATTGTCAGTTTGAATGCCCTTTTTATGAAAATTACTTCCATAAGTGACACTTTCAATGGGGTTGAGGGTAAACAAACACCCTCAAAAGGTTTTCAAAAGATGTACATTACAGCATCTTCCCAATGAAATGATCTATGACATATTTACAATGTAACAATTACCAGTGTATAATTATGTAACCTGTTTACGTGCAAAATGCAAAACACACTCTCTTTGCTGCATGTATTAAATGCAACGAGAACCTTCAAGAAGATGCTTCATGTGTTTTTTTTGTAAGAAGAGTTGAAGGTCATCAGATTTTTGATGAACCTATGATTGTTTCATCTTCTGGACACCTTAGAGGAGAGTGAAAGACCCACTCCAATGAAAATGGTGCTTTAGTGTTTTTAACACGTGGCATTTTTCTGATAAAGGAAGAGGCCTAAAACTGCATTTCTGAGTATTTCCTCATTTAAATTGTTCTGAATCAGGAGCAGACGAAACAATGCTGTTGGAAAAAAGCACTGTGTGGGACGCAAGCTTCCTGCTCCGCTCCATTCTGATGCAATAGATCCATCTACGTCCTTGTTTTCCCCTGACTCAAAACTTCACGGCTGGATAGTTCCAATATTGTTTTGCCCGTAATGTTTTTTTGGGTGAGGGGCTGTAGGCTAACAGGAGAGAGTGTAAACAAAGGCATGATGGGAAGCAGGGGTGGGCTTACATGGCGCCAACTCAATCACAACCACTTAGCTTACCATTTACCACTCACAAACCAGAAACAAATTTCGAATGAACTACTGCCGCTCTGCAGAAACTATGTCCTAAAAAAACCACACAGGTTTTTCTGCAAAGCTCGTTAGAAATTCCCCTCTCATTTGTCGGTTGGAGCATTTGGTGGAGAGTAAGCCCGCCCCCCTTCCTATCACCTGTCTGTTTACACACTCTTCTGGCTTGCAGCCCTCACAACCTCAAGCTAACATTAACGGTGCGACAAAAATGGCGAGCACCTAACCGTACGGTTTTGAGTTTGGATGCGGAAAACAAAAATGGACTTGGATCTAATCGTATACACGTGAATGCATCAAACTAGAGCGGAGCAGGGAGCTTGTGGCATGCCCAGAGTTTTCTACATCTCATAAGATGTTTTGCCAGTGGGATTTTTTTCATCTGCTCCTGATTTACAACAATTTAAACTAAGAAATACTCAAACTACAATTTGGAGCTTAATTTTCTTTGCATATGTCCTCCATCGTCAGAAAAATGCTACGAGAACATGTTAAAAACATCAACAACAAAAAACAAACACAACTTTCTTTGGAGTTGGAGATGAAATGAAATGAAAGTGTGCATAATGTAAACACAATATTCAAAGCTACTCCGGAAAGCTGCTGCGAAAGCTTTCTTGTGTGCAAACTAGAGACTTTAAATAACCCAAATTTATTCTTTTTTTTTCACAAAATCATCTCTGAGGTTTACTAATCAAGCTTCCAGTGCCTGGTTCAACTGCACAGATAAGCATCCGTTGAGCAATGCTCTAGAGAGGATTGGAACCGCAGTGCAGCCCCCTCAGACAACAGCGTGAGACATATGCTCCCCTCGAAATTTTCCCCTAAATGAACTTTGTTGCGCCCCAGCCTCATCTCCAGCGTAATTCTGGAGCGCAGTGGGCGGTCTGCGTCATTTCGCTTCAGTCTTTGGTGAGAAGAGCCGCTCCGGAGACGCGTGAGCGCTGCGCGCGCGGGCTGCGCTGCCTTACGCAGGAGGAGGCGTCGTGTTTTTTTTTTTTTTTTTTTTTTTTAAATCTGCTCGTCTTTTTACGCGCAGTCCCCGCCCTCCACGGAGAGACTCCTCCACGCACCTTTCAGGGCGCAGGAAGGTAAAGGCCGTCCATCCAAATTGTCACAGGACTCACCTCTTCACGACCGTCATTAGTGCATTTTTTGTTCTTTTTTGGGGGGAGTCGGATCCACGCTGCGAGAACTACAGAACATCTTCTGCAAATCGCTGCATCTAGAAACGGAGCGTCGTTTTTTTGGTTTATTTTGCGCTCATATTTTCCAGGATTTTTCTGTTTTTGTGGAGGATTTTTTTTGGATGGAGGTTTAACCGCGCACAAAATGGAATAAGGCTGCTGTCCAGAGTTGACACAATCTTCAAAATAAACAGTTAATGTCTGTATAATATCTTGTTTGAAAGGAAACAGATGATGAACTGAACCGCTCTTTTATTCAAAGAGTAGTTTCCAGACGCAGCAGAATCAGGAGCTATCATGACCAAAGCCCGCGGAGGTCCTCCTCATCACCTGGAAAGCTGTGTTTTGCTGGAGCTTCGAGTTGGAGAGCAGGAGGCTAAAGAGGAGGAGAAGGAGGAGAGGAAGGATGCTGAGCTGCACGGCCGAGCTAAGGCTTCAGTGATGGACTGAGCAGGAAGCTGAGGACACTCAGCTTCACTTTCTTCCCCTTTTTTTGTCATCACAGGCGGGGACTTACTGCAGGTGGGAGGCAGAAGGAGTTGCCCACCTTAAAGTCGGCGTCTTTAGTCTTTAAAGAACGCAGAACTGGCCTTTTCCTCCTTAAATCTGGACATCTCTCAGGTCTGCACAAACTGATCTGGAACCTCAGCCCCGCAAGTGCCCTGGGAGCCTGCCAGATCCAGCCACAGATGTAACTGATCTGTCTCCATTTCTTCACATTAGAAAGTCCCGTCCTTTTTGGGTGAGTGTATAAGTTGCAGCCGAGCCTCTGTAGTGTAATTTTTGGTTTTGAATGGGTGAGAAGGTGCAGCAGGGATGACAGCAGGTCTGAGGAGACACAGAGATGCTTCTGCTCTCTGTGTGTGCACGGCATATGCAGGAGGCTCTACAACAGATGTTGCAGGAGGGGAAGTCTCCAGAGCTGCACACAGAGGCCAGATATCCTGCAGCTTCAGCTTCCGGCTCAACTTCAACTTACATTCTAGCCTGGGAGACCCTTCATGACACACAGATTCCTTGACAAGCTTTTCTCTAACCCTCTAGGTGTGTTATTGCTGAAATCTGAGTTTTTTCTTTCCTTCTTGCTAATGACTGTTTAATTACAGCGTCCTGCATGCATTAATTATTTGGAGGATATTAAGCTTCACAGATTGGCTAACCCAAACTGCAACACTGTGTGAGGCAGCTGGTCCATCTCACTTTTTAACTCTGAGATGTGTTTTTATTTGTGGGTTTTATGATCATTAAGACTAACTACACAATGTTTTCAGCCTCTCTGTAGTAGTTTTGTTAAATTTACAATGTTTCCTTTTTTTAAATGAAGACTTTTTGTTACAAAGCAGGATATAGGCATGGGCAAAGGGGGAAAATGCCCCCCCCCAAATGTCTCAATTGCCCCCCAAAAATGGTGTCCTGCAAAAATTAACTAGATAAATAAAAATCACCAAAAAAACAAAAACAAAAAAACAACAACAACCTCACAGTGATCCAATTATAAATCACCAAACAAATAAAAAACAACATAATGCACCAAAAGTCTAAAAAAAAAACAAAAGAAAAAAAAAAACGTGGGGACGGACGGACAAAGAGACAGACATAAAAAAGATAAATGCAGCCTCAACAGGCCACAAGCCTTGTGCCTGTCCCAAGTCTGGTAAACGTAGACGGTATTGTCAGGAGGAGCATTCAACACAAAACCTTTAAGACAAAATTTGTAACAGTTTTCACTTTACATTCTAAATGTGCAGCTATTGAACGTGTGTAGAGAGTTGAACCTTGAACTTTAACCAATCAGGGATTCCGATTTGGTAGTGACGTATGGATGGCGTCCTTATTAATTCACGGAAGGGCCAACCGATGGAAAATAGATCACAGAGGAGGATTTAATAATCACGGTTTGTGCCTTGCCAGAGTGTTTCAAATTTCAGAATACAGCAGTGGAAGAAAAAATTAGAATTGCTTTCACGTTTGGCACCAACCCTCTTCCAGCTGTAGGTGGCGGACACGCGCTAGTAGGAAACAGAAAAAGAAGAAAAATTCCTTCCCTGCTTGTTAAATATGAACATCAAGGGCTAAATGCTAACCAGGGTTCCTGCGCATGTGTCAATGCCAGGTGGCTCTGTAGTTTCAGAGTTGCTCGGAAACTGTGGCACACGCCACATGGGGGCTTCCTGATTCCGCATTTGACATAAACTGACGTCAAAAATTCCATAGATGCTATCAAATAGTCGGTTTTCTGTAATCCTTGGCTCACTTTACAAAGACAGAATTATTGTTCCAATAAAAAGAAATGCAGTTTGGAGTGTTTGTCCTCCGCCTCAGCTGGCAACAGAAGCCGTTAATGTTTAAATGCTGTGGATGGCCTTCATCGTCATGGCCCATTATGTAGCACGATGATTGCACACAATAGGCTCCCCCTTCCTAACCAGAAAAAAATAAAAACCCCGGCAGAAGTGCTTCAGTTAATGAAACGTCTGAGCCTGCTCTCCTGATGGAACAAGATAAGTCCCACTGACTCTGAGTCATTCCCCATCGCTGGATTTCCTCATCCTCCACTTTGATTTTTTTTTCTTCGTTTTTTTTGTTGTTGGTGTAGGTCTGAAAAATCCCAGTTACATTCTTGTCAATTCTTCAAATTGTTGAGAATCTGGACTCTCTTCCGCCCTGTCACAGTTGTCAGCCGGGTTGCCTGACAGCAGGCATCGAGCTGATTCATCTCCAGCACCAACTTGATTCTTGATTCTATTGTTCGTCGGTGCCATGCAACAATGGAGCTTCATCGCACTGCCAAGAACAGAGAGGATTTATCTGCCTGATTGTATGTTCTCTCCCCCCCACAAAAAAGGAAATGCAATCCTAAATAATCTTCTCTCCTGTTTTCACGAGAGACACGCCGCTGTTCTTTGCATAAATTCAGTTGTTAACAGTCGATTTTTTGGTACGTTTTCACCAATTCCTCTAAAGTTTGTGTAACTTTTTACATTTCTTAGACCCCCCCGTATTATTATCATGATCAAAACTTTTGTTATGAACCCTTGCTACAGAACTGAGTCCATTTTTTTGCCCTGTAGTGCATCATTAACCCACTAGGGGCAGTAGAAGGACTTTTCCTGCTCATTTCAAAATGGCTGCCTCCTGAAATCTCATAAACACTTTTGGTGGAAAAAACTTAATTTTTTTAGCTTAAAAGCTAATTTTCAAAACTTTATTAGCGAGACTTACTCATCTGTTGTTATTTTTTAATGACTTATGGATGTATTAAAAAAATGCTACATTGTAATTTAATTTTAAAAACAATTCGTTATAATCCACTTTCTCCATGTTCAAATTGTGTGGATCAAATTTGAGACAGTGGGTAAATCAGTTTTTTCCTGAACACTCATGTTAATATTTTCTAATTTTGTTGTAAGAAAAAAAAACGAATCAAATCCCCCAACCATTCATAATTTATACTATAAGAAAAACATTATTCCATCAAAGGGGTTAAAAACATCTTAATTCCAAAAACAAGTGAATTTTTTGTAAATTCTTTGTAGTGGGCTTTATAGTTAAAAAGAGATCTTGCCAATGTTTAAACCTCGGACTTTTTATCCAAATGTTTTGTTTTTGATGTTGTAAATGTGGCTAGTTTTAAAAAAGTTCCTTCTCCTGAACACATGGACTTTTTTGAAGTTACTGGAACTACAAGAGGTCATCTCCACAAACACTAACTTCATCCATTTGCTTTTCTTTTGTCGTACATTCCCTGTTTTATACTTTTACCCTCTTCTTGAGTTTCCCCAGTTCTCTTTAGCAGT
Source organism: Oryzias curvinotus (assembly GCA_023969325.1). NCBI lineage: Eukaryota > Metazoa > Chordata > Actinopteri > Beloniformes > Adrianichthyidae > Oryzias > Oryzias curvinotus. The sequence continues at coordinate 23,565,611 of CM043716.1, forward strand.
TTTAACAACCGATTTGCAAAGATTTTGTCCAGACTGAAGACGACAGTATTCACAAAGTTTAACAGCTATTTTCCCCCCATTGTTTTCACTGACATCATTTTTCTTGTAGCATCGCTTGCTGTCAATCAGCGAGCTCCGATGAAGCTCTGGATCAACTTTCTTCACCTGTGTTTAGACTTATCCAGGTGCTTCCTTCACACTGGAAATACAAGATGATTTTTCTTCATTTAAAAGCAATTTTTTTGTACTTTAAATGAAAAAACTGTAAAAACTTACAGCAATAACATATTTTATTTCCTCCACTCTTTAACGCAGTGATTTCATGGCGACACCTAAAGGACGTGCACTCTTCGACGTACTGTAGCCCTTCAATCGTTTACATGATCAGCGTGAATCAGCTCATTCTGACACAGAGAATATGCCACACATTGCTAACGTAAACTAGGAAGTAGCCTAGAAAAAGCCAACTACTTCCGTGACAGAATAATCTGATTTAAATTGATTATGCATACACATCATTACTGTAAAGTGTTGCATATCAGCGCAAAGCTGCTTTTCTCTGCTTCCGAATCCGCTGGAATTACGTTACTTGCGTAAACGGTTGAAAAGTTATGGTAATTGAAGGAATGTCAACACTGGAGCTGAAGTTTTGATGTTAAAGAGTTAATCATATTAGTTTCATAAAGCTGATTCTGTCATTTTTTTACTCCATGGGGTGCTTTAAAAATATAAATATAATGTGTAAAAAAGCTGTACACTGGCAACCAATTACTGGTTCATACAAGAAAGACGGAAGACGTTTGTTCTTGCATTAAGGGAGACATTTGTTCTTGTAGCCCTGCTTGCTAGAAAAAATGTCTCCCTTCTTTTTTGCACAAACCAATAACTCTTGTTCATTCAAGAAAGAAGAGAGATTTTTGTTCTTTCATGAAGGGAGAAATTTGCTCTTGTAGCCCTGCACGCAAGATCAAATGTCTCCCTTCTGTCTTCTATAATCCAATGACTGTGGTTCATACAAGAAAGAAGGGAGACGTTTGTTCTTGTATGGAGGGAGACACGTTTTCTTGTAGCCCTGCATGCAAGAACAAATTAGTTCATTGCATGAACTAATAACTCAAGTTCATGCAAGAGAAAAGGAAGTCCCAAAAATGTAGTCCAAGATATGACGAGAACAAGCTGCAAAATTGCAAGTTTGAGGCTGAGAGAAAAATGTCTCTTAGCCATATGTGTGAGGACAAATGTCCCATAAGGAACTGAACTTGAGACCCTCAGTTGCTGCTTTTTTGTGGAACACAGACTCCAAACAGGCGTGTATTTGTTGTAGCCAACAAGACAAAATGCTGCCTCATATCTGTTTCCATGACTACCAGAAGTCTGTCCAATTAAATGGTTTAAAAAGAGAAATACTTCAAACACGCATGTAGATGTTTCCATTCAGACCATGGCTACCATTTTGGGCTTTAAGTCTTTACTTAATTGTAAACTTAAAGTCTTAATGACATGAACCCGTACGGGGGTTTGACCTGTACCTCCACTGCCAGTTCTTGGGTCGTCAGGAACCGGTGGAGGCTCGTCACACCGGGCATGTGACGCGCGTTCAAGAACACGGGTTTTTGTATGTGTTTTAGCATAAGGTGTTCACACTGAACTGTCACCACCTAATACTAGCGCATGTATCTACAGTTGGAGGAGGCTTGGTGGGAAATGTTGAATTGGTGTAAATCTTCCTCCAGGATTTTCTTTTACAGCTCTATTCCGATATTTGAAAGACTTGGTGTCGTACCAACGTAAATGATTATTCCTCCTTCCTTTTCAACTGGCTGGCACTTCCATGAATTAAAATAGATGCCATCCATACGTTGCTACCAAATCTGAGTCTCTGACTGGTCACATTTGCAACACATGTTCAATGGATGCAGGTTTTGTGTGTAGAGCCCGAAAACGATCTTAAAAATGCGTGGAGCTGGACGTAAACGTGTGTTTCAGAGGGCGGTGTGAACGTAGCATTAATGTTAGATGTGACCCCAGCATGCTCGTAGTATTCTTTCTACTCATCGAACGGTCTACAATCTCAAAATTTCATGCGGGCCTCCTGCGTGCCCGGTACAGCTTTGCCTGTTTTTCCCCCGCAGACAGCTGTCAGGAGAGCAGCAACTAAGGCTAAAACACGCAACAACGTCTGAATCTTTCATGCAGGTTTCTGTCACTGACTGCATTTGCAGGCTCATGTGAACACACCACACGTGTCACTGCAAACAACAAACGACTTCAAGGTTTTTTGTTTTTGATCATAACCTTCACATTTTGCATTTTTACTGGGTAAACATTCATTTAGAAAATATAAAAAAGTCAGCTCCTCTTCAAATGCTTTTATTTGAAATGAATTTCCTTTTTTATATTTGCAGACCTAAAAATACGTTTATTGGCTGAGGGACAGTTTCTTTACAGCGATCCACCTTTATTTAACAAACCTGGAAAGATTTGACCTAAGACAAAAATAATTCCAAAATCTTTCTAAAGAAATTAAGCAAAAATAGTTAAAGTTTGTGTTAAATGTCTTTTTATTCTCTATGACGGTTTCTGTTAACATGTTTAAACCCAGTTGGATTGGATCAGTGTAGAAAGACTTATCAATTAATCATGGAAGCAGCTTGAGGTTTGTGACATTTAACTGGGATTGGTGTAAAGGGTAACTATGATGGGCTGCATACAAGAACCTGCTGCATACAGTCATATTTCCTGACAAGTATGTTTGTTTGTGTCCATGATTGAACAAACATTTATTATCATTTGGGTCAAATGTCTTTTTTTTTTCTGAAAAGCCTCAAGAGAGGTAAAAAATAACTGTCCTTTTGGAAAATGAACTTAAGTTTCAAACCTTTATTTCAGATTTTCCTTCAGTTTTATTGGAAAAGTAGGATGTGGTTCATGTGATTGTTGATATACCAATGCTGAAAATGAAAGACACCTGTGTCTGTGCCATATAGCTGCATGGACACATCTTCAAAGTCGTGGCTGCCGCATCAGAGTCAGTTTGGGTTGGTTGGTCAAGCGGAGGCTTGCTGTGGTGGATCTGGAGTTTTAACCCCAAGTGAGTCAGTTTAGCTGAAAAACCCGACTACTTTTGTCTTTGTTTCTGTCGGCTCTGCGCCGTTTTCTCAGCCTCGTCTACAGTCTGTCGTGGTCCAGTCAGGTTTTTTCTCTGTTATACGTGTTATATGTGCTTCGCGCTGCTGTTGCTCTCTGCTAACCAGTGAAAGGTTTAACTATTTGTTGTTGTTTTTTTTGATTTATTCAAGTTGTGAAGCTTTGAGGCCACTCTTTTGTCTGTTGGAGCCTCTCTCGCCCTGATCCATGCATGCTCCGTCACTACCAGTTTTATTTTGACATCTCCTAGACCTGATGGTGTCAGTTGCTTTGATGCACTTCAAAGTGTTACTTACTCTAATAAAAGTTCCATTCCCTGTTGAAGAAAATGTATACTTTTTGTCCAGCTTGTATGTGCTGCTTTTGCTGGGAGGGAAAGTAATCTGGCCACTTTATTAGGCACAACTGTCCAATTGCTTGTTCATTTCTAATCAACCAGTCATGTGACTGACAGCAGCTCGATGCATTTAGACATGTAGACATGGTCAAGACCATTCAAATCAAGCATCAGAATAGGGAAGATAGGAAGATGAAGTGACTTTGAATGTGGCATGGTTGTTGGTGCCAGACGGGCTGGTCTGAGTACTTCAGAAACTGCTGATCTACTGGGATTTTCACCCACAACCATCTCTAGGGTTTACAGAGAATGGTCAGAAAAAGAGAAAATATCCAGTAAGCTGCAGTTCTGTGGATGGAAATGTCTTGTTGATGTCAGAGATCAGAGCAGAATGAACAGACTGGTTCCAGCTGGTAGAAAGTCAACAGGAATTCAAGAACCTCTGGTTCCAACCGAGGTCTGCAGAAGATCATCTCTGAACGTACAACACATCCAACCTTGATGCAGGTGGGCTACAGCAGCAGAAGACCACATCGGGTGCTGCTCCTATCAGCTAAGAACAGGGAAACTGAAGCTACAATTCACACTGTCTCACCAAAGCTGGACAATAGAAGATGGAAAAATGCTGTCTGGTCTGATGAGTCTCCATTTCTGCTGCCACATTCAGATGGTAGGGTCAGATTTAGGCGTCAACAACATGAAAGCATGGATCCATCCTGCCTTGTATCAACGGTTCAGGCTGGTGATGGTGGTGGTGGTGGTGTCATGGTGTGGGGGATATTTTCTTGGCACTCTTTGGGCCCCTTAGTACCAATATAGCATGGTTCCAGTGCCACAGCCTACCTGAGTCTTGTTGCTGACCGTGTCCATCCCTGTATGACCACAGTGATTCCATCAAGCTGGAATCATCGCGGCCTGGTGTCTTGAACATAGCAACCCCTTATAGCCCAATAGTCATAGACAAATCTGCAGCAACTGTGTGATGCTGTCGTGTCAATATGGACCAAACTCTCTGAGGAATGTTTCCAGAACCTTGTTGAATTTATGCCACCAAGGGTTAAGGCAGTTCTAAAGGCAAAAGGGGGTCCAAGCCGGTACTAGCGAGGTGTTCCAAAGAAAGTGGTGTAGTCTAGAGCTTTATGCTTTAGGGAGGTTTCCAGAGAAAAAAAAATCACCTTATTGTGATGCATTTTAGACAATAGCAGGAGCTTCAGTTTGCTTCTTTGGTTCCAGAATTTCAGTAGCACAATTTTAACATTTACAAGCAGCATTAAAACAAAACAGAAAAAGCATATATATCCATGGAAATGAAGGTAGTTAGATGGAGAGCAGTGCACAAGCTGTGAGTGTGTTCCTATGGTAACTGGGCCACTCTCCTCTTGGCTAGTTCTCACACATAAGCGCTGGAGAAAGACAGGAAAGCTGAAAGACACACGTGATGGATAGAATCTTCAGGTTGCTGCCCTGAAGTCTTTTCCACTCGGAGGGCATTTTCCTTTAAGAAAAGATTGGTTTCAGAGCAGAACTCCAGAAGCCACTGTATTGTTTTGTGAACATATCCTTCAGGTTTGTGGCTGATCGCTGGTTCTTTCCCGTGGCTCCTCGGCGCCCACATTGCCCCCTCTCACTCAACCCCTCCACCCACCCCTCCTTTCAACTCCGTCAGCTCTGCCTTCCCGGTGCCTTTGAGATTTTCCTCATTAAAAGGTTTGTTTCTAAATATAGCATCAAAGTGTCTCTAAATAGAAAACCTCTTTTTTGTTATTGTTGGTTTTGCAAACCGTCCATCTTTTTCGTTCCTGCTATTACAGCGTTATTAACATATTAGTGCAATTTTCCGTCTTCTTGTTTTTATTTTTTTTAATTTTATTAAAGATGATTTTGAAAGGCAAGAGACAATGACAAAAAATAGGAGATTTTTTTTTTTGAGTCTCTCTAAATGAAAGTGTGTTTTTCTGCACAATTGGCATCTCAGATGTCTTTTTTTTTTGTGGTAAATCACAGCTCAGAATAAGACGGTGCCAACCCCCCCCCTGAGGTGATGCTGCCGGCCTGTCAAAGAGCCACGGAGTTGAAGTGGTGAGATTTGGCTCCTGTCAGTCATGCTGCTTGTTTGGACAGTTTTCTTACTAATTAAGTAAACTTTTATTTTCCTGAACTGATGTGGGATTGTAGCTTTTGTGAATTTGGCTGAATTTGTTTTGGAGTGGGAGAGACCTTTAACATTGAAGTACTTGGCTGCTTTTTAGCTTTTAGCTACAACCTGTGGGGTTAATTAATTTCACTCTCACCTGTTTTTTTTTGGTAATATCTGTGGTTCTATTGAGCCAATTTGTCTTACGAGTTTCTCCAAAGCTTTTTTTTCCCCCTTAAAGTCCCCATGCAGATAATCTTCTGATCTATTTTCAGGTAACTCCCGGTGGTCTTTTAGTCATCGTTATGTCGTTTTTAGTCAAAGCAAAAAAAAAAAAAAAAAAAAAAAAGACACATAGAGCAGCAGAAGCTCCTTAGAAATTGACCTCTGAGTTTTGGTTGGGACCATTGATGCGGAAAACCCCCGTCCCCCCTTCCCGTCATCCACAACTGAGCTTTCTGTTAACAAGCTTTCCCACTAGCTTGCAGCCCCTCACACCTCCAGTCTAACATTACAGGTGGACTATTGTTCAGGAATGCCATTTTAATCTTATCTTTTCTTTATGTGTCTTCCACCATTTTCATCAGAGTGGGTCTGTAAGTAACTAGATTTTTGGAGGACTCATTCCTCAGGTGTGCAGCAGGTTTCCACACCTCCACTGTCAGGGGACGTCCATTCCTTTCATTTTATGATGCAAAGGTCTTCTTACAGAAATCTGATGTAGCTTTACACCAGCTGACTTCAGGAATCCAGTACTTCTGCTTTTGCAGTTTATGTTACATTGAAGAAACCAGGTTTAGTTAGTCACCGTTTGTGAGTCACCGTTGTGCTGTCAGATGTTTCCTATAAGGCATAAAAAAAAACCCCCAATATGGTTAACATATTTGTAAAACTGGTTTTTAACGCTGCAAAAAAATCTGATCTTCTTAAAACAAATGTCATCAATGCTTGCAACAATCTCAACACAAGACTTAAATAAACGGCCTATAATTGAACAGAAGAATGCATATATGTAAACTTTATAGGAAATCTAGTCATAAATGAAATTAAAATCAGTAAAGTTTACAACGTAAACACTTTGCATTCTGTTATTCTTCCTGACATGTCAGAAATGCTGTCGATCTCTTTAAAAGGGTTAATAACCGACAAAGGATTTTGTGGATTTTCTGCTGTTCCGTAATTTTTTGTTTTTGAAGTTGCGTTTGTGATGTCAGTAAGCCACAAAGTTAGATTAATAATCAGTTTGCGGTTAATAAAAGGTCTGTTGACTGTTTTGTTAGTGAAGATGCAACAAAGAACGAGTTCCTCTCTGACCTGCAACACTTTATTTTAAACAGAAAGGTAAGGCAGTCAGCGTTCCTTCTACAACCCTAAAAGCAACATTTCATTTTATTTTATTTGTACTCCATATTGTATTAATGAGTAGTTAACACGCAGAAATACAGATTTTACTCTTAATAATTTACATACGATATGATGTCATTCAAACCTGACTGACTCAAATGATAATACAATTTTTATCATGTAAAATACTTTTTGAGTTTTCCGGCATGCTAACTTGTGCTCACAAAACACTGGTTTGTGAAAACAAAATGATGATTTAAGGGAACAATTTCTTCATTTATTTTTTCAGTGTCATGTCCAGGGTTCCGTACTGGGGCTTGTTTTGTCTCAATAATAATTTTTAAACCAAAAAATTGAGAGGTTAATTTCTTAATTAATGTATTTATTGATGTATACTTTTCTTTTCTCTCTATTACTTCAGATGCATTTTTCATCATTTCATTTTCTGACCTTCCCCTCTTTGCAAAAGAAGAAGTAGCTCTGGATTAAATCTAAAAAAAAACAAGATAGATTTTGTTCTTTTCTTATGCCGGGTTTGGCAGAAGTGTGCCAAAGTAAGTCAAATGATTAAGAATTCAATGGATTTAGTGATTTATAGTAATATAAAGAGTTGAGTTGACTTGCTAGCTTGTTCTTTATGCTATCTGAATAATTGTTCATATGTTGCACTAATAGACCAGATTCCTCATGTTTCATGAAGCTACATAAACATCATTGTGCATTTTACGGTAGTGAAGCGTGCAGATATTTATATTGTTGTTATGCTATTATTTCAAGATAAAACATCCGTTCTGGTTTCTGTTTTTAGTTCAATAAATTTCTCCCAAAAGCGTGACTCATCTATGATTTTCTTCTTTATTATGCATTTTTTGGGCGCTGCAACTTAGAGATTTAACCTAAAGATTTAGAACGCTTCTTGTTATTATAAACTCCCATTGTAGACGTTTCATTGAAAGCCCTCCTGCGTGGCTGTTGGTTTTGTCCTGATGAGACTTAGTTTGCTTCAGAACATCACCTCTGACGTATGTTGTACGCATTTGATTCACCAATCATTTTGATTGTAGCTTTGGTCATGATGGCATGTAAATATTTGAAGATAGTCTCTAAATTCCTTACTTTTGGCTTTAAAATAGACGGAAAAGACCAACAGATTTTGAAATTTGTGCTTCTTGAAAAAGTTTCTGTGTGTGTATAAATAGATATGAGAGAGGTTGGGTATGTTTCTCTAACACCCACTCACAATCTTCCTCTTTCTGTCTTCCTCTCTCTGTGCCTCGGTTAGCTAGAGGCTGTTGCCGCCCACACGCTCAGTCCTGACAGCAATTTACATTCAGAGTGGCCCAACAGAACGCATCCATGTCTTTGAAAACATCACACTTTTCCACATCAGCTCATATGACAAGTGATTGTTTTATGAGACAGGTATGTGCAAAAATTGATCGTTCATAATTCAAAAAAGAAAAAGAAAAAATGAAACAGGGAAAGATTTTTTTTCTTTTCAAAGATCCGATCCCTTCATATCTTAAAGCAAAGACACAACATTTGCGGTGTGGCTTAGTGTTTTTCTTAGTCCGTGTGCTGTCGTTTGCCATCATCTTCCAAGATTCAAGTTAAAATCGAAGCCCTTGGAGTTGTTTCCATAGAAACCAAACAATTAGCTGTGATTCAGAATAGAACCTGGAGAGTAGCCTACTTACAGGCTTTAGGAGCAAAGAAATCACAGGATGACAGTGTCTTGATTCTCTGTTTCAAAAGGAAAAAACAGCTCAGAGCAAAGGATAGTTGAAAAAAAAAAAAACGTTACGGCTCTTTATCCACAGGCAAAAATGGAACTGCAGAGTGAAAGCAACATTTAGTACATTTTTAGCTTTATTTGGGCCTTTCCATCCATAAATCTGGCGTATCGTGCTGCATGTTTAGAGTCGTCACGTATTGACGTCACATCTGTGAAGGATGTGACAAAGTGATGTGGCTGGAAGAAAAGAAAAAATATTTTGGCCACACAATTCCTTCATATTTGTCAACTTTTCTAACTTGGAAGAAGAAGAAGAAGAAAATCTGTTCTGGTGCAGAGTTTAAACTCCAAGTTTCTCCGTGTGCATTGACCACCTCCTCTGTGGCCAAACAGAGAAAAGTATCCGCTGTAATTCCCTAAAGATAGTTGCTCATCCTTTCATGGATCCATCACTAAGCTGCAGAGTTTGCTCTTGCCTGAAGTGAGACCTGAGCCACGAGTTCCCAGATGACTCACTGGATTGTCTGTTTCCCTTCCAATATAGCTCTCACATAAAGTTTTGTGCACCACTTTTCGCTGACCTTGGAACACAGCCGCTGATGACGGCAGCTGCTGGTTAGAAACGTCTGCTCACGCAGTCATATTTTTATGTTTTTAGGTGTCTGTTGTCAATGTATTTCCTCGGCTTCTGCTGTTCTGTGGTGGAATCGTATGTATGTATGTTTGCGTTATGCTGATTTCCTTTTCTACAGACAGAAACGTCAAGGTAATATTCTGTCGTACAAGATACTCTCACCAGCTTTTATTTTGACAATAATATTTCATTTGATAAAAAGTGCAGTTTTGTTTGGGTAAAAATGTCTGCAAAAAAGTTAGATCAAATATAAAAATAGTCAGAAATTGTGATATTTTGATCCTAATTTATTTCCTGACTCCTTACTTTGCCTTTTTATTTTTATTTTTTTTACAGACCAATCACGCAGGGCAAGTTTTGCCTCTGTAAGACAGTCAAGCATGGAAACCCCTCCCAATACGACCCCACAGCCCTTCAGGCAGCCTGTGAGTACCACATCCCACCCCCCCACCAAAAAGAAAAAAAAGAAACCGGAGCAGAACTTTTCTATGAGCTCTTTCAAATCACCTTGATGAGCTGTCAAGAATGCTCTGCTGGAGGACGGGGGCGCAGCTAGAGGGTGGGGGGGGGGGGGATCTGCCCCCAAACAGAGAAGCTTTGCCCCCCCCCACAACTTTTTGAGTCAATATTGGCAAAATTGTTGACAAAGATTAAGAAATCATCAATACAAGCTTCTTTAAGCATAATAGCACCTCAGCTAAAAGAGGTGTTTTAGTATTAATAATAATAAAACTGAACATTTTGTTTTATCCTTTCACTCTATTGCCACCCTTCCAAAGTCTTCTGCTCCCCCTCCAGTATAAAGTGTTTCTCTCTCTGCCACTGCTGGAAGTGTGTTGCCATTAAAAGCTATCTGTCTTTGTTTTTTTTTGTTTTTTTTTTGTCTGGGGTTTTGCAGAGTTTTCTTAATCGAAAACTGAAGGGATCCATCAAGAGGGCAAAAAGTCAACCCAAGCTGGACCGGACCAGCAGTTTCAGGCAGATGATTTTGCCTCGATTTCGTAGTGCTGACCAGGAGAGGTAAGGGACTTCTGCCAACCTCCTTCTGTTGGACCAACAACTACTTGTCAGCCTGTAGGTCATCCCACTTAAAAAAACGAGAAGTTTGTAGTGTCAATCAAAGGTAAACAAACAGTGAGAGACAAAATGTTTAAATAAAAAGGATGAAATTGTATGATTTTTGAATAATGTATTTGCATGATGGTGCAGAAAAGAATAATTTATCTCCTACAAATGAGTAAGAATTCAGTCCTTCACTTTGTTACCTGGCTCCTGTTTGAACTCATTATCTGTATAAAGTCACCTTTCCACAACCTCAAGCAGTCAGACTCCAACCTCTCCACCACGACAAAGATCTGTCGAAGGACAACCGGGACATGATTGTTCACCTGAATAAGATTGAAATGATCCTTTCAACTTAGTGAAACAAGATCAGCTGTTGGAACAACTAGAGAAGTGGAGTAAACACAAGATCACTTGGGAGCAATGATGGATGTGGAAACATGTTTCTATGGGGTTGCTTTTATGCAAAGTGCTTATCCATATAAAAGGAACCGATGCTTGGGGTATCTCAAAAACTTCCTTCCATCAGTGAGCGCATCGAGAATGAAACTTGGCTGGATCCCCCAGCATGATGACGACCCCAAACACGCCATCCAGGCGAGGAGCAAGTGGCTATCCAATAGAAAATACATGAAGTGTATTGAAATTGTGTGTCGCCCCAAAACATCACATCTCTTGAGAAGATCTGCATGGAAGGATGGACCAAAATGGCAGCTACAGTGTGAGAAGACCTGCAGGGAACATCTGACCTCTGTTTGTGAAGACCAGCGTTACAGTCCAAAGTGTTGAGCTGAACTTCTGTTGCTTTTCTTTCTGCACCATTATACAAATGAACTATTTCCAAAACAAACAAGGTGATTTCTTGGATTGTATTTTTACTTTCTGTCTCTCACTGCTGAGGTGCGTCTACGAGGAACATTATAGATCTCTCGTTTTCTTTAGAGGGATTCCTTGCAGAATCAGGTGACCGTCGAATACATTTTTTTTTGCAGAATTGGAAGAATTGGAATTGTTTTACTTTTCAACAAAATAAAAGTAATCAGAATCAGTATTCACCATACACAGATGAGGAAAGACTTTCATTCCTTTTTTTCATTTTAAAATCAACACATACCAGATTTATCCGTCAGGAAAACAATGTAGTCATCTACTGTACTTCATTAAAATTCTATTTACAGACTGATGACAATTTGAAAAATAAAAACATTTATCTTTACATTTATGTGTGTGTGATTAGAATATAAATGTTAGTTTGCAAAAACTTAAGTTAGACAAGTTCTTTCATAACGTTTGGGTTCTGAATGAGTCAGTTGATGACTTTTGAATCATGTGACTCAAACTCAGACAAAACATTGATTTAAGGAATCTTGTCTTCAAGAAAATTGAATTCATTAGAATGGATAAAAAAGCAACGAATTAATGTATCAAATCTAAAGTAATGTAATCTAATTTAATCTAATTTAATCTAATTTCATGTAATCTAATGTAATCTAATGTAATGTAATCTAATGTAATGTAATCTAATGTAATGTAATGTAATTTAATCGAATGTAATGTAATCTAATGTAATCGGATCTAATGTAATGCAATGTTATCTAATGTAATTTAATCAAATTATTTAAATTAAATTATGTCAATTAAATCAAATCAATTCACATCAAACTTTATGTATAAAATTTTTTTTTTTTTACTGTAGCAAAAAAGTGCTTTTCAGACTACAATTAGAAATAAAAAATATAAAACACATAAAATCCTCCCAACGCCATGGCCCCAATGAAACTCTACTTTGTGGAGGATCCCCCTAAAGTCAAGACACGGATTAAAAAACATTTTTAAGGGTAAAATTTATAAAAGTAAAGGTAGAGACTAAAAATCAAATAAATAAATTAACTCTAATGGACAGGTAAAAATCACAAAAGTAGACATAAACAGTAACAAAAAACCATTGACCATGAATAAAATGTAAAAAATGTTTCAATAGATAGAAATATAATTTATTATATAATAAACAAATATATTTCAGCTAAAAGGGTAGGTTTTGAGTCCTCATTTAAAACAGTTTCTGTTTTAATGAGCGATTGGTCAAGTCAATGGATAATAAAAGTTCTGTCAGGCCCTCCCACTTTTCATTAAAAAAACATATTAAAAACATGCCTAATTATGCACAAATTTCAGCTAAAATAAACTTTAAACGGTTGTGATATGGGGTAAACTGTGACTTTTCACATGGTGGTCAATTGCTCTCTTCTGAAGTATGCCTCCAGTGGCCATTTAAGGAACTGCAATAATTCTCTTCTTTGGACTGGTCATAATTATAACAGAAATTAAGGACCGAGTGCTTTCTTCAGGGTTGCAGCAGCATCCTGGTCCTCGGTCATCTTGAGTCTATCTATTCTATTTGAATCGTTGGCATTAACGTCCACAAACATGCAGGTCTGGGACTGGATGGTGCCATAACATTAAACACACAATGGTTAACGTTTAGGGTTTCATTGGATATAAGGGAGGAGGGGAGGTAGGGACCAAGGTTGGGTACACTGAAAAGCCTTCATTAAAAAAAAACAACAACAACAGAGCACCTTATATATGGAGTCACACTGGTTGTGCTTATTGATGTCCAAGTTATTTCAAATCTGAGTTTCTATTAATTTGTATTAATTGTAGCACATTAAAAGTTACTTGAATTCCACCTTTTTGCATCCTGATACTTTCGTTGAACTTCAGCAGGTCCTTTGATCGAGTTCATTTGGTCTAAACACTTTGATCCGGTGCTGATTGGATATTTGAGTCAACGCCATGTTGAACAGATGTAACCTATGCTGTCACACCTGTTCCCTCTCTCCAGAGAGACTAAGGTAGGGTTAGTGTTTGCATTTATCACGCCAGTTTGATTTCCTAAATTTTTTTTTTTAATCTGCTGTCGTCAGGCTGCAGTGGCTCGCAGCTCCCTGACAGCTTCTCCTTATTGTGCATTCTGTTCAGAGGTCACATCCCAGTGGAATCTGGCTGGCGTTGTGATCCAAATTTTATGCTGTCCTCACAAAATCCAGTCACGATGCACATTTGGGAGATACAAAGATGTTGAAAGTAAAAATGTAGTGCTGACAGCACAGTTTCCTGACGAAGCAAGAGATGCGTTAGAGACACTTTTTAGGCCGGATGAGGATGTGCGGTGCTCATGGAGGTGGAAAAAGTCATTCAGCAGAGGCTCAAGAAAAGATTTTGCAAGTGTTACAGCAGCCTGAGTTGATTCTGAGGGGCAGCATTGAAGTGATGTTGGGGTTGAAAGACTGCCTTGATCAGGTCGCCTCTAACCGCTGCCTTCACAGCCTGCTCCGAGTTCTGCCCACACATGCTTAATTCCCTCTGTAGTGTTAAGTTGACTTTGCCATAAACCCACAGCATCCAAATTCACACGCTAGCTTTCCAGTGCAGCTGCTCTACCTCTGCTGCCAAGTCGCTTGATTTACCAGTTTATGTTCTGCGATCTGCACAACCTGAGATTCAGCTTCCAAAGAATTATTACCATCAGCATGGATAGCCGCTTTGCATTTATTTAGCCTTCATGTCAGATGAAATGAGAATATGTTATACTAGAATAGACCGCTTTCAGGATTTAGGAGTGGAGAAGATGGAACAGCTGTTTGTCCTGAACTCAACCCAATCATACACCTGTGGGATCAGCCTGGGTGTGCCGTTCACTGTGACCAGTTTATGACTTGAATAACTTGCACTACAGAAAAAATATTGTGGAAAAAGTCATGAAGAACAGGTTTAGAAAAAGATAGAAGGTCATGAACGATTGTTCTGATGAACAGAATGACTGAGTAACAGCTGCTTACTTCTCTATAGAATTCAATGGGGTTTTGGCTTCTTGGAACCAGTTGGTACTTCCTGTTTGGAACGCCAAGGGGGAGGGGTCACTCAGTCAATGGAGTCATCCTTCAACCATGTTGGACGAGGGAAGCATATGTGTCTCATAATTCAAAATAAAAGTCAATAGCAGAATTGCTTTATCATTTAACAAAATAAAGCTGCGTCCATTGACCTAAAAAGTAAACTCAAATGCCAAACGGCTTTTTATTTTTCCTTCTTCAATGTCGTGGCCCTGCCTGCCCCCTGGAAATGCTGACTGGAAAGGAATTTTGCAACAGTTTTTGCGCTGTGGATGTGGAAACAATAATGCAATCTTTGCATTATTGTTTTTATTACATCACAGAATGAGTGGTGTTGAAGTAGAAAATGAAAAAGCATTTTGATGCTTTGATTGGATTTGTCGTTTGATGCAGTTACATTGTAAAAATGAAAAAGCATTTTTGTTAATCCATTTTAATTGTCAAATGAGATATTTCTAATTGAATTTAGCTACACATTTACTAAAAAAATTTTTTGAAAATGAAATGTCAAATACCATTTTCTTTATCATTTTAACTTAGTGACAGATTAAGCGGTGTTGAAGAAGAAAAAGAAAAAGCTGATTGATTTGTAATTTATTTTTGAGTCAACAAACACAACGTCATTGTTAAAATGAAAAAGTAATTCCGCTATTAACTTTTATTCTGAATTATGAGACATATGCTTCCATACTCCTTCTGAGGAGTCAGAAAACAATGGTTGAAGGATGACTCCATTGACTGTTCAACTTTAGTTTTGAAGCACTTCTCCTGTTGCAGAACACCTCAAAGTGCTTTACATACTATAAATAAATACAACAGGGAAAATAATAGCCTAAATAAATCTCACTCAACACACACGCACATCATACAGAAGCAAACAATGCATGAAATCCATGAAGACATCAGGAAGTGTAAAATCTACCTCATAGCCAAGCTAAAATTGTAAAGATTAGGTTTATTTTTAAAAACCTCCACAGTAGATGAAGCCCTTACATCCTTACCCCTTGTGCTATCCTAGGCATTTTAACATTGGGAGTTGGGTCATCTAGACCCACTAGACAGTGCGCTGAACCTTTTTTCTTCAATGATTTGTGATCTTCACTGGTGTCCATGGATTACATGAAATCCTCTCCACCTTTATCCACCTTTGTCATGGTAGGTATAACATGTCAATGGAAGGGTGGGGTCATTTTGACCCCATAGCACTAGGGTTACGCAGGCAGGTTGTTTCACAGGCGAGCTCCACTGTGCTGGAGACTGACCTCACAGTGGGTTCCTCTTCTAACCATGAGGACCACCAGCAGACCTGCACCTCTGGACCTGAGGACTCTGAGAGGGTTTTGAACTGAAAGCCATTCTGAATGAAGAAAGAAGGTCTGAAAAAGGTGTTCCCGTGTGTTAGGTTCTTCTACGTGTAGCTGAGGTTCCTGCTTGTGAAAGACTCACTCTGATCATCTTTTGATGTATTTTAAAAGTGTTCCCAGTGGTCTTTTAATTCTGATTATGCCCGGACATTGCTTCTGTAGATAGGTAGTTGTTCCTTGGAAATTCTGTTTCTTTAAAACTCTGATAATTATTCCAGCAAGCAGATCATAAATAAAGTTCTGCTGACAGAAGAGACTTATTACATCATCCTGCACTTCTCTGCTCATCCCTACAGATGTATTTGTCTTAAAAATGTGGCACCATTTAAATGTTACCAAGTTGTTTATGACAATATAAAATGTATTGCCAAGAAGCGCCGTTGAAAGAAAGAAATGATCAACCCGACGCGATAAATCCTCCCGTTTTGTGTTTGGGTCTAAGCAGGCTACCTACAGCTTCATTTGAGCCTCATTGTTTGCGCTTTAGCCCTGAAGGACAGGCGTCTGTTCCTTGGCTGATAACACCGTCTGCGCTCCAGATCACCATAATGAGGTTTCTAGCTGTATTTTTCAGCTTGTAAGGTGACCTTGTTTTACCTTTGTTCATCTTTTGCTTCCAATTTCACCACGTTTCTGTTCCTAGACGGTGCTGCTCTCCTCGAAAGGTTACATCCTGATGAAGAGTAGCCCCGCCCCCTCCTCTTTGTCTTTATTCTGTGTTTTTGGAGACAGCTTATCTTACTTGTTGGGAAGACTAAATTCAGTCTTAAAGGGTTTGTTATTGGCGACCTGTTCAGGGTGCCTTCTCCCAACAGTAAGTAGGATAGGCTCCAGCAGCCCAGTGAATGTTCAGTGTAGCCTTCCCACTGAAAGGGACACAATAAGAAAAAAATAGAAAAAAATCCAATAAAAGCTTCTGAAACTAAAGTAAAATAAAGTTTTTTTATAGCAACTTTTCATGTCATTTCTGTTCTATTGTTTAATTCATTAAAATTGAAAATGTGGAAATGAACCTGTTTACAATTTATAAGGTGTGGATTTGTATTTTTTTCTCTTCAGGACACGGTTGATGCAAAGTTTCAAAGAATCCCACTCCCACGAGTCCCTTCTTTCCCCAAGCAGTGCTGCAGAAGCTCTGGATCTAGTTCTGGATGAGGATGCCATAATCAAGCCGGTCCACTCCAGTATTTTAGGTCAAGAGTACTGCTTTGAGGTTAGTGTATCACCATTTTCCAATCCTTCACTGCTTCATGTTTTTCATTTAATCTTGAGAAATAATTGCAGGAGTTTGGTTTAACATTCATTTTGCGTATGTCGCATGGAAGAAAAGTGGTCAAACGTGAATAAACCAGGAAAAAGTGAGAGGGGTTGTGGTCTTTAGGTGAACTTTTACAGATGTATCATGAATGACCCATGTTAAAACCACGGAAGACGTACAAATAAAGCACACTGAGAAGATGCAAATCAGTGTAAAAGTCAAGTCTGGTCCAAAATTTGTGCATCAATTATGTTATTTGAACGTGATATAATAAAATCGTGTATATAAAAGTTATACATCGGTGGTTTATGCATGAGAAGTCCGTTAGACATATGTGGAAAGACACAAATTTACGAATGCATCTGGCAAAAGTCGCGCACAATTGGGGAAGATTTGCATAATAACTATGTATAAACTAAAAAATATGCATAAACTGTGTAATTCTTAACTGACCAAAACTTTTGAAAAGCTCAAACCTGAATTGGACGAAACCCTCTGTGCACATCGACGAGCGCAAGAAACACATGAATGACGTATTTGACGCACGTGAAATGTCATACATGGAAAACGCAAAGAATGTATGAGTGTGTGACACGGCCTTTAACATTAAAATGGTCAATTTTTACGTTTTGTTCTTTTTTTTCTTTGGGGAAAAATCACATTAGTTTGAACTCTTCTAAAACTGTTGCTTTTACCCGCTGAAGACTTAAAAAATACAAATTACGCTTTACAGGTTAAACACATATTTCTGCCTGAAATGGGCATCTGAGAAGATTTTATAGATACACTTGCTAACCTGATCTGTAAATAAATGTACTGAGACAGAAATTAAGGGATATTGGAAAAAAGGTTTTATGTTTTAGCAAAAAATGAAGAAAAATAAAAAATAAATATAATTTATTTGTGCCTTTTTTCAATGATAAAGGTCAGATTTAGTTTATCTCTTGATCTCTTTGGGCAGACCAGATCCTACTGAGAACTATTGACGTTTTTTAGGCTGAACCTACATTTTCTTTTGCTTGATCTCTGGAATGTTTGTGATTCTTTGCTTTAAAACTGAATTGTGAAGCTGTCTGCGTCCACTTCCTGTCCCACAGCTATTTGTTGACTGAACCAGCGCTCTGACTCCAATCTCACACTGGAGCTACTTTTAAGGAAAGCAGCCTCGAGACGTTTAACTTCTGCTGTTGATGTCTTTGAAATGTTCCACCTGCTTGGTTGGTCTTTTTAGGCCTCTTTCTTTCTCCTCCACCCTGGCGTTTGAAGTGCACCATCAAAGATAATAAAGAACTGATGCCACCTCTGTCACACCTTTGTAACCATGTGAGAATGAGAGCAGTTTCAACCAGAATTACCATATATGGAGATATTAAGATGTCTGCTGTCACACACAAAAAAAGGACTTAATTGTCTCTCCCTAAACTAGATCACATTTAAAAAAGCAAAACAGATGATCAAAAAGCAATTACTTCTGGTTTTTGAAACGTTTTATTTTACTTTGTTTTCATTATTTGTCTGGAATTTTGTTTTGTTTTTTTAAAAGTAATTTTGTTTTTCAAATGCTTTTCTTTTTTATTTGTTGAGGTGATCTTGAAAATGTTTTTGCCTTGAGGGGCTTGTTGCTGGGATTTGCACTTCAGGGCCACAAGCTGCAGGTGACATTGTTCACTTTAATGACGATTCATAATCGTATTTCGGGCAGATGACTCGTAGCAGTGTTTACAGCTTACCCTAGGGCGGTTCAGTCAATTAATGCACCTGCTCAGCGTCCTATTTAAGCCCAGGTGCGCAGGCGCTCATTCTTTCTTACCTTCAGCGCTCATTCTTCGCCGTTCCCGGTGCTCGCGGATCCGGCGGATCTCCTTTTCTTCGACGTCTTGCTGTTTCCCCCCGTCCTTTGGATGGATGATCCCCGTTTCTGATGTGGGTTTTCCGTTTTCGCCGCGTTTGCTCCTTTTTGCGGATCTCGCCGGGCGGCTAACGGCGCCCAGCGCGTTCGTTTCGCCGCGGTCGCGGGCATCTGCAGGGGGTGCGCTTTCCGCGGTGTTCGGGTTGTCCGTGGGCCCGGATCTGGAGCTGTCCGGGTTTATCGTCTGCCGTGGTCGGACGGTCTTCTAAGGTGAGCGGCGTGCGCATTTTCCTGTGTAGTTTTCTGGGCTGAGTCTTGTTTTGTTTACTTCCGTGTATGGTGACGTCGCGCCCCTAAGGACCCTGGGAATTGTAGTTTTTGTGACTCGTGGTTTGTTCATGGGGCCTTTCTGATTTATTTTCTGCTGTTATTCTGCGTCGTCCGATTATTGTTTCAGGAGTTGTGGGGTCTTTTCTGTGGTTGTGACGGCTGGCGGTCCTCGTCTGGCCTGGTTTCTCATACTGGCTGACTTAATTGCGGTTTTTGCATTTTCTTTGTTGCTGTTTTGTTCTTTAGGTGCTGAAGGTGACTCTTGACTATCTTTGATTAGATGCTGGCTTTATTATTATGGCGGTTCTTCTGTTTATTTTCTTCGTTGTTGTAGCTGCTGGTTAGTCTGAATGTGAATTGGTCTCTCTTGGACCTGTCTCTCCTCTGTGGACAAATTCCTTATGCTTGGTCTCTTTATGTAGCGTCTTTGGCTCATTTTAATCACTCGTTCGTTGCCCCCGCACGTTCTGCATCTGGTTCTGCTTCGCCTGTTTTTTCCCCGCTCTGTGTACCCAGTGGGTTCTGCCCTGGTTCGGGGACTTGCGTCGGCCGCATTAGCGTGTCAGTCTCGTCGCTGCCTTTTTTCTCGGCTGGACAGTTAATTTGTTATTCTCTCTCTGGTTTGGTCTGGAGGTTTGTGGGGGCTGTGTGATGGCTTTTTCCGGGGCATCGTTTCAAAGCCACCACTGAGGGTGGCCCCTTCGACGTGTTCAGGTTCTCGTGACGTGATCTGGACCCGTTGGCGCCTCACAGTTCATCTTTCTGGGCATCAGTGGCTAGTTCCTCATGCGCCTTCAGGATTAGTGTATATTTTCTTCAGCTGCCCATGCTGTCTCCGCGATTTTCTTCCGAGCACAATATAAGGCTGAGGATGTCTTATCGCTGAGGTTCTCCCTGTTCTGCCTATATGCCTCTCGGCGTCTTTTGGCATTCAGTTGGCGCTCGACACGTTTGCCGGTTTACTTTTCAGCTGCCGTGGCAGTCCTCATACTTTCCAAATTCTTGGCAGAAGATCTGTAATGTTTATTTGTAGGCGATGGGTCCCCCTCATTTTGCGAGTTATTGATGGTTTCTCAGTAGCCGAATTTCCTCTGTATCCCTGGTCTTTTGGATATCTGTGGGGGGGGGGGGGGGGGGGGGTCTTTTCAAATCTGGGTTCCGCGTTGTCTATACTGTATGGTCCTCCACCCTTCCGGATTTATTTTTCTTCTACGGCTCGGATGGTTCATTGCTGCTTGTCTCTCCCCATTATGTCATCTTTGGCTTTTTGTGCAGCG
This sequence comes from Oryzias curvinotus, assembly GCA_023969325.1. Taxonomy (NCBI): domain Eukaryota; kingdom Metazoa; phylum Chordata; class Actinopteri; order Beloniformes; family Adrianichthyidae; genus Oryzias; species Oryzias curvinotus. The sequence goes on from CM043716.1 coordinate 23,585,978, forward strand.
TGTTGTTTATTCATTGTTTGGTTTGAATATGATTTGTCGATGATTGGGCCACCTGACATTTGCTGTGGCTTTGGTCCTATGGTCATCCGTTCATCTTGTGTTCTTGTTCTGGGTAGTTCCGTCCTGGGCCCTGTGTTCCTGTTCTGGATTTCGTGTCTTGCGTTTGTTCCTTCCCTCTCTATGCTTGACATAGTTATGTTATGATGCCTGTCGTGTCTTCAGGCTCCCTCCACTTGTTCTTCTGAGGCTGTGCCTTCTGGTTTGGGGGAAAAGGATTTAAGAAGAGTGGTTTGTGTTTGTCCGGCCGCCAGAATCTACAGCTCTGACGATTTATAAGGTGTCGTCCGGTTATTTCATCCTTGGAGATTGTATTAAGGCTGTTTCAATAGTGAATGATAGTATTGTGTCATCGGTTGACTTGGTTAATGTTTAAATACCACCTTGAGCAATTTCTACCCTGACCGTAGGAGTATATCACTTGTGCTCTCAAGCTTGGTTCAAGAGTTAAATCTTGTGTTCACAAGTCAGTCTTCTATCTGCCTTGCTTAAGCAGATGACAGTCTGCTAGATGCTACCCCATTAGTGGCTTGTTATACTCCGCCTCTAAATGCTTAAGGTTCAGTCTAGGAAAGAATGCTATCAAAACCTATGGTCCCTCATGGCTCTTAAGTTCTCTTTTTTCAGTATCCAGACGCCCTTGGCTAATTACAATTTCAGTGGCCTGTACTTGTTGTCCACCAATTTGAGGACCACTAATATCAAGTACAAAGCATCAAATCCAGCCAAGCTGTAATCCTTTGCTACGTGGGATGTTGATCTTCCTCATCTACAATCTCCTCGGCTGCTCTTCCCATCACCTACTCCTCGATGGCCTCCTGAAGGTGCGTCCCTCTGAAACTGTCAAAGGTTACTTTTCTTATCTTTGGAATATATAAAAATTTGGTGTTAAGACTTTGTGCAGGTTATATAGTTCACTATCATTTCACTGATGGAATTTATAATTATGATGGTTTCTAGGGTGCGATAAATACACAATGGGTCTTTACCTTAACTATCTACTAAATTTCACTTCTCAGATTTGTTCTTTAAAAGCACTGTTATTTCATTTATCTCAAGCTTTTTGAAACTGATCAGTTTCTGGGTTATTTATATATTCTTGTCAAGACTAATACTGCTTTGTTTTATCTACGCACCACATCCTGAGCCTGCGAACCGCTACGCCCCGATCAGCTTCTCCGTTTCCAGGAAGTGATGTCACCCCTGCATTCCTTGATCTGGTCTTGCAACGATGACTGCTCGACGCACCTATTGCTGCACTGAAAGTGACGGGGCGGTGGACCTCCTCTGCATTCTAATGACACTTCTGACTGAATTAATCAATCAATGTCAACAGCATAATGAATGTAAATTCTTCGATTATAGATGTTAAAAGAAAATTATAGCCAGGTGGAAGCCTCAAAAAATTAGGATGTTCTAAGTTGTATCATAGTATGCGCTGGAGCTCGAATTTGGTTCTTAAGCCAATTTTGTAGCATGCCAATGAAGCATAGTAATTATGGGCGTTGAACTCGTTCTTAATATTTGGTTGGGATCTCAATTAAATGATGTTCCTTGAGCGCTTATAATTGGTATGCCGAATGGAGAAAAAATTATGGCTACTAGGCTCGTTCGTTGTCTGTCGTTGGGAGCTTCGAAATAATGGATGTACTTAAGCTCGTGTATTTATAGTTGCCACAATGGCAGAAGTTATGGCCATCAAGCTTGTTGTTGGTTTAATAGAAGTTCAAATAATGGCTGTTCAGCATGTCTAATACGCCATCAAAGCTTTGGATTGGATGTAAGTTAGTGTATCATACGGGTTGTTAGGCGGTTTAAATTATAGTTCTGCACAGCGTTTTGTTTTGGGGAAGTGAGCTTATGTTCTAAGATCAGGTATGAGTAATTTTATGTTGGCTCCCCTTTTATTTCTTTCCCTCTCTCTTTCAGATAGTATGTTCCTCTAGTGGTTTCCACGAACGGGAGCGACCCTACGGTCAATGGTGCCGGGTCACACATAGCAGATCCACTAGATAGCATGTTCCCTTCGAGGCGCTGTACTCGAACGGGGGCGGCCCAAACGGTCAATGGTGCCGGGTCACACATAGCAGATCCACTAGATAGCATGTTCCCTTCGAGGCGCTGTACTCGAACGGGGGCGGCCCAAACGGTCAATGGTGCCGGGTCACACATAGCAGATCCACTAGATAGCATGTTCCCTTCGTGGCGCTGTACTCGAACGGGGGCGGCCCAAACGGTCAATGGTGCCGGGTCACACATAGCAGATCCACTAGATAGCATGTTCCCTTCGTGGCGCTGTACTCGAATGGGGGCGGCCCAAACGGTCAATGGTGCCGGGTCACACATAGCAGTCATACTGAGAAATGAAATGGAAATGGAATGCTGCCGAAAACACACCCCATTTTATTACACACTGATTATACATACACATTTTTTCTTCTTCTGGATAATTAAGTGTTGGGGGTTTTTGTTACCCGAAAGTTTTATGGAAATCTCTCATGGAATTGAACAGGAGCCTTATGCCAAACCAAAAGATGTGAATGCCAACTAAAGTATGTGGAAAATGTCAAATAAATATTTCTTACTGCAGGAGTTGTCTGACTGAAATGACGATTCATAATCGTATTTCGGGCAGATGACTCGTAGCAGTGTTTACAGCTAATACCCTAGGGCGGTTCAGTCAATTAATGCACCTGCTCAGCGTCCTATTTAAGCCCAGGTGCGCAGGCGCTCATTCTTTCTTACCTTCAGCGCTCATTCTTCGCCCCACCCTCCTCCCCGGCTTCCACCTGTGGGCTCCGTAAGGGGGGTTTTTGTTACCCGAAAGTTTTATGGAAATCTCTCATGGAATTGAACAGGAGCCTTATGCCAAACCAAAAGATGTGAATGCCAACTAAAGTATGTGGAAAATGTCAAATAAATATTTCTTACTGCAGGAGTTGTCTGACTGAAATAATATAACACTGGTATTTTCAGTCTGTGAAAATTATTATTCATGCAGGTCATATCATCACAAGATTTCTGTTCTTGGAAGCAACAGGAGAACATGAAGTCCTTTCGTAGATTAGCACCTGAACATAGTCTAGATCAGTGTTTTTCAACCAGTGTGCCGCGGCACACTAATGTACCGTGGGAGATGGTCAAGTGTGCCGTGGGAAATTACCAATTTTCACTGATCTAAAAACCTTTACCATCTCCAGGATTTCAGCTCTTTGTTCATCCAAACAGGCCCTGATAAAACACTGAGTAGTTAGGAATATGAAAGATCATAAAATACTTTTTTCTTTGTGTTTATTTTATTTTATTAAAGACATTTTGATAAGAATGACGGTACCGCGATTTAGCCACAGCTTCAGCTGTTTTTGGAAAAGTCCCGCCCCTTTAACTGTCTCCACCAATCATTCTTGGGGGGCTTAATCACACGTCATCAGTCTGACCAATCAGAAGTGGTTAAAGTCTTAACTTCCTTGTTCCAATTAAGCTTGTAAAGTCTCTCAATTTCAACAAAAATACCAGCTAAAGCTTGTCTTTAGCGGTGTAGCTTTCCACAGAATCCGGTGTCAGACCGTGGAACAAGTAAATAAAACAATGACGCTAAGAGACGTGAGTCAGTTTTAGCACTACATCTCCCAAGATGCTCTGGGTTAAAGTGATAGGGTCTCTGCGTAAAATGAGTCTTCCCTGTTACACGTCTTGAAACCACAACGACACATCAAACAGTTTTTAAATCTTATTGATGAAATCAGAGGTCAACAGTTTAATTCTCCTTCAAGGTTTGTGCTTATTAACAGCCAAACATCCCAGAGTTTGGTCCAAGTCATTTTTCCAACTGAAACACTTTTCTAATAACGTCTGGATTGAAGAACAAATTCGCTTTCAGTCACTTTTGAAAATGTAAAAGTAAAGCTTAGATAGAAGTAATAACAACATTTAAGAAACAGGATTAAGTTGAAGTGGCCAACAGACACAATTAAACTAAATTAAAACAATCAAAATCATATAAAAAAAATTTGGGTAATTTTGTTAAAGTTTTCAAAGACTTCAGCTTTGATTAAGACAAAAGAAAAACTAATAAAACTTCAACATGTTCACTTTTTGTGTAGCAACAGAAAACATAAATATAGTGTTAGTTTTTTTGTGTGTAAAATTTATCAAACATATTGTGATGATATTGTTAAAAAAAATACAGTCGCCTTTGCACCAACATTTAAAAAGATATTTAAAAATAAATCACTATTTAGGAAGAAAATATTTGTTTTTTGTGAGGTTGCATGCAATTGTATGTTAATAAACTAGAAGAAAAAACAACTACCAGGGTAAAATTAAAAATAATGAAAATTATTGCTGAAAACTAATGTAACTTTTATTACATCTTTTAGAATAAACAGCTGCAACTTCCAGCTTTTTCTGCCACAATTATCATAAAAATGCACATGAGGTTGCTGAGGGACAGTACATCAATGAGTTTCTCCTTGTTTCATTTTTGGATGCTGGTGTGCCGCCGGATTTCTGTCAAGGATTAAAATGTGCCTTGGCTCAAAAAAGGTTTAAAAACACTGGTCAAAATGAACCATTTTTATAAAAAAAAAAAAAAACAACTGTGCAAATATGTGAATTTATTTTTATAAGCTGGTTTTGTCTGCAGGTAACAACCAATTCAGGGACAAAGTGTTTTGCCTGCCGATCCGCTTCAGAAAGAGACAAATGGATTGAAAATCTGCAGCGAGCGGTCAAACCGAACAAGGTAACCTCGGTGCAGATGTTATTTTTACCCCTTTAATAGTAAAATTGATTCCAAAATAGTAATGTTGCCATAAGTCCCACTCCGAACATCTTTTGATCAATTATAAAAGTGTTCCCAGTGGTCTTTTCATCATATTTATGACATTTTAACCAAAATCCAAAAACCTGCGTCGTTTTTTAGGACATAGTTTCTGCAAAGCAGCAGTAGTTCAGTAAATATTAACCCTGGAATAAAAAAAAGAAAAAAAAAATTTAAGGTAACCTCTGAGTTGTGGGCGGGACTGTTGGTGCGGAATAACCCCGCCCCCTCTTCCTGTTCCCGTTCTTTAGAGGTTGGAGCTTGTGGTTCTTCCATCGTATTTTCTACGTCACAAACAACAACATTTTGTTGTGATTCACAGAAGCTTAATTTTTTTTAAATAAATATCTTCCATCATCAGTAAAAATGCCACAGGAACATGTTAAAAGCGCCATTTTCCTCTGATAGTGGCGGCAGTGGCTCAGGCGGTTGAGCGGGTCGTCCAATGATCGAAGGGTCGGCGGTTCAATCCCTGCTCCCCCCAGCCAAAACTATCGATGTGTCCTTGGGCAAGACACTTCACCCTCCTTGCCTCCAGTGTGGCTCCACTGGAGTGTGTGAATGTGCATGGATGATCCCGGTGATGGTCAGAGGGGCCGTAGGCGCGAACTGGCAGCCACGCCTCTGTCAGTCTGCCCCAGGGCAGCTGTGGCTACAACAGTAGCCACCATCACCAAGAATGAATGAGGAGTGAATGAATAATGGACACATTGTAAGCGCTTTGAGCGTCTGGAAAAGGGCAGATAAATGTAATCCATTATTATAGTATGATCACTGTTACACTTTCAGGATAACAGCCGACGGGTGGATAATGTGCTCAAGTTGTGGATCATTGAGGCTCGAGATCTTCCAGCTAAGAAGCGCTACTATTGTGAGCTGTGTCTGGATGACATGCTGTATGCACGCACAACCAGCAAACCCCGCACCGACACCGTCTTCTGGGGGGAGCATTTCGAGTTCAACAATCTACCCACCATTCGTAGCCTTCGTTTGCACCTCTACAAGGAAACAGACAAGAAAAGGCGTAAGGTGAGTGAACCGATAAAAAAAAGTAAGACAAAAAGGTTGTCAAAGAAAGAACGTCTCTGTGTTCTGCTCTTTAGGAGAAAAGCACATACATTGGGCTCGTCAGCATCCCCATATCCAGCATCACAGGGCGACAGTTTGTGGAGCAGTGGTACCCAGTGATACAGTCCAGTGTTCTGGCCAAAGGTGGCGGTGTGGGAAGTACCAAAGTCATCAACGCTTCACTGCGCATAAAGTCTCGCTACCAGACGATGAACATCCTCCCGATGGAGTTATACAAGGAATTCGCTGAATACATCACCAACAACTACCGAACACTGTGTGCCGTCCTGGAGCCGCTGCTGAGCGTGAAGAGTAAAGAGGAGGTGGCGTTCGCTCTGGTGCACATCCTGCAAAGCACAGGGAAGACAAAGGTAGTGTACTGCAGCGTGTGTGCGGTTGCAGTAGTTTCCTTTGTGTGGCCTTCAGTGACCTGGAAGTGCGATCTCCTCTCAGGAGTTCCTGTCAGACATGGCCATGTGTGAGGTGGATCGATTCATGGACCGTGAACACTTGATCTTTCGGGAGAACACGCTCGCTACGAAGGCTGTGGAAGAGTACCTCAAACTAATAGGCCACAGATACCTCAAGGAAGCTATAGGTAAGACACCGTGTCCACTCCAGATATATTACCGTTTCATTTCACCATCTGGGGTATTTATACAACAGAGTATCAGAGCCACCATGAAGATGATATAAATACATTTACCAGTATAAAGTCATAAATTTATGAGAAAGAATGTATAATCCAACATGAAATGTATGACTTTAATCTCGTAAGATGTCAACTGGAAACTGGAAATTATTCTTTCTTATTGTAAAATATCAACTTTTTTTACTCATATTTCGGAGTTTTTTCTCTTAAACTTTTGACTTTTTTGGTCATCATTTTACAACTTTGTTCTTGTAAAATTCTGATCTATTTCTTATAATTTCACAACTTTCTTCTTTATTTGCTGTTTTCATTTTATGGTGGCTCTAATACTCTGTCTTAGAGGTAAGATCTTAGGCCCGAGCCCGAGTCAGAACCCGACCCGACCCGAATTTCGGGTCGGGTCGGGTTCTAAATGACAGTCATTACGTTCGGGTCGGTTCGGGCCGGGCTTCTCTCTCGCTGACTTTTTTAATAAATATATTGTAATGTCTGCAAAGAAGCTCCTTAGGCGGCGGTTGTCAAACAGCTCTTTAGTAATCCTGTCTGTCAGAACGGTTACCGCACGAACCGAAAGGCACAGCCAGCTTCTTCTAACTCAGAGGGAGAACGTTCCCCTAACGCACACACACACACAGGTGGACCCCGCCCCCTCCCACCAGTCACCAGCCCACCGTTGATTGACATACACTGTGGTCCAGCAACTGGCAGAACGAGGGGGGGCGCCGGCCACCCGCAGCGTGTCGTGAACGTAATCTTCCCTCCCCAAGTCCGCATCTATTTTGTTTAGGTATCCCCGATATGGAGCAGCAGGAAGTCAAGGATAAACTTCAGACAGGGAAACTGAAAAGGCAAACGCGCACCGCTGCGCCTGCAGCATTTCCCGCGTAATGAAGCGAGTGCTTATCATCCAGATCTCTCTGTCACTCTCTCTGTCTGGCCTCTTCTTCTGTGTTCCAGCGTTATTTCGTTGATCAAATGCATTTGTCATGGAGGGAGGAACCTTTGCGCAGAGCTTCCAGCTGAACTCTATGCCACAACAGCAGCTTATACGCGCGCGGCTGCAGCGACCACTCTCTGTTTGAAAGACCATAACTTTCATGATCATAAAAATATGTAGATTATTTTACCTTAAAGAAATCTGGCGATTTTTTTCTGCCAAAAATCCTATGGGTTAAATTGAAATTTCGGGTTTGCTTCGGACTCGGTCCTGCAAATCAAGTTAATTGGTCGGGTTCGGTCCGAGTTCGGCTTTAATGCCCGCGGGCCTGTGTCGGGTCGGGCCGGATTTTTTAGGCCCGATCTTACCTCTACTCTGTCTGTCGTAAATTGATTTTTGAATGAATTAAAGTTCATTTTAATGGTTGAATAAAGCATTGTTCATGTAAATCACAGTTTTGTTTCTTGTATAGAGGCTACACTAAATTACAAAAATGGTTGTGATGTTATTCTGTCCCACAGCAATCCCCGACTGCAAGGACCACATTATATATTCAATTCAATTTCATTTCTATAGCACAAATTACAACATAGTTTTCTCAATGGGCTTCATACCGGTAGTTGTATAATCGTATGTATTATAGGTAATTGCTAAACTAAACTATCACTGAAACAGATTTAATAGTATTCTACATGTTGGATGGTGATTTAAATTGTTTGATGATAGAAATATAGATGATAGAAGTGATTACAGTTTATTCGTCTCCTTTATTTTCCATCACTGAGGGCTGGGTTTCTGGTTGCCGAGGAACATGAGAATTTGTAAGTCATGGATTGTCATGAAAATGGATACGTTGGTCCAAAGGAAGCAAAAGGTCCAATCGTTGCTATGGTCCATCACCTTCCCCCATTTTGACTCAGAATGTCATTTTGATGCCGTTCACTTACATTGTGTAAATAAAGCTTTTTCAATTCTAAAAATAATTCCTTCCACATTTTGTAAAGAACCTTGTGGTTCAGATAAATAAGGCTCAAGTTGCAGACGCCTATTTTTCAAACCCAATGTTTCATTTAAAAAAAGTTCAATCATAAAAAATACTTTGTATGAAATTGATGATTACAATTAGTTAAACTTTTGTTAATCCTTTGCTTAGCATGGGTAGGTGGATTCTGTTTGTTTTGGTCCAATAATTTGTGGACTTTGTTCTCCATCTTTAGGTGACTTCATTCGAGCCTTATATGAGTCTGAGGAGAATTGTGAGGTGGACCCCATGCGTGTCCCCCCATCCGTCCTCGCCGACCATCAAGCCAACCTTCGCATGTGCTGCGAGCTCTTACTCTGCAAAATCATTAACTCCCTCTGGTCAGTGATGCTCAATCCTAAATCTGCCCCTTTCTTTTTTTTAAATTCACTTCCATCAGATTATAGTTGTATGTTCTTTAAAGCTGGTATTACAGGGAATTGTTCAAAGCATTTTTGAGCTGGTTTTGACAGTTCTTGTGATAAAATAAAATAAAATAAAAAATGTGTGTTTCAGCATCTTCCCCCGGGAGCTGAAGGAAGTCTTTGCTTCTTGGAGAGCCAGATGTGCTGAGCGTGGAAGAGAGGATCTTGCTGACAGCCTCATCAGCTCCTCCCTGTTTCTGCGTTTCATGTGCCCAGCCATCATGTCACCCTCCCTGTTCAGCCTGATGCAGGAGTACCCGGCGGAACGCACGTCTCGCACGCTCACGCTCATCGCCAGGGTGATGCAGAACCTGGCCAGCTTCAGCAAGTACGCTTTTAAGCTTTGCTGTCCGCTTGTAGCTCTTTCAGTAGAAAATGAGCCTGGCTTACATTAAAATGCTCAGTTATGCAAACGAATAATATCAGCTCTGGCACATTTAACATTTAATGTTAGATTTTAAGCTAAGAAGGATTTAGATAATCAAATTTAAAACTTTCTTGATCAGATCATTTAATATTTTAAATTTTTATTACCTAGAAGCACTTACAAGGTAAGGCGAAAACTGAAATAAATATGCATTCTGAAGGTGTCAAATCACAGAAAATTGTGCTATGAGCTGCTAAACACAATGGATTAAAAAGCAGTAATTTAGGTGTTAAAAATCACAAAATCTTTTATCTGACATTTAGAAGTGTGACCAGTTAAGATTGACAATTTTGAACAGTTTCAGTGCAGTGCAGGGGTGCAGCAAACTGACACACACACACATATATGTATATATGTATATATATATATAAATATGAACTGAATTTTTAAAAGGTTCGCCTAAAAAAAAAAATCAATGGTCGTATCGGTGAGCTCGGCCGTTGTGAGGAAAAAAAAACAATATCATTGTTTTTGTTTATGAGAATGCACATCTGAGTCTTCCCGTTTGCACACGCTCCAGTGTTTCCATTCTTTCCTCTAGGCTACTGTAAGTTTTCAACCGTTAACACGTTTAACGTGATTCAAGCGGAGTTTGAGGTGGAGAAAAGACGCCCTGAGCTAATATGCAACGCCGTGCAGTTATGAAATGTTTACGTAATAAACGGCTATACTGCCACAGAGAAAAGCAGCTCTCTACATTAGTAACCTGTTGCACATCGGTGCAAAGCCAGAAAGAAAAGCTGCTGTTCTCCGCTGCAGACTCAGCTGATTCATGGTCATCGTTTGAACGGTTTAAGATTTACTGTTAGAAAAATCTTGTGTTTTTTAGGTGTCGGTGCGACAGGTGCACCCAAGAAAAAAGTTGAGTCTAGAGGCCTATAAAAATTTCTGTATTTAAATTGTAGTAAATCAGGAGCAGAAGAAAAAAAAAAGCTGTATATAAAAAAAGAGCTAAGTTGTGACGTAGAAAATACACTAGGATGCCCACTAGCTCCCTGCTCCGCTTCTTTCTGATGCATCCACATCCGTGTATGTTTCCGTTTTCCTTGTCCAAGTGATTTTGTTGAGTTAATGTTGGGTTAGGGCTGTAAACTAGCAGGAGAGCAGGTAAACAGAGAGCCTGTCAGCATCAGGGAGGAAAAGGGTGTGGGAGGAGTCCCTGCCCATAAATCAGAGGCAAATTTCAGATGAACTCCTGCCACTGCAGACACTATATCCTAGAAAACGACACAGGGTTTTTGATTTTGGCTAAAAATGATATAATCGTCATTAAAAGACCACTGGGAACGCTTTGAAAATAGACCACTTTGATGCTAAACCCTCCTAAAGACCAAGACAAGATCACTAAACTCAGCAGCTTCACTTCTCACTTGTGTTTGGATCTTCTGACAGTGATGCTGCAAAGACGGGCTGTAAGCAGGAAGGAAGAAGTCAATCCACCTTTGATAAAAAGCAGTAGTCCATCAATCCCGTCTGAATCTGCTGAACATGTCAGAAACTTACATTTGATTACATTTTGCTGCGTTACATTGTGGACCCCCTTCTCCTCTCAAGATTTGTCTGAAGCTTTCTGCAGAATCCCGCCTGAATCTGCTTATCTGTGAGGAACGTTGACCAGTTTGAATGACAGATTAGGGGATTGAGATGCTAAATCTGGTAAAGTTCTTTATCAACTGATCACTGCCTGTAACTTGTGAGATGTCTGCAACATTTAACATCTTGGGAGTAAGCTAAAGTTGCTGCTGGTTTTGCACATTCACCGCTTGAAAATGTTGACTTTAATCAGAGTGAGTGCCAAGAGATAGATCATCTAAGAATAAGATGCTATTTTTTCTAAAGGTAGCAGAAAATAATGGTTAAGCAGCCGATGTTTGTAAAACAACAAAGCCGACAGATGTGAAAAAAAACAAAAAAACAAAAAACAACACGAGTTGCCAAGTGAAGGAGGCTGCCATGTCTTTAAGCTCTTTTGTGGAAGTGGAAACGTGGTTTGACCCCTGTTTGTTAGAGCAGGAAGAAGAGACTGTAACCATGGTTACAGTCAGGGTCATCATTAGCTTTCATATTGATAGAAGATGTTTTGTACTAGGACAGATTCTTGCAATAAAAAAAGGTTATTAAACTGTTCAACAATTGTTCAATGTTCAGAAAAATGCTGATGTTATTTTCTAAACCACCTACGATTTAGATGTCAAACCCCCCCCTCCCAAATTGACTCCGTCGATGACCATCGCTGTGCCTCTTTGTCATCTTTTTGTTCAGATTTGGGCCAAAGGAGGAATACATGTACTTCATGAATGAGTTCCTGGAGATGGAGTGGGGCTCCATGCAGCAGTTCCTCTATGAGATTTCCAACTTGGACACTGGAGGAAACGCTGGAGGCTTTGAGGGCTACATTGACCTGGGCAGAGAGTTGTCCATGCTCCACAGTCTGCTGTGGGAAGTCATGGGCCAGCTCAGCAAGGTGGGTGGAAGGACACAAGGTTGTTAGTTATATTTTAACTTTTGTTTCTGAGTGGGGGGCTTCAGAAGATATTATTTGAGCTGAAATAAGTCATAACCATGTTTAGAATGTGGGTGTTTGTAAATATAGATGTACTGCAGTTATAAGACTTAATAAAATATATATTTCATTCTCTGCATAGGATCGACATGCCAACACAGGTGCCTTAAAAATGTCAACGTCACCAAGTCCATTTTTGTTTAGCAAAAGGGCTGGTGTTAATATTTTACAGTATATGTAAAATGTCAGAATATGGAGAATAAGGCTGTAGTATAGTAGTACTACTACTATACTAGTATAGTTAAGCTTGTTTGAACTCTTTTGACATTCTTTTTTTCATTGTAAATTCTTGATTTTTAAAGATGGATGCACCCTCTAATAATTTTTGATCAGTTAGGATTCCTTTTTTTTTATCAACTGTTGCATTTTTTATGTAGGCTATTATGTGTTAGTTATTGAAATACAAGGCGCACTGTTTTTTTTTCTTTTTTTCTAAAAGTAAGGTCTTTAGGAGACCTTTATAGTGCAGATAATATTGTAAAAAAACAGAAGCTCTCTAACTAATGAGATAAATAGAAATAATATTTCAGAGAAACAGGCCGGAAGTCAGACGTTAAAATCATCATTATATGTTTACTGGTTTGTAGAAATGAGTGAAAGTAAAGAATCATTTATTTTTTTCTAAATAAAAAAATCTAAAGGACCTCACATTGTCTCAGGTTGTTAGGGGACAATCTTTTGTTGTACTTTAGACATGCAGAGGTTCTTGAACTAATTTTTAGCTTCACTCTATTGTAGGATGCCATTTTGAAACTTGGACCCCTGCCCCGCCTGCTGAATGACATCAGCGTCGCCCTGAGAAACCCGCAGCTTCACATGCCAACAAATCAGCAGCCGGAGCGACCGAAGGACAGGCTCTTTACCCGCCCATCCTTCAATCGCCTCATGTCCTCCGACTTCCAAAGCCTTATGATGCGTGACTTGAACAGGTTCTGACAACACTGCGGCCTTCAGTTCCTATCCATCAAAAGTTCTTGCAAGTCTCTGAGCAGAACCCGTCCTTAGCTTCTGTTTGGCTTTTTGGCTCCATTAATCCTATGCAACTATTTGTATCATATTTGAAGCAAGAATTTCTAAGACCCCTAATATGTTCAAATAATATAAAGGAAACAACCACTATGTATAATTTGGTCCATATTTTCAGGCCTGTAGTTCATTATCAACCCACTAGGGGCAGTAGAGGGGCTTTTCCTGCTTATTTAAAAATGACTGCCTCCGTGAAATATTAAAAACACTTTTAGCAGGAAACTTTTAGCTAATTTTTAAACCTTTATGATGATAATAATTAATCTATTGTTAGCCATTTCCTTAAAGGACTACTTGCTGTATTGAAAGAATAAAACAATCGTTGATAGTTATTTTCATATCATACAGTTACTCCATGTTAAAAATGTAAAAAACCCATAAAGGTAGTTAACTGTTTCAAGTCTTATAAGTGTTTATCAGTTAGTAATTGGCAGCACCAGCCTTTTCATGGGCGCGGTTAGCGGAACCTCTTCTTACTCTGAATTCATCAGCTGCTGTCAGGAGCCAGTCGCTCTATTACACTCTCTTAAAGGAGATGAAAATATCAGAAGACTGCACAGTGCTAATTTTCTCTTGGAAACTGTCCTTCCTGTCAAAAACTAGACTGAAGGGAACCAAATCTGCTGGAGTAAACATGTCACCGAAACAGTTACATAATCTGCTGAAGCCAGGCTTGAGGGGGCACAGATCAAATGGCTGAGGAGAGAGACAGAGAGAGAGAGAGAGACAACTCTAACCTCAGAAGTGTCACAACTATGGTGCCAACAAGATGCTTGGTTTCCACTGCCGCGTGCTTCATGATGCAACTGTTAAGCTACATTCACAACGGACATGTGACGTGCACATTTTGGAACTCGTGTTTAGCCCATTGTGTTTACACTGGACCGTCCCTACTCAATACTAGCGTTTGTCTGTCCCCTACAGCTGAAGGATTCTTGATGCAAAATATAGTTGTGATTTTTTTCCTTAGCTTTGCTTCCATTTTGTTTCTGCCGTGATTTAGGTTGTGTCCAAATTCCCACCCTAACCCCTAACTACTAAAAAACTGTATAGTGCGGCATTTTAAAAGCAATTCGGACACCATGCTCACTACTTCCTTTTTTTATTTAACGGCAGATATGACGTCAGCGATTTCACGGTTAAAATCGAATTAAAAGGAGCGTTTTGCAACGATTATTTATGAGTCCACAGTCTTCTGATGATCAAAACGTTGATGGTTTATCAAAAAGATACATTTAAATACTTTTTTTTGGTAAAAAATGTTCAGACGCAATACATTGTGGTCTATATTCGCCGATCTAGTGAGCATCGATGCACACTGGTTTTTTTGCAGAGACTTCTGGAAAATTTCCAGGGCACTTGATTTTGGAATTGTAGATTTGGACAGCACTACAGGATGGCGAACAGCGCTCTATGTAGGGGTTAGGGTTGGGGGTTTTCTACTTGTCTTTGTTTTTCAGTTTTACTTCCCTGGTCCCAATCTCTCCTGATCGTCTTCACCTGTGTCTTGTCAGCCCTGTTAAGTCTTGTCTCTGCTTTCCTCTGTGCTGGTCCATACCGTCTTCACCTTGTTTGCATGTTGACCCCTACTGTTGGTTTTTTGGTTTCCCTTTTTGGCAGCGATTTTGTTTACTGAATTAAAACCCCTTTGTTCTTGGAACCACCTGCCTCTCGTCTCTGCCTTTTGGGTCCTTCGTCAACCATCCTGAACTGACAAAAGTGGTGCGAGTCTAACAAATCTTGCTCCAGGCTTTTCCTTTCACAGCTCTATTCAGATAAATGAAAGACTTCCAGCCAGGCACTTATTGCAATTGTTGATTTCACCTCTAGGTTCAATTTTCAAACGGTTGGCACTTCTGTGAACGAAAAGGGACGCCATCCTTACGTCACTGCCAAATCTGAGTCCCTGATTGGTTAAACAATCAATCAATCAACAGCTGTGTATTTTGTACGTAGAGTCCAAAAACCGTCGTAAAAATGTGCGTAGCTATGCATGAGTGCAAGGGTTTTGAACTCGGAAGTCCAAAACGTGCATTTATGCATGTTTACATAGACCTTTCTTTGGAAGTGGTTGCTTGAATGTGCAAAGTCAGAGCAAAATGTGCAATTCATGCAGATGAAAGATGTGATAGATAGATTTAAAACTATACTTTACAGGGACTGCCTGAATATTTTTCATTTTTAGCTAAATTTAATGCCCAAAAGATGAACCACTAAACACATGGCTTCTATACTGTCTAAACATTTTTCTAATATTTTATTTTTACTCCTTTGCTATTTTTGTGTGGTGTGGATCCAGCTCAATAGACATCTCTCGCCTTCCATCTCCCACCACCGGGGTGTCGGCTGTGGAGTCGCTCTCGTCCAATCTGAACATGAGGCGTCAGGCGGAGCGCGACTTCCGCTCCTCCAGGGAGGTGTTCTACGTCACCCGCCCCCCACTGGCCCGGTCCAGCCCTGCATACTGCACCAGCAGCTCGGACATCACAGAACCCGATCCAAAGGTCAAAGGGGGTCATTACGTAAATATTCCATCTTCATCTAAACAGACGATCTGTATTTTGTTCTATACATGTTTTTATTATTTGCAAAGAAACACAACACAAATCTGCTTTAGGCTAGATTCTAGTTCGGACAGAAGTCAGCTGTTTGTTTAAATAAATTGAGGACTAGTGTAAATAAGAGCCTTGGTTTCTGGCTCAACATATCTAAATTGTAGGAAAATTAATCAAAATCCTTTTTTAAAATCTTTGTCTATTTATTTTTTAATCTGATTTGAAAAATAAAATCCTATTTTTAAAATACTGTGGGTTTTTTCCCCATCATGAATTTGCCACAAGTGTTTTCTTTTTCATTCTTTGCCTGAGTTCAAACTCAACAAGCCTACTTTTGGTCAAGACCACATCAGGTCCCAAATCATCAGTTAAAGAAAAATATGCAACGTAATAAAAGATAACCCATATATGATTAAAGTTATTCTTTAAATGTCAGATAGGATCAATTATTGGGTAAAATAGGATCAGCTTATAGTGATTAAAAAAACAGATGGTAAATTTAATGAAAACTTGAAGAAAATATTGAAAATTTGAAAAGAAAATTGTAAATTTGAAACTTGAATAAAAAATAAAAAAAACATGTTAATGTTAAAAGTTAAAACTACTACCAAAAAAAATGTAATGTTGTATTGTATTTTCAACTTTTGTTTTTTCATTTTTCTCCTTCTTCACTTTTAGTCTTCAATAGATATTTTCAATTCAGAGTTATTGTTTTTTGGGTGTTGAACCAAATTTTACGTGGGGGTGGGGCTTTGAGCTCACGGGTTACCTGGACATGATTGACACCGGGTGATAGAAGTAATGGTGACATCATTTCCTGTATCACTGCCTGTATCATTCCTCCTCTGCATCAACCTTTGGGAGTGCATTAGAACTATAGTACACCACAACAAAGCCAACAACTGCTGTTCTGAAGCTCATGATTATGGATAACGGCTGACAAAGTGTGCATTATCAGAAATTATTGCACGGCGTGGAAGCCTGAACCATCTGAAGGCCAATACAGCATGGTCACTTACAAAAGACATAAATATTCAATCAGTTTTTAGTACTTTTTTCTTGTTCATTTTTCAGTTTAGATCGCTTTTTTCTACAAAAAGTGGACTATTTGTTACCGTGACAACGCGCTGAGCTGGCACCGACCTGGACTGCAGCGGCAAAGGAAAGCGATGGTCATGATGGGTTAAACAAGCTTCAGTTCAAAGAGAAAGTTCTCCTCTTACCGCTTGTTTTTGTCCAGATGATGAAGATAAAGTTTGTTTAAGAAGCCAGCGCAGTGATACAAAACATTTAAGCTATGTGACCGGAACTTCTTTTTAGGCGTGCATTATCACTGTGGATTATCACTTTTTATACCATGGTCCGGGTGAATACTCGATTCTGATTGGCTGTTGGGTGTGCATTAAAAAGTGATAATCCACAGGATAACCGCCACGCCCCACCACGTAAGTTCATTATGTATGGAGAGAAAATAGTCCCACTGGATTTGTGTGTGTGTGTAATACTTGATTTGTAATTCATACAAAACTGTTTGTGCGTAACTGTGTGTACTTGCAATTGTGTATTCACATGTACACTCAAATATCAAAACCATACAAATATCAAACGCATTTTATGCACCTACAACTTGAAATTACACCAGCATAAAACTACTACTTTAAAATGGCCCCTACACATACAAATCTTTAAATAGTACGCACCAATCGCCTGATCTGTGCGTACACACACAAAAGCACATTTATGCAGAAATCAGAGTTGCAAGTGCACGAGGGGTTGTGAGACTCTTTTCAGGTCATCAGATTTGTGTGTAGGTGCTGTGTTTAAATACTGCTAGAATGCTAGGCCATCAGAGTTTTCTTATCAGCCAGTTTGAACTAAGAAATGCGAATAAATCTAGTATTATCTTTTCCCCTTTCTTAAACAGATATGCCCCAATAAAAATAAAAAACAAGTCTAAATACGCATTTTTTTTTAAAGCACTCAAGTCGAATTTTTACTTGATATTATTCACAATCAAGTTTCAAAGTGGCTGATAAGTGGGATGTGAATGCATAATTGCAAATGAATTGTATGAGTTACAAATCAAATGTGGTGAGACTGTTTTCTCCCCAAAATGACGCACAGACAAAACATGAGAAAGATCAGTTTGAAAGAGTGTTAATGCTGGTGTTTTGTGTCTCCCAGGTTCACAGTGTAAATAAAAGTGTGTCCATGATGGACCTTCAGGACTCTCGCATGAACAGCATCTCCAACTTGAACTCTGTGGGGGACATGCTTGCCTCCTCTCAAGCCTCCATAGCTGGTCTCGGTCACAGTTTCGGGAATCTCGTTGGTCCCCTTCGTGTTGGGGGGCATTTGCCGCCGGGATCATCCGGCTCGGGTCTCCGACTTAGCCAGATGGGCCACGTGGGAGGCCCCACAGAGTCCATATCCCAGCAACAGCAACAAGCAGCGGCAGCAATGCACTTCCCCCTGTCCTTCCAGAACCCCCTATTCCATCTGGCAGCCCAGAACTCCCCAGCTCAGTCCCAGCATCCTGCTCCTCCTCCACCTCTTCTGCTCGCTCCCGAGCCTGAAAATGGCCACCCCGACTACCCGCCGGCGTTTGGCAACAGCGCTTTTTCTCGCAGCGAGGACTTGTCCGCCCTGCGGTCACAGAGCAGTCTGGTGCAGCCCAGTATCGTGCACTCACACAGCTACAGTGATGATTTCACCCGGCAGAATCAGAGCAACGATTACGCCTGGCACCAACTGTCACTGCAGGTGCAGGTAAGGATGTCTCACATGTCCTCAGCATGCTCAGAAGGACTGTTTGAGGTTAATGAAATGCATCATCGCGCATGAGGCACGCATGAACAAAACTAGTGCATGTGATTCCAGAAATTAGCTTTAGCAGCAGCTACAACTCTATCTAAATCTATCACCTCATAATCATTGAGAAGCTACTCAGGAAAATATGTTTTGTTTTTAACTTTACAGATTTTGAACGGCATTGTAGTAGTGAACTCGCAAAAGTGGCGTTTGCCTTGTTGCTCGCACATTTTTCCGGAAAAGTTAATACATAAATCTCTGGCTTAAGCTGAACAAAACAATATGACTACGATACAAACTAATTAGGGAAAGTGGGTATGGCTAGCAAAAAGCCTCAGTTGCCAAGGAAATCCAAAAATGTACTCTTGCCAATTCTTCTAAAACGTACCTAGATCTGTTTGTCACCCCATGGCGACCAAAAAACAAAATGGTTGCTATGGAAGTAAAACCATCAGAAAAGCCGCCATTTTAAAAAAAGTGATTTTTTTTTTGGGTCACGTGCAGCTCTGACCGGGGTGGCTGGGGAAGAGGGGCAGCAATGGCAGGGGTGGGGAATGCCATAATACCTTGTTCGCCGTTTTAATTGGAACTATTAAATCTGCAGAAATCGATTTAGCAGATGGCTAAGTTCATATTTTTTTTTTTTTTTAGCTCATTGTCGCTTGAGAGCCTCTGTGATTGAAGCATGTTGATCGTGGGTAGCTGAACTCAGTTGGAATGAAACCTTTAATGAAAGGCTTTTCATCAAGCAGCATAACATGCACATGTAACACCAGTATAAGAGCACTTGTTTAATGGCAGTAAATTCTGGAAAAGGCGAATAAATCCTGCACCTGCTCTGCAGAACTTTTCAGAGTATTTTAATGGGCCTTGTTTTAACAGTTAGAAGTCTTGTTGCTGCTCATCAAACGTACCCATCTGTCCACAGGTCTGCACTGAAGATCAGAGTTTCTTTGAATCTTCTGAGTGAAACTTCTTTATAGAACACCAGATTGCGTCTCAGATTTAATGAAACTGTCAGTTTTCTGACTTGGTTTTTACAGGGCAGCGTGTATTTTGTGAAGCAGCTTGAAATGGAATCCGCTGAACTTTGTGGCTTGAGGCTTGTTTTCACTGGCTGTTGATCCATCACACTCCTAAGTTTACTCTCTCTGTGAAGCTGTTGTGTTTAATGGGGCTGTCATGTATCGTCTTCAGCTATTTCCGTCCCGCTGCGTGGGCCTTAATGGAAAAAAGCTTCACAATTCGTCTGCTTGTTAATGCAGATGGTTTCATCAGGACGGCGTTTTATGAATTAATTATCAACCCTATTTTTCTATCGATCGTTAAAAACATGTTTTTTTTTTTTGCTTTTTTAATGCTGCAGTGTGATTCATGTACAAAGAAATAATATCCCAAAATGCTAAAAATAGATGTGTGGTTGTAATGAAGTTAAAACTTGCAACAGATGGTGGGCAGAATGATCAACAAAATGTCAAGTCAGATTTTAGTTTCAAATAAGTTAGCAAAGAATAAAGTAAAAAACGTATTTCACCTCTATTTTTGCGGCAAATTATGAAGCCGATGCTGTCCTCAAACAATAGGAGCAGATAAAAGCTTACCTACTGGGAGATCCTAAAGGTCTATGGAGGATATAAGTTGTACCTGATCATGCAAAAAATATAATTAAATTAAAAGAACTTTGGGTACACAAGCAAGGAGGATTTTTTTAAGAAAAAAAAACATCTTGCATCACCAAATTGGAGTTTCTGCCACTTTTTCTTGCAAAGTGCATGGACTGAAGGTTTTAGACATTACTCAATGGTTTGAATTAGACTCCACATTTAAGGTATTTTGGTAGGAGATCACTGCACCTCTGTTTTTTCATAACTAGGTTTGTTGGTTTGGTCGCAAAGGCAGAAAAAGCACAGTTTGGCCTGCAACAGGGGTTTAAAGTCAGGCAGTCAATCCAAAAGAATTGGGCTACGTTCACACCGGCCGTGGTCTTGAACTTGCGTTAAGCATATGACCTTCACACTGGACAAGCAGGGAGGGGCTTCTTCTTCTTTTACCTTTTCTACCGTTTACTGGCGCATGTCTACCACCTACAGTTGGAAGCGGCTTAAGGTGAAATGTCAAAGTGGAGCAAACCTCCAGAATCTTGCTCTAGGCCTTTTCCTTCACAGCTCTATCCCAATATATGAAAGACTTTGGAGTCATAAAATCTAGACACAAACTACAATTATTCATCTCTGCTCTGTTATCAATTTTCAAACAGTTGGCACTTCATAAACTAAAAAGGCCGCCATCCATACGTCACTACCAAATCCTTTCCCGAGTTCCTGATGGGTCAAAGTTCAGCCTGGGGTTTTTCAAAGTCCCTTCAATGGCCTAGCTTTTTGTGACCCTTGTGCTATCCTATGGGGTCAAGATGACCCCACCCTTACATTGACGTGTTCTCCCTACCTTGTCAAAGGTGGATAAAGGTGGAGAGGATTTCATGTAATCCATGGACACCAGTGAAGATCATAAATCATTGAAGAAAAAAGGTTCAGCGCACTGTCTAGTGGGGTCTAGATGACCCAACTCCCAATGTTAAAGTGCCTAGGATAGCACAAGGGTTAAACTTAAAACCATTTTAGAAACGAAAAATAAATATCTGTTGTGTAGATATTTGTCATATCCTCTTGGTATTTAAAGACTAAAAGGATACATTTCAGAAGTATGCAGTGGTTGGGAGATATTCGGGCTTAGAAATGGCTTCTACAAAGGACAATTGGGAGGATATCTCTGCTCTGCGTCTATATTAAAACTATTTAGATGGTCATAATGTGATGTGCACTGCAATGGGCTTAACCTATGCAGTTTTGACCACCAACTTCAAGTGAGGTTTTGTTTTTCTTGATTACAAATTTGTAACTAGGATGATGTCATCAGCTTCTCTACAATATTATAATTCTTTTTCTCTCTGCTTTTTGTTCACTTTTATTGAATGTTCAGAAAGTGAATGTAGGCATTTCAAGAGAATAGACATGACAGCAAAATTCTTTATTGGTTAAAAAACAGGAAAAAAAATATATTTTTTTCATTTATTCATCCTTACTCGGGGGGGGGGTGTTAAGAGGTGTAAAACTGTGTGTTTCAGATGGAATTTGATTATATTCATTGGAAAATAAACTGTTTTCTTGAGAACATGTGTTGCAAATGTTAAAATGACAGAAAACGTTGATGTATTGTTAAAAATTAACGTCTTAATTTCTACAATTTTTTGGTCATTATTTTCTTTAACTCTGTCCTTTTTTCAGGAATCTCTCCAGCAACAGCATCTGATGGGAGTCACATCTCATACAGGCACTGGCACAGGTACTCCTGCCTCCTTAGCCACACCCCCAACCACAGTCCATCCTGTCCGCCAGACATCGATTGCTCCTCACTTAAAGTCGCAGCGTTCTATTAACACTCCAGCCACTGCCACACCTCCAAAGGTTCGCCCGCAGAGCAGGAACATCCTCCTTGATGCCTCTGACACAAACATGAGCGGTAGCCAGCCAAAATCACGATCAAGTCAGCAGGCGGCCCAACAGCAGGCGCCTCAGCAGGACGCGCAGCTGACGTCGACAGATAGTCCGGCTCCCGGGCTTCCGTTCCAGACCGGTGCCGCCAAAGAGAACCAAGCCCCCGCTGCAGCTGCAGAGGAGTCAACAGACACACCAACCAAAAGCGGCAAGAAGTCACAGCTGCAGCCTCCACAGCAGCATCTCCTCAAGCCAGTCGCCAACAAACAGGTGAGTCCAGCTGAAAACGAAGCAGTTTGGGAAGTTAATGATCTGAAATCTTGACCTAGTGTCGTTGTTTCAGGGGAACATGAATGAACGGACGGTCGCCTGGGTGTCCAACATGCCACACCTCTCTGCTGACATCGAGAGTCTGCGGCCAGACCGTGAGGGGCAGCTCAAAGAGTATTCCAAGAGCATGGATGAATCCAGACTGGAACGGGTGTGTACAATGTGTTTTGCTGGGCTTTAAAGACCCACTGCAATGAAAAGTGTGTTTCTAGAGTTTTTAATATGTTCTTGTAGCATTTTTCTGATGAAGGATAAATGTAAATAAAAAAAATAAGCCTAAATGTGCATTTCTAAGTATTTCTTTATTCAATCGTTGTGAATCAGGAGCAGATTAAAAAGAATCAGTTTGAAAAAGATTATATTGTGATGTAGAAAGTACACTAGCTGCTCTAAACTCTCAGCAATGGGGCGGGGAAGGGGATGTGGGTTTGCTCTGCACTAAGAGACCCGCCTTCAACTCAGAAGCTACGTGCACACTGTTCAAGCGGCCACTTCCAATGAAAAGTCTATATAAATGCCTGTTACAAGCGTCTGCGTACAAAACTCGAGTTCCCTCATAGCTACCCAAGTCTTTAATGATCATTGAACGCGCGTTCAAGTCAAACCAGGTTCAACTTTGACCAATTAGGGACGCGGATATGATAGAGACATATAGATTGCATCGGTTTTAATTCACAAAGGTGCCAACTGTTTGAAAACTGATCATGAAGGACAAATTAAAGATTGAAATTTGTGCCCGACCAGAATTATACGACGCCAAGTCTTACATGTAACGAAATAGAACTGTGGAAGAAAAAGCCTGGAGCAAGATTCACCAAATTTAAACTGCTTCAACGTTTCGCACTAAGCGTCTGTGTTGGACATATGCTAGTAAGCAGTAGAAAAAGAAGAAGAAGAAACCCCTCTGAACACTGCTTATCCAGTGTGAACACCACGGGCTAAACACGTGACCAACAACTTGCGTTTAGCGTGTTCTTCAACGTGCGTCAATGTACGTAGCTAGAGAACTCCTGCCGCTCTGCAGAAACTTTGTCCTAGAAAATGACAGTTATTTTTATTTTGGCTGAAAACGGCATAATCATAATCAAAGATGACTGGCAACACTTTGAAAATTGATCAGAAGATTATCAGAGTGGGCCTTTAAATTTGGTTTTTATGATCTAACACAGGTTGTTTTCCAAGTATTTTATTTTCCAAAAATCTGTTTTTCCACTATTTTTGCAGCTCTGAACCTCCTGATAATTTATTTTAAACCCATAACTATTTTAAGTTACTTTTTTTTGTAGGTTAAAGAATATGAAGAAGAAATTCATAACCTGAAGGAGCGCCTGAAGATGTCACATCGCAAACTGGAAGAGTATGAGCAGAGACTTCTGTCCCAAGAACAACAGACCAGCAAGATCCTCCAGCAGTATCAATGCCGCCTGGAGGACAGCGAGCGCCGCCTAAAGCTGCAGCAGTTGGAGAAGGATTCTCAAATCAAAGGCATCATTCACAGGTGACTTCAGCCTCCTTCATGTCCAGCCCGTAGAGCTAACAGAGGGCCATTTATCCCTCTGCTTACCTTTGTGGCATTTCTGTTTCATCACATAATCATTTCTTTTTTTGGTCAGGCGCCACAATAGTTGCTAAAGGCTGCGTCACACAGCCACTCCTTAGATTCTGCACATATTGCATGGATGAGAATTTATCTTACGTGAATATACGTGGAAAAAATGTGAGAAAAGTTGTGGTTTTTATGTGTAATATTCACACATGTATTACAAAAAAATCCATTGTGGTGTTAATAGGCAATTCATTAGTGATTGGTGGACATTTACTTCATTTTAATGTGATGTGTGGGCCATATACGCAATATAAAGGTTATACATTGGTGGTAGACATAAGTGTTAAAAAAGTGTGTGTATTGTGTAAATTTGTGAAGACATTTGTGTATGCAAATCCTGCAAAATCACATACAATCATATAAGATATATGTAACAATTGTGTATAAACTACACAAAGTACGTGTCAACTGCGTAGTCCTCCATCGATCAAAAATTTTCAGCAGCTCAAAAGTGAATTCCTGTAGAGACCTGTCGGCTGATACCCTCGACAGACATCTGCACACGTCGATGAATGAGGAACTTCAAGATGATTGGATTAGAATTCCAGTAAAGTTTGCTACAAGAAAAGCACGTTTGGCAACTTCCAAAAAGTTAGAGCCGATTAATAAAGAAAAGTTTCTGGAAGAAAAAGGGCTCTAAAGCATCCGGGTGGGTGTCAAGCCTCAAAATGTCAGCATGAATAGAAATACTGAGATGTTACTTCGTAATAAATACAGTAGTTATTGTGAGCTGCTTAACTTTGACACGAAAACACACATAAAGAAAATAGGAGTTCACCCCCTACAGCTTCACTTTTCCAAAATTAGACCAAATAAAATTACAGAGTGGGCCTCAACACAAAATACAAAGTATAACTAAATGCAACACACTAACTAAAACAAATGGAGAACTACAAAACAAAGTGGAGAAGAGGGCCAAGCTGCAATGGAGACCGGCTGCAGCCAAGCTCCCTTCTCGCAGGCTGGAGGTCCTTTTAAGGCTGCCTCCACCAGCTTGGGTCCGAATAGAGGCCACGCCTTCATGCACCACACCTTCAAATAATCAGACATAGACATACACATAAAGATCCACAAAAACACAGAAGTCCCACTCTGATACAAATCAAATACACAAAACACAGAATAAACAGAACAAAACCAAACCAAATACGGCCACAGCCGTAACAATCAGAATGATGTGTACAACGCGCTGAAAAAGGGCCAGCGTCGTGGCGAGGAGCGGTGAAATCCGTGTTTACTTCTGCGTGTGAGAAAGCAGAGCTGCAGCTGCAGTGCCGATTGTCATGTCAATACAGATTCTTAGCCACATCAAAGTGCCTCCTTCTTCATCC
Source organism: Oryzias curvinotus (assembly GCA_023969325.1). Lineage (NCBI taxonomy): Eukaryota > Metazoa > Chordata > Actinopteri > Beloniformes > Adrianichthyidae > Oryzias > Oryzias curvinotus. The sequence continues at coordinate 23,611,103 of CM043716.1, forward strand.
AGTCATGCTGCCTCATCATCACACTTTCATGTTTCTGGAAAGAATTGTTTTCTTCCCATCTTCATTTTGGAAGCACCTGTTCAAGCACCGTTCAGGCTCCTGAATGGTTTCAAAGTACTGGAGAAGCTACACTAAACAATGTTGAAAGCAAACAGATTTCCTCTATTATACTTTTAGAACCTTAGTGGTTAATGCACATCATTTTGTTTTTTTTTCTTATACTAAAAAATATTTGATGTAAAAATAGGACAATGTTGACTGTTCCCTTTAAGAACAAATCTATTTTAATTTACCAAATTAAATGCACTATGAATTGGTAATGGGTAAAAACAATTTGTATATGAGCTTACAGTCACAGTGCATAACATTAGCCGCGGTTACATGTGCAAAATTTTTGATCGGATCAAAGATCGGATTAGAATTCAACCAGAAAATCTTTTTCCGATTATAACAAACACACGGGACAAACTTTCTGTCAGAATAAATCATTTGGACATGTGCAGTACTCTCTAAAATACTTGAAGAGGAAATGAGTCCTGCTGTAAACAAGCCGAGCTGCCCGGTATCTTCTAAATGTGCTTTTATTATTGTTATGGTTATTATGAAGCACCTGTTTGCTCATCATTTTATTTTTAATCCGTGTGGCGTGCTAACAACATTAGCCTTGAATGAACATAAACCCATGCGGGAAATGCTACAATCTGCATCTTGCACGTAATCTGCACGTAAATATGTGGGAATAATATCGGCCTTTATTTTGTCTGCATACAACTGGAAACACTAATCCACGTGATTGTTTGGTGTTTCTAAGGACTGAGCGGCATTTCTGCTATGAAAAGCTGGCGGTCTGAGCTATGCTGGGAGACTCAGTTCTACCTGGAGACCCGGTTCTCCTAAGTTCGGCAGCTCGTTCACCTAGAGCTGCAGGACGGATCGCAGTCTGAAGCCTCCCACACATAACAAAGCACCCTCCCCTCCCCTCAAACACAAAGCTATGAGTCCGGCTGCTCTGCTCAGAGACACGGCTCGCTCGGTCCACCGGCAGCCGAGCCCGGACCGCGCAGTGTCCGGACGTCGGGGGGCTCTCTCCCTTGGAGATGGAGGGAAGTGAGAGGCGCGGAACCCACGGGGCGAGGGCGGAGTGCAGAGGCCTCCGCACGTCTCACCGGGTGTCCGCAGAGCAGCCGGTCGGTCCACCTTCTATGCATGATGTAAAACCAGAGCAGCAGTGACCCACGATCGGAATGAACCGTTCACATGAACAACGATCGGATCAACAATCGGCATAACCCACCTATCTTGATCGGAAAGACATTTTGATCCGAACGAGTCTGATCGGGGCGGAGTATTCCGAACAGTCTGTTTACGTGACGCATTTTTCTTCTGACCAGGCGTTCATTCCGATTACTTTTGTCCATGTAAACGCAGATAGTGTGATCTTTAAATAAAACAATTTCACCATTTTACTACAAAGAAAGGCGTATTAATATTCAGGTGGAGGTTTTGTCTAAGTCATTCTCTTAAACAACAAAAGAAAAAGAAACGTGTACTGGTACATTACAGCCATATGTAATGTATCGTGGGACGCGTATCGGGATATGTATCGTATCGCCATACTCTTGACAATACACACCCCTACTTTTATGTAATTTATACACAACTGCTTACTTGTAACGTACTTTTCACGTATGTACAACCGATGTGTAACTTTTATGTCGCATATGCCGAGCACACATCATATTCAAATTACGTAAATTGACGCACATATCACTAATGAACTGCATATTAACAGCACAATAATAACAACCCAGGGTTTATGATCTACGTTGATTTACTAGTTCTCTGCATGGTTTATTCATACTTCTTTCGTGATTTTAATGTGGTTTATTCGTGATAGAGGTGTGAAAACGTCACATAAAGACCACAACTTTCTCCACGTAAGACCAATTTTCATCCGTGCAATATGCAAAAAAAAAAAATGCACATCGTGGCTGTGTGACAATGCCTTCCGATAAAAAAATAAAAAGTCTTTATCTATATTTTGATATTAAAGGAGTGTTTTTAAAATAAAAAGGATCTTATATTTATGATTATTGTGTTTATTTTTTGTAAAGGAATAATTAACAAAATCTGTATTTTTCTTTCATTTTTAACTAAATGGTAAAGCATTATTTGTTTTTAATGTATTTTTTATGTCATTGTGCATTTATAAATCTTTTTTTATTAGCTTTGCAACTCGTGTTACGCTAAATGATTTATTCATCAGCATTTGCAAATTACATACACTACAGCATTTAATGTGATCATCTTAAATATTCATGTAAACTTCTGTAATTGTAAAATTAGAGTATTAACCTGACAAATGTTGCTCGGGATAACCGTAAATTCTATTTCAGTGTTTCACAGCAGCATAAGCAGAAAACAAAGCAAAGGACATAGAAAAAAAGCTCACTGCTGAAAAAAAGTTGAATGTTAAATAGTATTTACAGATAATTAAGTAAAATAGGTTGTTAAAATTTGATATGGAACATAATCAAATATATTAAGTGAAATGAAAGGCAAATGCATGAAAACACATTTTATTATATTAACAATTTCTATGAAATAAAGAAATTATTCTTGCTATCTTTTTTTTACATAAAAAACTAATTATCGGGGTTTAAAATGGTCCCCTAAATCATAATTATATCTATTCTCCAAATACATATGATTATGATTTTTGTTCACAAAATTTCTGGATACATTTTTAGTTCTTCATTTAAAGATTTTTTATTTAGGTTTGAAGTCGGGGAATTCCACAGTATCAACGTATCAAAGTCAGTTGCAAAAAACTTGGCGAACTTGCTTATGTAGCAAGTTTAGGTCATGTTTTATGGGTAACAGAACAGTTAGAAATTTTTGACTGGCAGTTTTAGGAACGTAAAAAATATGTATCTTTTGTTCACTGGGACAAGCGTCCATCGGACCAGTTCAGACTTTGGCTGTCAAAATTCCCACCTTAACCCCTACATAGTGCTCTAGATCAGTGTTTTTCAACCAGTGTGCACACTAGTGTGCCGTGGGAGATGGTCAAGTGTGCCGTGGGAAATTGCCCTCATTCACTCATGTAAAATATCATTTCCCATCTCCAGGATTTCAGCTCTTTGTTCATCCAAACAGGCCCTGATAAAACACGGAGGAGTTAGGGATATAAAAGATCGTACAATACTTTTTTCTTTGCGTTTATTTTATTTTATTAAAGACATTTTGATAAGAATGACGCTACCGCGATTTAGCTGCAGCTTCGACTGTATTTTGGAAAAGTCCCGCCCCTTTAACTGTCTCCACCAATCATTCTTGGGGGGCTTAATCACATGTCATCAGTCTGACCAATCAGAAGTGGTTAAAGTCTTCACTTCCTTGTCCTGATTTAGCTCATAAAGTCGCTCAGTTCCAACAAAAATACCAGCTAAAGCTCGTCTTTAGCGGTGTAGCTTTCCACAGAATCTGGTATCAGACCGTGGAACAAGAGAACAAAACAATGAAGCTCTGAAAAGCGATCTCCGGCCGTTTTATGTACTACATCTCCCATGATGCATTGGGTTGTGAGAGTGACAGCGCACAAGGAGATCTGTTGTTAAATGTCTTGAAACCAACGAACACACTTCAAACTGTTTTTAAATCTTCTAATTTAACTTTTATTGCATCTTTTAAAAAAAACAGCTGCAGTTTCCAGCTTTTTCTGCAACAATTATCTCAAGAATGCATGTAACATTGTGGAGGGGCTGTAGATCAATACAGACTATGAGTTTCTCCTTTTTTTGTTTAGTTTTTGGATGCTGGTGTGCCGCGGGATTTTTTTTTAAGGTTAAAGTGTGCCGTGGCTCAGAAAAGGTTGAAAAACACTGCACTAGATGGTGCGTGCGCCATTTTTTAGCGCTGTCCAAATCTACATCTCCAAAATTCCAGTGCTCCAGAAATTTCTCATAAGTCTCTGCAAAAAACCAGTGTGCATCAATGCTCACTAGATCGGTGAATATAGACCACAATGCATTGCGTCGGAACAATTTTTGGTCAGAAATGTATTTAAATGTATTTTTTTCCAGCAATATGTTTATTGGATTTTTTTTGCATTACAACACACACTCACAAACAAACAAGCATTTGAAAAAAATGAGAAAAAAAATATATATAAACTCCATAAATTGTTTGTCTTATAAAATACTCAACATGTGTTTGAACACTTGAAAACAAAACCTTGATATACTTTCTGCAGAGACCTTTTTTTTTCTTTGAAAAATAAGTAGAGATAGCACATACAGTTCAGTTCAGGCTGAAGTTTTAAACATCATCACTGTCAGACAGATCCATGCCCTCAACAAAATAGCGAACGAGTTCGCCTTTCAGGCAGCCAAAACTCTGCAGTCTCATCCCCCCCTAGGGCGGTAGGTAATTAACTCACCTGCTCAGCGTCCTATTTAAGTCCAGGTGTGCATCCGTTCATTCTCTTTCTTGCCGCAGCGCTGCATTCGTCGCCCCACCCTCCTCCCCGTCTTCCACATGTGGGCTCCGGGGTTTCTTACTGTGAGGAAACTGGATTTTCTAGAAAGGACTGTAAAATAGGTATATTAGGTTGGTTCGTTCCCTTCAGTTTCCAGCACACAGAAATAAATGAATAAGGACTCAGAGACAGTACTTATCTTTGTGGAAGTTTTACTTCGTACAAACAGCACAGACATTTTGTACGAAGGGTTACAGACAGATGAACAGGCTGCTGCATCCAAAGTCTGAACAAAGACACTCAGAAAAGGGCTTGGTATATATACCTGGCATTTACATATTCAGAAGATGGTCCGAGGGTCTATGGTGTGAAAAACCCACCCACATGCTGTTGCAGGCTGGATACTTGAAGGTCATAAAGCTTCAAGTGTCAGATCTCTCTGATGTTCCCACAGACATTTGCCAGAGCACAAACACCAGAACACACAAAAAGTAAAAAAGGGAGGATGAGGAGAATCTGTGAGGACAATAGTTTGGTTGTACTGTCTTAGGATGTAATATAATTTTGAGATGATAATACATGCTCAGTGAATTAAGTTTAAACCATTAGTGTAATAAAAGGTACAAGTAAATGTAATAAAAGTAAAAAGAGAGTTTCTAACTATTCTATTTTTAATTATTCCTAACACTTACCCTAAAGTTTATGGAAATTATCTCATGGAATTGTACGGAGCCTTATGCCAACCAGAGTTTGTGAATGCCAACTAAGATGTAAAATAAGTATGTGCAAATAAATGTATTCTACTGCAAGAGTTTTGTCTGACTGAAATGCTATAAATGGTCTCCAAACAAAGTTCTTTTTTACTTTTAGCAAAAATGTTATACGATTTAACAGTACTTTTTAAATAAATCCTCAACATTTTTATTGTCAGAAGACTGTAAGACATAAGTACCCGGTAATCGTCGCAATTGCTCATATTATTTATATTTTAACTTTGTGAAATCGTATGCGCCATTTAAATAAAAACAAAGTAGTTAGGAAGTGTCTGAATTGCTTCTAAAATCCAGGGCTCTACATAGTTTTTAGTAGTTAGGAGTTACGGTGGGAATTCGGACACAACCATGTTCTGAGGTTCTACAACAAAATCCTGTTTATAGTCAGAGCTTGATGTTTAAGTGAGTTTCAGATTTTCCAAAATAAAAGCTTCATTAAACAAACTCAGATGAGCACTGCAATGACTGATTGGATCACCAGCTGAAATAAAATCATCAACAATTGTATCCCAGCTGTAAACATCTGCACAAACCAGAACCGTTCCTGTGTTTATGTGTAAAAAAGTTCTCAAACACCAGACAGTGTCACCTGTTTCTACATGCAAATATATTCTGGCATGAATATAATCTTTAGAAACAAAGCCATACACAGATAAACTCTTAAAATTGTTTGTTCAGCTATATATGAAAGCACTTTCAACCTCAGAATGTCCCACATCATTGAGTAAAACCCTAATCAAGTTGGAAAAACTCAGAGAATCCATCATGAATTATCTTTAAATGATGCAGAAGGAAAAGAAAAACAAAACCAAAAAAGATTTAAGGTGAATAAAATAAAATGCACGAATCTCAAACTCCTGGATTATGGCCATTTCAATGTCATGAATAATAGGTAACAACAAAACGTTGTCAGAAATACATTTATATATACATTTTTAAATTGTATTTGTATTTTGGTTTTTTCCAAAACGCCCCTCTCACCCTCTGCGGGTGGTTTCTCACTCAAGCTCGGGTCCTCTACCAGAGGCCTGGGAGCTTGAGGGTCCTGCGCAGTATCTTAGCTGTTCCTAGCACTGCACTTTTCTGGACTGAGATGTCTGAGATCTTTCCTAGGTATCTGTTGTAGCCACTCCTCCAGCTTGGGGGTTACTGCCCCGAGTGCTCCAATTACCACAGGCACCACTGTCACCTTCACTTTCCAGGCTTTCTCCAGTTCTTCTCTGAGTCCCTGGTATTTCTCCAGTTTCTCATGTTCCTTCTTCCTGATGTTCCCATCACTTGGCACTGCCTACATCCACCACAACGGCTTTCCTCTGTTCTTTGTCCACCACTACAATGTCTGGTTGGTTCTCCATTACCATCCTATCAGTCTGGATCTGGAAGTCCCACAGGATCTTTGCCCTCTCATTCTCTACCACCTTCGGAGGTGTTTCCCATTTTTACTCTGGGGTTTCTTGGTTGTGGCGCTCCATGTTTGCTTTCCCTGCCAGTTATGCAGTTATGTCCTGGATTGTTTCAGGCGCCTCTTTGCACAGCCTACACCTTGGCTCTTCAGTTGTCTGATACCAAGAAAGATATATTTCTAACATTTATAACACTTATCATTTTAAAAATGTATATATGAGCCCAAATTTAATGCTATAAATATTATGTATTTATAACATTTATAACACTTATCATTTGATAAGAATGATATCAAATGATGTTTATATACCATTTATAAACACAAGAGCTATTATAAGGAGAATACTGTAGCAATGTTTTGATTGTTTGATTCTGTTTCCTATGTTATTCGAGGCAACATTGTATTTTTTTTTACCCTTGCAAGACCTCAGATTCTAAAATCAAATCTGTTGCTTTAAATTAAATTAAAAGATTATTTTAAAGCAATGAAAAATTAAATCCATTAAATCCTCAATTCAATTTAATTTAATGACATCCTCGATAACAAAGTCTGAAATGGCTTTTGTCCCATTTTTAACTTATATGTTTTATATAAATTGCAAACACACAAAAGCCACAAATGCAGATTTTTCAATCATTATTGATGATGCCAAAATCTTGCCACATTTGGCAATTGTATAAAATTTGCTCTCATCTTTACGTTCTTTAGTTAAAACAAAACACACAAAAATGGATTAGGTTTGATCAATATCAAAATTCTATTGTAAAATGTGAAGCAATAGTGTTTCTAAAAGTCCTCTTCATCTCCAGCACTCATTCTTCATCATCTGCTTCTCAACAGCTGAATCTGAAGGACGCTCAGATTCAGCCCCACACAGCTCTGAGGAGAACCGACTGTGCAAACAAACATCTCAAGATCTTAATATCACCATATGGCCGCAGAATCCTACAGCAAATCTGAAGAGCACCGGGTTTTTAATTCTCCTTTTCTCATCCGGTTTTGTTTGTTCTTATTTTCCTGTTGTCAGACTCCTGGCTGTGGAGGATGAGCTGAGAGGGGGTGCCATTCCTGATATTAAGCCTCGAATCCTCACAGACCAGGTTTGTGCCTGTGTCTACATCTTTTATCATCCCTACTTCCTAAACCAGACATGTTCTAAATCACTTTGCTTCATTTTTGCATCATATTTAGAACATTCGCCAAAGAGAAGTTTGGTGTTGGCGTCACCTAATCCCATTTCTCAATGCCGCAACATTTCACCGCTAACACGCCAGCAGTAGATAGATAGTCCTGATCATGAAAACATCCAGAACGGGTTTATGGAGATTTAACTGCTCCATCTATTTAAAAAAAAACTGCTTGATTTCAAAGCAAATTTAGAGATTATTTGCATTAAATACTTGACTATATAGGACAGTGACTCATCAGTGTCATTTTGCTCCATGAATGCACCTCGTGGGCTGAATTGTGACGCAGGTTTTCTCATAAATAAACAAAATTTCATCTTAATACCAGATATAGAAATGTTTCTGCTGTGAGATTGGTCCAAATGCCAGATAAACGTACAAATTAAGTTATTTATTTACTTATTGCTCTGTAAAAGTAGTATAAAAGCTTTCTTTTACAGTCCTACCAAAGTATTTATGGTAAAAAAAAAAATAGTACATTGGAATTACTGCTGTTCAGTTTGTTAAAAAACATTGTTCTGTGAATTAGAAATTCAAAAAATAATATTCTTTGAAATTAGGACAATGCTTTTAATAAAGTAATATTCAAAATCTAATAAAAGAAACTTCACCTCTTTAAACATTTAAACGAATAAGTTTAAGTATATTCCAAAGAAAATTTTTGAAAAAAAACACAACTTTTTAGGAAAAAAAATCCCAATTTTTAAGCTTTTCTGCAAAACTGTCAAATATCTAAATCATAAATCTAATACACGAGATATAAATTCAATTTTTCTAGTTTAATACTTTGGCATGCATTACTTAGACTACCTAAATTTGGCCAAGAGTATAAAGACAATGCTGGTTTCTTTTATTTCTTTAATGTTTTGTGTGCAGTTGCCTCATTTAAACTGTGTCTTTATTGTTCTACTGGCAGACTGAATAATATTTTGGAGCAATGCGTTCATTGTTGTTTAAAATGTGTAGGTGAAACCCACTGACTGTATATGAGAACTGGACCGAGTGAGTGTGACACCACCTAGAAAATGGTTTACTTCCAGTTCTAACCAAATCAAGTCCATTCGGTCGCCATTCTTTCGTGATACTGGACCACCATGTTGAAACCAGAAATCGTTAGCAAGCAGTGGTAGATCTGAATAAACTTTTTTCCAACAATTTTACAACTTTAATCTCGTAATTTCTCAACCTTTAACTTTTGAAATTATTACTTTATTTTTTGTAAAATTTTGACTTAATTTTCTTACTTTATTGTTGTACATTTTTATTTCTTTCTCATATATTTATCTTTTTATTGGGGCCCTAATACTTCGTTGTAGTTTTTAGTCAAGTTTGAGTTGAAATCTGTGTTATTTACTGTCTCTTTTCTTCTGTTCAGTCTATCAGCCAGGGCTATGGGGGCCACCCAGGATCCTGACTGTCAGTTCCAAAGTGACCAGAGTTCATGATGGTCACTCAAGTGTAAGAGGGCTGATTCAGATGTTCCTTAAAGAAAAAACCCAAACAAGACAGAGCTCTGCAAAGGACAGCTGGATGCATCATGTCACAGCAACATCGAGAACAAGAACAAACACATATTTAAATTTAGCCTCAACCCAAACCTTGACAATCATCCTGATGTGAGGACCAATATGTGTGGGGATTTCCCTGCACGTATTGACTATAAGGTATAAGGTATAATATAAGCCAGTGCCACAACAATGGCAATAGTGTACCTACTGATATTTTCAAACTGTACAGCAGAATGTAAAACAGGGTGTTAAAACAAAAGGAGGAAGATGGAGTGAGATTTTACCATCCACCTTGTGACAAACGCAGTTTTCCTTCATGGCAACACTCCCAACAACCTGTTGTTACAAGATGTGCCATCAATGATTTTGCCATGCAGAATCCAAACACATGTTTTCTCTTTGCTTATTAGATTACAATGAAATGTTTAGTTAAATAGAGAGATTCTGCAAGTTTTACAATTCGATAAACAAGTCCTACCATTAGTTGCTTGACACATAATCCTTATCATCTTGTTTATTTTTTCCTTTGCACAGTCACAGTTTAGACTTTCAATGTATTAAACAAGTAATAATTTTAAAACTTAACATTTAGTAGTTATTTTACTTGAATTCTTTTTTTATTGTAACAAATTACATTCTAAGTATACTTAGCAATTCAAAGCAGTGATACAAAGAGGAATACTAGTTAATATCCAACGTTAATATCAGACGGCACCCAGATTTTTAGCAAAGTCAGTGTTAATGCTGTAAATTTATGCTAAGCTGTTCTTACTAAATGCAGTAAAAAGTTTCCAAGATAAATTTGAAGTTTCTTTCAACATCAAGACTCTGTTTAATTGAACAGAAATTGCAAAATAAAAGGTAGTTTCCTTTGGTTTGGTTTTACACTGTACCGCTTAGGGAGGACGAAAACTTCATGCAGTAAAAACTGCTTGTTTGGGGGTTGTGTTTCCCTAAAACAAGCTTAAACTAGAAACAAAGCAAACAAAAAAAGAAAAACACAGAAAGCACAAAGAGAATTGGCTAGTAACAATGAAAAAGTGTCTTCACGTGATTACTACACCATACATTCAAGACGATTCTTTTTAGTATTTAGCACTTCTTTTGGATTGGGCTGCAGGCAGTTTTTTAAAATTCAAAATACAGCATCAATGCGTTTTTTACAATATAGGGCGCACCAAGTTATAGGGCGAGCGTCAATGAATGGTCGGGTGTTGAACTTGTTTGCACCAAACTAAAAGGCACACTAAGCAAGACAAAAGGATCAAAGATAAATCCGTCAGTCAGCCAGACTCTATTAACTGGGTTTACAGTAGTTCTAGAACTTGTTTGTAACATGCTACACATTAGCTACACTACCTTACTTTCTGTCTTTGTTAGTAACACGTATAAAAACAAAGGTTGTGTCCGAATTCCCACCCTAACCCCTAACTACTAAAAACTAGATAGTGCAGCACTATGTAGTGCTGTGAATTTTGATAGCAACTCGGACACCACCCTCGCTACTTTTTTTTAAAGGCTGATATAACGTCATCGATTGCACGAAGTTAAAATCGAATTAAAATGAGCGTTTTGCGACGATTATCCACAGTCCACAGACTTCTGAAGATATAAACATTGATGGTTTATCAAAAAAAAATACATTCAAATACATTTTTTTGGTAAAAAATGGTCCGATGCAATGCATTGTGGTCTATATTCGCTGATCTAGTGAGCATCGATGCACACTGGTTCTTGGCAGAAACTTCTGGAAAATTTCCAGGCATTGGATTTTGGAATTGTAGATTCGTACAGCACTAAAAGACAGCAAACGCACTATATAGTGCATTATATAGTGTAGTGCACTATATAGGGGTTGGGGTGGGAATTGGGACATTCAGACATTGCTATTTCAATTCAGACATTGCTACGCACTAGCTACATTAGCATATTCACAATAACACCCAACCTTTTCTGCAACTTAAAAATAAAAACAGACTGGTACCACTAAAACAAACATTACTGTGACTGCCCTAGCTTTTAACCTTGTTAGTAAAACAACACAGTTTAATAACGCTACATGTTACCTGCATTAGCATATTCACAATAATACCCAACCTTGTTTGCAACTCCAAAAACAGACTGGTGCAGCTAAAACAAACATTATTCTGTGATCATGCTAACTCCCAACCTTGTTAGTAACACAAAACAACACTGTCCAACACTGCTACACGTTAGCTGCGTTAGCATATTCCCAATAATACCTAACCTTGTTTGCATTTTGTTAAACAAAAAAACAGACTGATACAGCTAAAACAATTGTTACTTTGACTAGGCTAACTCCTTATCTTGCTAGTGACGTGCAATGACAACTCAGTTCGACACCACTACATGTTAGAAATGTTAGCATATTCCCAAAAATACCTAATGTTGTTTGCATTTTGGAAAAATACAGAGTGAAACCTCCAAAACAATTGTTACTGTGACTACGCTAACTACCATCCTAGCACAACCAGAGTTATAAGCACAGCACAACCAGTTTTTAAAGTTCACTGTTTTTTTGAAAAAAAAAAAATTCAGGTTTTTAGGTGCACCTTATAGTGCGGAAAATATTTTACTTACTCACTTACTTTTTTTTTATATAGATAAAATACAATGAAACTAAAAGAAATCATATTCATGGAGTAGACAGCTGTAGGCACTTGCTAAAATGTCTATGTGTAGACCAAACAGTGAGAATACACCCTTAAAATTATTTTAAAAAAATTATAGCAATTTAGGGAAAAAGATGTTTCAATTACTTTTTTGTCATGCACATTAAATAAATTATTTTACTTAAATAAAGTTTGTTAAGTTTTCTTTTTTTCATTTCCCTTAATAGTTGTGAATTACTCACTTTGAGTTGATTTATGAGACAAAACAGACATTGAAACACAATGCCTTTACTTTTGGGGATTTATTTTTCCTATTCCCAAACCTTTTTTTGCTTATGAGATTTAGTAATAAAAATACCAGCCTTTTTTTAGAATGGGGAAAAAAATTAAAAATTTCAAGCCATGTTTAACTAAAGAATCATAAAATTATTGCTAGAAATGATAAAACCTTTGCCTTACCCCCTTTGTAACACTGGTTTGAAATGTGCTGTATAAAGGAACTGTGATAACTCTAATCATGTAAAAATGTGCATTTACATACCTAAAATATATCAACTAGTGTAATAACTGTTTGTGTTATGTTTATAGAACACAGATGTACTTCAGTTCAACATGTCCTTTGAAAATGCTGATATTCTGATGTACAAAACAACTTTTAGACTCAACTTTCTTATTGTAAGGCCTTTTTTTTGTCCAACCCGCTAGCTCTTCCATCTTTTTTGCGAAGAGCGTGGCATTCAGTATTTTGCATTATACAGCATGAGGTTCGGTTAAAGAAATAAATGGACATCAGAGGACGGAAAGGGAGAACAACGCAACAAAAAGAAGCAAGGATATATGTGCACAGGATTTGACCGCCTTACAGTTTGCTACAGGGCCCAAAAGTAATGCCAATACAAAAACCTGTAAACTTTGTATTATAAATGTTCTCTTTTTGTAGTTAAGTGATAAATTAATAAACAGTGATAGTTAACTGAATGTTAGTCAGAACCATATATACATAACAGATTTTCTGATTCATAGGATTTAACCTCTTGCCTTTTAAAGACATTATTTCAAGATAAATGATACAAGAGTTAAATGTTTATGTTACCTAACATGTATAAAATAGCGTAGTGTTTATCTATTCTTATATGTAAAATGTACTGAAATCAAGGGTAGGCCTTCAGGCATGCTGAAGTTGTGGCAGAAGCTAATAACTCTTAATGCTGCAATCCAGAACGACAGTGCTATACGGGAAGACAGCCAATTAAATTCCCAGCGGAGCACTTTTCCATTTCAGATAATTATGAACTTTAGCTCACCGATGTTGTAAAACCAAAATAGATGTGGTGCTTTTAAAAATGCTGGATTGCAGTTTTAAGTTTTTTTCCTTCGTTTTTGCTCAAAATTATGAGTTTTTATTATTTGTTTTTTTTGGCAAAACAATTCTTTATTAGTCATACTGCCTTTTTTCAAATTTACAGAGAGCTACTATCCATTCTCTTTAAGAAATGCTTTTAAAGGCCTGAAACTATTTAAGATGTCCATTTATTATTGAACAGTTGTCTGTATTAGCTGCAGTAGCGTGCTACCTCTAAAATCATGTCCTCATTGGGAATTTATTAAGAAAAATCTGGATTCTTCTAAGAAACCTCTAGTTGCTAAAATTTGTTCAATAAACTTACTACTTTCATAAGTATCACTGAAATTACTCAAGATGTTGCTCTCAGAGGGACCTTTTTAACATTCAAAGTCACAAAAACGTAAACATTTGTTTTCTTGATGAAAATGTACTCAATGCAAAAACATTTTAAAGATCACAGCGACATTTGTTAAAGCAAAACTTATAAAAAAAAAAAAAAATCAAAACAACATTCCCAACCAAAACACAATTAGAAAAAAAATTCAACTAAATAAAAAAAGAAAAAGGTTTTGGAAAACAAAAGTAATTTCCAGAAATCTAACTGAAATGTTTAAAAACAAAACACAATAACAAACAGGAATAGGTTGGCATTATCGGACGATGCTGATAGGATGATAACATTTGAGTTTTAATATTTTGTTTGTTTGCTTTTTGGTTTGTTTTAATGCTTCTCCATATGTCCACATACTAATAACAGCTTTAAGTGCAATGCGTATCCAGAGTTTTTACGTTTTTTCTTTTTAAAGGGAAACCAGAAATAGTAGGTACTGTGGCACATTGCTGATTGAGTGGTGAGTATGTTGCTTTAGACTACATCATATTTTGCCCTTTTGACTCACTGAAATAAGTACCTGTGTTTACTAGGTGGAAAAAACGAATTTAAATCACAAGGAATTTGTCTAACTTGACATTAGAAAGTCCTTATGTCTTAACCCATATGTCTGTCCATCATTTTCAACCAGATGATGGCATTATTATACTGGGTATCCTCTGGGCTACTCGTAAAAATTCTGCTGGTGTGTGGACATTGAAGACACATTTAAAAAAACCTCAAACAATTCAATCAGCGATGTCCCATAGTCCCTACCTTATCAATGGTAGGTACCTACAGTACCTACCATATCAGCAATGTCCTATAGTACCTACCTTATCAGCGATGTCCTATAGTACCTGCCTTATCAGTGATGTCCTATAGTCCCTACCTTATCAGCAATGTCCTATAGTACCTGCCTTACCAGTGATGTCCTATAGTCCCTACCTTATCAACAATGTTCTATAGTACCTACCTTATCAGCTATGTCCCATAGTACCTACCATATCAGCAATGTCCTATAGTACCTACCATATCAGCGATGTCCTATAGCAGTGGTCCCCAACCACCGGGCCGCGGACCGGTACCGGGCCGCGGGACACTTGGCACCGGGCCGCGGAGCGGTTCCAGGCCGCGGGAAATTTTTGCACCGGGACGCACAGAAAGAAAAAATAATTTCCATTTTATTGTTTTTTTTCAACAAAAACGTTTTATTTTGAAAAGTGACCGGATTCTCTCTGTTACATCTGTCACACTTAACGCACGTCAAAGTCGCGACACCAAACATCAGGTGATAAACCCCACTAAAATTAAACCCAAACAACCAAAATGAACAAAAAACAAACTTCTTTAGAAAGTTGCTTCAACAAGGGGAAAATTAAAATACCACCCCCGGTCAACGTTAAATCTGTCTTGCTTTGTACCGGTCCACGGTGACAAAAAGGTTGGGGACCACTGTCCTATAGTACCTACCTTATCAGCGATGTCCCATAGTCCCTACCTTATCAGCGATGTCCCATAGTACCTACCTTATCAGCGATGTCCTATAGTACCTACCTTTTCTAGTTTCTTTTATTATGTTGACTTCTGGAAACTACTTTTGTTTCATTTTATTCGTTCCATTTTTTGAAATTGGGTTTAGGCTTATGGAATTTTGTTTTGATTTCTAAAAGTAATAACGTTTTGTTCTTTTATTATTTGTTTGACTTTTTTCATTGTCGTTGTTATCCTTGAATTGTGTTTGCATTACTTTATGTGTTGGTGTGCTGTGAACTTCAGGGCCACCATAGATTTACGGCTAAACACGAATTGAAGCACATTAGAAAGAGAAAGATTTTATTGTGGTCGGCTCCTTGCTCTTGCCTCTTTTTTAAAAAAAATGTATAACTTAAATTTTATTTTTCAATTTATCACAAATATTCCTTTTGTTAATCCAACTGAAGAAGTGAACTGATTGACTACGGTAAGAAAATGCTGGGGAATATTTTAAAAAAAGTGCTTTTAGAAAATGTGGTTTGATCCTTTGTTGAATCAAAGGGAAAGTAACTGGCTGCAGCTAATGCAGAATCTAACAGATGAGATTATCTATATATATATTTTGAGAAATAGTATATACCATTAATCAGTATATTTATGTTTCGAAAATGGATGTATAGCATTTTGGAATTGATCAATATTTTTCTTGGCAGCTATTATTCTGCACAATTAAGGAAAGTCACAAATGTCACAAATATATTGGTGAGATTTTTGACTTGAATTAGGCCTAATGGATGTAATACCTTAATTTACTTGACATTTTGTTTGAAATAAGCCATGCCCCCATTGATAAGCCATACCCTCCAGATCCCTCATGTTGTGTGCTGGATGTTTAAATGTTGGTAGTTTTATTTATAATGGTAGTTATAGTAGGTATGATTGCGACTGTAGTTATAACAAGTTTGTGTATATTTGATTGATATAATTTTTCTTTATTTTGAACACAGGGAATGTATTCATATTACAGGTGATTTTTCTGAGTGATTTCAATAAATTAATAACTCTCAACTTACGATTTGTCATTGTTTTTTCCTTTAAACATTTGTGTAAATACAAAAAAATATAAAAGATTATTGCATAAATCAAGGTAAGAATCAATTTAAATCTTTTTCAGATTATATTAGATTATACGAGTGTACTTGTTTGAGTAATGTTAGGTTGGGGGTGTGAGGGGCTGTAAACTAGTGGTAGATCATGTAAACAGAGAGCTCTCAGCAATGGGGAGGGGACGAAAGGGGTGAAGTTGCTCAGCGCCAGCTGTCTCGCCCCCAATTCCGAAGCTATGTGCACTCCGTCTCGCCAACGCACATATGAGTGACCATTTCCAATGCAAGTCTATGTAAACACACCACGTTCAAGATAAGAAAAGGTAAGATAAGACTTTATTTATCCCACGATGGGGAAATTCTTTTGTCTGCAGCTGCAAAAAAGACATCTAAATAGCAAAAGTGACAATCAAATAGCAAAGTGACATTCAAGCAAAGTGACCTTCAGGCTTAACCCTTGTGCTATCCTATGGGGTCAAGATGACAATTGATGTGTTCTCCCTACCATGACAAAGGTGGATAAAGGTGGAGAGGATTTCATGTAATCCATGGACACCAGTGAAGATCACTAATCATTGAAGAAATAAGGTTTGGCGCACTGTCTAGTGGGTCTAGATGACCCAACTCCCAATGTTAAAGTGCCTAGGATAGCACAAGGGTTAACAGTGCAACATTATAAAAGTACAGAAGAACATCTGTGACCTGCATGACAAAGTAAATGAATTAAACCAAATAAATGAAAAAACACACCAAACAACTGTTATATGAACAAAAATGACTGAAACAACAACTGCAACAATAAATGAAAAAAACACTGCGAGGGCACATGGTGTGTCATTGCAGCACCGTGTTGTACAGTCTGATGGCTGTATGGAGAAATGACCTGTGGTGGCGCTCCTTCTTGCACTGTCTCATGCTGAAGGAGCTGGTCAGTACCTTTACAGTTTGGTGCAGGGGTTGGATGTGGTTATCCATGATGGATGTTAGCTTAGCCAACATCCTTGTACTGAAGACTTCAGTCTTTACTATGGGTTGGATATGGATGATAGCAGAGAGCACACTGGTCAAGTGTGTGTATTCTCCCAAGCAATGACAGACCAGAGGATGACTTCTTCTGTTCCTTCTTTAATCTGGGTTTGGCTTTACAGTCCAGCACATGGATATTTCTGGTTTGGGTTTGTGTGTGTGTGTGTGTGGTTCTAAAAACATAATAAAGAAAACAATTAATACAATTATAATAAACCAAATTCAATAATAATAAATCTTAATAATAACAGCCTGTTATATCTGCATATTACAAACATTCCACAAACCTCGATAGCATCAATACTCAAAATATTATACCAAGAAAACGTATGATATTAACTGTATTAGCTAAATAAATCCAATAAACTTCGAACCAAAACTAGCTTAACTTGTAAAGTTAGCAGAAAATGTCCACACCAATAAACAACATATTTTACCCTAATATAAACACAAAATATGGGCTCACCGCTCTCATGGACGCACACACGAGCTAATAGAACTGAACTGCTCTGTAAACATCGCCATTTGCTCCTCTGTTTACCTCTGCTTACAAATTATGATTTTATTAACTCAAAAAACGGCCGCGCCCTCTAGTGGCGAACTTCAGAACAACGCCTCCATCCACTCTTCATAACAGCCGCCCCCAAACTTGCACAGCAAGTTTGCTGCAGGGTTCACTGTTTGTTCGGTTGCGCGTCAGCAGGTAGTCGAATGAGGCGTCTCACTGGTCGCATGTACGTACGGTCCTTTACTTTAACTTCTGCTGTACGGATCAAACCATCAGCCCCTGGGAATGTCTTGCAGATTCTTCCGATAGGCCATGATGCTCTTGGCAGCTAGGGATCAACTATCATCACTACAGTTCCTGATTGAAGGGGAGAAGTGTCTTTCTGCCACTTTGAACGGGTCTGCAGTGTTGGGAGATAGTGACGTATAAACTGCGTCCAAAATCGATCGGATAGCACTTGACAAGTCTTCCAGTGTCGCCGTCCAAGAAGCTCTGAGTCATGGTAGATCACTTGTGGCAGAGAAGGGTCCAGCCGCCCCATCAGCAACAGGTTTGGGGTAATGGGGTCTGGGTCAGCCAGATCCGATGAAACGTATCCCAAAGGTTTTGAGTTGAGTATTCCCTCAATCTCAATCAACACAGTCTGTAGGATCTCCTCACTTACAACTTGAGAACCCAGCGAAGACGTTAAAGCCACTTTTATGGACCTGATCTCGCGCTCCCAGGACCCTCCAAAGTGAGGAGCATTCGGAGGGTTGAAGCGAAACTTTATCTGATGCTCTGCCAGTTGAGCTTGTAATGTGGGATGTAGACCATTGAATGTTTCTCGTAGCTCTCGCTCTCCGCCACGGAAATTAGTGCCCTGGTCGCACAAGATCTCAGCTGGTTTCCCACGACGAGAGACAAATCTTCTTAAAGCCATCAGGAAGGAATCTGTGTTAATGCTTGAAAGTACCTCGATATGAACAGCTCGAGTTGTCAAACATTTGAATAGCAGGCCCCACCGTTTCTCGTTCCGTCTACCAATCTTCACCTGCATTGGCCCAAAACAGTCCACGCCGGTAGAGAAAAATGGTGGCTGGTTAAGTCTGAGCCGTGACAGAGGAAGGTCTGCCATTTTTGGGGTGATTGGTTGGGCTCTCCATCTTTGGCACTCGGGGCAGGAGCGCTGTTCACGTCTTACTGCTTCTCGGCCCCGGAGAATCCAATATTTTCTTCTCAACTCTGCAAATAGTCTCTCTGCTCCTGGATGTTTTAAATCACTGTCAGCCTGTCGAATCAGTAGTCTGGTTACAGGATGTTTAGGGTCCATGACGACTGGATGAATCACATTTTCTTCCAAATCAGGGCAACGTCTGAGTCGGCCACCTACTCTGATGAGTTGAAGTGACTCATCAAACTCTGGAGACAATGTAACCAAACGGCTGGCGGAGCTGACTGGTTTGCCGGACGTGAGACACTGAATCTCATCAGGAAAACTGTCTCTTTGTGCAGATTTCAGAAGACTAAGCTCAGCCTTTTTGTAATGCTCTATTGTGAGGTTGTCACCAGCCGCCCCATGAAGGCACCTGGCAGTTTCTTTCACTAGTTGGTCAAAACTGGTAAACTGTTGTGCATCAGGCAGAGTTTTGTGGTCAGTAGAAACAGTCAAGCAAGTTGTGGACCTTCGCTGTTCTTCGTCTACATCTGCACATGGTAAAAAGGGATGATCTGGCCATTGATCTGAAGGCAGCCGCAGGAATGAGGGTCCACAGGCCCACCTGGACTGACCGGTGTGGTCCTGCAACCGTTTTCCTCTTGTCAGATCATCTGCTGGGTTGTCAGACGTCATCACATATTTCCAAGACTGGCTTTCTGTCAGTTCCTGAATTTCAGCTATCCGTGTTCCCACGAATACTTTGAAACGACAGGAGTCAGATTGAATCCATGTTAAGACAGTTGTAGAGTCTGTCCACAAAACAACTCTGGACAATGGCAGAGTAAGCTCTTTAGTCAGCAGGCTGGCAAGTTGAGCTCCAGTCAGGGCTGCACATAGTTCCAGACGTGGCATAGACAGCTGCCGCTTGGGAGCCACTCTGGAGCGAGCAGTGAGAAAGGCAACTTCAATGTTTCCAGCACCATCTTGTGTTCTTAAGTATGCCACGCTGCCATATGCCTGTTGGGATGCATCACAGAAGATGTGAAGCTCTCGCTGACTGTCTGCATTGTCCATCTCTGGGCTGGAATAACAACGACGTAGACTGATGTTCTCCAGCTGTTGCAACTCATCTTCCCATTCAATCCATGTAGAGAGCAGCTCACCTGGTAACAGTGGGTCATCCCATTCACGGTTTTTTCCCCACAACTGCTGAACCAGTACTTTAGCTCTCGTAGTGAAAGGAATAAGGAAACCAAGGGGGTCATACTGACTGGCCAAAACTCTGTAAATGTTCCTCATCGTAGGAGAGCTGCTCCCCACCTGTCGGGACTTGTACTGCAGAGTGTCAGAGTTGCACATCCACCGCAGACCAAGAGCAGGTTCTTGAGGGTCCATATCAGTATGATTCAGCCACTGTTCACTGCTCTCTGACCTGAGTTCCTTTGGCAGATGGCTAATAATACTTGGAGTGTTACTGGCCCACTGCCTTAGCTCAAATCCTCCTTCTGAAAGTAAGGAGCGCACTTTCTCCACCTGCTCTTTTGCTACTTCAGGAGATGGAAAGCTCTGTAGCCAGTTGTCAACATAGAAGTTCTTCTCAATGGAGTCACGCACATAATCCCCCTGGTTACTGTTTTCACGTACAAGTCTCTGAAGTGCATAGATTGCACAGCATGGTGAACATGTTGTACCAAATGGGAGCACTTGCCATTCGTACACCTGAGGGTAAGTATCTCTCTGCAGGTCACGCCAGATGAAACGTAACAATGACTGGTCTTCAGGTAATAGTCTTACCTGGTGAAACATCCCCTTGATGTCACTGCTAATGGCAGTGGAGTGTTCTCTGAAGCGCAGCAGGACGCCAAGAAGAGAGGCCCCCAGCTTTGGGCCTGGTAGCAGCAGCACATTGAGGTTCTTCTCTCTGTAGGTAAATGAACAGTTGAACACAACACGGTTCTTTCCATTGTGTGTTACCATGTGGTGGGGGATGAACCATGACTCTTGTGATGCCCTCACTTCCTCTTCTGTCACTTCTCTGACGTAGCCTGCTGTTATTAACTTTGTCATCTCCGCTTGATAGACTTGTGCCTTTTCTGGATCTCTGCTGAGGCGCTTCTCTGTACTTCGCAGACTTGGTAGGACTGCTTCAGGTGGTACGCTGAGTCTTGGCATGTTACTGACACGAAGAAGGGGGGTAGCATACCTGTGTGTCCCTGCCACATTCACTCTTATTGTTTTTTCCTCCAGCAGTTTCACAGCTTCCTTTTCTTTTCGAGATCTGGTCACTGACTTCTCACTTCGGTATGGTAAAGTGTCGAGTTGCCAAAGCTTCTCAATGTGACTGAACAGTTCTGCTTGTGGAGAAACGGTTGAAATGAAGAGACACTGCTGTGGTTGTGCAGTCTGCTGAAGTGAGGGAACTGGTCCTTGAAGTGTCCAACCCAACCTAGTTTTGACGGCAGCTGGACCTCCAGGTGGGCCCAAACGGACAGGTTTTATGGGCGTGACGAGGTGAGGACAGTCGGAGCCAATCAAAAGCAATGGCTTGGCATTTGTAAATGGCTCCAAGGGGAGGTTTTTCAAATGTTTAAACCTTTTCTTCAATGCTTCCACAGGGTAAGAATGTTCTGCTAACCCCAAGTCTTCAGCTGTGAAAGCACTCTCAATAGAGAAGGTTCTGTAAGGTTGGCTGCTTGAAGAGACCTTGACCTTCACAGATGCTCCATGCAAAGTTCTTAGTCCTTGTCTTACTGTTCGCAGAGTGAGACTCTCTGCGGTGCCTTGTAAGTGAAGCTTTCGCTTGGCCTCTGGAAGAAGGATTGTTCTTTCTGATCCATCATCCAAAATGGCAAACGTCTCCAATGTATGTTTACCATTCTTCAGCAGCACTTTGCTTATCTTCAGCAGCACTTGATTGCAGCCAGCTCGACGGTCTAAATAGAGCACATCTGTAGATGATCTCTCTATTTCAGTAGCTCGCCCTGTTGGTGGTTTAGGTACAGCGGCTCTGAGGTTCACCTCATGTAAGGCCTCAAGGTGTTTCCCTTGGCATATTTTACACTGCACTTTAAGTCGACACTGAGCAGCCTGATGATGCCGCCCACACCGCCAACATAGATTATTGGATTTAATCCAAGTGGACTTCTGGTCTTTGCTCAAGATCTTGAAATTGCTGCATTGGTCTAAGAAGTGCAATGTGTTTCTGCAATAAGGGCAGTAGGCTTTGGGCCTTTCTGGAACTTCTGCCACAGTGGAGGTTGTAGCTGAAGGCTCTTCGTGAGCGCCTTTCTGTGTTGCACCATGCAGAACAGTGGTGGTCCTCTTAGCAGCTCTCCTATCTCTTTTGACGGTGTTTCTATCTCTCAGGGACTCTTCCACTCTGTCTGAATGATCTCCACCTTCTTGAATAACCAGCTCATATTCCAGCCACTCTGCAAAGTCTCTCAGTGATGGTATTCCATCTTTCTGTGGGTAGAGGTAACGGCGGAAAGCAGCACGCAGGTCTTGGGGTAGCTTACGAGCAAGCCTTGCAACATGAGACCCACATTGTAGCTCTATGTGTCCATCATCTCCAAGTTGCTCTAAGATGCCCACCAAAGCACGAACTCTTAATGCAAATTTTCGGAATCCTGCAGTGTCATTTGACCGAATGTTAGGCTCATCCATCAGCTCTGCTATTCTCTGTAGTGACAGCTGGTGCGGCTGACCATAATGTTTTGTGAGAGAAGCCATCGTGTCAGAATAGGGACGAGGTGAGTTACTGTATGAGTCAGCAACGAGTAGAGCTTCCTCAAACTTAAGATGGTCACACAGCACCTGGTACTTGAATCTCTCTGTGGCATCAGCTGGGAGAATATTGTCCAGAGCAAGTTTCAATCTAGCGAACTGTCTTGGATCACCTCTGGTGAACTCTGGGATTGAGGGTAATGGTCCCCTGTAGGTTTTCTCTCTGTTAGCCGTGGCCATGATGGGAGCCAACACTGCTTCTTGTGAGTGCATGCTGGGAGCTGGACTAGGTCCAGATTGAGGTTGTAATATAGGTGTGGACTGAGCTGCATGTGATTGAAATGCAGGAGCTTCAGTCGTTGCAGTTGATTTATGTTGTATTTGCAATCCTTGTAAGTGGTGGCTGAGCTCTTGGGTAATGATTGGTGGCTGTGGAGTTTGAAACATTTGTACCTCCATAGGCTCATACAAGTCTTTTGGCAGGAACACTGGAGGTGGAGGTAACGGCCATTCTTCCTCTGCATCTGTTGTGGAGGGTACATTGGGCCACTGTGGTTGCAGGGAGGACAACTGTGTGGGCAGACGTGTGGAGATCCAAGTGTCCTCAGCTGAAATGCCCCCCTCTGTTTGCTGTTCGAATTGCAGGCCAGTTGATGCAGTTAAAGCAGTGTTACGATCAATCTGCCTCTTCATGTCTGAAACCACCATCTGGAGTCGCCTGTTTTCCTCCTGCAGGTTCTGCACTATGTTTAAGAACTCATGTGGGACACCGGGGAAAACTGGTACCTGCCCCACAGCTCCAGTGGGGCTAGGAGTCTGGCTGAGGGGTGTCATCTCGGCATAACCCTCTCTGGAGCGATGCTGTTCCAAACCAGCAGAAGATGGGAGTGCATATGCTTGATAATCAGTCATCCATCTTGGTGGACGCACTGTCCTCTTTGGTCGTGCACCTTCTCGTTGGGGATCATAATCCATCTTCTCTCTCTGTAATCAACCTATCCGGCTCGAAGGACCTGGTTTTGTACTGAAGACTTCAGTCTTTACTATGGGTTGGATATGGATGATAGCAGAGAGCACACTGGTCAAGTGTGTGTATTCTCCCAAGCAATGACAGACCAGAGGATGACTTCTTCTGTTCCTTCTTTAATCTGGGTTTGGCTTTACAGTCCAGCACATGGATATTTCTGGTTTGGGTTTGTGTGTGTGTGTGTGTGGTTCTAAAAACATAATAAAGAAAACAATTAATACAATTATAATAAACCAAATTCAATAATAATAAATCTTAATAATAACAGCCTGTTATATCTGCATATTACAAACATTCCACAAACCTCGATAGCATCAATACTCAAAATATTATACCAAGAAAACGTATGATATTAACTGTATTAGCTAAATAAATCCAATAAACTTCGAACCAAAACTAGCTTAACTTGTAAAGTTAGCAGAAAATGTCCACACCAATAAACAACATATTTTACCCTAATATAAACACAAAATATGGGCTCACCGCTCTCATGGACGCACACACGAGCTAATAGAACTGAACTGCTCTGTAAACATCGCCATTTGCTCCTCTGTTTACCTCTGCTTACAAATTATGATTTTATTAACTCAAAAAACGGCCGCGCCCTCTAGTGGCGAACTTCAGAACAACGCCTCCATCCACTCTTCATAACAATCCTCCTGTCCGCCACCTCCTCCATGGACTCCACTGTGGAGCCCAGGACAGAGCTGGCCTTCTTAACCAACACATGTTCATCCATGGCTACGCAGTTTCTGCTATAGTTTTACGGCTCCAAGTCCAAAACACGGCGCCGTTCAATGGGCATTGCCAGTTAATCCTTGTGCTATCCTAGGCACTTTAACATTGGGAGTTGGGTCATCTAGACCCACTAGACAGTGCGCTGAACCTTTTTTTTCTTCAATGATTTGTGATCTTCACTGGTGTCCATGGATTACATGAAATCCTCTCCACCTTTATCCACCTTTGTCATGGTAGAGATAACACGTCAGTGGTCATCTTGACCCCATAGGATAGCACAAGGGTTCAACCAGGTTGAACTTTGACCCATCAGGTACTCGGATTTGGCAGTGACGTATGGATGGTGTCGTTTTCATATATTGAAATAGAGCTGTGAAAGAAAAATCCTGAAGCAAGATTGAAGAGATTTGCATCGCTTGGATATTTTTCACCAAACCTCTTCCAAATGCAGGCGGGGGACATGCGGCAGTAAACTGTAGAAAAAGAAGATGAAGCCCCTCCCTGCTTGTCCAGCGTGAACACAATGGGATAAATGTTTAGCACGTTTTTTAACATGCATCAAATGCCCAATGTGTATGTAGCTTTAGTCTACATCATATTTTGCCCAATTTGACCTAACTAACACAACCTTACTAGGTTGTAAAAACAAATTTAGATCATAAGGAATTTGCCTAACTTGACATTAAAAAGCCCTATTAATGCAAATATTTACATTACCGTAATTGAACCATTAGAAAATAGATCTTGAAATTTCTAAATTTGTTTCCACATTGTGAACAGAAATTGTAAGTGCTTGACTTTCCAAAAACCTTTGCTCACGCATTTGAAGGGGAAACAAATTTTTTTTCCTCATAAAAATGAAAAAAAAAAAAAGCTAAAATAAGGCACATAGAGTTGAGTCCTGCCATCTGTCTTTTGGCTCTAAAAAAGATTGAGACCATTTTCCAGAGTAATAACACAAATGTCACTTCAAAGCTGCATGTGCAGGGAAATTAAAACGGCACATTTTTCCTTATGGCAAAGAGATTTCTTCCCACAATGCACGATTTCAGATTTTGCTAAACAATTTTCTGCAAATCAAGCTTAGTAGAAAGTCACATTAACAGTTCATAGCAGAAGTGTCAAAATAAAGCTGTTTTTATCTGGCTGAAGATAAGAGTTATCTTTCTCTAGCTAATGGTTTTCATTTAACCCTTGTGCTATCCTAGGCACTTTACCGTTGGGAGTTGGGTCATCTAGACCCACTAGACAGAGCTCTGAACCTTTTTTTTTCAATTTTTTGTGATCTTCACTGGTTCAATGGATTACATGAAATTTTTCCACCTTTATCCACCTTTGTCGTGGTAGGGAGAACATGTCAAAGTAAGGGTGGGGTCATCCAAGATAACACAAGGGCACAAACTCAACATTTAATATAAAATGTTGTATTATATTTTTGCTTTTTAGAATCTTGAGAAAAATAATGAAACAATGCAAATGAGGTCAACTGATATTTTATCCTTGGGCAGCTCACAGCTGTCTCTGTCAAGGCTGCTCAGGATCCCACCACTTCACTCAGCCCGTCTTTTTCTTGTGTCACTCCCATAAGTAAGCGGGTAATGAGGATGTCAGCTATTGTTCACAGGATAGGTGCAGATTGACTGAGGATGAAGGCGTTCAACTGCATGACAGTTAAGTTTTTCTTATTAGGTATATATCCAAATAGACATAACTACAACAAAGGTGAGAGGGTGTTTATAAATCTCAGCTTGATTCATGCTAAAATGTGTATTGTCAAACGCTGGAAGAACACTCACAGTCCAAGCATAACCCAATGGTTCCAACAAATGCTGTCAGGGGTCCCTTTAGAAAGAATTACATATATTTTGAAAGACAAAGTGGAAGAATTTGAAAATATATGGCAACCTTTCATACATTTTGTGAAGAATATGGATCCTCTGGAATAGAATGTTGATTGTTAATTTTGGATGGTACAGACCTCTGTTTTTAAAATTTGATTTATTATAAGTTTTTTTTCTTCTCTTCATTTTAGGTGTGTTAAGTTTATATTCATTTTGTCAATGTCTAAGGAGAGGCACTCTTGTTCTTGGGGTGGTGAGGGGGGGTGTTAAAATAAGACTGTGAATAAGAGGAAGCATTACCTAAATACAGTTGATGAAGTTGCAATTTTTGTAATGCCTGACTCGAGTGAAATGTAAAATTGTAAATTGTGTTTCTGACATTTTTTTATGGCTTTGAAAATTCAATAAAAAGAATGTGGCAAAAAAACGGCATGACAGTTGCTGGAAAACAGAGAAATGAAAATCAATTTCACAGAGACTGCAGCTACTTACCAACAGCAGGAACACTCCTTAGCCATGTTTGTCTTTATTACATTGTCGGTCGAGATGTTTGGCGACATTCTGCCCAGTGGTTCATTAGAAATTTGCCTCCGAGTTGTTGGTGGGATGACCGGCGCCGAGCAATCAACCTGTCTTACTGTTGCTGAGAACTCCCTCTTTGTCCCTTGTGCTATCTTGTGGGGTCCAGATGACCCCACTTCCAACGTTAACGTGCCAAGACAGTGCGCTGAACCTTTTTCCTTCAATGATTTGTGATCTTCACTGGTTTCCATGGATTACATGAAATCCTCTCCACCTTTATCCACCTTTGTCATGGTAGGGAGAACACGTCTATGGAAGGGTGGGGTCATTTGGGGTCATTTCTGGGAGTGCGAGACGAGCCAGAGGTAGGGTCCACAACCAAGTGTGGGAGCAGGGAATCTGGAATCATCTGAGTGGCATAAGGTTGCATAAAGCATAAGGTCAATAGCATAAGGAATTATGGTATGTCAAACGGCAAAGTAGGTGTTGACAGGGA
Source organism: Oryzias curvinotus (assembly GCA_023969325.1). Taxonomy (NCBI): domain Eukaryota; kingdom Metazoa; phylum Chordata; class Actinopteri; order Beloniformes; family Adrianichthyidae; genus Oryzias; species Oryzias curvinotus. The sequence goes on from CM043716.1 coordinate 23,638,408, forward strand.
GATCTCCAGTGTTTACCCTTGTACTATCCTAGGCACTTTAACACTGGGAGTTGGGTCATCTGGACCCCATTAGACAGTGCACTGAACCTTTTATCTTCAATGATTTGTGATCTTTACTGGTGTCCATGGATTACATGAAATCCTCTTCACCTTTATCCACCTTTGTCATGGTAGGAATAACACGTCAATGTAAGGGTGGGGTCATAGGATAGCACAAGGGTTAAAGGTTTAAAGCAGGGGTGTCAAACATATGACCAGAGGGCCTTATCCGGCCCGCCAGGTGGTTTAGCTCGGCCCACACATGAAGATTAAAAATCATAAGGATGTTTAGAAAAACACGTTTCTAGTCCATTCCTGTGGCGAGTTATGATTTTTTAAATAAATAACCGAAATGCGCAATTCCGCTACAAGGGGGAGCAATGGAAAAGCAAAACAGGTGAAACAGCAAATATCTGCATGTGCCAAAAGCGAAACCAAACAGCTCTGAGCCTGAGTATGATGTAGTTTGGTTCTGCAGCGAGCAGGGAGGCTGTGACCTGCCCAGAGTGTTTTCTATGTCACAAGTACGATCTTTTTCAAACAACATTTTTTTCAAATGGGTCCCGATTCACAACAATTTAAATAAAGAAATAATCAGAAATGCAGTTTTAAGCTTAGTTTTCTTAAGGTAGGTCCTCTATCATAAGAAAAATACAAACAACACAATTTTCATTGGAGTGGGTTCATTGAAACATTAATCTAAAATAACAATGAACAGAGAGACATATTATTATAAATAGACACAGATTTCCATATAATTTAATGGAGAAACAAAAGGAAGGCACCCAATGTTGTTTATAGCTGTAATAGGTTGTGTATGACTGTACAAGTGGGTATCCACAAACATTAAAGATGTCGTACACATTGTTTAATACCATGCTCATTTATGTGCTGTTTGATTTACTCCAAAATCTGCAGGTTTTACGATTGTGTTGATGTGCTAATTATAGGACATAACTCAGTCCAGACTGTTTTAGCTGAGAACAAATGTTTTCAACAATTAAACACCAGCACCACTGTGTGGCAAAACGGAGACACAGCTGTGTCCAATGAAGGAGCAACTTTAGAAAATGTTTTCAAGATCTATATCTTCTTTTTTTGCTTCTTTTTCTATAACATTTAAATAATTATATTTTAATGATTATTTCTCTGGAATAACTTTTTTTCTGAGTTTTGTTTACAAAAAAACACTTGTGATGTAACTTGAGTAAATGTAGAATTTTTATTTTCTCATTTTTCTTAAAATATAAAATACACTTTTCATACATGGACACAATAAACCACAAAGAACACAAGTTATTCAAAAGACACATATAATGAAGATAAACCGGTATAAACAGGTGGAAAATGGGCAAATCTGGATGGGGCACACAGGTGACCTGCGTGACACATTAAGGGCTTGGTAAGCCCGTAAAGCCAACATATTTATGCGATTTTTTTTTTTCAACAGGCATGCTAAAGGCTGATTAGGGTTATTTCCACTGGTCCGTCTGCGTCTCTGTTGCATTGCACTGACAATTAATCAATCAGAATGTTCATATCGCCTCTTCATTTCCTGTTTAGGGTGACATGCTCACGTGATGATGGATGTTATCATTGCGGATAACACCACCATGGATGACGAAAGTTTATTTGTGGATGTTCAAATACATAACATCATGTATGATACAAAACATGTATTTTACCAAGGCTCAAGGCTTAGGAAGGGGAGGGTCTAGTGATGATCATTTTAGTGTTGGATGAGCGCAGAGCAGAACGAAGTACTCGACATGGGAGTGACAGGATAACCGGTCCTCTGGGATACTGGGGGAGGGGAGATGGACCTGAGATGCAACCTGTCAATGTAAAATGACTAATGGTCCTGAAACCGAGTCCTCACGCACTGCAGTGCAGTTTTCTTCAATGATTTGTGTAATTTCATGGTAGCGGTGAAGTAGGTGAGATGAAGGAACGTTGTACAGATTTTTTTTTCAACCCCCACCAAATCCTGGGCACTGTGCAAGGACCCTGTTAGTGCTGATCATGAGATAAGTGTGCCCTCCTAGAAATGAGAAAACTAGACTATCAGAGTGTAGTTTCTGTGGTTCTCCTTTGGGCACGTACCTATTATTGTGCAAGTAAGGGGCCAGTACTTACACTTTACAAATGACGAGAATGTAGCATATAGTGGTACATAAGCATTCCATGCGTCATAAGGGCACGCAGCTTACACTAGCCTTACAAATACTTTACAATACACTTACCATAAGCATGACAATTGTACCTTCCATTTTCATGTTGTCATGAAACTGCTGCTACTTTCTACGACCCTCCTTGGACCTGAACGACCCAAGAACCTATATTATCCCTACGGGTCAACCCTCCTTATGGCTGCATGAGACTCAGGCTATGTCCACACTGCCCTAAGCAAAGCACATTCAAGCGACCACTTCCAATAAAAAGTCTGTGTAAATGTGCCTGAAAGCAGTGTGTTGGGGCTTTCATGTTCAAAACTTTCGTGTTTATGTGCATGCAAATTTCTACGACCATTATCGGGTTCTACGTACAAAGAGCATGGCCATTGAACTCGAGTTGCCAGCTAAACCAGGTTAACCTTTGTGCTATCCTAGGCACTTTGACATTGGGAGTTGGGTCATTTAGACCCCACAAGACAGTGCGCTGAACCTTTTTTCTTCAATGATTTGTGATCTTCAATGGTTTCCATGGATTACATGAAATCCTCTGAACCTTTATCCACCTTTGTCATGGTGGGGAGATCACGTCAATGGTCATCTTGACCCCATAGGATAGAACAAGGGTTAACTTTGACCACTCAAATTGGTCCATGAGGCGGTGAAACACACTAACTCAGAGCGTAGCTGGTTTATCTGGTGAAGCAAGACATGGCGACGGGCCTGACGACATCTGCAAAGCTATTCTCCTGACAGTGCAAGAATGCTAGCAATGAACTGAACTGTTTCTGTTCCCTGCCCCCAAATCGCGAGTGTTGCACCGCTCGACATTTTGCACAAAGCCAACTGTAGGTGGCGGACATGCGCTAGCAAACAGTAGAAAAATAAGAAGACGCCCCTCCCTGCTTGTCCAGTGTGAACACCATGGGCTTTTGAACGTGTGATGTGTATGTAGCTTCTTTAAGATGTTTATTCTCACAACAGGTGTACAACACATATGGTAGTCATTATAAATACAGCGTGAGTCAATTCAAGGATACAGTTAGACCAGTGTTTTTCAACCTTTTTTGAGCCAAGGCACACTTTATCCTTGACCAAAGTCCCACGGCACACCAGCATCCAAAAATTAAAAAAGGAGAAACTCATAGTCTGTATTGATGTAGAGCCCCTCCACAATCTCATGTGCATTTTTATGATAATTGTGGCAGAAAAAGCTGGAAGTTGCAGCTGTTTTTTCTGAAAGATGTAATAAGAGTAAGGTTAATTTTCAGTAATAATTTTCAACAAAATTATTTGACATTTTTCCCAGGTAGTTGTTTTTTCTTCTAGTTTATTAAACATGCAATTTTATGTAACCTCACAAAGAAACAAATATATTCTTTCTAAATAGTGATTTATTTAAAAAAAAAATTTAATGTTGGTGCAAAGGCAACTGCAATTTTTAAACAATTACATGATCACAATGTTTGATAAAATTTACACAAAAGTACTAACATTATATTTATGTTTTCTGTAGCTACACAAAAAGTGAACATGTTGAAGTTTTATTAGTTACTTAATCCTGTTTCTTAAATTCAAAGACAAGAAAAGACAAGCTTTAGCTGGTATTTTTGTTGGAACTGAGAGACTTTACGAGCTGAATAGGAACAAGGAAATGAAGACTTTGACCACTTCTGATTGGTCAGACTGATGACGTGTGAGAATGCCTCCAAGAATGATTGGTGGACAGTTAAAGGGGCGGGACTTTTCCAAAAACAGAGCTGAAGCTGCGGCTAAATCGCGGTACCGTCATTCTTATCAAAGTGTTTTTAATAGAATCAAATAAACACACAGAAACACACAAAAAAGTATTTTACGATCTTTCATATTCCTAACTACTCAGTGTTTTATCAGTGCCTGTTTAGATGAACACAGAGCTGAAATCCTGGAGATGGTAAATGTTTTTAGAACAGTGAAAATGGGTAATTTCCCACAGCACAATGGTGTGCCGCGGCACACTGGTTGAAAAGCACTGTTAAGGTATCCTTGAATTGAATGTTTGATAAAAACTGTGACCAATGGTTGTTCTGGGGGTTTATAAAGGGGTTTCCAAACCTGGCAGTGGGGACAGCGGCTCGTATCTGCATGTGTCCGTTTGGGACGTCTGGCTATACATGTTGAGTGGAACAGCAGGATACCCCGCTTGCGCTGACGCCTCCTCAGAGTGCATCTTGTAAGGCATCTTGGACATAACTGCCAGTCTAAGCTTGAGAACAACATTACGAAGAGCCGCGCGGTATTCTTTCCTGATCAGGCAATAGATTACAGGGTTGAAGCAGCTACTGGTAAAAGCCAGGCAGTTGGCCAGAGGAAAGAAGTATGTCTGAGCTGTGTAGAAAGACTTGCTGATATCAATGACATCAAAGTGGATGAGGACGTTCCAAAGTGTGAGGACATTGTACGGAAACCAGCATGCACAGAATGAAAGCACCACCACTGCCACAGTCTTGGAAATATCAGCAGTCCGAGAGGAGCCGCCGCTGCCTCTGAGTTTATGTTTGCAAAGGAAGCGCAGCAGCAGCATGTAGGAGAGGATGATGGTGGCGTAGGGGAGCAGAAACCCCACCACCACTCTCAAAAGCTGGTTTATTCCGAGCCAGGTCGTGTCCCGGAAGCGGAGCAGGCACGCCGTGTCTTTGCCCACGTGTTTCAGGTCTGCAAAGACGGCTCGGGGCGCAGCGGCGACGAGCGCCCCCACCCAGATGAAGGCGGTGGCCAGCGGGTAAGAGCAGGACCTGGTGCACAGAGACGAGCCGGGCTTCAGAGCCGTTGCCACGGAGCAGTACCGGGTCAGACTCATGGCCGTCAGAAAAAAGCAGCTGGCAAACACGTTCAGTCCTGTGAGTAGAGAAACAGCCTTACAGGTGACCAAGCCAAAAGGCCAGTTGTAGTCAAGGGCAATGTCCACCGCCCAAAACGGTAAGGCCAAAGAAAAGAAAAAATGAGCCACAGCTAAATTAAAAACAAAGAAATTGATAGTGCCTATGGTGATGGTGCGAGTGGAATACAGGAGAAACATGGCCAACAAATTACCCAGGACTCCCACTGTGGCTACAATAAAGTAAACCACAGAGATGAGGATTCTGAGCCAGGGGGATCCATCATCATAAGTCTCCAAGCCACTGCCATTATTTAGGCCATGGAATATGAGCAGAGAGTTGTTACAGAATGGACCCACACATCCAGCTATGACGCTGTTGAAGAACTCCATTCTTTCCAGGTCAAGATTTGACATTTTTGTCTCCCTGAAAAACCCCAAGGCTAGTTTTTGTCCACTTGTCGTCTTATATGGTCACGCAGAATTAAAAATGTAAGTTCTGGCTGAGTGTTTATTAGATGACAGTCTTTTACCCTGCAAGGGAAGAGGAAATTATTATTACATTATAGAGGGAGCAGTCTATGAGCAGATAAGTGGATTAACTTTGTCAGATAAACAAATTACATTGAAGTGTTGGCCACAGAGTCAGATAATTCAGTCGAAATCACATACTAGGAAGCAAGTAAATTTCCCCTTTGATGTAAAGATCTATAATTTATTCCGAACAAATAGACCAAACAGGAAGTTGCAAAAATTTAATGTTGAAAAGTGAAGGTTTTTCACAATAAAAGCATGTTTCAAAGTGTCACACTGAATTTGTTCTTTAAATCAAAATATGTTTTTAACAGTTCTTTCCAAAAATTGTAATATTTGGCAGAAAGATTTTCATCAGCAGGCTAAAATAACGTACTAATGTATTGTCCTGCTTGCTTAATATAAGCCGTCATCTTTTCAAACAAGTAATACATAAAATAAAAAGCCAACATTCAAAGCTCTTAAAGTTAATTCCTAAAATGGCTAGAAGCGTGTGCATGCAGTCAGAGGAGTGTGGCATGCAGAAATTGAGACAAAGATGAACTTACCCGAGCATCCAAAGCATGTATTTAGAGTTGCAGCTCTCCTGCAAATCCCTGACTGCAACAGCAATAAACCATGCATCCGTTTGCTGCTTTGGATTTTGGCCCCGCCCCCAACAGGGTTGTCCAATTAAGAAGCAGCCATCCTGGCACCACGAAATACAGAAGAAGTAAATAATTCACTTTTGAAAAAATCTAAATCAATGATAATTAGAATTAGATATAATAAAATGAGCTAAATCTTTAAGCTTCAACTCTTAGAATTGTTTTAAAAGTATGGAAATAACAAATGCTGTCACATCTTTACACAAACACACACACACACACACAAACACAAAAACAATTATGTGGCACTAATTGTTATTTACAGAAAACCATTTTCATGCTGATTTTACCAAATATTAAAATAATCATGAAAGTTCCCCCCATATATTAGCTTAAACAAAAACACTTGAATATGTTGAATATATTCATTTATCATGCATAGATGCACATTTTTCACAAAAAAAGGCACATTTTGTGCCTTTTTGTAGATGGAAATGTCAAAATAATTCAGTTGTTAATTTTTCTTTAATATTTTTCCTCTGTTAGACCAGTTGCTTCATTTTCTGTACACAAAACAGCTGAATTTCTATCATTTATGGCCAAAAATGTGCTTTTTAAAAACTAAAAAACGGTTTTGTTCCTGTCACAAAAGGTTTATCGGAAGCAAACCCATTTCAGAAGCATTTTGTGTCTACTGTTCACAAGAGGAGGGAACCGTTTCTGCAGAAATGATTCTTTCTCCATTATAAATTGTTGATAGTGAAAGGAACATCAAGAGCGAAAGAGCAAATGAAATTAGGATGGAAAAAGGCGGAAGAGTGAGGAAATTGATTTATGCTGATCTGTCCAAACGGGAGCATAGTCATAAACTAGGAGGACAAATAAATAAATAACGAAATAAAAGGATGTGCTGCGTGAGCGTTTATGTTTGGCACAACTTCCGTTCAGAAACATGGAGCAGAATCGTGGACATTTGAACCCGGACTTCTGTGTCAAAATAGCTCCTTAACAGTTGAATTAATTTCATTCCCAAAAATGAGCGACAGAAAACAAGTATGTTGATTAAACAAGACATTCAATTCAAAGAATAGAAGAAATGTCTACAAAAAATCATAATTATCACCACATTACTGATAAAATCCTTTATATTCTTTTGTAAGTCTTTAAGTTTGGTTATTCGGAAAAGGCTATTATTTTGGTAATGAAGCCGGAAAAAAAGAGAAGAATTGATGGTAAGAGAGCAAAGAAGCAAGATAAGGGGGAAGATGTGTGAGCAGCAGCAACAAATTAGTGGCTACAAAAGCAATTAGATGTAGGAAAACTAATTAGAGCTGCAGAATTAGAGCACAGTTTGGTATAGCACCTAAAACAACAAAGAAATACTTCTGAAATGCGGAGACAAACATTTTATGCCTCACTTCGATTATTTTTATTTATTTATTTTTATTGATGTAAAAACAACTCTGAGACTTTTTAGATGTAAAGCAGTAATTCTATACTATTGGTTGCACATGTTTTTTCTTAAAACTTTTCTTTTTCTCACATTGCTATATTTAGCCTTTAACACTAAAGGAGCCATTTGGTTTAGTTTCTCACAGACCAAATCCACAAAAACCCACATTGTTGTGCAGAAAAATACACTTTATTTATGTTTTTGTTGCACTAAAGGCACACATTTATAAATTAAAGTTTTAATAATTTTCAATAATTGAATTATTACAGTGCTATATTTTTCTACTTAAAACAAATTTAATTTCTTTTAATTTAGACGAGAGTACATATAAATTCGCTTCAAAATAAAACACCCTGCGTCAGAAGATGGACTTAAAAGCTGGAAAGTCAAGCAAAAAATGTTTTTTTTATCATTATTATTGGTGCACCTTTTACCATTTTCTCCTTTTACAATGGAATATAATAAACATGATAACATTGATTTAGAATCCACAAAGAAACTATAAATATAAATGCATTTACAGTATATACTTGTCCCTCTAAACAGCAAGCTAAACGCTTTAGGTCAGCAGAAGAACAGATTTGCTTATTTTTGTCCTAAAGATAAACAACTCTGATAGTAGATTAAAACTTTTACTATATTTTTAAGTTAGTTATCTTACATTTTTGCAGTTCTGAGAAGAGGAAAAATTGTAATTTTAGGAGTGGCACAGAAATAAATATCAATAGTTAAAGAAATGTAACTACTGTAAGATTACCTCAGTTTAAAAATCTAAACATAAATGAAAAAATCTTAAATAATATATTATTTATATATATTTATATTGTTGGCATTTTTCTAAGAACCAAAATAGAGTAATAAAAGTCACTATTTTTTTTACATTTTTTTTAAATAAATTTTTAGACAAATGTGTTTTTCCTTCCTGAACTTTTACATGAAAACATTATTGTGTTTATTTGTATCACATATTTAAAGACAGATTTGACCTTTTGACACCTTTAGATACAAATCTGCATCAAAACACCACAGCTTCAAAATTACCTTAATTTAGCATTGACTTGAAAGCAAAAAACATTTTTTTTCATAGCTGAAAATAAATTCAGACATAAAGGGGTTACAGTCTTTGGATCTTTTAAACTAAACAGTTTTAATTTTTTTAAATAACTTTTGTGTGTTTGATAGTGGGCCTTCTGGGATCATTTCAGAACCCAGTCACTGATCCGGAAATTGTCCGGTCCAAACAGCTCAGATCTGAAAAAGTCAAATATAAACAATGAAGAAAAATAGGGAGGTAAGAATAGTTTAGCTTCCCTGTCATGTCTGTGGTGTGAATATACCTGTCAGCTTGTGGGAGCATTGCATGACACAGAAGAGGGTTCTATTCTTTTCTATTCTATTCTATTCTATTCTAAACCCCTGCATTCTAAAAAATAAAAGCACTTCACTGTGTCTAAAAGTGGGTAACAGGGACCTCTAGTGGCCAGATTTAATATAACACGTCTTGTAAGAATGTGTAGATAATTTGAAATGATGCAATAATAATTTAACTGATATTTGCTTAAAGGAAACATTAGCCAAAAATGGAAACAAACAAACAAACATTGGACATTGTTTTAAGTGTAAACTTGTCATGTGCTGCAGCCTTGCTCTACATATAGAAACACAAAATTGTTATTTGTTTGTGCGTGCCTCAGTATAATAAATATGACTTTTCCCTTGAAATTATTTTTTCTTCTCTTTTGATGAACAACTTTTGTCTATTTTTGGTGATACATTCTTTCTGCTTTTAATATGTTTTGATCTATATAGTACTCTACCAAATCACAAAGTTTGAGTTCTTTTGACTGAATAAATACGTAGTTTGTGTGATCAAGATAACTTACTTCGTGAATAATTCTTAGAGTTCTTTTTTTGAAGTATTTAAAGTGAATGTAATGTTGATTATCCCCAAACCTCTGCAATATGAAAACATATGGTCATATCAACTCACAGTAGGGGGGAGAGATTTGGGATCCAGCACTGAGATGCTTCTGGATAATTTAGTTAGCAGATATCTAAAAGTTTGTTGTCTAGTTTAGAATATTTTGCACAAACTAGTTAACTTACTGAATTAAGTTTGGAGTCTCGTGATGGGGTGGTTCTCCATATTCTGCACTAATGGCCTCATCTCTGCCTTAAATTGTTCCATTGGATGTCTAGAAAAAACATTTTTACAGGTAGGGTCTGTTGTGTAATGGCTGTACTGGGGGAAAAACAAGTTCTACTTCCTGTTCAATCAGTGTAGATCATGTGTAAACTGACACCTCCAGGCAGCTGTTCATTCCAGAAACAGAATCAAAGCGGATCCCATTCTGGATCCAATTCTGGATCCAATTCTGGGCCTTTCCGAACCTGTTAGGGTTTCACAGGCTGACACGGACCAAGACGCAGAGAAAAACCCATCAGCCAATGTAATCAACCGTCAGCGAACAGGCAGAACGCTCTGACACAGAGGGCTCTGCCAAAGCAGCTTAAATAGAAAAACTAATAAACCAAGTGCAGGCAGCTGTGTGTTACACTGAGTTTTGGCTTTTTTTTTTTTATCAGCATAAAAGCAAAAAGGATGTTTCCTTCTTTTTTGATGATGCTTCTTAAAGGTACATCATGTCTTAAGACAAGGGAGATTTAAATGGAGATTCAATGCTGCAAAGCTGCTGGTTCAGGTCAGGAAACAGGTAACTGTACAGCTCAGAAACGCTGCAATTTTTGAGGAAAATCCGAAAAGATTCTCTGAATGAACAAGCTAAAACTGGTCCAAACACTACCTTTAGGCTTTGCTTCTCTTTGTTATTTCTTTGGTCTTTAAGTCAGTGCCATCGACACCCCAAACTACAGTTTCCCAATAGGGTCTTAAACATCTGTAACATGTGATTGTGCAAACTTTTCCACAAAAACAAGCTGTCGTTTCTGCAGAGAAAGTCATCGTGAGAGATGCTGGATTCTCCAGTTTGGGCCTGTAGGCTAGGTTTAGGGTTAGTCTGCAGATTCTTTATTCATGCATACATGATTTAAATTAAAGCATGTATATTAGGGGGAATAAAAACCAAATTAAATAATGACACTTGTCCACAAAGAATCTGGTCCATTCTACAGAAGTCTGTCTGTGAAAATACCTCCAACAGACAGAAGGACGAACAAAAACAACAAGTTGTGTCACGCAGCAGGTAATGGAAAAGCTCTGAGTGATATCAGTAGGTTGTATTTGATTGTCAAGCCTCTGCATCCCCATACAGTAAAAAGTTGGACCACATTCTTCCTGTATTCCATTTTTTAAAACAAAGTTGCGCCCATTGCCGCATCTGTAACTGCCCCATCGTATTACAGTGGTGGACAAAACTGTTGGTACCCCTCAGTTGAAGAAAGTCAACAATGCTCACTGAAATGACTTGAAACGTTCAAATGTAACAATAAATGACAATTTATTGAAAATAAAATCATCAAAATCAGCCATTACTTGTGAGTTGTTGATTAACAGAATTATATAAAAAAAAAAATCAATAAACAAATAAATAAATAAATAATGAAATAGGGCTGGACAAAAATGATGGTACCCATAACTTAACATTTTGTTGCACAACCTTTTGAGGCGATCACAGCATATAACGGTTTCTGTATTTGTCAGTGAGCCTTCTGCACCTGTCCACAGGTACTCTGGCCCACTCCTCATGAGCAAACTGCTCCAGTTGTCTCAGGTTTGATGGTGTCTTCTCCAAATGGCATGTTTCAGTTCCTTCCACAGATGTTCAATGGGATTCAGATCTGGGCTCATAGAATCCACTTCAGAATAGTCCAACGCTTTTCTCTGAGCCATTCTTGGGGGTTTCTGGCTGTGTGTTTTGGATGGTTGTCCTGTTGGAAGAGCCATAACCTGCGACTGAGACCAAGCTTTCTGACACTAGGCAGCACATTTCTACCCAGAATGCCTTTATAATCTTGAGATTAAATTTGACCTTGCACAACTTCAAGACACCCTGTGCTAAATGCAGCAAAGCAGCCCCAAAACAGAACTGAGCCCCCTCCATGTTTCACAATAGGGACAGTGTTCTTTTCATTTTCTTTTAATTTTTCTTCAACATAGAGCTGATGTGTCTTACCAAAAAGCTACAGTTTGGTCTCATCTGTCCAAAGGACATTTTCCCAGAAGCTTTGTGGCTTGTCAACATACATTGTTGCAAATTCCAGTCTGGCTTTTTTATGAATTCCTTTCAACAGTGGTGTCCTCCTTGGTCATCTCCCATGAAGTCCACTCGGGCTCAAACAACGACGAATGGTGCGATCTGACACTGATGTACCTTGATCTAGGAGTTCACCTTTAATGTCTTAGGAGGTTGTTCTGGGCTCTTTGGATACAGTTCCAACTATTCGTCTGCTCAATTTGTCATCAATTTTCCTATTCCGGCCATTGTCCAGGGAGGTTGGCTACTGTCCCGTGGGTCTTAAACTTCTGAATAATATGTGCCACTGTCGTCACAGGAACTTCAAGCAGCTTATAGATGGTTTTATAGCTTTTACCTTTACAATGTTTGTCTATAATTTTGTTTCTAATGTCCTGGGACAATTCTCTCCTTTGCTTTCTGTTGTCCATTGTTCAGTGTGGTTCACGCCTTTTCACCAAACAGCAACGTGACTATTTGTCTCCCTTTAAATAGGCAGACTGACTGATTATGGGTTTGAGAACAGCTGTGATATCAATGAAAGGACAAACCTGAGTTCATCATGACCCCCTGGGCAATTAGTTCTCAGTCTTTTATGGAGTTAACATCATTTTTGTCCAGCCCTATTTCATTAGGTTATTTATTTATTTATTTTTTAATAATTCTGTTAATCAACAACTCAAAATGTCTGATTATGATTATTTAATTTTCAATACATTTTAATTTATTGTTACTTTTGAACGTTTCAAGTCAATTCAGTGAGCATTTGGACTTTCTCTCTGTAACTGGGGGGTACCAACAATTTTGCCGACCACTATAAATGAAGTCCATATGTATCTTTTCTCTTGGTTGGCTTGTTCACTTCATGAACTGCAGGTCAGATGTATTTCTTCAGGCACGTTTGTATGTATGTTTCAGTGGAAACATTGAGGCCTACTCCAATCTTCTTTTGATCTATTATAAAAGCGTCCACAGTCGCCTTTTTATTATGATTATGTCGTTTTTAGCCAAAATCAAAAACCTGTGTGGTTTTCTCGGACATACTTTCTGCAGAGCGCCAGTAGTTCATTACATATTTCCATCTGGGGTGCTGTGGGCAGAACTGTTGGTGCCCAAACTTCCCGTCATCCATTTGTTTACAGCCCCAACAGGTGCAACAAAAATGGCAAGAAATGTTGGAGCTATCCAGCCGTACAGTTTTGAGCCAGATTCCAGCTCAGGCAAGAAAAACAAAGACGTGCGTAGATTTAGTCGACGACAAGTAGATGCATCGGAATGGAGCAGAGCAGGGAGCTGGTGGCCCCGCCCAGTGTATTTATCTGCACCACAAGTAAGCTTTTTTTTCAAACATTTTTTATGTCTACTTCTAAATCAAAACAATTTAAATAAAGACATACTCAGAAATGCAATTTTAAACCTAATTCCCTTTATATTAGTCCACCATTATGTAAAAAAGATTCCTAAAAATGTGTTATGTAAGACATGTTTGCCTAAATTGGGTTGCTAAATGGAATTTTGTACTATTATAGTTTTAGTCTTAATCCGATTCAGCTATATCAAGCAGATCCTTTGACAAAAATCAACTATAAAGTCACCATAATTCAAGTGACAAGCATCAATTGACTAGAAAGATTTTTCATTCGAATTATTTTGCATAGATTTACATTTGTCAGACAACCTTTTTACCTAAAATACGTTTAATGCTCATTTTTAGCTTCACGTTTTTTATTTATTTATTATTTTTTTTTTTTGTATAACATGTTGATGATTATTTCAATATTTTTTACTTAACTTTATTATTTGGTTGTTTAAAGCCGGTTGACATTCTGTAAACTAATTAAAAAGCCTTTTTGTCCGAATGCAGCTACACAAACTCAGTAGTCTTGTGCTCGATAGATAAATAAAAACAGCACCAAAGAAAACAAAAGCACTGGTCCAAACTATTGCCATCTCAGCTGAAAGTCCGAGCACGCGCAGGACGGACAGAGCGGCGCGCGCGCGCAGAGATCCTCGCGCCGCTTGTTATTAACGTTAATAACGTTATCTCTCGCGTCACTCATGTCTCAACAAGGACCGCCACTGCAGAGGAGCCGAAGACTGCGGTTCAGGTGCACCGCTGTGATTGAATTACACTGAAGTCCGTGGCGCTGCGGTGTTGGAGAACAAACCGTGGCCCAATTCGGCCGTGTTTGTCATCTGAACGAAGGCTGCCATTGTCTCATCTCTGACGGGACTCTTCCAGGAACGACCTGCCGCCGGTCGCTAACTCTTAAAGGTAAGGGGATGAGGCGGAACGACTGTCATGGGGCAGAAACAGCGATATTGTGTGGGGTTGTTGGTGACTCCCGCGGGATTGTAGAGTGGAAGCGCTCTGTTTTTATTACTTTGTCAAGTCGAAAGTACCGAAAACATCCGGTTTGCCGCTTTATTTGGTTGTTTGGAACTGTTACGGGTTCTTGTCAAACGCTCGGTCAAGTTCAAAGACCGCCGCGGTCACCCCGCGCGGCTGACGGTCGCACCCCGCGTGGCTGATGGGAGCCCGTCGCGCGGGGTCCCGCTCCCCTAAACTTGTGGTAGGTGAGTGCAGACGGGATAGACAACAAGGCTGCCATTGTACCGGATCAGCGGCGGATTAACGGAATTCCTTCTTTCTGCACTGTCTGAATGGCCTGCAGCCCCTCTCTGCCCCCTGCCCTGCCTTTGTGGGGGCGCAGCACAGCAAATATGCCCATAAATACCCCTAACTTTTCAAAATAATATTCAACTTGGACACTAGAGGCCCCATTGTTTACTAATCCAACATGTGGATGGGCCAGAGATCATAACTGTTTTTTCTGCATGAAAGACAAGTGGTTATATTTAAAACAATAGAACCAAATAGGCAGATAGTTTATTGTCAAATTATATAATTCCAGTGTATTCCATTTTTAGTAGTAGTTTAACCCGTAGTTGTACTTTAATCAGGCAGTATTACAGGCTTTAAACGTGTTTATCTGGGATGTTTGTATTTTTTTCTGTCATCCTAAACTCGGTGATATCCAGATGTGATATTAATTTTAGGCCTGCAGTCCTCCCTGGTAATAAACCACGTTGCTCCAGATTTGCTGTTTCTTGCCCCCCCCCCCCTCCATACACTTGCACATCATGCCTGACATGCACCATGCCTCAGCTCACCCCTCCTCCCCCTGGAGTATGCGGCCGACCAACATGTGGGGAGGTAATCCCAGCTATTAGGGTAATCTCCTCAGCATGGCGATCAATAGGGGAGGGTGTGTGACACAACTACCAGACAAGAGATGCAGAGAGGGTGGAGATGAGAAAAAAAGGGGGCGGGGGGTACAACAAAATTTGTGCTAAAGAAAAATGATTTAATCATCTAGATTAGGTCAGGAGACGGGGTCTGGACAGGAGCTTGTTGGTGGAGAGGGGGGATGGGTGCAGATTTAGCAGACAGGAGGATGTTAGGGGTTAGGCCATCTCTACTTTGAGTGGCTGCCTTGCCATAAGGTGCATTGATTTCATAATCTAAGCAAATCAAATAGACTCTTTATTTTCAAGTGTGAGAGCTAAAACACAAATGCTGTACAAATGCCAGAGCGGTGACGAAGAAAATAATCAGACAACATCATTTTAGATTTCCGCTTCAAAACCCATTTACCGTATTTTCCAGACTATAAGTGGCTCTGGTGTATAATACTACCTTCCTACGCATTCCGCCCATGGCGTTCACAATGGACAAGCAGGAAGAGGATTCTTCTTCTTTTTCTTATTTTTACTAGTGCATGTCCACCATCTAGGGGAGAGGCTTGGTGCAAAATGTCAAAGTGGTCCAAATCTTGCTCCAGGCTTTTTCTTTAACAGCTCTAAAATGATTTATGAAGGACTTGGTGTCCACATGGTTTAGGGTTCAATGGCTGTGCGTTTTGTACGTAGAGCACAAAAAAGCTCTTAAAAAAGCTTGAAACATGCGTTTACATAGGCTTTTACTTTGAAATGGCGTCTTGAACGCAGGTTGCTGAGGACGATGTGAATGTAGCAGTCATAGATGCAGAATAAAAAAGGTAAAATATAACATGTTGCACATTTGGGAGAAATGCATTCAAGAAAATACTGGAACAAGAACAGACGGAGCGGAGAGGGAAGAGCACCCCTGCTGTCGCGGTGTGCCCGATGCCCAAATCACGCCGCAGGACCTCAGATTGCGTCTGTGCGTGTAGCGTACGAAAGGTAACCTACCTGGTGTCGCGCAGGTGCCCGAGTTCTTCCTCTGCACCGTAGCTGTGGACTGAAGTGCTCCCTGCACCTTGTCTCCCGTCTGCGAGAGGGACAGGGCGCACTGTTCTTAGTACACTCTTACCGGGTCACGCCGCCCCAACCAGGGACCGGCCCACATACAACAGGCACAAGGGGTGTACAGTAATGTTGGCTACCCACCTCACACGTCTAGAAGACGGAGTCTTATGCTGCATTTACACCCGATTCATGTGTCAAATTCACATCTGCCCCCTCTCCTTTGACGTCTGCCAAATTTACTGCTCTACGCCTTGATGCCCTGGATGTGGAGCAAGCACCAACGTTTTTCTGAACTTCCATCGTTGACAAATCATGGAAAACATGGATGATGTTGAGCAAATAGCATGGGTTTATATCCTTTGGAGAGCTCTCCAAAGGCGCCAGCAAACCCGTCGCCGTGTCTGGGTTCACCACATCAGTCAGAGTCTCTCCCGGTGCACTGCACTCCTGCAGCGGGAGCTGTGCCTGGGTTACGGCCGGTTGAAATGTTATATTCAATTCAATTTTATTTGTATAGCCCAAAATCACAACAACAGTCGTCTCGATGGGCTTTGAAGTAAAACATGAACTCAAAAGGATCACGAATACAAAGAGTCAATAGGAAAATACTAAAATAAACTAACAAACTGACTAAGCTATACTGGCATCCCTGCCCTTAGACCCCCCTATCCGTCTGTCTGTAGTCCAGTTTGAGATTTAACCTGAGAGGATAAAAATAAAACTGGGGATCTTATTATTGTCTTGATGAAAATAAGAAAAGCATCATAAACCCATGGAACTGAAGCGATCGTGGCTAAACCTTCGTCGAACATTCGCACGCTGCGCCTCACACTCAAAACATGCCGCAGGACCCCAGATCTGTATATTGACCAAACATTGAAACTTGATGCCCCTGACTTAAAATCAGGTCCAGTGTGAATGCACCTTTACAGTTTGTGTAAATCTTGTGTGTAGATTCGAATGTAATCCCAACCATGTGCCAGGTATGCATTGCGTTTCCTATATGTCGTATATGTTATTCATCTGTTGCACCTTGTACAAAAACATTAATACCACGCCCTGGGTCTTTTTTTATCTGATTATCAGTTTTGTTTTTGTTTTTTTTAAATCCAACCAATGATCATTTTATTGCATCTGCTAAGATGTGTGTCATTGTTTACTGCCCTCTCCAATATGGCATCCATCTTTACATTGGACAATGGTAACAGGCTGTTGTAGGGTGGCTAGCCTATATGACTCATTGACCCATAAACACTCACAGTTACACCTAGGGGCAATTTAAAGTAATCAATCAACCTATAAAGCATGTTTTTGGACCGTGGGAGGAAATGCCTGGAGAAAACTTTATATCACATATAAGTCCTGGGTATAAGTTGCTCTCCTGGTCAAACAATGCAAAAAAGCAATACTTCAAAAAATATGGAAGATCTTATTACAAGAAGTATTATTAATACTTTGTGTTATTAAATTCCAAAGTCATCAACACCTTTATAAAGCAAATTAAATTCAGTCATAAAGTTATATAGTCCTGTTTTATCTCAAGTATTCTATCATTGAATAATGCTGTCATGACCATTAAGGATTTTAAAATTTTTGGTGTTTTTATTGTTTTAAATAAGAACGCTATCAAAGACTTTGCTGTATCTCATTTGTCATGGTAGACACTAGGGGGAAAGTCTCACACAAAAACCTAAGCAGAGAAATGACACTAAAAAACAGACAGAATACAAAAACCCCCTCCTCTAGCAGTAAGACTCTTTGCTGCAAAGCCTCATAATCTGCCTTAAAAAAACTGTGGATCCATTCTTGCTGAGTGTGCATCATCTTGTTCGCTGTGATTACCTGATATTGGATTCAGAGAAATGCTAACATGTGTCAGCATTGTCTGTTTTTAGCTGGGTCCTGCCTAAGCTTATACAAAATTACAGTAAGAAAGCTGATAAAGAAGTGCGATGAAAACAGATACGTATTAATAAAAAAACATCAAGATATTTAAACTAACATTAAATGTCCGACTAATTAACTACCAGTACTACTACTGAAATAAAAATAAAATATATTTTTTATAAAAACTGCACAACATATACACACACACAAAAAAATAAAAGTACATGTATGCAAATAAAAACAGTTTCTATAAAAAATTAAAACAAGTTCCCTGCATGCTTTCAACCAGGAAAGTCTTGCGAACTCAATCTGAATGGGCAGAGAATGGCCTAAAAATAAAATCTCAGATTTTATTTTTTTTAATTCGATTTCCGATTTTTTTCCCAATTTTTTTTTTCTTCCCCCCTGCCCTACTTAAGGAAAGCAATAACTACAAACGGCAGACAACTTTTTTTGCTGCCGTTTTTTTGCTTTCATTTAATCAAACGCAAGACAAATGTAAGCACCATTTCTGGGATGAATAATAAATAAATAAACACACTCTTGGAATCAAAGTTAGGTATAAGATTTTTCTTCTTCTCACTCCCTTTTTTTTCTTTTTTTTCTTGTATTGTGTTATATAATTTTTGTCTTATTTTGTTATTCTACACTTGTTTTCACTTGTCCAAAATAAAAAGGTTACTTTGTTACTTAAAGTCCCAGCTGTGTTTTAAGATTTTAAATGAATTAATAATTTAATAAAACCCTTAATGGAGGAGATGATGAAGCTGTAGTTGCGCGGATACCCCCCCCCCCGCGTCGCAAATGAATACCGGTATAAGTAATAATTACAATGCAGTATTCTTATTAACGAATAACAGTAACAACTAAATATCTAACTAATGAACTAACTATACAGGTGTTGTAGAATGAATATGTGTGTGTGTCAGGGCGCGTGCATGTGTAACAGGACTGAGCGCGTGCCACGCGAGCGCGCGTGAGAGCCTCGCGTGGCATGTTGCAGCGTGGGGTCTCTTCCTCCACATCTGTGGCAGCAAACCCACACCAGTTCCACACAACAGATGATTTGATTTGATTCCTTTCTTGGGAACAAACTTCCCAGTCTCACCGGTAGCCATGCTGTCGCTTGCTGTTTCGTGTGTGCTATGATGTTGTTGTTTGTCGTTTGCCACACCGCCGTGTAAAACTAGCGCTAAGGAAACTCCGGGGAGCCAAAAATGCGCCATAACACCAAAACTCAATTTAGTTATTTTTGAAATTGCCCGTAACAAAAAATTCAAATTAATTCCTTCAATCGATTTATCGCCCAGGCCTACCAGCATCTGCTTTGGTTTGCTTCCACACAGCTGTGAACTATAGATGACCACAGTGCCTGGAATAACCACACAGTTTCAGTAGCTGCTCTCTTGACGGTGATATTGCCAGACCAGGACAATAGAAGGAGGTTGGAAGAAGAAACCCGACCAGTCCTGCTAATTTTCTGATTCTAACAGGCACTGCTAAAGGCACCACAACCAGTATAAAGTGTGAATGCTCCACTAACATTCTGCATGCTGGATAACAAAGAATTACATCTAGTTATCTGTCAGTGTACAGCCTGTAAATATGATCTTGTCATCGTTAGACTCAGACTGATGGTTGGATGAGTGGGGAAATGTTTCACCAGGTACCAGTTTCCAGATGCTATGACTCAACATTAAGACGTCACCCGGACAAGAGTCTCCAATGTCATTTTGTCAGACTCAGTCGAACAAAAATACACCGCCTTCTACAACATGCATTCAAGGGACCGCTGTCATTGAAACTCTATGTAAAAGTGTGTTCATGCATTTTTTTTTTTAACTTTCAAAACTCTTGCGTTACAACGTAGTTACAAACATTTTTTAAACTGTTTTCAGAGTCTACTTACAAAATGTCCAGCCATTGTACGCATTAAAAGTTAAACAAGGTCGAACTTTGACCAGTCAGGGACGTGGATTTGGTAGTAACTAATTGATGGCGTCTCTTTTAATTCTCTGAAGTGCCAAACGTTTGAAAATTGATCTAGAAAGAGAAATTAATGATTGCAGTTTGTGCCCTGATGGAATTATATGACACCAATTTTTTATATATTGGAATAGAGCCGTAAAACAAAAAGCCTGACGCAAGATTCAGGGAGGGAAAAAGATGCTCATCTAGATAAACCCCATGGGCTATCCTGACGTTCAAGAACCCATATTAAGCATGTTTTTGAACATACGTCACATACCCGGTGCTTATATGTAGCTTTAGTGTTAAAAGCTCAATCCTGGTGAATGAAGATATTTATTCATTCAGGTGACGTCTTAAAGTTTAGTCATGACAAATGTACCGTATTGCTTCTCTTCATGACACATTTCATCAATTATACAATACAAGTGATGAAATAGTTAAAGAAGACTCAACTACAAAACAAGCTAAGTTCTTTTTACTTAGATCATGTCATTTTTAAAATGGTAAATGATGTACATGGGGTATACTTATGTAGCGCTTTCTACCCTCTTACGAAGGCCCAAAGCACTTTACAGTCACAGTCCCATTCACACACAAATTCACAGATTGATAGCGGCTCCGCTGCCGAACACTGGCGCCAACCTCCCACCAGAGGCAAGGGGTTTAGTGTCTTGCCCAAGGACACTTCGACACATGGGCGTGCAAGGTGGGAATTGAACCTGCAATATTACGATTATGGGTCGACCGCCCTACCGCTGCACCATGGCCGCCCCAGCTAAATTAAATTTTGTTTTTTAGCGCTAAAATAATTTTTTGCCAGAATAATATATTTTTTAAAATGTAAATGTAAATTCCTATATAATGGATCAAAATAGTATTAATATGTGATGTAAATCATGTAAAATTTCCATGAGTTTACTGATTTGTAGTGATAGTAGAGCCGTTTTAATAATAATTTAATAATATTTTAGACCATATACTGCATATTTAAACAACTTTAATAAAAAATATCATCTTATAGAAAGAAACGAAATAGTTTTTAATAATCAATGGTGCACTGATAGTAGTAATTACTTATCTTACAACATAACTAGAAACGCAGCTGTTTGTTCAGAAACTTAAAATCACTCCAGACAATCATCATGAAAAAAAGACTTAAAAAAAGACTGCCTTTTAAAGGGGCCCCACTTTCCTTGTGGATAAGCTGATGAAGGGCAAGCCAGACCAAGTATTTGAAACAAAGAAAACACAGTTTCAAAATAAAACTAACAGGATATTAAAACAGGCAAGGACCTGTCAAACTCCTAGAAGATAGTTCATGAAAGAAATAAACACCAGAATGCAATAAGCCATAAGAGTTCTGAAGGATTTTACTTCCAGTAGATAATAATACAGAGAATGGAATTACATTTTTATATTTCTTTGAGAAAAATATATTAAACAAATAGGTTTGGAAAACCCAATAAGAAAGAATCCTGATTTATTATCTTTTAAAACACAAAATCTGTATTTCAGTCAGTAGTGATAATATGAAGCTCAAGAGTGTGAAAAAGGAAACTTCTCCAAAAGCTTTGTTGACATCTTCTTTGAAATTAAATACTTGCACAAAGAAAATACAAGTAGAACACAAGTCCAGCTTGTGGTGAGTCAGCCAAGTTCCTGGAAAATAAAAAAAACAAGAGAATCTTGGCCTTAAGTGTCCAGTGGATGATCTGGAGTTCAAACACTGGGGAACAGTCCAGATGGAACATAGGAGGGATGAGTAAGGCGTTCACAGATCCCTTCTGTTTTGTCCCAGTGAGACTGCGAGAGATGAGATTGGATGAGTCTGAGGGAATCAGGTTACTATCGGCCCATTCTATTCCAGAGAAGCGGTGGTGTAAAAGATGCAATACCCCAATGGGAAACCTAATCCAGACGCTCTTGCCAGCTGTCATTCTCTGTGACTCTTGGGCAAAATAGCTAAGCAGCTTTTAAGTTACTCTTGTTCAATTCTTGCTTTAATCAGAAAAAATACTACTAAAACAATACATGCATATCTTATTTATCAGAAATGTTCTTACAAATTAAAAGTTACTTGAGAATTATTGCTTTTTTACATGTGTAAATGTTGCCTTCTACTTCCACATTTGTTTCTGATCTTCTCTCAGCCCTTAGCATTTCTCGATCTTCTCATGTTCCTACTCCCTGACGTTGCTATTCCTTGACATTGCTACATCTACCAGTACACACTTCATCTCCTTTTTCCCCAGCACTATAATACCTGAACTGTTAGCC
Source organism: Oryzias curvinotus (assembly GCA_023969325.1). Taxonomy (NCBI): domain Eukaryota; kingdom Metazoa; phylum Chordata; class Actinopteri; order Beloniformes; family Adrianichthyidae; genus Oryzias; species Oryzias curvinotus. The sequence continues at coordinate 23,660,670 of CM043716.1, forward strand.
ATTGCCATTTTTGTATCTGGAAGTTCCACTAAATCCGCTGGATCTTAGTGTGATCTTTCCACTTTGACCTTTGTGTTGGATCTCTGTTGCTGTTGGTAGCTGACCACTAATGTATCTATTTAGTTGTCTACATGCGTTTCTTGTGGCCATTTTAGTTGTTATGTTCTATCTGAGGACAGATGCTTTTGTATTAGTTTTTCTTGGGGGGCTTGGAACCAAATTTGAGTTTTGGTAACATTTCCCCCTCTGACCTAACATCACTCGCTGTACCATTTGTGTTTTAACTCTTCAAACTGTAGTTGCTTGTCTATTTTTTTCCCTAGCAACACTTGAGCCTGGGTTTCCTGGGGGCAAGGACCTGATCTTACCCATTAATTATATGAGAGAACTGGACTGAGTAACCCCTACCCCTTGACATTCCAAACAGAAAGTACCTGCTGGTTCCAGGAAGCCAAAATCCCATAGATTTCTATTGAGAAATAAACACCTATGACTCATATTTTTCAGAATAACCAATCATGCTCTACTACCTTTTTGTCAAGCATGTTCTCCCTAACCCAATTTTTTTTCTGTAGAGCAACTTATTCAAGTTATATACTGGCCAATGAAATGCCTCAATAAAAGTATAATGTCTCTGTCAATCTACAATTGATTGACAGATTGATATCCTAATTAGGAAGAACAGTTGCCATAGAAATGATAACCGAGAGTGGCATCTGAATTGCAAAAAAATGGCGACTGAATTGACTTCATAGTTAGCCATTTTCTATGGGTGACATCACACGTACTCAGTCCAGTTCTCGTATACAGTCAAAGATCTTACAGCTAAACAATTTCGCTTTATATATAACGTGTGATAAAAATAAATTATCAATGAGTATCACTCTACCTAGCAGTAATTGATTTGAAAAAATACATATTTATCATCTTTTGTACAATTATCAATTAATCACCAATCTCAATAAGAATTTAGGAGTACAAAAATGAACCAATCGATGTTATGTATTGTAATGTGTTATGTCACGTTATGCTAAAGCAAAACGACTATCAGTCTTCCTTAGGTGGGAGCATGACGAAAAGTGATGCAGTAAAAAGACACCATCCAGAGTGATAGAGACACATAAAGGGAGACAGGGTGAGTCTGAGCTGACCTTGCCATGATAATCTAATCCCTGTCGAGAGTGCTTTTTTTAGAGAGCAAGTTAATGCCAGCAGATTATGCTTCAATGTCTCCCACACTAGCCAATCCAAACTGAAAAAGAGTATGGGGTCTTTGCCACCTACCTCACCAAATAAATAAAACACACATAATTCAAGAGACTTTTCTTCCTCTACCTTTCTGGTTTTAAGTGCAGTGAAATTTTCAGGAAGCACGTCTGGTAAAACTTCTGCCATTTGTTTCTGTGCTCTGGTCTTTGTCTTGTCATAGATGCACCTTAATGCACTAAGGGGCATCCACGATAAAAGGCCACTCATTGAGCAGCTCATCTCATGCAGTGAAGAGTAATCCCTGTATATTGTTGTGTAACCAAGTGTGGAGATGGGTAAGGAGGGGGATGGGCACCGATGTGGAAGTTTCAGCACACTGTGACTGTTGAGCTCATGGCCGTCTAATCTTTTAGGTACATTAGGCGGCCCAGCCTCAGAAGAGGGCTGTTTCACTTCTTTTTTCTTTTTTTCAGGCAAGTAAGTGTTGACAAACGCCACACGTTGCTAAAATTCAAACTTGGGTGTCAAGTGTGTGACCACGCAGATGATGGCGTCCTGTTTGACCCCACCAATATAGCAAATGTTCTGTCTGTACAAAAATAGTTGGCATATGTCTCAGGTATTATATGGTAATTAAACATATTAGCATACAGCTTAACGGTTGCAGCTATTAATCATCAAAGAAATTGTTTTAAACATTTTGGGCAAAATTGTATTTTTTCAAAGAAATTGATGATTTATTTGAATTAATTATTTGAAGAGGCTTGTTTATTTGTGACTTTTTAAAAGCACATTTTTAGAGAAAGAAAAGCAATATCTGTCATATATATATATATATATATATATATATATATATATATATATATATATATATATATATATATATATATATATATATATATATATGAATGAAAAGGAAAAGAAAACACACAAACAGGGCAAAACATTTCACTTCATACATTTATGTATATGACAATATGACATATATGTATATGACATCTCTATATATCTCTCTCTATATATAGAGATATATATATTTATTTTTACTGTATGCTTGCATTTTCTGCATTTTCTGCACTATAGGGTGCACCTGATTATAGGGCGCACCGTCAATGAATTATCTATTTTCAAACAAACATCAAATATAAGGCACATTAAGGAAGACAAAAAATTCAGAGAAAAGTCTGCAAGTTAGTCAGACTTTGTTAACTAAGGTCACGTAAGCCACGTTAGCATATTTAAAAGACCTGTAACTCACAGCCTTGTTTGCAACATGGAAAAAAAGAGTACTACCACTAAGATAAACATTATTGTGAGTACGCTAACACCCCCCAAAAAAAACGGTCACATTGTTACACGTCAGCCACATTATTGTACTAACAACAACATACAAACAAACATTTTGACAGAGCGCCGTGTACCTCTAAAAGTTGCTTCAACATCAGGAAACACAACCAGAATTAATGCATATATAGGTGTCCTGGATTATAGGTGCGGTCATTTTTCTTGAAAAAAATCAAGGCTTTTAAATGTGAAAATATGATAAATAAAATACGCACTAAAAAAACTATATGTTTTATTCATCAAGGTATTTTGGTGTCCTAGGATCAAACTATATATTTCCCTCTGCTTTTGGTTACATTGTAACAGCAACATTTTGTACACGACATGTTTCACACTCTTTCAACTGGCACTAAGCTTCGTGTAACATAAGGCTATAATGGTCTTTATGTCAGAACTACATTTAGCAGAAGAAGCAGTCTTAGTTTCTGTTCTGGGTTTGGTCTTTTCCCTTGCTGGCCACAAATCTGTGGATGCGAGGTGAGGCTTAACAAGTGAGTATTGCTGGAAACACAAGCATAAGGACAGTCACATGCTATTTCCAGTCAGGGGTATGCTGGCACAGGTTTGTGGATGTGAATTTTTGGATGACTTCAGCGGCCCACACACACAGTAGAACAGGAACATTTATGCATGCACAAAGAGGATAAAGAAAGCATCTTTTTTGTAAGAAAAGAAAGGAAAAATCCTTTGTGGAGTTTAGATGCATCCTGCAGCAGATATCTGCTATTTCCAATTTGCTGCAGCAGTGAGGCACACACACCAGACATTTTCACACACACATCACACCAACACGGGCTTTCAGCATCCATGCCCTGACCATAGGGAGTTTGTGCTGAGCTGGTTTGGACGTCAGGATGAATCAATATGAGGACAGCTGACTGGACATGCCTATTCATCTGCCAAAGAAAAGCGAGAGGAAAAGGGAGTGAAAAGAAACGAGTGGAGCCCCGGAGCAACATGTTTGGCTGAATTGCTTTACTGGTTCTCTAAAACGCATTTTGGGTTTATGGAATGAAAGCAGAGGAGGTTGAAAAGATAATTGATGGGAAGGGGGGGTGGAGGTAAGACAACTCCACAATTTGTTTTAGCTAAAATACAGGGAAAAAAATAAAATAAAAGTAATTTGCAAAAGACTTAACACAAAAGCTGTAGCGACAAAGGCATAAGCTCATAATATAGAGGTGGCGAGCTCCATACTGATGGCCTGTTTATTCCCATCTGTTGCCCTCAGCTCTCTGACTTTATCCCCATTGTGTTAACTCATTATATTCGCCTTAACCTTGACCGCTTAATTGCCACCCTCCAGTTTCTCTCGCATATCCTCCGCCTCTTGGAGACAGTGTGCCACATTGGCCGTGCACTAATCTGATAGCGTCTGCCTAAAGAACACCTGCCATATCCCGAAAGGCCCTCGGAAAATCTTCCATATCCAGGAAGCGAGATCCATTCCAAACCAGCACCCAAAAAGATCCGCATGTAGACAGATGTGCGGATGAATTCGTTTTAGCTCCTGAAACCTATATCCATCATTCACTGTTGTTTAAATGCATACTTTTCCTTACACTTCAGACCCTGACAAACACAAACAAGCCATTTCCTTTTTAGTGCTGCTTCTTCTCCAGACATGGATTTGAAGAGTGTGACGTGTGGATCCAGGTCTCTTTAGTTTAACAATCACTCTCCCGACCCCCTAATGAGGGCTGGAGGGCCAGACATGAAGCGATGTGACAGTTCTGGTGCGGCCAACACAATAGCAGGTTTTTCTTTAGACTGCTCGGCTGGCTGTATACCAAAGTACCTTCCTTTCACTAAAAGCAACCCAACAAATGGTCATTTTCGCTTGAGTAACGTGTTTAACCATGCCTGTGCTCTGCACTGTTTTTCATGTGGAATGGAAAAAATAGCTTTTGTGCTCTGGAGTGATCCATTTTTTATTTTGAGGCTAAGAGCTGAGGGGGTCTGGCAGCTGCAGTCATTATTTTTTGTCATTTTAATTACGAGGGTTGGATTTGTGTACATTGGATGGCATAAAAGCGGATAGAATTGTCTGTTCTTTGTCAAACATGAAAAATGTTAAAAAGCAACATTTAGAAATATGAATCAGGGCTTAGACTGTGCCTGTGAGTTTGTAAAATGAAGTTTGCTGATAATGGGTTATCGATCGTGAATTAGAGAGGATGCCCGCTTGGGGTTGATCCTGATTGGACAGGATTGAACCGTTCTCTTCATGCTTCACCTCACATACTCAGTTTAGGCTCAAACAACCTCGGGACTAACAGACACATGTATGTTGGGACACTGACTCATAGTTTAATTTGAACAGACAAATTACCCAGAGTGCATTATAATCTGTGATTCAAATAATTTAAGGTCTAAAATCTAGGTTTTTGTTCAAATAAATATTCAGGCAAACTGTTTTTTTGTTAGAACTACACCTGTTCTACCTTTATTTCATCTAGTATCTGTGATTTAATGGAGATTTTGTACAATTTCTGCATAAAACAAATAAAGTTTGGGAAAAAAAACTACACCTGTTCTTATGTTTTTTCCCTAATGGAAAATTATACAAATACAGCTATAAAGTTTTAGAGAAATGAAGGGGGGTCACAAGTTGATGCAGGTGGAAGATTTAACAGGTAAAACTAACTGTTGATACGCTTAGCTGAAAGATATTGCTGTCTTCAAATATTGGTGTAGAAACAAACAAAACTAAATTGGAGAAAATTACAACTGAACTGAGGTGTGCAGTTAATATTTCACTTTAATTACCCAGTTTTTAAGCTTTAAAGATGTATACAAAACAGCAAGGCAGGGTAGTTGTATTTACATTGAATAAGTTTGAGACGAGGACTGAATGACTCCTCCCCCCTGGCGTTCCAAACAGGAAGTACCCGCTGGCTCCAAGAAGCTAAAATCCTTCCAGTGAGAAATAAAAAGCTATTACTCAGTCATTACACCTGAATAACCATTTCTGTTCTACTACCTATTTTTAAAATGTTCTTGCTAGTACAAATTTTTTTCTGCAGTGAAAGTTATTCAAGTTCTAAACTAAGCAATCGAATGTCTCAATAGAAGCATGTTGTCAAATGTTGAACATTTAAAAGGTTTGATTGACAGATTTCGTATAGCCTGCTTTCTATAGGTAGGAGTGTGGACTTCCAATACGCTCACTCCTGATTGGCGAGAGTGGTTGCCATAGAAATGATGACCTCAACTGATTTGGACCAATCTTTGCTTACTGACAACATCTGGTTCAGACATAGTGGCATGCATACTGTGAAAAAATAGTGACTGAATTGACTTCATTTGGTTGGAGCTTAAAAGCTGTGTCCGAATTCTTTCAATACTCACTACATAGTGCACTGTATAGTGCGTTCGCTATTTTATAGTGGTTTGAATCTACAGCTGTGTCCGAATTCCCACCCTAATCCTTAACTAGTAAAAAACTATACAGTGCGGGACATTCTAGTGCCCTGGATTTTGAAAGCAATTCAAACACCATGCTCACTACTTTTTCTTGTCAGATATGACGTAATTGATTTTACAAAGCTAAAATGAGAGAAACGGAATATCAATTTCTATGTACAGGTATGTGAAAACATTACAGATATTGACAATAAAGTTTACTTTGACTTTGATTTGATCTAATTAATAAGAGCGTTTTGCAACGATCATTTATGAATCCACTGTCTTCTGAATATAAAAACGTTGATGATTTATTTAAAAAAAAATGTAAATACATTTTCTTGGCAAAAAAATTGTTCCGACGCAATGCATTATGGTCTATATTCGCAGATCTAGTGAAAATCGATGTGCACTGGTTTTACAAGACTTCTGGGAAATTTTTGGGCCACTGGATTTTGAAATTATAGATTTGAACAGCACTACAAAATGACGAACAAACTATATAGTGAGTAGGGAAGGAATTCGGACACAGTGCCAAATTCCAAAAGCCAGTGCCATAGAAATTTCCCAGAAGTCTCTGTGAAAAACCAGTGTGCATCGATGCTCACCAGATCGGCAAATGTAGATCACACTGCATTGCGTTTGAACATTTATTGCAAAAAAATGTATTTAAATGTATTTTTTAATTTGTATGTATAAATGTATTTTTTAAATAAAGCATCCATATTTTCATCATTAGAACACAGTGGATTTATAAACAGTTGCTGTGAAACATTCATATCGATTAGATTTACACTTCATGAAATCAGTGATGTCATGTTACAAAAAAAATTGTTTGCAGTGAGCGTGGTGTCCAAATTGTTTTTAAATCCAGGGCACTACATAGTCTCGCACTATATAGTTTGAAGCTACTTGTACACGTGCAGAGCTGTTTTAGAGTCGGTTCTGTGAGTGACAGACAGGAGGCCAGTGGAAAGATCAGACGGGTGCGATCAGGTTTCCTGGTTTTAGTCAGAACCCAAGCTGCATGGTTCTGGGTGAAATGCAGCCGTCTTACAGCACGTTTGAGCAGAAGTCTAACCTGTGAAAATGGAAGTATGAGATAGTAGACCCACAATATGTGTCCAAACCACCTCTGTTACACCTTTCTGCTGCACCCCTGTACATTTTCAATGATTTCTAATCTGAAATTACACAGTTTCATGTGAATGGGTTTATATGCATTCTGACAAATAATAACATTGGTTGAACCCTTGTGCTATCCTCTGACCCCACCCTTCCATTGACGTGTTCTCCCTACCATGACAAAGGTGGATAAAGGTGAAGAGGATTTCATGTAATCCATGGATATCAGTGAAGATCACAAATCATTGAAGAAAAAAGGTTCAGCGCACTGTCTAGTGGGGTCTAGATGACCCAACTCCCAATGTTAAAGTGCCTAGGATAGAACAAGGGTTACAAGAAGCTGATTTTGGTAAATATTTCATTGCTGAGACTTCTGGTTTACATCGGCAGAGGATGAAAAGCCAATTTTCATTCAGGGATTATAAGAGATGGCTCATTCCAAGCAGAGCAAAGGGATGGACGATAAAATGCAAAATTTTATTAAATGGAAATGCATTAAAAAGTAAAAAAGGCCCAGAATGATGCTCTGGGGTACAAAATGACATTATTGCAAAAAAACTAAGATTTGTCAAGAAAAACTATTTCTAAAACTGTTTAAGCATCAGCTTGTTCCAGAAGAGTATGCAAAATTTAAACTCCACTTTTTAGCCTAAACTGTTAAATAAAAATGATAAAAATGTTTTTAGAAGGAGAGCAATCCCTTAAAAGTTTGTCTCCAGAATGTTCTCCATTTTTCTGCACAGCTCCAAGTTTTTTAGACAAGCAGGATGCAACTCAAAAAATTATTTCTGGTCAGATTAGATATAAAAGGTCAACTGAATATTTAAAAAAAAAAAACAACAACCAAGGGATTAAATAGAAATAAGTAAATCAACAATCTAAAGAAACCTACAACTTCATAAATCCAAAAATGTTGCTATTTTGCTAGAACTAGAACTAGAAATTAAACGTACTTTTTGGCTTTTCTATTCTGTTTCTCTGCTGTTTTTGCTGATAAAATGAAGATGAATGTAGCAGAGCTGTTCTTTTGGGACATATTTTATGAACTTTTCAAATATATTAAACACCACAAACATAAATAATTCTGAATTTTCTTCTATTTTCCAGGTAGTTTCGTGAGATCTTCAGGATCACAATGGAAACTAGAGCTTTTGTCATGTTCCTGATTCCTGCTGTGAGAACTTAGTAACGCCTGGAACATTGATCGATTTATTTAAAGGATCTTTTTTCCAAATTTGTGACGTACTGCTAAAAGTGATGGGGACGGAAGAAAAGCAGGCGGAATCCCATAAACACGAACCTGGCACAAAAGCGGAGTCGGAGGACGACGTGCCGTCGTGCCACACCTGCGGTGTGTGCGCTCGCAGCTTTCCTCTGCTCAGCTCCCTGTCGCAGCACATGAGGAGACACACCCGGGAAAAGCCGTACAAGTGTCCCTACTGTGAGCACAGGACGGCGCAAAAGGGCAGCTTGAAGGCTCACATTAGGAGCCATAAACTGGGGCTGTTGAACCGTAACGTCAGTGAGAAGGAGCTGGAGGCAGAGCAAGGACAGAGACGGCACGCCGACATTGCGGATGCGGCTGAATTCATCAGCACACCTGACAAAGCCCATAATGTCAACGGGAAGGTGAAGAAGAAACTAACCAAAAAAGACAAGAGGAAAGATGGCGCTGAGCCCGGCCCTTTTACCTGCACCATATGTGAGCAAGTTTTCCCCCAGTTATTGCTCCTCAAGTCCCACATTAAAAGGCACCATGGTTCCCAGGATCACGGGTGCCGCATCTGTGGGCGCCGCTTTCGCCAAGCGTGGTTTCTACAAAGCCACATGCGCATTCACCGGGCCAAAGCCCAGCTGCAAGGTAACAAAGTCAACGAGCCGCCTGCTTACCATTAACGGGGTTCTCCAGGACCCAGCATCCCTCACAAACGAACAGTGCCACTATGAGCTCTGCGCAGGCTGCGGTAATTTCTTCCAGGACCAAAAGACATTACGGATTCACGAAAAGCTACATAAACTCAACCAGGGCTTTCCCCAGAATTCAACACATGAAGCTGCTGCTGCTGACATTTCAGACAAAAATGCTGATAAGACACTTTTTTTGGAAAGCCTGCACCTCAAATGTGCTGAGCACAAGGGCAGGGCGGAGGAGAAAAGCGTCGCCAAGAGAATTCTTGAACTGGACCCAGTTTGCAGTTACCAAGCATGGCAGTTAGCCACCAGGGGGCGACTAGTAGAGGCCTCGGAGAAATGCTTCGGCTGGGAGGAGAGACTGGCAGATGCAGAGGTGGCTTATGACACAGAGAAGGGAGAATATGTTCCCCTGAAACAGGAGAAGAAGAGGAAACAGAACGACGCCTCCAACTCCAGTGTGAAGAAGAAGAGGTGTGACTCAGGCCTGGAGCCAAATATAGGCAACAGTAAAAGTGGAGACAAGAAGGTTTGCCAGAAGGAGCGGATTGTGTTAAACGGGCTTGGTCATGCGTTTTATGAAGCTCTACAAACAAAGAAGATTAAAGAGGTTCGTGTTTCATCCAAGGTCACCTTCAGTGGTGAAGACAAAGAAGGTGAGCTAACATCTGTTAATTAAGACCATTTTTTGTCAAACTCAGGTTTTTCTCAGTGTTTATTTTTGTCATGATTTACAATCGACTTAAGTTTTCAATGATTGATTCACATGAAGATAAAAGTGCACGAAATACTTAAATGCAAATAAATTTTGAATTAAAAGTAACTTCTAGCATTTTAAAGTAGTTTCCCAATTTAAAAGTTGGACGCATCGCCTCTCAAGGAAACAAACAAATGCACATTCTGAGTCGCTGTAAAGCCAACAAATCCCCAAGCACTGGCTATCCCTTTACCTGAAGAAATGATAAAAAAAATATTAAAATATAGAAAAATAATAAGTGATTAAAAAAGGTTTAAAGTTAGCATGAACTTTTCTGCCTCCGTCACAGCTTTTTTTAACACATCAACTTTGTTGTTTACATTTTTGTCCCTTTAAAGCCAGAGAAGTTGCCGGTGACTCCTCCATAACACACACTATTTTACATATAGCAACTCTTTGCCCTGTTATGTGATCGGTGTAAAACATTTCATATCGCCTTTGCACTCATATGAAACACTTAACTTCTGTAAAGTGTTGCTGTACGAAGGGTAACAGTAGGTGAAAGATTGGAAACAGTGAAGCTAGGGCTCTGGTTTCTCCTGTGTTGTCAAATTCAATAAGCTTGTAGATTTTTGTACGGCTGCTCTAAAATTTGCACTCTAGTTTTTCGCAGAGACTTCTGGGAAATTTCTAGGGCTCCTTTCACAACAAGATTTTACACACAATGTGTGTTGGATTAAAGCTGTTTTGTTGCCAAATCACTAACGTTAAAGTTCTAAAGCCAGCCTTTGAGGAATGTTTAAAGAACTCGCACTTTTAAATGAAGGTAACTTCATTGAACTCCATTGAACTGTTAATTCACCTCTGTGTAGCGTTAGGCTGATGAAGCGGCGGGACATGTGCCAATTTTTAACAGGATCATGACCGAAGTGGAGGAGAAAGCTGCTGGACTTACAGCGACAACAGAAAGTTGAATACAAGTGTTGATTTATGATGCTATGATGTAGGGCGGCACGATATGAGGAAAACCTGCGATATGCAATATTAGTGATCAATATTGCGATGACGAAATAACATGCAATACATGAACCAATAGCAAAAGCAACAGAAACATTTCCATTTCACTGCAAAAGTTTAAATTAAATAAGAGTCAAAATACCTTAAATTATTCTCCAAATGACCCTCGTCTAATTAGGAGGGCAACATCTAACATAAAAGCTCCATCTGATTGGTCAAATCCATAAACGTATTTATTCATTTTATTAAATAGTTCAAGTTGTCGTAAGATTGTTTTAGCACATTTAAGCTTTACCATTTATTGCAATTTTTGCAGACTTTTGCGATATGGATATTGCACAGCTTGAAATCGCGATAACGATAAATGTGCGATTAATTGTGCAGGGTTACTATGATGCTAATGAGCTGTTCTGTGTTTCACCAGTATGTGACCACAAACTTTATTGTCAATATTTTCACGGACCGGACTTAAAGACGTTGTGGATAAATACAATAACATTAATTCATAAATCATAATTAAATGATAAAAAATGTTCATTTTTAGACCAATCTGTTTCTAACACTGACATTAGCACTGTAAAGAACTGTTCCATGTGTCGGAACAGAACTTCCTTTTTCATTCAATCGTATCTCTTGTTCTTACATGCAGGTAAAAAGTCCTACTCTTGTGAGCACTGTGATTTCCACACCGTTGAAGCTTCTCTACTCAGGTCTCATCTGCACACTCAGCATTTGGGTTTCTCCAGCAAACAGAGCCCCGTTTTGAACAATGTGAGCAAAAGCGGTTCCAAATCCTCCAAATACATGGATTACCTCCGGAGCAGGAGCGTGTTCCTCAGTCAGCCATATTGGAATATTTGCACGTATCCTCCTGATCAAGACACAATAAAGGCAAACGTCAAGGTGACGGGCGATGGAGACGTTGCTGCTGATGGTGTCAGTCTTCTGAATCTCTCTTTATCAGCGAGCGGGGACAAGTGTAGCATGAACTGTCCAGTAAAAGCTGAGGACCTTGTGAGGCATCAGTGCCCATACTGTTCCCACAACACTAACTATCCAGAAGTTCTGTGGATCCATCAGCGCGTCTCCCACAAAGTGGACAGCAAAAGCTCGGCAGCACCAAAGTGGGCACCATGCATGAACAGCCTCAAGAGCTCAAAAGCTGGAGCGTGTCAGTGGAGACGTACGGGACCGCCGCCTTTCCTCGAAGGCAAGGATTGCCCATCTTTACCTGGGCCACGAACACAACGCACCTTACCCCCAGGAGTCACAAGCCAAGGGAGCAGCAAGCATTCAACGACAAAGTCCAAGCATTATTTGAAAGAATCCTGCCCTCCTGATGGGATTCAGCCCTGTGGGAAGGTGTGCCTTCAACCCCAAAGGAAGTCCAGTGAACAAAAGCAAGCGACAGACGGTAGAGGCAAAGGCTCCAGAGCTCAGGATACATTGTCAGACAGCTCTGGTCGAGCCAAAAGTGTCCCTAATTTACAGCCTACCAGCAGCTTGAAACACAGAGGAAACATGGCTCCAGAGGAAGGGATCTTCCCACAGGAGGGGTTGGGGTTTATGTTGGCAAAAAACCACAGCGGGACTTCTTCTAACACAGACAGACACTACACTCGCAGAAAGTCGTGTGAATTTTCGTCAGGTCCTAAGGCTCCAGATCTTTGGTCGACCATGAACATGTGGAGGCTGTCAGGAGGCAAGATGTATTTAGACCCACTTCTGTTTGCTCAGGGAAATAGTGAATCAACAGGAGAAACGCCAGCGGACACGGACATTTTCAGCCTCCTGAAGAGCTACAGTCCCCATGATCTGGCAGCTCTTTATCAACACTGGGGCTTCATAGATCCACGACTTGATCCACAAGGTAGGGAGGAAACTCTGGTCTGTAGAAGGGCAGGAAAATGCTAACAGAGGCCCTTTTCCATCATAAAACATACAAATGTCAACACAAGATGTGTGATTTCTGTAAAATTGTTTCTTAACTGTTTTACAGCAATGATGCAGCTGAATGGAAGTTTTGGGAATGAAGTCCAGTCTGCCTCTGAAGGTTCTACACAAGTATGTTCTCTTTCAAAATTTACTCAAACTTGGCTTTGATTTAACCCTCATTTATCGCGGGAGTTTAAAAAAAAAAAGCTGCGATACTTGAAATTATAGATGTTTCAAGGCTGTAAAACTATTGCTGTCCTGCGATTCATTTTTTGAGCAATTAATTATAATGTGCAATTAATTAATTTGTCTTTAACGTAATATTTACTGAGAAAAACCTTGTTTTTAGGTGTTTTCATTTAAAGTCTTGAAATTGTAGAGCAGTAGAAGTAGGGCTGGGTTAATGAATCAATCTGAATCGATCCAAGCTTAATCGATCAAAGATCGATCCATAAAAGAAGGGATCGATCTTTGATGCCTTTCCTTTTCTGGTGACCTAATGCTATTACCGTGAGATTTTGTTAGACTTTGTGAGATCAAGCATTAAAACAATGATGGTGTACAGATGTAAAACTGCTAAACAGATTTCAAAATACAATCAGAAGGTTTATGGAGAATTAATAATGTACTCTGATATATCTACAAAGTAATTTTAACAATAACAGCAGTACAGCCTGCTAGTAAGTCTGCTAGCTTGACGCTAACGTATAATGGAATTTCCCATAGGACGGCTAATGCTAACGCTTACATTGCTGACTAAATGAACAGCTTTATCTACTCACAGGCAGGAATATTCCAAATTCTTTTAAGAAACCTTTTTTTGTAAAATAAACCATCTGTGCACAGTTTTTTGCTCAAATCTTCTGGAACAGCGTGTAATGCTATACCGTAAGCTCCACCTAGTGGCCAAACTGAAACACAGGTTTTCAATAATACATTTTACAGTATGTGAACTGTATCGGATTAATATGAATATCTTTTAAAAATATAAATTATTATTGTATTTCTATACAAATATGTGTAAATGTGTTAATTCAAAAGTGAATTGAACCGATTGAGTTGACAAAAAATCAAAAATATTTGGTTCTGGTTAATCAAATCGAATCAGTTTTGGAAAGTATTGGTAAAACCCAACCCCAAGTAATAGATCGAAATACATCTGAAAAAGTGACTTTTAAGTTTTACTAGAACAGTTTTCACACCTTAGTAGTTGTTTTCAATCTTGAACTATAAGAAAAGACAAAACATCAGGTTCAGAGTGCTCTAATTTAAACACAACGCAAAACATTTTTCGGAGCAAATCAAAAGACATTGATCATTCCTAATAACATTTTTATCTAAAATGAAACGGACACACAAATTAAAGTTATTACAGTTTACACATCAGAAAGGAAATTGTTAAGAAGTGCTGTTGAAAAAAATCAAGCACTCACTTCTAGTCAGGAACAGGGAACATGGTGGCTGTGGTGACCAAATGCTTCCAAACCTCTTGGAATAAAGAAGACACATCCCTCTACTTCTATCTGTGTGTGTTTTTGGATGTTGTTCACCCTTAATACAGAACACTCGTGTGTAGAAGTCTAAAAAGAGATTTTTTTTTTAAGCAACTTACATGCAGAGACAGTTTTGTAGCCACAAGGGGGCCCGGGTCTGGGCCTCCCTGTGTCAGTCCCCAGTCTCCTGTGTAAAACACAGGATTATGTCAGGAAGGGGATCCGACAAAAAAAAAACACGTGTGAATCGATGAAAGGTGATTGGCTGTGGTGACCCCCGGCTGGATAAGCCGAGGTGAACAACAAGATGCAGAAACAGTATCGTTAAAAATTAAAAATAAGATTATTGCAATAAGAAAAAAGCTAAATTGTTTCTTTCAATTAATTGCAATTAACAAAATAATTTGACACTCCTGTGTAAAACTCTTCACGACACACTTTATACACTTTCCTCAGACAGAGACATTTTAACACCCTTCTCTCTTATTTAAACTGTTAAAGTTCAAACCTTGATAGAAAAATATATGTCCAGTTTTATAAAATCCACTGATTTTTGTAACTCTGGAAAGCTGAACACAGTCAGTACAGGAGACACGGCACAGCTAATCAAGACGCAGAACACTGTGCTGTTAAAAAAATTTGCAAAAATAAAATCTGGGAGATCGTGAAAGGTGAACCGTAATACAGCGAGGGATCAGTGTTATTCCAAATGTTTGAACCATTGAATCCAGTAATCTAGAAATACACTACACTGGGTTTGTTTGTATTTATGGCCGGTTGAATTTTGTGCACAACGTGGGTAGAATTGTTGTAATATTTAGAGTCTAAATGACTTCCAGGAATTGAAAAATATTCCTATAGGAAACAACAAAAAGTGTCATATCGGTCTGGTAGTGTGAACATTTGCAGCATAGTCATCACTATATCACACACATTCAGAGACACACCAAGCAAAGCTGCATAGAACTTTCCCTCCCATCATTTTTGTCACATGCCATGCTCTAATTAGGAAAACTGCAGTCAGTTAGTGGGGAAGCAGCACCGAAACCCCTCCGTCTTCACCAGCTGTGTCTGTCCGCTCTCCTGTTTGTATTTGTCTGTGTCGACACTGTCTGTCATTCTATGTACACATGTGCCCTCTTATATGTTCCCGTGTCTGTTAGCTCCCACAATTTGGCCATCTCTTCCCGCTCGCCGTGCAAGAAAAGCTGACAGGGATGAAGCAAACAAATGATAGGAAGACATGGTTGCCCCCCCTTAGGGTAAAATCCAGCCAGAGTCTCCATATGGTGTGCCTTCAACCTGTCAGTCAGACCTACCCCCAGGCAACTCACAATTGCTCTAGCTTTCTTTTTTCCCCCTTAAAGGAGAGTGCGGACTGCTTTTTAAGATACTGATGGACAGTGTTCCTGTCTGTAAGAGCGCAAATTTACTGATCCGATCAGACCTGCAGGAAAAACAGGAAGAACGAGCTAAAAAAAAACATTTGTCAAGCTAAAAATAGCCACATTTGTTTCAAAAGTGTTCTCTCTTAGCCCTTGAACACGGAAACTTTAGCATTCTTTGAACTACTGTAACTCTCAAATTGTTTACAAAATTAACGTAATTCCAAAACGCCGCTTTAACCTTTTTTTTGCTTGTAGTCCATTACCATTCCACTAGGGGCAGCAGAAGGAATTACGCTGATTACGTTAATGATTGAAGAGCTGCGGTAGTTCAAACAACCGAGATTCCTTCGATGTTACTGGCGACATCTCTGATGTTAAAGGGTTAATAAATGCAGCTTTTTATTTATTTTTTACTGGTAGCCCCATTGTCTACTTCTTTTTAAAGAAAGTATTTAGAAATCAAAAGGCTTAAATATTAAACATATTAACACAATCAAATAAATGTATTAAATCAGTAAAGTAGTAAATATCATATTTTAATGTGCAAAATAATGATAAAATATTATAATTAAAATCAAGAAATAATTCATTTTAAAATAGGCTTGGCAAGTTTAATTCGTACAGAAAGTAATTGAAAGAGCTTCACAAAACAGGAAAATGCATTAAAATCACAATACATAACAGTGCAAAGATTAAAAACATACATTATCATTGTAAAATTTACTTTAAAAGAAAAGAAAGAGAAAAGAACATGAACAGGGGTGTCGATAAGGATCCTTCAGCTATACACGAACGTTTTGAGTCTAGATTTCAACCTTAACACAGTACAGGCCTGTCTCACAACTTCAGGGAGACTGCTCCAGATTTTAGCTGCGTAAGACTGAAACGCTGATTCCCCTTGTTTGGTTCTGACTCTGAAGGCCGGTGCCTGAGGTCCTCAGAGTCCGAGATGGTTCCTATGGCACTAACATGTCAGAGATGTACTTTGGTGCGCGGCCATGGAGAGACTTAAACAAACAGAGCTGCTTTGAAGTCTATTCTTTGAGCTACAGGAAGCCAGTGCAGAGGCCTGAGCACAGGACTGATGTGATGGTACTTCCTGGTTCTAGTCAGGACTCGAGCAGCAGCCTTTTGTATATACTGAAGCTGTTTTACAGCTTATTTGGAGAGGCTAGTGAGCGGGCTGTTACAGTAAACTAACCTACTGGAGACAAATGAATGAATGATTAAGTATCTCCAGGTCTGGCTTTGACGCTATGGTTTTGATTTTGGCAATATTCTTTAGAGGTAAAATGCTGCTGATGCTACTGACTTGATATGGCTGTTCAAGTTCAGGTCAGAGTCCATGATTACCCCCAGGTTTTGAAGCTTTTAGAGACAGAGTGGAGGTAGCTGCTGACACTGTGTCTTTGTTTCTATAGACCAAAGACCATGACTTCAGTCTTGTCTGAGTTTAGCTGGAGAAAGTTGCTTTGCATCCAAGCACTGATCTGTCCACAAAATGCTAAACTAAAGTGAAAAAGGTAGTTACCAGAAATATCTGCGTTTAGACCAAAAAGATGCCTTAATGTAAAAAATGTTTACAAAATAGACAAAGTTAAAGTCCCACTCTGATCTATTTTCAAAGTGTTCCCATTGGTCTTTTAATTAAAATAATGCCATGTTTAGCCAAAATCAAATAACCTGTGTGGTTTTCTAGGACACAGTGAGCTAGCTGATGTGTGTTTAAGAACGCGCTAAACACTACTTCTTGAACACGCCCACGGGGTTCACACTGGGCAAGCAGGGAGGGACTTCTTCTTCTTTTTCTACTATTTCCTAGCTCACGTCCTCCCCCTATAGCTGGAAGGGGCTTGATGTGAAATGAGGAAGCAGTGCAAATCCTGTGAATCTTGCTGCAGGCGTTTTCTTTTCCAGTTCTAATGTGATATATGTAATATGATATATATCTATAATAGATATATAATATACATCCATTCTGATATATAAGTGCCAGCCGGACACACGATCACTTTTCAATTGGCAAAGTTGGCACTTCTGTGTATATAAAGAGGACGCCATCCATACATCACTCCTATTCCAAGTCCCTGATTGGTCAAAGTTCGACCTGGTTTAAATTTCCTTGCACGTTCAATTGCCACATGTTTTGCACATAGAGCCTAAAAACTATCCAAAAAGGTTGCCTAGCTATGTAAAACTATGTAAACACTGTTTTCATCATAGTGGGTCTTTGCGCCACTGTCTGAACTGTGTGTTGTCTCCACAGATGAACAGCCACTCCTCCTCTTCATCCTCAGGGCCTCACCATAAAGGCACGTGAAGCATCCCTCTTCACCCGCCGCTACATGCTCGGACAATCCTGACGACTAAAAACAAAGAGGCGTGGAAGTCTTGGTCCTGAGGACAGAAGCACTGAACAATTGCACAACAATATGCAAAGAAATGTGAAGAGCCTTTTTAATTAGTTTTCATTTGGAATGCATGCTTTTTGTTTGCTAGCAAACTCACAGAGAGCTTTACGGACGTTTGATGGAAAAAAAGGCAGAATTTTGGTTTGAGAGAACCCCAGAACCCCCGTGAAATGTGACGGAGTGTTGAGGCGGATTTTCTTAGCTAAAACTACAGAATATAAATGTTTGTTAGCAGCTTATATATCAGTTAGCTCATTTTATTCTTGTAAAAACTCGTTTTCTTTGTCGTTATTGTACGTTTTTATCGTCGTTTAACACATTTAAAATTGCAGATGGAGTTTTTTTGTAACTTTTTCACAGAACGTTGAGTTCCGTCGTGTTCATGCAGATCCAGCGAGGTTAAGTCCTTTGTGCAGTCACGTCTTTTATCTGAAGCACTAGAAACAGTCCATTTCTGTCCAATTTGATGTTGTTTGGCATATTGCATCCACTGTAAATGGCATGGCTTGTGCTGTTAGTGGAATATCCTCACATTTTCCATCGTTTTGAAGCTGTGACTCTGAGCGGGGCTTCAGTGCAGTCCCGAAGGATGTCTTGCATGGTTTTCTTGCGGCTGTGTCGTGCCGGGTCAAGACCCAAAGCTCCTGACTGAAATGCCTTAACCAGTGCTGCTGAAGGGAACCCTGACGGAGGAGTTGCTGCTGCTGCTGACATCTCATTTGTGAAGGGACTTCGGATTTTAACACCCAGACTATTAACCCAGCTCAGACTGATGTCACTTCCTGTGTCTTCCCGTGTCAGGAGAAATGAATTTTTTGAAAAGTGACTACCACTGTAGAAAATGTTTGTTTTTTTTTTTTTTTTTAAATCCAGATGCAGTATTTGTCTCATTTAAACTGTAAAAATCCACCCCTCCCTACGGCGTGTCGATGGTGTAGCAAATTTACGACTTTTTTTTTGTAGATGTAGTTTGTCGACGTGACAAAAAACCCTTCCAGTGAAAAGACGGAAAAATATCTGTTCAATTTTAATTTAATTGTGTGTTTTCTGTTACAGTAATTGTTTAGCTTGTTCACAATTTAGTTCTAAAGATTTAGTGCATATAGAAAAATAAGCCATGAAATCAATTTTTTTGTAAAAAATACAGTAAAAAAACAGAATTTATTACTGGAGTTTATGTGTAGAACTTGTTCTCATTTTTTAAAAATGAAGATTCAAATTGATAGTTTTAAAAAAGTGTTTTGTTGGGTTATTTAGTGGTCTATAAACAGTATTTTTCTGTGATGCTGCAGTCATTAAAGGGTTCCACAAACAGGAAGTGAGGCGTAGATTTTTATGCAAGTCTGAACTTTTATGCAAACGTTGAAGTTTTGTGTTTTTATTGGTTTCATTTTTGTGACATTGTAATCTGTCATTATGTAGCCATTAGAATTTCTATTTTCAGCAGGTCCAGCTTTTTTTTTTTGACAAAAACTATTCAAATGTAGTTGTTTGTAGTTGATTTCTATTAAAACAAGTGATTACTACATCATGTCCAGTGTGTCATCTTTTTTTTTTGTATTTACCGTATCTTCTGGAGTTGAAGTATGAGTCGCAAGAGCCAAAACGTGCATAATTAAGAAATTAAAGACTTTTATAAAGTTATAGAAGTTGAACTTTAAGTCCAACGCTTCTAAACAAATCCTCCAAGTGTTGCGTAATGCTGTTCTAACACCGAACAAGATTCAGGCATCCATTATACGGCAAGTGAAAAAGGTCACAAATTGCAAGAAAAAGTGGTGCAAAGAACGGCCTTTTGGCCATCAGAAACACCGCTTTTTACGCACACTTTAACACTTGTGCTATCCTATGACCCCACCCTTCCATTGACGTGTTATCTCTACCATGACAAAGGTGGATAAAGGTGGAGAGGATTTCATGTAATCCATGGACACCAGTGAAGATCACAAATCATTGAAGAAAAAAGGTTCAGTGCACTGTCTAGTGGGGTCTAGATGACCCAACTCCCAATGTTAAACTGCCTAGGATAGCACAAGGGATACAAGTAGCACATGATTCTTGTGTCGTCTCAAGACAGGTAAAAAGCAGCGTTTTATCAGGTACAAACTGCGCGTCCTAAACGCCATTCTACCGCATTCAAAAATACTATTTGGCTGGGTCACGTGGGCGTTGAAAGACGTCCTGCCTGTATAGAAAAACTGACAACGCAAACACATAATAGTTATTTGCTATAGCCTGGACACAGCTGTACTTCATGTGGGAATTGTGAGTTCGACTCCGGAGCACACACAGCCGATTCTTCTTCATGCATGTCATTTTTTTCTTTTTCTGACATTTAGCAACAGTATTATTTTGATTGTAGTTATTGTTTCTTTTTTGCTCCCTCTATACTTCTTCTTTTTTGTTTTTGCAAATGTGTATTACATTAATAAACGATTAAAAACATCAACACAGTCTTTCTTTGTCACAGACAATAAAGAAATCTCTTTTTGTAGTCATCATATTTCCAAGTCAACATGCTGTTACAACAGAAACACTTGAATTCTGTTTTAAAATGGTGAAAAATCCATGGATGAATCCCATGTCTCAGTTCAGCACCATGTGGTCCGTTGTCACTTGTTAAGGAACAAACACCACTTTCATTTTTTTTTTTCTCGCTTAATGGGT
This sequence comes from Oryzias curvinotus, assembly GCA_023969325.1. NCBI lineage: Eukaryota > Metazoa > Chordata > Actinopteri > Beloniformes > Adrianichthyidae > Oryzias > Oryzias curvinotus. The sequence goes on from CM043716.1 coordinate 23,681,272, forward strand.
GGGGTTTTATGATTGACAGATGATGATCGTGGTGAATTCTGGGAAGAGAACTCCACTATTAAGCTTGTTTCCTCCGTTTTAGTTGTAGCATCTACACTATATTTTTGTTAGTGTTCGGAAGTTGTGCTGTAAACTGTCCTAACACCCCCTCTGGGAGTCCTCTGTTATCTTATACTTGTAAATACTCAGTAGTTACGTTGAATTTAATAAAAATAAACCATAAAAAAGCGGCGTTTCTGATGGCGTTATGCATGATGCATAAACATTCATTTATTCATTCCTTCATTCTAAACCCGTTTCGTCACATGGCTGCTGGAGCCTATCCTATCCCGGCCATAAATTAGTTAGCTTAAAATACTGACAATAAAAACAAATGAAATGATCAAAGTAAAGTTTAAATTAAATTAAAGTTTGTAGCTTCATCACTACATGGAAACATTTACTGTGGATCTCATTTACAATGCATAATGATGAAGACACAGAGAATGTTAAGAGATCTGGTTTTTTATTTTATTTTGAAGAACTCTACAAAAGTATTGGTAGTCACGTCTCCATGTCTGAGTTCATGAGATCATTCAGAGTCTTTTCTTACCGCGAGCGTTGCCGTCTTCTGTAGGAGCTGCATCTGATTGACGGCGCCTTCAGCGGTACTTCCATGTCTCTGTGGCCCCGTTTGGTTCTGCATTAGTCAGAGGAAGGAAAAAATATAAACCAGAAAAACAACGTCGCAGTGCAAATAAAAATATACTGACATTCTGGAGAACCATCAGATTCTCCTCCATTTTTGTTTTGGACGGCACTTCTTCTTCTACTTTGGTGTCAGAAGCAAATACTGACACACAAATCCACAGTGCCCTCTAGTGGGTGTTAGCAGAAAACCACCACTGAAGGCCAACCTGTTGTTTGTTTGAAAATAATGAATATATGCCTTGTGGCTATCCAATGACCCCACCCTGACATTGACTGTGTTCTCCCCTACCATGTACAAAGGTGGATAAAGGTGGAGAGGATTTCATGTAATCCATGGACATCAGTGAAGATCACAAATTATTGAAGAAAAAAGGTTCAAGCGCACTGTCTAGTGGGGTCTAGATGACCCAAGCTTGTTGAGTTATTTGGAGTGCCATTTCCTTCAACTTTGGTTCATTGTGAAGATCCACCAGCTGCACATCTGATTTTTCCTTTTTGAAACATCCAAATCAGGTTTATAGACCAATATTGAACAATAGGAGTGCACATACCAGGATCTTGACTGACCAGGTGTGTAAAAAGAGCAGAAAAAAAAGAAAGATTTAAAAAACATTATAGCCACTTTGAAAATTTGCTTTAGCGGTTTCATATACTGTTCAAGAGTTCATCAGAGCGAGAGCTATGGGAAAGAAGCTGTCTTTGGGGAGGGGGGGTTTTGGGGTACAGATCTCTGAAACGCCAACTTTTGGGTCTTTGGACTTAATTGGACCAAAGCAATTATAAATACAATAAATTTTCTTTTAAATTATGTTTTTGCTTTTTGTTCAGCGCCTGAGACAAATCCAGAACAGAAATAGTGATTTATATATAAACTAAACGGAATCAGTTGAGTTTTTGGCATGTTACATGCCTGAGGTCATGGTTACCACAAAAAAAGTAAAAAGGAAAATGTATTAAACTACAACCCTGAACGTTTGAGAACAGTGATGTGATTGAATTCATAAAAATGGTCTGAAACATCCTTTTTACTTTACACTTTTGCAAAAAAAAAAAAAAAGCATAGAAAGGAAGAAAGAAGAAAAATGAAATATCTTTTGATTTTTGCTAAACATTTTGAGTCTGGGGCTTTTGGAATGGTGGAACTTGTCATCACTGACTTGGTTTAGCTGAGATGCTAAACTTAAAGAAGTTTGTAATGATTATTTATTTATCTTTGTCTATAATGATACTAATATAACTCAAAAATTGGGGGGTGGGGGCACCTTTTTGCTGTTTCCCCCGTTGCTCCGCCCCTGCTATTCAGACATCTTTAAAATCATGACTGATGCATGACGGAAGAAAAGCCCCATATAGAAAAACCACAGGCGTTTTAACCAAAGAAGACAGGCATTTTCTGTTTTCCCCTGTCCTTTGACGGTGGACTGTCAGTCCATCGACACACAATTTAAAAACAGGTATGTCCAAAGTCCGTGGGGGGCCAAATGCAGCCTGCATTAAAATCCCCTCTGAGCAGGCTGCTGTCGTTAAATCACTAATATTCTGCCTCCCAACACTTTCCAAGAGCTCTGTGTACGATTTCTTTGATTGTGATTGGCTAAATGACGTTCTAAGCGTAAACATGCGGCAACAACCTGTGGTTCTCTGACCTTAGAGCCTTAAGAGCCAAACCAGAAGATGTAATCGTTTCCTGTTCAAATGATTTAAATTCAGAAGTTTAAAGAGAGCATTTAAGCATAAATAACATGAAACATTTTATATTAACCCAGATGATAACAGTTTTTTTTTTTTTACAGACAGACATTTTCTTCTTCAAAGAATTAGAAATTGACAGTAACTTTGGGAGACAATGATTACACTTAGAACTTATTCCTGCTTCATGTGAAGAAATGAAAAGTATTCCATTTCCAAAAAATGTAAGACTTTATTTGCATTTAGTGTTATTATAAGAATGCAGGCCAAATGGTCCGCCCTTACACATGTATACCTCACTAAACCTGGCCCCTATTAAAAAAGGTTTGGACACGTCTAATTCAAAATGTATTTGAACCTTTACAGGAACAACAGTGCGGTTTCCGTCCTGGTCGTGGAACAGTGGACCAGTTCTACACCCTCTTTAGGGTGCTGGAAGGATTGTGGCAGTTCGTTCATCCAGTCCATGTTTTGTGGATTTGGAGAAGGCGTTCGACCGCATCCCCCGTGGTATCCTGTGGAGGGCGCTCTGGGAGTATCGGGTCCGGGAGCCTTACTGAGGGCTGTCTGGTCTCCGTATGACCGGAGCAAGACCTTGGTTCGCATAGCTGGCAGTAAGTCAGACTTTTTCCCGGTGAATGTTGGACTCTGGCAGAGCTGCCCTTTATCACTGTTTCTGTACATACTTTTTATGGACAGAATTTCTAGGTGCAGCCAGGGGCTGAAGGGGGTCTGGTTTAGGGACCACAGGATTTCCTCTCTGCTCTTTGCAGATAATGTTGTCCTGTTGGCTTCATCAAGCCCCGACCTCCAGCGGGCATTGGGGCGGTTTGCGGCCGAGTGCGAAGTGGCTGGGATGAGGGTCAGCACAGCTAAATCTGAGGTCACGGTTCTCAACCGGAGAACGGTAGTTTGCTATCTCTTGGTGGGTGGGGTACTGCTGCCCCAGGTGGAGGAGTTTAAATATCTTAGGGTCTTAAACACAAGTGAGGGAAGACAGAAGCGTGAGATTGACAGAGGAATCAGAAAAGAGTGCGTAGCTATGCGGTTTCTGTATCGGCTTCTCCCTTAGAGGTAGGGGGAGAAGCTCAGTCACCCGCGGAGAGCTTGGAGTAGAACCACTTCTCCTCTACATCGAAAGGAACCAGTTGAGGTGGCTCGGGCTTCTAGTCTGGGTGCCTCCAGGACGCCTCCCTTGGGAGGTGTTCCAGGCATGTCCCAGGCATGTCCCAGGACACGCTAAAGACACTACGTCTCTCAGCTGGCCTGGGAACGCTTCAGGGTCCCCCCAGAGGACCTGGAGGAAGTGGCCAAGACAAGGGAAGTCTGAGCATCTTTGCTTAGACTGCTGACCCCATGACCTGGTCCCGGATAAGTGGAAGAAGATGGATGGATTTTAACCTTTACATAAACTACTAAATATAAATAAATATTTACATGTGAAATTTGTGCTGTGTGATCTGTTTCATTTTGCAAAAATAAACAATTCAAAGCGTTCCATATTTATCAAAAAAGAAAGATTTTATTATGTTTGTCAACACAACATTACAGAATTTTAGAATGAAAAAGAACATATTGATTCTTACAGGTTCAGTTGGACTTTTTTTTGTGTATATTTACTAAAGTTTGAGCTCATTTTTCCTTCCGTCCACCAGATGGCGTGCAACATCCACAAATGAACCCCCTTTAACCTTCTTTTCTTTCCATTTCTCATCTCCTCATGTCTTTTAGAAACCCCTTTTGAGCTATTTTATTATAATAACAAACAATGTTTTTCCATGTAATTATCAATCAGTTTATCAAATGCCATAACTGAACAAAATAACATTTTCTTTTGTTTCTATGCTTTATGTCTAATTATTTAACTCATATTAGCAGTGTGTAAACTCACAGGCATTTATTCCTTTCTCTTGTTGTATTTCTAAATAATTTTTGTAGTTAAGCATACTTTTTGTTCACCACAGTCCAGATGTGAGTACTTGTATGACTGCAGTGTGTGTGTGTGTGTGTGTGTGCCTGCATGTCCTTGTCACAGCGTGTTAGTCAGTTCTCTGTCTTTGTGCAATGACAGCATCAGTTTTGCTGCCTGTGAGACATCAGAGATCATGTTCGTTGTGCCACCAGAAAGAGGGCTGAGAGTCCATGCCGGCCACAGGCTCTGGCAGTGGATCATGTCAGGCCGCTCCGAGCAGGAAGAGCGCAGCGGCATATGCTGTCTGACAGCCCAATGCCTGGATGTTGTGGAGCAGGGAGTGGAGACGGTTTGGTGGCCAATGGGAGTGACAGCTGCCCGATGTGTGCTGCTGTCCTCACAGGAACCACACCGCTGCAGAGTGAGCCGAACGAGAGCTGCACTTCAAAACAAAGGCCTCTCTTCAAGTTACAGTCTGTCTAAAATCTCAGTTTGCACCTAATTATTTTATTCTAAAAATAGTTTGATCCAAGTTGTTTTACAGACAGATCTACGGTGGCCCTGAAGTGCCAAGTACAACAACAAATCACTCAACGCAAGCAAAAAAAAAAAAAAAACATTTCATCGTGGAAATCAAGACAAAAAGAAAAGTGATTTCCAGAAATCAAAAGGAAATCACAACAATAATATAATGTGCAATAATGAATAGGACATTGTGCAATAATGTGTGGTTATGATTAAAGATTATTTATCTGAAATTCAACACTTACTAGCTATCAAATTCATGTTTTTCTCTTGTTTTGAATTCTTTTCTGTTTTTCTTTATGATCCCTCTTCAAGTTATCGTCTTTTTTTCTGTAGTTCACAAACCTGACTCGAGAGCTGCCAAAGTAAAATTTCAATGTGCTTTTTTTTTTAGCATGTACAAACGGCAATAAACTCTTCTGGAAATGATAAAAAATGAAACACAAGAAGAAGCAGGAAAAGGGAGGTTACTATGGGATGTCTCTGATAACCTTCATTTCAACTGAAGGTTATTTGGTATGAAGTGATGCTGGATGAGCTCTGTAGTTTAACTTTAATGCAGACACTGAAGATGCATCTGAAAAATCTCAAACGTGATTATTCACATCAGCGATGTCCCATAATACCTACTTTTTCTGGTTTCTGATTCTGATTGATTACTTTTGTTTTCTGAAATGTTTTATTTAGTCATTTTTTGGAATTGTTTCAGTTTGGGGATTTTTTTAATTTCCCAAATGTAATGGGTTTTTTCATTCTTTGTTTTGCTTTTTTAATTTGTGGATTTTAATATGTTTTCACGTTCAGTAATTAGTTGGTGTGATTTAACCTTCAGGGCCACCGTACTTCGTTCAGAGCAGCACAGCCTTGCGTCAGACCAGTGGACACAAGAGCAAAGCAGATTTCCCAGCTGTTCCAGTTGATAATGATTTTGTTTTTGCCCATTTCTGTGGAATGAAATTGCTGGCTAAGAGATGCTATTGAGTCTTTTGTGCTTGAACTTCCTACTGCACTTTATTCATGCTGAATACAACATTGAATGTTACTAAAGTGCAGTCCTACAATCTTAGTCCAATGCAAAAATCTCAGACAGAAGCCAAGAGACATGGCTTAGGCATAGACTTTACTGTTTTAAATGAAATGAAATGAAATTAAAAATATTTAATTTACATCAAAGAACAATGTTAATTTAAAATGCCAAAATATTGACCTGAGTATTCGGGGGGAAAACAGCACCTTAGTGTAATAATAATAACATGGTGTAACTGTATTAAAAATAATGAATCATCATCAAACTTTCCATTCATTTAGTACAGCAAGTAGTCATTTTGAAAAAACAAAACAAACAAACAAAAAAAACCAAAACAATAGATGAGTTATTTGTATCATAAAGTTTTGAAAAGTAGCAAAGCTTTGAGATTTCAGGAAGCAGCCATTTTGAAATGAGCAGGAAAAGCTCTTCTATGCCCCTAGTGGAATGAGGATAAACTACAGGGAAACATGAACCATGTTCTATATCCAGTGGGTTTATAGGGAAAGTTTGGGTAATGCTAATAAAGTTGGGGTCTCAGAAATGTGTGGACCAAATTTTATCCAAATAGTTAGATACTGTAAATGGATATATTTTATGTTTTATTTGCTAAATGTATTTCCTGTACACTATTTTGACTTTCACTGAAATTTCACCAGGTTTTGTGAGAAACATACTCCTGTTAATCAGCTCAGAACAGGGTCAGTAACACAGGCATAACCATGAATATAAATATAGAAATCATTTTAAGGGTGATGCGTAAATGAAAATAAACATTTATGAAGGTACGGGTGAATAAGGTGGGGGTTAAAATATTTTTTGGAAGTGGACTTTGCAAAAACAGCCTTCCTAGAAATAAGTCAGAAATTCTAAAAATCTGAAAACATTTCTTTGAAAAACCTGCCACCGTGGTAAGAAAAATGGTTTTTACCAAGAAATCTTACATTAAGAAAAAAAAAAAGTTTCTTTTACTTCTTGAAAAAAAGTTCTTTTTCTTTTTTTACTTTCTGAAGATTCCGTTTTCTGAAAAGATAAGCAGCTGCATTTAACACAATCAAGACTGGATTGTAGGAAGAGCTGATTTCAGTTAGGGCCCGCTGTGGAATTCAGATTTTCAGGTCAGGTGATAGAAACGGGACTCCCTGTTGACTGTCTGTGCATGGATGCCACTGCCACATGCATCTGCTGTTTCTGCAGGACTTGTCAGCAAAAAAGGCAGGAAACAGCAGCTCTCATCAGCACACAGTCACTTGCCGTTAATCCTCCAGATGGTTACCTGCTGTTTTCACACATCGCCTCCCTCGCTCCTTTTCCAGGCTTCTTACCGTGAAGCTACAAGGTAATCCCTGCGAAGGTCTGCAGGAAAACACCGCGGTCTATTGCATTCTCACAAGGAATCAGAGTTTTCATGGGAAAAACTCTGGATTCTACATTTTCACTTATTTTAGTATTTAAATACTTTTTTACTTCTTTTTTTAATACCCAATGTTTATTCTGTCATGTCCAGGTTATTTAAAACATATATCTTTTTCTGACTCTTATAAACAAAAAAATATATATACAAAACACTGTTTAAATGATTAAAACGTAACCAAAAGTCACTGTGATGATTCTAAAATCCCCTATTTTTCAGCTTGAGGTGAGAAATTATATTTTATGGGGAAAACTCAAGCTAGGAAAAAAAATCTTGTGTTTGCGTGTCTTGTGATTACCCAGCATCCTCCTTCAGGTCTCCAACATGTAAGCCTCTTTTCCTCCTTGATGCATCAACTGTTTTATGGCTGATTTTACTGTTAGCAAAGCAAAACATTAAACAAAATGATGTCATAAAAAAGAAATAAAGCAAACATTTAAATTAACATTCACTACAAAAGTGTTTTTTTTGGTTATGGGTGAAAAACAAGTTATTGGGGTTTTGACAGTTTTGTCTTTTTTGTTGTAATAAGTTAGAAAAAGGTTCAAAAAAGATATTAATAATGGACTATCTACATTTTTAATAAAAATAGTCATGAAAAAGTTAGTAATCCTCTAATAATCAGATTCTTTTTTTAGATCTAATATTAAAAAAGGAATAAAAACCATCCAAAAACATGCTTCATAGGTTAATTGGCAACTCTAATTTGTCCATAGGTGTGAGAGTGAGAGTGAATGGGTGTGTGACTGTGGACATTCCACCCTGCGACAGACTGGCGACCTGTTCAGGGAACCCCCTGCCTTCACCCAAGTGGCCGGGATAGGCTCTGGCAGCCCCATGACCCCGAAAGGGAATAAAGAAAACAGTATCCAAAATGAATGAATGAAAAAAACAGAAGGTTAAACATCTTACATCTAAATGTAATGCAGGACTTCTTTACAATGTGGTTTGAAATAATTTAAGAGCACAATACGCTTAAATATGCTCAGAAAATGACTTATACACATAATACACACTTCAACTGAAAGTCTTCCAAAGTTGCAAAATAATCCTTATGATTTCAAAGATCAAAAGGTCGTGTCACACAGCCACTATGTACATTTTGCGCATATTGCACACATGAAAATTGGTTGTATGTGAATATATGTAGAAAAATTGAAAAAAGTTGTGGTATTTATGAGAAATTTTCACAGATGCATCACAAATGAACCACGTTTAAACCACAGAAGTACAGATAACCTACAAAAAAAAACCCATGTTAATCAATCTAGAACATGAACTGTGTGTAATTATTGCACCGCTTTCATGCAATTAATTAGTGATTCTTGCGTGAATTCCATAATTTTAACGTGAGGTGCAGTATAAAAAGATAGACATCGCGGGAAAAGTCAGTTATGCGGACATAAGTGGAACTGTTCTGGAAAGCCACTAATTTGCATATGCATCTAACAAAAGTCACAGACAAGATTTATGTAAAAATTGTGTACAAACTTTGCGAAATGCGCATAAACTGCGTAATTCTCAACTGACCAAACATTCTGAACAGTAAAGCCTGTCGGCCGAAACTATCAACTAAAATCTGCGCAGGAAACATTTATTTCACGGATGTATCACAAAAGACTGAAATTTCATGCGTGGAAAATGTGGGTGAGTCACACGGCCTTTAGGTTTAGGTTTTGATCTGGTCATGTTACAACTGACAAATTTGAAGTGGAGCTTCAAAATTCCTCAAGGCCTGATATGAAGTCATGCTTAAGTCCTGACGTGTAGCCATGAGCGTTAAAGAGGCGGCGTGTGACAGTCCAGGTGAAGAGATGCACGACGAAAAGAGCAGATCCATCAGTTGGACACAGTAATGTCTCCTGGTCTGGCTTTCAGTATCGGTGATTTATCCACACAAAGCTAATAGCATCAATATGAATCTAACTAAAAATCAATGTTTCATTATCTAATTGTTGGTGGGAATGAAGAAGGATGACGGTGGGAGACGGCACTTGAGAGCATCTGGAGTTCAGAGAGACATCTGGAGGACAAACTCTTATTATAACTGAACTGTGCTGCTGCACATTTTTATGGAAAAAGATTGAATACGGTTTTAATATAAAACATTTATAATAAAAAATAGCCACTGGAAGCTTTCACAGGTTTATCAATAATACCTTGCAGAAAAAAAAAGTCTTTCAAACTATTGTTGTTTCGAAATATAAATCAAATATCATTTTTCAATGGAACATCATTTCCTTCATATCAGTTACATTGGTTTTAATTAACTAAAGATGCATTTTTCAGAATTTGGACAAGTCAAATGAAGATTCTGCTGCTTGAATGTTGCTGCATGATCACCAAAATGTCTGCAGTAAAAGGTGCTTTTCAAAGACTTCATTTTTTTTCAAAAACAACAAGAATCTGGAGCTCCATATATATGGATTCATTTGAGTTGTGTTTACTGATGTTGAACCGTTTGAGAGGTACAAGGCGCGCTGTCCAAATGTTGCTATTTTACGAGTTGGGAATAAGGTTGGGAGTTACAAGTACATGGCTGACTTTTCTCACGTGTCTAACGTGTAGCGTGTTACAAACAAGTTCTAGAATTACTGTGAACAAAGTCTGACTGACTGATGGACTCATCTCTGACTCACTGTATGCAGCTTACAGTTTGGTGCATATGACATGAGTAGGTGGGTTTTTGGGATGTCCGGGCCTGTGGACGGTTGTAGGCAGGTGTGGCCACATCTTAACCCTTATACTATCTTATGGGGTCCAGATGACCCCACCCTTCCATTGACGTGTTCCCCCTACCATGACAAAGGTGGATAAAGGTGGAGAGGATTTCATGTAATCCATGGACACCAGTGAAGATCACAATTCATTGAAGAAAAAAGGTTCCGCGCACTGTCTAGTGGGGTCTAGATGACCCAACTCCCAACGTTAAAGTGCCTAGGATAGCACAAGGGTTACAGGAAGCGCAGGTGTGTCTTACAGTTCCCTTGTGAATCGTTCGTTTAAGGGACATCATGTAAATGAAACATGTGACTGTTGTGGATGTGGTAAGTGTACCGTGAAGAAGTTGAGAATTCCACACAAAGCACAGGGACAATGTAAATTGCACGATGACGTACAATGTCTTCACGCCATCACGATAAGTTACGTACGCTTGCTCCATGACTTTACGCACGTAGGTGCCATTGAGATGACCACACAAACTGCACTTAGATTGTCTAATGTTTGTCTGACAGCCAGCCTGACCGCAAAGAGCACACAACTGTCCCTTGAACAGCACCAATGGACTTCCTGCACAGGATTCGGAGTGGGGGAGGGATTTGTACGAAACGCCTGCCTCTCACCTACTTCCCCCCTTTTAACCTTTAGATGTTGCTTGTTTACTACAACCTGACCCCTCCAGCATGCCTGTAGAAAAAACATGCATGAACATTTCTGCCTGACGGGATCACCAAGTGGTCTACAGCGCTACACACCTATAACCTTAACCGATTTGCCCAATTTTCACGCGCAGACAGCTGGTATTCATCCATGAGGGCAGTTCGAGCCTCACGGAGGTCAGTGCAGCCGTTTGAGGGACTTGCAGGAGGCGATTGCATCATCAGTTGTTGTTTTCTTTTTTTTGGAAGACGCACTGACAGATGCAGAGAGAGACAACCCAAACTAAGTCCTAGAACCCATGACTCGTGAACTGAGAATGCAGTGATCAAAAACTTAAAGTTTCTTTTTTTAAATGAGGTTTTCACATCTATTCCCCTTTCATGGGCCACAAATAAAACAAATGATTAATCACTCATTGAAAATGGTTAAATTGATCGATGTTTAATGATATTACTTCACTTGCTCCAAAAATTGATAAATTGATTCAAAAATCTTTCCTAATGTAGCATACTTTTGCACATGTTTTTAACTTTTGATACTTGATGAAATTTTGCTATGAAAATTCCTGAAACAGTGTTGTGCCTATTTTATGATATAGTATATATGAGTTAGTATTATGTTCTAATCATATAAATGACTTTTATAAGTAACATAATCTGCATATATTTTAGATAACTGATCTGTATTTGTTATGTTGATTTCTGAAATAGTTATTTTTTACATAATAATTTAATAATTCATCTTTGTCATGTGCTTTCTTGATACATTATGATTCTTAATTCTGTCTGATAAAAACTAGGAACTGGATATTGATAAATCATGTAATAAAATGGTTATAGTATAACGGGGTGGGATTATATACGTTCGCTTCCTTCCACTCCCTTTCAAGCAATATTTATTAATATGTCTAATTATCCCAAGTTTGATTAGTTACTGTATGAATGTATAACTGAAGATTATATTGCTTTTGGGTATTATTTCTACTTGATTGCTTGAAATAAACCATTTCAAATCAAATCAAAATCAAAAAATGACCTACGAGTTCCTCAAAAATTAAACAAGGTCAATGTTAACTCTGCAGAACAGAGAACATTGAGATGAAGAATTTCTGGGCTGAAATGGAGACCAAAAACACAGTCAATAATATGTTGGGTCTTCTGAAATCTAAACGTAAAAAGCTTTTTGACAATCATTGTTTTGTGCTTTTCCATTTTACTTTTTTTTCTTTTAAAAGACATTTAAAACCAATAGGTTGATACATACAATAGTAACAGGTATGTAGGTTTAAACTCTTAGGAAGTTATTTATTTTCCTATTACTTTTCAGTTCATCAATCTTGTTATCTCATGGTGCTATATTTAACCACTTATACTTGCCTCGTCGTATGTTTTGCCATCTTATAGTGTGACGTTTTTTCCTGCACCATGGAGTACTGTCTTTAAGTTTTATGAAAAGTTGGCAGACTTGAACTAGCAAAGACTACTTTATCAATTATTTCTTCATTATTACAAGTTTTTATACTGGACTAAATACACTTTCTAAGTAGAATCGATTGTTTATGCCCACAATAAGGAATAACATCTATGTATGTAGGAGGCACAAAGATCTGCTCTGGAATGATCTACTCTTTGTTTTTGCCACTGGATATGGGGCCAATTAAAGCCCACTTGGGTACAGAACCAAGCAGAGCTGGCCACCGATCGCTACCCGCTGGTCGGTTGGGTGAGATGTTTGGGGGAGGACTCCTGACAAACCTGGTAGTCCTCGCGAGCAGCTCTGTTGAAAAATTCTTGGCAGGGAAAGTCACCTAGCGGACCTTCAGACTCCACCTCAAGCAGAACTTTGACTGCACTCTCAGACAGACGGAGATGTTTGGTCTGTTGTTCAAACGTTGACCCCTGGTCACACGATGGTGGCCGCTCACCATAGTGGCAATTTTTAAACTTGCCATATGACGCAATGGTTGAGCTAAAGAATCATTTGGAGCCAAGTTAAGACAACTGACCCATAAGTCAAGACTACGTCACCGACCATGACTGAGGTTAACTTTTGGTTGACGGACTCCAAGCAAAGAAAGTCAGTTGCGTCAGAGTAGAGATGAGGGGGTTGTCAGGGGAATCCTTAGACTGAATCTTATATTGTGAACAGTGATTTGACATCAGTAAGTTAACTAAAAGGACACAAAATTCTACAGAGACACTGTTTACCACTTTGATTCTAATCTCTTTGCCTGCTGGAGAAAAAACGAAGGAGAAAGCTGAAAAAATAGGGGGAAACCGAATCTCTGCCTGTGCTGATTGTCTGTCTGGACTTTGGGTTGAGGGAAATATTGAAGACCTTAGGCAACATGACAAAGTATTAATTCTGTTTGTGTTTACTGATGTTGAAGCAATTTTGTATGGAAGTGATTCTGTAGCGTAATTAGATATACGATGGCACAACATTTTGCTGGTAAATTCGACACCCCAAGAACAATCAGCCAATGAGTTCATGTCCTAAACCTAAAGACAACCTTACAAATCTCCAAATTACTTTTTTTGTTTTTAAATAATTAGAACAATTTCCTAAATGGCATTTGATTTTTTAAACAATTACAAAACCGACTGAGGTTTGATTTCCTGACATCAATGTTGTCATGAAAATATCTGAAAGGTAATCAATAACAACCGTAATTTTTAGCCTTTGTAGGAGGAGATATTAATGTTAATATCACTTATTTCTGGTAACAAATCCATACTTGAACGTACTCTAAACAATCAAGCTGTTTTCATAGATTGATCATTTTTTTAATAGATGTATTTCTTAATCTTAGCTTTCTTTGTTTGAGACTACTTTTATACGACTGCTGTTAAAAACAGAATATTTCCCTGATACTGGCACAAGAATTCTATTGATCATGTTCAAATTTTTCAAATAAAAAGAACTATCTTCTAATGCTTAGAATTGCCAACCGGTTTGGTTTTTAGTGCTTTACAGGCCTTTGAATTTATACCAGAAATGAGATAAACAAGGATTGTGTCAAGGCCCCGGAACTGGCAGAAAGCCAGCTCTCTCCCCTCTCAGGCTCTAATGACACATCACTGTGACAGAGATGCGCCTCCTCTCTACCTTGCTTTATCGATCCACCATCTTGCTGTTAATAGTCCTATTAAACACCAGCTCTCGGCTCTTAACTGTGTCCAAGCCCACTTAACAATAAAATACCCCTTAGCTCACCTTTCAAAACGTCTCAGAGGTGGGGAAACAATTGTGGGCAAAGCGTCTTCCTGAGAAGGGAAATGAGGATTAAGCATGACGTCAGAATGAAATGTTTTAACATTGATCGTGCTTCAAGACTTCGGTTTGGTCAAATGAGAACATTTGGAACTTTTCTTTTTTGCAGGACGCCTATTTTGAGATAAGCTGGATGATCAACATAATTCAGCTTCTTTGAAACCTTCACTTCCCCACTTCTCAGGCGGGGACAAGAGACAAACATGCAGGGGCATCTCCAAAACAACCAGCTGATAGTGACAGGTAATTCAATTCAGTTTTATTTCTATAGCCCAACATGACAGCAATAGTTGTCTCAATGGGCTTGTTAAAGACAGACATGAGATAAGAAAGTCTCGGATTTCACCCATTGGGTTCTAACCGATGAACATAAAGCCTCAAGTGGGACTGGGTCACTGAGTGGAGTTATTTTCACCAGCCTCAACAATTTTCTGAAAAAGGCAATTGGGAGGACAGGTTAAAACCTTTGCCACATGCATCTGCTGCATGTCATGCGTGTGGTAAGTGTATCGTGAAGTATTTGTATGGATAATGAAAGTTACACACAGTTATGAAATATGGATGATGCTGTTGTACAGTGCGCTTATGCTGTAGTCTACTGACCATGCACAAATGCTACACGCGTGTGATAGCACCTATAGGACGCCTGAAGGATGTCAACACAAAGTGCGCCTTGATTGTCTAATTTCCTCATTTCTTGTTGTCTAGCTACACACGGAGCCAAGGAGCAGTGTGCAGGTTTGAGGGGGGGCACGCTAAAAAAAAAAAAAATCTGTACGACGGGGTCACCCAGCAATCTACTGTCTTAAAATTTTGTGCAGACCCCCTGTGTGCCCCATACAGACTTGCCTGCAGACAGCCCGCATCTACTTGTAAGGGGAGTTGTAACTAAAGGCCCTGTCAAACAGCCATCATGTACATTTTGCGCACATTGCATGGATGTAAATTGGTCGAGTTATGAAATATACATTGAAAAAGTAAGAAAAGTTATGGTCTTTATGTGAAATTTTGATAGATGTATCACGTATGAACCATGTTAGAACCACGGAAGAAGTACAAGCAAACCACACAGAGAACACATAAATCATCGTAGAACATGAACCGTGTGTGATTATTATGCTGGTTATATGCAAATCATTAGTGATGTGTGCGTCAATTGGTTAGTTTGAACGTGATATGTGCGCCGTATACGCAACACAAAAGTTATACATTTTGTGGTACATGTTTGAAAATCTATTGGACATACATGCGTTTTGCAAAAATCCTGCAATTGTGTAAGATTTACGTAATTATTGCGTATAAACTACATAAAATATGCATTAACTGTGTAATTCCTAACCAACCCAAAATTTTGAACCGCTCAAACTCAGTTTACGTAAAGACCCGTCGGCTAAAGCCCTCGAAGGACATCTGCGCACATCGACAAATGACGAACGCAAAAAAACACTTATGCACGTATGCACAGAAATAGTTGAAGCAACTTTAAGTTTTGGTTAAAATAAAGAGTTTTCATTTAGACAAGTCAATAGAATATTATTAAGATTGCATCATTTGGGACTTCCCAATTCCCAGTTTGCTTCAAACTTGGGAACAGAAGGCAGAAGCGTGGTTGAAACGTGTTGGTCTAGCTTCCGTCATATAAACCAGAACTTTCACTCTTGCTATCATACATCTGGTACACATCAACATCCATCATGACTCGCTTCACTCTCCCTGGATTCTTCACATCTTCCACCTTGTGAAATGTCTTGGTACGGCTGACCCCAGGTATTTAAATCCGCATCAGTCTTCTCACCCTGCATTTTAACATAATGCTGTAGGTCCCACACTCATGTTTCTGCTTAGCATAAACTTTCATGTCCCTTGTTTCCAGTCTACGCCTTCACTTTTCCAGGCTTCCTTCAAACTGCTCCCTACAAATCACAGTATCGTCAGCGAACATGCTAGTCCACTGGGGCTGCTGCCTCACTACATCTGTCAGGCTGTCCATCACTGTTGTGAATAAAAAGGAGCTCAGAGACGATCCCTGAAGTAATCCCACCCTATCTTGAACCCATCTGTCACTCCAACAGAACATCTTACCACGGCTTCACTGGCCTCATACGCTCATTGAAGCACTTTCACACACGTTTCCACCGTTCTACTTTTGGCACTATATTAAGAGCTTTTTCCCAAATCCATGAAGACTTTTTCTTCCCTATTTTGTACTTTTCCAACTGCACAATCAAAGCAAGCTTTTGGGCACCACAACAGCAGTTTTCCAGCTTCTATAAAGCAGCGTTTGTTCAGCTTCACCATAGTAGGTGTTTGGCACATACTTCAGGAAATCACAAGTTTATGAGTGAAAATTGACTTTACCACTGACAGGGTTGAAACCACTTTTGTAAAAACATCATTACATTTGCTTTTATTTTATATCTGTATCAAACTGTTTGCACTCTCTTAAAATAAATATTGCTTCTCAAATAAAATGTTCCTTTTGGTTCCACTTTTGTTCAGCCTCAAGCAGAAGTCTGACTGTCATACATTTTATCTGAGTAGAACCAAATAAACGTGTGATGTCATGAGTTCTGCTGAGTGGACACATTTGGAGTGACAACATTCAATAAAATGCTTGGTGGGACTGGTAGGTTATATTTTATCAGCAGTATATCTGCATGTTTAGTAATAATTTCTAACCAAAGGGTTGGAGCAACTATACACTACAAAATCGAAACCTTGATGTAAAAAGATCCTTGTTTTCAGGAATAAAAACACCTTTTTTGTGTCTTGGAAGAAAAAGGATCTTATCAAGAAAGTTTTTTGATGGCAATATAATCTTAGTTTAACCCTTTATTGCCGGGGATGTTGCCGGCGACACCTAGATACCAAGGTTGAAGAGTTACTGTAGTCTTTTTTTTGCTTTTTCAAACCTGCCTTTAAAAATTTGAAGATTTTTTGACTTATGTCTGTTTTAAAATGGTTTAATCCCTTCCAGAGTCAAGAGAGATGCTGGAGCCTATCCTAGCCGAGGTACAACCTGAAGTGTTAAATGACTAATAATTTATTCTATTGTTGTTCACCTATTAGATTGGTTGGTTTATTTCAAGCATTGTTTGTACAAAATACAACAAACCACACATATAAATTAAACTCATTACAGAATTAATGATGTTTCTTGATTAAAAACAACAAAAACAAATAAAAATTAATGTAAATGTAAGAAGAAAATATTTATCTTATTATCAAAAATACAGGTATTTGCAGTTATGCATACAAGACACACTTAAGTCACATTAGATTCATTAAATAAAGTGATTATTAAGTAAAGTCAAGTGGAGTTTGGTTTATTTGGAGAAAGGAGAACTAAAGCAAAGTGATTTTTCAAAAAAGCAATGATTATTTAGACCGTATGTAAATGAACATTTTGATGCATTAATCGGTGCATTAGGTGGGATAATCGCAGATTTGAAAGGAGATAAGTGAGTATGTTTGAGACAAAAGTCCTTGTGGAGCGGCCGTCCGGCGGGAGTCCAAGTCTTTAGTTAAAACATGGTGTGTTATTAGCCGAGTGATGAAAAAAAAAAACCCGCCACAAAATGGCAAATCAAAGAGAATCAAAGATCCCAACCCTTCCCAGGGGGGCGTCTATGTAGGCCAACACTTCTTCATGTATGTCTCCATGAAGACGCATCATCATGAAGAAAATAATCATTTTCTCCATTAATGTCAGCAGAAGCAACCCAAACACGAGTAGGTTTCAACCGAAAAAGAAAAAGATTTCGCTGTACATAAAAATCCCCCTAAATTTGTGGCTCCAACTGAATTATTGAACACAGATCCAGACTAAATGAATGCTGCTTACGATTTAACCATCTAAGATGGTGCCAGCCCTCAAAGAGACGACTTTTCTCTCAACTCGCTTTAGCAAGAAACAAACCTGAGCATAACTGCAATGTTTGTTTGTTTGTTTGTTTTTTATTTCAGTGACGCTCGAGGAACGAATCTCTGGCTTTGGTGATACGGCTTTGAAGAGAGTTTTCTTTAAAGTGTGCTGTGCTTTTCTCCTCTCAAAACTGCTTTTGATTTTTATTAATCCTGCTAATGTCACACTCAAACACACACAAACACACACTAAAACAGAAACACTTGGATCAGATGAACGTTAGAATGGAGAAATATCATTGCTACCTTATAGAAGAGCAGAAATTTTAAAGTGAAAGGTGGAAAAAATTCAAATTGATCTGTTTCTTTGTTAAATTCTATTTGTCCTCATAAAACGTTGGTACAAATTTTGATATGGCTGATGTTATTTGCACATATATATATGTGCGACCAAGCACAAAAACTGATAAACTTTGCTGCATTGACCTAACCCCACCCTCATTGGGTGCTAATAGTCACTTCCTTTTCAGAGAAATCCTAAGAAAAAAGAACTTTAATTGTTTTCTTCCATTTTTTCTCCTGTAAATCCACTGCAACAGAAACGAAGTTAATATACAAGTTGATAAAATCATCTTTTTTCGACAATTACAATTATTTTCAACATTTTAGATTTGAAAAAAGATCAGTATTTTAACAGGGTATTGATTAATTTTTTGATTCATGTTTTGTTTGTGCATCTAAAAATGTATTTTGATCACAGTGACGTTTTGCAAAACTTCTGGCCAGAATAGGAAAAGTTGGTTTAGCAAAAGAGTTTCTCTCACGGCTATAACTGTTTTAGAGTTTTAACTTTCTTTGTTCTTTTTAGATTTTCCTTATTTGAGCTTAAAACTATCGTCTTCCAGTGAGATCTACGGAGGCCCTAAAGTTCAGATCACATCAACGAATCTCTCAACGCAAAAACATATTAAAGATCAAAACAACACTAAAAAAGCAAAACAAATAATATATTAAACTACATTACATTTTGAAAATTAAAGCAAAATGAAAAAAATAAAAATCAAAAAGAAACGTTCTGGAAAACAAAAGTAATTTTGAGAAATCAACATAAAATATTAAAAAATGAAACATGATAAGAAACCGGAAACAGTGGACTATAGTGCATCGCTGATTGGATGATGACATTTGGTTTTGCGTCTTTAAAGTCTGCACACTAATAAAGGTTTTACGATCAGTACGGAGAAGATCTAGTATCGCTTTGGTTGTGATGATGGACAAACGTGATTGTAAATGCAGCTTAAAATTATATATTTTATTTTATTTTTATGGGTTTTGAAATGTTAATAATTGCTGATTTAATTTTTATTTCTTTGGAGTGTACAGTGAGTTTTGTTTGAATTATGTTCAGAAGAATAGAATTATTCTCGCGAGAATTTGAGCTTTTTATGTTGGCCGCAGGTGAGCACGTCTTTTGCTCACGAGGTTGCAGCAATTAGGAGTTCAAGCTGGGAGAAAGAGCTGCAAAAAAGATTACCTTGGACTCAAAGAGACTCTTTGTCTTGACAAGCGGAAACGAGGTATTTTTTATGCTTGTTTTTGTGTTATTTTTTATTGTTTATTTCTCCTCAAACATGTATAATGTTTTGTTATAGTTTTCACGGCGTAATGAAAGCGAAGACACGCAATGTCCCACAAGAAGTGTGATGACCTGCAGTAGTGCAAATAAACGCCCGTTGTAACCCGACCTGTCTTGTCATGAGAAGAGTCACAGTGATCCTTAATATGTTTTTACTTTGAGGGATTGGCTGGTGTGATTTGCCCTTCAGGGCCACCGTAGATATTGGCCGTCTTCTAGTCTAAAGCAGAGACCAGAAAAGTGCGTATGCTTCCAGTTTCCTTTAACGTTTTTGGGGAAAACGTTCTTCTTCTTCATCTTTTGTAAAATATCTGCAGCTGCTGTAAACATTGTTCGTAGGGACCATTAAAAGCTGATTAGGGTTTATCTCTTAACCCAAAAGTGAAAGCTAAAAAAATCAGACCCAGACTTCAGCTTTGTCCGACTTTAAAACGCAATGAATAAAAAATAGAATGACAAAAACTTGTATTTTCTACTTGTAATAATAGAAGTGAACAACTGTATTAGCAGCATCCGTGTAACATTAGACAGCTGGTTGCTAAATATTCTGCATTATTGTAATGGTTCATGGGAACAACTGTCACAATAAATCCATAATTGGAGTAAAGACTCCTGGTTTTTGTCTGTTCAATGCAGCATTCTTTTATTTTGAAGTCGGGAGCTCTTCTTCTCTTTCCTCCCTAAGTGTGAGAAGAAAATGTGTTTGTTCAAGAAAGTAGCGGCGGATTTTTGACTTGTCACCGTGCAACTTGGAAAAAAATGTCCTGTAGCTTTTCAAAGTAAAACTTCCTTCAAAATCAGATAGGAAATAAAACAGAAAAGAGTCTGTTTTATTGTATTTTTTTCCCCCCTCCGGCTCAGTACCTACTGCCCCACGTGGCACGGGGTGGGGGTGTGGGGTACTACTGCTCTAAATGACAAGTGTAAACCAGAAGCGTGTTATTTTCCATCCAGAAGAACAAAAGCAAATGCGTTAAACACAAAGACCACTGATGATGCTGTTCTTCATTGTGGTGATTCCTGGCGGAAATAGTCTGCCTGTCACGCTGCCAAATGATTCATAAACTCTGCTGAGCGTGCACTTTGCAGCAGCGTGAACATTCGTCTCCTAAAGTGCTCATCAGAAGACCTCTGTTTGGAGCTGCAGCATTGCAGAAGGTGGAGGTCATGTGACTGGATTGGGTTGACTGTCTGATTAAAAAGGAAAAAAAAAAGAATTAATTTTTGTCTTTTTTTTTAAAAACTGGAGTATTTTATAGAGCAAAATGATTTGCTCTGCAAAAAGAGGGCGAGTTGATCTCGCCACAAAAAGTGCCGGGCGTCCCTCAGTGCAACCTCAAATCGATATCTTCGGATGAATAAAAAGAAAAGCAAAGCCTCTATCAATACCAGGAGCTTCAGCAGCTGTAGATTTTCTTTGTTTCCTAATGGAGTGATGTGAAAGGGCTCATCGTGGAGATGAAAGTGAAAGACGCCTTTCTCCCAGCGAGGGCCCCCGAGGCTCTGCGCTCAGATCTTTCAGCGCTGAGCAGGACTCGTCATGCTTGTCGTGTCAATGTTCCTAAAGGTGGCTTCGTCTGAAAAGGAGGGACGGAGGCGATGAAATGTTCGCTGATGAAGAACACGCTGTGAGACAGCAGCCGACGCAGCGTCTTAACAATCCACCAAATGAACTGTTTACATGCAGTTAGTCGTCTCTGCATCCACAATTAAGACCTACACGTCATACAAACGGATGAAATGATGGACAACAGGAAAACACATAAAAGAAGCGACGATCATATTTTTGGCCTTAACTCCGAATGGCGTCTGAATCCTGCAGCTGTTGCTGTTTTATGCTGAAACAGCTGTTTGTAACACAAACCATCGTCAATCGGTTTAAGGCTGGGAGTCATGTTTCATTAGCCATGAAGCTTCTATTCAAATTCAGATACTTTAAGCTTGGTATAGAATAAAAACATTACTTTTGTTGTTTGCCTTTTCCGCAGCAGGAACTTCCATCTGATGGCGTCTTCATGCGGCCTTAATGTGAAACAGACGTGTTTTTCTGACATTTAGTGACTATTTAGATGAGTTTACGTATTTAGGCCCATTATTCTTTTTGGTAGCCCTGAGGTGAGACAGACAGTTGTTGGAAACTCTTTCTGGTGCAGTTTTGATGGAAAATATGTCAAAACAGAACTAACTGCAATCACACAAAAACAAACAGGACCTAAAAATGAAACAATTGATTGTAAGACACGTTTTTATAAAACATTTTGAATACTAATTTTGAAAAGAAAGAGCAAGTGTTTTAGTATCCAGAGGAATTCTATGGCGCACTGAACATGACATAAAAAAACAGATTATTAATATATGGCCACAAATGTTCATTTTACTAGTATTTTCTTGATAGAAATTAGCATTTGTAAGAGAAAATTAGCATTTCATTAGTATTCTGTGGGTTCAAATTAGTAATTTGTGTGCATAAATGTAACACTAGTTTTTTTAATTGCATTTTTATGGGCACAAATCAGCATTTTACTAATATTCTATGGGTACAAATGAGTCATTTGTGAGCACAAATTAGCATTTGGGGGGGAATTAGCATTTTGTTAATTTTCGGTGGACACAAATTAGTATTTCATGACCACAAATTAGCAGTACAGATTAGTAGTATGAACTGAAGATACTAAAATACCAAGTTGTGTCCAGAAAATGCTAACATGTTCACACAAAATACTCAAATACTGGCTCCAACTTAAAAATTTGAGAGAACAATATCTATTTTTCGTGTGAATGTCATGTGCAGAGCTCTGTGGAGGTCAGACACTTGAGTCTGACAAAGACATCGAAATGTGTTGCTGCTGCAATTACTGCTGAGCATCACCAGAGGCTGATCACAGACACAAACAGGGCCTGGGAGCGCATAGTGATGCTGCCTGTGGTTTGTCCAGTGCTGCTTCCCATCTCCTCTGCAGCCTTTCTTTAATTGTCTCCATTTTACTTGCTTTTCTGCCCCTTGACTAGCCTCTTCGTTCTTTTATTATTATTTTTTTTTTCCCATCTTCACCCCACCCCACGCATGCACAGTTTCTCTGGCCCCGAGTCAGGCGAGGCAGCTGCAAAAGGCCTCACCAGTGCCGCCTGATGAGAAGTGACAGCTCTCTGTATCACTCGCTGGCACTGACAACTGACAGATGGATACCACTCACCCACGCTGCAGGGGGGGGAGAGACAGAGGAAAGCACCAAGGAGGATGTTTCTCCAGGATTATTCTCTTTTCATAGAGCCAGTGTGTGTGTGTGTGTGTGTGTGTTTGTGTGTCTGGATGGAATAACAAGCATGCACCATGCCAACCTTAAGCTCTTTTATTCCTACTGTCAAAAACAAACTGGTTGTCATCTACACAAACACACATGCATGCAAAGCAGAAGGACTGAAATCAGGACAAAAAAGCAAATAGAGGAGGATCATTTACTGCATTTAAGGGGGGAAAAATCCCCTTTTTGCCTTTAAGTATCCCGTCTATTCATGCCTTCTCATTGTGACATTCTTTGTTTCGCAGTGGCTCACGTGGCAGATGCTTCCATGTGCTGTCACTGATGTGAATGTGTTTGATGGATGTTGTCACGTTCAACTTGTGAATGGGATATTTACACTTGTGACACATTGGCAAATCTACAAAGATCCATCAAAGCCCAAGATGCATTTCTCTTTCAGTAACACAAAGACAAAGTTACACAATCATATGCTGAGCTTTTTAATTTCTTCTGTTTTTATGTGTAATTTGAAAAAGATATAGAGCAGGAAAAGGGGGGCGACTAATTACTGTCCATTGGGTGCCATGAAATACTCTTTCCCATTGGGACTCAGGGAGGGTGGGACTGATGGTCAGGGTGGCAACTGGTCCTCAAATGTCAGAATGTTGCTTGCTTGATGCAAATCTATCATAGTAGGGCTAAGCGTATCAATCTGAGTATTGATAATATCAATACCAAGGTGACGTATTGATACTAGCGTGATGAGATCAATACTTTTGTTGCAGTTATTGTTTAATACGTAAAGTAATTTACTTACAGAGTTAATGCAAGCACAGTCTCTACCTGTGTTTGCCCAATTTTTGTCTAATCTGGCTACACTGTCTGTCTGTCTGTCTGTGTAAACGGCCCCCCTCCACCTGTCACACCAGCTCTCACCTTGCCCCTCCCCTCGCTGCCTCATCGGACAGCGGTAAAAGCTGCATATTTGCAGGTAATGGCAGATTTTTTTGTTGTGTTGTTTATATGTTTATATTATTTACGATCTTGTTAATGTTTTCTCTTTTTTTAGAAGTAACTTTATTATTTTATTATTCGCTGTATTTAAAAAAAAAAAAGTAGGTTTGTGATGCTTTTGTACGTTTTTCTTACGGGAGCTGTATTTGCGTTGACTATGAAATTGCACAAATTGGATTTGCGATAATGAATACGTCTAAAGGAAACACAACAATTAAAAAAAATCTTTCATTTATCGAAGAAAAAAGTTTTTGCCCTTGGAGAAGGTGGTTTTTGAGGCATATCCAATTGACAAATTTTGCAAAACTGCAATGGAAACTTTTTTTTTCAAATGAAAAGAGTCACATGACCAACAACCGGATGGCAATCGCTTCGTGGTAGGAACCGGATGGCCTTGGGCGCTGCACGGTGGACGTCACATGGGTCCAACAATCCGCAAGACTCGATAAACTTCAGACAAGCTGTGTGATGCTGGAGGAGAGACGTGAATCCCACACTGGATCTCTGGAGATTTGCCAATGTGGGATCCACGTCTCCTCCCTAAAATCACCATCCCATAATCGTTTCATCCGTAGCCGCTTCCACGTGTTAAGAGCTCGCCGCGCCATGCTCTGAATAAGACGCAGACGTCTCCCTTGATAGATGGTGATGAGCGCTAGGGCCATGGCAGAAAACTGAATCCATCTGCTGTCAATCAGACTTTTCACATCCGTTGCCATGTTTCTGAATCACTCATCACACGAGTTGGTTTGTTATTTGTATTTATGATTTAATGGAAACAGTGCAATTGGAAAATTGTGTTATTTCGACATTTCTTGAGCTTCGATAAAGTTTTGCGCAAATGGGTGATGGAAACACAGCTAGCATGTTTTTTTTTTTTTTTTTATTCAAACCAGTCATCATTTTGCACTGGAGATCCAAATTTTACAACCATATTTAACTTGTACTTTAATCGTCTTTATGTGGTGCTAAATAATAAATGAAAACATTAGCCATTACCTAACAACTGTTTCATTTATTTGTCAAAAAGGCTCCAGTTAATCATTGTTGAATGTTGACTAATTCAGTACAAAAACCAGATGTTTCTGTGTTCATTCAAACAGCACCAGAATCAAGCTTTAGCAGAAATGAACAGGTCTTCACAGACCCACTCCGATTGAAATGTTCTTTTTCTAATGATGGAGGTGAATTTCTAATGAACTCCTGCCACTCAGCACTTTGGTCAACTTCTGCTGTTTTAAAAGCGCTTTATAAATGAAGTTGACTTGACTTGACACTCTGCAGAAGCTATGTCTTCGAAAACGGCAGAGGTTTTATGATTTTTTTTTTTTTTTTTTAAAGGGACTCCGATTCAGTTTTGATGTTTGGGTATTTTTAAAGCAAAACCATTTGAAAATTGATCATGGAGGAGAGATTAATAGCTGCGCGTTCGTGAACCCACGTTCAGAACGTGCCACACTTGTGTACGTAGCTTCAGAATCAGCAGCTGTGCTGGGTTTGACAAAGAGCTTCACAAGAGAAAAAAAAAAAGATCCTGTAGACGTCACCACAAGAACCCTCATCTATTGCACCATCTCGTATGAACCTGCAGCGCTTTTCATCAGAGAACACAGGAAACGTTACAGAGACTGTTGTGAGCTACATTCTTCTCTAAACAAATCACGTTTTACACTTAACAGCCTCAAAGGGGAGATTTGGCTAAGATGGCATACGGGAGCTCCCCACTCGCTGACTTTAAGTTGGCATTCACACTGAAGCTGATTGAACTAATAAGCTTGTGCCTGAAACCCTAGGTGACACGGTAAAACAGCAGCAGTGTCACATCTTAAAGGAGCAACGCCACGCCGAGGCAGAGACGGCGCCGGCATTGTGCACAGAGGGTGAAAAGTATGGTAATGTTGTCAGCACAGCCCGAGGCTTCAGACCCGTCACGCAGGAAAACCCAAACCGCTGCAACGCACTGTCGGCTTGTTGTCGGCTGCCTGGCTTTCCTGCAGCCTGCTGCTCTGATTACTTCCTCTCCACTTCCTGCATCTTTTTTGACCTTTCCTAATTATGTAAAGTGATATTTATTTGGCTTTTTGTGGAGGGCAAAAGTCTCTCTTACAGTGAAAACCTCAGATCTGGATGTCAAGAGTGATCATTGTAACTTGGGGTCTCCAGTGGGTGTGATTGTTAGCGCCTTGATGGCCGATGGGGGAGAAAAAGCTCGATGAGTCTGACTCTTATTCAGGAGGCGTGGCCTTCAGAGCCAGAAATCTGTTGCCACAAAGAAGATCCACAAACCGATGATCTGTTGTTACATCACAGCTTGATCTTCTGCCAAGGACACAGTTGTTGCTTCTTTTTTTCCTGATTTATTTGTTTCATATTTTCATCAGAGAGAAAATAGGCAGAAGAAACATCAAAGCAGCAAAGCTGCATTAGTCCTCTGATCACTGAGACGTGTCGTGGTCAAATTGACGTCATGGTGAAGCAGTTCATTCAAAAAGCAGGCTAGGAAAAAAATAGTCAAATGTACTTGAGTTGTCTTGAATAAACAATTTACCAAGAACAACAAGAAGAAAACAGAAAGGAAAGGATAATTTAGCCACACACTAGTTCATCATTTTTTAAGGATGCTGTAAAATCCACATCATAATGCATTTACACACGATTCAGATATAAAGGGCATATATCATGCTATTCTTAAGCCTTTTATAGTAAACGATATCCATGTCTATAATTATATATGATTATATATTACCTTTGGCACACTAAGGCACCGGCTTTTGTACCGTGTTCCTCCATTGCAAGGCGTCATCCTAGAGTCGGCGTAGCAGAGTGTCTGCGTCTCGCCTATGAAATCAAACAACATCCAAACTTTTGCAAAAATGGATCTGCATGTTGTGCATAGAAAAACAAAGGGTTTAGAGCAGGGGCGATCGACCGGTCGATCTTCAAGGACATGAAAGTAGTTTGCTGGCTAACAAAGATAAATAAGAAAGTCACTACTTGCTCCGCGGGACGTCAAGTCCCTGGCAGAAGACCACTCCGGCCCACTGGAGTGTTCATTGAGGCCCAGATCGCCCCGCGTGCCTCCGCAGAACACGTCCGATGGATTAAAACGCCCCTCTCACCCTTCAGCGGGTGGTTTCTCACTCAAGCTCGGGTCCTCTACCAGAGGCCTGGGAGCTTGAGGGACCTGCAGTATCTTAGCTGTTCCTAACACTGCGCTTTTCTGGACTTGTTTGTAGTTCTATGTTTTTTGTCATGATTCGGAGGTGAGACAGATCCAGATGCTGAAACCCGGAAGGAGGGCACAGGAAAGGAGTAAAGTAAGTAATTAGGTTTATTTTGATCCAACGTGGTTGGGAGTCTAGGCGTGGCTGGAGGTTCTGGCGAAGTCTGTAATCGTTCTGACAAAGGTTAGTCATCTCAGGAGTTTCAGGAATGTAGCGGCTGATCGTGGAAGCGTCTGACTCAGGTGACTCTCGTGGCATGAAATCCTGAGGCAGAAAAACCAAAGATTAACGAGGGACCAAGACATGGAGGCCAGACATGCATCTAAGGTTTGACTAAGCACCATCAGGAGCAACGAACTGGCGATGAATGCTGGAGCTGGGTCTCCTTATGTGGAGGATTTGCTATAGTGCTATTTTTGGAGCATTCCCGTTAAATGATATTTACCCTTCCAATCATTTTCACATTCTGGGTTTAACTGGGATAGTGATCTTTGTGTCTTTTGTGGAAATGATGTAGAAACTGTGGAACATCTTTTCTTTGAATGTTTTCATGTAAAAGAGTTTCTTTTCATAATTGGCTCAAATCCAAAAATATCATCATTAACCCTTTAAATTGGAATACTATTATTACTAAAATTATTGACAAAAATCTGGACTTTCTGATTAATGTATTGATTGTAATTTCAAAGCATTTTATTCATGCTTGTAAATTCTAAAAGTTGAAACCTCACATCAATAGATAACTCAACCGTCTCAACCTATTCTCTAAATCTTTACATTACATGAATCATAAGAATGCCCAGACATTCTGTAATTTATTTGATCTATTTAAACTTTTGTAACAGACCTTTATTTTATTGATTATTTTTTTTAAGTCATTCTTGCTATCATATTTGTTTTTTTTTTGTCTACCTTTACCTCAGAATTGATATAGTTGTCATTGACAGACATACCGGGGTTATTTGATGAATATTTGCTTCAATTAAAAAAAAAAAAAAAAAAGAAGACATTCTTTTTTGGGTGCATTCCCTGCGGGCGCCAAAAAGGGGCCACAGGGTTGGTGACCCCTGAACTAAACAAATTTATAATTTCATATGTTATTGTAGACAACTTGGAACATGTTTTCCTAAAGTTATTTTTTGGTATTTATCTTACTTGTTTGTATAAACCTAAAGAACTCAAAATAATTTTAGCACTGAGAAAAACAAGTTTATGTCATTGCATCATTTAATATCTTTTAGAAATATACCTTTTTGGGTTTGGAAAATAAATATTTAAAAATGGAATTTTTCTAGACTCAAGCAAAATCGGTGTAAATCTGATAAAACTTGTATGTGTTTCTGTAAAGGACGCCTTATTTGCATTAAAGTAAAATGAAAAGATAGATAGTTTTTTGGTTTTACTGTATGGATTGCTAAAGGAAATAGATGTTAGGAGGAAACACATAATGTCCTTTTCTGAGAATTGTACTCTGATCACCGAAATGCACTGCAATGCGGCTGCATGTTACAATATAGATATATTTTATTAAAATAAATGATCTATTTCTTTTTTTATTGCAATGTTAAATAATTATTTTGGTCATGAGCTTCAAATAATGCTCAATAAACTGCAGCACAAGGATAATGACAAAAAATAAAAACTGTTTTAAAGCAATAAAACTACAATGACACTGGATTTGTAATGTCGTTTTGTTTGTACTTGATGTTGAGTTTCTGTGAGATATTTTTGGTTTTTATGTTTCGCACTGACGTCCCAGGAGATTTCAAGCTGTGTAATAAGTGTCATGATGGGAATAAGCAGCAGGTAGGAGTGTGATTTTGAATGAGGAGAGCTGGGATTGTAAAATGCAACTATGATGTTGATTCGACTGGAGTGACAAAAACAGATGACTTCAGCTCATGATCAACTGAAAAAAGATTGAAAACGGATCAAGAAATATGGATGATGGGTACTCAGACATGCAATAAACAAATGCAAAAAGGGGTTTTTCCTTTTTTCTATGTGCTAAAAAGGACAAAAAATCTTTTGTTATTTCTGTTTTTAGCCTTTACAACTAAGTTTCTTAACTGCATTTTTATTAATAAATGTTATTTTAATTGTAGCTTCAGTATTAGTGTTGCTCAACCTAAACTGCAAAGTTGAAGCGAAGTAAATGTTTGCTCTCATTGTTGGTCTAAACTAGAGCTTGATTTCTATGATTAGATGAAGCTTTAAAGGGAGAACCCATTTGCTCTCTCTGCAGGAGGCACAACATATTGAAATTAACATGTACAGAATAGCAGGGAAGCTGCATGCTCGCTTGTTTTGCTCCATTTGCCTCGTTGCTTGTAGCTGCTTGTAATATTTGCTCTGCACTCAGTGTTGGTGAGCGACTGAGAGCTACAGATTCTGCATCTCAGGACTGTAGAATGGAGTATTATAAAATAAGAAAAATATTTATATGGAAAGTCCTAGAATCACAAGGAAAAAGTTATAATTCGATGAGAATAAAGTCAAACATTTATGGAGAGAAAGTCATAGTTATGAGAAAAAAAATAGTAATTTTACAAAAATTGAATCGTAATATTATTTTTTAAAAGTTGTAACTATACCAGAATAAAATCATAAAATTATAAGAAAATAGTCGTACTTTTTTGAGTAAAAAGTCATAATATTACAAGAAATAAATCTGTAAAAATTATGAGAAAGAAGTAATTGTATGAGAAGAAAGTTTAAAAGAAAACTGAAAAAAGCCAAATTTTTACGAGAATGAAGTTGTAAATCTATGACAATAAATAAGCAAAATTATTAAAAAAGGTCAAAATTTCAAAAGAATAAACTAATAGATTTACTATTAACAGATAATATTTTACGAGAAATGCAGTCATAATTTTTGATTAAAGGTCTAGAATTTATAACTTAATCTCATAAATTTTTGAAGCAAACAGCTGTTTACTAAAGAAAACATAAATATAAAAAAAGAAGTTTCACTCTGGGGAACTAAGTCTTTCTAAATTTAGGACTTTAAAGAATAATTGAATAATTATGACATTCCCCCCCCAAAAATGTACAAATTTATTCTCTTAAAATTATAATTTTGAATTTTTTTCTTGATAATTGAAATTAACGTCTTTATTTTAGTAAAATTACGACTTTTTTCTAATACATTTTCAACTTTATCCTCATAAAATTACGACTTAAATGTACGACTTTATTCTCGTAAATGTATTCATTTTTTTGGCGACCCTAATGCTCCGTCAGAGAAACTGGTGGCACAAAGCTTTC
This sequence comes from Oryzias curvinotus, assembly GCA_023969325.1. NCBI lineage: Eukaryota > Metazoa > Chordata > Actinopteri > Beloniformes > Adrianichthyidae > Oryzias > Oryzias curvinotus. Next base: position 23,711,430 of record CM043716.1, read on the forward strand.
ACATGTTTCCAAATTGGATACACTTGTGGCATACAGTGTTATCTAATCAGTGTCCAGAAAAGTTTAAGCTGATCTGAGGCTCCTTTTCTTGATTGACAGACAGGCATGTCTTGTGTGAGAGCCTTTCTGTGCGTCACAGAAAGGCTGAGATGATGCTAAATGACACTTGCCTCTGAAAAAGGGGTAATTGGAGAGGATTAGCATAAGCCAATGAGCTGCAGAATGAATATATGTTCAAACCTCATTGAAACGGCTACTATGACATTGCCGTGCCAATTTGGAGAGAATTGAATCTACTGCCATCAACTCTCTAAATGTGTGATTGGACTTGTGAAGAGACCAATTTGTTTGGAAATGTGTGCCGTCAGGCCTCTGTGTGATTATGAGGCCATATCTGCATCTATTCTTGAACTTCAGCCGCATTGTCAACGCCATCAGCGCTCATTTAAGCCTTTGCTATCAAATGCTTGAGAACAGATTAGAACATAATACTCTCCATCACTTTGGGAGACAGCGTTGATGTTTGCGGGGAGAGGTTATCAGCTGTCACTACAAATTGCTAGAAAGCCAATGAAGTCTGTGTTTCATTTGGGCCCAGAATTAAATCCAATCTACAAACTTGAATTTTGAAAAGAATTCTTTTGGATGACGCTGCCGCCCTACTATTGTTCATTTCATGCGTGTTTGGACGCTGTTTGACACGTAACTATCCTTGACTTGTTTTTGCTTGCAGCAACTTAGCTCAACATAATGTGAACGCTTTAATAGGCACTTCAACAAGTTCTTAGTATCAACGTCCATGATTAAAAGATTACACAGAGTTACTGGTTCTTGACAAGTAAATGGGATAAAAATGTAAAAGAACTCACAAAATTTGGCTTTGGAATTACTGTAGATTCATTTTCAATGTATTTTTTCATCACTTTGCAAGAAGAACCAAATGTTTCTGATTCACAGACTGAATCAGGGCTGCATCAATTTTTCAATGACCTGTTAAAATACTTCTTAATATTTTAATTAAAAAATTGTTTTATCAGTTTTTGCCTTAGCTGATAGAGAAATTTGTATTCAGAAAAGGTTTTCAAAATCTCCATCTATTTAAGCAGTTATGAAAAAACTTACAATGAACAGCTTTAGGAACTTTTAATTTAATTGCAATTTTAAAATTCCTAATCATTTTAGATTTTTCCCCTCCTGCATCTAATCATTCATTTTTACACTTTAATAAATTATTCAATAACATTTTTTTTACCAAAAACTTTGCATCACTCTATCACTCAACTATGACAAAACATACCCAGAAAAAATATATATACACAATATATATATATATATATATATATATATATATATATATATATATATATATATATATATATATATATATATATATATATATATATATATATATATATATATATATATATATTATATATATGGATAGTATAATATACATAAAATATGCATAAACTATGTATTTCTAAAATGACCAGATATTTTTAACAGCTCAAAACCAAATCTCACATTAAGACACATCGACAATCGCAAGAAAAGCTTATGAATTACAAATATCGCAAATGTGTCATGAAAATGCACAAAATGTACGTAGTAGCTGTGTGACATGGCCTTAACCCTGTTTACAATGTCATCTTACCTGAATCTAACTTGTTTTTCTGTACTACTTCCACAGGAATGTGCTTTTTAAAAATCTTTAATAAAAAGATATTTATCTTGCAGGTTAGTATTCCTAACCAGGTCTTTATTTACTGCTTGTTTTTGTCCAGAAGATGAAGCAAAAGTTTGTTTTAACCTATCCTATGACCCCACCCTTACATTGACGTGTTCTCCCTACTATGACAAAGGTGGATAAAGGTGAAGAGGATTTCATGTAATCCATGGACACCAGTAAAGATCACAATCATTGAAGAAAAAAAGGTTCAGTGCACTGTCTAGTGGGGTCTAGATGACCCAACTCCCAGTGTTAAAGTGCCTTGAATATAGCACAAATGAAAGAAGTCATTGTTGTGAAACATTTGGGCTATGCAACCAGAACTACTTTTTTAGGTGTGGTAAATCACTCCTGTATATCATTTTTTCAACCACACCAAGCAGCTAATCAGAACTGAGTATTCACCCGAACCATGGTACAGTATTTAAGGTTCTAAACAATGCAAGACAAAAGGGGCATGACTTTATTGGTTTACATAGAAAGAGTAGCACCATTTTTGTGCAGCAAAATATAATAAGTGCTTTAAATAAGTAAAATAAACTGAGCAATCAGAAGAAATCCGATTTTTTACCAAACTTGTGCTTAGTATTTAAAATTCTGGAGGAAGGGTAGAGAGAACATGACATCTTGATGTCAGCAGGGATGTAAAAACTTTTACATAGTTTATCTTCTAGGTGAAGTAAGATAAGATTTACTTTTATAAACTAGAATAATCTAAATTTATTCTAAACTTATTTAGTAAGTTTTGAAAATGTCTATTATTTTATTTTTCTTTAGCCAAAGAACCACTATAGGGGGGGTAAACCTCTCTGGCCTCTAACCACCATTAGCGTCCTGAACTTTGGGGTTTATAAATCTTTGGGCTCTTGGCTGATGACGTCATCAGCCAAGAGCCAAAGACAATAGACATATCTTACGCACATTTTGCTGTTTCACAAATAAGGGTGTTTTCAGGCTGGACACATCTGGTTGTCTTAAAGTGAACCGGAGTTCGTTTCCCCAGATAATCCAGAACAAATTTTCAGTCTGAATCTACCGAAGGGACCCTGAACCAGGACCAACAACCTCTCTTGGACCCATCTTTTGAGGTGGTCTCGGTTAGTGTCCAATCGGACTGAGCTTCGGCTCTCTCTGAGTTTCTTCAGTTTGAATATGGTCCATGCTCGGAACGGAACAACTGAACCAAAACGGCCACCGGTCATTACAGAATGTAAACATAGCAAAGGAGCAACAATAAGGTGCAGCAACTCACTGAAATTGGGTCAGATGAATGCAGGCTCATTAAAACAACTTTTAACGTGATACACATTACTTCTTACACTGTTTTTCGAAATTCTATACATCCTACCTTCATAGCCAACATCCTTTTTCATTAACTATCTTGCAGCATGCCTCTGCCAGATCAAAGCAGCAGTAAAAAATGCTGTTGATACAGATGTTCAAGATTGGTCAACAACAGAAAGAAGTGTGAAGTGAGCTTTCCAAACAAGGATTGCAAAGTGCAGGGTTTCTGTTATTCTTTCTCTCTTTGCTTTGCCCCCCTCTCGAAATTCCTGGCCATGACTGGAGAGATCTTCAGTTATGTGGTTTTGTTTACAAGATTTGGTTTGGAGCAGAAATGTTTGGTAGACTGCAGTGTGAATACAGACCAAACGCAAGGTTCAGGACTCAAACCGCAGCAAATTAAGTAGACTCGGTGCACTTATGTAAATTGACTTTTTCAGTATGAATATACCCCAAATCTTACATTACTAATATCTCTCTTTGTTAATATGCTGTTCAGACCTGAGAACTTCTTTGAAATTTGCCAGTTTTGGCCAAACTTAGCTAACTCAACAACCACTACTTTCTGTGAAAGAGAAAAAACGTCAACACAATTGCAAACATCTGCTCAAAAAGCCACATTACCAATCATTTGATTTGGGATTTTACCCAGAAAGTATTTAGCAGGTTAAGAAGTCGGATGGATGGATGGATGTAGGTGATCATTTAATTTAACCAGGACTTCAGTACCAATTGGCCAAATCAAAGAAGTTCATCAAAACTGATGAACTTTTGCAGTTACTGATTTGAGTAAAGTCTACACAACAATAGCGACAAAAACTTAAAAAAGGGGGTATTTATGTAAAAATAAATAACTCACCAAGCTATCTTCTGCAGTTTGTTGTGTGTAACTTTAAGGCACAACTTTTAGGGTCAAAGTTGCAGGAAGCTGAAAAAAAAGATCCTGTGTGTGCTTCCCGGTTTGATTATTGTGTTGGATGATTATCATCTGCCTTGCTCTCTCAGGGCAGCAGAGGATAGAAACGAGCAGCTTCTTAGACCATTATCTGCTCTGTTTGTGCAAATGGCACTTTAATGTATCAAAAGAAGTGTGATTAAAGTTAGAATAACTGGCTCTAAAGGAGCAAGTCTTCTCTGGTAGAACTTGTTTTTAAAACAGCCCGTGCACATGAGTGTGTGTTTGTGTGCGTTTGCGCACGTACGGACAGAAGTCCTGCGCGTGTGTGTGTGTGTGGTAACTTGTGCAGGGGAGCTTATGTATGCCTTGTCATATGATAAATGTTCTCTCTCTTATAATCTATGTGCTTCAAAATATGATATATGTGAGGATGAACTTTGAATTATAACCTAAAGAGTGACTCATTAATCTTCTGACTTTGGTGGGGAGTGGACCAGAGGAATCCATTTAGCCTGTTTATGTTTTATGAATAATGCAATATTGCAACTGGCCAGTTGGATCTTGACAATGATGTGCAGACGTATGGAAGACAACATTGGAGCGAACAGCTCTGTTTTGTGAAGGAGGTGAATGTGTAAGGTCACCATGTTCCAATGGGATTTCACCACATGTGATGCATGACCCCTGTCTTTTGGAGAAATGGTTGGGACCAAGCAACCCAACGGTACCCATACAGCAGGGATGCTGAGACTTTAAAGCACTGGACGCTTTGGATCAGTGTGGAATTTGTTGAATATTCATAAGAATGTTGGGTAATATTTGCAAAAATTAATAAAAGTGAAAGCTAATGGTCATTTAAGAGTCTTCCCTAAGAAGTTACTAAAGAGATTTATCATGTGCGCAAAACTTTACCGAAATTCTACAAAAATCAAAAAACCCAATTTCTCAAACACACTGTTCCCATTAAATAATAATTATGAGAACATACACTAACCAACTCATGGAACAAGTCATTCAAAAACACAGTGATGGATGTGAACAATACTTTGATTTACAGAAGATACATTCCGTTTTCTGCAATGGCACTAGCGCTCATCATCATCTATCAAAGGAGACGTCAGCGTCCTTTTCAGGCCATGGAGCGGCGATCTTCTTACACATGGGAGCAGCTATGGATGAAGGGATTTTGGAAAATCATGGTTGGTGATTTTACAGAGGAGCTGTGGATCCAACATTTCTGCATGACTCGCTCAACTTTTGATGAGCTGTGTGATGCTGTGGGACCTCTGATGGTGCCCGCTGTGCAGTGTCCAAGCAGCCAGCGGTATCCGGTTGTTGGTCACGTGACACATTTAATTTGGAAAAAGTGTTTCCATTGCAGCTTTGTAAAATATGTCAATTTCCATACTCCTCAGAAACCACCTCCTCCAAGAACGTTTTCAAAATCGTTTTGAGTCCATTAAGTGGATTTATCGCAAATCCAATTTGCACAATTTCATTGTCAATGGAAATGCAGCTAGTAAGGAGCAAAATCAACGCTTCATTATTTATTTAATTTTGCTCACGTCTTACTCTGTTTGTTGCTCCTCCCATGATTGAAATAGTAAATGGTGTATATGTACACATATAGACCGTTCTTACCATCCTTGAAGGCCCTTAGGGCTTTACATTTACACACTGATGGCAACCTTGTGTTTGTGCATTGTCTATGCGTTTTTGCGTTTTACGAACAGCTGTCTGTCATTGCAGCTCTGCTCTGTTTTTGCCCTGTTTCATTGTTTATAGGTGTGTTTTCTGTTTGCCCTTCGGACTGGCCAGTGATGGGTGTGGTTCTTCGCATGGGGAGACTACATTTGTAGTTCCTTTGCTTAGATTTGATTTTTTCTGGACTTTTCCGGGTTTCCCTCAGGGAGCCCAACGGTTTTGGCAGCGGCTCCATTGTTCACACTAGGTATCAGCTGTTGGTCTTGTACAACACCACCCTTCTCTATGCAGGGAAACCAGAGGTTCCCAAGGAAATCCGGAGCAGAAGAAGAGGCTGCAGGGCCGGAAAGAAGTTCCTACCGTTCATACCATCCATTATTACAGGCAACCTTACTTTTGGGCAACGTTCCCTCCTCAACAAAACTGATGAGCTGATGTCACTGATGAGCTGACGTCACTGACCTGGCTACAACAGGAGTTCACTGAGATGTGGATGAATGAACTGACCCTGCACTCTGTGGTGTCCTTGGAAGGTTTTAGCCTTTGAGCACGGACAGAAGTGAGCCGTAGAGAGGAAAGAAGGCAGGCCAGGGACTTGCAGTGTATGTGGATGTGTGGATGTGCGTCACCCACAGTCCCTCTTGTTCATCAACGGGGACTTTAGTAAGTGACAAGGGCAGTTGTCACTATTGGTCTACTGATGACTAGATTGTGGTCTAAATGCAGGCAGGAGGCATTCGTCTTACAAATACTTTACAAAACACTTCCCACAGCAATCATACATTCCAATTTCACCAGGCCTCAAGGGAAATGCAAGACACACCTGCACGCCCCTTAAGATGCACCTGCACCATCTGCCCCTCTCTATGACCCTCCCTGAGCCAGACCGCCTGAAACCCTGTAGCACCCAGATGGGTCCATGTGACTACACCTTTAGCATCACACATTTAGGCTTAAAGAAGTCTTTTTATGGCTTTTTTTTTTTTTTTTTGCCAGAAAACTGCGCTGCTGGACCGGAGTTGTTAAAAGTGTCGCCATTTTTTTGTTTTTCAAGTCAACATCCTTTTCTCAAGGAAATAAAAGCCGAACAACTTATTAAATGAGACCAGACGAAATGTAGGAGGTGAGTCCCTGTGGGCAGGCGACATGTCATCAGGGCTTTCTTTGCTTCCCTGAGGTCTGATTTGAACTTAAATTGCTTTGGTTAGGAACTGCCTTTGCTTTTCATTAAGCCACTCCTATCTCTACGATGCTAAAGGGCCTCATGTGCTGTACTGGGCTATATTCTCAAAAAGATAATGCCCTCATTCTGCACCTATTACTGTTGTATAACACCTGCCAAACCGCTGTGTATCGAGTGGTAAAAGTTGTGTAACTGAGGTTTTCAAACAACAGACGTCAACAAAATCCTAAACAAATTCCACATCCTAAAGTTAGTTTTATGGGCTGAGATTAGGTAGAACAAAAATCTCCTAAAGCCCTTTTCCCACCAAGGTGTTAATGTTGTGCAACCCCCAGCCGAGTTTATTCTGGTCTATTGCATTGCATGGACACAAAATCAGAACTTTCATTGTGTCATGTCTGTGTGTGACGTCCGTCTTCAAAACGCAACGAAGACTTTACGCAGGAGTTCTATTTTCAGTCAGTCGTAGTGCTGATTTTGTGGCAAAAAGCCGGAGAATTAGGACACAGGTCCAGGTTTCAAAATAAAAACATCTGTTGTACTTTCATAATAACATTTTATATAATTTTATTTTACATTGTGCTATCCTATGGGGTCCTGATGACCCGACCCTTGCATTGACGTGTTATTCCTACCATGACAAAGGTGGATAAAGAGGAAGAAGATTTCATGTGATCCATGGACACCAGTGAAGATCACAAATCATTGAAGATAAAAGGTTCAGCACACTGTCTAGTGGGTCAACGTTAACGTGCCTTGGAAAGCACAAGGGTTATGGTGATGTCCCATGCATTAACGCACAAAAACAGCACCGTTAAAAATTCTATAGTGGACGACAAAAGTTTGGTCTCGGAAGTGCAAAAAAATAACATTGTTTTTGACACAAAACATGCATTTCACACAAACTCAGTGAGGAAGGAGAGGGCATGGGGCCTGATAGCTTATGTTTTAGATGAGCAAAGACAGCAGGACGAATGACTCAACATGGGGGTGGCAGGATAAACCATTCCTCTGGAAGCCTGGGGGAAGGGTGGTCAGACTGGAGACACAATACAACGGAGATACACCGTTGTGCAAATTAGGCAAGAAAAAAAAGCTAAATAAAAAAATGATTCATTTCACAAATGAGAAGAAACAGTGTAACCATCCAACCACAGAGATGCTGGAGCTTATCCAGGGTACACCCTGGACAAATGCCCATCACAGATCAGCACAGAGATCTATTGAGGTCTACTTTCTAAGTGTTTCCAGAGGTCTTTTAATAATGATTTTGACGTTTTCCAGGACATAGTTTCTGCAGAGCGGCACTCTTTTCTACCAGCTCACAGCTCCTCACACCCTCAACATAACATTAGCAGTGCAACAAAAATATCAAACAATACTGGAGACATCCAGTCGTCCAGTTTTAGGTCAGATTCCAGCTCAGACGAGGAAAACAAAGACATAAATGAATCTGATTCTCTATAAGTGGATGTATCAGAATGAAGTGGAGCTTTTGGCTCGCCCAGTTTCCTATTTTCTATAACAAAGAAAATTTTTTCTAACTGCATTTTTTACACGCTTTGAAACACTCCAAAATGCAATTTTGAGCTTAACTATCTTTATATATCAGGAAGATGCCAAAGAGCGGGTTTAAAAAATACACAGAGAACATGATTTTCATCAGCGTGGGTCTTGAAGGAACAATTCAGATGTGCAGCATATTTTTGGATTGAGAGTGTCTGGAAAAACGTTCACACATGCATGAGGACAACATCCAAACCTAGGCGCTTTATCAGCCATGTTGGCTAATGACCAAAAACCCGACGCAGTGCCGTGTGTCTGCTGCTTTGGGCCAGTCCATCGCTGAACCAAAGCAGAGGCTCACATCTGGATCAAAAAATGTGTTTGCAATTTTGAACTGAAGGAGGAAGTCTGAACATCATGAGGTTCTCTTGACAAGATAGAGAAGGATATAGCAAGCAGGAAAGTGAACATTAACAAACTTCTAAATACAGGCGGAGTCCCCCCTCCTACCCTTCCTCTGAGCGGCCAGGCATCCATAACCAGATGCATCAAGCACACATTACATCCCTGTACCATGTGTATTTAGTCTGCCACCCAACCAGAAAGATTAGTTTAGCTGGAGAGTTGATTTATGGGCGACAGAAAGTAATCCTTTCTCGTCCTGTGTGCTGCAGTCATGCCTCCTCCTTTGCTGTTGTGCCGAGCTTATGCCGTCTGAAAGCCCTTGATACCGCGTTTGCCCTAAGGTGCAATGTTTGATAATATAACTACAGCTTCTGTCATCCAAACCCCCACAACACCCCATCTCCACCTACAGCAGAACCTCAACCCCCCAACAAATACATTACAACCCCACAATGCCCTGAGATTTATGAGGGAATGGTGGCACAGGAGAGAGGAAAAGAGAAAATATGCATTGATTGAAAGCGCAAGATAGTCCCATCCAATCCCGCCCCGAAGAACATCAGTTATTTTGCATTCTGACACAGCGATTGATAACTGGTAAATGTGTGCGGGGATGACAAATGCAGATGGAAACTGACTCTGACAAAAATGATAAAGGCATTGGTCTCAAGGGGGTGATGGCGGTGTGAGAGGGATGCTTCTTAAAATATTGAGAAATTGATACAGAGGCAGTGAGATGCTGTTTGACCCTGGAGGAGTGGGAATGTCATTGGAAAATTGTACTATACTTTGAAGTTAAACGTATTATGTGTTTATTCTTTGAAAGATTAGAGGTCATGGTGAGAATTTTGCATCAATTTTTTTTTTTAATCCTTACAACAAATGATGAAAATCTTAAATGACGTGTACTCATACTGCGTTTTACTAGTTTCTTAGAAGGCCCAAAGCGCTTTACAGTCCTATTCACACCCTCTGCTGCTGAACACTGGCGCCAAACTGTAACCACCAACAGCAATGTGGGGTTCAGTGTCTTTCCCAGGGACACTTTGACACATGGGACCCGAACCTGCAATCTTCCAATCAGTGGTCGACCGTTTCACCTTTGCATCATGGTATTCCAAATCCATTTGTTTAAAATGTTGGAGTCAAAAAATGTGTTGAAGTGAGTGCATATCAACAGGGGACACAATTGAATCACCAACAAAAAAAACCAGTAGTAATGCACCGATTTTACATTTTAGTTAAACATTTTCATGAAAAAAGTGATGATCGCTTTTGTGAAGTTTACTGTAGTGAAGGTTTTACGCATTTAACGTAAAGCAACTGATTATGATGTGGACGTTTGCGCCATTATAAGTGTTGTTTATCGACATATTTTTCTCAAAGTCAGAATCCGATGGAATTACGTTAGTTCCGTAAATTGTCAAAGAGTTCCAGTAGTTCAAGAAGCTTGAGTTATTTCCTGTATCTGGGAATTTTTATGTCTTTTGAATGTACATATCACTTGGAGGAGAAAAGACTTTCAAGCAATAATTTTCTGTAAATCAAAGAGTAAAACACAAAAAATAAAAACAATTTTCTTATATTTTACTTGTTCTCACAGGTTAACTTTATCCCAAAACACTTCACACAAATCATAAAAAACTATAATACACTCAGGATTGAAATAAAAATTTAAAAAAATGGCAGTAAATAATCCAACTCTCCATATGGTAGGTGGTGGAACCCTGTGGTGGGCACAGTGGGAGGCTGAGTGGTTTTCAACCCTCCCACGTCTCCTAACCCACCACTCGTCTCAGAATCGTTCCTCTGTCTGGATTGAGACAGATCAGTCTGAAAAATACGACATGTGAAGCCTCTCAATCCTCTTACAAGAGTCTGACGTCTGAAACGTCAGACGGGTAAGAAGGACCAATTAGCAAAATGTATGAGATTAGGGTTGACAAAGACATAGACTGAGACAGAGGGTCGTGATGGAGGCCAGATGAAAACCTTGGTGCTTTATGGACAAGTTCATGGCAATACTTTTGAAACTAAAGTCCAATGAGAGCCAGAGGTCAACTCAGGTCAAGGCCACAACTGCAATTTGTTCATCATAATAGGATGTGTTGTGCTTGCTCTTTAACTTTTTATAACTATAGGTAAACAGCGCTGATCAAAACATTGATCTGACTAACTAATCCCTTAGTCGTGTGTTCGTCGCGGTTTTTGGATTGTCTGAGGCCTCTAGAAGGTTGTAAGGAGGTGTGGCCTCTATCCACAAATGCGTCTTGCAGTTCCCTTGAGACTCGTCCGGCCACCTTACAGGAAGTCATGAAGGTGGAACACACTATTGTTGTGTATGTGGGAAGTGTATCATAAAGTATTTGTAAAGAGAATGTAAGTTACATGCACTTATGGCGTACAGGTGGTGCTGTTGTACAGTGTCCTTATGCCACGCTGTAGTCCAGGGGTTGGCCAGACGTTTTGATCCGTAGACTACAGAGGGTTGTAAATTTTGAAAGAATGGCCAGACCAGGAGCAGATGTGTGGAGCGTTTTGGTAATCCACCACATAAGAGAAAGACATAACATGGAATCTGGAAGAAAACATGTTTTAATTTGGATTGAATAGTAATGCATATATTTTAAAACAAACATTTTTATTTCAAAACTGACTTTTTTTTTCATTTTAGTGCCAACTGCACCAATGGGTGGATGCTCATCAGACTCCTCACTGACCGCACACAAATGGTATTGATACTTTTTGTGACAGACAGCCCATATACACCCGTAAGGGCAGTTATGACTAATTGTTATGTGTTGCTGCTGCTGCTGCTGCTGCTGCATCCCAACACTCTGCTCACCTGGCAGGTGTAGCCAATGCTCTTGATCAGCACCTGCCAGGTATTTAGGACAGAGAGGCATTCAGAGAAGGCAGAGCAGGAGGCTGAGGAGCAGTTGTCTTGAGGTGGAGGTGGAGGTGGAGGTGGAGGTGGAGGTGGAGGTGGAGGTGGAGGTGGAGGTGGAGGTGGAGGTGGAGGTGGAGGTGGAGGTGGAGCTGTGCTGGCTGGCTGGCTGGCTGGCTGGCTGGCTGGCTGGCTGGCTGGCTCTGTTTTTGATTCTCTCTTGGTCCTCAGCAGTCTTATACTGCTGGGTTTTGTTATTTTAGTTTGGGGTTGGACCTTGGTAGTCTTTATTTGCGGGCTTTGTTTATTTATTTTCAATAGTTAGATTCAGTTAGGCAGCCATAGCAGGGAGCTGCTGACTCCGACGGTCAACGTGGCTGGGTTAGTTGTCTCCCTGAATTATTTTATGTTTGGCCAAGGCTCCAATCCCTTTGTTTTGTCTTTTGTTGGGACCAGCACAGTAATTTATTTCTTTTTGTTTTACAGGACACAGGTTACTTTTACCATTTAATAAACTGTGTTCCTAAACTTTGGTGTCCATCGTCCATATGTTTTGGCCCCTTTTTGATTTCCCCTAGACTGGGACAGGTTTGCCTGTCGGGGCTGTAACACTAATGCATAATCAAGAAAACAATCCAAAATAAAAGTTGGAGCTTTGCAAATACCATTTTAAGTCTGACAGATTCTATACTAGGGGAAGAATGTTTGACAAGTTCTCATATTTGTGCAAAATTCTATATTGCATAAGCGTACAACACAGAATCCTTGACTATTCTGTATATCTAATATATTTTAGCAAGAGCCTATATCATGCAAATAAGACTTTTTTTGAGCTTTTAAGTGCATGATAATTTTCATTTCTCACTAAAAACAACCCCAACGCTATATGTTGATCCATTCACACATTTCTGAGGACTCCAATCCACAAAAATGAGTAGATTTTTCCCATCATGACATCACAAAGTGGGGAAAACACACACTCCCACTTTCCCCGCCGAGCTAGCGTTGACCGGCTAAACGCTTTTATTTTCTATGCACAATATTCAGATCCATCTTTGCAAAAGTTAGGATGTTGTTTGTTTCCGTGGGTGAGACGCAGACACTCTGCTGAGGCAAAAAAGAAAAAAAATTATTGCTTCTATGTTGACGTCATTAAAAGGTGAAATGGGCGGCATCCACAAGCAGCAAAAGCCGGTGCCTCGGAGATCAGGTTTCTTACTTCCGGGTATGAAAATGAACTGTGAAAATAAGTCATATTTCATGAAAAAAAACATTCTTTGGGTCCATATATTACCATAGGTAATATGTGATCATATCTATGGATGAAGGTTACTGTGAAAGGCTTAAGAATAGCATGATATATAGGCCCTTAAAGGTCTTAAATGATTGTCCTAAAGGTAGATCTGGATGAACGACAAAAACGTTTGGAATGGCGATGAAATACAGGAACAACATAACAAAACATGTATGTTTGGTGGCTTTCCCGTCTGAGCCAGTACACCTCTTCCTTTTGTCTACTCAACCAGACAGTAATGGGCTACTCAGTGGGCGCTACCTTCAAACAGTGCAGAATCAGAAGTGACTGCAGTCTCTGGAGAATCCGAACAAATTCCGTCGCATTAATAAATGAACTTCTTTAAAAAAAAAAAAAAAAAAAACTATGAAAATGATGATTAAACTTTGAGTGATGTTCCTCAGAACTTGGCTCTTCTTTAATGTGCGTGACGACGCCCACCTTCCGGAGCGAGGGGTGAGGAGAGTGAAGCAGCAGGAGACAGGAGCAGAATGTGAGGAAACATTTCAAATGAAAGGTGCGTCAGAGGAGCTTGTCAGTGCATTACCTCCGAGATTAAAGGGGTCTCTGTGTCTCCTGTCGGGTTCAAGGGAGACTTCATAAGGATTTGGCTCAGACTCCTAAATACCTCTGTCGACTAAGATTCAAACAAACACTTCCACAATAATTACATGTTGACTTTTCTCCTGGTATTTTTTTTTTTTTAGGGGGAAGAATTTTTTTTAAATGAAATCCTGCATTGACAGCATAAGCACTCAATGGTGTTTGTTCAGGCTTCATTCTTTAAAAAGCCACTGATTAGGGCAACGGCATAAAAAAACGGAATAATGCCAGCACATTTCTAAGCCTTTCGGAATGCAAAAGCAGCAAGACATTTAGTTCAGGTATTAGTTAGAAAATAAATGTGCCATAAGTTGTCATGGGGAAAGAGGAAGCCGTGCCAAAAGTGCTCGAGTGTTGACACTTTGGGCTCAAATTGCAGGTTTGAGCTCCTTAATGGCTTAATTTGCACAAAGTTTCCTAAAAGTTACTTTATAAACTTGGAAAAACTTTTATTTCTCCACTCTACAATGACACTGAAACTTCCGTCTATCACCATTTCTGAAGGAAGTGATTTCAGAAACACTTTCAAAATTAAAGCGGTCGGGTTCAAACTAAACCCATAATTCCAGCCTCTTCAAATCAGTCCGAATCTCGCTGCAGACATCCCTAATAGCCAACGCTGTCAACACAGAGAAGGTGGCTAAACTCTTCTGTGCTGTCAAGCATCAGCGCAGCTGAATGCAAACATGAGTGGCCATTTGTGGGATCCTGGCAGGGTGAGAGGTGCCTGTCAAAACCCCGTATGAGGTTTCATGTTTTAAAAGTTCTTTAGACACAAACGATGACGGCATTTCAGAGGGCTCTGACAGCAAGCTGACCTTTCAAACAACAGTTTGAAACAGGAACAATGTGCACTCAGGATCTGCCTTACAGTTTGTTCAAAAACAGCCAAATATATCCAGGCCTGCTGCAGAAACCAAAATGCCACAAAGGCTTCATGGTGAAATACGCAGTGTGAAGGGTAAAGATCAGGCGACACTAGAAGCAAAAATTGCTTTCATGTCCTTAAATTGGTATGTTTATTGTTCGGGATTTAAGCCTTAAATCCCTGCAAATCCATTGCAATGATAATAGTGATTTTGGTGTTTTTAAACGTTCTTTTAGCATTTAAGCCCTATAATGGAGGACATAAATAAAATAATTTAAGATGAAAATTGCCTTTCTGAGTATTTCTTTGTTCAAATCAAAGATAAAAACTGGATGTTTGAAAAAGCTTGGACAAAGTCTGGCTTCCTCCACTCCAATTCTCCATCCTCCACCTGCAGACAAATGGTTTTCATTTCCCTGTCTGAGCTGCTCCCTGGCTCTAAACTGTTTGGCTAGATACCACCGACATTGCCTGCCGTTCTTTTTGCTACAACAAAGTTAGCTTGGGCTTGTGAGGCACTTGTCGCTAGCTGGGGGGGTGGGTGTGTGTGTGTGTAATGCTGAGAAAATTGACTCTGAGACCCGCGAATAGCAGTCAATGCTGAGAAGAATACGAAACATTGGGCTTTCTTGGGAGGCTTGTTGCCCAAATATTTTTACATTTGTAAATGGACAAGATTTGAATGTGACCAGTGGTGCAGAATGGCCTTCTTTCTGTCCAACTCCGGGGAGCTGGCGGTCGGTGGCGCTGCCGCCGGAGACATTTACACATCGTCCAATCAGAACTGCTGCCGGCCGGCAATCCATAGCATAAGATATATGCTTACTAAAGGAAGTAAGTAGATATGTAGAATGGTAATTATTGGTTTGAACCCAGAATGATGGTAAACCAGGGAAGTGCACTGAGGTAGAGGGCTGCATTGGGATCGGGTCCCGCCGGGTCCCGCGGGACCCAACCTAAATCTCGCGGGATTGGGCGGTTTGGATTGTGCTGCGGGCGGGAGCGGGATGAAGAAAATAGTCCCGCGCAGGGCTCTACACTGAGGTTCACGGCTGGTGAGGCACTAACGTCAGTCAGAGAGTAGCTTAGACACCATTTGATTAGCAACATTGAAGGTGTGTTGCTCAAAATTTCATTTCAACTATTTTCTTCCATTCATTATGACGGAGTTTTAGGGCCACCAAAAAAAAAAAAAAGTAAAATTACAAGATTTTAAGTCATAAATTTACGAGAGAAAAACTCGTATTTTAATGAGATTAAAGTGGAAGTGATCATACAGAGCAGCAAGTGAACGCCGCACAGCAGCAGAGCAGACTGACTAAGCTCATTGAACAGGTGAGCTGAACGTTTATTGACAACGTTCCAAATGTTAGGAAGCTTATTTGTTTAATTTACGATTTATTAATGTTTTATTTATTGATGGTTGGTTTGCAGGATCTCTGCAGCCCGTTGATGAAGCCGTCGGTGTCCCTGCAGCTGTCCACTTGAATCCTTTCTTCCTCCACTAAAGACCAGATCTCTACGTTTGTGTGACGCTTCTGTCTGAGGAGGCGCACTTTTTGTCATTGTCAACGTTCTAATGCTAATATAACCGACTATTTTTATTCCTCTTTATTATTTTATGTTGAAACGTGACGTTTCAACTGGAGGAGGGGGGACGTATGTAACACTGTTTACTTCCACATTGGAGTTAGGATGACAGGTTCATTACGTAAGGTTACAGATGAACTTCAGGTTATGTGAATGAAAATGAGAATAAAGGCTCCAGTGGTCCTTTACACCCAAACGTGTCTCTGAGCTCCTTATTTTAAAGATGAAACTCTGCTGTACTGACACACAGAACCCCGGAAAGACGGCTACACTGAAAATAATCTGATTTTGAGTCGCCAAAAGGTTCAGAATCTCAGTGTTTTTTAAACCTATCCAAAAATAAAACGTCACAAAAGGCTCCACATATTTCACCTTCAAGCTAGGCTCCGGTAAACTGACAACTTTGGTGATTTTTCCTTGTTAATCTATGACTTTTTTCTCGTAAATTTACGAGATTTTAAAAAACAAATATATGAGATATAAACTCGTGAAGTTATGAGATAAAAACTCGTAAATTTACGAGAATTTTTCTCGTAAATTTACATCTTAAAATCTCGTAATTTAACAGTTGTGACTTTCTTTCTTGTAAATTTACGACTTAAAAGTCGTAGTTAAAAAAAACATTTTTTTTTGTAAACTGGCCCTAAAACTCTTTTGTAGTTTACAAATTATAGCATTTAAAAAAAAAAAAAATCACCCAAATTTTTAAATAAATGCGTCGCTCCTTCTGAAGAAACACATGAATAACCTTTTTGTATAAGTCTTCCTTTTCCTTCTTAAGTTTATAAAGCCTTTCTGTCTCCATGGAGCACTGGCAGTGACGTGCCTAAACAAATTCCTTTAAACACATAATCCTCCATTTAGAAAACGATGCTAAATAATATTAAATGAACCGCTGCACTTGACCTACTTCCACCGATTCTGTTATTCTCTGCCCTGTCACATTCTCTGTGATCACTGGCGCCCTCTGCCTGGAGGCAGGCGAACTGCATGCCTCACCTAGTGTTTTTCTAATGCGCACTTTTAATGGGAAAAAAAAGGTGAGATTTGTCACAAACTGGCACCAATATAATCAGACAGTTGGCAAGAAATAGAAAGAATTAAAGTAAAGCATCTTTTATGATGATGGAAAGACTGAAACAGTAAAGTGCATGTGTTTTTTAACCAAAAAAGGTTTGAAAATCCACACAGAAAAACATTAATCAGAGAATATACATGTCTAATAATTAATATTTGATTTCTTTTTAGTGAATAAAAGTATAATCATTCTATTTAATTTGTGTTTTCTTAAGCTATATTCTGCAAGGGCTACACTGACGACATGTCACAGTGTTAAACAGCGATCAGTTGTCAACTTTGGCGAAAGTAACCTCACACAGAGGCGTGGACGTCGCCATTTTGTCGTCACATAAAAAAGGGTCTATCGTAGATTTGAACCCCCCCGCAAAAATGGCAAACGCACTATATAGCCCACTAAATAGTGAAGGAATTTGGACACAGCAGTGTCTTTTGGTAATATTTGTCTCAGAATAACTTTTCCGAAATGATGTTTCACAGATAAAACTGTCGTTACAAAAAAGGTTTTTCCACCTACTGAGCGTGGCTCCACTATCCATCAGCAAAAGGGAAACATTTGGACGGAGTCTTTGAGTTTTTTCTGCTTGAAAACAGAAAAAGCATCAGAGTTTCTGAACTTAAAGACATAACTTTCCCACAACAATAAAAACCAGCAGCAAATAATTACACAGTGTGATGTTAGGCTGCGTTATATAAACACTGCCTCAGAGGAGAACACCGTGCTGCTTTCAGTCGCTCAATGAATTGTCACACTCCCCAAAAAATAAGACGTAAAATAAGCAAATATTGGTTTAAACACGTGTCGAGTCAAACAGAGATGGGCTCAAATTGATTTCAGGTTGTGGAGAAGGAAAGAGCACACGAAGACAGAACAAAAAAAAAAAAAAAAGGCGAGATCATCTTTCAGCGAGTGCCTTGAGAAAACAAAACCGTGCCATTAAAAATATAATAGGATTATGGTTTCTGTTTGTTTGTCACGGTGGATCAAGAAAATCACAGTTAAAAGAAGAGCTTAGAGCCACATTGTTATCACCACTTCAGAAAGCGAGGCGCAGACACACAACATTAGCATATTCACTTAGTGCTTTTGAAATGCACCTTTTTAATTAGTCTCCGTGTAACAATCACTTAATATCTGCAAACACCTTGACACAGCCAGACGCCACAAACAACATTCTCAGCTGCGCCGCGCTTAACACAAGATCATCAAACAGCGGGGCGGATGCGGCGGGCTGATGTGTGTCGAAGTGATGTCTGTGTGGGAGGAAAAAGGAAAAAAAAATTCAAAAAGAGATGAGATGAAGGCTAACAGTCACTAGCAAGGTTGTGGGAGCTGTGTTTGCTTGTTTACTTTGCTGGGAGTGAAAGAAACAAACAGAAGACAAAAGCTTCAGGACTGAAAGATGTTGTGCAGATCTGCTTTAGATCAGCTACAGCACTTTTCCTTCTTCTTCTTTGGTTTTTGTTGTTCGTGCGTGTTTCATGCTTGTTAATGTGTCACCTGACCGTCTGCACCTGTTTGCTCTGTGAAGCTCCATGAACGGGGAACATCTGCATGCATGACAACCGACCATTTGGAGAACACACTATGATCTGAATGTCGTCTGGGGTCGGTTTTCTATTTTATCTGGGTACTTTTGTGGCTCATCAAAGAAAGTCAAACATTTTAAAGGCCAGCTGCACAAGGTTGGCTTTTACTGTTACCCATAAATCCCAACAATGTACCCTAGGAAAGAAAAAAAAAAACAGTTTCTCGTTGTGTCTCTGGAGTTCTCCATTTTGGATTTTCTGACATATTCTTAATCCCTTAATCCCTTTTTTTTTTTACTTTTAAAATAAGAGCAATATATAGATATACTTTTTTAATATTTTATTTTGTTTCACAGAAATTAGGCACTTAAACCTGGAGATTCCACTGGGTCACCCAATTTTTTTTTATTATACTTCTTTTTTCCCCATTTTTTTTACATTTTTTTAATTCATGTTTTGGTTTTGTGAATTGCTGTTACCCACATAGAACAAATGAACCGATTTTAAAAAGTCAAATTAACTCTAAAAACTATGAAGACAATTCTTCTTCGGTTCACTGGTATTAGATATAATCTCAGTCTAGTCGCAGTAAAGGGGTGTGATGAGCTTCATCCAGTGTGGGTCTTTGGGGCAAGACCTGCTGCGTTTACCATGTAGCCACAAGGGGGCCCACGTCTGGGTCCCCCTGTGCCGGTCCCCAGCCCGGATAAAAGACAGGGCTGTGTCAAGAAGGCCATCCGGAGTAAAAATCTCTGCCAAACCACTTGTGCGAAAGTTGATTCGCTATGGCGATCACTGACGGAATAAGCCAACAACAGTTTCGACAAAGCAGGCAAACAGCATTGTGAACCAAACAAACAGAAAAATGAATGTATGTAGAAAGGTTTCAACACGTGGGTCTTTAGATGAGCTTGAGGCAGTGCAGCAACATGACTGCATACTCTGCAAGCTACTTTTCCCTTTTGGAGGATCAGAACTGTTTCACACACTGCCGTGTAACCTGTAAGGAACGCTAGAGGCAGGCCGTTGGCTGCCCTGAGAAAGTGCTTGGGTGTGTAATGCAATAGAGATGGATAGAAATGCACCCATAGAGAGGAAAAATGGTATTTAAAAGAGGTGAATGAAGCACAAACTGTCATGTCTTCAGTTTCAGTGTGAGCTTCAAAGGTTTGTGAGGTTTGAACCAGCAGCAGTCATACAGACAACCCACTAATCCACACAAGTTGGGTTGTAATAATCCTGGCGACTGGTCACAAAGGTCCTGAGTAACATTTTAAAGATCCACTCCAATTAATATAAGTGGTGTTTTTTACATGTTCTTGTGGCATTCTTTTGATGATTAAGAAGATTTAGAAAGAAAATTAAGCTCTAAAAAGCATTTATGAGTATTTCTTGATAAGATCCTTGTGCATTTGGGGCGGCCATGGTGCAGCGGTAGGGCGGTCGACCCATGATCGTAAGATTGCAGGTCCCGCCTTGCACGCACATGAGTCGAAGTGTCCTTGGGCAAGACACTGAACCCCACCTTGCCTCTGGTGGCGCCAGTGACGTGCAGTCAGGGGAGGCAGGTGAGGCTGTGCCTCACCTGTCATTTTGGGAAGAAAAGAGAAAAAGTAAATTCATTTATTATATTTAATCAGTAATTTGTGCTTTGCAGTCATTTTCCATTTAAATGTACCATTTTTGGGTGTTTTTTCTTTTCAAAATCGCTGAATTTCCGCATTTGCCGTTCAGATACTAAGAAGCGACGTGCGATGAGGCACCAGCCCGCTGAGCCTCACCTTGGATTGCGCAATACCTATGCTGTCAGACGGTACTGCTGTCTCTCTGTATGTCGGTTCAATCACTTGTACTATATGAGTTGAGTTTACATAATTTAGCAGATGTATATGATGTACAGTGTTTGTTTTTATAAATAATTGTATGTGAGGGACGTGTTTCTTGTGCTGAGCGCTAAACGCCGGCCAAAAATCCGCTGGGTGAGGCCAGGAGTTCTCGTGCCTCATGTTAGGGGGCGCCGGTGAGCCCTGAGATTATGAGACTAAAAAATAATAGAAGAAGTGATAACAAGCGGCAAGTCATTTTCTTCAGAAGGATCAGCGTATGGACTTTATTTACAAGTAAAGGTAAGACGATAATAACGTTTGTGCTTTTTTCTATGCTGCAGTTTGTACAGTAAACCCTTGTTTTTCGCGGGGGTTACGTTGCAAAAAGAACCCGTGATAGACAAAATCCGTGAAGTAGAAACCTTTATTTTTTTTTAAACTATTATTATACAATGAATACTGTATTATAAATTAAAAAGAAAGAACAAACCATTTACAGGCTCAAGCTTTTGTTTCACAAATAAAAGTACTTTAGAAACGTTTTTTTTAGACAAATAACTTCTGTACTGTACTATCAAATAATAGTTTTAATAATCAATGTGAGCAGAAGGCTTGAAATCGCGGAGATTAGCCCCGCCCACTGCGACCCGAGTGATTAGATGAAACGGGAGAAAATGTAAAATTATTATGAAAAAAATACAAAGTACATTGGGACAAATCGTGACTGAGGTGTTGCAGCCGCTGCATCCTGACTCCCCTCTGCAGTGTTTTCTCCTTTTGAAGCCCGCGGTGCAGGTGTGTTTGTTTGTTCGGGAGAAGAACACAGTGATAGGCAGTTGTTGTCGCTTTTTTTTCTGCTTTGCAAAAAGATCCATATACACTGACATGCCACCATCAAGAGAATTTGCTGTTTTACGTACGTGCACATATTAAACTGCAACGTTATTGACGCACAGGTAGAGAAGAAGCGGAGTGATTTTTTTAGCCAATCAGAATGCAGAACACAATGCACGATGCAAATCCGTGAAGTAGTGAAACCCTGAAAAGTAAAAAGTGTTATAGCAAGGGATCACTGTATATGGAAAAAAAACATATTGAAATGATATTTTAAACAAAACACGTTAACTGTTGTCAATCAAATGGTGAATAAGTTACTCAGTATGGTTCATATGTTTGTAAATATGACTGATGACGTCAGTGCCTCACCAGCCATTAACCTCAGCGCACGTCACTGGGTGGCGCCTGTGTTAGGCAGTGGAGCCGCTGAATGTGTGTGTGACTGGGTGAATGGGTCTGTGACTGTAAAGCGCTTTGGGCCTTTGAGGTAGAAAAGCGCTATATAAGTATACGCCATTTACCATGAATCGGGAGCAGAATAAACATGGCTGTGGGGAAAAGCGTGTAGCAGTGACATACTGTAGGTTCTACAATCGACGAGCCTCAAGCTCCATTCTTAAAACTGTATTGCTACATAGCTCAGATACTGCTCACCATTTCGGTTTCACTGGTAATATTTAGGTTGGGGTAGAGCAGTGTTTTTCAACCAGTGTGCCGGGAGATGGTCATGTGTGCCGTGGGAAATTACCCTCATTCACTGATCTAACAACATTTTCCATCTCCAGGAAATCAGCTCTGTGTTCATCCTTACAGACCCTGATAAAACACTAAGAAATTAGGAATATGAAAGATCGTAAAATACTTTTTTCTTTGTGTTTATTTGATTCTATTAAAGAAATTTTGATAAGAATGACGCTACCGCGATTTGGCTGCAGCTATAACTGCTTTAGGAAAAGTCCCGCCCCTTTAACTGTCTCCGCCAATCATTCTTGAAGGCTTACTCACATGTCATCAGTCTGACCAATCAGAAGTGGTTAAAGTCTTCACTTCCTTGTTCTGAATTCTGCTGATAAAGTCTCTCAGTTCCAACAAAAATACCAGCTAAAGCTCGTCTTTAGCGGTGTAGCTTTCCACAGAATCCGGTATCAGACGGTGGGACAAGTGAACAAAACAATGAAGCTCAGAGACGCTAGTCTTTCTGTGTTTAACTACATCTCCCATGATGCATTGGGTTAAAAGTGACAGCGTGAGCGTCTCTCCGCACGAGTCTCTCCTCTTAATGTCTTGAAACCACAACAAACACAAATCAAACATTTTTCAAATCTTTAAATTTAACTTTTATTACATCTTTTAGAAAAAAAACAGCTGCAGCTTCCAGCTTTTTCTGACACAATTATCACAAAAATGCATGTGAGATCATGGAGGGACTGTAGATCAATACAGACTGAGTTTCTCCTTCTTTTTTTTTAATGCTGGTGTGCCACGGGACTTTTGTCAAGGTTAAAGTGTGCCGTGGTTCAAAAAAGGTTGAAAAACACTGGGGTAGAGCAACAGCATGAAAACCGAGAGCTCTCAGTAATGGGGAGAAGAGGGGAGGGGTCGTAGGTCAGTCCCACCCACAACTTAGAGGTGAATTTCTAATGAACTCTAGCAGAAACACCGTTTATTTTTTTATTTATGCTAAAATAGTATAGTCATGATTAAGAGACCACTGGGTTACACTTTTATTATAATCCAAAGACGATTGGAGTGGGACTTTAAAGTTACTTTTACAAACTTTGGTTTTGACGCGGCAAAAGTCTGCTTTTAGCACAAAAATAGTTCCATTACATTTGACAAACTTTTTCAAATGAGATCTATGGCTGTGGTCCCAGTATCACCCCAAAAAAACACATTTCTCTAACCGTTGTTACCATTGAAGAAACACGTGACACTGAAAATAAATGTTTATCCAATTAAAATGAGAAAAGTTTGCTAAAATTTGAGCCATGATTTATTGTTGGTTGTTTTTAGATACTTGAACCATGGAATTAAATAAATGTCTTCCAATTATCACAGACTTTCATATGTCATATTTCATGTTTGGTGAACTGACAGTGACTCTGTGTGAGGAGAACCTCTCTTCTCTCAGGAATAAAAAGTCACTTTATAAAGTCCCTCTCTAATAATCTATTTGTATGCGTTTTCAAAACGTTTCTAGGGGTCTTTTCATAATGATGATGTAGTTTTTAGTCAAAATCCAAAACCTGTGTGGTTTCCTAGGACATAGTTTCTGCAGAGCAGCAGTAGCTCAGTAACAGTCTGAATATTTACATTTTTATCCCTTTTTAACTTAATTGGACCAGTGAAAAGTTTCCACTTTTAACAAACTGTACTACAGTTCTCTAGCTGTAATGAAAGCTGCTTTAGCTATTTGTGTTTGTCACCAAGATAGCAGAACAGATGGCTGAAAAACCACATTTAAATAAAAAAGATGGTCTTATTTCTTTCTTTAAACACCACCCCTTCACGAGTCCTCTGTCCAAGTGTCCAAATAACCAAGGATAAAAAGCCAGCCTGTTGTCTGAAGCTGTTTTTTTGGTTTAAATAATTACTTGTAATGGGAGATTTCAGTGACACTGAGGATCATTAGCAGGGCCCCTTAAAAATATTTAAATATTTCATTTACTGTTAGATTTTTATCTTCAATCACAAGTAAACAAAGAAAAAAACAAACACGAAAAAGCTGTTAAGCTGTCCTAGTAGTTCCTTTAACAAAATAAAAGCTTTGAGTTTTGTCATTAATTTTCCTCGTCATGATCAACTTTTACTCTTTTTTTCCCTCCAAATGTGAATGCAGTAAAATATGTTGTTTCTAAATCTTGCCCTAAAGTCTGGTAAATAAAATAGCAACCCTATAAACATTTGATATTTGTCCTTTTTAAGCATTTCAAAGAAATAGTCCACCTCTGTTCAGACCAAGAATAAAAAAGAGCTTCAGAGATCTTTTTCTATTTCCGTCACTCTCACACATGCCAACTCTGCGTTTAGAGTCGGATGACATGGCAGATGTTATTATATCTGTCTCTCTCTCACTCTCTTGTGCTTGTTTTTCATTTCATTTTTTTGGTCAATTATTGGATTGCTGAAGTAGAAATCTCTATATAAGCTTTCAGAATGATGCAGATTTGAAAGAAACTGGCTTTGGGATAAATGATCTACGGTGGCCCTGAAGTGTAAACCCCACAAATGACCCACTGCAAAAACATATTAAAGACCACAATGACAATTAAAAAGAAAGTCTGAAGTCTGGAGTGACAGATAAGTATGTTAGAGCAGTGCGGGACATGTATGTGGACCGTAAGACAGTGGCGAGATGTAGAGGAGTTCAAGGTGGAGGTATGATGACATCATGGATCAGCGCTGAGCCTCTCCCTATTCGCAGAAGTTTTGATTTCGAAATTGTCATGTTAATCTTTTTTTTTTTATTAATTGTTTTGCTGTTTTAATTGTGTGTTGAGTGATTTGTTGGTGTGATTTGCACTTCCGGGCCATCATAGTTCTCCACACATGTCAGAATAACCTGGATAGAAAGTTTCTGTAAATTAACTTTAACTTTTTCCCCATAAGTCGGAGAATCCGCCGCTGTGCTCCTTTCAAGTGTTCTCCGGGACATTCCACTGAGCACCCAAACCTGTTTTATTCTTACTTGCGGGTACGTAGCACTTTCTGACAGATTTGATGTGTTTGCGTGTCTCTTTCTGATACGTGTGTACATAAATAACACACGTCTGAATATCTATGAGCGGCATAGGGAGGGCTGGGGATGGTGATGGAGGGGTGGGCATGGGGATGTTCCTTCTGCGGTGCTGCAGTGTTGCCACATTTCTCCGTGACAGGTCTGATCAGAAAGTGATGACAGCCTATGATTGTCAAAACGCCTGTCACTGAGTGGCAGATCGGCTTTGGCTCTTCTGTATTTCCCACTTCCCTTCCCCCTGGTTTTGTCACATCTCTTTCCCAGCAGTGGGGTTGGCTTAACTCAGAGTGAAGGTAAGAAGAGACGAGCACCGGCAGCACAAGGAACTCAATCTCCGTGTGTTGTGTTAAGGCCATTGTAGATGTCATGCGTTAAAAACTCCCACGGCTGCAGAGACGCGAGCCAGGCAGTGACAGTGTGGGAGTTAAAGCTGGAGTTGGGGAGCTGGGTTCGGTGAGTATCTTGACAAACAAAGCAAGGCTGCTCCTTACTTTGCATGCTGGACAGGTATGACAAGAGCAATATGTGTGCTTTCGCTAAAAGAATGCTGGAAACAGAAAGCGTCAAAATATGCCCAGCAGGTAGATTTCATAAAAAAAATAGCTCCTGCCTCATAAGGTTCGATGACAAATGCAATAAAAAATAACAAAAATCCTTCAAGGAAAAAAAGCGGTCAATAAAAAAATACGGATGTCGTTCTGATGGAACCTAAATTGACACATTTAATTTCATAGAATATTAGCTTAATTGGTGTATTTACATGGCTCTGGCCTTTTCCTTTAAATCACTTTAAAATATCATCAGACTGATATTAATTCATTATTGTGATCTAGATCTACAAGTAGCAGAGGTGAGATCACTGAATTAAAATTACTTTTACCCTCTTAGGGCTTCTTAACACCCGGAGTTTGTTAGTCCGGTTCCTTGGTCTCAATCTCTATTTTTATTTGGTTCTGTTCGTATTCTTTTTGCACATTTTTTCAAAACTTGTGGCAAAGCATATGCAACAATGCAACCATTGGTCAGAAATCACACATGTGGGCATGTGGGGCAATGCTACTTTGGAAGCCAATGACAGAGGTCTTCCATGCAACACTTGACATGAAGAAAATCATTCTAGTTGCTGAGCATGTTCCTACATGCTCCACAAAAAAATTGAAGAAAACCTTTGATTTAAATAAGGAAGATCTATGTCACTTACAGGTATGCTGGTTGTTACGTCACTCTTCACTAGGACTGTGTATCACCAATGATTTCCAGAATCGATGCAATTGGATTCACTCGAATCAATTCAAGTTTAATTTTACATGGTTTACGTAGTCAGACATATTTGTACAGAAATGTATTAACAATTTATAAATATTTAGAAGATAATCATATTAATCTGATACAGTTCACATACTGTAAAATGTGTTATTCAAATAATAAACCAATGAGATTGTTAGCACCATACAGTATTACATGGTTTCTCAAACAGAGAAGCTCCAACAAAAATGTGCAGATCTCTAAACTTTAGAGCCTTTAGAGTCACCAATGTATGCTCAGGTCACTAGAGCATTAGCATTAGCCATCCTATGGGAAATTCCATCATATGTTAGTACATTAGTAATGCTCCATGAACCTTCTGATTGTATTTTGAAATCTGTTTAGTAGTTTTACATCTGTACACCATCATTGTTTTAATGCTTGATCTCACAAAGTCTAACAAAATCCCAGGAGGATAGCATTAGGTCACCGGAAAAAGGAAAGGCATCAAAGATCGATCCCTTCTTTTATGGATCGATTATTGATCTATTAAGCTGGATCAATTCAGATTGATTCATTAACTCAGCCCTGCTCTAACTGTGCTCTACACACCATCATCAATTAGGCCTCGAGGGCCGGCCTTCTGCCGGTTTTCCAGACATCCTGCCTTGTCTGCTGCTGACTCAGCTGTGTTTGGCCAATAAGGTGCTCCAACAGCAGGTTGGGTGGAAAACATGTTGGACACCGGCCCTCAAGGCCTGGATTCTGACACCTCTGATTCAGACTTTTAGTTTGAACAGCTAAATAGTCTGCCTTTCTGCCAATTGTAATCGTACTTTTGCCTTTAAATTCATTGATGGTTCCCTCTCTGCATTCTAGATGGTTTGCCATTCCTCCTCCACCCCATTCTTCACCTGGAGCGATGCTTTGCCATGGTCCAAACTCTAACCACTATCACTTTCTAGACTCTAGGGTTTGTACATCTATGTCTGAGTTCATTCCAAGAACACATCGTCAGCCCAGAGCCAAATCTGAAAAAAGTCTGAATGATTTTTCTGTGACACATATCTTTAGTCTTATTCTTAAAATCTCTCCTTATTGAAATTTTCAGGATGGTGGTGAGAAGGAAATCTAACAATCTATCCAGAGGGGTAATCCAAAAAAGGTATATCAGCTCTGAAAATGAAGGCCAGAATAAACCCTCAGGCAAACCTTAGTTCCAAAAAAAAAAAAAAAAAACTGAACGTGGAAAAATACAAAGTTTAAATGTGAGCGAAAAACTACAACTGGTATAGAAGCAGAAGAATATATGCAGCTCAGACCAGGCAAGAGCTATCAGGCTGATGGGTAGGGAAGAGAGTATGGCAAGTCCTGAGCAACAAAAGCTGCTGGAGGTCTGGCAGCACAACAGAACATGACAGAGCCTCACTGTAGAAGGGACCAGAGAATGAGTTCAGGAGAGTTTTCAGACTTATCCGAATAAGCAAACCCCAGTGAAAACCAGACCTGCCACTGACAATGTGCTCTAGTTTATTAGGTGAACCAAAGTTCCTCTAGTTGAAGTGAGCTTTCGCCAGAGTTCTAATAAAAACACCCAAGAGTGAAAACAACAAGGTAAATATTTAGATTTGGTTTGATTTAGCATGAATGATTGTATGGGATCAAGTTCATAAATGAAAAACCAGATTGTAAACTTGAAAAAGTAAAATAACAATTTGAAGAAATTCAAAGCACACATATTTTATCTTGAAGGAATTATTGAAAATAAAATTGTAAATTTCAAGAAACAATATTGAAAACTTTTAATGAAGTACTGAAAATGTGAAAAAAATAATTGTATATTTAAAAAAATAATAATTAATAAATAATTAAAAATTAATAAAAAGAAAAATTTAAAACTGTTACCAAATAAAGAAATTGTTTGTTTGTATTTTATTTTTTTTTACTATTTTTCCTTGCTGCAGATCTGATCCTATATTTACGTGGGGGCGGGGCTCTGGGCTCATTGGCTATCAGTACAAGATTTCCCTTCTGTTGACAGACATGAACATTTTCACTCTCTTCTTCTTTGTTTAAACTCTCAATGTTCAAACTTTCATAAGTCCAGTATTAGACTGAAAACAAGAATCAAAATCGCGCTGAAGAGTTATGCTACGTTGGCTAGCTGGATGTTCCACGTCTCCGTAAAACAGATTGACTGACAGGCTCAACAGTAAAGTCGCATAGAAAAAAAATCAACCAAACAGGGAGACCTGCAAAAGGTAAAAACAATATAGCACAGGAAAACCCAGAAGTGATAACGCTCTCCCGAAGTTTGCTCGCCACCATCAGAGTGACGTGACACATGAAGAGACATCATTCCTGGGCAGAAAAGGCCTCATTAGCCTTAGTGCTTTCTGGCCTCTCATCAGCATGGTCCAAACTTTCCATGTGAACCCATTGTACATCCCTTGGTTCATGTTTCCTCTCCTGTAGTTTATCATTATTCCACTAGGGGCAGTAGAAGGGATTTTCTTGCTCGTTTCAAAATGGCTGCCTCCATGGAATCTCTAAAACAGTTGGCTGGAAAATGTTTAACTAATTTTCTAAATTTATGGTGAGAATTGCTCATCTATTGTTTATTTTTGCACACAGTTGGTGTATTGAAAAAAAAAATGCTAAATGTGTTACTCCATGTTAAACATTTGTGTCAAATTTAAGGCAGTTAGTAAATAAGGCACTTTTTTTTCCTGAACACTCATGTCAATACGTTTGCATCTTAAATTAAAATTGTTATAAATAAAAACTTTTCAAATCACCCATTGTTTCATAATTGTCAATGTTTTATTAAAAAGGACCTTTCATAATTCTTTTTATTGTGGATTTTATCAAAGGGTTTAAAGAAACGCCCTCATTCCAAAATATCTGAACTTTTCTGTCAATTTTTTTGATGCAGTGCGCTGCACAGGGTCAGCATGCTTAGTATAAGAGAAGTGTATGTATTTTTACCCCAAATAAAACATACAAATCTTTAGCAGTTAGAAACCTGCTTAGTGTCAGCACCCTTCCATCACAGGATATGCATCTCACTGGCAGAGTGATAATGGTCTCAGATAGGATTTGCTCAGTCTTCACTGTGAAAACAGCTGTTTGGGTGTGCTTGGCTCATTAAACAAACTCGCCATAGTAATGAAATTTCGTGCAAAGTCCACAGTTGTCAGCGACTCAATGTTCCTCCGCCTCCCTCCTGTCATTTCTCTGTCACTCTCTCTCCCACTGTGACCATGATTGTTAGATAACTGTTAATTAATGAGATGTCAAACTCATACTAATGACAGCAACTTAATTTGGGGCTTAAAAAACAAAACTGTGATGCAATGTGAGAGGAGCTTTCAAAACAAAAAAAGACAAACAGAAACAGGGGCGTCTTTTGGGACTTTATGGGATGTTGGTGGGGCGTTAGACTGATCATCAGGGGAAATGTTAAAGACCCACTCCAATTGAAACAGTGTTTTTGGCGTTTTTAACATGTTCTTCTGGCAATTTTCTTAAGATGGAGAAAATTAAGCTTAAGAATGGGGTTTTGAGTATTTCTTTATTCAGGGGCCCCTCCAGCACCGGGGAGCATGGGTGACCCCGGGCCACAAGACAAGCGCGGTTCGCCGTACGGGGCGGCAGCCATTGGGGCCATTGGGGCCACCGGGCGCTGGACACGTGGAGACACGGGCCAAAGACAAAGGCAGGACCAAGAAGCCGCCCATCACCCAGCCGGAGCCTCGTCACCGCAGGCCGGCCCCGGCGCCCGACCCAAGCAACCCAAAGATCACGACACAACCCCCCCCACACACACACACACACACACACACACTACACTATCCTGGCAAGCATATGATGAAAGGATACAAAATAAAGCAGGCGTTACAACATAAACTAGAGTGTAAGTTTTATCTAATTCAAACATTTTCGCAAAAAGGCCAAAGCCCATTAATATCTGAATGAGCTAGTCATGAATATTCATCATCATATTTACGCTGCAACAACGATTTGAAAAACATAAAAAAAAGTCAGCAAATAATCTGAACGATAGGAAAAAACCTGGATCTGTTTTTTTAAATGTTTTCATTTTTCATCTGCATTCAAAAACTATCGGTTTTCCTCAAAATGGAATGACTCCGAATTGGATCGGGCCAAAAAAAACCTGATATGGACATCCATGTAAAACAAATTAAAATAAAACACGGGTCAATGTTACATTTGTGCCTTATCTGTTTAACTAACACAAAACCTAATAAATATTAACATGCAACATCTGGACGACGATGTTAAACTCAATCAAAAAACAGATGGAGACTCTAAATAAATAAAAAGTTGTTCCTTCATGTCGGGATGTTTTTTTTAAAGTGAAAAGGAAACTCCAGCATATAATCCCAACTTTAAATAGATTTCTCCACTTGCCATTGATTTGCAGCTTCTCCCCCTTCCGTCCCTCCCCCCTCCAGATCCCTGCACTTCCTCCCTCAGTTTTCCTCAAGTCCTTTGACAGCCGCACTGCTCATATAGACACCGCTGCCTTTTGCATAATGCGGATGCGCCTTCTGTAGGTCGAATGAAGCTCCTTCGACATGTGTCAGAAGCTCGCCATGTAGGCTTGGACTAATGATGGCATAACGGCCAGCCCACTGCCCCTCAGCATATGCCCACTCTCCTGAATGCATGTGTGTGTATGCAGGGGTGGGGGGTTGGGGGGTGGCAGGTTTCGTCATGCTGATTAAAAGAAGCCCCCTCCCCTCACTCACAAAGCCCCTCACAATAAGACAGCGGGGAACACGAACCACTGTCAGGTTGGCCCAGATGAGGACACAGGATCCACGTCACCTGAATTTACCGGCCTAATATGACAGCAGAGTTGTGATCCCTTGTCTGGGACGTGTCACGTTAGCAGAGTTTGGGCTTATTCTCATGCAAATGATGTCAGGTTTGGACAGAATGTGAATGAAACTCATCACACTGTCCCAAAGACTAAACCCAACCACAGAACAGCGGTTCCTCGCGCGACATGAAGTGAGGGTGACATTTGACATTCAAAGGTGACAACCGAAACCAGGAATAGTTCAGAATAATGAGGAATTTACGGATGGAACCACATCTGTATGAGTGGAACATATTTACTTTTCTGAGGTGTTAAACAGCACATGTTCAGGCTGCAGGAGGTACGAGAAGAGCCTGTTCACAAACATGCAGTTACTCCACTGCTTTTATGGTTCTCCATACAGCCGGGGATCCATTCGCCAGAGCTGGTTTAGGATCAAAAACATCTTTAACTTTTATTTTTTTTTCCTGCTGAGCCCACATTTCTTGACCGCAAATTGCATGAATTCCAACCCAAAAAGAATGTTCATGAACTCTAAAAGTTGATTAGGAAAATGTAGTTTCCCTTTATTTCACTCATTAAAAGGATTTGGCTAATAAAAACAGGTCGGACTGATAAATCTTTAAAATTATATTTATTGAATAAAAAGGAGAGCTATCCAAAACAATGACCATCTTCTTTATGTTTTATTTCATCTTCTGTCAAGGGGGGTTCAAATCCAGGCCTTGAGGGCCTGTGTCCAACATGTCTTCCAACCAACCTGCTGCCGTTAAAGCTCCTATTTGGTTAAGCACATCTGCCCCCAGCAGCAGATCAGGCTGGATTTCTGGAAAACCAGCAGGAGACCGGTCCTCGACGCCTGGAATTGGACCCTGGACAGTAAGCCAGTCCACTGCCACACTGAGACAGAAAGGCACACACATTCACAGTGAAAGGAGAACTTCAGTATTACCTAGAATTTGCAAGGAATATTTTGGATTGTGTAGGAGGCCACCGTGCCCAAAGAAATTCCATGCATGTCCAGGGAGAACAAGCAAACTCCAGCCAGGATTTGAACCAGGGCCTTTTTGCTACAAGGCTACTGTGCTCATCACTACAGCATTGTGCAGCCCCCAGATCTTACTGTTGAGCCATTTCCAGATGTTATATATATTGCAGCTAGAAACATAGCTGCAATCAGCTATGATGGCACATGAATAAGTAAATGCTGGCCAACAAAAGATGATAAAATATGGATAATTGATTTGAAAATGTGTTGGTGATTTTTTTTTTTATTGCAGTAGAGAGGTGGCTTAGAAAATAACTCCAATAGTTAAGATAATAAACTAAATAATACATATTTTTTTCTTAAAAGTTTGTCTGCAAAGTATGTATTTATTTATTTAAAACTAAGAATTCACCATGAGGGATGACAAAGAAACCAGAAAAAACACACAGTCTGTTTACATTCATCAGATCATATATTATTTCTGATAGGTCTGATTTTCCCAGTTACCATGTAAACAGGATTAACCCATGTTCTTTATCAAAGTTGTCCAATAAAAAGAAATCCGATAATTTAAATTTCTACCCAGAAGGACCAATATTTCCTGGAATGTCACACCATTTACATGATTTATTTTGAAGCCTTGTAAAAATGTACATTTGGTAACAAAATGCAGGAATAGAAGTCCCACAGTCAAGATGTGAGACATGGTTTGGGTTTTCAGTCCAGTCACTAGGACTTTCTTGTGGAGCCAATGGTAGGACCAAAAGGCAAAAGAACAAACGGACAAACAGAAAGTTTTGACAAACACTGGAAGTTTGCAAGTTAAACCTTTAATACACACATTCTCAGAAATGTATCAGATGATAGACTAAGTTAACCTTTACATATCTAGACACACCCAGCTGATTGTTGTGGGGATGTCCTGAGTAAACGGGTTCACAAAAGCCATCAATAAATTTGTAATCCTTACATTGTGTAAAGCTAAGTTCACTCTGCCCTCTGCGACGCATATTCAAGCGGCCATTTCTATTGAAAAGTCTATGTAAAATTGCGTTTCGGAAGTCAGCGTTCAAAATCATGCCGTTCACGTTTTGCTACGCACATCTTTACAACAGATTTTCGGGTTGTATGTACAAAACACGCAGCCATTGAATATTTGGACCAATTTTGACTAATCAGGGACATAGATTTAGCAGTAATGTATGGACTTTTAATTCATGAAAGTGCCAGCCATTTGAACCTTGATCACGAAGAAGAAATAATAATTGTGGTTTGTGCCTGGCCGAAATGATATGAAACCAAGACTTTCGTATATTGGAATGGAGCTGTGAGAAGAAAAGCCCGGAGCAAGGTTCAGGAGATTTGCACCGATTTGACATTTTGCCTCTTCCAACTGTAGGTGGCGGACATGCGCTAATAAACAAAAGGAAAGAAGAAGCCCCTCCCTGTTTGTCCAGTGTGAACACCATGGGTTGTACTCGTGTTCAAGAATCGCGTTTAGTGTGTTTTTGTGTCCGTGGCCCAACTCCTCCCAAAAGATGAAATCAAGGCCGCAGAAAAAGTAATACTTAAAAATCAAAGATTTTATCCAAGAACAAAAAGAAGAGGACATCCACAGTAAAATATGAGAATTTCACCATGAAGACACACGAGAATCTCTCAATGTTTCCAAACATTTGACACTACAGGGATGCGTGGTGTAAGCTTTGATGGATCCTAAAAGACACACTATTCATTCAGAACAGCGGCAGTCATCATTATTCTCAAAAGAATCCACTTTGTCAGTTCTCCATTCTTCAAGAGCCCTTGTCTCGGCCTGATGAATTACGCCGTCTGTATCTTCCAAAAACAAGGCTCTGTGCTGACAGGTACACCACACGTTACAAGATGCTTTCCGCCGCCTGCAGATCTCAGCAGGGACAAAAACGTGTCAACAAACAATCGGATTCAACTCTCTGTCCATGATGAGACGTCTCGAGTGATTTTGAACCTTCAGCTTCTCCTCAAATTTGACACTGAGGCTTAAGATATTTGGAAATAAAAACTTAAGGTGCCATATTGTTTCACTGTCAGAGTGTCGGCTGCAGGAAAAAAATGAGTCTGACACCTCAGGTCCATGTAATTCTTTGTTGGTTGAGCTCTGATCAACACCTTACAGCTTCTGACAACCATCATTTATGTTTATACAATCAATTCTTTAAGACGTTTGTCAGCATGAAGAGTCTAGGACTGTTTGTTAACACATAATGAAAAAAAAAAGAAAATAAAAAAAACCATATAACGGGAAAAAAAGCTTACATCTTTCAGCATAAGAGTCAAATGAAGTTTCATTTTTAATAAAAACTATGATTTTTTTTCATATTGTTGATTGATTACCCCTCTTCTTCATTAGGTTTCATTTATAAAAGAAAATGTCTGGAAAAATAACATGTTAACACAAAGTGTTAGCTGAAGACCATGGAACCCGTGACCTGACATACACAACACAGAGGACATATAGTTCAAGTTGTTGTGTTTAATTGTATTCAAACTGGACATATTTGGTTCACTTAAAGTGAACTGAGGTTTGTTTTCCCCGATAATCGTAACAGATTTTATCAGACTGAATACACCCAAGCGGACCTTGGTCCAGGACCAAGAACCACTCTCTGACCCATATTTCATTTCCAATCGGACTGAGCATCAGTTTGGTCTGAGTTTCCTCAGCTTGAATGCTCCGTGTTTGGAGCGGAACAACTGGACCAAAATGGCCACCGCAACTAGTCTTTAAGTGATGTAAACAGGGAAGGAACATTGCAATGCAGGCTCATTACTACAACTTGATACACATTGGTTCTCTCACCGTTTTCCTTACAACCTATGTGTTCTAGACGCATTTCAGTGTACCTTCTTTGTCGCCTCCTCAGTAACCGTCTTGCTAAATTGGTCAGTAAAATATAAAGTTTGAATAAGAGAACTATCCAAACAAGGATTGCATAGCATAGGACTTCCAATATTCTTTCTCTCTTTGCGTTTCACCCGCCCTCGTAATTCCAGGCCATTGAGTAAAGAGGTCTTTAGTCATGGGTGTCAGGAACTGGTGGTGGAGGACTCAAAATGCAGGAGACCAGGATTGGTGACAGGAAATAAAATATTTAATTAACAAACTGAACCATGAAAAACATGGGGAGAAACCAAAACTGTGACACAACAGAGCAGATGACATGACAAGGATGAACAGAAACCAAGACACTTAAATAGGCTGGGGACAATTAACTGAACTGAAGACAGCTGTGGATCATGAACCTGAATGTGGAGTGACTGACAAAAAGAAAACCAAAAACATGACAAAGGAAAGCAAACCACTGAATCCTTACAATGGGGTTTTATTTACAAGCTTTAGTTCGAAACAGAAAAGTCTGCCTGACAGCAGTCTGAATATAGACCAAACGCAAGGCTCTGGACTCAATTCGGACCACATTAAATAGACTCAGTCTGGATGAAAGGACTTTTCCAGTCTAAATGGAAATCTTTTGCTGTTTCCAGAGACTATCTCCCTGATAAACCTGCATTTTTCCAATAAATTATGAAGTGTGTATTAACTTTCAAGGAAAAGATCTTCATAAGTCTTAGCTTCTCATCAAATTCAGTTTATTTATGTAGCTTTCAAACACATTAATTTTCATGTACCTATGTGACTCTTTTCTTCTAACAAAAATTTCAATTTCATGTTTCATTTTTTGCAGATGATAGTCAACTTTGTGTACTTAGCACTTGTTTTATTTTAAATGTTTGCACAAATTAGTCAGCCTCAAGTGGGCCAAGCCCTTTAACCCTTGTGCTATCCTATGGGGTCCAGATGACCATTGACATGTTCTCCCTACCATGACAAAGGTGGATAAAGGTGAAGGTGATTTCATGTAATCCATGGACACCAGTGAAGATCACAAATTATTGAAGATAAAAGTTCAGCGCACTGTCTTGTAGGGTCTAGATGACCTCACTCCCAATGTCAAAGTGTCTAGGATAGCACAAGGGTTAAACCTGCTGAAAAAAATAGCTAAACTAACTTAACAAACAAGTTAATTTAAAAAAAAGTTATTAAAGCACCCCTCTTGAAGCACATTGTGCTTTTCTAGACCCTTTTCCATCCTCTCTGTATTTATTCCACTCACAATATTCTGCACAACTTTTTTTTTCATGGAGGATCTGCCTGAGGCTGGTGTCTCAGCGCTGCATGGGGTTGGAGCATGTCAAACCTTTAGTGAAGGCATGTCACGGCCTCTTATTAATGTACTTACTGGCTCGGCTTAAAAATTTCTATCACTGTTCAACATTTTTGCCTTCTAATGCTCTTTTCTTATTGTTGCTGAAGAGAAATTAGTATACATGTTTATGTTTAGGAGAAAAACACTTTAGTTTTTGCAACGGTTGGCAATGACAGAGGTTTAACTTTTCCCGTAGGTCAGGCATGTCCATAGTCCGGCTCATGGGCCAAATGTGGCCCACATTTATAGTTGCAACAGCCTGCAGGCTTCTGTCATAAAATCCATTGTAAATTATTTCTGGTTTTCAAAAATGAAATTGACAGTAACTTTGTTAAAAATGTGCTTAAATGTATTTCTGTGTTATGTGAAAAAATTAAGAGTATCCAATTGGCAAAATAGTTCATTTGCATTAAATGTTTTTATAAGGGTTTAAAGAATGGCTGGTCCTCACATATTTTCACCACACCAAACCTGGCCCTCTTTGCAAAAAAAACTGGACACCCCTAGATCGCCGCCAGGTTTCAACCCACTGTAGTGTCAGTTTTTACTTAAGACTCAGTTTACATCAGTTTACAAATGAGTGAAGTCTGTCTGTCATACAATGTGGTGATATTTCTATTTTGAGGTTGCTAGTATTCCACTTTTTCTCTTGCATGAAATGTGCTCTTTTTTTTAAAAAAATTAACATTATTCCCTCCCCGGAAGTTTGTCTCTGTTCCTTCTTGTTCTGCAATTTCTGGATAAGTTTGTTCTGCAGGAACTCTTGAGTATAAGCAGAACTCCCAGATCACTTTGCTCAGCTTATGTGCTTCCTGAAGCCACGTTTACACCGCCCTAGGAAAAGTGCATTCAAGTAGGCGCTTCCCATGAAAAGTCTTTGTAAATGCGTGTTTCGGGCTTCTGCATTCAGAACTTTTGAATTCATATGTAGCTATACAAGTTTTTAAGACCGTTTTCAGGGTCTATGTATAGAATGTGCATTGAAAGTTGAATCAGGTCAAAATTTGACCAATCAGGGACTCCGATTTTCTAATGATGTATAGACGGTGTACCTTAAATGCCAATTGAGAAATTAATAATTGTGGTTTGTGCGAAGCTGGAGCTATGTGACACCAAGTCTTTCATAAATTGGAATAGAGCTGTGTAAGAAAAGCAAGATTCGCCAGATTTTCAATGCTTTAACATTTCACACCAGGCAGGCCTCTTCCAACTGTAGGTGGCAGACATGCGTTAGTAAACAGTACAAAGCGAAAATGAAGATGAAGCCCCTCCCTGCTTGTCCACCATATGCTAAACGTGGGTTCAAGAACCAGCATTTAGCATATTCAAGAAAGGGCGTCACAAGCCCGGTGTATATGTAGCAGAAGCCTCATTGACAATATCTCAGAAGTTTATCGGATGCTGCTCAAAGTCAAAAGTTCTAATTAAATAAGTCTGTTGATCCCCCAGCAGGAGCAGGAAATGTATTTATCTGCTAAACAGTCTGTCTGCATCCACATCGTCTCTAAACCAGACCAGGGTTCACTTGCAAGTTAACCTTTTAACAGCGGAGTCTTAGCTCCAGTATTAACATTCTTTGGACTACCATAACTATTTAAGCGTTTACGTGATTAAAGTAGTAGTAATGTGTTACATATTGATCCAAAGCTGATATGTAAAGCTGCATATTTCCACACCAGAATCAGCTGATTCCTTTTGATCGTGCAAATGGTCAAAGTGTTACGTAATATCAAAGAGTTTGTGGTATTTACGTGTCGGCGGTGAGCATCATAGAATGAGTGACCCATACATTAGATGATGGCAGAACTTGTTTTTGTTGCTTTTCTAAAATCACACAACAAAATGTTTTAATCCAGGATTTGATGTTTATTTTACAACTTTAGATAAACAAATGCCATTCAGAATAAATGGAATATTGACACGACCTGGACAGTTTTGTTGAATCTCAAATCTTTTAAGTCCTATTTACAGCCAAAAGCATCACATCAAATGCCAGTTCACTGCCAGGTCCAGTCTGTGTAAACCACATTAATGGACCTACTTCTCACAAAATAAAAAAAAAAGTGGACATTGTGGTCTGGCAATATTTTTGTATTTTTATAGAGTCCCCTTTCGTTGGCCTAAAAAATAATTTTATAAAAAATTCCCACAGTACAAATAAGAGTGAACTGTAAAGAGCAGATATGCTGACAGACATGTTGATTATTCATACAATAAATTTTAAACTTCATAATTGTACAACTGCAGCTCCACAATAATAAAATCTTAGCCTAGGAAAACAAATATGTACATGTTTATTTAACCAAGAAATTACATTGTTTTGAAGGAAAATAAATGGCAAACATAATGATGATGGTTCATTTAACTCATTGGTGAATAAAGTAAATTTTGTAAACTGTTGATTAAATAAATGAGAAGTAAGAGTAGATGCTGTTTTTGAAAATTTGATAAATTAAAAAAGCTGAAGTACCTTTAATATAAAAACAAAACATATTTTACCACCTACAACTAGATCCAAACTTGACTAAAGCAAACCATGAGTTTCACATTGTTGAAGCTTAATCAAACATAAAATTGACTTATCTTTATTTCAAGACATGCTTTATTAAAGGTCATGTCACACAGCCACCCCATACATTATGTGTATGTTGCATGGATGAATATAGGTCAAACGTGAATATATGTGGAAAAAGTGAGAAGAGTTGTGGTCTTTATGTGAAATTTTCACAGATGGATCACGTATGAACCAGGTTAAAACCACGCAAAGAACATGTAAATCAACGTAGAACATGAAGTGTGGGGGATTATTGCACTGTTCATATGTAATTTATTAATTATTTTTGCATCAATTCTTTAATTTTAACACGATATGAGCATGTATATGCAACATAAAAGTAATACATTGGTGGTACATGCATGAAAAGTCTGTTAGACAAATGTAGAATGGTTGTGGAAAGTCACAAATTTGCTTATGCATTTCACAAAAATCATGCACAATTGCGTAAAATGTGTGTAATAATTGTGAATAAACCACATTATATACAGGTAAACTGTGTAATTCTCAAAATTTTGATCAGCTCAAATGTAAGGACCAGTCAGCCGAAATCCTTGACGGACATCTGAGCAAGAAACATTTATAAATGACGCATTACACGCATGTATCATGAACCACCGAAATTTCATATGTGGAAAAAGCGCAAAATGTACATAGTGGCTGTGTAACACGGCCTTAACACAGGTCGTGTTTACTTTAAAGAAATGGTTTCAAACCACAGAAAGGTTCAAAGAAAAAACAAAGGTGTGGATTGTTTTTAAGGGCTCAGATAAATTGAAGTGCGACAGAAATTCAACACTTACATACTGACTACATAGTGGCATGTCGGCTGCAACTAGATTTTTGTCACAAAAGATTTTATACTGTGGCTCAGAGCCCCTGCAGTGCAAACACCTGTCTTTCACGATGAGCAAAAAAAATAGGAAACAGCGTCAAAGCTCCTGTGTTGATACATTTTGTGACACCATCTTTATTGACAGATCGAAGATTAGAGTTTTAGTGCAACAGTAGTCTGTAATCACTGTTTATCTCACTTATCCAGCTCGTTCACAAAGATGAGATGGTCCTCTGTGGACTTTCCATGTGTTTTACAAAGATGCAGCTTGATTGCATGTTTGCTCACGAATGTCCGATTGCACAACTTGCACTGATATACCGAGCTTGCGTCTTCGTCTGCGATCCCAGATGAGCCAAATGTCTTGTCCTCCAATCGGCTAACTGCCTGCTGCTCGAGCAGATCTATAGAAAGCTTTGAGAGGTCCTTTAAGGTGAACCCAAGGTGGGATTCGAGGTGGTGAATGTAGGATGACGGAGACCTAAACTGAGAAGCACAGTCACTGCACAAAAACAGAGGCTGGGCAGAGTCAATGTTTTTTAGGAACTTGGTTCCCCCTGTCCGCTTTAACTGGTACTTTACATTGGCCAGCCAATGTGAGATAGTTGTCATGGAAAGACCTGTGAATTTACAGATGTGTACCCGTTCCTGGGGTCCCAAGTCATTAATGACAAACTTTCCTTCAGGAGTTTCTCGAAGAGTGGAAGCAAACTGGGCCTGAAGAATCAAGAGGTGCTGAGGATTCCAGTTCGACTGTCGGCCTTTCCTTCTTTGAACGGGGGACAGTTCTTCCATGCTGTCCTCCAAACTACAGCCGTCATTATCCGATTTCTCAGAGACCGATGACGGGGTTGTAGACTTTGGTGTTAAACGGCCTGTCAGGTTTTTCACCAT
This sequence comes from Oryzias curvinotus, assembly GCA_023969325.1. Classification (NCBI taxonomy): domain Eukaryota; kingdom Metazoa; phylum Chordata; class Actinopteri; order Beloniformes; family Adrianichthyidae; genus Oryzias; species Oryzias curvinotus. Next base: position 23,752,002 of record CM043716.1, read on the forward strand.
GTCAGAAATATCCATCAATGCATTTTCTCGAAGAGGCGGTGATGAGGATTGGGAGGAGTTTTTAAAATCAGATTTGCTTTTGTTGAAGTTGTTTGGTGTTGTAGAATTTAGTTTAGCTGTTGTGCGATTTCCACTTTTGGATTTTGTTAAGTCCATGGGTTGGTCATCGTCGTTATCAGGATATTGGCTTATTGGCTCAGTTTGTTTACTCTGTGGGGCGTTGCTCATTTTATAAAGCATGGCAAAGGGGTCAATTGAAGAGGTCACCGCTTTTGAAGCTTTCCCCAAGTGGTTGTTCATGACTGACTGCAAAGCACTGAGCGGGCTGACAAGCGGAGGCTCGGGCATGTGGTTGGTAATAATGTTTAGGTTATTGCAGCCATTGCTCATGGTAGCTTTTGGAGAGTCACTCTCACGTTTTATCTTTACGTCTATTTTAGTCTTTGACTTTTCTTTATCTTTTGGCTCGGTCTGTTCTCCTACAGAACCTTTCACTGTCTTTAAAAGGTTTTCTGGATTAGGGGACACCTGTTTGTCTTTAGGACTTGGCAAGGTGGACTTTGAAGACCTACATTTGTTCTCTAAAGACTTTTCCTCCTTTTCTGTCTTTACTGAACTTCTCCCAGTTACTTTTTCCACTAACTCCTCCATGGCCACCACATTGCTTTTTTGACTTGGAGGTGGTGACGGGCTGTGTGGAGAATGGATCAAGGAGCTTGTATCGGTAGACCTTACCTTTAAACTGGTGCTGCTGAATAAAGGTTGAACCTGTGGGGAGGAGGGCAGGGTAGGTTTCAAAGATCCATGGAGCTGGTAGGCAGCATGAATACTAGGATACCCTCCCCAGGTTGGTGTTCCTGTTTGTGCCTTGCTGATTGCACTAGAAACTGTATTTTCTAAGGACTTTAGGATATCTAGGCCACCTTTCGGTGTCTCCTCCAAGTCTTCCTCCCTAAGATACTGGTAAGATCTTGCTTTTACTGGTTTTTCCATTTTTTCAGATGGGTCTTCTTTCTCCTCTTTAATTTTTTTCTCTGTGTGCTCTCCTTCATACTTCTTTTGCTCCTTCTCTTCTTGTCTGATTTCCTCGTGTATCTCTTCGTTGCCAGAGAGCTGCGATAGGGAATTAAGAGGCGACAAACCATTGGGTGCAGGAAGCCGTGCTGTTGTTGGAGGCAAAGGAATGGACTGAATTTTCTCCTCAATTAGAGGGTCGAACACTAACTGCTTCCCTTTCTTAGAGGCTGAATTTGTGACTTTAAGGAAGTGTCCTGTGACCATCATGTGGGCTGTCAGTTGTTGCAAAGTGTCATGTGAACTGCCACACTCCATGCATTTGAGAATTTGTGCCTTTCGCGCCTCAAACTGCCAAGTGTAACTTGCACCATTTTGATAGCCGTATCGATTGTTAGGGGTGACGTAAGGGTTAACCACCTTTTGGTCTTTGGGGGATTCTCCCAAGAGTATGCCAGAGGAGACAGACTCTGGGGAGCTTGGAGATATCAGCTCTTGAAATACCTTCTTTTTGGATGGGGGTACCAGCTTTGAGGTAAGGGCGGGCATCGGCTCTTTTAGAGGCACTTTCTGATAGTGTTTTGTTTTGATCATGTGAACACTAAGATCTTGCAGAGATTCAAATGAGTGGCCACAATACATGCATTTTAAAACTTTCTGTGCATCTTCTTTGCCTTCCATCTCTAGGAGAGAACGCTTTCGTGGTTTGGACCATTTCTTGCTCCGATCATCTTCCGAGTCTTTGTTGTCGTCGCGGTAGTGCCCTGTCTCGTTCATGTGGACAGTCAGACCAACCAAAGTGTCATAGGCTGCACTGCAGTCCTTGCATCGAAACTTGCTGGCTCCAGTGAACACTGGGCCATAAAGTTTATTGTTTTGTCTGTAAAGCTGCACGGTGCTGAAAAGGCTGGGCTCAGGAAGGAGTTGGTAGGGGGTATGCTGTAGAGTTTTTGCGAGCGCTGCCTGGTGCCAGTCGTAGGTTAACCCCCCTGTGCCGCTGGAGCTCACATTGATGCCGTTGCTGCTGTGGCTTGAAGCCATTCTTGTAGAGGTGCTACTGGTAGTGATGATCGTGGTGGCTGGGGTGTTGTTACTGCTACATCTGTTCTTTGCATGGATTCCCCCTGAACTGTGACTTTTAGGAAGCCCGTTGCTGCCTTTATGATCGCTACCACTTCCATTGGTTGCTGTGAAATTGTTTGCTTGCTTACTTTTAAACACATCCAGAGCAATGCTGGACCAGGAACTATCTGAAATCATGTTTGCATAGACAGCTTTCATTTTGGCGAGACTATCCTGTAAGGAGAGGCTATTGATGGACTCACTACCGTCTTCAAGCTTCTCCTCAATCCTGTCCTGATCGCTGAAAGTTGAGGTGGTGGTCTTGAGGTCCACCAATTGCTCACTGGTGGTGCTAAGAGGAGACGCATACCCAGCGTCTGGATTGGTGCCGTTGCTGAGTGGAGAGTCTTGACAACTAAACCGATCTTTTGGGTCCTCGTCATCATTGAAAAGAAACTCTGCGTCTTGACCATCAAGGGAAAGTCCATCATCCTGCAGATGCTCTTCCTCTTCAGTCTTGTCCAATTTCAAATCATCTTCAGGTCCATAAGCTGAAAAATGAGAGAAGAGGGAAATTAATTGTTAGATGGGATTTTATTAGCTCTGTTAAGGGGATAAGCTGGGTCTTAATACAAAATACTAAATCAATTCTACTCCTAAAAAGTCATAATTTATATATATATATATATATATATATATATATATATATATATATATATATATATATATATATATATATATATATACTCACTAAATTGTGATATTAACAAATACATCTACCACACCAGACAAGACCCAAGGTGTAGGGTGTGCAAAGGGGCGCCTGAAACAATTCTGCACATAACTGCAGGGTGTAAGATGCTGGCAGGTAAAGCATACCTGGAGCGCCACAATCAAGTGGCTGGAATAATATACAGGAACATGCAATACACTGACTTATAAAAAATAAAAAATATGCTACTTCTAAAAGTTGCATGTTTTCACTTTTTAATATGCATAAATGTTGCATGAAATAAGAAAATAATAAACATGATTGATTGATGTTTAAATGATATTTATTAAAAGAGTAATGTGTATATTTAATTTAGTAATTTTTTTTTTAAATACACAGAGTTTCTTTGTCAAAAAAGGCAAATCTGAAAGCTACACTCCCTTTTCACCAAATTCATTGTTTATTGTTCTACAGTACAGTAAACATATTTTCCTTCTCTTTCAAAGTGTCTCACATGCTATAGATTAAAGAAAAACGACATCATGGTGGAAAATGCCAGCTGCATCTTCCTTGCCAAGCCACGGTTGGCTGGAGTTGACTTGGCATCGGCTGTGGAAGTCCTCACAGCATGATGTTAGGAAACGGCCAGCGGACATGACAGGCTGTGTTGTTCATGCCTGCGCTCCTCGAGCGCTCGCAGTGAGCCATTTTAAAACAGAAGGGGGAAAAAAAACTGTTGTGTTGCTGGAAAATGGTAGGTTTCTCAGTCAATCACTGACTTAGAAAAATAAAAAAAATGTATTTTTATTCAGTTTGAGCTGTCATCTCAAAGTAATAAAGATTACAAAGAGGCCTGAACAGCAAGCAATAAAGGGTTAAACATCCATCTCATGTCAAACCCCTTGTCTGATCAGTCTTCGGTGAAGAAACAGGTATGCTGTCAGCTCTCAATCCCATAACCTGAACAGACATAGTTTCTGTTGGTTGAGGTGACAGTGAACCAAATGAGGTCTTATTTTTGTTTAATCTTTGTGCCAATATACTTAGCCTGTGTCTTGACATGGAAAAAATAAAATATATCTCGTTCCCACAAATTTATATCTTTTTCCTACAAATTAATATCTTGTTCCCACAAAATAATATTCCGTTCCCATGAACTACTATTTCGATCCCTCAAAATAACTAATTTGTGTAAATGAAATAATTATTCACGTCATAAGTCATTCATAAACATGGATATACTCTCCGTCCTGCCGCAAAAGCCGCTTTCAGCTGTAACTTCTGTGTCTCTGTGACCCACATTCGTTCAAGAAAGGAAAACGAAAAACAAGAATGATCAATTTCTTATTGTCTCAATGAATATAAGAAAAATATCATAAGATTTTGGATGCCCAAGCTTCACCTACCAGACATAGCTCCTAGCTCTGCCGCTAGAGCGCTTTTGCTTGTCATGCTGGCATGCCGGCATTCAGCATTGCGGTATGGGATATTGTAGTTTAGAGTTGAATAAGAATAATAATATTCAGGTCTTATCTTTTATGAACATACTCTTTAGCAGTCACTTTATATCCGAAGGTTAGTAGGCTAAGCTACGTAGCCAATCATTTGCCCTGTTGTTACACTACAGTTAAATGTCTGAAGTGCTTCTCTACTCACTACAAAGTGTACTATATAGTGCATTATATAGTGTGTTTGCCAATTTTTAGTTTCGTTTGACGAAGTAGGGAGAGTATTTGGACAAAGTCTAAATGTTATTTTTTAAGTGTTACCAAAAATGTCGGGAATTGGCGTAGTCATGGTACTGTATGTTTTTAGCGGTATCAGTCTGTTTTTTTACGTGTTGCAAACAAGGTTGGGAGTTACAGGAATAGCTAATATGATAACACAGCTAACGTCTAGCACAGGGGGTCCCGGGGGCCACAGGCGGCCCGCGGAAATTTTTTTTGTGGCCCTTAATAAAAGAGAGCCAGAGCAGGTACCTTTGAGGAAAAATGCTGTGTTGGCGAGGAGAAAAAGCGCTTTCAAGCTAAGTGGACAAATGCTTACTTTGTCGTACCTCACGGGCTGGATAAAGTCCTGTGCCTTATTTGCAAGCAGGTAAACGCTTGGCCCGGCGTAGCACGGCCTTAAAGTGACGGAGAGTTTAAGAATGTATGCTGAGAGTAGCTGACATTGTTTGTCCAGAGCAAAAGAAAGTCTGTCAAATGATACAATCAGTAGACGAGTAAAAGCATCCTCCGACCGCAACTGGGAAAACATCTGGAGGGCCTGGTTAATTGTACAAATGACACTTGGTCATTAAAGTTATTAAAAACAACCTTTTCTGTTTATCAATTTTTTTCACTAAAACTGGCCCCCACTTTAATGTCGAGTTCCTAATTTGGCCCTCCGCTACAAAAACTTTGAGAACCCCTGCTCTAGCGTGTTACAAACACATTCTACAGGCACTTATCTCTGACTCTACTGTTGGCTCCTTGAATGAGCCTTAAAGTTTGGTGCGCCTTATATGTGTGACACAACTTTGAAAATACACCATTCGTTGACGATAGGCCTCATATTACAGTGTGCAGAGAATACAGAAACGAGATTCCAGCGACGAACGTAAAACGCTTCAACATTTTGCCAAAGCAGCTATAAGACATAAACTTTGTTTCTTAGAGTCATATCATTATCAGGTTACAGCCATCTAGATTCAAAAGAATGCAAAACTCAGCCCATTTAAAGTCTACACTACGTGGGTAGATTAAAGATAAAATTGCTCCACTGATACGGCGAGAGAAAGCTGGCATCTGTGCAAACACACACATGCTCACACAGAGAGAGCACACCAACACTAAATTCCACTCTTTGCTTGCCATCCTCCATATGTTGGCTTGACAGGCATCAGTGTCAGGAGTGTGTCAGTGTCAGCCTGAGGTGTCAGTGTCCACACAAACAGGCCTGAGAAGTGGTGGGAGGAGGGAAGTAACAACAACACACACAAGTCAGCCATTCTTTTTTTTTTTTTTTTTTGCCCACTTCTCAAGTCTCTTCCTTCACCATCTGTGTCAGGAAAGCTGCGGGTGCCACCGCCGGCTAATAAGGCAATCAGAGATGGAAAAGATGCTGACACGGCTGCTTTCGAGCGTCACTCAGAACAAAAGAGGACGAGGGGAAGGAGGGAGAGCAGGACAGGGAGGGGATTAAAACGGGAGGCTGGAGGGGAGGGAAGTGTCTGTTGTGGTTGTCAGTCAGAACGTAAGCCCGCTTTGTGCTGTCAGGAAGGCCAGGCAGAAAGAAAGCGGAGTGCTGGGAAAAAAAAAAAAACAGACAAACAACAAAAAGTTTGTGAAAAAGTTGGCGACAGAAATTTTCGCAACCGCCGCATATGCAAGCTTCTGAACTTGGCGTGGCTGATGAGTTGTGTTTGGATGAGTTTAAAGAGTCACGGTGTGTCAGATGCAAGCAGAGATGCAATGTGGCTGGTGGGGGGGGGTAAGGAGGAGGGCTAGTGAAGCCATCTGTGTCTGGAGAGGAGCCTGTCACTATTGTTGAGCCCAAAGTCCAGGATTTTCTGCTGCAGACAGGTGACACCACAGTGGGACATCTCACATGCGGTCCTTTGCTTTAAGCTACACTTCTCCCTGAAGCGAAGTAAGGCACGTTTTACACATTCCTCCAACATATCTATTACATGCAAATGTGGCACTAAACACCCAAATCATAGACCTAATAAACTATATTTGTTTGGAATTTAAAACAATATAATACATTTCAACCCTATAGGACGCACTTGATTGTAACATATGCCCCATGTAGGATTACCAGACTATACAGTTCATAAGTTGACACAAAAGAGTCAGAGATAAATCTGTCAGTCCGCCAGACTTTTAAGGTGGCCTTTAAGTTCAAATCACAACAACAAGTCAGTGACTTCTACTAGTACCTACAACTTCTGTTTTTTCATTGTGTGTAGGTTTTTTTATATTTCATTTGGCTTTTTTGGGGATTTTACCGAAACGTTTCATTTTTTGTGTTTTGGTTTCTGGAATTTTGTTTTGATTTCTAAAATGTATTTTTTTTTACTATTATTAGTTGTTTTGCTTTTTTAATTGTTGTTGCAATCTTTAATATGTTTTTGCATTGAATGATTTTTTTATGTGATTTGCACTTCAGGGCCACCGTAGACTTTAAGTGCTCTGTCTAATTTCCCACCCTAAGCCATACCTAATAAAAAACTAGATAGTGGATTTTGAAAGCAATTCAGGCACCATGCTCAATCCTTTTTTTTAAACGGCTAACATGATGTCATCAATTTCAGGAAGTTCAAATCTAACGGATATGAGCGTTTTGCAACAACCATTTATGAATCCACTGTGTTCTGAAGATAAAACCTTTGATGGTGAATTAAAAAAATACATTTAAATGTTCAAAAGCAATGCATTGTGGTCTATATTCACTAATCTAGTGAGCATCAATGCACACTGATTTCTGGCAGAGACTTCTGGGAAACTTCTAGGGTACTCAATTTTGGAATTATAGAGTCGAACGAAACTAAAAATTGGCAAACAAACTATATAGTACACTTTGTAGTGAGTAGAGAAGTACGTCAGACATAGCCACAGTCTTACACCACTAGAGATGAGCTAAATTGGCGTATAAACAAAGATTTTGAAAAATTAGACTGATATTTTGATAGAGCCCCATTTTTCGCTCAAAACTGCTAACTACAAAATGGCAAAAGTACTATATAGTGCACTATGTAGTGAATAGTGAAGGAATTCGGACACAACCTAGAACGTGTTTGTAACATGCTACACATTAGCCGCGTTAGCGTATTTACAATGCCTCTAAATCCTAACCTTGTTTGCAACATGTAAAACAAAAAACAAGTGTTATTGTTTCTATGGTAATTTCCAATCTTGTTAGTAATGTGTAAATAAAACACAGTCTGACATGACTACATATTAGCAGTGTTAGAGTATTCACAGTAGCCCCCCAACCTTTTTTGCAACACGTAAAAAAGACTACTCCAACTCCCAACCTTGTTAGTACCATGTTAGTTGCTACACATTAGCCATGTTAGTGTATTTAGAATAAAACCCTACCTTGTTTGCAACACGTAAAAAAACAAAACAGAAACCGCTAAAACAAACGTTCCTGAGACTGCGCTAACTCCCAACCTTACTAGTAAGTAACATGTTGGCCACTACATGTTAGCCATGTTAGTGTATTTATAGTAAGACCCAACCTTGTTTGCAACTCGACATTAGAACCAGAATTAATCGATACATACGGAACTCCGTATTATAAGGTGCATGTTTGTTTTTAGAAAAAGCTTTTTAAGTGCACCTGATCATGTGGAAAATATGGTATTTGACACTTAAATTAAAACAATTTGAACGTTTTCGAAGAACCCATGCTGGGTAGTTGAGACCCATTCTCTCTGCAGGGCAGGCTGGGATAACTTTGAGTATCACATATACACAAAATGCACACGCTTCCCTCTTTAAAGTCTCTTCATTTATTCATGTTGTCTTGGAGAAAAGGCCAATCCCAGCTCTCATTTGCAGTGCTAATGTCCAATTCCGCCAGCTTTCACCCCGCTGATTTACCCAGCGTGCCCAGTGCTGCAGCTGCAGCCGAGCGGCCAGCAAGGCTCCCTCACAGCGTTTAGGGGCCCTTCAAAGCAGGGCTTTGCCGTGGCAGTCTTATTTCTTTCTCTCGTTTCGCTTTGTCACCGGCTCCTCCATTCCCTGCCACTCACCTCTGATGGCTTTGGACAGGCCTGATCAGTGTGTGTCATTGACCTGTATGGAGTGCAGGAGTGTGTGCGCATTTCAGCAGAGGGAAGGCTGTAAATAAAATGACAATATTATTTCCTCTGTCCTATCATGTAGAAAAGCCAATTATGGTAATGCTCAGTATATCAGGCAATCTCTGTCTTTCGCTCCTCCTCCCCCCCCTATCCTGCTCATTCTTACTCCTCTTCTCTACGTGGGAGTTGATCCCGCGGTTTCATAAGACCTGACACTTCTGTTTGGACTGGCCTCACAGCGACGGATGTTGGTGTAAGACGCCACAAAAGGGTTGGTGGAGAATAGGTAACTTGACCCTCACTCTTCTGATAGATTTACATGCATAGAAATGCTAATAGAAGTTTTGGTTGAGTTTCAAATTAATCTTTTAGATTTTGCTTGCTTGATTTTATTTTGCTGTTTTCTGATGCCTTGAAGCTGATAGCTTGCCTCTTGTTTTAAACAAGAAAACTAGTCATTTTGCAGGTAGGACATTTGTCATGGTAAATGGTGTATACTTACATAGCGCTTTCTACCCTCTTTCGAAGGTCCAAAGTGCTTTACAGTCGCAGTCCCATTCAACCATTCACCATTTTTTTTGCAATAATTTATGGAGAATTCTCTGATTTGGAATAAGTTTGCTGAGTCCTTATGCTGCTATTTGGTTTGTTGTTGTACATTAAAGTCAAACATCCATTGTTATATATCATTAACAAATGAACATTTGAAAGTTTTGTGGGTTGTTCGCTTTCGGAAGTTTTAGTTCAAAAAAGGAGTGCGAATACATTTCACACCTTTGTTTGGTTTGCGGCTATCTCTCAGAACAGAGCAAATCCCTTAAAAACACCCTGCCCACTTTTTAAGGTAGGTAAAATATGTCCAAAAGAGAAAAAAAAAAACACTTTAAAGAGAAGAAGTAACCTTTTATTACTGCAGATCAGCAGCAATTTATCAGAATTTCATCTCTGAGTTGTGGACAGGACTTTTGGTGCGGAAACCCTCTGCTGATCTCCCATCATCCTTTTTTTTTTCAACACTCTCTCCCACTAGTTTGCAGCTCCTCACAACCTTAACATAACATTTGTGGTGCAACAAATGGGTCATGGTCTTCTGCAGGTGGATGCATCAGAATGGAGTGGAGCAGAGAGACTTTAGTCCGTCCATTTCCTTTGCTGCATCGCAACTGAGAGCTTTTTCGAATGGTTGGTTTTTATTTGCTCCAGATATGTCCCGATTTTAATTAAAAAAAATACTCAGCAACACATTTTTAATCTTAAATTATTGTATCTGCTCTCAATTATGAGAAAAATGCTACAAGAACATGTTAAAAAAACAACATTTTTATTGGAGTGGATCTTTAAGGTTCCTTATTAAATAAAATAAACAGTATAAAAAACTTGCATTTCCCTTCAAAATAAATATCGTTTCATAGTTATATTAACAAAGGTTGATCGTCTACAATATTTTCACTATACAAATTATATTTGCTTAGTCAAATAGGATTTGTATTTATTCCAAACAGCACTTTTGAAACACACAAACAGCAAATTAAACTGGAGGGTTTATGGGTTAATGTGTGGTTGAGAGTCTCCTTTATAGTATGCTTCACAATTCATTTATAAGCAGTTTTTGATTGAAAAATGACCAAACAATGCATTTTTGGTTTACCTATCTCTATACATGTCTGCAGTACTGGGAGAGAGGAAGGGAAAATAAAAGATGGCTGTTGCAAGGGACTGCATACCCGCTTTTCTCTTCAACTGCCATCCCCATGACAGTGACTGCGGTCTACAAATCACCTTTTCCCCAAACACTCACTGCATGCATGTTCAGAGATGAGACAACAGCCGCTGGGTGATCGGTGCAACAGATTCCAGCCTTTCTCTGCTTTAACAGGGTCTGCTCAGATATTTCAAGCCATCTGGTTTTCTCTCAAATAAAGTATGGAAAAAGCATTACTGCTGCTAATTAACAATTAACAATGACGGGATGGCGACTTGCTCAAATTGTGCCAAACATCGACTTATTCTATGGTGTCAAAGAAATGTGTTCAACACGTTTCCTGGCTTTGTTTGGAACATAATCTGATGTTTATGTGAAAGCCTTTAAAAGTTTTACATATATTCTTTAATCATCTTTCGTACACGTTTTACATTTATCATGGATGAGAAATAAAGTTTTATGAAGTTATTAATTAAAAAGCAATCTTATTTAATTAAGAAAGGTGGTTTGTAATAGAAAGAAATCATCCTACACATTTGACACGCTAACATAATTACAATTGTGTTTGTTCTGCAAAAATGCTGTCTTTTGAATTCACCTCCATTACCCATGACAGCAGGGCTATACCAGGACAAACAACAGCTGCTACCATCGCCTAGCAACAACCACTTGATGGATGACCCCAAAGATGGATAATTACCATAAATCACTTTGGTTCTGTGTTGAACAGAAACGGAAAATCATTACAGGCCCCTAAAGCTCCACTTGTTTAGGCGAGCTTAGATACTCTCAAAATGACCAAATATGGTTAGTTTTGGTCATCCCTTTGGGTAAAACCTGTAGGGATGGGAAATATGTGACATTGGGATGATGAAAAGAAAGGAAAGCTTGATTAAATGTAAAGGTGAGAGCTGTGAAATGAGCAGTTTATGCAATAAATATTGTTGTTTCCGTTACAAAATATTCTAACTAATCACCGTCTTTAAAAAATAAGGAGTTTTTGTTACTAGAAATAAAAAAACAAAAATGCTGATGTGATTCCAACTTTACCAAAGCTGGTTTCCTTGGACCAATCTCCAAGTCCACTGAAACTACAAAGTTTTGCCAGTCGTTTGCAGAAGCAGAAAGACGGTTGCTTCAACATCGGCCATGATTTCCTTCAATGGGGTTGAGAAAATTTTTGGCAGTAGCTCCTCCCACTTGTGTCAGGAGCTTCAAGTTTATGGACACATTTTTGGACATGTGTCCAAGCGTCAAATTTGCCGCACTTCAAAATTGATGTGGTGCAAATTTGACACACAATTTGCGTTGAGTGGGAACGCAGCATAAGAGAGGATGACATAAGAAAACGTGTATTACATGTGGTGTCAGTAAGAGGCAGAGGTGGATGTGATCTGTGGACATACAGAACATACAGAACACACGGACATACCATACAAAGACCAGCATCTGCAAAGGTTGAGTTTTAAAATTGGATGTACAAATAAAACGTATTTTCTGTTTAAGGATCTGAATTATGATTAGTCTAATTTGAGCTCTACCACTGAGGAGAACTGGACCATGTACCAAATGAGAACTGGACGGTGTGAGTGTGATGTCACCCATAGAAAACCAATTTACTTCCGGCTCCAACCAAATGAAGTCAATTTAGTCGCCATTCAACATTTCTATGGCAACCACTGTTACCAATCAGGAGTGAGTTTGTTGGAAGTCCACACCCCTACCACTTGAAAATAGGCTAGATGACATCTGTCCATTGTTTCAAACGTTTCGAACATTTGACCAGTCACATTTAGTGAAGCACCTGATTAGTCAGTTAATAACTTGGAAAAACTTTCACTACAGACGAAAATATAAAAACAAGAACATGTTATGTAAAAAATGATAGCAGAGCAAGACTTGTTATTCTGACGGTAGAAGTCTATGGCTTCTTGGAGCCAGCAGGGACTTCCTGTTAGAACCCAGAGAGGGGGTGTCACTCAATCCAGTTCTCTTATACAGTCAATGATTTGTATCAATTTTCAATAAGTTATATGGCCATTTCTTAAGATATGACTTAAAAGGGCTGTGGAAGGTAGAAGGACGACAACAGACTGTGAAACAACACAGATCAAATTCAGAGGCAAGGCCAGGATTGTAGCACTATATTTACATCCTTTAAATGTGCAGGAATCTAAAATCGATAAAGACAGAAAAGGGGTGATTAAAAATAAAAAATAGAATAGACATGGGACCACACATTCACCGAATAACCAGTTTGATCTAGTCTTGTTAAGCATGAGGCCATCAATCTACTTATTCTAAACTGTCAGCCATCTGCTCTTTTCAAGCAAGCACTTTAACATTACTGCCAAATTTATCTGCTCACCTTCTACAAAAACACATTTTTTAGAAGTTCTGGATTTAAAAACAAAAAAAAAGTTTTGGAATCCAGCAACTTTAAAAGAATGAATTTTTGACAAAGGAAGAGTAATTAAATATGAAGAAAGTTGGAAGCTGTGTTTGATGAAGGACGTTAAGCTCTAAAGTTTGATTCAAACCAATTAGTGACATCCACACACCAAAGTGTCCTTATCACATAAAAACATTGGTATGATTTGATGTTTGGTCTGTTTTGTTTGCCTGTTTTTTTTTCTTGTCGTTTGGAGTTAGTTGTGTTGTGAATTTGCTAATGCGGCTAATGCTCCAAACGTCTTGGAGTGTTGGAGAGTTTTTTGTTACTAACAAGGTTGTGAGTTACTGTAGTCAAAGTAACGTCTGCTTCAGAGGCAGTCACATTTGTAAATCCACAAACGTGCCTAACATAGCAAACATGCAGTGTGATACAAACGAGTACTAGAAACTGAACTCAGTTATCTGACTGACAGACTCTTTTGACCTGCTTTATGCACCTTAAATATGGCAAAGTATTAAAAAACACCATTTATTGACAGTGGGCCTTATTATCTGGTGGTCCCTATTTTGCAAAAAATGCTCTGATTTACTTTTCAAAATAGAAAAATGTTACTTTTTTCACTTAGCTCTCATCTTTTTCTTTATGTCTCCTTTACAAAAGACACCCCAAATCCTTTCAGATGCGGATGCAAAAATGCATGCCACTCTGTGAGAACCAGATCTCAGAGAACTGACTTATAGCCCTGCGGCACAAAGACAGACAAAGAAATAACGACTTTAAAAACCATAAAGTCACTTCAGGGAAATTAATTAGAAGTGCAAAGCCTCCAGGCAGGAGACTGCTCAGGACAACCAAACATCCCCAAACATTTTAGTGCTTTTAACTGCATGTGTCACCAGGGAAATTCCTGCAACCGTGCCCCATCAAAACCATTATCCTTTATGCATCGCCACATTTTCTTTTTCATTCTCCCTGCTCAAGTGACGATTTAGTGCTGAAGTTTGGCGCTTCATTAAACAAAGTAGCAGTGTTTCATTTCAGCTGGAGCTTTGGATTTAAGCATGATGAATAGCATCGCAGCAAAACAAAAAAATAAAAAATGAAACAACTAAAGAGTAAGCTTAAGCAGACAGCAGCTTAGTGTGAGGATTTTGTGGCCTTTTTTGAAACTCCCTTCCTGATGACCATGGCAATAAAGTGAGAAAAAGAATAATAGAAAGGAGGGGGAAAGTGGGTTAATGGGGAGAAAAAAGACACACAAAAAAAGAGGGTCCCTCGAGAAAGTCAGTAAATTATGAAGTGAGCTCTCAAAGTAGTATCAGTAACCATCTCACTCTAATTGAGTGTTTGCTATGGTCATGAATGGCTTCGCAAGAAGAGAAAGAGAGGCAGGAAGGGAGGAAGCAATCCTTCAACGCAGCACAATATCAGACTGCGGACAGACAACGAACGGCTGGAAGGTTCTGGAAAGAGAGGAAAAAGCCTGCCTCCCTCACATTTCAGCTCCTTCCAAAGTGCCCTCCATCTAGCACTAACACAGACACACAGAAATGGCACCATAACTCTATATCCGCAATCAATCTGCAGTATGAAGACACATCCGTCTTCAGTAATGTTAATGGGAGGGTTTTGAGGGAGGAGGGCGGTGGAGGACAGGGGTAAAACAGAGGGTACGACTGCAGAGCTTACCTCAAAGCAACGTGACGCTAATGTACAAGGCAAATTAAAAAAAAACAACCAAAAAAAAAAAACACACAAAGGGAAGAAGAGGTCTGAGTGTTTGTGTGTAGTTGTCTGCGTGGCTTGAGGTCAGGTGTGTGCGTCTTTGGGAAAATGACTGATGGCTGTCAGCTTGCATCTGGCAGAGAAAATAAATTAGGCTTATGAAGACAAATGAAGAGGCAATGGAAAGAGTAAAAGGGTGCAGGAGGACTGCAACAAAGAGGGGAAGAAGAGGGGTAATTTAGTGGAATGCATGCGGAAATAGGAGGGGGGGAAGAGGTTGTCCCTTGATAGTAGCCACTTTAAGTGCTTTAAAATTGCAATTTTTTTTTGGCAATTTCTCTTCTTAAACACCAGAAAACAGATTTTAAAGACCCACTCCGACCATCTTTTGATCTACTGTAAAAGCATTCCCAGTAGTCTTTTAATTATTAATACGTTTTTAGCCAAAACCCAAAAAAATGCCATTTTCTAGAAAATAGTTTCTGCAGAGTGGCACAAGTTCTTCAGAAATTTGTGGCTAAGTTGACTTTTGGTGCAAAGCCCATCCCCACTTCCCATCATCAATATGTTTACACGCTCTCCTGCTAGCTTACAGCCCCTCACCACCCCAACCTAATGCTACATACACACCAGGCTTGAGAAGAAGAATGCGCTGAATGTGGGTTCTTGAACCCACTTTTAGCATACAGTGCTCACATTTTACTGTCACTACCCGATACATGCATGTCCGCAACCTAGACTTGCAAGAGGCTTAGTGCAAAATGTTGAAGTGCTGCAAATTTGGCAATCCTGCTTCAGGTTTTTTCTCTTACATTTCTATTCCTATACACAAAAAACTTGGTGTCACATAAATCTGGTCGGGGAGAAACAGTAACTGTTCATTTCTCCTTCATGATCTGTTTACAAACGGTTGACACTTCTGTGAATTAAAAAGGACGCTACCCATGAGTCACTACGAAATCCAAGTCCCTGATTGGTTTAACTTGCAACACACTTTCAATTGCTGCATAGAGCCCGGAAACGTACTTAAAAACGTGCAAAGCGATGTGTGATCGCAACAAGTTCAAGTTTTGAACGCAACAGCCCAAGACATGCATTTACGTTTGCTTACATTGACTTTTCGTCACAAGAAGTTGCTTGAACCCACGTTCAATTGCTAGGCACATTGTACACAGGCCTTGAACTGTACCAGTGCAGGAACTTTGAACATGGAAGCTCAAAACTCAAATATAAGCGCGTATACATGGACTTTTTTTTTTTTGGGAAGGGGTTGCTTGAACATGCATTCTGTTGCCATGCATTTTGGGTGCAGAGCCTGAAAAAGTACCTAAAAACTTGAGTACCGACACGTGAATCTAGACTGTAGATCTAGTCGTCTACAAGGGGGGATGCTTCAGAATGGAGCAGAGCAGGGAGCTTGCTGCCTGTCCAGCGTATTTTCTGAGTCACAAATACAAATACAGAATTGCATTTTTAAGCTTAATTTTCTCCATCATGAGAAAAATACCACAAGAACATGTTATCACCAAAAACACAATTTTCCTTGCAGTGGGACTGTAAGGACCCCAAAACTGTGGGGATGTAACGTGTAATCACTGCCTTAGCCTGGGAGCTGCCTCTCCGTGTGTTTCCTCCGCTTGCATGTTGGTGTCAGCGTGCATCCATGTGTGTTCTATCTCCGCAGATTTGTCAGTGTCTACCCCATGACACTCGCTTCCTTGTAAGAGCAGGAGAGCTCCTGGAGGGCTTTGTCACGCGGCGGTCTGTTCTTTTCCCGAGGCCTGGCGCCCCTCGTTTGATAAATGACACATGTCATTCTGTCAGCCCCTGCCATCCGGGCTGGGAGGCCCCGAGCTGATGTATGGCCGCCCGAGCTAAAGGAAATCAGAGTGTTTTGGCAGCGCCCTGAGAACACAGCCCCTTTCGCTCGCTGCCTGCTTTTTGTGTCTGCAAGAGTGTGTGCGTTTGTGCCTGTCTGCGATACAGAGACCATGTTTAATTGTGTCTGTGTATGTGCCTATTAGTGTCGACTTCTCCCCAAGCAGTTGTGTGTACACGTGCGCTTGTCTGTGTGTGCATGCTCTCAACCTGTCAGGCAGACGGGTTGAGGGAGACAAATCATTGCCATGGCCGCCCCAGCTGTTCCCCAAATTTGGTGTTAGGACGAGAGTGAGGGGGGAAGAAAAAAATCTAGCCGTTTGAGTTTTAAACGGCTGAGGCTTCCCAGAATGGAGAATGAGTACGAGGACGAGTGTAGCTGAGAAAACACACACACGTGTTTATGAAACTCCAGCTGGTTCCAAAGACTTAACAGATAGATAGTCAGAGAGTTTGTCCTCACAAACGTAACACACACTACACCACATGAGCACAAACTTTGACAAGACAATTGCACCTTTACCGAACCAAACCGCTGACAAGACAGCAAAACAAAACTGCAGCTATGTTTACAGAAATGTCACGGATGAAAATGTCTGATGTGTTCACTACGATGCACAACTTCCTAAATGATAAAAGTCTTATTTTTAGCATGTTCTTGCAGCATTTTTCTCATAACGGATGACATATTTGAAGAACATTAAGCTAAAAATTGCTTTTCTGAGTATTTCTTTATTTAAATCGTAGTGAATCTGGAGCATTTGTGACGTAGAAAATACACTGGGCGGGGCACAATCTCTCTGCTCCGCTCCATTGTTTTCCGATGAGGTATTCGCTAGTGTGAATGGCACTTCAGGGCCACCGTAGGAACGTTTTTACAATAGATCAAAAGAGGATCGAAGTGAGACTTTCAATGCAAAACGTATTTTCATGGCTGCTGCAAATTCAGAAATATATATTTTTTTAAATGACCAAAACATCGGACCAGATTCCTCTACCAGTCGCGGTTATCCTAAGTGTAGCACACACACACACACACAGATTCACACAAAGACTTCCCCGGTGGAGGACGGGCCCACCTGGAGGTTGTGAACTCTGTACGACCCCGTTTGATTGGGTGCCGGCCGAACTCCCTCCCCCTCTCCCACAGAGATGAGAGGAGGAGAAAAAAACCAGTGTCATTAAGCCGTGAGTGATGAGTGGCAGCTATGGGTGACATCCTCCACTTCTCTCTCCTGCGCTCTCCAACTGCTTTCACTCTGTTTTCTCTTGTTCGCTGCCTCCATACTTTTCACTCCCGCCTCATTCACCTCTCCCTCCATCCCTCAACCCCTCAAGTCATTTCTCTTTCACTCCTTTTTTTTTTTTTTTTCCATGTCCCCTATCCACTTCTCCCTCCCTTACCCACTCCTCTTTTACTCCCTGGTTCTTTTTTGTCTGCTGTCAGTCTGTTTTTCATTTCTCTTCTTTTTTTTTACCGTCTCATCCTTCTCTTGCTTTTTCCCTCCCACACAATGGTGTTCTTCTTGCTGCTGTTTGGCTCTGTGGACTTAGTTTTGAAGACTCTCTTTGGAGATACCAACCCAAAACAACCAGAAACACATATTTTCTTTCCACTCTTTCCTGTCAGGAAAACACAGCGTCTGCAATAAAAAAAAAAAAAAAAACTGCAGCAAAACTATAAATCTGGGGGCAATGAAATTAGGGAAGTAGAGATTCATTTTAATTATTCAATTCATATCATCATTTGTGGTTGCTGACACGATTCGTAGTTGATTTTGGTTCCTCTGCAACGATCCAATTCACTGACCTAAAATCAATCCAGACAATGAATACCTGGGTTTCAAACTGTTTTCCTGATTCTTCATATTCTTGCAAGATAAGTGTAACTGAAATATGTGTACAATGTTGTTTTTCTACATCCAAAGAATCCAAAGGGAACATTCTTAGAACATTCTAGCACACTGTATGGTCACATGACTTTGCTAAATTCAAAGTGTTTCCTCACATTGAACTGGAATGATGGTTAAACCGTTTTAATGACATCACATGTGTGTGCTGTTCACTGTGATGCACTTCATTGTTTGTTAAATGATATTTTCCGGTATTGATATAATTGATTTATTTCATCTTGTAATGATTCTATACTGGTATAAGGAAGATAAACTGATTCATCGATTAATAGTCACACCCCTCCTTTGAATGGTTTACTTTGTAGTATAAAAACAACTCAGAAAAACTTTTTTATTGCACTGTGATCTGTAGGTTTGCACGATTTAAAAGAGAAAAAAAAACTCTACAATTTCTGATTTCTACATTTCCACCTGCCATTTAAAATCCAACGTATAACATAACAAAAAGCAAACCGGCACTGACAGCTTCACTTTTTGTTTTTTTTGAGCATTAAACTCCAGAAAAAAAGTTCAAAAGCTGCCCCCTCCCAGCTAAAGGCTTTGCCCCCCCTTAATTTTTCAGTCAATATAAGCATTTTTATCGGCAATAATTAATAAATTATCAGTAGTAGCTTCTTTAAGTTATGCAAAAATATCAAAATACGGCCTCAGCTAAAGGAACTACTGTTAAAATATTCAAAACAAACAATATTAAAATAGTTCGAAATGTGTTTGTTGATCCTGCCATTTGTGGTGGTCCTCCACTCTACTGTTCTCATTTGCTTCCAAAGTCTTCCGTGAAACATTTGTCTTTACTAAAATTTCCAGTGGTTTGCCCACATTTCCAGCATTTCCTTTGAGCTGCCTGCTTAACTCAATCTACCGAGAGGAGCAGAAAATCTTAAGGAGGTGATGGGGTAATTGACTGAACTTGACAAACGTGATGTTAATCAGCGCAAGCCACTCAACTCCCTGATCCTATTTAGTTTGACAAAGTTTAATTAAACATTCCGGGAAAAAGCACTGTGCTTAAAACAAGCCTTCATTCAGTTGTCAAACATTCGATTTAATTGGCTTTATTTTTTAAGCAGCATTAGTTGACATTTTACAGAAACCTTTTCTGGTTTTAGAATGAACACTTGCAGACAGAAACTAATCTCCAAGAAGTTACAGCTCTTTTTTCTCACACTGATAAGATGATGTATTTTCAAATAAAAGACAGCACAGACAAATCTACTACGGCTAAGCTGACAAAAAACCTGCCGTCCTCAAGGCAAATTCTTTTTTTCCCCCTATTGTTCCTCCTCCATCTGTGAGTTTTTTTTTTTTTATAGTGAAAAAGCTGCTGTTCCGGCTTTTATTACTGATATTAATGTGGAAAAAAAGTGAATGGAAAAAAAGGAGAAAGTAAAGACAAACTTCCAAAAATACCTATTACTTGTAGCTTGTTTCTTTAAATCTCATTTTTCTGAACTCAATCAGAAGAAAAAAACTGGAAAGAGAAAAAGCTGTGAAACTATGTAAATAAATTGTTCTCAAAAATTGATAATTTGACCTTGACTCTGAAAACACCAGCAACACTAGAGCATAATAATAAGTCATCTTAGCTGATGTTTTGTTTTTCTTCTGAAATTAAGAGTAAGTTATTGTTTTAGCTGTTCATTGTTTTTTTTTGTTAATGGTGCGGTGGAAAAAGGGATTATGATAAAAAAAAAGAGCACATTCACCTCAAAGCAACCTTCATCATCTGCATGAAAAGTGGAAGTTGGACTAAAGCCATTGTTGCCTGGATAAATTCCAAATATGTTGTAATTATGCAGCAAAGTGACAGATTTACTACACAGACATTTGCAAATGTGAAGCAACAATTTTACTGGCGGGATGAAGCAAAAACAGAACAAAAGGGATGAGAGCAACAAAGTCCAAAAAAATCCTTATCAATAGAGATTTACGGAAATCGATAGCACCTATAAAAAAACAAAACAAAACAAAAAAAAGTCGGATCTTAGAACTCAAAAATGTTTGAGGCATAACAAAGAAAGTTTCCTTTTTCTAAAAAAGTGTAATACAAAATGGCTTCTCAGGAAATACATCATGAAGCTTGTTATCATAAGTAAACTCAGTGTGTCTAATAATCACCAGTTCAATAGAAATTGCCTAAATAAAAACAAAAAGTTATTTCTTTTATAATTGAATTGCCAGAGATTTTAGATGATCTAAGGTTTCTTTCATGCAGTAAAATTGAGATATAAAGATACACTTTCCTCACAATTTGGTTCAATTCTTGGGTCACGGCTAAATTTCAGTGTGTTATAAGATTTGTGTATTACAAAACAACAACAACAAAAAAAGAAAAAGGCACATTTTCTATATATTTATACTGTAAAAAAAAATTGCTTCTAGTTCTTTCAACTTATTTTTGTGCGTCAGGTCCACTAAAAAGTGGATACAACTAGAAATGTTAGGTTTTGCTCCTTCTAACAAAAAAATTATTACAATCTACTTCAAAGTTTAATTTTTGCCAACTTGTACAATAGTGTGATGGGTTTTGCACATGCTCAGTACACTGCCCCTGCACAGCATCCTTGGTCAACCTGTGCCTGCACAACCGCATGAGATGAGATCATGAACGTCCATTTTCCTCTCAAGTTGGACCTGTGTGTGGCGGACTGAGGAGGACATTTTTCTTCACGAAATTTACATTTACAAGAAGCAGCCAGGTTACAAATGACCTTAAGTTGAGCTAACGTTTTTAAATTTGCCAATAAATAAAGTAACAATGAAGATAAACCTTTTAGTTGTGGTTTTATACACAACTAAAAGGTTTAAAACACAACTACAGGGTTAATAGATTACCTGGTGTTATGTATTAACCCCGAGTTTGACACTTATGCAACAGTATGCAGTGGGGATGTGGCGATACACTTTCCCCACAATTCAGTTAAATGGTGTAGCATAAGGTTCAGTTTTAAACAAAGAATGGTGGCATTCCAGTGAGCAAATTTATGCCAACAGCTTAAAATTGTTTCACATTTTAAACAAGTCCAATATGAAAAAACTGTAAAACAAGGAGCGCATCTTGTTTATTTTCTTTACCGGAACTCTTTTTTTTTTTTTTTTTTTTTAATCAAAAAGTTCTAAATAGTCAAACGTTAATGGATGAGCCTGATCCTTTTTACTAATGTTTTCAAAACAAGACAGGAAAGTTCTAATGAAAATTTGGAAAAGGTCAAACATAGACGCCTGGGTTTGCTTTCAAATACATGACTTTGGCCCCGCCATGGCAAGCTTTTTCAAACAATTTGAATAAGGAAATACAGTTTTGATCTTAAATTCTTTTATACATGTCCTCCATCGTGTGAACGATGCTACAAGAACAAAAATACCAATAAACCAATTTTCATTGTAGTGGGTCTGTAAAGTTGCTCTGACAGCTGGAAAAACCCATTTTCAAATTTAGGAAAAAAGGTTGAGGTCATGGCTGTGGCGTAGGACAAACTTCACAGTGCTGGTGTGTAATGCGTTTGGGGAACTGATGAATTTATTGTGGTTTCACGTTAAAGGATTTTAAAGGCTGCATTAGACATGCTGCTTTGAATTGAGCAAAGTTCCTTTGCAGTTGTGTGGGTCTGGAATTTGAGTTTTGTGCTTTGCTTATTACAACTTGGTGTCCCCAACAATGCATCGGTCCAAGGTGTTTCACAGTGTGGTATATATATATATATATATATATATATATATATATATATATATATATATATATATATATATATATATATATATATATATATATATATATATTACTCTCACTAAAAATTTTTGACTAACCATCTGATGTTTTTTCCAGCATTTATTTAGACACCAGCCTCCTGTAATCAGCTGCAAGTCAAATCTACCTGTTGGTCAAAGTCTTCTCACTTGAGCTTTAAACAACTCTATTTACTTTAAAACTTTAAGAAACCTGGAACTATAACCTCGGAAGTAAATCTTAAAACAAAGTTTACGTAGTTGCATTACAGTCTTTGCCACAGCTCTCAGTGTTGAATGTTGTTCAGAACAGCAGCAGTCTAATAGAGCGATAATACAGGCTGATGAAGCTAAAAGATACAACAGGTCAACATAACATGTTTAGAAACAGACACTCAGGTGGACGTCCAGCCAGAGAGTCGGACAGACAGTTGATCTGACAAACAGTGGACTGAGTCGTGAGTGGCTCGTCAAGAGAAGACAATGTACATAAGGCCTCCTGCTGCCTGAGCAGAGACAGACGGCTAAGATGGATGGAGCTGAGCTTATTAACCCCAACCCCCTGTGACTGCCACTGTCTGAGACGGCACAGAGGCTCTGGAAAGATTTGGGAGGAATTTTCTGGGGTTAACATGTTGTGTTTTTGAGCTGAGCAGGATCCAGATATAGTCTTTCAAGTGCTCAAGTAGTGCACTGAGTCTGACGGATGACGCCTACGTCGGTGGACTGGCACTGGTCCGTGTGTCAATTGGTATCAGGCTGTACATAAGGAACACAAAACGTACATTTCTTTTGTTGGATTCTATATCTGATTCTGACAGATGTTTTATTTTTGAAAAGTACCACCACATCCTTCTATGACTCTTGATGCATGTCGAGACATTCGGCTCCATCAAGTGTCTTACGCACCTCCTCTACCTCCTTAAGGGGGCTGGTCCGGCCGGTAACATGTCCAAAACTGTCCACAACAATGTCCACAACTGTCCATTAGCACTAAACGGAAACATCAAGGCCAGTAAAATGAACAAAATGGCAAACGTTGCTCAGGGTGAAAAAGCCAGTGAGGAGGCAGAAGAAGAGTCTACGACTGCTACATTTACCAGACGATATCTCTCGGAATAAGGATTATTAGCAACAGTTGTTCCCATCCACCAAGCCAATATATTTAATTGTATTCTTCTGCCACATCTTAATGACCAGTATGTAAAAGTATTGTCTACATAAAACTGGTCTGTGGTGCGAAAAAAGTTAGGAACCGCTGAATATTGTGATTACCTTCTGTATCTCCAGCCAACTTTTGTCAATGAGTGTCTTTTAAACTCGAGTAAGAATAAAAACTTGAGCAGATGCTCAATTATTATTTTCTCAAGCAACATGTTGTGAAGTCAAACTATGAATTCAGTCAGAAAAGGAAATAAACGATCGTGATGGTACAGTGGTAGAGTGGTCCCTCCTTTATTGCAGGACTTCTGTTCTACAAATGACTTACGATTAGTGAAATGAGCAACCAAGGATTATAGATATTTTGAGGCTGTAAAACCTCCCTCTACACCCTTTATACACTTTTCTCAGACAGACATGAATATCTGTCCTCCTCTGCATGATACAGGAGATTGAGTGACAATGTTCTACAACCAATCAGTATTCAAAACAGTGCGCTGAGAAATCAAAAATTGCACTGAACAAAACAAGAGCACAAAAGATGAATGAGGAAAAACTATTTAAAAACTAGGACGCAAATGTTCACAGCAGTTTGACCTTTCAGATTTTCACAATATGGAACGGTGAAAATGAAATATTTTTCAGAAAAAATTAGTGTTTAAAAATGAGAACACTGCTAGTAGACTTGAAAGACGAGGGATTTACACCCTTTTTCTGATGCTAAGTTTGGGTTTTTTAGTGTCCGTTGAGTGAGGGGAAACAGTAGACACAAGTAAGAATGATGAAAGAAGATGGAAGAAAACATGAACAGAGTGGAGTGAGTCCTTAAAACAAAGATTGATAACGGGTTGGACGATGAGAGATGGCCTACAGTCGGGAGAAAGGCTTGCAATCCCTTCTTCCTCCCGAAAGGAACAGAAAGAAACAGAGACGGACAGATCCTGCTATGATACAGATGAAGAAGTATGAGCAAAAAGATGGCGCTTCGCTCTCAAGGACAAAGTGTCAACTGTAAACTTTGTTATTCTCAGATGGCTTATCTGTACTTAAATAGTAAACAAGAATGTGCTGCTTTTAAACCTGCGTTATCAGTTAAACAATCCTTGAGGAGGAAAAATATCCGATCTCAGACTTTCACACACTTTGAGTAATTTTCTTTTTAAGGTGGTGTTTTTAGCATTTTTCTTTACCTTAAAACTACATTGTAGTAATCTGTTGTACTTCACTGGCTTTTATTAGTTTAAGGACATGCTGCTTCTTCGATAGTTATCTTCCGGGTAGTAAAGGGAACCCGACACCTTCAAAATTGTCACAAGCTCTCCTAATATTTACAGAGGTATTCTATGTTAAAGTACATGCTTTTTTTTTTAACTCTCTGGCTACTTTTTAGTGATCAATTGATTAAAATTCTAGTGTTAAAATTCTATGTTCTAGTTTGCCGTTTTATGGAAGAAATTCCTGTCTCAGAAACAGAGAGTTTCCATCCTGTTATGTCAGTCACAAAGCTAGTTTATGGTGTCTCTGTAAATGTTTTTACCTTTTCTCAGAATAAAATTAAACCATTTTAAAGTAATCTCAGTTTTAATACCATAAATCCTTGTAAAAAAAAAAAAAGATGTGTTGTTATTAATTTAAATATCTCTTGATTGCTGCAAAAGCGTCTAAGGACTTGTACTTTCCACACTATAAGCCACACTTAACAGTCTTAATTATTTTTTAAAAACGGCGGTGTGTTTAATAACCCAGAGCACTTGTATATGGATTAATTCTGGTTGTGCTTACTGATGTCAAAGTTATTTTGAGAAGTACACAACATACTTGGTTGGGTGTTATTGTGAATTTGCTGACATGTAGCACGGTGTGATTTTTATCGTGTCACTAACAAGGCTGGGAGTTGGTGTAGTCACAGTCGGGTTTGTTTTAGTGGTATCACTCTGTGTTTTTTCTCTGTTGCAAACAATGTCAGGGGTTCCAGGTATTGTGAAGACACAAACGCTGATAACACTTCTAACATAGCTGACATGTAGCAGTGTCCGACTGGGTTTTTTTTTTTAATGTACGTGTTATTAACAAATTTGCGAGTTGGCGTAGACACAGAAATGTTTGCTTCCGCTGTATCAGTGTTCTTTTACATGTTGCAGACAAGGTTGGGAGTTACAGGTAATGTGAACATGATAAAGTCGCTAATGTGTAGCGTGTTACACATAAGTTCTAGAGTTACTGTGAGCGCAATTAATACAATCTGACTGAGGTACAGACCTATCTGTGCACCTTATACTGTAGTTTGGTCACCTTATGCATGACATCATCTCTAAAATAGACCATTCATTGGTATATGTTATTATCTGCTGTGTTCTATAGTACAGAAAATATGGTATCTGAGAATGTATGACATTTGTCCAAAACTCTAAATCTAGTGTAGAGCCGCTTAAAAGTTATTTTAACTTCCCTGCCAGTTACTGCCCAGTGATACACATCAAAACACAAGTGTTTTTGGACCATTGACAGAATATTACAGAAATTGCTATAGTTTGAGATACTAAACAAAATTTCAACGTTTTCCCCATCAATATTCCTAATATTTTTTTATTTCCTCCTCGGTCGATGCACATCTTCACACTGTTCAGTGTTGAGTACGTTTCTTTATTGGCACCACGATCCTATACTTCTATATCATGCAATCTTCTGATCAGAGGACTTCCTTCCTACCGCGGATGGCGTCCTTTTTAATTTACAGAAGTGTCAACTGTGTGAAAATTGATAGATTTGCGCCACCTCGACATTTCAGACCAAGTCTTTTCCAACTGTAGGTGTCCGGCATGCGCTAGTAAACTGTAGAAAGAGTTGAATATGCCCTGCTTTGCTTGTGCGGTGTGAACACCATGAACTAAACAAGTGTTTAAGAAGCTACATTTAGTGTGTCGCATGCCCGGTGTGAGTGTAGCATACAGGAAAGTATTGCTTTCATCATCTTGAAAAATAACTTTCTTTAAACAAGAAAGACAGATATTTAAAGTACTAATTTTCTTTGCTGTGTCACTACACTTACACCTGGATCAACCTGAAAGGTTAAACGTAATCATTCTAGCAACAGCAATGCAAGTGCTTCCAGTGTTCCAGTACAACCCTGGCACATATAATCAGCCGCTAATAACGTCACGTTTGGAGTCACTGCCCCAGCATAAATCAATGGGCAAAATAATTGCTAATACACCGGTTATTGATTAGAGCCGACGCCATGCTCTCATTTTCTGAGGCAACCGTAGCAAAGTGCTAACGTGGTGACAAGGGTAAAGTGCAATTTCTCAAAAAGGCGCACAGACCGACAGCTGGGTGAGAGGAAAAAACGACTACAGGGCCTCTGCAGTAATTCTTAATTGACACCTGTCAGGGTGACGGCTGCAGTCACAGCTGCTGCAGGGAAACGTCTCCCCAAGTCCTGTTCATCTGTCACTTTTAATATCTTTTCTTCACAGCCCTTCTTTCTCTGCTGCGGTCTCCGCCCGTACCCACCCTGCTGCACACCAGATGTTCAAGTCTGGCTTACAGAAGCAGCACAACTTCAAGGCCAAACAGTGCAGGGCATCCGGTGGCAACTCAGTCACAATAACTCTGTTTGCCGTGATTAGAATCCCACTCGGAGGCCATTTTTCCACTGAGCACCCAACGTGTTACCATTCTCAGTCTCAGCCTTAAAACAAAAAGAATAGACCCTACAATTTCCAGAAAATCTGAGACCATCCATTAAAGTAACATTTAGATAACAACAGACATCCTTTAGACAAATGCGAGTCCAGCAGAAAACCATGCATCTCCACTGACAGGGTCCACCTGGTTTGGAGGTGTCAATCACCACACAATGTACACACATACAGAGATGCAACATAGATTTATAGTAGAGACATGCAGACATCCAGGACTGCTGCAATGTACAAAAAAAAGAACACAACGAAACAGACTAGCACTGTGCTGTGGTGGAGGCAGGTGCTCTCCTGAGGACATGCAGGCCCCTGAGTGTGGAACTCCCATCCTAAATCACGGCTGACCATGTTTCTTTGTGCTGTCTGCCTCCTTTTTCTTCGCCTACACTCACATCTCCGTTATTTTTCAAATCCTAAAACAACTTTTATTTCAAGACGCTGAATCAGCTGGCCCACTTCAAAGGTCTTAAAAAACTTGAAGCATTTTTTTTTGCTGATTCGCTAGAAGCTGTGGAAATGGTTTTCAGCACACGTTTTTATGGTTTCGGTTGAACAAAACAACATTTTTAAGATATCCACTTGGTTCCCTCTTTGCAGATGACACTCATGCGCTCCTTGATCTACTGGAAAGTGCTACATAGCGACGGAAAGCCTTTTTTCTCCACTTCACAATCTGGTGAAGCTTTGTCGCAGTTTCAATAAGGTAGATCTACCTCACTTCTGGGTAAGCTGGGTTCTTGCGTCACTCACTCTACATGCCACTCATCGATGATGCCTTTCTTCTCTACACCAACAGCTAAATTCCCCGCCTTTTTTTTTTTCAGCCAATCATAATCCTATTTCTGCTTCTAAATTCACAGACGTTTGTCTCTCTAAATTCTAGAGACGGTTTTACCGTCCCTCCTCCGCCCTGTTCTCCACCTGGACCAATACTATGTCATGGACTGGTCTACCCCACAATTAGTGTCTAGGCTTCTCGGTTCATCCATTTATAGTCTGAGCTTAACCAACCAGAATAAAGACATCATTTTCCCAGAGCCTAACCGCCAAAAGACTATGAACTGGTTCATGCACAGTTTTGAAGAGTTATGCCAAGTTTTGAGATTTGTTTGTGGTTAATAAAGACAAGACAAGGTATGTGGCACATTAGGGTTCCTTTTGGATTTTAAAAACGTAAATATCAATGTAATTACAGTTTAATTTGAAATGAGTTGCCACCTGTTCCAAATCCTAATGAAATGTAGCTGAAGTTATAGTTACATTACAAACTAAATATGCAGGGAAAATGTTTTTTTTTTTTTTTTACTGAATTTAGAATGAAATAATGTCTTAAACCTTCTTGTATTTAGGAGGCAGTAATACCGGCCTTGTCTTTGAAGTCCCAGGAAAGCAGGATCAAGTTTGCACCACCATCACGCCTTCTAATTGCTTAAAATTAGAATAGATCAACAGCGTGACATCCACAAGATAGTACTACGGGTAACAGTCCAATCGCTGATGATGTCATCATCTTGTGTTACATTTTGCAGCATTTGGAGCGATGCCCTTAGCGACTAATGCAACCTGAGCGATTACAAATTGCTGTGAAGTATAAACCGGGCACTGCGGTGGTCACAAGAAAGCACAGAGTTAAAGTTGGATTGCTCACACTACTCTGTGAGAAATCTTCTCCTTTTAGTCATAACTCTAGTAGCAGGAAAACCCTTCACCAAAGGAATGTAATTATTTTGGCCTTTTTTTTGTTGATTATTGAAAATCTGTTTTAAAAAATAGTTTGAGTTTTGAGATGCAGCAAAAGTCGTCTATTTCCACTTTGTCCTTTGCTGGGTGGTGGGGGTTGCTACAGCCTATTCTGTCCAAGGCAAAGGCCGTACAGGTCGCCAGTGACATCACAGTATGTGCAGGAAATGTATGGAAAGACGAGTTTCTAGGGAGATTAAAAAGTGACTAAATGACTTTTTTTTCCTTGTCTTCTTGTGTTGTGCTTGAATGAAATTGCAGCTTTTCCGGCTTCCTCTGTACCTCATTAAGTTGGGGAATAGTTTTACCTTGTGCCTCCAGCGCCGAATGCCTTTACATCTTCAGTCAGCCGGCGCGTCTAATTCCAACATATTTTCAATCCCACCCTCTTTTTTTTCCACAAGAGCAGTCATCGATCTTCATTTGTCACTTAACCTCCTCGACAATGAGGACAGAGGAGAGGAGTTGTGTGCGTGTGCATATGTATGTTGGTGCAGATTAGTGTGTGTCTTTGATTTCCTGGAGGCCTCCTGGCTCCGACGTCACATGAAAATGAAACTGCAGGCGCAGCGGAGTGTGGGGAGCAGCAAATATACCCACTGACTCCTTCAGTCAATGTCACCTGTTAATGACACTTTGCATGCGCCGCGTTATCACACCATCGGGGTATTTTTGCATGGCTACACGCGGGCGCAGAATCCTCATCACGCTCAGTCATTCCCACACGGAGAGACGCACAAACACGGATGTTGTCGTCTGCTGCTTTTCCACTTTAAATCATATTTTTTTCTTCCCCTCACAGCTTCACATCCTGACAAATGTCATTAAATTCTTTATCAGGAGCGTTCTGATAAAACTAACATGGACCTCTAATAGTCATCTACCCTGCTTGCTTCTAACTTGACAGGTGCCGTGAGCTAAATTCCAGTAGAGGAACACAATGGCAAATAACTACAACACAGTCTTTTAACGCTGTTTGCCTCAGAACTCTGTTCCTGTTCTGTCAAACAAAGCAAAAAGCTGCAAGCCAAAAGATCAGAGGGAGAGCAACATGAATGTCTTTCGATTCTACAGAAGCCCTTACCCGGAGTGAACGATTAGGACCTTCATCCACTGCAATCTGCTATTTAAAGAGCCGCTCTGATTAAAAAAATAATGTTTTTGGTGTTTTTTTCATATTCTTGTGGCATTTTTCAGCTGAGGGAGGACATATTTAAGAAAATGAAGCTCAGAATTGCATTTCTGAGTACTTCATATCAGGAACAGATGAAAAATGCTGTTGGTAAAAGATCTCATTTGGTAAGGCTACGACCCGCGGGCCTCAAGCTTCCTGCTCTGCTCCATCCTTGTAGACAAATAGATCCATGTACGTCCTTGTTTTCCTCATCTGAGCTGGGATCTGGATCTAAACTGTACTTTTGGATAGCTTCCATACTGCTCGCCATTTTTGTTGCATCTGTAATGTTAGATTGGAGGGCGTTTATACTGTTCAGTTGGGTGTGGGATGTGAGGGGCTGTTAGCTAGTGGCAGAGCATGTAAACAGATGGACGACGGGAAGTGGGAGTGGGCTTACTACGCACCAACAGTCCCACCCACAAATCTTTCTAATAAACAGTTTTTTTTTTTCCATTTCGGCTAAAAACAGCATAATCATAATTTAGAGACCACTAGGAATACTTTTAAAATATATCAATAGATTATCAGCTTTTGAACAAAAACACATTTTTATAATGGAAGTTAACTGAAGTAGCTGCTGGCACAGTTATGCTGGAAAAGCGGAGGTAAACACATGAGAGGTGTCTGACGCGGAGCAGAGTTCATCAAGACTTGACATCTTGCTGAATTTGTCAGCAGTAATCTGTGGAGCCGTCCCTGTTCTGTCAGCTACTCAGATAATTAGGGACCACAATTAACAGCATCGAGGAAAAAAGATGACGCTGGAAATAGGAGACTCATTTGGAGTTGTGGTCGTTTGGAGGGATAAGCCAGCAGGAACCTCACAGTCCAAAGTGAAGATGTTTTATTTGCTTGTCGTGATGTCAAACAGGGCAATTGCAGCACGCTGTCTGAATTGGACGTTTAACCTCGCTGCACGCAAAAACCGGATGCCTGTTGAGCAAGTGAGCAGCGTCTGCAACACGCGACATCTCAACTGCACAGGCCTTTATGGACATGTTGGACGCTGGGACAGCAGGTCAAGCTGAGCTTCAGCAACTCCGCCATCGGAGTCAGACATCCTCAGTAAGCAGCGATTGGCCTGAAATCTGTAATCAAACGTTTCAAACGGTCGACTTGGGGGCCAGCAGGCACCACATACTTTTATTGAGGCATCTGATTGGTGAGTTTGTGACTTGAACAACAGGACCCGATCAGGAATGGTTATTCTGACAAATAAAAGGACTGAGTAACAGCTGTTGATCTCTCTATGGAAGTCTGTGGGATTTTGGCTTTTTGGAGCCAACCGGTACTTCCTGCTTAAAAAGCGAGGGAGGAGTCATAAAATATGACTCATAAAAAAGTTGAAAAATATAAACAACATGTTATTTTTTTTACATATCACCGTCACAGAGACTATTTTGCTTAGTTCAAAACTCATTTTGGATACCCCCCCCCCCCCCCCCCCCCGAGTCTACTGTCCTGTCCTGTCCTTGTGTGAAAGCAACCTTATCGATAGCTTTTCCCTGCTAAAGCACACAACGTTTGGCTCCATCCCGCCTCCTGCACCCACACTCTGCTCCTGCACCCTCAGAGCGCCGGAATGTTGCCATAAAGCTGATGGTTTCACTCCTGAGCAACAGACTCAAATCAGAGTTACACCCTAATCACACCCACACGCTGAATGATTAGCTGACAGACTCATTACTTCAAGTGACAGATTTAAGATATTGCAGGTGATAAAGGAAAGGCAAAGCAGACGTGCAACAAACAGTACCATTAAATAAGCAGCAATTGTAGTCGGAAACTTCAAAGTCAGCAGAGTATACTTCTTAATGTCCCCCTTTTACTAATGATACTACTCTAATTACTGATTATTTGGGCTGCAATACAACATGTGTGTTAGCAACAACTATTAGGTTTTACATTGTGCATCAAAACATGTAAAGTAGAAATTTGTAATTATTACCCATTTTATCATCAAAGTATGTCAACAATTCATAGGAAAGAAACCTCTTCAAACGCTGATCCAACTTAGTAGATCTAAAGGTCGTGTCACACAGCCGCTACGTGCATTTTGTGCATATTGCATGGATAAAAATTGGTCATACCTGAAAAAAGGGAGAAAAGTTGTGATCTCAACGTGAAATTTTCACAGAGGTATCATGAATGAACCACACAAAGAACATGTAGAATGTAGATCATGAAGTGTTCCTGATTATTGCGCTGTTTACATGGAATTCATTAGTGATTTGTGCGTCAATTATATAATTTGAACGTTGATATGTGCGCCGTATGTGCAATATAAAAAGTTATACGTCGGTGGTACACGTGTGAAAAGTCTTTGAAAGCCACAAATTTGCGTATGCATCTCACAAAAGTCCCACACAATTATATGAGGTTTATGTAATAATTGTGCATAAACTGCGTCAAATTTGCGTAATTCCTAAAAGACCAAAGATGGTGAACCGCTTAAAACTGAACTCACGTAAAGACCCATTGTTCGAAACCCTCAACCGTCATCAGCGCACATCAACGAATGAAGAACGCAAGAAACACGTGAATTACGTATCCCATGCGTTTATTACGTAAGACCGAAATATCATACGTGCAACACATACGTAGTAGCTGTGTGACACGGCCTTGACTTTCATTTGTTTGAAGCTACGTTCACACCGCCCTCTGCAACGTGCGTTCAAATCGCCACTTCTAATAATAAGTTCATGTAAACAGGCGTTTTGGGATTTAAATTCTGGCTATCATGCATAGCA
Source organism: Oryzias curvinotus (assembly GCA_023969325.1). Classification (NCBI taxonomy): domain Eukaryota; kingdom Metazoa; phylum Chordata; class Actinopteri; order Beloniformes; family Adrianichthyidae; genus Oryzias; species Oryzias curvinotus. Next base: position 23,784,455 of record CM043716.1, read on the forward strand.
ACATCAGTTTCTACGATCTTTTTGGGTTCTACATACATAATTTGCATCCATCGAATGTTGCAAGCTAAACCAGGTCAACCTTTGACCAATCGGGGACTTGGATTTGGTAGTGACGCATTGATGATGTCCTTTTTAATTCAGGAAACCTGTTTGAGACTTGATCACGGAGGAGAAATGAATCATTTCCATCCGGAATTCTATGACACCAAGTCTTTCATTTATTGGAATAGAGCGGTGAAAGAAAAAGCCTGAAGCCAGATTTGCACCACTCGGAAATGTTGGTGGCGGACACACGCTCGTAAACAAACATGCCCGATGTGAACGTAGCATCACCTACAGATCATTAGACCAGGTTCAGTTCTTCTCACTATCTCCTCTTTTGTTATTAGGGTTTTGCTTATCTACAGTTAATTACTCTGGAAATTCATCAGCAGAAAAGCACTTCACAGAAAGGACAGAAAAGGAGGAAAAAAAAGCCTGAAAATGACGACAAATGACTGCAGCAAGAGTCTCTGCTGCTCAAATTGCACCGCATTGAACCTAACTGCCAAAACTAACAGATGCAGTAATGTGGTTCCAAATGAAAGAATACTGATGTATTGTCACTGGTCATAAAGCAGATAGGCTACAGCACTATTACAGGGCCTAAAATCATCACTGTGACTGATGAAACGGAGCCCATTTGAACGGGCACACAAAGAGCTATTGAAAGCCTTCTAGTACTCGGAGGAGCATATGCAACGTTTTGTTTTAATGCAACTCCAAAGTGACATATGAGGGCTGTGGAAATAAGTGCTAACACATTGTAAAATAGCCAATGTTTTAAGGCGTGGAAGCAGATTTACAGTCATCAGTGGAGGTGTTAAAGTTTCTGGGGTTTGCCACGTGTCCAAATGTGGAAACAAAAAAAACAAAAAAACCTGCCAAAGTGAACAGGAATTTTATTTTGGAAATCAAAAAAGACAATTAGATCCAAATAGGAAATGTGAAGCAGCTAGAAGAAGGGTAAATAATTTAAACAACGCCATGGTGAAAAGATAGAGCAGCAGTTTCCCCCGTGCAGTCTTGTTCTTCAAACACATTTTTCCCTCCATCCATCACCAAAGCCTCATGTCAATTAGAAATTACAGCCCCACCGAGTTCAAAGTCTTTTCGTCACAACCTTGATTAAGTCTGCTTAACCTCACATTTCCAGCGCCTGCTTAACATTCTGCAGCTGTTTTATTCAGCTTTGGTCATTACTGCATGAACTTCAAAGACTTGTGTTTCCTGTCATTTGGAAACGTGTGTCAATCACACACACACAAATACCTCCAACCAGATCAAACCACTGCAGGTAAACCTGATGGTTTTCCTGCATAATTCATTTCTGGAAGTATATGACTGACAAAAAAGGAATTTGCAGATTGGAAAAATGCAGATGGGCTTTTATTTTTTAAACGTTAAATGGAAAACATTCAATTTCTTATTTTTCTTTGTAACTTTTGCACAGTTAGTGTATAAAAAACAGCCTTTTTAGGATCTTTAACGATGAGTTTGGGTAAAAGTTATTCACCGTTGAGTTTTCTATGCTTTTATGTCATCTTTTACAAAAATATTTAAATATTTAAAGTGTTTTTGTTGTCAGATGACTTTTTTTTTAAATTCCAGAACTGGACTGATTTCCTTCCAAAGGTCAGGGCTCTTGCACTGGAATGACCCCCAGCTTTGCAGTGTTGGTACCATCATCATCCTCTGTGTGATCTCTCCACACCCCAGCACCCTCTTACCCCCCCTCCGCTCCCCTCCCCTCCCCCATGGGGGTTTTAATCACCCGGAGTATTCGAGAACTTTTTCTTTTCAATTTGTTCTCTTCTTCAGAAAAGTCTTTGGAGGGTGTCCGATCGTGTCTGCGTCTCCCCTGCGCGCGGAGTGATTTAGTGATGTTCATCAGAATGAATAGATCAAAGGCGGACGCGTGACAGGCGATCAATCAAGCATCAAATCAAGGATGACAATCCGAGAGCGGAACAGAAGCAGGAAAAAAAGAGCGACTTTTCTTTTTCTTAACCCTAAATAGACAGATCTGAGAGAAAAAAACACATAAAAGAAGAATCGTTTGGAGTTTAAAGTGCTGCTATGCAGCCTGTTCGGGAAAGTAGAGAGAATAAACAAACCAAAAGAAAGAAAAGTTAGACGTGTCAGGTTGCGGACGAGTCTGCAAACTTTTGCGCATCCGCGCAGACTGCGTTTTGAGGGCGCGTGCCGTGCGCCCGCATCCAGGTGGAGGGGTGTTTGTTTGCGGTGCCAGGGCTTACCTGCTGAGCGCCGCGGGGCTTGCTGCTTTCTCCTCGGCATGCTGCTGCAGGACTTCCCGCTGGGCTGTTCATGCGGGGATCAAAATAGAGGAGAGGGGAAAAAAATACTGGAGGGGAAGCTCCCACGCAGGATGTGGATGAGTACTTGTTTTTATTATTGTTATTCTCTTTTGAGGAAAAAAAAAAAAAGTCCGTTGGGAAAATGATGACAGCAAAGGGAATTGTCCTTCAGCTCCGATTAGACAAAAAAAGAAAGAAAACAACTGTATCTGCGGGGCAGAAAGAGAAGACGAAGCTTCTTTTTTGCAGAGTTCCCATCAAAATCTGTTTTTTGTTGTTGTTGTTGTTTTTTGATGTTTTCAAGATTCAAAAATAAAAAAGTGCTTCCTTTTGATGCGTTGGAACTCACAGCGGGGAAGCAGAGCGCAAACTGCGCGGTTTCGGCTGCGTCCGCCCGGGTGCCAGCTCCGCGCTCCCGTCTGCGCTCCTGAGAGGAAACCGGGGGGTGAAAGAAGGGAAAGAGCGACAGGTTAAGCAGGCTGTGTTCGTCAGTCATTCAAGTGGGAGCCCCCCCTTCCCTCCCAATAACAATCAATACACGTCCACCCCCTCCCCCCCCCCCCCCCCCTTTTCCTCGAATAATGAAATACTCACATAAACGCTCCACCGTCCGACTGTCAGCGCCACACTTGAAATCTCTCAGAAACTCATCACAACCCCCCCCCCCCTCTCCAAACATCACCACCACCACCCCCGGAGCAGGCCCGCCCGCCGCGCCACGCCACGCCACGCACTCCCCGGCGCTCCTTCCCGAAGCGGCCGCCTCGGATTTGATCACAGCTCGGCTCCACACGCGCTTCTCCTCCGCAGTGGAAGTGTGCGCACATCGCTGATGCGCGCCGCGCTCAGACAGCTCCCACTGACAGACAGACACATCCAGCTGCCTTTCCGGCCTCTCCTTTACTCCACCCCTTCACAAGCGTCACCCTGACAGTTGGAGCCCACCTGTCAATCCGCGGCTCTAATGGTCCTTTTTTTTTATTCCACGTTTACGCACGGGATTCAGAGAGTACAATTGAGTGACAAACCCCCAAAAGTTATTGTTTTGCCTTGAAATATACTTGATGTCAAACTTATAGTTAAAAGACATTGACTAATACGTGTGTATATGTTTGCTGTTTTTTTTTATTTATTTACTCTGAAAAGTAAATAAAATCATGTTTCAAACCCCATGTCACCCGAACTGTGATCCAGTGCGTTGTTGGATCATCAATACGAGCTGTTTAAAGGTTTAAGTGAAAAAAAAGTGTAGATATTCCTGGTGACCTCTTTACCGGGACAAAGGAGGCTGCGGATCGATTCGTTACACCTTTTTAGTCAGGCTTCTCCAGGAGGGGAGGGGCTCTGAATCCACAAGAGGCTCCATTAATAGCCCACTCTCAGTACAAACTATTATCCAGCATAAAGTGTTTATAAAGAGCCAAGGCTATCTCAAAGCGAGGCAGCGTGGTGCCTCAGAACAGCGAAGAGGATAGAAGACAGGAAGTCTTTGAAAAAGAAATGTTTTTTGTTTTGTTTTTCATGTTTGATGGCGCAGTGCACTTTTTAAAGTTTCCATTATCTTTCGGACTAATTAAGACAGTTCTAACTCCACTGCGTCAACACCAGGTTTCAACAGGAGTGGGGGGGAAGCATAAACTTTCTGAAAACCACCCCGTTTGACCAGATCTGGTAAGTAACTGCATCCATTTCTCACACGCGGGGCGCGCTGGATAGACGCGCGATGCGCGGGGCTGCTGCGCCAATGCGCGCGATGGACCCGTCTGATGGTGAAGCTGTGTGGGAAAAGACAATAGCAAGTACCGCCCCAACATCTGTCTTCATCTGTCTGTCAAAAACGGCCTGGCTGCTGATTGATGAAGCCGACTTACGTCACTGACGCATCCGTCTGAAGCGCGCAGACGGACAAAGCTGATCCTCTTGTGAAAACAAGACCAATCCTTTCCCATAGTTTAACCTTTATTTTTTATAACACCAACCTTCATCTTTATTTTATACATCAGATTATGTCCCATTTGATGCAAAGAAACCATTAAATCACAAAAAGTGGTATTATTTGTGTAATGCACCCAAAACAAGTGAGTTCAGGAAGAACCAAAACTAGAGAATTGTGGCCTTTTTGAAAAATAAAACATAGATAGAAATCATAAATCATTGCTCCAATTGCTTGTTGCAAAGTAAAGAAGAATTCTATTTTCTAAAATAAGATCAAATAAAAAGGGAAATACTGTTTTTACAAATTAAATTTACTATTCAACATATATGGATTATTTATCTATTATGATTTTATTCCTCTAAGAAATTATGAATGTGGTGTGTTTTAAGATAAGGAATTTCACAATAAAATTCTAAGCCAGCAGAGGGGGGACTTTGATATAAGAAGCAGGACTTCCTGCTTTAGAATATTTCATATCTGAACCACTTTCCTTTGTTTTTCCTTTAGTAATAAACAAATTCAATTAAACCTCTATAGCACATTAAAATCCAAAAGGAAGCAGATTGAGAACAAAAATGTAGATAGCAGCAACATAAAATTACATAAAGAAATAAAATACATAAAAGAAATGAGAATTTAATACAATTAGTAAAAGAGAATATGATGCCAACAAATAATGGTGTATTTTTTTGGTTAGATGTGATTTCATGTAGGAATATTATGTAGGCGGAAACAGAAAAGCACCAAATCTAGTGTGCTTTTACTCTATTTTGAGTAGAAACACTAGAAAATTCCTTGTTTATCCGTGTTTTTTAACTTGCATTCCTATTTCCTTGCCCACAGAAACCAGTGTAAGGCTGTGATTTCACTGTAAAAGTGACCTTTAAATCGCTGCTCAATAGCAAACGCTAACCACAAACAGTTGTTACCCCATCAACGGGAATGCACGAAGCCCCCCCACCACCCCTGGAACTGTGGGACGGCGGCGGAATGCCGACACGATGAGCCAGTTCCTCCTGTCTTTCTGTGAACCCGGCTCCTTTTGTGTCTTTTTTTTTTGTCTTTCTTCTCCAGGTGTGACAAATAAAGAGGTGATTGTGCGGTTGCGATGTCCTACAGGTGAGGAGCAAGTCACGACACTTCATTCCATAACCTTTACACACAAAATACTTACATACAAATAAGTAAAAACTGCAGAAACAGGACAAAAATGTTAAATATCGAATTAGTTCCGATATAAATCTGTTATCTCTTGCAGCCCTCCAATCACTACAACACAAAAACCACTAAAATTAAGGGAGATTTATGGTAAATTAGTAAAGTTGTTTAGTAAAAAAACATTAATTAAAAGAATACTTTGTGGTTTATTAGTTATTTATTAGTTTTTTTTAATTATGTTTTGCTTTTTCTTTCTGCAGGAGTCAAACAAAAATCTTCCATGATCCGACTTGTTTAGATCTTTCGTATCAATAGATAATTGCTTAAAACTACTAAAGAATATATTCTTTTTCTTTTATATACTCGAACAAAACATTTGGGAAATGATTTTTAAAAAACGACATTAACTGAACACAGACAACCTTCAAAGTTACCAGGAAGACTCAAATTAATCTTTTCTCTCGATGCCAATCAAATGAGCGACTGTTCCCACTGATGAAAAGTTCCACCCTATGATAATACCTCACCTTTTAATCTTGAGTAATCTTAAATCAATGATCAGATACCAGACACTCATTGACAGGCTCACTAAAAGAATATATCCAAAGAAAAAATTAATAAAGGAGAGGCTTTAACTTTGACGTGAGCTATATCTCCACATCTATCAGATAAGACGGCAAAAATTAAAAATGCCAAGTATGACTATATGGAGGAGAAGCAGAGGAGAGCTTTTGATTATTAAATAGATCTACTTTTTTTCTCTATGCTGAATGTGACTTAAAGGGCAATGTGAAGTTTGACTATTTGCAATCCCTACAAGCTTTGAAGGAAAAGTTACCAATTTTGGTTAAAAATACAGGTTGGGAAAACAGTCAGAAAGTCATTTGTATTGTCTTTTTCATGGACAAACATCTGTTTTTCATGGATCACACTGCATCTCACATTTATTTTAGAAAAAAGAAAAAAGAAAATCCCCAAAACGTTGCTCAAAACCCAACCGGGCGAAGCAAAGTGACACATTTCATTTTTTAATATAATTTCTTTTTTTTTTCCTTTTGTTTTTCGATTGCTCCAATTAGCATTTTTTTTCTGCCATTAGGGAGGGGGGGAAAAAAGCCAAATGTTTTTCTTTTTTCCTTTTTGTTCTGACAAGCACATAATCTTCCCCCAAACAATAATAAAAAAAAAATTGGCTTGAATAACTTTACAAGACTCAATTTTTAGTGACAAAAACATAAAACTATAAGATGAATTTCACTTGTGCTGTAAATTCACATTTTATTTTCCACTTCTAATAATATGACAACTTCCTGGAACCTTTTTCATAGAACAGTGTCAGAGTAAAATTCCCAGAAAAGTATCAGAATGTTTAGTTGAACAATAGAACCCCAAACAGTTGACTTTTATCATCCGCTGTTTTGCATATTAAATGAGATTGCACTAATCTTCAGCTTTACTGCTAAATTTAAATCTGGAGATTCTCAAACTGTACAGACCCCTCGCGGCTTCTAAAATCTGTCAGAGTCGTACATTAAAGGAAAAAACGCTCCTTAAAAGGCTCTTTTCTGACATCAACATGACTTGTGTGCAAAGCGCCCAAAGATCTGTGGAGTTCCAGGCATATATTTATGAATAGGAACCTTTAATTAGGGCCTGTGTTTCCTCCCTAGTCACATTGAGGGATGGTCCTCGCCGACATTCATTAATGATAATCACCAAGAGCGATGGCATAGCTACAGGCCAAGTCTCAGGGGACTCGACACTTGAAAAGAAGCATTAAATTACACAGAGGGACTCTTTAATTGCGAAAAGGAAAATATATAGCCATCATTGTTAAATATGATCTTTTGTGAGCCTTTGCTGCTTCAAAGATTCGTCCATGAGGTTTTCTTGTTTCTAAATGGATCTACGGCCACAATTTTGCAACAGTAAATTTCCAAAACACCTAAAGAGATATTTTTAATATTGTTATTGTCTAAAAGGCTCTTGTGTTCCATTTGTATTGTGCTAGATGATTTATCTTTTTTTATTTTTTTTATTTCAGTGTACCGGATTATAAGGCGCACCGTTCTATTCACATGTAAAAAAAAACAACAAAGTCCAACACCACTACATGTTAGCCGCATTAGCGTATTTAACACCTAACCAAACATTTTGACGGAGCACCGTGTAACTCTGAAGAAAAAAAATCATCAGTAAAAAACAAAAAAACATCAGTAAACACAACTAGAATTATAAGTTGCAATGTCATTAAAAAAAACACAATTAAGGCTTTCAAGTGTGCCTTAGAGGATGGAAAGGACAGTAATATATACAAACAATAGTCTAATGTGCATTTTTATACTTAGCCTTATCAAAGTTTTGGTAAAAGTTTCTGGAAAATTCCCTATTTAAATAAAAGTCATAAATAAAGAAAAGTGACCATTCACATGTGAATTTTCCCAAATTCGTGCGGCCAGTGCTGCACTTTCTCCTTGGCACATGGACCTGGTCAAAGGTTAAGGTTAGGTTACTACGTGCAATCAACAACATTCATCCTAAGATGCGCTTCTATGCGTGCAGGAAATGCAGCAGTGTGCATCTTGGCTGCAGGTATTACATGCGTCCAAGAAGAATATCCATCAGTTAAATGCACGTGAATAACATCCGCCATGAAAAAAACAGTGATCCAAGTCAGTTAGGTAGTACAATACAACTTGTTGAGAAGATCTGTTGGATTTTTTTTCTCCACATCTTCTTCTACTCGTTCATTCTTCCCTGTTTGACTTGCAGTTCATTTTTCCTTGTTCTATTTCTTCTCAAATGGAAAGTTGGCCCATATCTATTTTTACCTGGTATTGGGGGCTGCAGAAAGTGGGAGGAGCGGGTTCTACAGAGGTGAGAGTGGGCATTCTGGGAAAGGGTGGGGGCGGAGGGAGGGGGGGGGGGGGTCACGATGCTCCATAAATCAAAAAGAATAACACTCGTGTCATCCCTGACAACCATCCTGCCACCCGTACGTCTGCTCCCCCTTCGTCCTCCTCCTCCTCCTCCATCCCACTCAAACAGGACAACTTTAGTGACGGCGAGAAAGAGAAGAAACAGAGGGGGTAGCGAACTTTATTAATCAAGCACATCGGATTAATTGTTATGAAGTGTCAGCCATAAATTCTCCATTTGGATTTAATAATCTTGGAGGTAGACTTAACAATCCCTGTCGTGATTTGAGTTTTATTGAAGAGGCTGCAGTGGAGGAGAAGGCGGGGGGGGGGGAAGCAGTGACACAAATAGCTTCTCAGCGGACAGTCCCTCTCTGCATGACAGTTATGAAATACAATTATCAGTAAGATCTGCTTAAGAATTCATCAAATGCACCCCTGCCTTCCAAGGAGAGCAGGGGAAAAATATCACAGTCTTAACTGATAAAACTTCTCTTTTCCCCGCAGCCTTTAAACTATCATCTCAAATTCTCCGTCTCTGACATGTTAAGTCACCGTAAAGGTATGGCAAGCATATTGCTTTGAAAGTGCTCCACGCGTCATATTAAAGCATAAATCATCGGGTAATCAGGGAATATAGTAAATGACACGCGGCATGCAAATCACCCAGATAGCGAGCAGTTTTGTCTGAAATGTATCACCCGCTGGTTTGCATGGGGGTCAATAACAGCAGTTAATCTCCGCGAGCAGAGAAAATATACTGTCACCTCGTTGTACAACACCCTGTCAGCTCCCCGAAGTAACCGTATCATAAAACACACTTGATTTCAATCAATTGTCATCTAATTGCAGTCACATCCTTTGAAATGAATGAAGAACAGCCACAATGTAGGGGGACAGTGTGCATAAAATTAGCATAGCTTTGCATATTTCAGTGTTACTAATGCTAGTTTTATTGGAGGCTCCTGTTTTCCAGCTTTTTCTTGTCTTGAAGAAACTGTATGCATGATAGTTAAAGAACATCCGATCATCTTTAAATCTAATTTTAAAATCATTCCTAGTGGTCTTTATTTATGATTATGGCATTTTTTAGCCAAATCAAAAAAACTTGTAATGTTTTCTAGGATAAAGTTTCAGCACAGGGGCAGGAGTTCATTTGAAATTTGCATCTGAGTTTTGGGTGGTACTGTTGGTGTGGAACCAGCCTTCCCCTATTTCCCATCATCCCTCTGTTAACACGCTCCCCTGCTAGCTTACAGCCCCTCACACCCCTAACCGAACACTATGATACAGTCACAAAATACAACTGCCACCGCGTGATGAGGAGGCATCAGTAGAATCTTTTAGAATTTTTTGAAAGTCGCTGGAGTGGTCATTAATGTAGACCGGCGGCAAACAGTCAGGCGGGGATGATGTCACCACAAAATCATGCAACAGCTGTGTGGCCACAGGCTGGATCGCTGGGCCATCTATGTTAAGTGCCACAAGCCGCCTAGTAGTCGGGGGTAAATTAAAAGAGAGCCACTCTGCCCCACTGGTCATTCACAACTCAGATTTTGAGCACACTTTAAGGTCCCAAATTAAGGTCCACGGTGGCCGTGGGTCCTGATAGATTGATATCTGGTCATCACTGAGCCCCTGGTCAATCTCAGCATCCCTGGTTGAGTGCAGCACAGGGGGCGGGGATGGCAGTCTGAAATCAACCAATCATCAGACAATTTTGGGGAACTCAGAGAACGTCCCATCAGTCAGTTATTGCCTTTTTGCCTCTGACCAAAGTCAAAATTGGGGTGGCCATGGTGCAGCGGTAGGGCGGTCGACCCATGATCGTTAGGTTGCAGGTTCAACTCCCGCCTGGCACGCCCATGAGTTGAAGTGTCTTTGGGCAAGACACTGAACCCCACCTTGCCTCTGGTGGCAGGCAGGCGCCTGTGTTTGGCAGCGGAGCCGCCACCAGTGTGTGAATGTTTGTGTGCATGGGTGAATGGGTCTGTGACTGTAAAGCGCTTTTTCCTTGTAGGTAGAAAAGCGCTATACAAGTATACGCCATTTACCATTTACCAAAAAATGGTCTGGTTGCCGATTACTTTGAACTTTTTCCTAAAACCTCCACGGCCGCCCAGCTGCCTGCCTGTTTTGCCAAAAAACCTGCACTTATATCACAGAGCAGTGGCATTTTGGGATATGCGACCGTAGTCGTAGCGGTGCAACAAAAATGGCGAGCAGTATCGAAGCAGAGCAGCGAGCCCAGCATATTATCTACGTAACATACTGTATATGATCTTTTTTTGACTGCTCCTGATCCACTACAATTTGAATAAAGAAATATTCAAAAATCCATGTTAAATGCTACAAAAACATGTTCAAACCATCTAAAAAACACAGTTTTCATCAGAATGGGTCTTTAAAGAAATAAGTAGACTAGAACACGTGAACAATATAAAGCCAAGTTTCTTCACACAAAAGCCGACAATCAAGTTGTGCTTTGATTAATTCCTCTGATCTATGAAGATTTTTAAAATAGAAGTCTGTGAAAAGACAGATCTATGAAACAGAGAAACGCTTTGTCTTTGTTCAGATAAATAATTAACCGTCTTTTGTGTGACAACATTTAACAAAATGCAGCTGGAATTTGTTGAACGTGGGCCTTTAACAAAATGCTCAGCGCTGCCAGATAATCCAGATCAATGACGCATTGGATCCGTGATAAATGGCGGCTGGATGCAGGTGAAAATTTTACCCATCATCCCTTGTGTGAGACGGGATCAGGACGTGCTGATGAGTGACTACTGAAAGACCAATTTCACTTCAAGCTTATTTATTGCAGAGAATGAAAGAATTACTTTGATTAGATGCAACAGAAATGTTTTATATTGTTCTGACACTTGACTGTTCCATGGGGACTGGAACACGCGTTTACATTCACTTTACTAGATTAATTAGAACTATGGAACAGCAGCTCAGACATTAAAGGTGAGGCAAAAAAAAACTAGGACATGGTCGTGTTACATCCACTATATACTTTTAGCACATTTTCCATGTGTGAAATTTGAGTCTTTTGTGATAAATGCGTGGTATTCATAAATATTTCTTGTCTTTTGTTGATGTGTGCAGATGTCCATCTACAGTTTTGGCCGACGGGTCTTTACATTAATTCGGTTTTCAGCTGTTCAAAAGTTTTGGTCAGTTGAAAATTACACAGTTTATACTCAATTAATACATAGTTTACACTAAAAATTACATAGTTTATTTTCTATTTTACATGGTTTATACTCTATTATTACAGATTTTATTCTGTATTATTACGTAGTTTATACTCAGTAATTACATAGTTTATACTCTATTATTACGTAGTTTGTGTTAAATAATTATATAGTTTATATTCTATTACATAGCTTGTACTCAATAATTACATAGTTTTACTCTATTATTACATAGTTTATGCTCAATAATTACATTGTTTTTACTCTATTATTATGTAGTTAATACTCAATAATTCCATAGTCTTTACTCTATTATTTTGTAGTTTATACTCAATAATGACATAGTTATTACTCTATTATTATGTAGTTTATGCTCAATAATTACATAGTTTATCCTCTATTATTACCAGTGACGTGCGGTGGGGTTTATGGCTGGTGAGGCACTGACGTCATCAGTCATATTTACAAACATATGAACCATACTGAGTAACTTATTCACCATTTGATTGACAACAGTTAACGTGTTTTGTTTAAAATATCATTTCAACATGTTTTTTTTTCCATATACAAACTGCAGCATAGAAAAAAGCACAAACCTTAGTATCATCTTACCTTTACTTGTAAATAAAGTCCATACGCCGCTCCTTCTGAAGAAAATGACTTGCCGCTTGTTATCACTTCTTCTATTATTTTTTAGTGTCATAATCTCAGGGCTCACCGGCGCCCCCTAACATGAGGCACGAGAACTGCTGGCCTCACCCAGCGGCTTTTTTGCCGGCGTTTAGCGCTCAGCACAAGAAACACTGTCCCTCACATACAGTTATTTATAAAAACAAACACTGTACATCATATACATCTGCTAAATTATGTAAACTCAGCTCATATAGTACAAGTGATTGAACCGACATACAGAGAGACAGCAGTACCGTCTGACTGCATAGGTATTGCGCAATCCAAGGTGAGGCTCAGCGGGCTGGTGCCTCATCGCACGTCACTTCTTAGTATCTGAACGGCAAATGTGGAAATTCAGCGATTTTGAAAAGAAAAAACACCCAAAAATGGTACATTTAAATGGAAAATGACTGCAAAGCACAAATTACTGATTAAATATAATAAATGAATTTACTTTTTTCTCTTTTCTTCCCATAATGACAGGTGAGGCACAGCCTCACCTGCCTCTCCTGACTGCACGTCACTGATTATTACGTAGTTTATACTCAATAATGACATAGTTTTTACTCTATTATTACGTAAATCTTACGCAATTGTGCGCGACTTTTGGCGGCTTTCTACGACTGTTCCACAAATGTCGAACACACTTTTCATGCATGAACCACTGATGTATAACTTTGGTATTGCATATACAACGCACATATCATGTTCAAGTTACGTCATTAACGCACAAATCCCTAATGAAATGCACATAAACAGTGTAATAAGCAGGCACGAATTACCCACGATTAGCATATTGTGTGTCTTTTGCACAGATTTACGTGTTCTTTGCATGGTTTATTTGTACTTCTGTGGTTTTAATGTGGTTAATTCATGAAAATTTTGCATAAAGACCAAAACCTTTCTCCCTTTTTCCACATATTCACGTACGACTGTTTTTATTCTGTGCAATATGTTCAAAATGTACATAGTGGCTGTGTGACATGGCCTTTGGTTGAATTATGCACATTTTAGTGAACTATTCTCTTTTAGTAACCTACATTTATTGACTTGATTTTCAGTTATCTTTGGTGATCTTTTATCTTGTTTTACGTTGTATCACATGCTACGTTAATGGCCAGGGATAGTTGTATTTGATCATTTTAACAAAAGGAAGATATTAATTATATAAGAAACTTGCGAGATCAAAAACATCCATTTCGGATCTAAACAATTGAAAAATAGCAACCAAATTTGAGTCAGACTTTAAACCCTTTAGCATCATTCTTTCGGCTCCCTTAACTTTTCAACCGTTTATGAATTAACATAATTCCCATGGATTCTGAGGCAAAAAAAAGCAGCTCTGCGCCATCAGCACCACTCTACTAACGTTAAATGTACGCATGCAGTTTGTTCACACAAATCGCAACCTCTGCACACTTTGTACACAAGCATCTTGCGGTTCATCAGTAATAAAATGAGTTATCTGTCACTAATGTAAAGAGTTGCATATCTGTGCAAAGCTGATAGGAAAAGCTGTTCCAAATCAGCTGATTCATGTTGATCACACAAAACATTCAAGAAGTTCTATTATGTCAAAGAGCGTGTTGTTTAGGTGTCATCAGCGACATCTCCAGGCTTAAAAGGTTAACCTGTAGTTCCTCACCTAAGCCAAAGAATTATTCAAAAAGGTCAATTTTGGAAATAATATTTGATCTTTTAATCGGGTCTGCTTTGTCACTATCTAATTTTCAGTTTTTGTTGATCTGTGAGATCAGTAAAGTTCTTTTCTATTCTATTGCTTTTTTTTTTTTTAGTGTATGGACCTTTTCATAGCTTATTTTTAAGACTTCACTTTATAACAACAAAATAAAAGTGCATATGTATGGAGCTGCATGTGTAGTGGTCAACACTTGGACCTTTCTTTGAGTCCAAAAACATGCTTCATAGGTGAATTGGTTACTTCAAAGTTTACCTAGATGTGCATGTGGGAGTGTGTAGGAGTGATTATGTGTGATTTGAAGTATGTAAAAGGAGCAGAGTATTGTATTTTCTTCTTCCTGTTCCCTTTAATTTCACAGGAAAAAATATCTTCTGTAACTTCTCTTGTTTTTGTTTTATGAATATGAAAAAAGGAATACAATGAAATAAAATAGAAAACATGTATTTACTGTAACCAAAAGTTAGCTTTGTGGACATAAATGTTTTTTTCATGGTTTCTGTTATATAAAAAATGTTGTGTATGCTGTTTGTTTCAAAATTTACAAGAAAATCCAAGAATCCTTCTAACTAATTTATGGTTTTTAAGCAAATTTAAATGTAGTTTAAAAAAAAAAAACATTACTTTTCTGATCTCAGGCTTTGGTTGATCACCTTACATCAATGATCAGAAATTTTAAAATGGAGAGGCTGTTATTAAAGTCTCATTCTTCACCAACATTGTTCTTTTGTTTCAGGTATTTTTTCCTAACATTGACTGTTTTTAATATGTGCACATTCATTTAAAACAGACACATGTGTCTAAAAATGCAATGTAGTCCATTGGAGGGCCCAAGCCAGAGTCTCATTGTACCGGTCCCAACGCTGGATAAATACAGAGGGTTGTGTTTCAGAAAGGGCATCAATGCGAAATCTTTGCCAAACCAAATTTGCAAATCCGACCCATGATGCCAGGCGAGAGGTCTCAAAAATGAGGTTTATGGAGACTTAAACCTCATCTATAGATGGAGGAAGCTGATTCGCTGTGGGGACCCCTGATGGGAAAAGCTGAATGGGAAAAGAAAAAGATGTCTAAAAATATGAACCAGAAAAACATTTTTTTCTTTACAAATTAGCCTTTTTTTTTCTTTTGTTGCAAAAAGAAAAAAAAAAAACACTGTCAAGGTTACTTTCAGTCTGATGCAAATGCTCAACCATTAGATGAAACAAATATTGGAGTGCAGTCAGATATTTGTTTATATACATTTTTTTTAGACTTTTTAAACCACTTTCCATCTCAAAATGTTTCTCAATCATCTCTAAATGACAGATTTAGAGATTTAGACTCCACCCAACTGTCTCCTCTCATTTCATCAGCCCCCACAGTGGTCAAGGACACCCATATCAGTGGACGTCAGGGTGGTCCCCATCCATCAGAGGTCTATGTGTAATGGAATCAAGCGGTGACAATGATCATCAGCACGGCAAACAATGGCCCATAAACTTCCCCTGACAGGTGGTCAAAAGTGGGGTGGGGGTTGAGGGCTTCAGGGGGAGTCGGGCATGTGAGGAACTGTAGCACAAAAGGAAGAGGAAAAACCGTCTGTACGTCTGGAAACAAATGTCTTCTGCGGGTCAGAGTTCACACAAGTATGCATTTCCAACTTTGGCTCTCATTTGATCAGATTTTATGCAGCAGCAGAGATAACAGATAAGAGACGCTAGACGTTTGCGTGCCTCATAACTGGGACTCTCATTTAAAAAAAGGAAATTGCAAAAACAAAGACCTCTGACATCCAAAAACCGGGTCTCTTCAAACGACTTTTTGTAAAATATGACCAATTATTACTCGTCTTTCTGTCACAGTCGGCAGTGAACAAAAAACAATTATTAAAGTTTAGGATTTTTCGAAAAAAGAAGAAGAAAATCCTTTTCTTAACATTACAACAAGCTGTTGTTTTTTTTCTTCTGTAAGGTTGAGTGTTTTATCCATTTATTTATTTTTTGGCATTGACTCTTCCACAAATTCACTGGTTTAATTAGCCTCCATTTGTCTCAGCTTTCCCTCTTTTCTATTGTTCATTTAAATGTCAGCAGTGACATTGGCTAATTAGCTCAATGAAATACTGTTCAAACCAAATAGAAGATTCACTTTGCAGCTAAGAATCCTCGATTCGGTCTGTGTGCGTGTTTACTTAAAAGAAATGGAAGACACTGAACCTTTGACAAGAGAAGCTCAGCAGAAATTAAGAAAATAACTCCTTTTTTTTTTTTTACAATTTATTTATTGCTCTTTGCTAAGTTTTTGGTATTTGGAAACTTTTATTTTGACTTTAAGCTACGTTCACACCGGGCATTTTCATTCTTGATTTTGATATTAGCCCATGGTGTTCAGACCGGAGCGTTGCTATACCTGATACTGACGCATGGCCGCCACCCACAGTTGGAAGAGGATCGGTGCTAAATGTTGAAGCGGTTCAAATTTGAGGTTTCTTGCTCTGGGCTTTGTCTTTCACAGTTCTGTTCCGATTTTTGAAAGACTTGGTGTCATATAACTACTCCACGATCAATGTTCTGACAGTTCAGTGAATGAAATGGAACGCCATCTATACAGTACGTCACGATCCAATCCGAGTCCCTGATATGTTAAACTGGTTTAACTTTTAACGCATTTAATAGACCCACGTTTTGAAAATAGAGCGAAAAAATAGACTTAGAAATATGTATAGTAACACATGAACCCGCAGGTTTTGAACGCAGAAGCCTGATATTTGCATATATTGGCATTTACATAGACTTTTCTTTGGAAGTGGCTGCCGCGGGCAGTTCAAACATAACTTTAAAGTCCACTTGTTAAAATCAAATGAAATCAAATCAGTTCAAATCTAATCAAACTTTATTTATAAAATAGCACTTCTCATGCATTTGTGCAGCTCGAAGCGCTTTAACATTAAAAACAGAAAACACAATATCACAGTAAAATCCCAACCCACCCTTCACCCTTCCCAAAGTGTTTCAAGCAGGCTTTTAATGCTGATCATTCTGTTTTTACTCGTTTTCTAGGACATAGTTTTTGCAGAGCGGCAGGACTTCATTAGAAATTTGTCTCTTAGTTGAGGGCGGTACTGCCTGGCGTGGATCAACCCCGCCTCCCCACACTCATTATTGAGAGATCTCTGTTTACACGCTCTCCCGATAGCTTACAGCCCCTTACACCCCAAACCTAACTATCCCAGTGCAACAAAAATGGCGAGCAATATCGGAGCCCTCCATCCGCACAGTTTTGAGTCAGACATAAGTGCCTCAGAATGAAGCAGAGATGGGGGCATATGGCCCTTCCGGCGTATTCTCTCTGCATTTTTATGTTTATGCTAGAAAAAAAAAGCAAAACTGACTTCCATAGAAAGCCTCAAATTAGCCCTTGTACTATCTTGTGGGGTCCAGATGACCCCACCCTTACATTGACGTGTTATCCCTACCATAACAAAGGTTGGATAAAAAAGTCGAGCATTTCATGTAATCCATGGAAACCAGTGAAGATCACAAATCATTGAAGAAAAAAGGTTAAAAAAAAGAAAACATGTTCACATTAACGTTAACATGTCTTGGAGGCACGTTAACATTGGGAGTGGGGTCATCTGGACCCCACAAGATAACACAAGGGTTAAGACAATAGCTGGATGAAAATATTTAGTTTTCTTTAGGACTCAAAATCAATAATTAGAGCAGCCTTTGCTAAAATGCATATCGAAGTCTCCTTTGCAGATCATTTGTATCTTTATAAAAAAGAGGGAACTAGACACCAAAAGGCTTTAATTGAAACCGAGAGCATCGTTAAATGTCTCAGGAAGCTGTTGGTTGAGTGCGAATGACATCCTGCTCATTTTGCTGGTGGCTACATGACTGATGTGTTGAATGAGACAGTCCTCTTTTTTTTTTGACGCTTCTGAAGGATCCGGGTTTGAAGTAGGTGATTCTGAAGTGCCGGCATATGCTTAGCGAGATAAGTAATTTGACACACAGACATCACAGCCTGCAACATCTTTCGTCTGGCTGCCTCAAGTGTCCGCGCCGGGCGCTTTTTCAAGAACACTTTACAACTGTCACAACTGACTGTCATCCTGCGAATGACACACACGCTGGGTTTGAACAAAGTACGACAGCTGTCAGATAAGAAAAAGTGATTCTGGACTAAAAATACCATTAATATGATCTAAAGGGTTTTAAAACTAATTTGCTATTTAAGAAGAAAAGATTTGTCCTTTTCAGCATCAGTTTGTTCATTAAAGTAGTTTAATTAGCAACTCTTCTTGAGTAAAGCTAGGTTTAACCCAGGACTTATTGGAAAGAACCGACTATTCAAAAAACAGAATATCCATGATGTTTCTGTTCTTTCTTCCTCTAAATAAAGGCAGTGTCACACAGACAATACCTACATTTTGCGCATTTTCCACAGGGTGAAATTTCAGTCTTTCATGCGTGATTTTTGTAATTCACAAGTGTTTCTTGCGTTCGTCATTCGTCGATGTGCACAGATGTCCGATTAATTTGATTTTGAGCTGGTCGGTTGAAAATTATGCAAACTACCCAAATTTCAGAGAGTTTATACACATTTTTTATGTAGATCTTATGCATTTTTTGTGTGATTTTTGTCAGATGCTTTTGCAAATTTGGGGCTTTCCAAGACCATTCCACGTATGTCTAACAGACTTTTCATGCATGCATCACTGATGTGTACCTTATTTCTTGATAAGGTGCAGATATCATGGTAATTGACGCACAAATCTCGAATGAATTAAGGGTGTGTATTGGCAAGAGTCTGGTGATACGATACGTATCCCGATATTGTACTGGAACAAATTTCCTATCTTTTTGTATGACTTGGTGTGACTTAGAAAAAACTCTACCTGAATTTCAATACGTCTTCCATTGTAATAAAATTGTCAAATTCAGTCAGCCAGGAAGCGGGCTGGCAGGATCGTAAAAGACCCCTCTCATCCTGGACACTGCCTTTTCAGCCTCCTCCCATCAGGGCGGCGCTTTAGGTCAATCCGAACCAAAACCACTCGCCAAAAAGACAGCTACTTCCCCCGAGCTGTCTGTCACTCTGATGAACTCCTGACACCGGACTACTCAAGGACACTGAACAACCACAGAAATAGTCAAGCTGGAATTACTGCTGCTGCATTTTTGACCTTTTTATTTTTTAATCTATTTCTTTATTCAGTTATGTTCTTTTATTCATACAGCTACCTTACATCTACCTTCTTTTTTATTATTTATCTTTTTAATATTTATCCTTCTACCTTGCTAGTTTGCACGAGAGCACAAGCAACCGAAGTCAAATTCCCTGTACATGCGCCGTACTTGGCAAATAAAGTGATTCTGATTCTGATATATAAGTTGCTTTTACCCAGGCAAATTTGTAGTGCTTTTATTTTGGTAACTTGAAATATATAAAGAGAACAGTCAGCATTGTCTGATTTCCACAACAAAATATATTTCAGTATAATAAAAAAAAAAAAAATGGAATGAATGTGGTTTAACCAATAAGGTTCTATAGTTGGGGAAAAAAGTGCTGTTTATTTGCAGTATTCCTTAATGTAGCTTCTCCAGTATTTTTGAACGGTTCAGGAGCCTGAATGGTGCTTCAAAAATAAAGGGGGAATAAAACCCCCCACTAATTCTTTCCAGAAACATTAAAGTGTGATGATGAGGCAGCATGACAGGATGAAGGAGAAGCTTTAGTGTGGCTAAGATGCTGTATTGACATGACAGTCTGCACTGCAGCTGCAGCTCCGCTTTCTCACACAGAAGTAAACATGGATTTCACCGCTCATCGCCACGACGTTGGCCCTTTTTCAGACCGTTGCACGCATCACTCGGATCCATCAAGTCGCTAAACTAGAATCCATTGCTGTGAGGTTCTGCAGAACTTTGGCCCGCTTTGATGACATCATTTAGTCCGATGCTAATTAGCTACAAAGCACAGTAATCCACGTTTCTATATGATACTGGCAGCAACGTCGCGCAGAGTTTTGGTTCAATATCCATTCTGAGTAAAAACTAAGTAGTGCATGTCTCATAACAACAAAACAAGCTCCTTCTCACCGAGTTTTTTTGTGTGGTGTAGAGCAGCTCAATGACGCTCAGTTGGCGGTGCTGCCAACTAGTGGTCGGGGGTTTAAGTGGAAAACTAGATTCAGACGCTGAAGGACACCCATAAATATTTAAATAAATATCGCCAAATGAACTATTGCGATATATCACCAAATCGATTTTTTCTAACACCCCTATAATGAATTGCATATTAACAGTGAAATAAAAATACACGGTTACTTGTTCTTTGTGGGGTTTATTCCTACTTCTTCTGTGGTTTTATTTTTGTTCTTTTGGGATACATGGGAAAAATTTCACGTGCAGACCACAACTTTTTTTCACGTATATTCACGTATGACCAATTTTCATCCGTGCAATATGCACAAAATGTACGTAGTGCGTGTGTGACATGGTCTTAAGACACTTTTCAGTGAGCTGCGTAACACAAGCACACACGAAGAAGCCCTAACACAAATAAAGGACCAGCATGTGTTCTTGTGCACAAACAGATGCACATTCACACAGATCCACACAAAAACAGAGTAGTGCGTGTGTGCGTGGGAGGGGGTCAAAGCTGCAAACGAAGTCGCTGACATTGTGGCACTTTTTTGGCAGCGCTGTGCAGGTGTTGTCTGCACACAAGCTTCTGAATAAGTGGATCTGAAATGATTTACCAAGGGTATCCACCACCTGAGCACAGACACACTCTACCTTCATCCAACAGCCACCTACTCTCCTCCAGGAGGCTCATACGGAGATGCGAAGCTACACACATCTAGCAAAAATAGAACAGTAATAAAAAAATGAGAGATTGTAGCTTCCTTTTGTATTTCAAGATTGAAAAACACAAAGGGAGATTAAATAAAATCAACTTCTGCAATCTGAATTGATTTATTAATTGTATTTCCATAGCCCAAACTCCATAGTCTTGGCTACTTCAGTGTTAAAGCAACGTTTTAAATAAAATATGTCCACCTCCTTTCTAAAAAGAAGAGACAAACCTGTAGTAGCAGCACATGCAGCACATCTGGCTCAGAGACATCTGGATTACAGCAGCTGTTGTCGTCAAAAAGCCCCGAGCAGACATGCTGAACAGCGGTAAAGTCTATTTTCTGAGAAATTCCTTTACAAAGTTGATAAACATTTCTTAAATTACTGTGTCTACTAGCTGCGAGGCTTAGGGGTGTCAGGGTTGGGATGTAAACCTGATTGTATTTATCGGCACTAAAGGGCGCGCCGGATTATAATACACACCATCAATGAATGGTCTGTTTTCAAATTTATGTCTTATAAAAGGCATGTCAGGAGAGACAAAAGGGTCAAAAGGTAAGTCAGTCAGACTTTACTAACTGTGTTTAGAAGTTGAAAGAGCTCCGTGTACCTCTCAAAATTGCTACAACATTAGTAAGAACAACTAGAAATAATACACTACGCATATGAAGCGCCCCAGATTATAAGGCAGACTATTTTTTCTTGTACAAATCAAGGCTCTTAAGTGCGCCTTTTAGTGCAGAAGATACATGTAATAACAAAAACAATAATAGAATTTCAGATAAAATTTGTTCATTAGAGATTACTAAAGAATCCATGTGATTTATTTAGTAGCCTATATAGTACAAATAAATCAATTTGGATCCCTGTAGAAGGATTCAAGGAAAGTACACATGTGCCCTAAGATAACTTTTTTTTTCAAACGTTCATCAAAAAACATTATGATGACATTTTATCTATATTTTTCTCATCCTTTCAGCTCTCACAACACAAAGTTTAGTTTGTTTACTGTCAAAACAATATTTTCAGTCACATATTGCAAAAACTGTGATCTAAGTGCTTAATGACAATTGTGGAAATGAAATCGTAAAAAAAAAAAAAAACATTACAAATTTAATTCAAGATTTTAGGAACAACAAACAAAGGTAAAAACAGTGCAGTTATTACTTGTACATTTTTTTTTCCATTATGGAAAGAGAAAAGACCCCTATAACATAATGCCAAGAATCACTTTAAGGGTGTTGGAAGAAGCCAAATTATTATCATGCAATGCAGAGTCTGTAAGGGGAAAAAGACAATAACTATGTATTGTGTATTTTAAAAAATGAACAATGTAAGAAGGAATTCTATGGGGTCCGAACACGGAGCACAGTCATGAAATGGCACAGTTAAAAGACAACGATTATAGTGTACTTTTAACATAGACGTTGTGTTCATGTTTTTGTAATCTATTTTTAGGTGCAAAAATATCAGAATTTGAATAAAGTATCAATTCAAAGCAAACTGGATTAGCAGCATAGGCCTTACCTTTGTTCACTCAATACAAACACAGCAGGTACACAGGGGGTTAATAGTCTGCCTGTCCTGTTCTGATGGGAGACACGTCCCCAGCAGATGGGCAAAAAGTTGATGCTGACACAAAGGAGAAAAACAACAAAGTCAAGAGGTTAAAAATGGAGGCATCAGAGAGATACATCATCATCCCACCTCACTGACACTCTGTAGGGCTTGACCTTACCAGGCTGCTGGGTTGTCAGAGTGGCCTAATCAAGTAGTAGAGCTGCCAGACCTTCCCAGGTCTGAGAATATGAATAACCTCTGATTCCTTAGTGCACCTGATAAATGTGCATAAAGAGCAATGGGCAATACAGCCACCATTGAACTGTTTCATCTGTGATCATTTTAGGTTGCTTTTATCTAGACAATGTGTTGTGGAGGATCAGAAATGAAATTAATATTCACATTTTAGTTGTCACATACATATATATGTATAGTATGCATATGTATTATGGAGATTGCACAGTCCTTTTTACAATAAATAAAAATGAAGCTAAAGGAGACTACAATTCTTTTTTTTATGTCTTATGCTGCAGTGACAAACCCAACTGCCGTTGCCAAACCCATCGACAGTATCTTCAAGATTTAATGCTGCCCCCCAATTTTTTTGAAAGTCGTTGGCATGGTCATGAATGTAGACGGCAGCAGTCAGTCAGGCGGGGAAGACGCCTTTACTAAATCGGAAAGCCACAGGGCGGTGGCAGCCAGATCGCCAGTTGGCAGCAGCTCTGATGCGTAAGTTGCCCTGGACGGTGGCCATCCATATTAAGTGCCACCGACCGCCCGGTAGCTGGGGGTAAAGAAATGTGGGTCATTCTGCACCACTGGTCATTCAAAACTCAGATCTTGAGTACACATTATAATCTTATCAATGTACACATTTTTAAACAATGTACCTCCCAAGAAAGCACAACGTTCTGTCTTTTTTGTATTCTTCTCAGCATCAATACGCAGGTCTTGGAGTTGCTGTAGTTCCATCAACGCCATGATGAGTTTTGCGCAGCATCAATGCCGTCTCCCCCTTTGGACCCACGATGACCGGGATCGCCAGATTGACGTCTTTGCCCTTGTCAAGTGCCATTGCTGCTACCGTACACATTTACGTGGCAGTGGGTGGGCAGCAAAGGGGGGTGGCTGCAGAGTGGCATTCTGAAACTCGCCAATCATCAAACAATTTTGGGGACCTTGGAGACCCTCCAATCAGTCAAGTATTGCACTTCTACCTTCCTGCTACACACCTGCCGCTGGACTGCCACCACGCAACCTCCAAATGTGCCTAGGCGGCCACTGACTGATGTCAACATATCCTCCGGTGTGGCGCGGAGTGTAAAAATGTGACTGCATCCACCTGCCTATTTTCATAAAAAAAAAAAAAAAACATTTATGTTGTCGCACTGTGTTGTGTTCAAAATTCATGTTAAATTGTTTTTTAGTTTTAGTTAGTTAATGTTAGTTTTCTTCCTGAAATGTTCAAATGTCTCAAAATATATCTCAATGTAAATTAAAAGCAGGTAAGCCTATTAACATAGTTTGTCAACTGTTGAAAAAAATGTACAAACAGCTCTATTATTTAATGTTTTTCAAGACAACTTACCAAGACAGCAAATTTTATTTAAACAAATAGTATAATAATTAAACATTACGACTACTGAAGTTTTTATTAAAAATCACTACTGACCGTTTTTGTGGCTTTGAATTCAGAGATTAAGCCCAACTTTAAAAAATCTATGCACTGTACAGGCTAATTATCATGTGCCAGTGAGGATAAATTAAGTCTGTCACATTGTAAAAAAAATTAAATATAACTCTTTATTTTTATGGGCTTCTAAAGGTGAATGCCATGCAGATCAGGTTTTTTATGCACCATGAACTTTTGAGGTCTTCTAAATAGGTTATGTCATTAATTTTGGCAGAGCACCCTCAACCATATAATTCCTACATTTTTTCTTCTTCTGAAAGACTGATGCTGACTCAGATACTATCATTTTTCTAACAAGGTTCAAACAGACTCTTAAACGGACATTAAGTATTAGTTCAAAATGACGGGAAGAATATAAATTAGGCAATAAAGGAGTATTTCAGGAAGTAGTGGGAAACAAAGACACCAAATGTGATGTCAGTGAATATAAATACCACCCTTTCTATCGATGCAAACAACACTCTTCATATAAAATGATCAAGAAATATGACCAGTCTAGTTAAGTGTGTGCTGAGGGTGGTCGTTCATTGAGAGCTGTGTCACTTTATGTGGGTGCAGAGCATACAATCATCAGCTATAGTGACGGGGTAAAGTTTCAGCACACATTCCACCCCTACCAGACAAAAAAGTGTCACATTAATATGTTCCATTTCTGCTCATAGCTACTTCTTTTTGTCCAACTTCTTTACAATTTCAAGAAGTTTTACTAACCGTGATTTGCAGTGTAGAATATGCATAAATGAGCCTTCATTTTTTTCAAAAACCGGACCATTTCCAGTTGTGCTTTCTGACGTCAAAGCGATTTTAAGAGCTACAAGGCGCTCTATCAAAATATATTTTTTTATGCCTCACAAACAAGGTTGGGTGGCATTGTGAATACACAAACACAGCTAACGTGTAGCTGTGTCGGACTGTGCCTTTTATTATGTGTTACTGTAGAGATTGCGAGTTAGCGTAGTCATAGTAACGCTTGTTTTAGCGGTATCGGTCTGTTTTAGCACGTTGCAAACAAGATTGGGAGTTACAGATGTGGGTACACTTACACGTGGCTAACACTTCTAACGTGTAGCGTGTTACAAACTAGTTCTAGAGTTGCTATTAAAGTCTGACTGTCATACTCATCTCTGACTCTTGTGTCACCTAATGTGACCTCATATTCAGTGTGCCGTATATATATGACATATATTCAAAAATAGACCATTCATTCACGGTGCGCCTTATAATGCATTGCGCCCTATAGTGCAATGCAGTGTACTTGAAGAATCTATATCAAGCTATTCCTACGCCTTTTATTGTGAACATATCCATGTGTATAATAATTTATAACCTTTGGCACACAAAAGAACTTTTTTTTTTAATTAAATAGTAGTTATTTTCCTGAGTTCATTTTTAGTAGTAAGTAACACGACTCGTTCTCTGAGGCAGCAGCTTTTGCTCCTTGTGGGCGCCGCCCATTTCATGATGTCACCCTAGACTCTTCCTGGAAGGGGCTGGTCCTCACTTTATGACAGCACAATGTGAGAACACTGGTTTTTGTGGGTTGGGAGGGGCTGGTGCTCAGAGTGCAGGTTTTTAGAGGAATACTCAGAAATGCATGAATGGAGCAAAATACCGCTTTGAGGTTTCTTTTTGTGAGGAGTGAACATAACAACACACTTAGAAGCACCAAAAATTAATTTTGCATGGCGTAGGCCTTTTAATGCTTATATCAGCCTATACAAAGAGCAGAAAATGATATGATTTATATGTTTACAAAGGATGTAGAGGTTTACACTGCTTCAGTTACTTATAATTTTGAAGAATCCTACTTTCAGTCATACTTTGAATAAAAAGGGAGCCAAGCTGCATCAGTAATTCATGTTTCAGCAGTTTGTTTAGGTAGGTATTAGAAGTGTGGAAACAAAGACTTCTTGTGTTCTCAAAGTTTAAAAATTCAGAAGCTTCAACTTGTTGCAGTTCCTCGAAAGACCTCCAGAGGCAGATTTCAAATGAATGCTTTGTTAAAGTGGGTGGAGCTTATTCAGATGTCTCACTTTAGCTTATTTTTAGCTTTTGGGTGACATCAGGGCTTGTCTGTTGAGTTATAAGTTTTTATACTCTATAGTCCAAAAAAACAAACAAACCAAAAAAAAAAAAAACCTTTTTCATGCAAAAGCATTGAGTATCATTAAGAAATGTGCAGCATACCAACCAAGAAAAAAAGTAGCGTCCTGTTGTGATTTTCATTTGAGGCACAGTGTGAGAGTTGTGTGATTTGATCACCTCAATTTCTCTCTTTCATTTACCGTTCCACATGTTCCAATTGAACTGCAGTTTTCCGATCACAGGATTGTTGCTTTTCTAGTTCAGGATTTGCACAAAAAATGGTAACATGGAGTATATATTTCTCAATAAAATTCAAAAATAGGAAAAAGAAAATCAGCACAGATGTATCCAACCTGAGACACCACCAGAAAATTGGGTGTAGCCTTTTAAGTGCTGCTTGTAAGTTTCAAGTGTGAATGTGGACAGAAGATCATTTCTAACTATGACTTTGCTCATTTATATTACCTTAAATACAAATTACAAAACAAAGTGGAGTTAGGTTAGTATTCTTACAATCTAATGAAAGTGGACCGTACTTTTCAATTTAGTCCTTTTTCTGCCTCCTATACATGAAGGTAAACAAAGTAGGAAAACCCTTGGTTGCTTATGGGTTTCTCGTTCATTCTGCTTTATTGGATAACATGTTGTGAAAAAGGTTTGTTTTAAAGATGTTTTGTGCTTTTTTTGTAAGCTTTGTATGCTTCACAATGTGCTTTTTGATTGGAAGGTTTTTATACTAGTTTATAAAAGTCTAAATGGAACTGGACCCTCATTTTTATCAGATTTACTTTTAGTCTATGACCCCCCTAGCCCTCAGGTCCACAGGTGCAGGTCTGCTGGTGGTCCCAAAGGTCAGAACTAAAACCCACGGCGAAGCCTCCTTTCAGCGCCGTGGGCCTCGGCTGTGGAACAGCCTGCGTGAGGACGTGAGGGCTTTAGCCACTGTGGAGGTTTTTAAGAAAAAACTTTAAACACATTTTTTTAGTAAAGTGTTTACATAGTTTTTACTTGTCCACATGTTTTATTTGATTTTATGAAATTTTAGCAGCCAATTAGATTTGTTTTGATTGTAATGGTGGGATGTGTCTGTGTTGGGTTTTTATGTATTTTTATTAATTAATTAATTTTTATTATTATTTGTATTATTTTTACTATGTTTCCTACTTTAACTATTATATTTTTTTATCTTATTATTATCTTATTCTTATTTCTGGGATGCACTTTGAGATGCTGTGTAGCATGAAAAGCGCTATATAAATAAAGTTGAATTTAAAAAAAAACAACAAAAAAAACTCACTGTGGGCTAACCAGGTAGCTCACAGGGCAGAAGACGTACATGGACATGACAGCCGGGGAAGAGACGGTATGGACCAGCACAAGAGGAAGGCAGAGACCAGACTTAAATACAAAATAGGACTGACAAGAAACAGGTGAACAATATCAGCAGAGATTGGGACAAAGGACGTAAAACTCAGAAGCATGACACAACAGGAAACCTTTCAAAATAAGACAGGAACCAGAACTCAACAGGACTAAGGCAAGACACCCAAACCATGACAGAGACTGTATGTTTCTGCCAGGTATGTTTGTCAAAGCTAAGCAACAATTTAAAAATAAATGTTTGTAGGTTCATGCATTTCATGAATATTTCTCAACACTGAAGAGGGAATTCTGAAAAAACAAAACAAAGAAAAAAAAACGATAATCTGGATTACCGTTTGGAGAAAATGGAACAAAACCATCTTTTCCAAACTTAATTCGTTTTCAGCAGCCTTCTATGTTTGTGACAGTTTGCAAAAAAGTTTAAACCATGACAATGTAGGACAAATACATGTCACAAACACTGACTGTAAAAGAGAACTGCACTGAGTGAATGTGACGTCACCCATAGAAAAGGCAAGTCAATTCAGTCGCCATGGATACGAATGCTGCCATGTTGGTGCCAGAAGTGGTCAGTAAGCAGTGATTGGTTTGAGTCAATATTTCTATGGCAACAACTCTAACCAATCAAGAGTGAGCTTGTTGAAAATCCACACCCAAAATGGGCAACACGAAATCTGTTGCACATTTCAAATGTTAGAGGTGAGGCCATATTCTTTTATTGAGGCATCTGATTAGTCAGAATAACTTGCACTACAAAAAAATATTGAAAAAAAGGAGGACTAACAAAATGTAAAAAAAAAAAAGCGCAAGAATGGTTATTATGAGAAAGACTGAGTAACAGCTGTTAATTTCTCTACAGAAGTCTATGGGATTTTGGCCTCTTGGAGCCACTTCCTGTTTGGATGTCGACGGTGGAGGGGGTCACTCAGTCCAGTTCTCTTATACAATCAATAATCACCAAGCCCATGATTGTGTTTATAAAACAAGAAGGATGTTCCAAACAGTCACCCTGTCACACCGCATGGATACAGCACCACAAAACAAGCTGTTATTTTCATACAGTGTCCTGTTTCTCAAGGGTTTTGCCTCACCTTGGATTTGAATTGTCAGATTGACACCACAAACAGGGGCATAAAAACGTACAACTGTGGTTTGGAAATGGCCCTAACAGCTGAGTGATGCCAACAAAAACTGCACTTGAAATCCTTCCAGCAGCTTTAACCGGCAGCGCTCGCTGCTGCACTGAAGCCATGACAGCTGAATAGACACCGACAGAAAGTTTGGTTCTGTTCCCCGCTCTTACTTATCTGCCTCTTACAAGAGAAAAAACAAGCAAATCCCGTGCACTTGGGAGGAAAACGACACGCAACAATAGCATCCGCCAATAGCGCTGTCAAACAACGCCATCTCTCTCGGATGTTAAAAGCTTTAAGAGCTGAGGCCTCTGTGACACACACAGCCTCTGGATGTCAAAGATGGTTGAAGACTTGAGAGCAAGCCTCTGTTATAAAAATACTGTGTGGGGGCGTTTGAGTGTGCACGTATCCGAGCGGCAAAAGTGACATTTGAGGGGCATTTTACAGAAGCCAGCGGTTGCTAGGGATCTTCTGTATCACCTAAAGAGCCTTTGTCAGTCATTGGAAAGCTGTCACCTTTCGGGGGGCCGATACGGTAGGGGGGGCCGGCTGACAGGTAGGAATTAATGAGAGGTGTATGACAGCAGACCTCACTGCTCTTGCGTTAAGTTGTGTGACTCAATGTGTGTATGTGAGATTGTGTCCACATATATGTGAGTGAGGTCCTTTGTCTCGGGAGGATGAACCGTATTTTTGTCATTTTGAGTGGAAGCAGAGAAAGAACCATGTTTGGGGGGAGAACGTCTGAAAAATTGTTTTTAGTACTGGAGGACAAGCCAGCGGCTTTTCTAATCAAACAGGTTTTTCTTTAATTCCTAAAAACGTCAATATCAGATATCTATCAGATAAACTTCAATATCAAGACTTAAATATCAGAAGGAATTTTAAAGGACAAGACAAAACAGAATTCATGTTCTTAAGTAGGATTTTAACACTTTAGCACCAGAAATGTTGCACAGTACAACTAAATAACACACGCTCTTCACCGAACATAACTCTTGGCTTTGCACCAATTCAGTTAATAATCACTGACTGAAAGGGCCATATTGTTTTCGCAGTTGGAAAGATTTATTTGCCTTTGAGCAGAGATTTGACCCCCGCCACATATCCGAAAACTCACCAAAATGTGCAGACACCTAGGATAAGTTGAAAACGACAACGTCACCCCCCCCACGACGATGACATCCTGGCAAGTGATCCCGTAAAAAAAATGAATGGGACGAAAATTGCTTACATTTTTTCCAAATACAGTCACGAAACCAAAACACAGGTTTGGCGGTATCCCAAGGAAGTTTTGAAATCATTATGGGATAGCCACACGACCTATGGCTTGGTGGCCATTTTGTGGCGAATTCTGGGAATTGGCAATTTTTGTATTTTTCCACAATATGGGAAAACGGCACTTTTGTTTGAGCAATTTTAATGAAATTTCACAAACCCGCTGCCAGCTTGAGTCTACAAACACCAGAGAAGTTTCGTAGACCTATGATCTAGGAAAAAAGCTGCCTTCTTGAATAAAAAAAAAAACACCTTTACCAACAGATAGAAACATAAACTCTTTTCATCGGTCGTCTTGTAACCTTTTGGGCATCAATGGCAAGCTACTGTGGAAAAAGTGTTGCAATAAGAAGTTGTAGATTTTCAACGGCGTGCACATGGCAAGCTCGCAAACCTGGCGTACTGTTATAACTCCTTGCTTTTCAATGGAATTGAAATGCATGCATACATAGCTGGAACTGAACATATTGAAAAACACTGGATATGGACATATAAGGACTGTGGGCGTGGTTAGCAAAAAATCTACATTACTAAGGACATCCAAAAGTTTATTTTGTCAGATTCGTTTGAAACTGACGTCGATCTGATCGTTATCCACAGGTGACCAAACATAAACTGGTTGCTATGGAGATAAAATCAACAGAAAAGCCCCCATTTTGAAAAAAGTGGGTTTTCTATCAACTTATCACATGTACCTTTTACCAATATGTTTATGTTAAGCAATGTCTTTTACGAGTGAGTTGATGATGCTGATCAAGATGCTAGCACTTTTAGCCACATTAGCATAACTAGCATAGTTAGCATAATTAGCATCTTCAGCAATATGACTTTCTGAGTCACTTTACGTTTGCATGCTTGCACTTTTAGCAGCATTAGCACAACTAGCATATTTAGCATTTTTAGCAAATGCCGCATTGACCTGCCTTGATCAAAGGTGGGCGGTGAGGGCGGCGATGCAGCGTAGAGATGGGCAGCTATAGCAGAGGTGCATAGAGGCGGAGGGCGGGGGCAAGTTGCGCCTGCGAGCCATACAACGCTTTAATATTATTTTGGATATTTTAAAGTAAACGAATTTCTACAGATGATTGATTTCTTTTATTATTGTGTTTGTTCCCAGTCACCACGTACCGCTACCTGCTGTTCTTTTTACGTTTTTTTTTTTTTACCACTACTATAATTCCATCATTAAATTGCATCTTTTGTAAAGTATTTTGCATCAGAGTCAAAGTAAAACCACATTTTTTCTATGTACTAATTTGATTTAAGAAAGAAAATACAAAGCGTTTAAGAATTCCAATTTTGGGCTGTAAGGTGATGAAATGATGAACACTCTTGCCTCACAGCAAGACGGCCTGCATGGTCCGAGTGCTGGTTGGGACCTTTCTTTTTGGAGTTTGCATGTCCTTTTCATGCATTTTCTCCAGACATTTTGTCTTCCTACCACAGTCCAAAAACATGCTTAATGGGCTTATTGGTGACTCAGAATTGACCCTTGGTTGTAAAAAGGTGTGTGTGGTGGTTTGTCTTTGTGACTGTCTAGGTTGTATCCTGTCTTTGGCACACAGTAACTGGAATCCCTTCGGTATCCCTATGACACCAATTGGGGACTAAATGGGAAAATAAGATGGATGGATGCATGGATGCATGGATGGATGGATGGATGGATGGATGGATGGATGGATGGATCGATCGATGAATGGATGGATGGATGGATGCTTGGATGGATGGATGGATGGATGGAATTTCATTCACTGCACTTTGACTCATCATGTCGTCGGTTTCATCTGGAGTAGAGGGCAGCCTAAGTGAAGCACACACATGGTATCCATTGTACTGCAAGTTCATGAATATTAACCCAGCGACTCTTCAGCTACAAACCATTACATCCAAACCAAGACTGCCCCAAGATAAAGAAAGAAGAGGTTTGAAGACATCCAGATAACACTTTCAAGTAAAACATGACCCAAAAAAGGCACTGAAAATGTCTGTGACCATGTCTAAGACCATTTGTCGAACAGAAAAAAATGTGTTGATCATAAGAAATCTTTAACCCAAGACAAAAATATAAAGACAGACCTTAATAAATGAAAAACCTAACACATCAGCAGATTAGCAACAAGACATTTCTGTGACCTAAAGGATTGAATCCCCCCTTTTTTAACACATAAAAAAAGATAATAACCTTTTCTCTATTGTTTTGTTGGAAAACCAAATGACCAGCGGCCCTGAGAGACAAACTCAAGGACAAGGAAAGGGTGCTGAGATGTGAGAATGTGAATGAATGTGTGTGTGTTTTCATGTGATCCAGTTCTGATAGGAAAGTGTGGATTTAAATAACTGAATCTCTAAGGATCTGACATAAAACTGCAAAAAGAAGAAAGAAATAGCGTGAGGGAGAGACAGGAATGAAAGAAAGAAAAAACAGCCTTCACAGAGTGAATTTATCAGCTTGGCACCTGCTACAGGAACATTCTTGATGAACCAAAGGTTGTCTTCATTAAGCGCATTAATATTCATGACGCATGGTAATTTTGACACAGAAAAGGTCTTGGTAACCTTTTCGTGTGTGAAGAAATTTTTTTACTTCTCAAGGAAATTACAGTCCGGCAATGACTTAATTAATGCTCGCTTTCTTGGCAACGGTTTGAGGGCCTGTCAGTTTGTTGCAGCACTGTCTGTCAGGCATGCCGAGGGCTCGCGGAGAGAAGGATTTGAAGGAGAGCGAAAGACAGGAAAAGAGAGGGCAGATGAAGGGAGGAAAAAAGAGCAGACACGGGAAGTCAACATCTACTCATCCTGCCCACGGTACATGGTAATAGGTTTGCCTGTTTCCTTCACATTAGGTTTTTTTTTGCTTTCTGCTTCTTCTTTTAGTCTGGCCCTTCACCTTTTTTTTTACTTTTACACTTTCAGCTGTACATCAGTCTGATGGAGAACACAACAGTCCTTTAAATGTGCTTAAAAATGTCCACATTTGCAGTCTTTTGGTGTTGATTTTGTTGCTAAAGCCCCTTTCTAATCATCTTTTGATTTATTGTGAAGTGTTCCCAGTGGTCTTTTGTTGGGATTTTGCTGTTTTTAGCCAAAGTCAAGGAAAACCTGTGTTGTTTTCTAGGACATAGTTCCTGCAGAGCAGCAGGAGTTCATTAAAACCTCACCTCTGAGTTATGGGCGGAACTGTTGGTGCAAAGTAAGCCTGCCCCCACTTCCCGTCATTCATCCGTTTTACATTCCCTCCCGCTAGCTTACAGCCACTCACATCCCCCAACCTAACATGAGCAGTGGAACAAAAAATTCATTCATTTTCTTATCCGTTTTTTCCCTTTCGGGGTCACGGGGCTGCCGGAGCCTATCCCGGCCACTCATGAGCGAAGGCAGGGGGACAACCTGAACAGGTCGCTAGTCTGTTGCAGGGAAGAATTTCAACAATCACACAGCCATTCACTCTCACACTCACACCTAGGGACAATTTAGAATTGCCAATTAACCTATGAAGCAAAATTTTCCTCCATAATCAATTTTAAAACGTTTGGTTCTTCCGAGTGTGAAGCGGCTGCGATGAGGGTCAAGACCACTGAATCTGAGGCCATGGTTCTCGACCGGAGAAAGGTAGTTTGCCATCTCTTGGTGGGTGGAGTGTTCTTGTCCCAGGTGGAGGAGTTTAAATACCTTGGGATCTTGTTCACGAGTGAGGGAAGACCGGAGCATGAGATAGACAGGCGTATCCGGGCAGCGTCCGTAGTTATGTGGTCGCTGTATTGGTCTGTTGTGGTGAAGAGAGAGCTGGGCCAAAAAGCATAGCTCTCATTTTACCAGCTGATCGTCATTCCAAAACTCACCTATGGTTATGAGCTCTGGGTCATGAAAGAAAGAATGAGGTCCCGAATACAAGCGGCTGAAATGAGCTTCCTCTGTAGAGTGGCTGATTTCTCTCTTAGAGATAGGGGGGAAAAGCTCAGTCACCCGCGGAGAGTTTGGAGTGGAGACGTTTATCTTCCACATTGAGAGGAGCCAGTTGAGGTGGGTCGGGCATCTAGTCTGGATGCCTTCTGGACGCCTCCCTGGGGAGGTGTTCTGGGCATGTCCCACTGGACGGAGGCCCCGTGGAAGACCCAGGACACGCTGGAGACACAACGTCTCTCAGCGGGCCGGGGAACGCCTCTGGGTCCCCCCAGAGGAGCTGAAGGAAGTGGCCGGGGCGAGGGAAGTCTGGGCATCTCTGCTTAGACTGCTGTTCCCATGACCTGGTCCCAGATAAGCAGAGGAAGATGGATGGATGGATGGTTCTTCCGTGTTTTAAAAAAGGACGGTACCCACGTGTCACCACCAAATCCGAGTTCCTGATTGGTCAAAGTTCAACTGGTTTAAATTTTGACGTTTGTTCAATGGCCACATGTTTTGTATGTAGAGCCCAAAAACTGACTTAAAACTTGCGTAGCGATGCATGAACACAGTCTGGCCCAGGGCAGCTGTGGCTACATCAGTAGCTTACCATCACCAAGTATGAATAAGGGTTGAATGAATAATGGAAACATTGTAAGCGCTCTGAGCATCTGGAGAGCGCAGATAAATCCATTCCATTACTATTAGTAAAGGGGGTTTTGAACATGGAATCCCGAAACGCAGATTTCCTTGGACTTTTTTTTTTTAATTGGTTGCTTGAACGAGCGTTTCTGAATGCGGTGTGAACGTAGATTGGAACGATTACATTAAACATATGTTGGCGTGTCAAATGGCTCATAATTTTACAACTACTCTGTTTCCATCTGCAGTGAACATAGAACAAAGGCTGCACAAAATAATAGAGGGAATGGAGTGAATCATCGCACATAAAAAAAAGTGAACATAAGGTAGCATTTCCTTTATCATGTCCCATAAAAATAGCAATTTGCCCAAGCCCTTGTAGCGCAATATGGAGGGTGGTGTGCTTGGCTGATAATGTTGAGATGACAGATCGACCCATACAGAGAGGTTTCTGTGCTGTCTTGCTACCCCGGTACAATAAATTGCAAGGGGAGACCAAAACAAGGGTTGGGGGTGGGTGGGCAAGTGTGTAAGGTTGTTAGAAATTAAAGAGAGGTGAGGGTGACAGTAGAGACACCGAGAGGTGACTAGTTAGGGTTAGGGATCTTGATCCCACAGAGGCGAGAGATTGAGAAAACACAATGGAGGCATGTTTGAAATTACGTAGCCAAACGCATCATAGGCGTAGTTTTCTGCACTGCCATCCGCCTTTCTGTTATCTTTCTCAAAATTAAAACGTCCCCATCTGAGCTGCTCAACACTGATTAAACAAAAGCACCAGGTTCATTACCGGTTCATTGACCAATGATTGAATTTGGAATTAAAAATCACACAAGCAAGGCTCTTGATTGAGTGACTATTTTATTGGATCCACAGTCAAGCTGCCACACATCCAGTAACACCTCATCATGTGCTTGTTTAGATGACAATGACTCACCTCAGCAATGAATGTATTGTCAGTGTGTGTGTATTTCATGCATCACTTCATGTATTACTATTTCAAACTAATGCCTTGGGCTCCTCGCTGCATTCGTGGACGTGACAGTTTGTTGAATATGTAAATGCTGTTGAGTCAGATCCCACGACTGATAAAGTAGCTCTGTCAATGTATGTGTGAATTACTCACTTTTTTTTGCTCAATGCGAGTTTCTTTGATCGTCTTGCTGCGCTCATCGCTCACTGCAAATGCTGCTTTAAGGACAGTGTTTGTGTGTCAATATGTGTGTGCATTATTCCAGCAAACAAAGTGAAGTTATGTGTCAGCGCTGTTGACAGAAAGATCACTTCTGTACCTGCTCTGCACACATCTATGTTCAAATCCTTTTAATATCTAGGGCACTTTTGGAGAAACATGTAACTTTTCTTGTGTTTGAAATAATACCTCTAGGTCTCTGATGAAACTCCAACAACACACAGTTCTGGTGCTTTATTAGGCATCCCGTAAAAAATATTTAAGTTAACGAATTTAAGGGAGACATACTTGCACTCTGAAACCTCAGAGTGGAATCATTCATGCCTCGTATTTATTTGTACCCACAAAAATCCATGGTGACATCAGTATAGCAGAACACACATCAGAAATGTGTGCTGTGGTCTACCTTGGTCTGTGGTGCTATCATACTCTTCATTTGAGGAAAACTGGGTCTAGGTTCTAGTAGTACGTGTTCATCTCTCTAGACTTTTATGTTACACCCACATTAACCCTATGTTACCATTTGTATGATATTTCTGAGCCCCCTATTTCATTAAAATGATCCAAACTTTTGTTCAAGACTCATTGTATATAACTTGAAACGCATTTTCTTCTCTGCAGTTAATCATCAGTCCACTAGGGGAAGCAGAAGGGCTTTTCCTGGTCATTTCAAAAATGCTGCCTTCATGAAACCTCAAAAACACATTTTGACTTGATATCTGAGGTACACGATTTCGCTCCTTGTGGGTGTCACCCATTTCATGACGTCGGCTTCGGCAGCGTGTCCGTGTTTGCCCACGAAAACAAATAACATCCGAACTTTTGCAAAGATAACAATAAACATATAAAACAAAAGCGTTTAGCCGATCCCCGCCAGCTCTACGGAGAAAATGGAAGATGGGTTAGTTTGGAAGCGGTGCTGGCAATGCAGACTCTTCCTAGAAGGGGCTGTTCTTCACTGTTTTCGGGGGGTGGGAGGGGCCGGTGCTCAGAGAGCAGGTTTTTAGAAGAATGGTTAGAAATGTGTGAATGGATCAAAATGCCTCTTTGGGGGTGTTTTATGTTTTGTTTGGCACTAACATTATTATACACTTAAAAGCTCAAAGAAAGTTGATTTTTGCATGATATTGGCTCTTTAAGAAGGTGCAAGAATTTGTTTTTGACATTTTAAAAACCTATATATGTACTCTAAAATTTTAAGAAGCAATGATCCAATTTGCCTAAAGCATAACTAAAATTATGACTGTGCCATTAGAAATTTAACTTGAAGGAATCTATTTTTTTTTTCTTAGACTCCAGGGTTCCAGATTCAGTCATGGACTATAGATTCTTTTATCTTATCTTATAAAAGTACATTCTCCTATTTGCGACTAAACAGAAGGCCGCCTTCAGCTACTTCCTCACTCCCGTGTAGAGTTTCTTATAGGGTAAAGTCTTGGCCTTAACTGTCCATTCAAACACACATCATTAACTATTATGGTTAACCAGAAGAGCCTGCAAACATTTACATTTCCTGTTTGTGGGACAGACACAGAACATTAGTTTTAGAGTTCCATGCCAGGGATGAAAAATAGCACCACACCACATGGGTAGTATCCATCTTTTTCAACCGTGTTACTAAACCCTTCATCTGCCCTGCCTACCGTCTTTGTCCCTTCTCATCTGTTTCCACCCTTTCCGTCTTGTATTTGTCTGCCATTAGGCAGATAGTTGCTGGTCTCATCTGTATCATGTCTGTGGCCTTCCCCACAGGAGTACCACACAGTTGCTTGCTTAAGGATTCAGGAGCCGCAGCCCTGTCCCGCTCGCCGATCCCATGGATCAAACTGACACTTGGTCAGCATCAGCACATTATGAACTATGGCCACCTGCCACAGCAGACACATTGTTTTCTCTGTAGTAGTGCGAGGAATATAGAAAGTACTAGTGAACTAGGTCTGCTGACAGCTTATTCTCTTCCTTATCTCCTCTGTTGTGTGCGCCAGTGAAAAGTGGATATAGGACTGCATTGAGATGTGAGACTGTGAATCATCCTGCAGGCAAGGGTTACCTTTTGCATATGGCTCCAAATACTCAAAATTGAAATGTTTAAACTGGGTCATCGGTGCGTGGTTAGCCTATTAAACAATTCAAAAGCAAAGCCTTTAATTGACATCAGTCATCCTTAACAGAGTTTTTTTTATGGCTGTTTTGCTCTTCCAACAATAAGACAATTTGAACACATTATCTGTAGTCTTGGATCACAGGGAAGGGTTGTGGAAAATTATCTAAATTCCAAAGGCAAACTGCTCAAAAACAAATACAGCCATCATATTTTAGAGGTGTCTAAGAACAGAAAATACAGACACCCAACAATGGGGGTGTAGCGATACATCGACTTAATTAATGAGTTGCTGCAATCCAACCACATCAATTTGTCTTAAGGCCGTGTCATACAGCCACTACTTACATTTTCTGCATTTTCCACATATGACATTTCCGTCTTTTGTGATACATACTGTTCGTAATATATGTAATTCAGAAGGGTTTCTTGCGTTCGTCATTCGTCGAGGTGCACAGATGTCCATAGAAGGTTTCCACAGACGGGTCTTTACGTGAATTCAGTTTTGAGCTGTTCAAAATGTTTTGAGAATAATGCAGTTAATGCGTATTTAACGTAGTTTATGTGCAATTATTACGGAAATCGTATACATTTGTGAGATGCATACACACATTAATTTTTTCTATGACCGTTCCACGCATGTCCATTTATGTATAGGTGGTACATGCTTGAAAAGTCCATCAGACATCATTTTTATACCGTATACACAGCCTACATAACATGTTAAAAATGAATTAATTGACATAAGAACCACTAATGAATTGCACTTAAACAGCATAATAATAATTTCAATGTGGCTCATTCGTGAAATGTGAAAATATCTCGTAAAGACCACAACTTTTCTCACTTTCTTACTCCATGTATATTCATGGGCGTGTCTGGGGTAGGGGGCGAGGAGCCCCCCCCATTCCAGATGTGTCCCCCTTGGTGTGTCCCCCCAAGCTGAGACACTGAAACTTGATTTTGCAATACACGTTAAATGACATCATAATAGCGAAACTCATATGTCCGAGCGTCATTGAACGCATCACTCACATACTACATGCCTCTACCACTGCCCCCTATCAAACAACAACTTATGAAACAGCTTTAGTTGCTGGTTTGGTTGCATGTGAAAATTTCAGGTCAGTGTTAATGCATTTCTCCACTAGCAGTTCAAATTTTATCAGTAGGACTTAAATAATGTAGCTACAACAATGCATCTCCTTAAATTACAGTACGTTTGTGGGCATAGATGACTCTGTTCTTATAGAGTCCATATTCTGGTTTTTAAGGCTCCTATTCCTTTTAGATTTCAGGTATTTACCTATTTCATCACACCTGATTTAATGGGTTACTGCAGCTTGGGGAGAATAATTTGAAATGTAATCAGAAACCTGTCAGTTGAAGCAGGAAACATCTAAAACATGAAAGACAGGAGCCTCTGGGGACAAGAATATAAATGTTCTTATATTGCTAAAGTTATACTATACACGGTATTTTTATTACAAAAAATGTTCCTCTTATTTCTTCAGGATCAACAAGTAGAAACAGGGAGAGAAATAAGAGGAAACAATGAAAAGGTCATTCATTAAGAAGCAAATGATAGAAGGAGAAAACAGGGAGGGAAGGACGGACTCAGCAGCAGCCATCAGGGTCCACAGTGAGTTTTCCGAATCAAGGTGTGTGTGAGAGAATGGAAGTGATCTGTCTAACTGACATAATAAGGTTCTATTTGACACGGCCATATTAATAATGTATTTTATAAATACTTTGTTGTGTGTCGCATAATGGAAATATTGTAAAAAAAAAAAAAAAGCTAAATAAACTCTGTTGAATGTAAATTACAAGTTGTTATTGAACTTAACTGTTTGGTTCCTTAAATGGAGAACCTTAAAACTCTGCCCTGTCGGGGTTGAAAAACCCCATCCCAGTAAGGGTGAACGCATTTTTGAAAACTCTGTACTTCTTTTTATTTAAATCAAAAGGTATAAAGAGGGTTTGCTGTGGCTTGTTTAGATTTTCCTTTGGGTGTTGAAACCACTTACGACATGAGAACCACTAACATTTATGATTTTAACATGTTTTGGGTCATTTACATGTGTCCCTCCTTTACCAAACCTGTGCGTATATTTGGGTCCCCCTAAGAAAAAAGTATAGACATGCCACAGCGTATATTCACGAATTACAAGTTTGTGTTCATTGCCCAGGATTCAAACCTTACGATCATGGGTCGACCGCCCCACCGCTGCACCACGGCCGTAAAATATGAATGGAGTTGACATCCATTCTTGTTTACTTGTTTGTTTGGACACATAATAATTTACACTTGATAATCTTGAAAGAAATCCAAGGGAAACCTCACCTGCTCTGTTCAGTTCCAGGTATTTCTCTCTGAGTCACTCTGGTTGAAGTTTTGGTTAAAGATGTCCTGGATAGATTTAGGTCAGTCAATCAGATTGTTCAAAATGAACCAACATCAACGATGAATTGTATCAGAAACCACAAACTATGATATGAATGGGATCAGGAAAGTCAATATTTTACTCAACAAATATACTCGTGAAAATAAAACTGCTAATATGAACTGAGTTTTTCCCAACACAATGACACCGTTCATGTTTGACTAGGTGGCACTCATCCATTTAATAATGAAAAAGGTGATTAAAGTGACTGATGTTCGGTCATCTATTCTCGCAGGTCATCTCTTTAATGTCACCATTAGACTCCCGTGTCCAAACTTAGTTCATCAAATGGGCTCATTTATGGTGAACCGGCGGTATGCAGTACATTGAGCCAAGACTAAGGACCATTTCAAAGCATTTACACTTAAATTTATTTCTAAGAAATAATTTGACACTGACAGCATGTGCTCTAATAACATAGAAGTGCCGGGAGGATTCTCTCTTTTTTTTTTTTTTGGCTTTAAATTGGACATGTTATCAGTATATTTAGAAAATCCTCTCCAACATTATGGTCTCTCTACACTTTTAAATCAATTTCATGTATTAATATTTCTTGAACAATCAATTTCAAAACGCGTGTGACCTGCCACCTCACAAGTAAAGACTTAGTCAGATGCACCTGTACGGGTCATCCCCCTTAAGGGTACACAATGGATACCCACTCACAATGTGAATAGCACTAACGGGCACTTTGCTGAGTCGGTGGGACTTGAAAGGGGTTTAAAAAAATGAAAATTACGTACGACACGCCTGCGTCTCATCTACTTTACCCCGACTTACCCTCCCGGATGTGTTGCATAAGCACTTGGTACGACCTGTTGCTCACAGCATGCCCATAGAAAATGAACATGGTCAAACAGTAGAGATCGTGACAGGAACTTGACTTTATACAAAGGCAGGGAGGTACAAAAGAACTACTAAAAACTGGAACCTCAACAGACTGAAATAGTCTGTCACAGTATACAGTTCACTCTATGGGTTAGCCAGACACCTTGATATTTCATGTAGGTTTCCTGGATGCCTCGTACAGGTTTGCCTGCAGAAAGCGGCTTGTATCCACCCAAAAGGGCAATTACGGCCTAAAGATTGATGGGTACTGATTAAAGAAAGAAATTCAGTATTTTATCAAAATATGACCCTAAGTCAACAATGGAGGTAAAGGTAATATTGATTTTTTGCAACTTTTTTTTTCATCTAATTAGGAATTTATATTAGTATTTCTCAAAACTTTTGTTTTTAATTTTGCAAAAGTACAAGTTGAAAATCAAAATGTATTTTTTCTTCTATTTTTTAATCTAACACACTCCTTATATTTTCTTAACTTAACTATTTTTTCAATCAGTTGAGTTTGTCATTTCTCGATAAGAAAGGATTTTTATGTGTGATTGTTATGGGAAATGTATTTAAAGCCTGAAAAACAAAAGGCATACTGACAGTAAAATTGTGAATGTGTTATGATGCCAGGAAAAAAAATGCAATTCAACCCTGGAGAAAGGTCTCTGTACAAGTTGCCTGTTGAAAAACGCGCAGCTGACCTCCAACGGAGAATTGTACATGGTGCCATAGCTACAAATAGATACAAAGCACACTTTGTTCCAACTCAATCAGACAAGTGTGAATTTTGTGGGGCATCTGAAATTCTGGCACATTTGGTGATACAGTGTAACAGGCTAAGGGGTTTGTTTACAGTCTTGGAAAACTGGTGTCTCAGGCTCGAGGAGGTGTTTGCCTTCCCATTGTTTGTTTTTGGTCCCAGGTATGCGGTCCGAAGGAAACGTGTACAAATCTTTCTTAATTTTATTTTTGCAACAGCTAAACTTGCAATTTGTTTAACGAGGAAAAATCTGTTGCTCTCTTTTGGTTGTGGGGATGTTCCATTGCTGTTTTTTTTTCTCTTGTGAAAAGTCGTGTGAATAATGAATTTGCTTATTTTAAGTTGATCGATGACCTTCAAAAGTTTAAAAGTAAGGATCGGGAAGGATAATAACATCGTGTTCCAGTTCTGATGGATTACTGGCTTACATACGGTTTTTGCTCCGCAACGGGGCACCCTTTAGGTTAAATTTATATTTAATGTACAGTGTGTCTTTGTTTAAAAAATTCACCCGTTTTCAGGGTCAGTTTTGACCTGAACACAATATAAGGATAAGCCATCAGGAGATTTGGTCATGAAACCTGAATATTC
Organism: Oryzias curvinotus; assembly: GCA_023969325.1. Taxonomy (NCBI): domain Eukaryota; kingdom Metazoa; phylum Chordata; class Actinopteri; order Beloniformes; family Adrianichthyidae; genus Oryzias; species Oryzias curvinotus. The sequence continues at coordinate 23,826,830 of CM043716.1, forward strand.
CTGCTGCTGTGTGTCTACGTTTTTGTCAACCATGCTTTCGGTGTTTGTAGGACACAGTTCTGATTCTGAGTCTAAGTCTAACAGAGTTGTCCCATTTGCAAATCACTACAAAATCATTTTTCAGTAAATTTGAGTTTGATAGGGCTCAGTTAAATGTCAAACAAACTTCCTCTTACATTATAGTTCAAAAAGGAAAATAACAATAGGTGGCAGCTACAGATCAAAATCATTACGTTTTGGAGGACACTGGTTGTTGCAGGACAGTATGGATCCAGAAGATAAGACCAGATTTGCCAAATTTAAAACTTTGAAGTAAATGGCTTTGGACTCAAAAGCCAAGTTGTGTTAACCCTTGTGTTATCCTAGGCACTTTAACATTGGGCGTTGGGTCATCTAGACCCACTAGACAGTGCGCTGAACCTTTTTTCTTCAATGGTTTGTGATCTTCACTGGTGTCCATGGATTACATGAAATCCTCTCCACCTTTATCCACCTTTGTCGTGGTAGGAAGAACACGTAGAGTGGGGTCATCTAAGATAGCACAAGGGTTACAGAAAGAGGGCGAAAAGTAACACCTCAGGGGTTAGGGAGAATGCAATCTGGATTTAGAAATCACATGTATCTGCTTTGAATGACTTAAGAATTCATGAGGAAGCAGAAACGTACTGCTGTTGCACAGGTCAACACAAAAAAGTTAGTTTTTGTGGGCGACAAGAACACGTTTACAAAATGATCGAAAAAAAATCTGCGCAGAACTTTCTGAAATGTGTCTAAATCATGACAGATTTCAAACACTAATCAGGCAGACGAAGGAGATGATATTGAGATTTGCCCTCTGCAAGGGAGAGATCAGTGTCACAGCTGGAACCTACAGAACCCATATTGATCATTAGCATTTTAGACTCTATTCACCAAGTAAAAAATCTGGTGTTAGATTAGATTTTTACAAGCATACACTACAAATATTCAAAATAGGTATATATAAATAAGTATCCCTTTTTGACGTAGTATTCCTGTGGTTTGTCTGTACAGCCTGGAGTTGAAACTGCAGAGGAGCGTCCTTTACAAGGTTGATGGTCTGCTCACTTAAAGATAGAATTACTTGTTTGATTCTAAATTGTTAGGTGCTTTTAACAAACACATAAAGAGAGACGCATTAAAAGTTAACTAGAATGACAGGTTGTTGACCAAAAAAAAATTTAAGCAAAGAGCATCGCTGCTTGTGTTCATCACTTCACATAAAAGCAGATACTGAAACTTATTCAGTCAAATCTCCTTGTTTAAGGTGACAAAAGCTGGATCATGCTTTTCTTGAGCCTGTTAGAGGAAACTATAGCCATGTATATGATAATATATTACCTTTGGCACTCTAAAGAATAATTTGTTTTATGAAATATGAGTTATTTTCACAGCCCATTTTCCTATCTGGAGTTAAGACGACTCGATCTCTGAGGCACAGGCTTTTGCTCTGTGTGGGTGTCGCCCATTTCATGACGTCATCCAAGAGCCGGCCTCTGCAGCGTGTCTGCGTTTTGCCCAAGAAAACAAACAACAGCCGAACTTTTGCAAAGAAGGATGTGCTTATTGTAGATATAAAAGGAAAAGTGCTTTAGCCGATCACCGCTAGCTCAATTCAATTTTATTTATATAGCCCAATATTACAATAGCAGTCGGCTCAATGGGCTTTCATAGCAGTAACTGTATGAGGACATGAAATAATAAAGACCATGAAGTCATAGAATTCAATTGGTAATTTCTAAACTAAACAGACTTAGCTAAAGTGATCATCCCTGCCCTTAGACCCTCCTTCTCGGTAACGAAAAACAAAAAAAAAAAAAAAGGATTCAGGAAGAAACCTCAGGGATGTCCACTGAGAAAACGGGGGGGGTGTGTTAGCCTGGGGGCAGTATGGGCAGCGCAGACTCTTCCTGGAATGAGTGGTTCCTCACTTATCCATGTCACAATGTGAGAACCCGCTCGTTTTTGTGGATTGGGAGGGGCTGGTGCTCAGAGTGCGGCTTTCTAGAGGGATACTCAGAAATGCGTGAATTGAGAGAAATACGCTTTAGAGCTTCTTTTCATGAGAACTAAACATTGCAATACACTTTAAAGCTCATAAAAAGGATTTTGCATGATATAAGCCCTGTAAGAGCCAAGATATCTGTTCTCTTTACGGAGAACAAAAGTAGAAGGGCAGTACAGAGAGTGTGTTATGGTATATACTGTATATCTTTTTTCATGTTATTTTTTCTTTATTGCAAGTTATTCAAGTTATAAGCTGACCAATCAGATTCCTCCATAAAAATATGTGGTCTTGTTTAAAACGTTTGATTGACAGACTTTGCGCAGTCCGCTTTCAAGTGGTAGGGGTGTGGACTTCCAACAAGCTCACTCCTGATTGGAGAGTGGTTGCCATAGATGTATTTACTCAGAATACTCAATCCAATCACTGCTTACTGATGTCGTTTGACTCCAACATGGCGAAAAATAGCGACTGAATTGACTTCATTTGGTTGGAGGCTGAAGTGAGCCGTTTTCTTTGGGTGATGCAACACTCACTCAGTCCAGTTCGTATATACAGTCAAAGGATACATGGAGAGAAATAATCCCGCTATCAGTGTGAAACTGAATAAGCAGGGTTTAAACTCCAGGCCTAGAAGATGCATTTCTTTTCTAGAAATCCTGCCTTATCTGGTGTGTTTGGCCAATAACGAGCATCAATAGCAGTTTGGTTGTAAAACATGTAGGACACCGGCCCTCGAGGCCTGGATTCTGGCACCCCTGGTCTAACAGAACACCTCATGGAGTAAACATAATGTAGTGACTACTTTAAAATCAGGAGATTCGCTTGTTTTTTTCCTTACCATCTTGGTAGGGAACTGAAGATTTTTTTCAGACAGTGTTGTTCATTCAGTTTTTGGTTTGCCTTCGTGAGAACCGTGTGTGAAAGCCAAGCCAGAAGAAGGTACCTGTCAGTGTCTCCTGCTTTTGCTACTGCTTCTTAAATGTTACGCCTGACAGTATTCGGTGGATTTTTAGGATGAAAGACTGCTAAACCACATCTCTTGTGGCTTCCAAAGCAGCGGCAATGATGGTTGCCACATAGTGGTATTACTGTCACCTGACATGTCAGGCCTGTCCATCAAATGTGGTGCCTAAGTGGAGAGGGGGACCCAAACGTGTCACTAACACTCGGGCATTACAGACAGCTAAATGCGCTAATGGCCTTCCTAATGCATTGGTATTCACCAGTGGGTTGATCACACACCCACATGCTAGCTGTATATGCATGAAGTGATGCCTCACTCAATCTCACTCATTCTGTCTTTCAGTCACACCACAGGTACAAGGATATTCACTCAGACATTAAAACAAAAAGGGAAAGAGTCAAATGCACCCACAAGGGCCATGTCCACTCAGCCACACTGTCACTCACAAGCAGGCCTACATAATACTCATTGTCTATAATAATGCATTCCTCTCTTGATCAAATGCTGTTTCCTATTTGTGCCTCAGTGTTTTGGTGTCATCTTGTCATGCATTCTTCCTTCTCAGGACGGGATAATGACCATGTTATACATGCATGGCAATTTAACAATCATATTTCAAATGGGAGACTGCTGCGTAAACAAACTCTAAATAAGGCCATGTTGTTTTTGTAATGATATAGGTAAGAGCTCCAAACCCTATTTGGAAACTTCTAGCATCTGTATAGAGTATCATTGACTGTATATGAGAAGCTAGACTGAGTGATCCCCTGGCGTTCCAAACAGGAAGTACCCACTGGTAAAAGAATCCAAAATCCCCTACACTTCTATGGAGAAATAAACAGCTGTTACTCAGTCGTATTAGTCAGAATAACCATTCTTAATCTGCTACCTTTTTTGAACCTGTTCTTTTTTTCATATTTTTGTGTAGTGCAAGTGAATCAAGTCATAAACTGACCAATCAGATGTGCTTTGAGATTTTTTTTTCAAAATGTAAAGTGCATTTCTTTCTAAATAAAATGTATCGATGCTTCCTAAAATTGTGGCCCCACAATGAACGTTTTAAGCATTTGATTGACAGTTTGTCCCTTAAGTGGTAGGGGTGTGGACTTCCAACAAGCACAGTTCTGAATGGCGGGAGTGGTTTCCATAGATACGTGGACTCAGACTTGGATTATCCTTCCATACCTACATTGTCTGGCATTTGTATGACTGAAAAAATGGCAAACAAATTGACTTTTTCTCATTGGATGTGGAAGTAGGCATTTTTTCTATGGGTGATGTCACACCCACATACAACCTTCCTCACTATATCACGGTTCACCTTTTGCAGTCTCAAAGCTTTATTTTTCAGAGCAACTTTGCATGTTTTTTTTAATACAGCTTACTGTTTTCTGCATTCTGATTGGCTTTCGATCTTGTCAATGAATGCTGCTTTTGCCCCTTGCCAGAGTGACATGACTCTTCAATTGTAATCAGATCTTTGTTTTTTTCATACTATAATATTTGATGTATTTTTCTATGAAAGTTGGAACTATGAGAGTTTAAACACAAGAGACAGAAACCTTAAAACGTCTACAATCCTACTTAACGGATTTCTCCTATCGCGGGTTGCTTTTAGATACATGAAAGACCACTGTACAATCACTGTGGAGACGCGATCATAAAAGGTGGAAGACTCATGCCTAAACTTGTATTCTTAGTCTGTATTTTTAAACTTTCAAAGTCTCCTAGGTGAATCGAACATGAATAATTACACGGCACATGTTACCAATTTCATTTAGTCCAAAATTCCACTTAATTTTAGCATCACAAAAAACACAGAAAAACATTTTTTTATAAATATTTATCATTGGAAATATATTATACGTATCTCTAAACCTTGGATTTTCTCGTGGCTATTACTGTAACAGGGAGAGGATGAGGGAGTACCCAGGCGCAGTGAGGATAAGGAGGCAGGAGATTTGCAGGGAGAAGGATTTCAGCGGCAGGGGGCTCGGGCTCAGGGTCCGCGGCAGGGGTCTCGGGCCAGACGTCTGGTGCAGGAAGGGGTTGAGGTGTTTCCAGTTCCCTCCGGTCTGCCACCCCCTGTCCAGAACCCTACTGGGAGCAGGAACGGGTCGTGGTGGGTCCGGCACCCACCTCTTTGGAGCCGTAACGGGTTGGGGTGCATCAGGCGCCCTCCTGGACGCAGGACCGGATTGAGGTGCTTCCAGGTCCACCTCCGGAACCAAGACTGGACATCGAGAAGGGCGGCGACGACGACGGCGGCCCCCCTCTTACAGCCAGTCGACTCCCGTTGAAGAAGGAGGCGGGGAGCTGAAAACCCTCCAAAGTCCACTGGGTCTCGAGCCCCTCCTCCTCCAGGTAAAGGTCCTCCCACAGCCACAGGTCCTGGTCCAGAGGGTCCAGAGGGTCCAGGAAGGCCCACGGCTGGAGAATGTCCAGCTCCATCCAGGAGACAGGGGAGGGCTTAGGATGAGGGTGGCGGTGAGGATGACAGCCCCCTCTGATGGCCAGACGACTCCCTTTGAAGTCCGAGTAGTCAGGGGTCCACTGAAACCAGGTCCGTTCTGCCTCCTGGCAGGCCCTCTCTGCTGGGTACAGGTTGGGCTGGTGCATAATGTAACGGGGAGAGGATGAGGGAGTACCCAGGCGCAGTGAGGATGAGGAGGCAGGAGATTTCCAGGGAGAAGGATTTTAATAACATAAACTAGAAACCAAAAACCACTGCATACAGCAGGCTAGAAGCTAGAAGCTAGAAACTCGAAACACACTAAACCAGGGAACAACACAATATGGACCAGCACAGGAGGAAGGGAATGACAAGACTTAAATACATGCAGACAAACGAGACACAGGTGGAAACACTCAGGACTGATGGGGAAGGGTAAAACTCAAAACAACAACAAAACAGGAAATACTACAAAACAAAACAGGAAATCAAGGAACCAACCACAAAGAAACTGAAACCGTTACAATTACTTTTTTCTGTAAGAGGGATCCTAAGGTACCGGTACATCCATGCCAAATTTGGTGCTTGTTCCAAAGAATGCATGATTAACCTAATAAATGGCTCTTCTATGCTGAACTCTGTTCTAGAAATCTAAATCTATTGATTATGACTCAACTTTTCTGATTCTATTTGCAGCATTCGCATGTCTTAAAATTCAAATATAAACACACATGAATAAGTTTGACATAAAACATTGACCAGTCAATATGCTGCCATATGAACACCTGTAGAGTGCATTATTTTGCAGAGACCATGTTTTTCTATCAGAATAACCTACACACAAACATGTAAGTGGTCAGCTGTCCTGGGTAAATACTTGTTTAGCAGGTCCCGTATATACAGAAGTGTTTCAGTAATAGGATCTCTCTGAGGGACACAGTGAGAGATGACTGCAAAACTCATCCAAAGCTTGTAAGCAGCAATTAGCACTCCTGGTGGTCCATACTGTTGTGTTTTTTTTTCTCTCATTTTTTTGATCTGTTCCCTAGCTTAACTTTCTCTTGGGAATAGCTGTTAAGGGATACAATTAAATTTTTGACACAAAAATGAAAGTGTTAATTCACCTGTGATAATTAGAGCTATTCTTGCCGCATGTTGATGAATGTAAAAATCCAGTGTTTATTTATTAATTAATTCCTGCGCCGGCGTCAGAATTAGAGCACTCGTAAATGTGTGATCTCGACTTAAGAAGGAAGTCTCAAAGGAAATAGATTACAGACCTGCCCAGCTGTAATGAAACATTGTCAAAAATGTTCCAAAAACTTACAGCGTCTTCACTTTGATGTTCCTTCTTTAAAACACGTCTAAGGAGGGTTTGACGGTAAGGCTGGTATTGAAGTCTCGTGATGCATAAATCTAAAGGCGCACACACATGTGATGAGCAGCTTGAACGTGTCGGTTTATTTCATTCATAAAGGATTGCTGTGTTAATGTGTTATTATAATAATTAGTCTTTGTGTGAGTTTTAAAAGTGAAGAACTGTTTTTAACATACTTCAATTCACTGATGGAAGTATGCTAAAGTGCCTGATTCATTTGCCATAATTTCAGTATTTTTTTAACTGGTAAAATAATATTTATTTAAGAAAATGCTTTTGACCAAGTGATAGCCCAATTAAGCTGATGTCACCCTACACGCAGGATTATTCTTGGATTTTTAATAAATTAAAAAGATTAATTTCAAGTTTTACTGAGATAAAAAAGGGGGGGAAAACGGAACTGAGCATTAAGCTATGATATTTTTATATGATGGAATCTTAATGTGCACAAATAAAAAATTACCTTTTCATTTTTAAAACAATTTTAATTATCCAACAAAAAAATAATATAATTGTTCTTGATACAAAACACATTGGCTATGTTAACATGCATGCCAATATTCCAAATTTATTCCAAATAAATGAAATAAAGAAAAAAAACCACCACATTTTTCAGAGGCCAATTCGTCTAAATATGTGGTTTGAATAATCGTAATTTTCCTTGTCTGAGCAAGAATCTGGATCAAAATTGTACGGGTGGATAGCTCTGATATTACTCGTCATCTTTGTTGCACTGGTAATGTTAGGTTTGGGGTGTGAGGGGCTGTAAGCTAGCGAGACAATTTCCCACCCCAACCCTACATCAGTGTTTTTCAACCTTTTTTGAGCCACGGCACACTTTAACCTTGACAAAAATCCCGCGGCACACCAGCATCCAAAAAAAAAAACAGAGAAGCTCATAGTCTGTATTGATCTACAGTCCCTCTGCAATCTCACATGCATTTTTTGTGATAATTGTGGCAGAAAAAGCTGGAAGTTGCAGCTATTTTTTGTCTAAAAGATGTAATAAAAGTTTAGTTATAAGATTTGAAAACTGTTTGATGTGTGTTCATTGTTGTTTTAATCCGTTCGACGGTGTCACTTTAACCTAATGCATCATGGGAGATGTAGTGCGAACAGTCGCCGAATGCAAACAGACTTGCTTCTCTGAGCGTCATTGTTTTGTTCACTTGCTCCACGGTCTGACACCGGATTCTATGGAAAGCTACTCCACTAAAGACGAGCTTTAGCTGGTATTTTTGTTAGAACTGAGCGACTTTATCAGCAGAATTCAGAACAAGGAAGTTAAGACTTTAACCACTTCTGATTGGTCAGACTGATGACGTGTGATAAAGCCTCCAAGAATGATTGGTGGAGACAGTTAAAGGGGCGGGATGGAAAATGTTGTTAGATCAGTGAATGAGGGTAATTTCCCACGGCACACTTGACCATCTCCCACGGCACACAAGTGTGCCGCGGCACACTGGTTGAAAAACACTGCCCTACATAGTGCACTATATAGTGGGTTCAGCATTTTGTAGTGCTATCTGAATCTACAATTCCCAATTCCAGTGCCCTGGAAATTTCCCAGAAGTCTCTGCGAAAAACCAGTGTGCATCGATGCTCACTAGATAGGCAAATATAGACCACAATGTATTGCGTCGGACCATTTTTTACAAAAAAAAAAGTAATTTTTTTAATAAACCATCAACGTTTTTATCTTCAGAAGACAGTGGACTTATAAATAATTGTCGCAAAACGCTCATATCAATTAGATTTTAACTTCGTGAAATCGATGACGTCAAATTCGCCGTTTAAAAAAAATTAAATAAAAGTAGTGAGCACGGTGTCCGAATTGCTTTTAAAGTTCAGGGAACCTACATAGTGCTGCACCATATCGTTTTTTAGGGGTTAGGGTGGGAATTCGGACATGACCAAAGTGTAAACAGATGGATAAAAGGAAGGGGGGACAGGGTTGCTTTACACCGATAGTTCACACAACTCAGATGCAAATTTCTAATGAACTACTGCCACTCTGCAGAAACTATGCCCCTGAAAATGACAGATTTTTGGATATTGGCTTAAAACGACAATCATATTTAAGAGAACACTGGAAATGCTTTCAGATAGATTAAAATATTTTTGGAGATGGTTGTGTGCAGACTTTATTCAGTTCATTGTCAAAGTAAAGACAGTGGGAACACAGATTGAAGGTTATATCGCAGAACGGAGGAATTACAAAGTGCACTAAAGCTGTTTTGGGAAAATCCAAAAAATCAGGATGTGTTACAATACAATTAAAGGGTGAAACACTGAATTAAGGAAATAAATCTCAGGAAACTATCAGTCCTTTATTACTGTGTCCTCTTGATACATTGCTACATAAAACGGAGAGAAGAACATGCCTAAAAGGTGAGGCACTTCTTTTGTTGTCCGAAAAGAGATCCTATAATCTTACAAAAGGCAAAAGGCGGGCAGAAATACTTCGGCCGTAACCTATCATCCCCAACAAAAAGTGGTCTAAAGCATTCTTGGCTCAGTCAGTCAAGACAATCACTGTCCAGCCGGGCCCGTCCCGCTCCATCTCGCCTGGCAGACACATAAAGGCAGCCATCTTAAATCACATCTCACGGCGCTCATCTAATGACTACTGAGCCCCTGCATATTTCAACATTAATTCATTAGAGGCGGGGATTGAGGGGGGTGTGCGGGAGGAGGGGGGGGGAATCAGCAGCAGCAGGGAGAATCCTCAGCGCACTCTGATTAAGGCTGTTATGTTTTATAGAAGCCATTTTTCAATGCCTCTTCTGACAGCACTTGTGGTTATTAAATTGCAGGCTTCAAGGAAAGACTAAGGGAGAGAAAGCGAGCATGGAAAGGAGAGGAAGAGAGAGAGATCGCAGAAGGAAGAAAAGGGGGAAAGACAGATGGAAGCTGAAGAGAGACAGAAAACGATTAACAATAGCGAGGAGACACGTTGCCAGGTCCTCTTTGGCTGCTGATAAAGTGCATTTCTTGTGATTTGTTTGTGTGTTACCTGTAGTTTCTGGGGTTATCTATATGTCATAGGAACTAGATTACTGAGTGTGTGCTGTACTGTACACCCAACGTAGCTATTTTCTCTCTGTCAAATGTGATACAAAGATTGAGTGAAGATAAGCAGAGCAGGACACTATTATGTCTACTGAGTGACCTTGAAAGAGATCTCCTCTAAGCCTGCATCACACACACTGTTCATAAATATTAACTATTAGCTTTCCTAAAAATCTCCTTCATACCATTCTATATACAGTCAAATGTACTTGATTTACTTTTATTGATCATTTTTGTTGGAGTTTATTTATTTCTCATAAATTGGATTGTTTTACTAAAGTTATCAGGGCACATAAATGGAATTTTGCATCAAAATCACACACAATTGCATAAGATTTATCTAATAATTACGTATAAGCTACAAAAAAAACCAACATAAACGGCATAATTCTCAGCCGACCCCAAATTTTGAACGGCTCAAAACTGAATTCATTCAAAGACCCCTCGGCCGAAACCCTCAATGGACATCTGCATACCTCGACGAATGACGAACAGAAGAAACACTTGAATTATTTATCGCACATGTATCATGAAAGAGGGAAACTACATTTGTTGAAAATGGAGAATATGTACATAGTGGCAGTGTGACACGGCCTTAAAGCTATGTTCATACCACCTTCAGCAGTGTTCAAGCCATGACTTCTGATCAAAAGTCTGCTTAAAGTGCATTTCGGGCGTCCACGTTCAAAACTCTCAGGTTTGTGTTGCCATGCAAGTTTTTCAGTCTGTTTTCCTTTTTTTTTTTTTTTTTTTACTTGTTCTGTCCAGCAACTGAGCAAACAGATGAGTACTGATGGCCTTTTGGGTTAGACAGGTTTTACTATCACATAAAGAGGTTATGAATCTTCGGATAGCCAGGGTGTAAATTTATATAAACCCCTTTCTGTTTTTTTTTGTATTATTTTTTGTTTATTTGTTACATTTTGTATTTTAAGTATATATACATATTATTTTTATTAAAGGGGAGGGAGAGGGGGTAAGTGTGTGTGTGTGGGGGGGGGGGGGGGTAGAAAGGGGGTACAAAGCATGAGGCCACAAAACCTGCATTGAAAACTAAACTGGTTAAACTTTGACCAATCAGGGACTTTGATCTAACCTAATTATTGTTGTGATTAGCTTCCTTTTGAGGAATAGTATTTAAATTTGTGAAATTGTGGTGCAGTAAGAGTTCAAAATACATAAAAAAAAGTGGGTTTAGGGAGTTTTTTTTTTTTCACAACAGACTTCCAATCTTTACTTTTACACCAGCGAGCGGTATTTTTTAATCTAAAAAAATTGAGAAAAATATACCGAAAATGTACATACAGATTATAAAGTATGAGAGTCCACATAAACATATCAACCGTGGTCTAAAACATAATCACCAGACAAAAGTAAATCATGCATTTATTTGTATTTTCAGTGATTATCTGTTATGGAACAGGTAAGAAATTTAGGTTTTTAATGTACTTTTGACCAAAAACCCATGTTTAACATTTAGACTTTCATATTTTGAAAAGTGTGTTTTTTTTGTTGTTTTCTTGCAGATGTCCCTCTGCCCCCCTCTCACTCCCAGAGGAGGGGTTTGCCCGGCCACCCCAGTGTCAAGTAGATCATCCAAAACTCTGGCAGTCAGGCCCCATGCCTTTCCTTCCTCACGGAGTCTTTTTAAACTGCAGGTTTTGTGTTGTACATGATGTTATATTTTTTTTACTTAAATTAAATTTCTGTCGTCCATGACGAAATTGGACACTGGAGTTATCCGTTGTGTTAATGTGTGTTATCGCGTGGGTGCGTCACCTTAAATATAAAATAACATTTTACAAATTTTTATTTTGAAAAGTACAACAAAGACACGACATTTAACAGAGATGCAACCCAGTGGAGATGTAATCCAACGGAGGAACAACCCAACAGAGACACAACCCAATGAAAACACAACCCAATGGAGACACAACCCAACAAAGAAACAACCCAACAGAGAAACAACCCAACGGAGAAACAACCCAATGGAGATACAACCCAACAGAGAAACAACCCAACGGAGACACAACCCAACAGAGAAACAACCCAACGGAGAAACAACCCAATGGAGATACAACCCAACAGAGAAACAACCCAACAGAGAAACAACCCAACAGAAAACAACCCAACAAAGAAACAACCCAACAGAGAAACAACCCAACGGAGAAACAACCCAATGGAGATACAACCCAACAGAGAAACAACCCAACGGAGACGCAACCCAACAGAGAAACAACCCAACGGAGAAACAACCCAACAGAGACGCAACCCAACAGAGAAACAACCCAACAGAAAACAACCCAACGGAGACGCAACCCAACAGAGAAACAACTCAATGGAGACACAATCCAACAGAGAAACAACTCAATGGAGACACAATCCAACAGAGAAACAACCCAACGGAGACACAACCCAACAGAGAAACAACCCAACGGAGACGCAACCCAACAGAGAAACAACCCAACGGAGAAACAACCCAACAGAGACGCAACCCAACAGAGAAACAACCCAACAGAAAACAACCCAACGGAGACGCAACCCAACAGAGAAACAACCCAATGGAGATACAACCCAACAGAGAAACAACCCAATGGAGATACAACCCAACAGAGAAACAACCCAATGGAGATGCAACCAAACAGAGAAACAACTCAACGGAGACGCAACCCAGCGGAGAAACAACCCAACGGAGAAACAACCCAACAGAGACACAACCCAACAGAGAAACAACCCAACAGAAAACAACCCAACAGAGAAACAACCCAATGGAGACGCAACCCAACAGAGAAACAACTCAACGGAGACGCAACCCAGCGGAGAAACAACCAAATGAAGAGGCAACCCAACAGAGAAACAACTCAATGGAGACACAATCCAACAGAGAAACAACCCAACGGAGACGCAACCCAACAGAGAAACAACCCAACGGAGACTTAATCCAGCGGAGAAACAACCAAATGAAGAGGCAACCCAACAGAGAAACAACCAAACGGAGACACAACCCAACGGAGACACATCCCAACAGAGAAACAACCAAATGGAGGCGCAACCCAACGGAGACATAACCCAACGGAGACACAACCCAACGGAGACACAACCCAACGGAGACACAACCCAACGGAGACGCAATCCAACTGAGACGCAACCTAACAGAAACACAACCTAACAGAGAAACAACCCTATGGAGATGCAATGCAACAGAGAAGCAACCCAAGATAGAAACAACCTAGCGGAAATGCAATACAACAAACCAGTGTAAATCAACTTTAAGCACCTGCTGGGCCGCAGGTTAACAGAAGAGTAAAGCTACTCAAAGTTACAAAGAAGTTTTCAGGAAAAATCCTAATCCTAAATAATCCCATAAAAACTATATTTTATTACATATTGGAAAATCCTTCACCACAACAGAGCAGCAGAGCATTTTCTCATAGTTCCGAGATGGCAGCCAGCCTTCAGTGGCACGAGCTTCCCCTTTGATCAAATTAAAAAGCAGATGCACTTTCATCTGCCAGAAGCTCCTTCAGCGTTTCCAAATGGCTGCTCAGTGCCAAGGTTGTCAACAAATTGAGTCATCAAGTCCTGATGACTGTTGCTCTTCTCTCTCACACTCATTCACACAAGAGTTCCAATGTGACTCTGTTAAAATGAGGCCAATAGCAAAACATCAACAAGATCACCAGGAATCCAGCAAACAGAAAATGAACTGCTATAATTACTATTTTGGATAATACTGTACCTTCCATATACAGATGTAAAAAAAGAAATACTGGCAGCCGTATCGTACATTATTAAATGTTTATATGATCAGAATTGATAAACACTTCATTTCCATTTTTGTATATATCTACTGAATACTGTCATGTTTTGCCACTTTTTCTTTTTTTTAGAACATTTAAATAGGAGTTTGTATTTTGAATCTTTGATTCCCTTAAAAATCCAATTTGTCCCACTATGACAAAAAAAATATATAGTATTAATGATGTGGCACTGTGTAAAATCAGTGTTTATCATTTGAATTGCTTGATTTTATTTTTCACTGTTTTTCACCCATGACAGCTCAATAATGGGTCTGGTTTGGCTCTGGCCAACACAGACACAACTTATTTTAGTCTTAAAACACAGGGGTATATTTAATGAGAAAAAAAAAAAAAACGGGCTACTTTAATTAAAAACAAAATTACACTCAGTTTTTCAATGATGATGATGTAATTACACCTATGGGGCCTCATAATACAAGGAAAATTAAATTCATAAATAGCACTTAAAGGCAATTTTGCAAAATTATGTCCATAATAAAAACATTTAAAAAAATGCTCACAGTATTACAAGTAGTCAGCAAAATGTAAAATGTAAGAATTTAAGTCCTATTAAACTGAATTGAAAGTAGCGATGCATTATATGTTGTTTATTTTGTTTCCCATTGAGCCAATAACCAAAAATGAGTTTAAAAGCAAACATATTCTTATTAAAATGAACCAGATTTTATTATTGTACAAAAGTGAAATTTATTGAAGAAACGTCCTTAATGTTACGTAGAAATGTAAAAATATTTGAGACTGTGTAGGCATAGAAAAAAATGCAGTCCGAGCCTTAGGTCACGTACAAACCATGAAATTAACAAGTGTTCTTCAAGGTGCTAAAATATGCACATCAGGCTTGCTGTGTCTGGGTTCACCAGATAAACCAAATCCATATGTCACTACTACATCAGACTCCCCTGATTGATCAATGTTTGACTTGGTTTAACTGGCTCTATGGCCATGTGTTTTGTACATAGAGCCTGAAAATAAATGGTTAATGGCATATACCTACAGGTATACAGTATAGCGCTTTACTACCTTCTTAGAAGGCTCAAAGTGCTTTATGTTCGCAGTCCCATTCACCCATCCACACACACACACATTCACACACTGATGGTGGCTCCGCTGCCAAACACTTGCGCCTACCACCAGAGGTAATGTGGAGTTCAGTATCTTGCCCAAAGACACTTTGACACATGTCCAGGCAGGAGAATCCAACCTTCTGATCAGAGAACAACCTCCCTACCTCTGCACCACTGTTCAAGGAAACCATTGGTGCTTATAAGTGTATCCCTGGTTTGAAATTAGGAGATCAGACAACGTTCTAGGTGACTTGCATAAGCCATACAAATATTTCACGATTCACTTACCACACGCACAACAATGGTGACTTTCCTTTAGGTGGCCGCATGAGCCTCGAGGAACTTCGAACCTCCGCTTCTGTCTAAGACCGTCCATGGACCGGACAACGCAAAAACCTGCAGCACCATACAGGTCAACCCCGTACAGGTACATGTGACTAAGGCTTCAGGGCACTTGTCTATGCTGGAATATTATGGCAGATCCACACAAGAGTCCACATCACAGTTTATTTCTCAATCTTTAATAGATGTGAAAGCTCACGTAAACTCTGATGTGGAGCACGTAAGCAAATTCTGGTCTTTCTGAAGATCAGGTCTTGCCGGGTTCAGTGTGCCTAGGTGCAGTATACTAATGTTGCAAATGCAAATGGGTGATCCGGCTGACCAAAGAGCAGAAGTTAACCAAAAAATGGTAAAGAAGGCATCTGCTCATTTTCTTTTCTTTGTGACTCTGCTTTTGTTTCAGTCAGTGCTGCCCCAAAAATCTTTTGTTACAACAGTGTTACTTTTCCGTAGTGATTAGTTCTGCTTAGTTTGTACTAGCTTGATGCAGTAGCAAAATTCAGAGCTATCTTTTGCCATACTGGGTTTTCGTCGTTTGTCCAAGTCTAAGAGCAACCAATGATTTTGCTGATTTCGTATTTAATTTTCACAGAGTTTAAACTTCTAAAATAAGACTTGAAAAGAAATGAAAATATAGACTGATGTGATTAGAAAAAAAAAGGCAGAAATCTGATGTCATGGTAAATCTAGAGAAAAAAGTCAAAATTAGGCCAACAAATAACTTAAGACCCTTTCCAAAGAGTTAAAATATCATGGAAAAGTGTATTCCTTTCCATAATTCCATTCAGAAAAGTAATATTTCATAAACTATAGATTCAGGGCTTCATTGATTTCAAGGAGTTTTTGTATTTTTTTCAGTACTTTGGGTTCCTGCTCAGAAAACCCATGAAAAACAAAATTCCAAAAAACCTGAATACTCTGAAGAAATGGGCCCAGAATTTGCAGGGTTATGATTTAGACTGGATTTCACCAGCTCGCCTATGTCCAGATGTCATTAAGTTGGTTTGGTTCGGTTCAATGATCTCAGTTTGGTTCAGTATGGGAAAGACTTCAGACACTCTGCATGATTTTTTGTAGAAAGGGTTGTATTTTACTCTGACTAAGTAAAGGTTCATTTACTAACTGAATTATAATAAGTAGTTGGATACACCTTCAAACCCAGGGGGTTAAATGGACAATCTCAGGAATAACCTGGGAAATATAAGTTTGAGTAGAGCAGTTGAGAGGAAAAAATAAAAGGCAGTGCAAAGTGTGAGGGAAGTAGAAAGGCTCTTACAGGCTAAATGACGCCTGATTCCCTGGATATTTGGGCTCCCTCTGGGGAACACGTAGTTGTTGCCTGGCTCTGACAATTTGAGAAGCCTCTGAGGGAAAACGAAATGACGCTGAATCAGGCAGACGAAGGCACCAGCTACTCTCAGCGGTGCAAGCTGACTGACGGTTTTAGAAACCATCACTCAAGCACCGCGCCATAAAATCACCATGCAGTTAGCAGAAGAGCTGATGCAGGAAGTTGAGTATTCACTTTGAAATTGGAAGTTTGTAAAAACGCTATTTAAAAACAACACAACAGATGCTAACTGTTGGATCAAACCAATAAGAGAACTAAGCTTTTCATGCCAGAGATAAAAATGACACGGCCAACATTTTTAAAGAACAGGATTTAAATATTCATCCTCCTTTTGCCAGGAAATTTTCTTGGATATTTGCGCTTAACAATCACTTGGATTTTTATCAACTAAAGTAAAACGAAAATACACCACAATCTGTGCAGATTCGAGTAGGAAAAGTCCAAATCCAAAGATAAGGACCGGAATGTATTTACTCTCAGTAGGACAATATGAGAACGTGCTGCATTTCCAAGTCTCATTGGTAGCGATCGCAGTAAAACCACCAAGAGACAAAAACACATGCGGCATAATAAAAATTCATTGAATCCACTCCACAGGCCAAAATGGATGGTGGCGGCTAGGTCATATTGCATCTGTGCAGATGAGGTCAGGGGTCACGGAAAGTTGTATGAGAAGACAGCGTGCTTTCATGCATCATGTAGCAGATAAGATTTTTGGGCAGAGAGAAAATAAAGGAGAGGTGGGGTTTGGGGGGGGGGGGGGGGGGGTACCCTGCAAACACCAATGAAGCATCTCTGGAGCCCCCGTCTGCCCATTTTATGTACAGGAATATCAACAGATTTGATATATTGGAAAGTAAAACAAATATATTTTTTATTTATGCAGTTGCAACAATCTGTAAAATTGACTTGTGCTTTGTATAAAAGTATTTTTGCTTCTAAACTTGGAAGAATTGTGGTATTTCCTGGTTGATGCCTTACTACTTTAGCTTAAAATTAGGAACATTAGCACTGAAATTTTTTTCAACATTTATTCTAAAAAAGGTGGATTCAGACCATTTGTTCCCCAAAATACCTCAATAGCTACTAGATTGATGGTTGTGCATTACATTCATTCATTGAATTTCATGACCCTAGACAGGGGTGTAACAATATGATAATATAATACCTTTGGCACGCTAAAAAAAACAATTTTTAAATTAAATATCAGTTATTTTTGCAGCTAACTTTCCTACCTGGACGTAAGACGACTCGACCTTTCGCTCCGCGTGGGTGCCACACATTTCATCATGTCAACCTAGAGCCGAACCCGGCAGCGTGTCTGCATTTTGCTCATGAAAACAAGCAACGTCCAAACTATTGCAAACACCACTAGCACTGTGCAGAAATTGGGTGTTCATGTTAATCTGGGGGCGGTGCTGGCAGCGGTAACTCTTCCTGGAAGGGGCTGTTCCTCATTTATCTCTGCCATAGTGTGAGAAGCCCCTCGTTTCCGCGGATTGGGAGGGGCTGGTGCTCAGAACACTTGTTTTTAGGAGTATCAGAAATGCATGAATGGTTCAAGATAACACTTTGGGATTTCTTTCAGTGAGGAATGAAAATTATAATCCACTTAAAAGCTCAAAAAGTTGATTTTGCATGTTAAAGGCCCTTTAACAAAAATATACAAATTCAGTAAAAGTAAAAAAAAAAAAAAGACAGACTATCCAGAATGAATGGCAACTTTAAAACATGGTCTATCTGCACACTGAGTATGTCACACACATGTATTGACCTAAATGCATATTCTTGTATGTGTGTTTAGCATGCGGTGTTTACACTGGACTGTCACAGCCCAATATTAGCGAATGTGCTCACAGTTGAAAGAGGCTTGGTGCAAAATGTGGAAGTGGTTCAAATCTCATGAATCTTTCTTTTTCTTTTTACAGCTCTATTCTGATGTATGACAGACTGGTGTATAATGCCAGCCGGGGACAAACCGCAATTATTCATTTCTCCACCGCTAACAATTTTCAAACGGGTGGCACTTCCGTGAAGCCAAAGAGAAGTCATTTGTTCATCACTGCCAAATCCAAGTCCCTGATTGGTCAAAGATCAACCTGGTTTAACTTTCAACAAGTGTTCAGTGGCGCGTTTTGTACACAAAGCTCTAAAAAATATATAAAAGCTTGCAAAGCTATACATGAATCCAAACGTTATGATCACAGAATACCATTTTATCCTGTCCTGTGATTAATGACAGAGACGACTCCCATCCCACGCATGTGAATGAACTCTTTAGAGGCGGACCCTTTTTTATGAATCCCAGGGGTCACGGGATACCCTTATAGATGTCAGACTTTCACGTGTTTTTCTTTGGAAGTGGCCACTTGAAGGCCGTTGTGAACAGAGCTTCAACAGAAAAATATCAAATTAAATGTTTTTTTTTGGACAAAAATATTTTTTTGCATTTCAAACATACATCCATCCATCATCAAACATTTTAAAACCATCATGTGAATGTTTGAAAAATAAATGTCTTTATTTTTTTTTCAAGTTTAGAGATTGTGTTTGCATAATCATCTTTAAAAAAGTGTCTCTAAACATAAGTAAAATTTGTATTTATGCCTCTGTCCTATAAAAAGCTAATTTTTAGTTTTATTATAATGTTACAATTTTTCAAACTAACAATAAAACAATTATTTTAGATAGTTATAGTTTTCATAAAAGAACTGAATAAAATAAAAGTTTTCTAAAGACAATTTTTAGGAACAAATAAGGGTTTTTTCTGTAGGATGAAAAAAACGCATCTGTTTATATATAATTTATAAATAAATGTTTTTACTATCGTTATAATTTGGTCCCAAAAGGAAAACTATAAAGAATTTCTTTACTAAAAAAAAAAAAAACAGGTCATAACCTGTCTTTTGTTTCATAAATATTACTAAAAACTATTTTAAATACATTTGCTAGTGGGGCCAAATTTGTTTTACGATATATTTTCCATTTCTTTTTAAAGCTTTACAATAAAATGTGATAAATAAGAGACATTAAAGTGTCAGTGTACAGGGATGAGAAGCAAACAGGCATGTACGGCTGTGAAACCAATCATTTGACTTCCTCACTTTCTATTCAAATGGCCTCGACCTATTTGTTGTCGATGCCAGGCCTCATTTCATGTGATCCGCCAACAAGCCGAGAGCGATTATACCAACACAAATGGCGTGGTCTTGACGTGGGCCCAAAAGTGCTCATATACCTCACTGGCCTTAGGCCACAGTTTGTCATAACACAGGGAATTATGTATTATGCCTGCGCCTGGTGATGACATCACAATAGCAGGATGAAATATAAGCTCTGATATGGCCAGCTGATTGTGTGGAGCTGCGAGGGCTTTCATTAAAAACAGCATATCGCTCATAAAAAGATTAGAGCTGGACAGCTGTTTCCTGATAGCATGAGGCCTCTGTGGTGGCTTCATCATATGCAGGAAAAAAAGAAAAGGCTGCAATATTTTTTTGTTGGCAATCTTTTGCCATTTGCAGTTTAACCTCGGCAACCAGGAGGTGCAAACAATCAGCAAAAATAGGTAACATTAGCACCATCTATCACTAATATTACATTTCTATCATTGTCAATAATATGTGTAATTAATTCGCCGATTTAAAATATACTTGAGGAATGAAAATCAGCCACAAAACACTTCATTTTATTTATCTTGCAACTCATAACTTCTTAACTCTTTTTATTTATTTATTAATCTAGTTCTTCCATAAAAATATAAATCCAATATATTAAAACATATCTAATGAATGACTTCTGAGTTTTAACATAATTCTTACCCAACACTACCTTTACACCCACAGTGAGCCATACATAATGAAACAAATATGGAAAGCGGCAGACAAACAGGGCAAAATCAGCAAGTGCTGATTGTTTAAGGAAAAGGGAGGCGTATGGATGCCATTTCTAATTTGGTGGGAAAACGTAGGAGGATGGCCTTGAAGATCATAAAGCAGCTGGAAACTATTACACAAACTTGCACTACATCAAACGCTTTTTAGCTCGCTTCATCAGAGGCGTCTGTGCACACAGCGCATGTGTGTGGCACTCACATAGAAGCTACAGGAAACCTTCAAAGATTTTATTGTCAGTGTATTTCTACAGCGAAATTCCTTGGCATGAAAGCAGAACATTGTCTCACATTCTAGAAAAGTAACAGTTTTATTCAAGGTTGTTTATACAGTAAACTAAAAAAAAATAAAAAAATAGGACATGAAGGCCGTTAGATCTGCGTGTCACATTTTTTGTGACACAGATTTTTTTGTGGAATATTCGAAGCATCTGTCTCTGTTGCCTCATAAGTTTGTTCAAATCTTTCCTTCAAATCCCACATTAAATGAACTCACATCATCATAAAACATATTAAGTATTTATTTAAAGACCCACTTCGATCACCTTTTGATCTATTTCAAAAGTGTTCATGCAAAGAAAACATACATCAACAAAAAGCCACCCCGTACGTGAATCATGCATGTGTGATTATTGCACTGTTTATATGCAATTCATTGGCGATTTGTGCATCAATTGTGTAATTTAACAGTGAGATCTTCGTCATATATGAACCATGAAAGTTATACATCGGTGGTACATGTGTGAGAATAGACATACGTGGAACGGTTGTGCAAAGCCACAAACTTGTGTTTCTATGTAACAAATAAGGCATTTTTTGTCTGCTTCGGATCTACAACAATGAAGAACTACTCAGAAATGTGTGTTTCTTTAGGAATTTTAAGCTTCATTTTTTTTTTATAAATGTGTGTTCTGTTATCAGAAAAATGCTCAACAGTAGCTGGGATAGGCTCCAGCAACACTGTGACATGTTACACGATTTAGCTGTTTCTGAAGATGGATGTAAGCTTAAAAAAAGAAAAACAGAACACTGAACTAAACTAATGTCGTTATGAAATAAAAAGACTTTTGCTTTTCTGCCAATTAATAAATACAAATGAAAACATGTATTTTTGTATGTTAAAAACACCAAAACCCATTTTCATCTGAGCAGGGCTGTATGTTTACTGCATTAAAATAAAAATTGTGCTAATTCTTTTCATTAAAGCAAATTATAGCTTTGCCAGCACTGACTTTTGTTTGGATCAAGCAGGGAACGGTAATTACGAAGGTAAACTGCGAATGGACGATAATAAATTGCCTGTGCAGATAGAGGAAACTGGGAAGAGCGATAACACATACAAAGTAAAAAGACAGGGATGGAACCATTACAGGTGTGCTCATCACTGATCGGAGCATGTGTCGAATAGAGAAAAGAAAGTTCCCTTTGGAAGACAATGGCTTTGGACAGGCACACAATGGCTTCATTACAGGGTTCACCTTACCAGGTCATGGCAGATAAAGGGGAAATATCAGAGTGGACACATTCAGAAGACGATGGCTGAAAAATCCTCTGCTGCTGCTGGTGAGTGTGACTAAGCTGCAAAAAATGTTTTTCTTTTTCTTTTAAATGTCAATAAATGGATGTTAATGCTAAGAAATAGTTACTTTATCTTTGTAAGAAAAAATTCACTGTTTAAACTCACACACATTTACATTTGACAGCTCTGATAGAAAGTCATTCATTGCATATAAAAGATGTGGTCATAATCGGAAACCTTTTCTTTTTTTGAGTTCTGATATTTTTTCGGGTGGTTATGCTCAGTTATCAATAACCTCTTTCTGACTTTGTGCACTATTAAGGCTATTGATCACATGGATCAATCACAGATCATGGTCAGGCCCTTTAGTGTCTAAATTGAAAGGATTTGCTGGCAGTTGGATAGCCGTCTCACACTCCGAACAATCAATTAGCTAAATGATCTCCTTAATCTCCATGTGGTGCTCTGACCCCTACACTTCATGACAGACACTCGGAAATATCAAACGTTTTAGAGTTGGCTGGATTTATTCTTATGGAACTGTTGTAAGATGTTTTACTAAAAATGACTGGATGCCTGATAAGCAGTCTCGGCTTACAGTGAGGAGGTCTAGGTCCGAATCCTGACGTTTTCCTCATGCATGCGCTGGTTTTCACCTCGCTCTCCGGTGTCCACAGCCATAAAAAACATGTTTCATAGGTTAATTGGTATCTCCAAATTGTCCTTAAGTGTTTATGTGAATGTGTGGCCCTGCAACAGACTGGAGACCTTAATAGGGTGTAGCCCGTTTTCACCCAACAGTAGCTAGGATAGGCTCCAGCAACCATCTGACCCTTAAAGGGATTCAGGGTTTCTGAAGATGGATGAATGTCTGAGTATCAAAAAAAGAAAAAAAAAACCAGAATACTGAACTAAACCTCATGTAATTAATTTATTAGACTTGTAGTTTTCTGCTAAATCAGTAAATAAGAAATAAAAAAAAAAAAAACACTTTATTGAAATATTATTTTATATCAGAGGTAGTACAGATCTGTATTGATGTTCACTTATACCAGTACCTATTTATTTGCTTTTTATATGTACATATATGTATATGTACATAATAAAGTTTGGCTGCGACAGACTTGACAACCTGTCCAGGGTGTCCTCAGCCTTCGCCCACGAGTGGCTGGGATAGGCTCCAGCAGCCCCGTGACCCTGAAAGGGACAAAACGGGTTTAGAAGATGAATAAATGGACAATAAAGTTTGGGGCATTTCTTGTCTACTTGTAGCCAAACATTCAGCTTTCAGTAGTTGTTGCCATCTTGACTGCCAGGTCCATCTCCTCACTCTTTCTAAAATTAGAAATGAGTCTAGCATTTGTCCACATATGTCCAGAAAATCATTAGTGAACATGAGAATTTAACAGTCACCGCTCAATCAAGATAAAGCCTTTTTCTGTTAGCAAATTCAGCAGAAAATCTTAGAATTTATTAATGTTCTGAATAGAAATGTCCACAGGCATTTTATGGTCAACTGATTCTTCAGATTAAAAAAATAATTGTAAATTAATGTATGTAAATTAATAATTAAATTATTTTTTCTTAATTTATTAAAACTGTTTGTAATTGCTGTGCTTAAAAGAATGTGATTATAAGTATTCAAATTTTTTTTACTTGACCCTACCTTCTTATTTTATGTGATTCTACATTGTCCTGAGGAGTGAGCTAGCTGCTTACTTGGGAACAGTTATATGACTTAAAGTGTGGCATAATGTGAAGAGAAGAAGCATCCTTCATGCTGCAAGGTAGTGAAGGTGATACTGACGAGCTCACAAAGCTCCCCCAGCTGTTAATTCAGGCCAGTGGAGAGATCAGTGATGCGTCCCAGAACTCTGACTAAGAATATCCCTAATTCCCCTGCTCATGTTCAGACACTCGCTTTCTTTTCCAGGTTTCTGTTCTTTTTTTTATACACTATGTATGTATATATTTATATATGTCAC
Organism: Oryzias curvinotus; assembly: GCA_023969325.1. NCBI lineage: Eukaryota > Metazoa > Chordata > Actinopteri > Beloniformes > Adrianichthyidae > Oryzias > Oryzias curvinotus. The sequence goes on from CM043716.1 coordinate 23,850,696, forward strand.
CTCCCTATTACCCTTGAGCAGTCAGAACACATCAAGGTTGCATTGTATCGTTAAAAAACACAAAAATTAAAGTTTTATTTGAAAATGTGTTAATAGAAAATTGTGGAAATAACAGATACAAGGATGCTAGAGGTTAGGTTGAGTTTTGTTTCTTCAAATAACATGTAAAAGTTGTTATTTAACTTTTGGTTTGTCAGGGTTCTCCACAGCGAATTAGCTTTTACATAAGCCTGCTGAAGATAATGAATGGGATTTAACAGGTTACAAATAAAAAAAAAAACCCTGCAATTTTGCTAACAGGGGGGAAATTTCTTGCTTGTGTTAAATATTGGTTATGGGGCAGTTTTATATAGAATGAGTTAACCAACAAGAAATGAATTCTTTTAAAATGTAACTAACTTCCCATTGATTCCTGCTCTGAGACACTGGGAAAGAAAAAAAAAGATTTGTCTGCTCTTGATTCACAACGATTTCAATCAAGAAATACAATTTTGAGCTTAATTTTTTTTATAAATGTTCTCCATTTTCAGATAAATAACACAAGAATGTGTTAAAAATACCAAAACCACTATTTTCTTCTGAGTGGATCTTTAAATACTGCCATCTAAAATATGTTATTTCCTCTTTTGTATTTAACCTTTTTTCAACTAGTTAAAGACCCATTGAGATCAGGATCTCTTTTTCAAGGACAATATGGTCAAGAAGTCATCAGTGCACATCGTAAAAACAAAACAGACAACAGAAAAACAACAAAAAGACAAAAAAACAATATACCAACAGAACAATCATGTTCACGTTTAGAATTCAGAGCCACAGTTGCAGTATTCAATGTTTTGGAACGAGAGTTAATCATCGGATACACCATCAGCTGAAAACCGCTAGCTTGTCCAAGACAAGATGCAAGGACCTTTTATAGTTTGATTCTTTAAAGATATAGTTGACTTGAGTGTGTTTCCATGTATTAGACATCTGATTTGAGACCCAACCTAAGCAATAAAAATTTGCAGGCAAATCAAATGTTACTTTTCAACAAGGTCAAAGTGCAACTAGTGGTCATCCATCTGCGTCTGAAATGTATTACTATATTCGTATTGACCCCCAGAAAGATCAGTGAGCTGCTGTCGTGGTGATTTGAAGCCCCATTACCAAACCTTGATGATCAGTATCATCAAGGTCCCATAGGTTCTAGTTCTGCTGTTTGACCGAACCAGTTAATGGAATCAAGCCCAAAATCTCTTAAGGGCAGCGTTGGCCTAGTGGTTAGCAGCATGGAGCTCCAGCTGGAGGGTTGCCGATTCAACAGGATTAACCCTGGATGGGACTGATGCCCAGCAGCTTTTGCTCTGCCCTCCTTACACCACGGTGTGCCTTTGAGCAAGACTCCTAACCCAGATTGCACCAGCGGAGATGCCTCATGCCTACAGGTTGATCTCTCAGGTAGAAACGTAAAACTGTGCAAGGGCGTCCTAAAAATTTGAGCTCAATCTCATGGTACCCTGTCCAGCCACAGGATGAATACCTACTTAATAGGCCACTGAGCTGGAACCAGCTGTCTATTTAAAAACTGTTGTCTCACAGGCTTGACAGGCTTCAATGCAAACTGGATTTGTTCCAAATGGACTTAAAACTAGAACCAAAGACTTTAAGGCCGTGTCACACATATTCAATTTCAGTCTTTCGCAATGATATACATTATTCTTAAGTGTTTCTTGTGTTCATTTTTAGCTGTTTTAAAAATTTTGGACAGTTGAGAAATACACAGATTACGCACATTCAAAAGAGTTTATGCACAAAACCTTACGCAAGAAAAACAGCCTTCACTTTTATCCATTACCCATTTTTATTTTTCCCAAATGATATTTGTTTTCAGTCAAATGCTTGAGTCTGTAATTCCTAATATGGCTTTTATTTTGTCAAACTGAAACTTTCTTTGGGTATTTTTTCACGTCTTTTTAAAAAAAGTAACAAAATGAACAAATAAAGAAAAAAGAGAAGACCGTAGCAGAATAAGTTATGTTGAAAAACAACATTTTATTATGGCTTAATAGCATAAAGACGCAGGAATACGGTGATATTCTCCTCAAACTACACATTGATGTGTGAAATCCTCAAACCAGAGTGTTAATCTTTCCGACATCCTGATGCGGCAGGGCTTTTGCCACTCACTGTGTTTGTCATTTGTGTTATTCATTTGGTTATAAATGGACTTGTCATGACAATGCTACCTGCAAAGGAACACGCTAACCCCCATTTACCAATCTCTTCGTCAACTCCCAAAGGGTGGAGCTCTGATTACTCTCGCAATTAGCGATGTCAGCCTCCCCTCTGAATTAACCATCTAGGTTTGTGTTTTCAAACCAATTAGCCTATTCCCTCGCTATGACGAGTTGATTAATTATAGATATCTTGGTGGGAAGGAGACATTAATTATCAATCAAAATTGAATTTTGTGCTACAATTAACCACAAAACTTTTGTTGTACTCACTCCTGCCATGTTTGGATTCATCTCTTCTCAGGTTGTAATTGACGTGTGACGGAAGTGAAGAAGCTTTCTGACCTTGGTGTGCGAAAAGCTGCTGAAAGGATTATCAAGGTGCTAATGGGGTTTGAAGGAGTGCTCACTTTGCTGCCAACAAGCTGCCTTTAAGTGCAAACTCACTTTTTTTAAATCCCAAATCAATGGGCTTTTAGAAACTACACCAAAAAACTCTATCCATGACTTGTATATGATTAAACGCAGTGAAGTGAGGTAATGCCATTTGTAGCTATTTACAAGTGACATGTTGGGTCCTTAAATGTTATTTAGTTTGCCACTTTACTGGTTTTGAAGACGGTGTCCTTGCAGAGATGAAATAACAGATCTGCTCACATGGAAGACGATGTATGATTTACCTCAAGGTCAGAAGGGTTAATGATGAGCCTCACAAGGAAATGGCAGAACCCATCACTTGCTTTTGTTGCAACAAAAGGCCTCAGTTACTTCAGTGTGTAATTACTGTTGACTGACAGGCTATTAGCGATGACGCTTGTGACTGAAATGGCATAAAATATTGATGCTGGCCATCATCTGCTAGTTGCCAGGCAGATTTGCCTTTCTTGTCCTCACAGTGCAGAAGCTAATCCGACCATCTGTTTGGCATGGAGGTTCCGATGGAGCTCTTGGGTTGGGAGAATGCAAAACTACATCTGATCATTGATACTGTGTGGTAATAAAAGGCTGCCAGATGCTTAAACAAGTGTGAAACAAAAAATCTTCTGCATCTGCAATAAAATAACTGCACTGCTAACTGCCTTTTTAGCAGATTCTAACTTTGTGATTGATGTAGTTGGTGTAGTTGCACACCATCAGCACAATACTGCAAAAGGGAACATAAGGGAGGAGGACTGTGGCATTAGTTGCAGTTTTGCTCAATTTCTGTGTGTATTGATGCATTTCACAGCACATTTGAGAAACCAAAGAGACGGTGATGAGATAAGATTACGGCACTTATCGTAATCACCATTAAACGGCTGGGAATTTGCCGGAACGTAGAGTTGGATGCCCTGGGATAAAGCTTATGACAGAAGTGACGTATTTGCTCATAACCACAGGTAAATCTGAACGACAGCTGAAGAATTCAGTGGGTAATGGAATGCTAAATTCACCGACAGGGCTGCAGGAAATGCACATTCATAACGGATTTCTGATAATACTTCCGAAACATTCCTAAAATCAAGCACCATATTCCAGAGCAAAACTAAACTGAAATATTTGATGCACAAATAACCAACATTAGCTATATTAACATACTGAGTAACACTTCCAAATAAAGTATCTGTTATAGCTAGTTAACAAATCATTAAAAACTGTTAGTTATTAATGACTTGTTAAATGAAAGTCAACAGTTCAAGGATTTATAAATATGCTTTTAGACAGCTAATTAATAACTAGCAAGCTGTAAGTTAGCGAGCTATAAATGACTAAACAAGAAGTTAACTATATGTCAATGACTTGTCACGTTACCTTATTAATAATAGATCATGAACATGCTGTTGTTTACTAATACTTGGTAAGTATTTTGGATAAATTATCAGTTCTTGTTGGTTAACCTTTTCTGTATAAAACTGCCCCCATAACCAATATTCAACACAAGCTAGAGATTTTCCCCCTGATATCAAAATTGCTTAACAGTTTATTCACGTTACTGGGACGTTATTTTAAAGCTGGAAATGTTCCTCATTTACCAACAGTTAATAAATGAGGTGTAGTAACATCTTTACAATAATGTCACAATAACAAACTAATACTTAATAGGTCATTAGTACGTCATTTACTTGTTTATGATTGGCTGCAGAATGGGGGGGCGCGAAGACCCTGGTTTGATTCCACGCTGGGACCCTACTGTGTGGAGTGATTGTGTGGCCCTGCGACAGACTGGCTATCTGTCCAGGGTGCACTCCCCCTTCGCCCAACAGTAGCCGGTACAGGCTCAGGCTTCACCCCTTCACCCTCTGGGGTCAGGGGGTGAAGGAATGGGTGAAGGAAATGGATGAATTGATTGTTCATGATTTATTACTGATTGATAGGGATAAATCCTTAACAAACTTTTAGTCGTGTAATGGAAAGTTATTAAACAGTGTCAACACCAAAAAAAAAAAAAAAATAAATAAAACGCTTTTGTTTGAAATGCAACAAAACACTAAGGCTACAGAAAGCAAACTACCACTTTGGAATGCCCCGACTACAATTATTGATGAAAATATATTTAGCTGAAAAAAAATGAGCAGAATATGACTCAGTTGTGTAAAATTACTGAAAACCTTTGCAATGACAGGTATTGTATTTCTCCACTCATGTCCTTTCCTCCTACTCATGCATAAAATGGCTACAAATCAGCCACAGTTCCATAAAGCAAAGTAATTCCTGAAAAGAGCAACTTTTGTCTCTGAAGCTGTCTGAGATAGAAATACTCTTCCCCATAATGAAAATGTTCGGTCAAGCCAATTAAAGCCAAGCCATTTTGTCTTTGCGTCTTCTCTTCCTCTGCAATTAATTAAATGTGGCCATAAAAAGAATATTCCTGTGGTCTGAATAGCAACTGCAGACCTCCAGTAGTCTCTAAGGTTGAATTACAATGTAGTCAATGAACCTATTATGTGGGAATTAAGTTTGAGATTGTCCTTTTTTGCAAAATACTAGTGTAAGATACAATGAAATGGCAGGAAATAGACTGGCTTTGGTAAATTTGGCTTGTCACATTTGAAAACTTTTGATGAAGATACAGGTGTCTTGGTAATCCAATCATGTTTCATTTCGATTAGCTTATTATCATTATTTTTGCATTTTTCACAATTTTCTTCCCTCAGTGATCTCTCATTGAAATGTTATGTTTTTCCATGAAATTCCTCTGTCTTTTCTGTTTGTACAAGTTCTTCGTAGTCATTTTAGCAGCTATGTTTCAATGGTAAATCCTGCATCTTCCAAACTATGAGGCACACTTAAAAGCTTTCATTTTTTTTTTTTTTTTCAAAAAAACAACAGTATGCCTAATGATCTAGAGGGTCTGTGATAAGGACTTATTCCGGCTGTGCTTACTGATCTTGAAGCAATTTTGACAGGTACACTGCTCTCTGTCAAAATGTAAGTCGGTTTATCTTTACAAGTTGCAAACAAATGTTGGTGTTATTGTAAATAGTGTAATGCAGCTAATGTATAGGTGTGTTTTGTTTTCATTTTTTATGTGTTGGTAGCAAGCTTGGGAGTTAGCATGGACACACAAATGTTTGTTTTGGTAAATGCTGTATACTTATAGCGCTTTTCAACCTTCGTCAAAGGCCCAAAGGGCTTTACAGTCATAGTCTCATTCACGCACACATTCACACACTAATGGCCTGCCGCTGCCAAACACTGCCGCCTACCTTCCACCAGAGGCAAGGTGGGGTTCAGTGTCTTGCCCAAGGACACTACGACACACGGGCGGGGAAGGCAGAAATCAAACCTTCAAACATCCATTTAGAGGTTGAGTACCACTGCACCATGGCCAGTATCAGTGTTTATTATGTGTTGCAAACAAGGTTGAAAGTTACGCTAACGCTTCTAACGTGGCCGACATGTAGACTGTCATGAACTAGTTATATAGTTGCTGTGAACAGCAAGTAAAGTCTGACTGATGTTTGGATTCATCTCTGACTCTTTTGTCTCACTTATTGCACCTTATAGTTGGGTGCATTATATATGACATAAATTCGAAAATAAACCATTTATTGATGGTGCGCCTTATCTAGTGTGCCCTAGTGATGAAAATACAATAAGTTCCCAGAATCCTATTGGATCGGTTTGAGCGGACTACTTAGTTTTTTTTTTTTTAATGTAAGATTTTAAGAGACATGTAAACATTCCAGCTACAGCATATCGTCCTTTAACACTTCTGATTACACAGGTGCATCTAAAGGCCTCTCACACGTCTGTGAATATCTGTTTAAGTTGTAATTTAAGCAGCTATAGAAATTAGTTCAAAAAATATTTTTTTTTCTTTATTGAAATTTTGATTGAGGTAGATTTTTACCAAAAATAACAAAAAAAAACTATATTTCTTGTCTTGTGGCTTGTTTTGGGGCATGTTGAAGCTATTTTTTTTCTAGCTTACCGAATAATGTGGAGGTGCTATTTTTTCACTCTGAGGTGGGGTTTGGGCATCTGGCAAGAATGCTAGACTCACTAGGGAGTTGTTAAGGCAATGTCTTCCCAGAAAGAGGCCCAACTGCAATGCTAGGACATGTTGAAGAGATTGTATCACCTGACCGTGTACCTCACCACTAGCTCGTCTCTCCTCCTGCTCCTACATTTGGCTGTCTTGCGTTCCCAGCCATCCCCCAACTTCATCTGGAAGAAGCCTATCTGCTGGACTATTTAGACATCTAGTTGTAATGTTAGATAAGCTAATTCTTCTCTAAGACTTCTGGTACATTGCCTGTCTGTCCTGGGACAGACAGGCTTTTTTTTTTTTCTAGGAGTTTTTCCTTACCGAGAAGGAGGGTCTAAGGGCAGGGATGCCCAGTTTAGCCTTGTCTGTTTAGTGTAGTTTAGCCAATACCTATTGAATTCTATGACTTCATGTTCTTTATCGTTACGTGTTTATTATACAAATACCAGTATGAAGCCCATTGAGACAACCACTGTTGTAATGTTGGACTATATAAATAAATTGAATAGAAATTGAATTGGCTGGCTGAGAAACAACTTGCTATGCTTCCAGACGGGCTAAAACAGGAGGAAGTCTGAGTTTCCCTGCTAAGATTACTGCCCCAATGACCCAAAGCCCGGAGAAGAAGAAGATGATATATTGTTTGAAAAGCCATTGGGAACTTCTCCTAGAGGCTAAATGAGGTTTGTTTTCATATCTCATTGCTGTATTTATAGAGTCACTTATTTCTATCCTTTATGTATGATAAAATGTAAAACTTTCCCAGCACAGACAATAGTACAGACCTTCATGTCAACGTCATGGGCTCCTTGTTATCATTAACATAACTTATCTGGATCTCTTGCAGGTTCAACAGACACTGGGAGGAAGACATGTTAATAAATGTCTGCAGGTACCTCTTTGGCATAGGCTTGTTCCTCACCTGCCCCTTCAGTCTCATCAGCAATACCCGTGCACATGTGCAAAGACACTCTCGATCCCCAACAGGGACAGGAGCTGGTGATTTGTTGTCTTGCAGGTCCCTACTCTGTCTATTGTTGTTTGCACTGACGTTGACAAAATCACTTGATTCTTATGACGAAAAAAAAAATGTGATTCAAAGTAATGAAAATGGAAGGAAAGTGGAAAAAAGGATACAGAAGACTTGAGGTGCATTTTGAATATTTAACATGGTAAAAAGAAAAAGCAAGTTTAAGCTGCAGAAACCTTAGAAAATGCATCATTTTGTCTAAAGCTACGTTTACACGGGATGTGTGGCAGTGGTAGAAGAACGTCTAGACATGCATTCTTGAACGTGCATTTAGCCCATGGTGTTCACACTGGACAAGCAGGGAGGGGCTTCTCCTTCTTTTTCTACTCTTTTTCTAGCGCCTGTTCACCACTTACAGTTAGATGAGGCTTGGTGCAAAAAGTCAAAGTGGTACAAATCTTGCGAATCTTACTTCAGGCTTTTGCTATTCTGACATATAAAAGACTTGGTGTCATAATTCTGGTCGGACACAAACCACAAATATTCATTTCTCTTCCATGAATCAACAGTTAGCACCTACATAAATTCAAAGCGACACCATCCATGCTTCCCTGCCAAATCAGAGTCCCTGATTGGTCAAATTTTGACCTGTTTAACTTTCAACCCGCGTTCAATGGCAGGGGTGTTTTTGAGTTAATTCATTTGATAGTTAATTCATTTGATAGTTTTACAGTGCTTTAAATCCGGTTCTGATCCGACAGAGTCCTTTCAAGTAACAAAATCCAGTGCTAAGTAATGATTGATGATCTTCAGAAAACATTCATTCATGATTTCAGTAAACAGTAATGTACAGATATGCAATAATAATTGATTATCATTAGAACACATGATAACATTAAACCAGAAATTATTGCTACACATTGCAGATCAAGTAAACAAAATCAATAGCTTATTGGTTGTAATTCAAACCTTTCAGTAATCATTATTTCACATTACAATGTAACACTCAGTGGTTGCAATTAAAAGAGCTTTGATTATTTCACCACAATCAAGTTCACATGTATTTGGAATTCTTCAAACACCTGTTGATCCTTAAATCCTCTTATCTTCATATCCTGAAATAAGAGTTTCTTTATACATTTTCTTGAATCTTTGGATATTTGAACATTGTTTATGCTCATTGCTTAAACCGTTCCAAAGTTTAGTGCCACATACCGACACACAGAAACTTTTCTTTGTGGTTCTTATCAGTTTGATCTTGAAGTTCCTACATCCCCTCAGTCTGTAGCCTCCTTCATTTTCTAAGAACTGTTTTTGGATATCGAATGGTAACGATTTCCAACTGGCTCTGTATAAAAGTTGCGCAGTGTAAAAATCCACACGGTCATGCAGTTTTAAAAGTCTAGATTGATAAAATAGATTGTTTGTATGATCAAGATATCCGGCTTTATGTACAATTCTGACGGCTCGTTTTTGAAGTAAAAAGAGAAGATATAGTGAGCTCTTGTAATTATTCCCCCAAATTTCTATACAGTAGGTGAAATATGGTAGTATTAAGGAGCAGTACAATAAATATCTACTGTTGTATCCTAATATATGTTTAGATTTATTTATGATTGAAATACTTTTTGAGACTTTAGTTTGTATGTGTCTGATGTGTGGCTTCCAACTTAGTTTGTCATCGATAAAAACCTCTAAGAATTTGATTTCTGTAACACTTTTGATTAAGACATTATTTATTTCAATTGAGAGCTCTTTATTTGCATTGTAGTTTCCAAAAAACATCATTTTGGTTTTATCTAGGTTCAAAGATAATTTTTTGTAATCCATCCATAGTTTTATTTTTGTTTAACTCTGTGTTCACCACCTTGATAAGTTCCCCATGATTGTCGGTAGAATAGAATATACTTGTGTCATCAGCAAATAATATTTGTTATATATATAGTTTTGTATGTAGAGCCCTACAAGATTCTACATTACAACAAATCATCATTTGGCCAAATTCTTCAACAAAGAACCACATTGTCCTGTAGGGCATTAAATTATCCAAAAAGCAGCACTTGAAACCAACTTTTAACCAAGTAGGTTGCAAATGAAATCAGGAAAGTGTTAAATCAACTCAATTTTAGACAGATTATAATTAAATGTTCAAAACAAATATCTATTTTCCTCTGAACCATAGAAGCTAAAAAACATAACCTGGCTCGTGTTACTTTTGTTTTTATACAAACTTCATTCTAAAAAATTAGACATTCTGCCTATCAGTCTATTTATTAGAGCTAGTTTTAACCTTAACCTTGTGGAAATCAGCTGTTGATTGCGTAAGAACTTCTCTGCTCTAAAGTGTTTCAAATCGGCGCAAAGCTGCTTTTCTCCACTTCAGAATCTGCTGGAATTGCATTAAATGTAAAACCGTTAAAGAGTTACAGCAGTCAAGCAAGAAGCGCCTTGTTACAGCTGTTCCACAGTCAACCTTTTTTTTTTTTAAAATGGTTTATTTCAAGCAATCAAATAAGAATAATACACAAAAATAATACAATCATCAGTTATACATTCATACAATGACGAATCGAACTTAGGATAGCTAGACATATTAATAAATATTGCTTGAAAGGGAGTGGAAGGAAGCAAATTTATATAATCCCACTCCTGTTAACTGGTACCTTACCTTACCTTGTACTGTATGTTTGTATTTCTGCTGCCTGTGTGATCTCATTTGGGTTTTAATGAAAGTGGTTTAAATATTGATGAAATAACATACTAAGACATTTCTATTCTATTTTAGAGTTGTCTAGAGTAGTATCGTCCAAAGAATGCCTACAATGCAGCTAAATTCGGGTGTTTAAGGGTTAAACCAAGACATAGACCGATATTAGACAATTTATCTAACACAGTTAAGGCAGATTTCATGCCATTACTAATATCAATGTTAACCACTCTACTGTTCTACCTGCAGCTGAGTTTTCAAACTGTACCACAGGAGACAGAGTAGTGACTCCTTCCTTCAATACTTCTACTGTATGTTGGTACGGTACTGTGTCAGCTGTGTTGTCATGTATTTCATGTCCAGAATGAACTGCAGTGCACAAACGTTTTGTTAATGTGTGTATGTGGTACATTTTACATTTCCTCTTCCTTTTATCAAATGTTCTATTTTTAACGTCACAAGAACCAAGGAATTGTATTGATTTTTATTGAAAAAGTGTCCATTAGCTTTGTGTTTTAGCCAACACTGGATATGTTTTGGGCTTAAGCCAACTGCCTGGACACGTCCCTTCTACTGTAAATGATGCTAACTGGAATTTTTAGGATAAATATTGTGGTGCTGATGATGGGATAATGAATTCTATATTCTATTTGTAAGGTGCACAGTAAGAGTTAAATGAGGAAATCTCACACACTGAATTGTACTCTGGAGAAATTCTCTAGACATAAATTCAAGTGCACCAAAAACCTGAAGTAACCAGGTGGAAGTATCTTTGCCTGCAGTCTGTTGGGAGGTAGTAATATGGAGGCTCTATTGCGGGACTGGGAGAATGATTGAGTGCCGCGGGCCTACATCAGTCGTCCCGTCTGTTTTGTTGCTTTTCTATTCCATCATAGGCACATTTGCCCTTAAGGGAGTCTCCAGAGAAAACGGATGCTGACCTTGTGCACCTGTGCTTCCTTAATGCAGGAAGAAGCTCACTTAGGTACTTTTGTATTCCTGTCGTCTACCTGTTTCTGGTTTTCCAACATGGATTTAGAAACACAAAAACTTTTTTGTGTGTGAAGTGTCTAATTCTACAAATTTGTTCTAAAGGGGTTATGGGAACCTATAAACAATAAAAAGCTACTTGGCATCTCAAAGCTATATGCGAGGAAGGAGGAGGATAAATGTAGTGTTTCATCACATCCCCTTACAAGCTTTCATTACAGTGTGGGAGTTTTTGACGAGTCGCAAACTAGAAATTATCCAGAGTTGAAGCTTCACGATGGACTGTCAGTTCGTTATGGGCTGTCAATCAGTGCAGACAGACAAATTACTTCTCCATCACTCTGGGTATCAAATGAAACAAATTGCAAGAGTAATCAATTGAAAATAGTGGGATAGAAAAGCAAGCATTTTTGTGGATGAGAACATCTGATGGTGCTTGAGTTTCCTTTTTAACAACCGCCCTCATTTGCATGCAATGCTATCCTACCACACCAATTAGTGGGACAAAGAAGGGAGTAATTGCAGATTAAAAACCAGAATACTATATGTAATCGCATGGATCAAAACACAATTAAAACTTCATCTCAACCTGTTAAAGCTTGCCGACACCCCCCCAACCCCCCTTTCCTCCCAGATCTTAATACTTTAAATCATGCAGGGGAGGGTCGCTTGCCGACGGACAGATGAAAACACCTTGTGTGCCCAACAGTAAATTAATCACACCAATTATTCACCACCAAGAGATGTTTAATGCAAACCTTTAGAGAAACGAAAGCAGGGCACTCAAATCCTCTCGTTTGTAATTAGCTGTCTGCTTCAATAATGGATCAGAACAAACGTGAAATGGATGAGAGGGTCTAAGTGTTCTCCATCACCAGCTTCTGGTTCAGTTCATTTGTGCCAACGAAAGACCTATTGCACAGATTTATATCTAATTTTAACAGTAAAAGATGACTTAGTTTATTTCCTAAATCTTTAGATTTAATCATATTTGTCTTTACTTCTTCAAGATTGACGTAAACTTATGACTAAATTTTCAACTACATTTGATTTTAACCAAAGGAAATGTGTGATACTCATGGTGAATCCTTTCAATTTAAATAACAAAGTAAGAAAAAAATATCAATACAAAAGGTTGTAAAAGATTTGTCATAAAAGTGGTGGAACATCAAAGGTTATATATTTTAATTTTTTTTATTTTGTGTCTAAACATCTGTACAACTCTACAAGATGAAGTAATGAAATGAAATCCAACATGGCCTATTTGGGCCTTGAGGCAAAAATATGAATCAATGCCACGAAACGAACGGCTTAAGGGAGAATGTTCCTCGCCTTTCATTGTTCAAGACAACAAAGTACTATCAATATGAAGACAATGTTATTTTAGTGACTCATTTCAAATATATAGTAATGTAAAGGTATCACATACTTAAATACACCTCAATAACACAAGCTCTTTGATGTAACGTGTTTACCTGGTCAATGTGAGTCACCTAATTCTGATGCAGAGAAAATCAACTTTTGGAGGCACGTTAACATTGGGAGTTTGGGTCATCTAGACCCACTAGACAGTGCGCTGAACCTTTTTTCTTCAATGATTTGTGATCTTCACTGGTGTCCATGGATTACATGAAATCCTCTCCACCTTTATCCACCTTTGACATGGTAGGGATAACACGCCAATGCAAGGGTGGGGTCATCTGAACCCCTCAAGATAGCACAAGGGTTAAATCGGCTTTGCACTGAGATTAGACACATTATTAAGTGTTGCCTAACTGTGGAAAGTCGCATTTCTCTGCAACAGAATCAGCTGATTGACGCTGAGTGTGTGAACACTACACTTCTGTAAAGTGCTGCATATCAGCATGAGGCTGCTTTCTCTGCTTCAGAATCTGCTGGAATTACGTTACTTATGTGAACAGCTGAAGAGTTATAGATGATGACACAATGTCACAAAAAAAAGCTCAAAAGGGGTTAAAATGATCGGATTAAAGAGATATAGCTTTTTAAACAAAATTTCTAAATGTCTAAATCTCTGAATTTGCCTTATCTCCATTACATTTAAAGCAGTGGCATTGACTCGGGGCATTTTCACTCATAGCCTGCTCTGGCGTGTTCTACCTGGCTCTACATACCTGTTCCAGGTAATCAGTCATTAGTATGGGAATAATATCTAAAAAAAAAAAACATGCAGAACACATTGTCCAACCATTATTTAAAGTCCCACTTAACATACATCTTTTATCTAATTTAAAACTGATCCCAGTGGTCTTAATTATGATTGTGCCATTTTTTGCCAAATCTAAAACCCTGTGTCGTTTTCTAGGACATAGTTTCTGCAGAGCACTAGAAGTTCATTAGAGAATTACCTTTGAGTTGTGGGCTGGACTGTTGGGGTGCAGTAAAGCCTGTCCCTTCTCCCCTTTGCATGTTCAAAACAACCTAAAAACTGGATTTTCACTGGATTGGGTCTTTAAGGTGTATTTCTCAAAATGAATGGGCCATTTTTACTTGAAATAAACAATTCTGAAAGAATTGCACAGAAGCACAGAAGTGGGAAACATGTTTGCATTCTGACCAATTCTGTCGATCTGGACCATCAGTAATCATTGTAGTCTTATTTGGCCTATGCTTTACTTTAACTATAAAAATCAGATGCTAAAATAATGCCCCTTCTTTGCTGAATAATGGAACTCCACTCTTTAGCTCAAGTTGCTTTGCAAATCCTCCTTACAAAGTCTTCGCTGATGCTTGCTGTTGCAGGTCCCATCTACCTGCCAAGGGCTAAACACTAGTCCATCCATCACAGCACCACTTGACAAATACATTCCATAATAGAAGTTTATTTTTTATGGGAGGCAGAATCAGAAGGCTTCCCATGCATACAAAAAAGTGTCAAAGTTATTTATGGGACCTGCTGAGAAGCACAATATGTCATATCAAACTGCTATTTTCCCTTTCCTGCCACCGCAACGCCTGTCAATATCGCCACAGCTATCAATAACGTGGAACACCGGCAGAGATAAAGCCCTGTGAAGCTGTGGGTCAGATAGGAAAACATCCTCCCCTGCTGCTTAAGGAACACACACATGCACAACCAGACAAAGGGAGTCAGGAGACATCCATATTTTCAAAAGCAACTCCTAACAAAATTCAACTGAGCAGTGGACATGTTTGAATTGCAATTGTTTAAACAGAAAGCCCAGATAAGAGAGACATGCTTCATATGAGCTTAACCTTGAAAACTGAAATATATAAGTTAATATTGAAAGACCCACTATGATGAAAATTTTGTTTTTGGTATTTCTAATACGTTCTTGTGCCATTTTTTTGATGATGGAGGACATGTATTAAGAAAATTAAGCTTAAAATTGCATTTATGAGTATTTATTGAAGTTGTTCTGAATCAAGATCGTAGTTGTGATGAAGAAAAATACGCTGGGCGGGCACAAGCTCCCTGCTCCGCTCACTTCTGATCCACCTCCAAGTAAAAAGGGACTAGTATGTCTTTGTTTTCCTCGTCCTCTCAAAAGCTTCAATATTATTCATAATTTTTGTTGTGCTGGTAATGTTAGGTTGGGGTAATGAGGGGTTATAAGCTAGAGGGAAAGCATGTAAACAAATGAATGATGGGAAGTCAGGGTAGGCTTACATTACACCAACAGTCCCATCTTCGACTCAGGCAAATTTCTCATGAACTCTTGCCACTCAGCAGAAACTGTGTGCTAGAAAAAAAAAAACGTTTTTTTTTATTATGCCTAAAAATGCCATAATCCTAATTAAAAAAGACCACTGCCAACGTTTTTACAATAGATCAAAAGTTAATTTGAATGGGATTTTAATTTACAGGGTTTAAAAAATGGCTAAATCTTGTAGTTGGAAAAAAAAAAAATCAGGGGCACCAGAATATAAAGTGCATCGTCAACAAATGGCCTATTTTTGAACTTATTTCATAGATTATGTGCCCTAATTAAAACAAATAGTAAATTATAAGTCCGTCAGTCAGACTTTATTAACACAGCAGCAATTCTAGAACTAGTTTGTAACACGCTACATGTTAGTCTTGTTAGCAATGTTACCATACCGCTAAAACAAACATTACTGTGACTACGCTAATTCCAAACCTTGTTAGTAACACACATAAAAAAACAAAAGCTGTCCGGCATTGCTACACATTGGCTGAGTTAAACATTATAACAAAGCACAGTGTTTCTCTTAAAATGGCTTCAATTTAACAAACACAACCAGGATTAATCCATATGTAAGGCGTTCTAGATTTTAAGGCGCACTGTTATTTTCGGGAAAAAAAATAAGGCTTTTAAGTGCGGCTTAGTGCAGTAGTAGTTCTGCCTGTTAGACAAAAAAGGGGGAAAAAAGAAATATTTTCTCAAATGATAAACATGTTTCTTTAAAGGTCACCCCCCCTTAATAATACATTTCAGACTGATTCCCCTACAGGAAGCATGATTTGAAATTATGAACTGATATGCAATGTTTGCAATCAAGTTTTAGTTAAAAGTTACAAAACTAATGATATGCTCTTCTCCTAGAGCCATGTTTGCCAAGAACACAATGGAATTCAATGCATTGACAGCCTCATCTGTCTCAAGGTGTCCAAGTAAATTCATTCACTAATGCACGCTCCAGTTCCATTCTCAAGTCCAAGTTCAGCAACATATTAATTGAAATCGAACAGTGTGCACTGGTTCACCTTGGATTTTTATGCTAACAGCAAGGTCCAATGATGTCAGTATGTTAATTATTCAACCAGATCACTAATGAACAGCTTTGCTGAGCTTGGTACAGCAAAGAACAAGCAAGAGTGGCAAAATTGGCAAGGGCGATGGATTAACATGTTTTGACAAGGAGTTAACAAGAGATCAGAACATTAACAGCTACATTACAAGAGCAACGAGAATCTTGGTTGACATCAAAGACATCTCATCATACAATACTTTTTTCTGATTTCAGCATGAGAATAAAACGCATTTTGATTGTTATGCTTTTGATTCAGTGGATTTCCAGGGAAGTCAGCCCCTAATACATTTTAATAGAGGTTTTCTTTCAGTGCTTTTATTGATTGTGGTAGGTCACAAACCATGTGGTGACAAAAAGAAACTGTGTAGGGGCAACCTAACATATTAAAATATGATTTATTTACTTTGATTAAGGGAAGTTATCTTCCAATTAAAACCCTAACTGAAAAAGTGGCTGCGTGTACCCAGACTTTCAATTCCTGAACCAAATCCTTAGCAGATCCTTTGTGTAACTATTGTTTACTACATTTTTAATTTTATGTGGATCAACACTGGTTCAATCTTATGGTAATCTGTCAGCTGAGTCACTTGTTTCTCTTACCACTGACCACAAAACTAAAAGTGTCGGACCTTTTGGAACAAGTCAATCCTTTATTTAAATTGATCTTGAAATTACAAATAATTAGATTTAAGTAATAGCAAATTCTGGAGGGGCAAAAAAAGGATTCAATCATCACCAATATTGCAACTTGTCTCAATCTAAAAGACGAGTTCGGTCTATATTTGTGAAAGCCCCGCTTCAATCACCTTTGATCTGTTTTAAAAGGATTTTTATTATAATCATGCCATTTTTAGCCAAAGTCAGAAAAGCTGTTGTTTTCTGGGGCATAGTTTTTGTAGAGCAGCAGTAGTTCATAAGAAATTCCCCCTCAGTTGTCCATTGCAGACCCTCTTCCCATCATCCATAACAGAGCCATTAGTTTACACCCTCTCCAGCTAGCTTACTCCCCCAACCCAACATTACCGGTGTGACAAAAATGTCAAGAAATGTTGTAGCTATCCAGTCGTATAGTTTTAATCCAGATTCCAGCTCAGACAGGAAAAAACAAAGACGTACGTGGATCTATTTGTTTGCAAGTAGACGCATCAGAATGATGAAGCAGAGCAAGGAGGTTGTTGCCCTACGATTGCAGCAACTGCAATTTTTTGATCTGCACCAGATTCACAGCTATTCTAATAAAGACAATAAAGAAATACTAGGCTTCATTTTCTTCCACCATGAGAAAAATGCCACAAGAACACCAAAAAAGACAATTTAAGTGCTTTGGGGTACGTCAACTCTGAGAGACAGGATGTAAAAAACAAAAAAGACCTAGAATATCTTATTGTATGATCTTAAAATCATTTGTGCAATGAGGCAGGATATAAGTGTTTAGCAACTACAAATTAACAAATTTCTGTCACTCGCAAACCCATTACCTCTTCTTTATGAAGCTCTTCTAACCTACACTTGCTACCTGTAGTAATGGCACCTGTTTAAACAGGTAATCAGTACCAAAAAGGAAAAAAAAACCACACCTGTTTACACCCACACAAATGTTCTACCCTACCCTTTACATTTTACATCAGAATGATGCCAATTGTAAATCTTCCACACATGACTTAACCTTAAAAATAGATTTTTGCATGTAGAGTCTTAAGCCTGTCAATCTTATTGACAGATTTCAGGAATAAAAACTTGTACCAAATGAAGTGTTTGTGTACAATAATGCAAATCAATCAAGACCAGAAATAAACGGGTTCTCTCCAGTTTAAGGACTGCTAGTTATTTTGATTGACAAGCTTGCAGATGACATCAAGCTGATAGTATAGAAAACACTTGCTCTGGATCACACTTTTTGGGGAAGAAAAAATATATTTATTATTACTATTAAAAAAAAAGAACTGTATGTAAACTTCTTGGACTTGATGCAATAATGGAAATAAAAGTTTAAACTGTATGAGTATTTTTACATGGACATTCTTCAGTCTTACAAAGAAAATCTCTTTATTCCAAAAGTTATGTTTACATTAACATGGGAACATACAGTATATTTGATATAATTAAAAGAATACTTATTAGCAAATTAAAAGCTAGCAATCCTGACCTGGAGGTCCTTGTATAAGTTCATCTCAAACACTTCACAAAAGTGTGAATGAGCTTTGGCCTTTTCGGGGCTTATTTTGAGTGTAATAGTCTTTCAGCACCTTACTCAGTGTAATGAGGTCACGGGGAGTTAGGTTTAGACCCACTCAAGCACATTTTCCTTTCAGACTACCTTATACATCGTATATCAACATTTTGGTGGATTTCTTTTTTTTTGTGTGTGTTGGCATCAATTATCAACATTTACACCAGTTTGTTTCCAAGTTATACGTAGTTTTACATCATGCATATTTTCAGTCAGTAAATCAGAATACATGTTGATGATCATCATTTTGTACTCTCCCTTTTTCCCTCTTTTTTATATGAACAAAAGAACAGAACAGCTGTCAATCAAACTCTACCTTCAAATAAATAAATAAAATAAACTCATTATGTGTTATCTTGTAGTAGAGAAGTATTTTATTGAAATTAAAGTAGGTCCGGCCTAAGAGGTCCAATATATTTGACCCATTTTGCCCACCATCTCAAACCTTTATCTGTTTGCATCTTTATTTATAACATAAATGTCGTGTATTGTTTTATACCAATCAACTAATGTTGGAACATCTGGTTGTAACCACTTTCTTGTCAAGGCCTTCTTCCCTCCCACCAGCAATATTCTCATTAAATATTGGTCTGCTGCAGACCGCATGTGTTTTATTACTGTTCCCAAATATAGAGCTGAAGCATTAAAGGGGAGGGTTTCTTGCAATATCTAGACATCTAAACATTTATGGATTTCTTACCAAAAGGATGTGAGTACAGGGCAGTCCCAGAATATATGGTAGTGGTTGGCTTCAGATGAGCCACATAACCTCCAACAGCTTGATGTCTCTTTCCATCCAAATTCCCTCCAACGATGTGAATGTGTGGTTCTCCGTTGAGATTTATTTTCTCACTCTTTTTTTAGAGATGAGCAATGTTCCGTCTCGTTCTCATTTACTTGTAACATATTGAGTGTTTGGGTGGGGAGAGTCCGGCAGACCCTTGCACAGTCTAGATATTATTCTTCATCCACTCCCAGATATGTAGGCTGTTGTAAGCACATTCAGTATGTCACTGTCTAACTTTCCCGATCCCTCAGCCAGGAACCCCATTCAATAAGGGTGTATCTGTAAGTACCGAATAAAATCCCTGTTCTCCACACTGTATTCTTTCTTACACATTTCAAAACTTTTTTTCTATACTGCTATACATCAAGTCTGCGATACCTATTGATCTTTTTTCCCCACATTTGGTCTTTAGCTGGAAGACTGACGTTTCTGCATGTCATCTTCACTCCTCCTGATACTACATTCATTTAAGGAGTAATTTTAAATATGGTTCATATTTACTATGTCTCTTCACTTGATATTGCTGAATAAAAACACTACGGTTTTGTCGGGCTCTTTGTTGTTATCACACAATCAGACTGGTTAAATAGCTAGTTAGTATTGGCCACTTACTTAGATAAGGAAGGTTGGGTAAATTGGATACATTAAAACTGATTACCACTGTATGGTGACCAATAGAAACACTAGACTCACTCTGACTTAAAGGTTGTCCAAAACTACAGAAAAAGGATCATTTAAATTTAGATGAAACTATTCCAGCTTTCTGAACTCTGTAATCATATTTATAAAACATCAGTTTGTGCAAGGCAAATTAGAATCAAGAGTCTTAAAAGAAGCTATTTGATGTAAAGAAATGATTTTTTAAAGACATGTAGAAAACAAAAACAATAACAGACTAACAACCACAAGGCTTACCAGCTGTGGTCAAGCCATGAAAAGTAGCAAACTGAGATTTCCACCTTAATACTATATGCATTAACAATGTAAACACATTAGCAAGGTGTGCACACAAATTACACGTGTATATAAAACGTTATAAATGGTACTATGTTTATTGGACAAAATAGTTAACCCTTATAAGTAGGCCTGCACAATATACCGCAAATTTATCGTTATCAGCAATATCAAGCAGTGCAATATCCATATCGCAAAAGTCAGCAAAAATCACAATAAATGGTTACCTTAAATGTGCTAAAACAATCTTATGGCAGCTTGAAGTATTTAACTAATCAAATAAATCCATGTATGCATTTGACCAATTGGATGGACCCTTTCACGTTGTTGACCAATCAGATGCAGCTCTTCTATGTTAGATGTTTGCCTCCTACGTCAACGAGGGTCATTTGGAGTATAATTTTTAAATTGTTGCAATGAAACGGTAACTATGTTTTTGGTTGTTTTGCTATTTGTGTATATACCGCAAATTATACAGTTATCGCAACATTGATCGCTCATATCGCATATCGTAAGTTTTGCTCATGTCGTGCAGCCCTACTTATAAGTCATGGTGACATCCGGGCAAGAGAAAAAACATCAGAAATGTTTTGTGGTCCACTTGGTCCTTGGTATATGCCACATCATTTTCTTTTAAAGAAAATGGGTCTGGGTTCTTATGGGTTAAATCAATCAGCTGTATTTTTCATTTAATAAATCATCAATCATTCAACCACCTAATCAACAAACCCTACCCAACAGACAAACCAAACCAACTCAACCCAACTTACTCAATCAAAAACACATTGAACAACTAATGCAAGTTAACTAATGAACAAAAATAGTAGTAGACCTTTTTTTATGAACATTTCCCTGAATTAAAGGCTGTTAAATTTGGCAGAAGTAACACTCTCCTTGAAGTAAACATCTAGTTCATCTAGTGATCCAGAGATCTCCCTGCAGTGACCCTGACAGATTGTGGCATTCAGTTGCTTTTATGAGCTGATTCTTCAAACATGCCTAAATAAAACAAAACATCCCATCACGATAGAGCAGAGTTAACTTTTCCTTTTACTGCCCTAAACGAGTTCTCTTTCTAAGTAAGAGGTTCCAAAACAGCTCAATGTGAAATGAGAAGCAGGAAGGCTGGCTTCACAGTCAAACATGAATTCGTGCAGAAGGAAGAGAAGCAATGTTTTTCTTTTTTCTGTCTAGACTCATGCAGAGGGCCATGACACCCAAACAAAACAGTTTTATATGAGTCCTGACATGATATGCCACTTGCCGTTTGCTTCATACATAACGCATGATGGTACTCGTGGTTAAAGTGCAGGCTCCATTGCCAAACGTAATGATATGTGATCAGAGACATTTTAAGAGTAGCTGTCACTTTTGTCATAAAAAACATAAAGTTTTTAAATTCTTTAATTTGATGCTGAATTAGTAATTCCTTTATAAAATAATTTGGAACCATCATGTAAATTCACACTTTGAAAAAATATGCTTTAAGAAGACACAGCCTAAAGCTTTAGCTTCGTGTTTAATCAGTCTTTAAAAGTGATACTTTAAAATATATTTAGGTTAATCTTTATTCTGGTTACTGTAGACTGCAGCAAACGCCGTAAATTTAATTCAGAAACTCCTCAATCTCTCCCGCTGAGACGAGAGCGCTTCTCTCAACTTTATATTCCCCTGCTCCCGCTCCAGTCCTCCCATTTACCTTATTCGGCCCAAAGCTGAACCCCATTGGTCCAAACTACCTAACAACAGGCTGAGCGACAGAACTGAGAGCCAATCAGATCTCTGCTTGATGCGTTCATTTAACTCCAGAACTTTTAACGCGGCCCAACAGCGGACCCAACTCAGTCCGCGACAATATGTTTAAAACTAAATATACAAGTAAATGTGAGCATTTGATGTAATTTCAACACTTTCAAAGTACAATAAGTCTGTGGATTCTTTTTAATAACATGGTTATGCTGTTGCTAATAAATGATGAGTATTTCTCCTGGTGGTTTTGCTGATGGTCTAGTCTGGTTGATCTGTGGTGAGTTTCAGCTTCATGCAGGCGTTGAGACTTTAAACGTGATCATAGGTCTGAATGTTCTGGAGATGTGACAAAGACTCACATGCAGACCTGGAGACAAACACACACTCACACTGCAGTGAGTGACGGGCAGCGGGTTTCACGTTATTACAATCCCTGCGCGATTCACCTGCTGCCTGTGAGGAAGAAAGCAGAGGGTGGGGGGCACCCCCACCCTCTGCTTTCTTCCTCACATCCCGTCCCCGCATCTGCGCGCTCTTTCTCAGAGACGGGAGCGCGCAGGTTTAGGCACGGCAATTAATAGGTTTCCTGCTGGAATAAACTCTGTGAAATAGTAGATAATAGTAAATTGATAATGCTGGCGCAGGTTTTTCTCTCCAAGCACCGATACTACTGCGCGCCCCTCTGGCATCGCATCGCGCACGAGAAGGACTGGTCTAATGAAAAAAAAAAAAAAAAATAGTATAAATAAAGATTTGTCTGCGAGCCATACGTGACCATCAAAAGAGCCATATGTGGCTCGCGAGCCATAGGTTCCCGACCCCTGGTCTAAGCTCATCAACTGCCTGGTGCACCATTTCAGAGAGAAAGTTCTCCTCTTACCGCTTGTTTTTGTCCAAATGATGAAGCAAAAGGTTGTTTTAAAGAAGCCGGTGCAGTGATACAGAAGATTTATGATAGGTGACGGGAAATTCTTTTTGGGGCGTGCGGTTATAACGTTTTAATGCACACCCAGCAGCCAATCAGAATCGAGTATTCACCAAGACCATGGTGTAATATCTGATAATGCAGACTTCCTAAGCCATTATCCCTTATGCCATCCGCAGTATCGCACACATTTACTTTGCTGCCTGTTTACACTCTCGCTTCCCACCTACTTTCTGCCAGAAAGGCTTCGGTCTTAAGTTACGGCTTAAGAACACGCTAAACAAACATTCTAGTATAGCCTTATGGTGCTCACACTCTATATTGGTTTTAGACTCCACCCACTGATCATGTCATCACCGCAAGTCCCTGATTGGCTGATAGGATGGGCCTTCTTTTCAAAAGTTCAAAGATTTAAACTGTTAAAGCGCCACAATACGCAAACCTTATACTCAAGACACACTGCAGGAGCCTAGCGTCTGTACATTGACTTAACATACAAACTCGACAGCCATGACGTTCCAATTGCATTCAGCTTTAGATTCACTTGATCTTTTTCTACCGGACAACAACAGAGCAGCTTTAGCTACATGATGATCCCCGAAAGAAGCAGCAGTTCCGTTTCACGAGCAGCACAGCATCCCAATCACTGAGATGTTGACCTCATTGCTGCTCTTTACGTTTTACAAGCTTCCTCATGAACACAGTTTTACAACACACTTTATTTACTGCAGCTACAGCGGGTTTAATGCATGTTGTCTCATAAAAACACACAATCAAAGTTGCAATATTTTTACAATTTGCTCTGGCGGCATTATAGTCTTCAGGTAAAGAAGCTCACTCAACAACAACAAAAGCTCTTTAGACACTAAGCGAACTTTATAGGCGAATGGAGATGCTTGCACTTTATCATTTGCAGCACCTGATGAATTCAAGTTGGAAGCAGCTTTATTGTCTTTTTTATGATTCTTCTTCCTTTGACAAAAGCAAAGGCATGTTTTTTCTTTTAACCTTTTACTTTACAGTGATTTAACGTAAAATTGAAATAGTTAATAAAGTTAAACAGCATGAAATCGAATTATTTTTACATTAAGGTTTTATCAGTCCAACTTATGCTGACAAAATCCATAAAAAGATGAGTTGTCATCGCTATTTTATCTCCTAAGAAAGTAGGAAGCCATCAGCACTATTGGGAAACCAAGCCGAGAGAAAATCCTTCGTCCATTACTAATCAAAACTTCCATTTCCTATCATTTGGGAGTTCTCGATGAATGATAGCCTCTGCTTTTATCCCAGGTGCTGGTTTAATTTGAAGTGATGCATGGAAATTAAAAAGCTGCTCAATGTCTGCCTGTCAATCAGTCGTCCGTTCACACAGAGACTTTCTGCTTCGGCACAGACAAGAGTGAACCTGTTTGATCCGGGCTTTTTAGACAGAGAGAGAGAGAAAAAAAGATGGTCATCGGAAATCATTTACCTCACGCCAAGACATTTTAAGTGCTGTCTTGACAGGACACAATCATGCATGGGTTATTGCAGCCTCTCTCTCTTTAATCTTTTTACTCATAAAACTCGTTTTGATGTTATATGTCACCCTTTTATCAAAGCAAAACTTTAAAAAAGACATTTAAAGTTTCACTTCATTGAGTAGAAATATATGCTGTAATTGCAGAAAGGCCAAATATAAAGGAAATAATGGACATTTAGTTTCATTTCATACAGTGTTGGATTTTCAAGGAAGCACAGAGGATTCTGTAACATGTAGATATGGAGCTTTATGGTATTTAGATTGGAAGTTCTTTATTAAAAACTTGTGATTACAGCTTCATCGCTTTAGAGGTCCCGGGACTGCCAGAGCCTCAAGGCCGTGTCACACAGACACTACATACATTTTGTGAATTTTCATGTCCGAAATTTAGCTCTTTTAAGATTTATGCATGATATACATAATTCATAAGTATTTCTTCCATTGGTCATTTTTCGATGTGTGCAGATGAGATGCAAACGAAAATTAGTGGTTTTCCATGACAGTCCACGTTGGTCTAACAGACTTTTCACGCATCTCCACCGATGTATAACTTTTATGTTGCGAATACGGCCCACACAGCACATTAAATCTACTTAATTGACACTCAAATCACTAATGAATTGCATAGAATCACGCAGGGTCCATGTTCTTTGTGTGGTTTATCCGTATTTCTTCCATTGACTCATTTGTGATACATGTGTGAAGGTTTCACATAAAGACCACAACTTTTTCCACGCATATTTAAATATGACCTATTTTCATCGGTGTATGGGGTTTCACCCTGACCGGGTTGCCATATCCATCTAAAGTAGAGAACAAAGATCCCCCGCTATCTCTCAACTTTCACGGTCTTGCTGTTTTTTTTTTTTTTTTTTTTTTTCCTTTAACTTGTTCTGTCCAACAGCTGAGCAAACAGATTAGAGCTGAAGGCCTTTTGTGTTGGACAGGTTTTACTCTCACAAAAAGAGGTTATATAACTTTGAGAAACCAGAGTGTAGATTTGTATAAACCCCTTTTTGTTGTATTATTTTTTATTTATTTGTTACATTTAGTGTGTGTGGGGAGGTAGAGGGGAAGTATGGGGGGGGGGGGGGAGCAAAAGGAAGAGAGGTGAGAAAGTGGGGGATACAAGTACTGATTTAAATAAGTTATTATTTTAAGCTGTTTTGTAGATTCTATTTAGTGCCATTTTTGCTTTTTTTTAAATAACAGTTTCCTTTCTCCTGATTGGCTGTAGAGCATTGTCAATTAGTCTCCTCCAATTTATGTAAATGTGGCCAAACTGAATACCTTCTGTAAAAGCAGACACAGCAGAGGAGATTCACACGGTCAGTGGCCATTCAGGACACAGAGCACTGTGCTCTGTTTAATGCATTAAAAACAATTCACAAAACAGCAAGACCGTGAAAGGTGAATTGCGACATGGGGAGGAAACACTGTAATATATGACAGGGATAATGTCTGATGAACTGTTTTTCATTGTTGATGTGTTCGGCCAACAGGTTTTCGTGTGAGATCTTTTTTGAGCTGTTCATAATTCTGCAGTCTTTTTTTATATTTACAGTTCTAATATTTAGGTCTGTCCGCTTTGCGTTGGACGGTAGCTTACATGAAGTCCATTCATTTCTATTAAATGACACCTCTAAGGGCATTTTCCCGCTTATACTATGGTCACTTACAAAATAAATAAATATTTATTACATTTTTAGTAGGTTTTTTTTTTTTTTTTTCGTTTTTTCAATTTAAACCGCTTCTTCATAAAATGCACACCATTTGTTGCAGGATGCGGCGCGTTGCCATGGTAGCAGCTGAGACGGTACCGACCTGGACGGCAGCGGCAAAGGAAAGGATGTGCTGATCATCATGATGTGTTATATAAAGCCTCAGCTCAGAGAGAAAGTTCTCCTCTTAATGCTTGTTTTTGTCCAGATGATGAAGCTAAAGTTTGTTTTAAAGAAGCCGGCACAGTGATACAGAAGATTTAAGCTATGTGACCGGAACTTCTTTTTTAGGTGTGCATTATTACTATCCATTATCACTTTTTTTATTCACCCGGACCATGGTATACATTTTTTTAAAGGGGCTCTGGGCTGCAGTCAGCCCGCACTCGACACCAATGGACATAATGAAAATTCCATTATATGTGTCATTTTTCTTTTAAGCAGCAGTCATTATTTTTAATATTTACAATCCTATATTCTAAGAGTAAGGTTGCTGCTGATAAACGTTTCACTTGCAATGACTTTGTGTATCAAATTGGAATGTTTAGTAGCTTATATTTCTCATAAATTTTACAAGTGGATGTTTAGAAAAATTTAGCGTTCCATCTACTATTTATCAGGGGAATAGAAACACCTTAACTATCTCTTTGCAGCTTCCAAGATTATTTTAAGGATCTTAGCAATTTGAAACTATGGGATAAAAATGGAATACAGTCAATCAGTCAAGAATTACATAGCATCACATAAAACTTGAACTCTGTTCATGGGTCATACTGAGGTAAAGACTGGTAGGATATACATCTTTTGAGATCACTGGCGCACGGGCTACTCACAAGTGGAATTGGTGGATTCGTCATGCACATAAAGCACACATAAATGAGTATTTGGGACAGCATGTGTCAGTATCATAAACAGTGAATGCACTCTGATATATTAGCCGAGGTCAAGTGTAGATACACTATTTATAATAGAAAATATGTAGAGGAAAAATATAAATATGGGCTTATTACACATGGAAAAAGTCACGGATTCAAAATAAAAGGATAAAAAATCAACTTGAGCAATACATTTAATATGATGCTCAATGTAATAGTAAATACTACATTTAAAATTGGTTTCTTTCCTCGGTTAAAATCTAAACAAAATATCTATGCAAGATTTTGTTTCCAAGTAATTTAGCCAATAAATAACTTGATAAAAATCTGATTCTTATAATCTTTCAAAATTTTTAATCTTTGTCAAAATTCTGTTTAATAAAATGTGTATGTTGCAAAAAAAAAACAACTGTTTGAGCCTCCTTTATGCCAAATTCATTTATGGATCAAATTTGCCTCTGTCTTGATAAACATCAGATTCTCCCCTATTCAGATATTCATAAGTGTGTTGCAGGAGCTACCACCAACCATCATTTTACACCCTCATAGTTGCATTTTGGAATTATGATGAGGCAGTAGTTTAGGTCATAAAGGGATACATTTACTCCAGAAACTTCATATTTATGACAAACTATGTTCCTTCCTTTTTGTCCCAGTGTGATGATTTGCTGTCTCGCGTTAATCCAGATTTAGTGAAACATGCCTAGTAAATAAAAGGTTTTTTGGGTTCAGATTATAAAGGTTTGGTTGATGATTTTTTTAACATGGGATGGCCTAAATCTGACGCTTCATCTTGTTGGTAATCTGACTTCTTGCAACACAAAAGATGTTTTCAAGAGCAAAGATTCATGCAAATGTGAACAATTGAATTGACTTTATAGATAATGTGTTTATATTTTAGGAGGAATCTAATCAATGTTTTTATGTAAAGACCCACTTCAAGATATATATTATATTTCAAGTACTTAACGTCAAGTACTTTGGGAATTTTTCTGATGGTGGACATATATAAAGAAAATTAGGCTTAAAATTGCATTTCTGAGTATTTCTAGAAGCAGGCTGTTGTGAATCAGGAGCAGACGACAAAATGCAGTTTGAAAACGATTACGCTAGAAAAAAAAAAGAAAGTATGCTAGAAGGGTCAGCCTCTCTGATGCTCTAGGTTGGGGGTGTGAGGGGGTGTCAGCTAACAGTAGAGCATGTAAACAGAGAGCTCTCAGAGACGGGAAGGGAAAGGTCGCTCCAACGTAACAGTACAGTCCTGCGCACAACTCGCTATTGCACACTATCAATTTTGGCTAAAAACAGCATATATATAATTAAAAGACAACTGGAAACGCTCTAAAATAAATCAAAAGATGGTCGCTTTGGGACTTTAACCTTAGTTGTACAATAATTTGGTTGATATTGCGTTTACACCACATATACACCAGATAAGGCTGTAACCTGGAGCTGTGATGCTAAGGCCGCCATCTCTATCAGAAATGACCCACAAACAGATGAGGCTCCATTATGAAACCTCAACAACATTATTCAGTTAAATGTAATGTAATCGTTTGGACGGATATTTTAATGTGGTTTAAATGAGTGTGGACAGATTAATGAGGACACTAATCGCACGATGAGCGGTTTTGTCCTTTCCGTCTCTGCTGTATCTGTCTTGTATCCACTACATGGGAAACCGACAGTACACTGTGGTACCAGCTGCGATCCACTCCACAATGCCCTAGGCAACAAAAATGTTAATTGGGCTTCTAATGTGCAATATTGCCAGCCACGATCTGTAAATATCACTTAGCATCAGTGGACTAACCATGCAGATTGAAATTTACCACCTTTCTGCCCCAGTTGTCCCTAATACTCATTAATGGCTAATTCATTTGGTCATTTACAAAAAAAATATATATATATCTATTGAGAAAATATGTTTTGTTTTTATTATCTTGTTGAATCAAAATGCATCAGTGCAACAGTATTTTTGCTAACATCTGTACTGACATTGAAAAAAATAAAAAATGTAATTAAATAAAGAGGAGAACTATGAAGGAGCGTGAAAGGATGGAAATGTATCCATGACAACTGTAAACAATGCATAAAAATAGTTAAAAACAAAGCAAATTGGAAGGCAGATTAGCAACAGTCGTCTTATTTGATTTCATTTTTGCTTTTTTAGGGTGGAGCTAAAACTATTATGTCATAATGGATAGAAAATGATACAGGTTGGCTTTTTCCCCATTTACAAAAAATATAAATGGGGAAAAATAAAAATATTGACCAAATCCAATGTAATAACACCAATTTCAAACACAATAACCCCTAATAGCTTAGAAGCCAAGTACACAAGAAATGTCCATCCCATAATTTATCAGTGGAGCCTAATAGAGCCTTAAAAAATATGCAAACAGACATATATTATTTTGACAGTAATGCACCAAGGGTAACCCGTCAACAGTAGCATCTGCTCAGCTTCCTCAGACAACCATTGTAGTTTATTACAGTGCATCAAATCCCTAAAACACTCCCTGGATTCCATTAATACAGCTCATTGCATAAAATTTCCATTTGATTTGTATTCAGAATTTTAGATGACCAGCAGAGCACCGGAAAACCCTCATTATTTCATATTCAATCAATCACTCATCGGTGAGCGGCTGAATTATGCCAGTTTTAGCGGAGTCTGGTTTCATCCTGATTATGGAGATTGGCATTAAAATCAAAAGGAACAATAAAAGTCTCCTTGTGCTCGCTTGTGCTTGAACATGTTTCAGTTTCATTACTATTGACAAGCTGCATTATAATGTACTTATGTGTCTTCCTCATCTTTATCAGGTTTGAGTCAAATGCCTGAGGCACTGCGAGACATCCACAATGTCACCTTATTGTGGATGTTATTTGTCAGTGCCAAACACATTTTGAAAACAAGGATTGTGTTAGTCACAATTGTTTTGTAAAAAAAAAAAAAAAAAAGAAGTGTTAGAAATTGGAGTTTTAAAGGTTCTTTTGAACCTGATATTATAACACATCCCTAGAATGAAACTGTACGGCTAAAAAATATTGTAAAAGGAAATCAACAAACATATTATTCTCAACATAAAAAACGAACACCTTTGCAGGATTTCCCACAATTCTTTGTTTAGAACCAAACAATATATGTTTCCCCATTGAACGCAATCATGGGGAAAGTGAATCATTGCATTCCTACTGCTTATCTTTATGTTGAAAGTGTCAATCCCACGTGTTGTGCCAATTTTCTTATATTTAATATTATTTTATTGCATTAAACAAGGCTTAGTATAAACCAACGGAAATATTTGTCTTTATTTTTACTTCCTTTTTAGCAATAATAAAAAAAGATTTTTCTGATTTTTTGTTCTTGTAATTTACAAATATTTCAAACCGAATAATCTAGCATTTAAACAATAAAACTCATATTTTCTGAAGAGTTTGTTGACAGCTGACAAAGATGACTAAAAAAATTGCTTAGCAATCTGGTGATCAGGACATAGACATCTGGCAAAACTATGTCATGGCTTCGCTTTGAAATGGTCTAAAGATATATTGTACTGTCAAATACTGCAGAAAGAGTATGCGTACTAAACACATAATAATAATAATAATGTAATTGCTACTTTATTGATCCCACAATGGGGAAATTCTTCTCCGCATTTGACTCATCCCCTGGACCTTGCCTAAGGGCCCTCACTGGGTAAATGCTCAATTGATATGGTAATTGACTCAGTACCATTCTTTATTCCCCTCCGGGAATCGAACCCTGGATTTCTGCGTGGTAGCCCCTCACCTTACCAACCGAGCCACCCATTGGTCATGATGGTGATTGTTGTCCGATCCTGCATAAAAATCCTTTTTAGAAATAAAATATACATCTCAAAACAAGAGGACATAAAAGGAGAGTACAAAGATAATATGAGCACTACCATATTTTTATGACACACTTAACAGCCCTAGTTATTTTTCCCAATACAACAGTGCGCCTTATTATATGGAGTGCCTTATGTATGGATTATTTTGGCTGCAAAGGTTACTGTGAACATGCTAACTTGTAGCGGTGGTGGACTGTTTTTTTTTTTTAATGCTTTACATTCTACATTCTCCAACCAAATGTACAGTATTCCCCCAATATTAGCGGGGGATTAGGGACCAGAGACCTCCGTAAATACACCAAATATGCAGAACCCCCACCCCCACTGGGAGAAAAATGTCAGTCACCAGTACTTATTCATCAAAAACACTTCTGAGATATTTGTACTGTTTAAAGAACATTGGAGTATTGCTCAACAAAGATTTAAAAGAAAAATGTGATGCATCTGGATGATAATTATTCCCCGTCATTATCTTCTTCAGCCTATCAGGACATTTTCCGGCCACTTCTGGGTCAGCTGATGCCATTTCTCCTTGCAGGGGCTCAAACTTTGGTTCCTCATCAGGTAGAACCAGCTCTTGCTCGCTGTGAAACATTCCTTAGCAGCTAACGGGCCGGCCTGCTCCTCATCTCCTCTCGCCTCCTCAGAAATTCCAGCAGCACCTCTTTCAGACATAAAAGTCTCATACAAGTGTCTTGATGAACCGGAGGAGTCACATGACTGGAAAAAAAATCTCCAAATACGTAAAGCCGCAAATGAGCGGGGAACACTGTAATACAAAAAAGTCTAATTCAATTTTATAACCTGTGGCAGTGAAAATACATGACAGAAATTGGTTGGCCATCGATGCCAACCGTACTTTATCTGCCAAAGATGGCTCAACAGGACTGACTTGTTTGTTCATATGGGCTCACATAAAACCATTAAGTTTGTGAAACTAAACCATTTCTAAGTGAGCTTCTCTACCAACAAAGTTTTCTTTTTTCTAAATATTGCTTCAACAACAATGTTTCCCTAATCCCTCTGAATCAGCATGCTTGGAATAAAAAAAAAAAAAAAAATCAGCTGACAGGAAAAGGGCAAGCATCCAGAGCTTACAGGGTCTCTGAATGGCACGCCGTCTAAAGAGATCAGAACACCAGGCACATCTCCCGCGAGATCGACGGGCCGACAAACAGATGAGCCCACAGGCGGAGGGTCACAGATCATTAAAAGCCATCTATCAGCGGCTTTCAAGGCCTCTAATTCCCTCCAAATCGAATATTTCCATGTAAATATGTCAAAACAGGAATGAAATTAGCATGGTAGTTTATTGACTGTGATAAAATCTGAAAAGCACCACTGCACATAATTACATACTTGTCAGAGCCATAAAAATTAGCTTTATTATCAATGGAATGGTTTTGTACAACTTCATTTAGGTCCGATATCTTCCAGATGGGGCTGCTCTCTGCACTTCAGCAGTTTTATAAAGCCCCTTACTATCCTGCTTTTACCACACACACGCACACACACACACACACACACCCACACACACACCATCTTCAATTCTTTCTTTTTATTTTCACTTTGCACAAAAAAAGAAAGAGAAAAATCTAAAATTGTAAAAGAGGATGTGATTTCTAAGGCCGAGTTAAAGGCCACGTCAACCAAAGTTTTTGATCTCATTAATGATACTGGGCTCCCATTAGGAACCTAATCACATGCAAACGGTCATATTAAAAAGACTGAGGATGAGAGAGCGGCTACTTGATTCCATTTTGGAGTTGATGGCCTTCAGCGGGAAATGATATTTTGACATATTTTTCTCATCGGCACTCAACTTTACTTTTTAATAACATCACTGTCACTTCGGCTGTCTTAGGCGGCTCATTTCTTTTCCTTTTCACTTTTCCTTCTAATCCTGTGGCTGCGTCTCTGAAGTTTCTTAAGCTTGTCACTTCGCCGCACTAACAGTTTTAGCAGCATTTATTATTTATATCGTCTTTATTATTTGTTGCTATTGTGCCAGCTTTTCTTACCTCCATTATCATATCAATTATCATCTCAGTCACACATTTTGATTTCCACTCATGTCACATTTACATCAAGTCGATAATGCATCCCTGGTACTAAATTATTTAATTAACAACATGATCCAGAGGAGGATGATTCATATTTAAAATAGACTTCCATCCTTAATGGCAGTTTCTGTTCAATCTTTTGGTAGACTTCACCGTACTATTCCTTTATATGTGACTAGTGAAAAGGGACAACAAGACAATGAAATGGAAAATGAAATAAAATTATTTACAAAACAACACTTTATTATTGAAAAAAACAAAAAGAAAATTAAAGGGTAACACTTTAAACCTCAACTTATGCTACGTGCACACAATTTACATTGAACAAAGTGCTGTACAGTAAAGGCTAAACAAACTTGGTAAAACCAAATTTAGGAAACTGTCAGGTGTCGGGGTCGGCCCCGCACACCTGCCTGAGGATCCGGTCAGTCACACCTGTTCAGCATCCAATCGGTGAACCTATATTACTCCTTCTCCCCCTCCAGCCTTTGTTGGTCCGTCTGCTTTCCTGAAGGATTCTCCGACCAAAGCCAAGGCCTATGCCAAAGCTCACGCCAAAGCCTCAGAACCCAAGCCACAGAGCCCAAGCCACAGAACCCAAGCCACAGAGCCCAAGCCACAGAACCCAAGCCACAGAGCCCAAGCCACAGAACCCAAGCCACAGAGCCCAAGCCACAGAACCAAAGCCACAGAGCCAAAGCCACAGAGCCAAAGCCACAGAGCCCAAGCCACAGAGCCCAAGCCACAGAGCCCAAGCCACAGAGCCCAAGCCACAGAACCCAAGCCACAGAGCCAAAGCCACAGAACCAAAGCTGAAGCCACGACAAAACCAGAGCCAACGTCAAAGAACCCAAGTCAACGCCGAGGAACCAAAACCTGCACCGAAGAACTAAAGCCAAATCTGTCTTCCTCATTCAAGAAATCTCACACCTCCAAACTATATCCCTGACTGTTTTTTGGGTCCTGCTTACTCCAAACCGAACATAAACAAGTGAATAAAATCATAAAATCCTCATTATCGTTAGATGGTTGGTAAAAACATAATAAAAGAAAATGTTGAGAGTAAAAGCATACAACACAGTCAAACTTGAATGTAAAATAGCAGAGCAAGGTCTCACATGGCTATAAAAATGAGTCTTAAGTCGAGTTTAAAAAATGGACAGTTATGTTCTTTGCGCAACGCAGGTCAGTTTTCAGGCTCTACATACAAAATGTAAGGCCATTGAACGCATTGAAGGCTAATCTATTCGAAGTTTGGGACTTGGATTTGGTCGTAATGTTTGGGTGGTAGTGGTAGTTATGAACATAATCATACATTTTATGATACAAGCACCAAATCTGGCATGAATGTATCTTAATACCTGATAAGTCGAAAATGTAATGTCTATTGTTTTTTAAAATGATATTGAAAATGTAGCCCAGATTGCACCTTAGACATGTAGGGCCCTTGGGAGGGGGGGAGCTTGGACATCACTGCCAGCAAGCAGCAGATGTCCTCCTAGCACCCTACCCGCCAATTTTAACCGCATCTTAGACATTTAGGGACCCTTGGTGGGGAGGGTGAGGGGACATTACTGTGAGTAATCAGGGAATGTCCTCTCTGTGCCCTACCCACCAATTTTAACTACACCCCCCTAGTACACACACCTTTTTACTTCTCATAATATACATTCAAACACAAACACACACACATGCACACATACACCCTTACGAACACAAGCACACACATTATACAAGGAAGGTGGGTCCAAGGTCCATCTGTCCCCTACCCCATCCCTGGTGGGGGGTACTGGGCCCTTGGCAGCGGCGGCCGTGTCCCCTGGGTGCCGGTTTCCTGGGCCCGGCGGGGCTCTCTCCGCGCAGGGAGGGAGTTCACATTACACCTGAGCCGGGGGTGTCCGTTTCCTTGTGGGGTGGGTTCGGGTTTTTGCCCCTGGGCGCTGGCCCCCCGCCCACATTCCAACTGTGGCCGAGCCTGGTCGGGCCATGTTAACAACAACCCTTGTGGGCCCCTCTTCTCTCCGGGGTGCCCCCCTCCGGGGCGGGGCCGGCTGTCCCCTGCCTTGCTCCTTCCTGGACCAACCGTAGGCCGGGTGGATGGCTGCCTGGAGTGCAGAGCGGGTCTCCCTTGGGGGGTCCTGGCTCGTACCTGGGGTTGGGGCGGGGGGATACCCAGAACTCCTGGGTGGTGACGGGGTGCTCGTCTGGGGCTGTGGGCGCTCTTCTCGGGTGGGGGCCTGCGTTGGGCCCTCCCGGCGCGGCGGGGGGGCTGCTCCCCTGGTTGGGCTGGGGTGGCGCTCTCTTCCCCCCATGCCTCCCTGCTCTCTGGCTCTGGGGGCCTCGTGGTGGTCCTGCTGGCCCTGGCCTGGGTGGTGGATGTGATCGCCCGGGGGGTGGTTGTTCTCTGCCTGCTGCCGGGTGGCGTTGGGAGTTCCGGCTGCCGCTGCTGCTGCGGCGGGGGTCTTGGTGTGGGGATGGCTGGTCACCCCTCCCTCCTTCTTTTCACATTCCACCATTCATTTAGAAGAACTTAAACACTCACCTGAGCACAGGTGTTAGCTCACCTTTGTACTAATAATTTGCAGGATTGAATGAATGAAATGTTTCACACTGGTTGGTTTAGGGGCATAAGTATGCATGTGTGAACAATATCTGTATTGTGTGCATGTTTTGTGTACATGTTGACAAGTAGACATCTTTGCAGTTAACAGGTGTGTTTATAACATCTGAATGTGTGTGAGGACAGGCCCCGCCCTTTGAGATTTGTAGTACATCTGAACCTTACCGTAATGATAAACATCCAGTAAAGTTGTTGCTTTAGGCTGCTTCATGGTTCTACCCCCCCCCCCCCCCTCCTATTATCACCCTCCTATCCCCCCTCCTCTCTAACATTCCTCTCTCTTCTTCCCTCCTTTCCTTTTCCGTCCGGTCCAGCACCAAAGATTTTCAAACATGATGGAATTTAATAAAGTTTGGCCTCAACTACAAAAGGGGTTTATTCAGACATTCCTCTGGTTTGTCTGAAGATTAATAACCCCTGTTGTTAAAGCAAAATATGTCCAACACAAGAGGCCTTCAGCTCTCATCTGTTTGCCCAGCTGTTGGACAGGACAAGTTTAAAAAAAAAAAAAAAAAAAAAAAAAAAAAGAAAATGTAGCCCAGAACATGCTTTGTTTGAAGAGATCATGGGTGGTTTAATGAATATTTACCATTTATCCTCTCTACTTGTTGTAAACTCTTGTTTCCACATCTCCAATCTATCATTTTGATGCATCTATAGGTAGTGAATCACTAAACTAGTATAAAAATGATTTTTAACTGCAGGAACTAAGGGCATCCGGTGTAAGAATCTCTGCCAAATCACCTGTGCAAATCAGTGAAAGCTGATTTACATTCAAATAACGTTTAATAAAAAACTAGATTAGAAGAATTGCATTAAGTCAATGTTTACAGTGT
The DNA here is from genome assembly GCA_023969325.1 of Oryzias curvinotus. Taxonomy (NCBI): domain Eukaryota; kingdom Metazoa; phylum Chordata; class Actinopteri; order Beloniformes; family Adrianichthyidae; genus Oryzias; species Oryzias curvinotus. The sequence continues at coordinate 23,886,971 of CM043716.1, forward strand.
TAAAACCCTAAATTTAACACTCTCCTCTAATGATTAAAAAGTTGTGAGGACTTCCACCTGCCACTAGCACCAAGTACTAAGAACCTCCATCCATTCATGGTTTAAAATAAAAAAAAATAGTTTAATTTTAGCAATGCTTTTATGTTACCCAGAAACCTTAGAACCCTGTCAGTGATCTACCTTTTGCCACAGTGGGACACATGTCTGGCTTTGAAAAGAGAACCATTGGTCTCTTAGGATTGACCTGAAAGACAGCAGATTCAGGTGAGAAATGACTTCTGATGTAGAAAGATTGGGATGTTAAAAATCTGAATGACATATCAGACATAACACACCTGACAACACCCACGTGTTGTGGGATGCTTTTCTATGCCATTTGAATTCAACTGTTGGGATTATTAAAATGTGAAAATTGAATTCATACATTTCAAAGAGTTGGCAATTAAAGTAGTTTCCACAGGATAGTGGTTCTGACAAAACTAGTGTCAATGCCAACTTGCAAAGAAACCAACGTATTTTGACCCTGGGATTCTGCACAAATGGGTAACTGGGAGGTGCAGACAGAATAAAGTTGAACCTCAGTTTAGGTCTTTATTGCTTGAAAACAGCTCATGCAGACAGTTGTGATGAGGCGTCAACTGTTTTGATATTGGCATGTCATGATGTACTGAGAAAGGACTAATTTGCGGGATATTTTAATGCTATCCCAGTATCAGTGGGAATGTGGAATACCTACTTCACAACTTCCCTTATGGGTGTATATGGGCCGTCTGGAGGGTACAAAAGGGCAAACCTGTGCAACGCACACAGGTGGCCAGTGCCAAATTGCAAAGTCGTAGACCACTTGTGAACCAGTAGAGCCAAAATGTTCATGGACATTTAAACACGGACATGCTGCGGGCGACAAGTCACAGCAAACACTTAACACACAAGTTTGAAGTTGGTGATGGGCGCATACACATCACAAGCAAAACCTGTACTTACAGCAATCAAACACAGTGAGTGTGCAATTCCTCCCTTTAAAATGTGGCCCCTCTTTTGCACAACCTCCCACGGAACATCCCACAAGAACATACAGTACACATGCACACATAAGAGACTGAGGCCTAAGATTGAAGCTACGTACACACCGGGCATGTAACATGCATTCAAGACTGCATATTACATATATACATATTACACCTGACAACCCGGAAGGGGCTTCTTCTTCTTCTTCTTCTTCTTCTTCTTCTTCTTCTAGTGTTTACAAACATATGTCCACTAGCTCCAGCTGGAAGAGGCTTGGTGCAAAAGGCCAAAGCGGTGCAAGCCTGGCAAATCTTGCTCCAGGCTTTTTCTTTCACAGCTTTATTTTGATATGTGAAAGACTTGATGTCATATAATTCCGGCCAGGCAATTCTATGAATTTACGAGAACGTCATCCATTCATCACTGCCAAATCTGAGTCCCTGATTGATCAAAGTTCAACCTGGTTTAACTTGCAACACATGTTCTGTTGCACGCGTTTTGTGTGTAAGCCCGTAGCTATGCATGAAAGCTAGAGTTTGGAAAACAAAAGCCCAAAATGCCTACTTACTCACATTTATATAGACTTTTCATTGAATGTGGCCACTAAGAATAGAATAAAAGTCTTGATTCCTTTAAAAAATTAGGCACCAATAATTTGCTTTTTTGTTTTTTAATCTTTGTATTTTAACTCACCAAAAACTATACATCTAGAAGAATTAATTAGATGACAAAAAGTTGAGAAAGAAATTGTCAGCACTTTAATAGTAATGAATGAAGAACTAACAAGCCTTCTTTGCCATTTTTCAAAGCAGGGTTTCACGATCCGATATGACTGATGTTCTTATTTGAAAAGGTTCCTCCACTTGTTTGTCCAATAGAGCTGAGAAAATCTACTTCTCCTCACTCATCCACTATTTCAAACCGTTTTTTTCCCAGATCCTTCTTCTCTCATACGTGTAATTACTAAGAACATTCTTTTTCCTTTATAGACACTCCTTCCATCTTTCCCCGAAGTAGACCACATGCAACTGTAATTGCCTTCCTCATTAGTTATGTTTTCACAAGATGGGATAGGGGGTAATTAATTTTATCGCTTAATTTTGTCACTAATATTTCTGCTGCTTCCTTACTGATGTGTCCACTATGGTCAGACCTATTTCTCAGGAAAATTAATTGACAAAGTGGTAGAATTTATCAACATATCACCACATTAAGTGGCAAATTGAAGCAATGAGGAAATCAATTGTGCTGCTGTCGTGGAGAAGGGGGGGGGGGGTGGACAGCAGAACAACCCAGAGCAAAGTCAGACAAGCCAAACCATGGCGAGGTTTGATTTTTGTGGCATCTGCTGTGATTTATGTTTTTCTTCAGACGCTGCACATCAATTTTGGTAACTTACAATTGCGGTGCACCTTCCATCAAAAGTCCTACAGTCTGCTGAACAACACATAAGAAACACACAAGCACAGGTGTGATAAACACCAAATTGTGACAATAATGTATGCACTGAATAAAAAATAATGGTTAAATTACCCATTTTAATCTGAAGTATTAAAAATATTTCATTTGAATGAGATATGATGGCACAATCTGGTTGTTCTTAGACTTTAGAAAAATGTATGCAGCACATGTTTCTGAAGATGGGCTTGTATATGACCACCTTACCCTTTGTGCTATCCAAGGCACTTTGGGAGTTGGGTCATCTAGACCAACTAGACAGTGCGCTGAACCTTTTTTCTTCAATGATTGGTGATCTTCACTGGTGTCCATGGATTACATGAAATCCTCTCCACCTTTATCCATATTGTCATGGTAGGGATGACGCATCAGTGTAAGGGTGGGGTCATCTGGACCCCAGAAGATAGCACAAGGCTTATGCTACGATCACATCACCCACGGCAATGTGTGTCTGGAGCAATATGTCTGGAGCAAGATTTGCGAGATTTGCACCAATACTCTTCCAACTGTAGCTGGCGGACATGCGCTAGTATCAGTAGCAACGGTCAGTGTGAACACCATGTTGAATGCCACGTACCTGATATGAAGATAGAATTAGATGTAACCTAGACAACAAGAGTAGAACATTGCATGCTCTTTGCTTTGCATGTCATCTGTTTTCAAGAGGTTGCTGTACCAAATTTTTATCGACCTATCAATTTAAAGTAGTCAGAAAGGAGGATAGAAGAATGTGGGATAAAGATTAAGAAAAGTACACAAGCAGACGTGTGCGATGAGTTTCATCCAGTGTGGATCTTTGGGCTTTGCGCTATGCCCACCTATGTAGCCACAAGTAAGTCTGGGTCTCCCTGTGCCAGTCCCCAGCCCGGATAAAATACAAGGTTGGTCAGGAAGGCCATCTAGAGTAAAAATTCTCTGCCAAACCAACCAATGCAAATCAGGGACAGCTGGTTTGAAGTGACACCCCCTGAAGAGATTTGCTAAGAGGTAAACAACTTGTAGAAATGTGGGATTGGATTTAGATGTTTTTTTTCTTCATGTTGGACTGATGTACATTTACTATACAAGGACTGCAGTTACAAAAAGCCTGAATACAAGAAAAACATTTTTTTTTCTTCTTTATTCTTGCATATATGCAAGAATAAAACCTGCAAATAGGACAAAATATTTATTGAAACGAAATATTGAAGGCATAATTTAGAAGCAGTGTGTCATTCCTGAACAGTTAGTGTCATAAAAAGGTCTGCAGAGAGAAATTCTGGTGAATAAAAGATTTGTTAGCTTCTCATGCCCCCCCCTAGGTCGGAAAGCTCAAGTGAGTGATGGTAGTAAATGCCAGGGGGCCACACGGGTTCCCAAAAGTGCATTTGAATGAGTTGAATTTATTGATTCTTCTACAGGCAAACGTACAGACTCGGACGGTGTCCACTGTGTGATCCTGTCAGCACGTGAAAAAATAAAACACAAAAAAAACAATACCGGGTTATGACCCACATAGTGGAAAAAAAGACTCTATTACTGTAACACATGACCCTAGTTTTCTGCATTTTTTCTGCTGAGCTCAGACGAAACAGTCTGACCAAAGCATTCCGCTGACCTCATGCAATGCCTCCACAAAAGGAAGGGATAAATTCAGGGCACAATGGCCAAACCAGCATCACCTAGCGCTTCATCCTCTCCAGAGGACACACATTTATTCCCAGCAGAGGAAGGAGCATGACAAACGAGAAAAAAGAGACGGAAAAAAGAAAAATAAGAAACGGGGGGGGGGGCTGTGTCTCCAGAAGCCGGTAGTAGAATTGCTTGGGCGCCGGTACTGTCATGTCTGTATAAACAGGCATTGATTTTTCTGTCTAGCCATGGCACCTCTACTATTTATTCTCAGCTTTGTGGCTGAGCCCCAGCGGGGCAGCAGAAATTCTGTTACAGTCCAGTCAGACCCTAGAGGCTTGTGTGTGAGAACAGATTTCACCTTTAAATGGGGAGAAAGACCAAAGCCACTTAACAAGGGCAGACTGTGTCACCAGAGGGTAAGACGGGTGAAGACACACTGGATAGAAAATAACACGTACTGTAGATTTATAGAAAGGAATTAGAGAGGTAACAAAACTGTTATAAGAGAAGATAATCTAGGAAAACAAAGTTTAAAGATGGATCACAACCAGAAAGAATTTTTACCACAAGGGAAATGCAGACTACAAGGGTCCAAATCTATACAAACAGCTGTTTTTTTTTTGGGTTAAAACATTTTCTTTCTGAAATTTTTGATATTACAGACATTTTAGTCTAAAAGTACACCTAAGAATAACTGTTAAACCTTTATTTTTATCAGCAGGGGAAAAGGTTCTACCATTTCTGTCTAGTCGGGCTCCTTCAATAGTGAGATGTTTTATTTTTAACAAACTAGAGCCGGAGTTGTTTTGATACATGGGCTACCAAGGATTCGAAATTAGACAGAAGGGCCAGACCAGGGCAATAACATGGAATCTGGTCGAAAACATGCTTAAGTTTTGATAAAAAAATGAATAGTTTATCATTTATAATACATATATATATTATTTCCAAACTGTGGCTCTTCTTCTCATATTAGTGTCAATTGCACCAATGGGTTAATGTAATGCAACGAAAAAATCTGAAAAATTACTATCTGACATCAGCCGTAGAAAAAATCTTCCAAGGATTATCAATATAATTTATTTTAGTTTTGCGGGCCAGATTAAATACTTTAATATACTGTACCCTGGGTATAGTTTGCCCACCCTGAACTAGAATATAAGATAAATGAATATTTCATTATGGTTGAAGACCACAAAGTATAAAAACGAGTTGTACTTTTATTCATTGTAATAGGTAAAGTGTTTTTTTCCAGAGTAGATTTTCCCTTGAGATGGAGATAAACTCTTAAAAATTATGTTTTGCATGTGGTGCCGTAGTGTCAATGACAGTTTGTCCCATCAATTGTTTTAAGTGATGTGTTCTGTCACAATTGTTATTTTTTTATATATAAATCACAATAATATTAACAGCAATAGACAGTCTTTCAGGTTTTTGTACATATTAAAAATGTATTTCAAACTCAACTAAAAAATAAGTTATTCTTATTAAGTTTGTCTCACTTTAACTTAAATGTTGGTTTAATGTTAAATAAATTCATATAGATTAATTATAAAAATTGTGTTACTAATAATTAATATTAGTATTTTTATTATATTTTAGAATTAAATCACACTAAATAAAAAAGGAATGTATATACTTTTTACATTAATTTTGCAGATTACTTGTACAGAGGGGGAAAAAAAAGTATTCAGTCTTTCACAACTTTCACCAGTTGTGAAAGTTCTCCCACTTAAAAGATAACAGAGGTCCGACCTTGAAACACTATTTAACATTTCCAGATAACAGAAGCTGTCAAACAGTTTGACACACATTCAAGAAAATGCGTATTCACACTGGACAAGAAGGGAGGGGCGTCTTCTTCTTTTGCTACTGTTTACTAGCTCTTGTCGCCCACGTACAATTGGAGGGGCTTGGTGGGAAATTTTGAAGTGTTGTAAATCTCATGAATCTTGTTCCAGGCATTTTGTTTCACAGTTCTTTTCCAACATATGAATAACTTGGAATTCTAGCTGGACACAAACCACAATAATTGATTTTGTCCTCCACGATCAAGTTACACAACTATCAAATCTGACTCCCTGATTGGACAAATTTCTATCTGATTTAACTTTCAATGTGCGCTAAAGCCCACACATTTTGTATGAGCTTGAAAACAGTCATAGAAATTTCCGTAGCTACTTGTGAGTTTTGAACGCAGAAGCTACAAACAGACTTTTACAAAGACTTTTCATTGGAAGTGGCTGCTTGAACCCCTTGGAGGACGGTGTGTACGTAGCTTCACAGTTCTTAAAGAGGCTTCTCTGTCCTCCACTCGTTATTGTCTGAAAGGCACATGTTTAAACTGGTTATCTATATAAAAGACACCTGTCCACAACCTCAAACAGTCACACTCCAAACTCCACCATGAGTAAGACCAAAGAGCTGTCCAAGGACACCAGAAACCAAATTGTTGACCTGCGCCAGGCTGGGAAGACTGAATCTGCAATAAGTAAGCAGATTGGTGTGAAGAAATCAACTGTGGGAGCAAATATTAAGAAATGGACCACTGATAATCTCCACATAAGATCTCACCCAGTGGGGTCAAAATGAACACAAGAATAGTGAGCACAAATCCCAGAACCACATGGGGGGACCTAGTATTTAACCTACTTGTACTAAAGTAACACAGGCTAAGCAGAGGGTATATTACAAAGTATTACAATGAACTTTTCTTAACTACCAAATACTTATTTTTCATTATAATTTGCAAATCAATTCATTAAAAATCAGACAATGTAATTGTTTTGGATTTTTTTTTCTCATAGTTGGGTTATACCTATGATAGAACTTCCATGCCTCTCTCCTCTTTTTAAATGGGAGAACTAGCAGAAATGGTGACAAACTAAATCATTTTTATAGGCTTCACAAATCCACTTTAGACAAATGAAAACTGGTAACAGTTTTATTTTATTCAGAAACCTTAAATTTGAGATTGAGACGACTTTAAAACTGTGTAAGTTCAGTGGTATTTAAAATGCAAAGGTTAAGTGAATTAAATAGATGAACGGTCAATGACACTATTGTATGACAAACAAATGAACCTAATCTTTAATTGTTTGTTTGGGTAAGACATCTCATATTGCAACCTTAAAAAATCGAAACTGAAAAAGCCCACCGTCAATGCAAGACTTCAATCCTGGATTCCTGATGCTTTCTGGGATCTGTCCAGTTCAGGAATAAGTGGACATTTTTCTGAGAGGGCATCTGTCAAATGCTATGCCAATACTTCTAGCCTTTGACTCATCTTAACACATTGCAAAGCAGTACATTTTCATTTATGGCTTAAGCTTGATAAAGTGCTATTGACAACAGCAAATTGATTTTGTTGCATCTCCCTACGTCCGTTGTTGTCCGATTGATTAGCTTGTTTGAAGCTGGACAGCACTTTATTCAGCTCCGGCTTCTCTCTCAGCTGCAGCCTCACTGGTATTGATGTTATACAGGAGAACACAGAGGAGGGAATCGGCAAAAGCAAAAAAAACTCATGTTTCTCCACACTGACAACCTACCATTCATGTCAAGTGTACCTCTAGAGCAGTTTTATGGCGTCTTCTCTGAGTTTTTTGGATAAGGCAGCATCCCAGGTGTCTTCTTCTAAACAGTACGTTAATTTTGCTTCCTGAAAGGCTCTTCTGACAAGAATGGCCCCCTTTTTGTTTTGCAGGAGTCACAAGTCCGAGGGGGTCATATAGTCAACGGACTTGGCTTGGCAGTTGTCTTCTTCTCAGCGGATCTGGAGTTTGGGTTCTTACTTCTCCCTTAACCCTTGTGCTATCTTGGATGACCCCACCCTTACTTTGACATGTTCTCCCTACCATGACAAAGGTGGATAAAGGTGGAAAAATTTAATGTTGTTTCACATTGAACCAGTGAAGATCACAAAAAATTGAAAAAAAAAGTTTCAGAGCTCTGTCTACTGGGTCTAGATGACCCAACTCCCAACGGTAAAGTGCCTAGGATAGCACAAGGGTTACGCAGGTCTTGGCCGAGGCGCACCTCCGCTGATCAGCGTGACAATTTAATTTAAGTTAGATAGATACATCTCCTAAACTGGTATAAACAATAAAATCCAACATGTCACAAACAGATATCACTCAGATCCTTATTGAAATCTAGTTACTATTTTGCCTCGACACTTAAAATTTTTTATTTTAGCGTCAAGACATTGTATAATATTATAGCCATCAAAAATATGTACAATACCTAAAAAAATCTGCTTGTGCAAACTCGATTAGCACAGATGTTAGTTAGCCCACACTCCACAGAAAGTTACTGAGTAACCCTTTTAACACCTGAGCTGTCACCGGCGACACCGAAACAACACTTGCAATTTTGACGAACCTTAATGCTAGGTTTGCAGCATGTGTGTGACTCATAAGAATCCGCGTTTCACACTGGAAAAACAGGGACGGGCTTCTTCTTATTCTACTGTTTACTTGCGCCTGGCGGCCACCAACAGTTGGATAAGGCTTGGGGCAAAATATCATACCAGTGCAAATCTCGTAAATGTCGCTCCAGACTTTTTCTTTCACCTTTCTACTCTGACATATGAAAGACTAGGTGTCACCTAATTCCGGCTGGGCACAAACTGCAACTATTGATTTATCCTTCATAATCAATGTTCTAACAGTCAGGACCTCCGAGTCCCTGAATGGTCAAAGTTCAACTTGGTTTCAGTGATTGCTTATTTGGATTGTAGATCCTGAAAACTATCGTAGAAACTTGCGTTGCGACGCATCAACCCAAGAGCGTTGAACATGGAAGCCTGGAACGCATGTTTACATAGACCTTTCATCGGCAGTGGTTGCCTGAATGCATTTTGCCAAAGACAGTGTAGATGCAGCTAAATTCTTTGACCGTTTACACAATCAATGTAATTCCGCTGATTCTGGCCTTTGAGAACAGCGGCTTTTCAGTCTGGCTTTGCGCTGATATCAAACGCATTACTTACATTAGGTGTTGCATAACAGCGGAAATCCACCTTTCTTCACACTAGAATCTGCTGATTTATGTTGACAACGGAAAGTGTTGGATATTAGCTCAAGGCCGCTATTCTCCGCTTCAAAATTCGCTGGAATCACATCAATTGCATAAACAGTTACTGTAGTCGGAAAAAGGTAAACAAGTAGCCAAAGCTCTGCTGTCAAAAGGTTGAAATATATACAGCAGAGGTGTAAAAGCAGGAAAATGTAAAATTTACAGAACAAAGAATGGCGGTTTTTGAAAAATAGATGATTATGTTTTACAAAATCCTTTGAATGTTTTTGGTTTTTTTGCAAATTTAAAACTTAAAGCTTTGAAGCTACAGAACTGCAAAACATGGAGACATCTGTTGGCAAACTGTAGACATAGCAATGCCTGAAAGAGTGCAACAATGGCAATTTTAGCCGTTTAGCAGTTCCTTGTTTATCGATTTTAAAAATAACCTGCGATAAGTGAAATCCACGAAGTACGATTATCGTTTTTAAGGCTGAAAAACTCAGCACTACACACTTTGTACAATTTTCTCAGACAGACACGGAACACTTGCACATTTTTCTCTTTTGTTTAAACTCTCAAAGTCCAAACCTTTGTTGTAAGTCCAGTATGACAGAATGAAAACTGAGATCTGATTGCAGTTGAGGATTTATGTAAATTTAGAAAAACTGATTCTTTACAGGAGACACAGCACTGAAAACATGGATTCACAACCAATCAGGGTGCAGAACACAATGCATTTTAAAAAAGTAATAATATTAAAGCATGCAAAATTGCTCTGGTCATGAAAGGAGAACCACAACATAGCGAGGAAACACTATATATAAGACATGTTCACTGCGATCTACTGATTTTAGTTTTTAAAACTTTAAATATTTGTTGTTGAAAGACACATAGAACATCCAACACACAAGTGTAAGGATTTCTCAGTTAAAAGGAGAGTAATTACCAAAAAATACCTGCAGAGACACCTTAACAAAACATTCTAGATTTGAAATAAGAAGTCAGATCAAACATCCTTTCTGCAGCAGCCTTTTTATGCAACAAATGTTCAAAATAGTTCCCCCCAAAAAAGGCCGCTTCAGCGCCAGGAAACCAGTAATTGAAAGGAATTAAGGATAAACTGAGTTTCGACATGCGTGCAGTCAAGTACACGCTCTACAGAGAGTCAGCTGCTCTGTGAAGTTTCAGCAGAAAGTGACAGTAATGATAGTGTGTGAAGGTTAACTCCAACAGAAACCGAAGCACTCCTGCTGAATGGAAAGGAGAGGGGCATGTTTGAAAAGTACTTATTAGTCAAACTGGGTAACAACGGTGCCGCCTGCACAGTATAATCAAATCACTCCATATACCTACTGGCAATACGGCTTTTTGAGAAGCAAATGACTCTGCAACCTTGACAGGAGGGTTATTTTTGCAAGATACTCTAGTTTTCTATTGTCTTACTCACTTTTTTTTTAAATGGTGCCATCAAGGAAAACAAAGAAGGATGAATAGGCTAGGAAGCAAGGAAGATTTTAGGTTACTCGAAAGGATTTAAGAGGCTATGATAAACATTTACTCCTCTTCTTTTCTCTTCCTCAACAGTCCAACAGCTTGCGAAGCACAGGAAACATTTCCATGCAATTTTAATGACCCTCCCCAAGAACGTGTCAGTTCCCAGATTTTATTTAGTACCAAAAACCTCCTGCTTGTCTCCTCTGTGATCAATATACAGTGTCTTGTGATGAGGCAGGGGCTTTTTCATGTGACTTTATGAGATCAGATGGTTCCCTTTGATCCCCCGCTGCGACTCGTCTGATCTCCTGTATCCGACAGGCTCCGGCGTTCGCATTGCACATATTCCAGGAACACGGAAGAAAGCTATTTGAGGGAAAACGTTTGCCCATCTTCGAGGAATTGTTTGTTAACCGGAATGAAGCTAATGACCTCAAGGTGTTGTTTTGCTTTTGCTGGCATTGTTGCTTAAGAGAGCTGTGCATCATGTTAGCAACGCATGCAGCTTTGTCCTTAATTGCACATATGAGAAAAGCACGGGCTCAGGGAATGTTGATGTAAATAGGATTTCATTTTGTTTTGTTTGCTGCTGGTGTTTTATCATGAAAACACTGAGCTTCCTCAATAAATTATTTTGCCAATTTAGTGTGCAGGAGCGAATTAAAAAAAAACGCTTAAGTACTCGTGTTTCACAAGGAAACTTTCACTGGATCAACAGCAGCATTAATCTTTTAATAGTTGGAATGGAATAAACAAATCATTAACGCAGGTCGGATTTTTTTGTGAGTCCATAACTGAAGAAATGTGCTTTAACTGATCCTAAGCTCTGCTCATTATCGTACAAGCATTAACAGATATGCTTTATGATGACATCAAATATATTTATATTTGGTTTATTTCGTGCTATTTTATTGTTTTTATTTTATTTTTTTGATAAAAGTTTTAAAAAACATTAACTTTCTGAATGGTTTTAAGAATATACATCTTATCTCTATAAGAAGTCCAAATCTACGGTGACCCTGAAGTCCAAGTCTCACCAACAAACTACTATAATATTTATATTAAAGATCGCAACAACAGTTATAAAAGCAAAATAAATCAAATAAAATTAAAACCATCATTAGGTTTTAGAGATAAAAATTAGAAATACAGAGACCAAAACAGCATTAAAAAATAAAGAAGGAAAAAATCGAAATGAAACAATTTGAAAAAACAAAGGTAATTTCTAGAAATTTATGGAGTGATTTTAGTCCCAATATTTCAAGCCCAGCATTCACCGTTTTGAGCGTAAAACTTGAAAAAAAAAATTCTGTGTACTCAAAAAATGATTTTGCACTTGAGTCAAGTTTTTAAAATATACTTATTAAAGTTTTATGAATAAAAACCAAATGATGTGGTTTTCTCTTTAGTTTCATTCTTTAACATTTCATTTTGATTTCTGGTAATTACTTTTGTTTCCAAAATGTTTTTTTCTTTCTTATGGAAACTAGAAAGGATAGGTAGTATGGGACATTGCTGATTGAATGATGACATTTGTCCATCATTTCAACTGAAAGTTTTTTAGCATGAAGCAATACTGGATATGCTCTGTACTAATCGTAAAATGTATTATTACTTGGACACTAAAGACGAATTTGATGCGAGTTTGTTTTTTTATTATTTGTTTTGGATTTGTAATTGTTGCTTCGTTGGTGGGATTTGCACCTCAGGGCCACCATACAATTCAAATGTATAAGGAATGGCCCTGTTTAATGTTAACATGTAGGAAACCCCTGTTCAAATGTATACATTTTTACTGCACATGTTTTTGTTTAAAATTCTATCAGCAATACAATAATTTCTTTTTTTACTCTAGCGTGCATCAGAATTGGTTCATAAATTGTGACTTTTCTGTCCATCTTGAGCAGCTAAAACCCTCATTTTGCCAGCACAACTGCTGCATCTATAAATTCCAAAATGCTGTTTTTAACTATAATTCCCACAGTAGGAGATTCTTCTCCAGCCGCATTAGCATGAAACATTGCAACTGTACATCCTTGGATTTAGATGCAAAACCCTTAGAAGCAGAATAATTGTCTGCCCTGTCTCAGAGCAGTACAAAAGTAATGAGCAAGCGATAGCATCACCGCTGCTACATAGGATGAAAGAGTGAGCACAATAAAGGGAGGAAAGCAGTAAATATCCTTGGGCCACACAGTGCATATTCTAATTGTGTTCCAAAACTTGAGCGCATTAAATAATAAAATTTTAATTTCGGCTCTTGTCACCGTGTTTTCTTTATCTGTGTTTAGAAGGACAATTCAGAAAAGTTTACTGAGAGAAACAATAAAGGGATCGAACACTGCAACACACCACAACACTTTTGACTGGAAAAATAGGTTTTGTTAAAAAAAAAAAACTATATTGCCATCTAAAAAAAATGGATTGATTTTATTTTAAAAAGGGTAAAATAACGGAGTAAAGTTGCACAGACTCTTGAATATTTAAGTCAAAAATTGATTGTATTTTAAAAAAACCTTTTCAGTTGTGTGGCTTGACATTTATTACGTTGGTGCAAATTCTACATGTTCTTACTTTTAAGTAAAGTATAGGGTAATAATTTACGATGTGCTTAGGTCGGGAATGCGAAGAAGACTTCACATCCTCATTTCTTTTACTTTCACACATTTAGAGGGAAAAAAAAAATCATAAAATGTCATCATTCTAGTGGTGGTGCCGTCTGAAACAGGCTCTGACCAGGACGAGTAAACAAAACAAAGACAATTGAATAGTCCCATTAGTCTTCAGACAATCTTGTCTAAGACCCACTCTAATGAAATTGTGTTTTTGGTGCTTTTAGCACGCTCTTGTGACATTTTTATGATGGTCGAGAACATTTTTTGTTTTTAAACTAAGCATAAAACTGCCTTTCTATGTATTTTTTTATTCGAATAATTGTGAATCAGGAGCAGATGGGAAAAATGCAGTTGGACTAAGATCATACTATGTGGTGTAGAAAATATGCAGGGCAGGCCGCAAGCTCCCTCCTCTGCTCCATTGTGATGTATCCACTTGTAGACAAATAGATCCGAGAACATTTTTGTTCCTCGTCTGAGCTGGAATCTGGATCAAACCTGTACAGCTGGATAGCTCCAATATTGCTCGCCATTTCTGTTGCATCAGTGATGTTAGGTTGGGGTTGTGAGGAGCTGTAAGCTAGCGGGAGAGAGTGTAAACAGATGGATGACGGAAAGTGGAGGCAGACTTACTCTCTGCCTAAGGCCCCGCCCACACCTTAAAGGCAAATTTCTAATGACCTTCTGCCGCTCTGCCGAAATATGTCCTAGAAAACAACACAGGTTTTTGGGGATTTTGGCTAAAGACGGCATATGTAAAAGACCACTAGGAACAATTTTAAAATTTCTGCAGAGACATTTAAATTTTTTTTTAATCTATGTTTTTTATGAATCTGTATATTTTTTTTATTTTTTAGTGTGTGTAACACAACTGTGGCATTTACTCCCTGGTTCACCTCCCCTTACCCAGGTAAAGTCCATCTACACATTGAAGAGAACAGGAATGAGAAGTTCTGAAGATGAGATCAGAGTTTACTAACAAGTACCAGAGTTCAAGTTAGTTTTCACACTTCTGATTAATAATCCAAGACGGCAAATCTAGGTGCTGACCTTAAGCCCATGTCACACAGCCGCAATGTAAATGTTGTGCACATTGCACTGATCAAAATTGGTCATAAATGAAAATACATGAGAAAAAGTGAGGCAAAATTTGTTCTTTACACAAAATATTCACAGATGCATCAAGAGTGAACCACGTTAAAACCACAGAAGTATGAATAAACCATGCAAAAAACGCGTAGATCAATGGAAAACATGACACACGTGATTGTGGCACTGATTATATGTAATCCATTTTGTAATTTGTGTGTCAATTATGTATTTTGGACGCAATATGTGCACCGTCTACACAATATAAAAGTTATACATGTGTGAAAAATCTGTTAGACATATTTCAAACTGTCGTGGAAAGCCACAAATTGAAATCACGCACAATTGCGTAAGGTTTATGTAATAATTTCCTATAGACTATGGAAAAAATACATAAACTATATAAAACGCCCCAAATTTTTGAAAAGGTCAGAACCAAATTCACAAAAAAAACTCGTTGGCCAAAACCTTCGACGAACATCTGTGCACATCGACTAATGACGAATGTAAGAAAGACTTATGAATTACATTTCATCCATGCAATATATTTCGACAACTAAGACCGCATTCACAACTCGGTTCATAGCTCCGTGAGAAACTTGGAAAAAACGCAGCCAAGGTGACCAGAGTGGTGCGAAGCGCCGCTTGTGCTGACACTGGACCTGAACAAGAGTGAATGCAGGAAAGAGAAACAACAAGGAATACATTCGCTATTTACTATATGAAAACCGAAGAATCATACGTGGAAAAGGCAATTACACAGTGGTTGTGTGACACGGCCTTCAGTGTGAAGGCCAACTCAAGAAACATTATTGAAAAAGAAACAAAGTTAAGTCTATGAAAACAGGTTGGTTAAAGCTAAAATGATTAAAGACAAAAATAAAGGAAAAAGCTAAATAAAAAGTTAAATAAACCCAAACCTTTACCTTCATGGTCCAAACTCATCTTGTCAGAATAATACAGCATAACATGAACAAATTGAAGCAGATCTGCTGGCCGGGAAAATCTTTTTTCTCTACTTTTTTGTGTGCTGGTAAATTTTAAAAAGAAGAGTGATTCATCTAGATCTACCAGCAAACAAAATCAAATAAATCAACACTTTAGCCAAATATAAAAATATTTGTGTTGTGGGAAGATAATTAATGACCACAGCTGCTCTAATTAAAAGCCATCTGAGTTTCATTAATCTTGGTTGTTGAGTCTCATCGTTTCTCACAATGGACAGCCACGCCTTTTCCAAAGAAATGCCCGGTGTCCTTGGACTCATTTTTCTGGTGAATTGTAGGACCACTGTTGCTTTATTGGCCCAATAAAAAAACACAAAAGCCATAATTAATAATGAATTTTAAAACAGTCCATTTTTTTTCTTTCCACTGTAAAATATGGTTTGATAAGTGAGTACTCGACTTCTTTTTAGACGTTTCATTAGAAGAAAAATAATCCCTGCATATTTTTTCTTTAACTTTACACAAGAACACCAGTATAATCAATCAGAAATTATATGTTTTTTTGTCTGAGAAAACTTGTTTAGCTCATTCATTCCATATGCTTTGCCCATATGCAGCTCATACGTATCGAGTTACACACTCTTTCTTTTCCCACAGCCTGTATGCTGCTCAAACTAAACACACAGGTAATAAACACATCTTTTCTAGACTTAACAGGATCTTTTTGGATGTTTTGTTCGTTTTATAAACTCAAGGCATATGTAAAATTCCTGCTCCCTGCTCTGCTCTATTCTGATGTAGTCGACGAGATCCATGAGCGTCTTCATTTTCCTCGTCTGAACTGCTGTCTGGCTCCAAACTGTACAGCTGGATAGCGCCATTATCTATTGCTATTTTGGGTGCACTCGTTGGGGGTGCGATGGGCTGTAAGCTGGCGGGAAAGATTGTAAGGATATGGATGATGGCGAATGGGGGCGGGCTCACTCTGTGCCAACAGTCCTGCTCACAATTCAAAAGTACATTTCTAATGACATACTGCCACTCTGCAGGGTTTATGCCAGAGAAAACCCCTGTCTTGTTTTTGGCTAAAAAGGGCATAATCATAAAAATAAAAGATCACTGGGAGCGCTTTTTCAATTGATCAAATGATGAATGGAGTAGGACATTGCTAAAACGGCAAGATTAAAACCCCATATATTTTCTTTTAGGTTGCTCGAATCATAAACTTACCTAACCTATAGATAATGAATTAAAAAAAAAAAAATATATATATATATATATATAAAATGTACTTTTGATAGACCTGTTTCAACCCCCTATTCTATCCTTAATTATTCATTTGTTCATATTCGGTATTCAGTACATAAAATTGTTGACGGTAATCACAGGGGCAATTGCCATTAAACCCTAATGTGCCTAATCTTTGTCTAATCAATGTTTTATGTACGGCAATAACTTGAAAAAAATGTTTTTAATTATCCTTTAATTTGAGACATGATATTGGTGCAATCTCTCATTGTGAGCAAGACCAAAACAATAAAAATCCCAGAGGGCACTGCTATTGTTACACGCATTAAAGGTAAGAAGGCTGGGCAAGGCTCCTCCTTTCCTCTCCTTATGTTTCATCAACAGAGTTTGCAGTCACATGAACATTTCTCAGCAACTCAATAAACATAACTAAATATTAAAGGATGAAAAAACGGATTTATCACACTGATGTGTTTTGCTGGGACTAATGTCACACTTGTAATCTGTTATTGTTGATTTGCATAAATCATTAGCTCACAATGCAAAAACAATTTATATTAAAATCTTTGTGCAAATTACTCAAATTCGAAATTATCTGAATTATTTGAAAATCTAATAATTAGGGATTTTATATATATATATATATATATATATGTTACTGTTGATGTATGTAACATGTTGAAAAATAGAGCAGAAAAGCAACACTTGAGTAATTATTTCTAAAGGGAGTTTGTCAAACTCCACTTTTTCTTTAAGAATACAGTATTTATGTCCTTTTAAGCCCTCCTCTACCTAAACGCAGACATGTGAGTGACTTTATTAGTTCTAAAGGAATATTATTCTAATGTGAAAATGGAACTAATGGTGTGCCAGATTCTTTTTAGACAATTATCCGAGAAAACAAGTCTCAAGACAAGTCATGTGTTATTATTTGGTCATTTCTCAGAGACCATTCAAAATTGCCCAATTATGTTCTATTAAGGCAAGGCCAACCCTGTCAATCAATAAAGCAGCATTTGCCCCTGCCTTCAAAGACACTCCACTCAAGATTTAATGGCTCTCAGAAGTTTGAACTATGGCAAATTCAGGGTGTTGCTGTTGAAACGAAAAAATATCTCTATATATTCACCAAAAATGGACTACAAAATTTCTAAAATCTGAAAAATTACATAAACTAAATTATGAATTTCAAATGGGTTTATTGTTGATTGTTGGAATACAAGTAGAAATGTTTCTAAATGATGCAATTTATTTTGTTCAATCTCTTGCATGGATATACAGCAGGTACAATTGTTTTTAATCCTTTCATCCTAAAAAAACATCAGAATATCCAAAATTTAAAAAATCCGGAAATGTTTAAGCCCTCATCAAGAATAAATCTATTAGCTCACATTATTTGTGTGTGTGTGTGTCGGATATATAGCTACATAAAACTGGACACCTTATGACATCATAAGGTTACATATTAAAGGAAAAAAAGTGGTTTATGGTTGGAACGCCTACAGCTATGTTCACATCGCCCTTGGCAAGGCACGCTTAATCAACCACTTTCAGTGAAAAGTCTATAGAAAGCTGCAATCACATATCCCAAAATGCTACCTACAGCAACCCAAATGCACAATGTTTTTAGCAAAATACGCAGGTGGCTGTGCAATGGCATTTGTACTTGGGAGGTGGCAGTTGCATTTTTACATGCCAAGGAGGTTTTAGAAAAAGTTTCAATTTTACGGCGACCAGATGATTTTTCTCAGAAAGTTGACATCGGTCAATGCTCACTGCATGGGGGAACATTTCAAGGTCACACGGTGGCAGTCCAAAGACAGGCAGAATGGGCTACCTTTTATTCACCCCAGGCGGCTGGCGGCACTTGATATGGACGTCAGCCGTCAGGAGACATTTACACATCTTCCACACAGAGTTTTTCTCAGATTTGGTAGTGGCGTATGGGTGGCATCTCTTTTAATTAAAAGAAGTACCGACCGTTTGAAATTTCATCATAAAGGAGAAATGAATAATTGCAGTTTGTGTCCAGCCGGATTTATATGACACAAAGTTTTTCATGTGTTGGAATAGAACAGTGGAAGAAAAAACCTCAAGATCTCACGAAATTTACACCACTTTGACACTTTGCACCAAACCTCCTCCAACTCCGAGTACATGAGCTAGTATCAGGTCCAATGTGAACACCATATGATAAAAGCGGGTTTAAAAATGTGTTTTTAGCATGTACAATTAAAATAATTACAAGCAAGAAAAAATAACATGACATACAGTACAGACCAAAAGTTTGGACACACCTTCTCATTCAAAGAGTTTTCTTTATTTTCATGACTACGAAAATTGTAGATTCACACTGAAGGTATCAAAACTATGAATTAACATGTGGAATTATATATGTAACAAAAAAGTGTGAAACAACTGAAAATATGTTATATTGTAGGTTCTTCAAAGTAGCCACCTTTTGCTTTGATTACTGCTTTGCACACTCTTGGCATTCTCTTGATGAGCTTCAAGAGGTAGTCACCTGAAATGGTCTTCCAACATGCTTGAAGGAGTTCCCAGAATGCTTAGCACTTGTTGGCCCTTTTGCCTTCACTCTGCGGTCTAACTCACCCCAAATCATCTCAATTGGGTTCAGGTCCGGTGACTGTGGAGGCCAGGTCATCGGGTGCAGCACCCTATCACTCTCCTTCTTGGTCAAATATCCCTCACACAGCCTGGAGGTGTGTTTGGGGTCATTGTCCTGTTGAAAAATAAATGATGGTCAACTAAATACAAACCGGATGGAATAGCATGCCGCTGCAAGATGCTGTGGTAGCCATGCTGGTTCAGTATGCCTTCAATTTTAAATAATTCCCCAATAGTTTCACCAGCAAAGCACCCCCACACCATCACACCTCCTCCGCCATGCTTCACGGTGGGAACCAGGCATGTAAATTCCATCCGTTCACCTTTTCTGCGATGCACAAAGACATGGTGGTTGGAACCAAAAATCTCCAATTTGGACTCATCAGACCAAAACACAGATTTCCACTGGTTGAACGTCCATTCCTTGTGTTCTTTAGCCCAAACAAGTCTCTTCTGCTTGTTGCCTTTCTTTAGCAGTGGCTTCCTAGCAGATATTCTACCATAAAGGCTGGATTCACACAGTCTCCTTTAACAGTTGTTGTAGAGATGTGTCTGCTGCTTGAACTCTGTGTCCATTGACCTGCTCTCTAATCTGAGCTGCTGTTAACCTTCCATTTCTGAGGCCGCTGACTCGGATGAACTTATCCTCTGCAGCAGAGGCGACTCTTGGTCTTCCTTTTCTGGGGCGGTCCGCATGTGAGCCAGTTTCTTTGTAGCGCTTGATGGTTTTTGTGACTTCACTTGGGGACACTTTCAGTTTTGCCAATTTTCTGGACTGACTGACCTTTATTTCTTAAAGTAATGATGGCCACTCGTTTTTCTGTACTTAGCTGCTTTTTTCTTGCCATAATACAAATTCTAAGAGTCTATTCAGTAGGACTATCAGCTGTGTGTCCACCTGACTTCTGCCCAACACAACCGATGGTCCCAACCCCATTTATAAGGCAAGAAATCACACTTATGAAAACTGACAGGGAACACCTGTGAAGTGAAAAACATTCCAGGTGACTACCTCTAAAAGCTAATCAAGAGAATGCCAAGAGTGAGCAAAGCAGTAATCAAAGCAAAAGCAGCTATGAAGAACCTACAATATGACATATTTTCAGTTGTTTCATACTTTTTGTTATGTATATAATTCCACATGTATTCATTCATAGTTTTGATGCCTTCAGTGTGAATCTACAATTGTCATAGTCATGAAAATAAACAAAACTCTTTGAATGAGAAGATGTGTCCAAACTTTTGGTCTGTACTGTAATTTAGTTTATTCATTAAAATCTGCCAAACAACAACTCCTCTATTTTGTTAAATTCATTACTCATTGGAAATAATTTGAAGTAAAAGTTCTCTTCTCAAATGAATGTCACCTTCATGATAAGTTGCACTGGTTTATTTTTCCACATTTACTGCAAAAAAAGGGAGAATAGAACCTTTTTCTCTAACACGCAAATTTATCAAGATTAATTTTGTAATCTTTCCTGCTCATTGATTAATATGTGCTCTAAGGCTTTTGGATTTTTTTCTGTGGAAACACTTCATGTTGAAGTATCAAATATCTCGGAAGTTCATTGGAATTAGTCTCCTGGCAGCACAGTTTCATCATAGCCCTTGGGTAGCAGAGTAGGGCCAGACAGAAATGTCTCGTATTAAATCACTGAACAATTTAAAAGAGGAGACCTTTCATTTCTTATCTGCTGCCTTAAAAATGAACATAGTTTACAGAGTAGAACTACGGTGGCCCTGAAGTGCAAATCACAGCAACAAATCACAAAACATACAAGAGATCCCAACGACTACAAAAGTAAAAAAAAACTGAACAAAAACCTTACTATTTAGAAATCATAACAAAATTCCAAACCAACACAATTCCAAAAAACTAAAAAGAAAAGGTAAATGAAAAAAAGAGAACAAATAAAATGAAAAAGAAAATAAAGTTAAAAAAAAGGAAACAAAAAAAAGGAAAGACTAATAAAGACAAAAATGAAAAAATTAACAAGATAAAAAAAAATAATAAAATAAAATCTAAATAAAAAAAATAAAACTGTAATGTTTTGGAAAACAAAAGTATTTTCAGAAATCCAAACAGAATGTTAAAAAATAAAACACAGTAAGAAACTGGAAAAGGTTCAGTAGGTACTTTGGAACGTCACTGCTCAGATGATGCCGTTTGATATTTTATGTTTGAGTTTTTTTCAAATGCGTCCTAAAATTATGGAATTTTTGGAAGAACATAATTGTTCTATCAGTGAAGTCCCATAACCCCTACCGTTTCCGTTTTTTTTCTTTTGCTTTATTTTTTAAGATTTTATTTTGGTTTACAGAAATTAGTTTTTTTCTGAAATGTTTCATTATTATTTTGCTTCATTTTGGGGAATTATGGGTTTCAAGTTTCAAAATATGTTTTTTTTCTTCCTTTTTTCATTATTGTTGTGATCTTTATTATGTTTTTGCGTTGAGTGATTTGCTGATGTAATTTGCGCTTTAGGGCCACAGTAAATAACTCCTGATGTATCCATAATTAATTTCATGTTCCTAGTTTCCAAAATTGGAGTGAGGATAGCTCCGCTTACATGATTTTTGCCAAAAGTGGTGCCATACTTGTGTGAAACATCTGTTTTATCGCTAACATGGCCAAACTCATTGGGAAACAGGAAACATCTTTACATATGAATTCAACTTCATTTCTTTTGAAATGCATCCATATACAACATGCTGTACGAGAATTTTCCAGAAGCTGCAAAGACCAGAACGTTCAAAAATTTTACGCAGATAGTGCACTACGATGTTTCAACTCAAGTGACATCCCATCTTGTATTCTAAAAATACCAGGTGAAGAGTGGGGGTAATAAGTAGGGGGCTGGGTATGATAAATAAAGCCACTGTGACGTGGCCCAAAGCTGCAATCAATCTCATCTCTCTGCAGCTTTTCTCTCTGTTTTTCTCTTTGTTTTCATATCTCACTGTCCCTCCCTCTTCTTCCTCGTCCTAGATCTCCCTCCTCTCTGTCTAACTCTATCTTGCTTAAGAGCTAGCATATGTCTCCAATCATTTCCTCCCAGCCCCCACCCTCTCACCTTCCCCTTTCTCCTAGATTTTCTCTCTTCCCTTCTGTATTTTTCTTTACCACCCCCCCTCCAGTTACTCCTTCATCTCCTCTAGTTTGACTCGAGCAGTGACTGGTGCAGTTATCAATCACAAAAGCCAAGTCTTGTCAACGATGACTGACCCTAGAGGCAGTCTTTTTTTTTTCTTTACTACTTGCCTTTTTTTTATCTGTCTCGGTCTCTTTCCTTTAACAAATTTGTTCCAGTTAATAAGCCCTCCCAAATGACCCTCTCTTCCTAATTAAGAGCAGGCAGCATGTAGGGGAAATATGATAGTTAATTAATGATGAGATAAACTCTCTCCCAAGGCCCTGTCAGCAAACCATGACACCATGTTTGTTGGCTTTTAAAAATAATTAATACACAAAAACACAAAGAGGATTTATCAATGTTGTTTTTTTTGTTTATTTATCTATTTTCCTCTTCTTAACAAGATAGAAGACAACACCTGAGATTTTTAGAAACCATCAGCTTTTGTTGACTTGGATTTCAAAGATGTTGTTTCAAGAGTTGACTTCCACCCATGACTGGCCAAACTATGATCCAATTCTACAAGCCACCCAAAGAGCAGTTTACTTGGCTATGCCCAGGCACAGATTGGAGCATTGACAACATTGACTGTATAAAGCCTTGTTTTTGCACTGAGCGGTACAGTCCAGTAGGGTTTATAATGGTCCAGCCAATTCAGGTGAGCATTTCCACTCAAAGTTGGACTGTCACCGCGCATGCATTGCGTAGCTTTGAGTCATAGTAGTGCGACTACAGCAAAAGCGAGAAGCTATGAACAACAACAATGGAGGACATCCAGCAGGTGGGTTTTTTCCATTTGGCCTTTGGTACTTCATATATACAAAGCAATTAATTTGGTTTGAGATGATTTAGGGCAGCGAAGAGTACTAGAGCCACTTTCTTTTTTCGTAATGACCAGGGTTTCATTGTGTGACGATAGTGGCTGCGCCCTGACCGGTCCATTCCATTTTTCTATCGATCTACAACCAATGGGGGCCAAAAATGGTACGATTAATGGGTCCATTTTAAAATGGAAAAGCTACTGGACCATACCACTCAGTGGAATTGAGGCTTAAGAGAACTGGATTGAGTGACCCTCTCGTATTCCAAACAGGAAGTACCCGCTGGCTCCAAGAACCCAAAATCCCAAAGACCTCTATTGAGAAATAAACAGCTGTTACTCAGTCATTCTATCTGTCAGAACAACTGTTGTTGCTCTACTTCCTGTTTTTAATATGGCATTGCTAACTCCAATTTTTATTTCATAGTTTTTTTTTTGTCTGTATTGCAAGTTAGTAGATCACTGACGTCACCCATTGGCCTTTGACTGGTATAAACTCATCAAAACTCTCACGTATATTTATCCCACCTACGTGTCCAAATTCAGAGTTTTGTCAATTTGGGTAAAGTTTTTTTTTCCCGACCCACTTCTCGCTACATTTTTGTCTGTTCAGAATCCTATGCATGAAGTCTAAGAATACTGGTGATGGGTACGATTTAGATTTTATCCAGTACCTGTGCTAAACTGGTTCTTTAGAAATGGTTCTGATAATTAAATGGCGCTCGAACTGGTGCTTGAAAAAAGAAAAACCAACCAATTTTTTCAGAAAACAAGAAGGCGCCTGAATGTGCCTGATGCTACGTTCACACCAGGCATTTAAAGCACATTCAAGAGCACGTTCAATGTGAATTCACTAGCAAAAGATCAGTTACGGTTCAAATCTAAGCTAAAACTTGAGGCATCGAGGCAGAGCTACCAGTGGAGCACTGTCCCCCTCAATTTTTGAGTAAATATTAGCATAATTATTGACAAATGTTAATAAATCATCAATACAAGGTTCTTTCCGCATTGCAAAAGCAACAAAAGCAAAAATAAACACAATTCAATTATTAAACTGTACTTTTGTTTCGTAATTAGTTAATGACCTTCCACTCTGGTGTTTTGCCATCCTTCTAAAGTCTTCTGCCCCCCATCCCCCATATAAAGTGTTGTAGATCTGCCCCTGTGTGGCATGCTTTTTTCTGGGTTTTGAAAGATTGAAAATTGATTTGATAAAATCACCAACATCAGTCATGAGAAAACATGTTTTTTATGCAAACATTTCGCACATTTAAACAAAGTCTCCTTCAATCAGATGCAGCTTTCTGCAGCCTGAACAAAGAATGAACCAAACACTAAGTGACATTTATTTATTTGCTGTTAATTTATTGTTCAAACTCCTGCATCTTCATTTGCAATAAACTTCAACTTCAGAAATTATATTTAACATTTTATTCTTTAATTATTACTTTAACAGGCACTAATTAAAAGCTGACACATATCATCACTTTAACAATGAATGGACACATTTGTCCAGTACATATGATGGGTTTTATTTTTACTTGAATCAATTGTCAGTGTTTGGCTGAAAAGCAAGTATGACACAGATGCATTTTGATGTATGTTTAAGTGATATGTTTTAGTCAACAATACATTTAAAACTCTCAATAAACAATAACAATAAACAACTCAATATAAAAATGAGGGAAAAAAAGTTAAAATGTGCCAAATGTAAGTAGGAATATTCTGTAACAGCTGTGTCATCTTGTTTAAAAAGTCCAAAAATGTATGTTTTGGTTTTTTTGTAATTAATAAACAAAACATCACAAAATGTATGAGAACTGCAGCTCAGTTTATTCGAATATCTGTGATTTTAACGTGGTTCATTCGTGATACATCTCTGAAAATTTTACGTGGACATCTAAACTGTTCTCACCTTCTCCACGTGCATTCACGTATGAACAATTGTTATCCGTGCAATATGCGTAAAATGTACGTGTGGCTGTGTGCCACGGCCTTTACCCTTGTGTGTTGTATAAGTGTTTGCTACAACCCTATGACCTGTCATTCACAGCATGCTCGCAGTGAAAAACGTGCATGAACGACCTTGCTATTTCGTAGGGGGCGCCCATTCTTCACCTGCCTGTATCCACCTGTAAGGACAGCTGTGACTAAGGCTCAACTATGTGAGGAAACTTCATCCTCTGCAGCCCCCCATGTTCCCACAGAAAACATATTTAGCTGCTTGTCAGTGTTGCATTTCAGTGCTAAGTAGAAAAAAAATCATTTAAACACAATCCAACGTCTTGTCATTGCAACTCTAAGTTAATGCAGTGCGTTATGCATTATTCAAGTTAAATTATGGAACCTCATGAAATGTGAAGTCCAACCTTCATACTTCTTACTAAAAGCTAGGCTGTTTTTTCAACTGTAGACATGTAACTGGAGCACCCACTGGAGCATTCAAGACAAACAGCGTGTAAGTATTTTTTTATGATTGTTTTTTCATGTGTCACTTTGTAATATCAGAGTGATTACATAGACAGTCAAGTCGTAAACTATTTTTACCAAGTTGGGTTCTGTAGTTGTCTTGCCACTTGAGCCTCTTGTTGGCAAAATCTGTCTCAGCGATGACAAGTACATTTTAGCTCTTGTTCCCCCTGATCTTCACATCAAATTTACACTGACTAACTTTGATATGCGCAGAGTGAATGTTTGCATCCCTGCGGACCATGAGAAAAATAAATAAACCAAAACTATCACATCTGCAAACAACCAACAACAAATCTGACATATTTACCATAACAGGCTTTCTGAACTTTGGCCTAAATGAAACACATCCATAAAATAACTGTTTGTTCTGCATCATCCTTTGAAGTTGGATTTGTTTTTGCTCTTTAATGATTTCTTTCTTCTGATGATGATGGAAGCCGTGCTGACACCTTCTTTTGCTTCATCAAGTTCTGCTGCACAATTACATGAATTTACTTTCAATAAATTACCATCTTTGCATACATCAGTCAAATCATCCAGCTGAGGCATTCGCAAACAATATGCATTATTAATTTCATTGTCAGTGTTTATTTGGTTAACTTGTAACCGACTTGGACAGCCCATTGCCTTGATGAAGCATTTAAAAGCATCAGGGTCGGCTTTTTAAAAGGAAATCAGGGGATAACATGCTTTCACATATCACTTTGCTCCCTGCTGAGGCCACAGAGGGAAAAAGACTGACTTGCAGAGAAAGACCAATCAAATTCTGTAAGCATGCGTCACGAGAAGCTGCACTTAAAGCAGCAAAACTGCATGCTCTGTGAGTAGTTGCACTATTGAACTACATTTCAATTATCTCCTTTTTTTTTTTTACAATAAATCATTGCAAAAGTTTAGAAAAAAAGTAAAACAAACAAGTAAAGTTGGCCAAAAATCAAACAACACATTGTTAATAATTTTCTTGTCATTAATCAACAGATGTTGAAGGTTTTTAGTACCTCCTAAATTGACATGTGTGGATGACAATGGGGAAAAGATGAGAAAATATTGAATGTAAAGACAAATCACAGAAAAAAAGCAGCCTATGAAAGTGCCATGTTGCACCATCCATTTAGCCCCGAAGGCACCTGCAGGGTGCTGCAATGGCAGCTCAAATCTGCCATCCAATTCTTATCCTGGATGACAGCTTTTGGGTACACTCCAGGTTAAGTTTCAAAGTTTTGTGACGGCTTACATGGCAGCGAAAAGAAACAAAAAAACCCCACAACAATAACCAAGGATGGTTAGTGCCCCATCCTGCAAACATTGCAAATGATTATGTGATACATCTGCTGTAACTTAGCATAACCTGCATAGTAAAAATGAATACATTTTACACATGTAAGATGATGCTTCCTTTACAACCGTGTATTTTGTATTTTATTACCAAATAAAAACAGAATGTCAACTACATATTAAAACTACTAATAAAAATTAAATAAAAAGTAATAAAAAGCATAGGTATTGCATAGCTATTGATTTATTGAACTGTTCTCCTAATACTCTGCCTGTCATTATCACTAATATTCTTATTGTGTCTTGATGAAGATGATTGTTAATGAAGATGCCTATGACATAGGACATAGGAACAGTTATTACATTATCTTACTTGGAAAATTAAGGCTTCAATAGGCTAAGCTTCTGCTCTGTTGTTTGTTGTTGTGGTTGTTTTGTGGCAGCGCTTATTGGTTTTGGGGTGATGGTTGTGTCGTGGTGGCAATTATCTTGGGGTGGTGGTTGTGTAGTGTTATGTTTGTGGTTGTTTTGTGTTGGCACACCTGTGCAATAATCATGCTGTCTAATCAGCATCTTGATATGGCACACCTGTGAGGTGGGATGTATTGTCTTGGCAAAGGAGAAGTGCTCACTATCACAGATTTAGACAGATTTGTGAACAATATTTCAGAGAACTGGTTATTTTGTGTATGTGGAAAATGTTTCACATCTTTGAGTTCATACCATAAAAAATGGGAGCAATAACAAAAGTGTTGCGGTCAGTGTATATACAGTACAGACCAAAGGTTTGGACACACTTTCTCATTTAAATGAATGAGAAGGTATGTCCAAACTTTTGGTCTGTACGTATATATTTTTTTTTAATTATTGTCAAACATCCTGCAAAATATTTTAAATTACGTTTTTAAATCAATCACAATAGAATAAAGTTCTATTCCTGCGTAATCATAATAAAACTACTTATACTTTACTGTAAAACTACTACTGTCAAACAAAATAGTTTCTCTGTGTATTAAATTACATCTGTGTTTTATATGCAATATAGTTATAAAACTATTGAAATGTCGCTAGATTTATCTGATATAATTCATCTGTTGATGCATTTGATTTTAATGAAAGAATTTTATATCAAATGTGTCATTCCAAAACCACTTTTTCTTCAGTGTCATGTTTTATGTCATACCACCAGTGCTTTCATTCTTGCGTGGATGAGTGCTGGCGCCACCAAAGAAATAGGAAGAAAGAGCGTGGGGGCTCTGGGATTCATCTGCCAGACCTGATGATAGCAGCCACCTGCTGTTTTATGGTCACAACTGGAGCAGCATCGCTCCCATTGTTCCCCCCAAAACACAGTCCTCCACTCTCTTCACCTTATTCTTTGTCCTCCTCCTCCTCATTCTTCACCTTTTCATCAAATCTACCTCCACTCTCATCATCAACCCACCTTCATATTCATCTCCCTTCTTTCACTTTTCCCTCTTTTTTTGTGGCTCATTGCCTTGATGCTCTTTTGATGGTCAACAGCCATGAGCCCCTCATTTGAAATCGTTGGTCTCATGTGTTTCCAGACGGAGAGAGTGGATGTGGGGGTTAAAACCCACGAGGTGCCCAAACAACCAAATATCAGAGCAATATGTCACACAGCTGCCTGATGACCTCACCCACTCAACCTTGTAGAGCTCTGACTGCGCATCTTCATCCCCAGGGCAGTCACAACATGGAAGCAATATGTCTTTTCAAACTGAAGAAAAAATATTCTACTTTGTTACAAAGAGTTGACGTGCAAGATCAGAACAAACAAGCAGAACAAAAGGTTTTCTATAGAAAGAATAGACTGCTCTTGCACTTCCTTACTTTAGCTTTAATAAAAAAAATCTTTTGTTTAGGTTACACTTCCAAACGGCACATAATACTTTTCATCATGACAGGAAATAAAGGACTCAGATATGAAAACTTGGCCTTTTTTGTGTGGCTGTATACATATTTATTTACTGTACTTATATAGTCTATATTTTCCTTTATATCTTTTTTTGACTCTATTCTATTTGATATTATTATTCATTAAGGGAATAATAAAAATGGTTGCCATAACTTTTTTTTTGTTATGACAATAAGCGAGGTATGTGCAAACCATGAAGCATAGGGAGGCTAACAAACAGCTAAGGGCGCACAGACATTATCTTGAAGCCTGCAATCATCCAGGTTTTTGTCTTCAGAATACAGTGGATTCATAAATAGCCTCTATAACATTTTCATATTTATTAGATTTTTTTTTCGAGAAATTAATTAAGTCGTATTTGCGGTTAAAAAAAATAAAGTAGTGAGCATGGCGTCTGTATTGCTTTTAAAATCCAAGGTACTGGATAGTCCCACTCTATAGAAGTTAAGGAGTAGGAAGGGAATTTGGACGTAGTCTTAGTGACCTTAAAGGGGTGTTCACAGAGGGTTTCTGATGGGCTTTGTTTAGAAAGTATAGTTTGGATTAAAAAAAAAATGTAAAAAAAAAAAACATTATTTATTTGGGAGACTGGTTAAAATTACTCCAAAAAAATAAATAAAAATTCACATCCCAAGACTGCCAACAACCAGAGATGTCCTCAGAGAGACCACCAGTTTGACAGGATTTCAAAACCACTTTAAGTGCTTCCCTGCGAACGCCGCTCAATGGGAGATCACATTTACTTCAATATACACACACAAAAATGAACATTTGACAAACGCCAGAAATGAAAAAAAAAAAAAAAAGCTGAGCAGTTGATCTTTGAGACTGCTGGAATACAATGTAAGAAAGATAAATAAATAAAACAACACTTCTTTGTTGATCACTGTCAATGCTTTCACTGGACCAGACAGTGTTGTCTAACTTTCAGCAGCTAATGCCCATCTGTCTGAGATCTTACAGTCACAGAAAATAAACTGCTCTTCTTGAGTTTAGCCCCCAGTTTGGCTGCTTTTTAAATCTGTCACTCATGCACCTCTCAGAACCTGACAGGATGATTGAATACAAGCCGGCATTAATAGTGACAACTTCAGTTGAGCGAACTGCAGAAAGCATAAGACAGCTCACAGACTCTACAGACAAACAGACAGAACAGGAAAAAAGACATCACGGGTTCATTTAAACAAAATGCATCCTGGGAGATTAGTTTTAACATTCCTCCTGATAAAGACATTTGCAAGAGACAAGCAAAGCAGAGGTAATGTGAACATGGGGATTCATGTATTATGAGGAACTGCAAAATATTGAATATGCATACATGAGCTTGTCTTGCAAATTTCCATATTTAGCTCTCAACCCTAAGGTGGTTTTCTCAGTCTCCAGGGCCGACACCCCCTCTTCAGTGTGATTTGTCCCAGGGGCTGGTACACACTGAATAAACATGAGTTTAATCCTCCCTCCACTACACATGTACGAGGTCAAAGTTTGTATTTACAAGAGGAGCAAATCTATTTACAGTCAACACCTATTTTAAGAATAGACCGTTTCACTTCTACAGTCAACAGAACATGTATATATTGCCTATATTTGCAGCCTAATTGGCATAAAATAATATTGTTTAACTTTGCATTTTAGTACTGTTTCATTTTTGTCTCTACGAATGAGCCTTTTAGTAAACACAACCAAAATAAATAAATAAATAAAAGAAATACATTTTTACTCATCACATTTTTCAATAAGAAATATATATATAATATATAATTTGTTTTATCTCAAGCAAGTAACCAAACAAAAGGAAAATACTTTAAAACTAATATATATATAGGTTGATTATGAAATAAATCAAAGACACACATATTCACATCATCCACATAGAGGATTACATTATTATATTTTGATGAAAAACAAAAACGCTTAGACAATGCTCATTAAAGATTACTGAAGCTCAGAGGCTCAGAGGCAAAAAAGCTTTGCCCTCCCCACTTGTCCCCCAACTTTTGATTTAATTTCATTATCATTATTGACAAAGATTACGAAGTTCTCAGTACAAGCTTCATCTTGCAAAATCAACAAAAGAAAAATCTTTAAATCTTTTTCTTTGACATGCATTTTGATTCATTCACTTGTAGTCCCCCCCCCCCCCCTTGCCACTGCTTAAGCCTAAGTCTCCTATATCTTTAGTGAGTACACAAATCTTTGTGAGGAAATATCTTTGTAGTATCTATTAATAATATTTGTGTAGTAATATATGAAGAAATAAGGTCTTTTATTATGAAAACAGAAAGCAGTGACAATTGCGTTTTATGCTCTGCTGTAAACCATGTTTTGGTGGGGGGCATGACGTTTCTAACCTTGGTTCCACTGCTGAGGTAACAGTGGCAATTGCACCGTGGACTGCACTCGAGAAGGGAGGACAACATTGCTGCTTAAGTGGGCTCGGATCTATTGGGCGGGAACGGAGGAGCTGGCAGCAGTTGCCATGGCAGGATGACTGGGTCAGTCTCTGGGACTCACTTTCGATCGAGTAGGCACGTGAACCGGCCTGGGCCTATGTCCTGCAGGCCAGAATGGTCCTCGACCCGGGAAGCTCTGGCAGAAGCCCTGTTGTGCGCTGGCAGAAGCGAAGAAAAAAAGAAAGTTTGCTCAGTATAGTTAAACACAGTGGTGCATGTTCGATTGGCCATTCTGCATGTCAATCAAGTGATGTATTTCACGATGAAGATGAGGATTCACTGATGGATGTTTTTAAAATTACATCTTTACTTCTTTTTTTTACCTTTGATGGCCCACAATCTACCATCACATCCTTCGTATTAACGTAATGAGCACACCTGCTTTAAAGCGAAAATGTTCATGCAAATTTTTTCCACGGGCGACAAGTCATAGCAGACACTTAACATGTAAGGGCAAAGTAAAGGTGAAGCAGGTGAGACACAGGGCTATCATAGGGACTGTGTGTGTAAGGAGCCCGCTAGTACTGTTCACGTGTTAGAAATAATTGTAATTTAATAATTTAATTTAAAGAAATAAAAAAATAAACAATTAGATCCTAGTTTGGGTTGGCATTCCACAGGTGTTTTACGGATACTCGCATATGACATCCACACTCCCTGCATGCAGTATTTGTGGGCGGTCAGTAAGGAGCCAGTACCCACACCTCCTTAATGAATAGAGGGTGGCATAGGGGTACCGTACCACAGTGTAAGTCTTAACCCTTGTGCTATCCTAGACACTTTAACATTGGGAGTTGGGTCATTTAGACCCACTAGACAGTGCACTGAACCTGTTTTCTTCAATGATTTGTGATCTTCACTGGTGTCCATGGATTACATGAAATCTTTCCACCTTTGTCATGGTAGGGAGAACACGTCAATGTAAGGGTGGGGTCATCTAAGATAGCACACGGGTTAAATGCATGCAACCTACATTAGCCTCAAAAATGAATTTGTGAAACGGTCACAATAGACCCAACAATCGTGCATTCCACTTTTAACGAAATCACTTGAGGTGGCCATGCAAGCCTCTAGTTAACGGTGAGATACACCTGTGTTCATCTTAAGGAGCTGCCTCTCCTGTCTACGACTTTTCTCTGACCCAGAAAATCCAAAAATCCGGTATGGATGTAACATTTGAGTGTGTGTCTGGACTGGCCCCGCCCCTTTTAGATTTATGATACATCTAATAGTGTCCCATTCTGAGAATAATTGAGAATTCAAATTAAAAAAAAAAGAAAGAGAAAGTCTGCCAAGACAAAACAAAAGAGTATTTTTCCCTTATTACATTTCTGCTAAGTTTAGCTTAAAACACTAACAAACACTATGCAACCGTCTGGCAATTTTTTGGCTCTTTAAGTGATGAAAATGTCTTGAAAGTGCCCATAATTCTTTTCAACTCGATTAAATTAGAGTAATGCATGCAGTATCTAGTGCCACACAACCAAACCATTTGGTGGTCTGAGCTGGTGAAGGCCATTTGGAGAAACATACACATAACACAACCCAAGCAAGCACTTTGTCATTTTGAATGTAAAACAACCTTAATTTTCCTAACTCATTACAGAAAAAAAAAAAAAAAAAATCATTTTTAGCTGTGTCTACCTGCTAAATAATTCAACAACACTGGGCTCCTCGTAACACTTAGTATAAACTCCTAAGAAGAAGAAAAAACACGCATGTGGGGATAGAAATAAAAAGTGCTCTTGCAGACTCTTGGGGCTTCTTTTAACGCTTTCAGAAGAAAAGTTTCTGTTCTTAAAACTAGTTGAGTTAACTTGACAGACTTAGAATCTGTGTTTGCGAACATTAATCAACATCTTCAAGGCAGGCTTGTTGGGTTCAACAAAATAACAGTGGCCCTATTAGGCCGAACATTTGTAGGAATTAAGGATGGACAAAAAGCAGTACATTTTGGTGGACTGGTATGCAAAACTATTTTACTGCTAATGTTTCACTACTGTTTGTACGATGCAGCGCCATATGGTGATTTGCTTTAAATCATCAGTAATTAAGCCAATACATTTTATACTTTGCTTGATTACTAATCAATGAAGCTTTAAGTTTCTGGCATTGAATCACTTGCAGCCTTACTTTATGTTTAATTATTTATTATATATTTCTCTTTATAATAGGCAATTCCTCAGCTTCAGAAAAGACCAACTCCAAAGAAAGTTGTGTTTGTGGTTATTTCAATCTGTTCTTGTGGCACTTTTCACATATAAGAAATATATTGAGAAAATGAAAACTGTACGACAGGATAGTGCCAATATTGCTCTCCATTTTTGTTAGACCAGTAATGTTATGTTGAGGTTGGGAGGGGCTGTAAGCTAGCGAGAGAGTGAGTAGGAAGATGGATGATTGGAAGGGCTTATTCCACACTAACAGTCCCACCCAAACTCAGAGGTCAACATCTGATGAACTACCACTGAAATTATGTCCTAGGTTTCTCATGTAGGCTAAAAAACAGCATAATCATTATTAAAAGACCACTTGCCATATTTTTACAGTCGATCAGAAGATCAGAGTGGGACTTTAAATCATTCATGTTGTTCATCATGTGCCATTGATAACCAATAGACTCATGTTTCGGTTGTGTAATACATATAAAAAGATTAAAATAGATTATTACCATCAACATAAATATTGCGTGTAGGTTGTCTGCACAAAATATTAAGCTCATTGACAGCTTGGTGAACCTATAGAGCGAAAATGTCTATGCACGTTTTTCTACGGCCATGCTGAGATCAACAAGTGGTGGCGAACAACACATAAGGGGAAGTAAAGTGAGATGCAGGTGTGTTGTACCCATTATTCACTTTTCAAACCCCCCAAAAACTCTGCAAGGGGCCCGCCAGACAATCAGAGCGTGGTTTATGTGGGCAACCTGAGGGTATCATACGGTCAATTACATATCACGTGCAAACCTCACACATGCAGCATGTGTGCGCAGTCAGTAGGGATCCAGTATGCACACCTCACTAATGACTAGTGTGGATTTAGGGCACCGTACGCCCGTATTACTGCTTTTAACACATTTGTCCTACAAATGCTTGCTGATATGCTTACCACACGCACAGCAATGGTAGGTTCCATTTTCATGACGTCCCTTAAGGTGACCGCACGAGCCAAAGGGAACTGCAAGACACAGCTGTGGGTCCTGGTCCGTGCCATTGAGCGCCGGCCTTCTTCAAAATCCCAACAGTGGGTAAGCCCCATCGGGCCTTGGGTACAACACTCCTTGTGGACCTCCACTTCTCTTGGGCGTCCTCCTCCAGGGGTGACCGGCCCCTGGCTTGCCCTCTCCTGGACCAACCGTGGGCTGGGTGGGTGGCCGCCTGTAGCGCGTCTCCCTTGGGGGTCCCTGGCTCGTGCCTGGGGTTGGGGTGGGGGGCTGCTCTGAACTCCTGGGTGATGATGGGCTGCTTGTCTGGGGTTGGGCCCCGCGTTGGGCCTTCCTGGCCTGGCACGGGGGCTGCTCTACTGGTTGGGCTGGAGCTTGCACTCTCTTTCCTCCTATCCCTCCCTGCTCTCTGGCTTTGTGGGCCGCCGCGGCGGTCCTGCTGGCTCTGGCCTGGGTGGCAGATGTGATTGCCCAGGGGCGGTTGTTCTCTATCTGTTACCGTGCGGGTGTTTGGGGTTTCCTGGCTGCTACTGCAGGGCTCTTGGTGTGGGGATGACTGTCCACTCTCCCTCTTTGTTGTTACATTCCATCCTCCATTTTAGAAGAACATAAACACTCACTTGAGCACAGGTGCTATCTCACTTTTGCACAAACAGTTTGCGTGACTGAATGAAATGTTTGACATGTGTTGGTCTAAAGGCACAATTATGCGTGTGTGAACATTAGTAGTTTTATCACCCGCCCCAAAATTCCTCTCTCTTCTTCCCCCCTTTTCTTTTCCGTCCAGTCCAACAAAAATCTGTTACAAAACTAATTAATATAAATACATTTAGTTTAAATTACAAGAAGGGGTTTAGTCAAATATACATCTGGTGTGTCAGAAGATTCATAACTCCTGTTGTATGCAGCAGCTAGATTGTTAGCAGGAACTAGCAGAAGAGATCACATAACTCCTGTGTTAGTTTCCCTCCATTGGCTCCCAGTTGATTCTAGAATCCAGTTCAAGATCCTCCTGTTAACCTATACGGCCTTACATGGAATGGCCCCGCCCTACATTAATGACCTCATAGTCCCTTACCATCCAATCAGAACACTTCGCTCGCAAAATGCAGGACTGCTTGTGATTCCTAGAATTAGTAAAAGTACGGTTGGAGGTAGAGCGTTTAGCCACCAAGCCCCTGTCTTATGGAATAAACTCCCAGCTCATGTAAGAGAGGCAGATTCGGTTTCTACATTCAAAGTTAGACTGAAAACATTCCTCTTTGGACAGGCTTATTGTCAGACTAGTTAGTATTCAGAGATTATTTAACTTAATGTTAATTGTTTAAATTAAACTTAATAACAATAACTATTTGTTTTAAAAGGCTGCTAGAAGTTGAAGCTGGGGTAACTATGGTGCTCTGGGGCTCTGTCCTCTTTTCTGTCCTCTTTTCTTATCTACCTCTACACTTCCTCTCTTCTCTACTTTTGATCATCATTTATCATTTAGTTCTCCATGCCTCTGTTTGGTGCAGTACGATTCATGTGTTGTCCCTTTTTCCCTCTCCCCTCTGGGGAGTGGGACTGCTTCCAGACTCCAGTTGGCCCATCCGTGCTCCTGTTCCTGACTGTACCTCGTCTCTGCTCCTGATCCTACACCTGGTTGTGGTTCCTGTCTCCGGCTCGACTCGCGCCCCTGACTGTCCCCAACCCCGGCTGGATGAAGCTCGTTTGCTGGACTTTAAATATATAGATGTAGAGTTAGATAAGTTAATTCTTCTCTAAGAGTTCTGGTAAATCGCCTGTCCGTCCTGGGGGAGGATCCCTCCTTCATGTGGGCACCCCTGAGGTTTCTTCATTTTTTTCCGGAATCCGTTTTTTTAGGAGTTTTTCCTTACCGCGAAGGGGGGTCTAAGGGCAGGGATGCCAGTATAGCTTAGTCAGTTTGTTAGTTTGTTTTAGTATTTTCCTATTGACTCTTTGTATTCGTGATCCTTTTGAGTTCATGTTTTACTTCAAAGCCCATCGAGACGACTGTTGTTGTGATTTTGGGCTATACAAATAAAATTGAATCGAATTGAATTGAATTGTAAAAGTAAAATATGTCCAACAC
The DNA here is from genome assembly GCA_023969325.1 of Oryzias curvinotus. Classification (NCBI taxonomy): domain Eukaryota; kingdom Metazoa; phylum Chordata; class Actinopteri; order Beloniformes; family Adrianichthyidae; genus Oryzias; species Oryzias curvinotus. The sequence continues at coordinate 23,923,442 of CM043716.1, forward strand.
AAGAGGCCTTCAGCTCTCATCTGTTTGCTCAGCTGTTGGACAGGACAAGTAAAGAAAAGAAAGGAACTGCAAGACAGACCTGTGATACCATTATGAACAGCCGACCCTCTACCACCCTAAACAACCCCTAAACTTGCAGCAACCACACAGTCAACCCCCATACAGGTGCATATGACTGAGGCATAGGATACCCATAGGATCCAACATGTGCCCAGAATCAACTTGTGATTGTTTTTTAGACTTTGTAAAAAGCCTGCAGCCTAGGTTTTAACTTAAAAATTTCTTGTTCTGAGGCAACGTCATCAATCCTCGCACTTTCAACATAGACAACATTTTATGGATTGAGCCAAATGATTATCTCCTTCCAGGCTACCAGCAAACCCCTTTCTGTTAGCTACTAGAATTCATGAAAGTTTTACACAAATGAGTGGAAAGCTTTTAAAAGTGAAGCATCATGCTTCATAATTGCATTTACAACAAGTACGGGAAACCGTATATTAAAAAAAAAAAAAAAAATCTAAAATCAAATCTCTATACTTAACTTTCCCCCACCCTTGGTTCCCCCTCGTCTCCCAGAACAACTGCTGTTTAAATGCAAGCCAACATCTGACAATGTTTGGGCTTGACTTGTTTATGGAAGCTGATGGCTAGCTGCAGAGATGCAGGACTCACTTGGGACTGGACCAGTCAAATCTCGTCAGGCCCTGGATGACTAGATGAAGCAGCCGTTCAAACCCCATCCACATAGGTTTGCTTTCAAAAGACAGCATGGCATGAGGCCTGGGAGACGCAACCACTCAGGGGTCCATTTATGAGAAAAATAAAGCAAAAAGGAAGGAAGAGGCAGCATGCTACGCAGAAAGGAAAATATGATTAATTTAGTATGTTTACAGTTTACGTTTCACTGGAAAAAAGAAGAATCTTTAAACAAATGATAGCTATAAAATCCCACATGTAAATATTTCAAATTCCTGTTAAATTTGACCTGATCACCTGTTTAAGAAGCGGAATATAAGATATTTCACTTTCATGATGGAGTTTTTCTTTTGTCTGCTGTTTACAACCACTTTTTCCATCAAGAAGTTAAGGTTAGGTTTTAAAAATGAATGGTTAAAAAAACACATTTTAGTTTTAAAAGCAAACCTATGTGACGGAAAAATTGCCAATTTATTGAAGGCCTAATATTACACAAATATATGCAAAACTGAATAGAAAATTATTGAAGTGACAGATTAAATTTCAGCTCGAGGGAAAACTAGTAACATTTAAACTTAACATCTCACCTATCTGATTGAAATATTTTGCAGAATTTGATTAGTGTTATCTATAATAGACCACAATGAGCAACAGCTACATCTGATTGCAGGATGTCAGTCTCTTTTTTTCACCTGAATGCCAAACAAAATATTGTGTGCCCAACTAGTTAATGGATTGGATTTATCTGCACTTTTCCAGATGCTCAAAGCGCTTACAATATGTCCATTTTTAATTAATTTCTCCTTCATACTTGGTGATGGTAAGCTGATGTGGCCACAGCTGCCCTGGGGCAGACTGACAGAGATGTAGCAGCTAGTGACCATCACTGAGACATTCATACTCATTCACACACCAGTGGATTCACACTGGAGGCAGGGAGGGTGAAGTGTCTTGCCCAAGGACACAACGGCAGATGACTGGGGGGAGCGGGGATCAAACCGCCGACCCTTCAATCACTGGACGACCTGCTGAGCCACTGCTGCCAAGTGGGTTAGAGGGTGGTAGCTATGTAAATCATAGATAAAATGAAAGTGATTGTACATAAAATGAATAAGCTTATTTTTTTTACTCAAATGTAAGGGTGAAGTAACATTAGACCCATTTAGTTTGCTTGAAGTGAACCAAAGTTTTTTTTCAACCATGAGAATAAGACAGAACCAGCTTAGTAAAATGTGATTGGATGAATGCAGGCTCATTAAAAACAATTTTTAACATGAAATACATGGCTTATCACACTGTTTTCCTAACAATCTCTATGTCATAAACACTTATCAGTGTACCTTCTTAGCCGATGCCTCTTTAGTTACTGCCTTGCAGCATGCCTCCACAGTAGCGAAGTATCAATAAAAAGTGTTGTACCAGACGTTGAAACAGACGTCAGGCTGTAATAATTTATGCCTCTAGTTGCTCTGCTTCCCCCTCATAACCCCTGTCCAATGACTGAGGAGATCTTTAGTCATGTGCTGATGTGTCATGTGTCTGAAAACAGACCAGCTGCAAGCTTCAGGACTCGATCTGGACCAAACTAAGCAGACTGGGTCGGGACCATTAAGACTTTTGTAATCTGAATACACCCTAAAATTAAACGAATGGTTTAAAAACTAAAATCAAACGGTGTTATTTAGACTAATTTAATACATTTTAACTTTTGGATGACATTCAGAACTCTTCAAGATCAGAAAACCAGTAAAACCAGTCTAGTTTAAGTCCCACTCTGAACATCTTTTAAAATGTTCCCAGTGGTCTTTTAAATATGATTATGCCCTTTTTAGCCAAAATAAAAAAAACGTGTCTTTTCTAGGACACAGTTTCGTCAGAGCAGTAGTACCTCTTCAGAAATTTGGCTCTGAGTTGTGGGCTGGACCGCTGGCACAGAGCAACTCCCCACACCTCCCCGTCCCGTTGCTGAGAGCTCTCTGTGTACATAATCTTCTTACAGCCCCTCGCAACCCAACCCTAAAATGCCAAGCAATATCAGAGCTATCCAGATGTACAGTTTTGAGCCAGATGCAGATTCGGATGCGGAAAACAAAGACATACATGGATCTATTTGTCTAGACGTGGATGCAGGAGAATGGAGTGGAGCTGGGAGTTTGATGCCCGCCGAGCATATTTTCCATACCACAAATGAGCTCTCTCTGGCTGCATGGTTTGCGCTCTTTCCTCACAGCAAGAAGGCCCCTGGTTCGAGTCCCAGCTGGGGGACCTGAACCAGAACATCAATGGGGGACCTTTCTGTATAGAGTTTGCATGTTCTCCCCGTGCATGCGTGGGTTTTCTCAGGGATCTCCGGCTTACTCCCACCGTCCAAAAACATCCTTCATAGGTTCAGATGTTACTCTAAATTGTACCTGGGTGCAAATGTAAGAGTGCAAGGGTGTGTGATTGTGGCCCTGCAACAGACTGCCAGTCTGTCCAGGATTAGGCTCCGGGAGCCCTATGACCCCGAAAGGGACAAAACGGGTTTAGAAGATGAATGTATGAATGAACAAATAATCTCCCAACTGCATTTTTTTTCCGTTTGCTCTTGGTATGCAACGATTTGAATAAAGACATTCTCAGGAGCGCTATTTTGAACTAACTTTTATTCTATGTGCTCCAAGAATATGTTAAAAACTAAATTTTCATCGGAGTGGATGTTTAAACTGCAGATCAAGGATTCTTTTCTTTTCTAACTTGTTCTGTGAGCAGATGAGAGCTGAAGGCTTGTGTAGGTCAGGTTTTACAATTACAATAAGGGGTTATGTATCTTCAGATAGCCAGCGTGTATATTCAGATAAACCCCTTTTTTTTTTTTTTTTTTTTTTTATTCATTTGTTACATTGTATATATGTTTTATTTCTCTCTTTCTTTATACAGAGCAAGAACAGAGATTTTGGCTTCTCCTAAACTATGTTTAAGTTAAACGACATGCATCATAAAAAAGAACTAAACCTATGCAAATTAGGGTTACAATGAGTCTACTATGAGATGACTTTATATTACCGCAGCGATTTATCACCACACTCTTTCCTGTCCTTAGCTTTCTCTAATGAAGTCCCCTTATGTATATAAGCCTGTCCTTTTTCTTTGATTTATCCTTGTCCATGTTTATGGGTAAATGTAGGGTTATTGGAGAACACTATGTATTAGAAAAGGCCTTTGTTTTTATTGGAAGAAACAGAATTCTAAGATTAAACTCATTTGCTTTGAGGCTTAAGTGACAAAATGACTTAACAAAAAAAAGTAAGACCTTAGAATGAGAAACCCAAGAAGTAGCTGCATGGAAATGAGAATCATCAGCACAGAAGCCTAGTTAGCTGATAAAAGTTAGAGTAAATAACTAATACCAACTTCTTTCTGGTTAAAATCAGAATAGGTTTTTAATATTTACTATGTCATTGTGTCTTTAATCTTAATGTAGGACTTAATAAGGAGGAGACTACGCTAGGTGGCAGGCACTTTAAATCTTAAATACTGTGTTTTTGTGATTATTGCAGAGGTTAGGTTCTAAAAATAACTGGAGATAAGTAAAATCCACAACATAGGATTACAGTTGTTTAAAAGCTGTAAAACTTCTCTCTACACATTTTACACTCTTTGCTCAGATAAACGTGAACATTTTCCCACTTTTCTCTTTCTTTTAAACTCTCAAAGTTTAAACCTTCATAGAAAAATAAGTCCAGAAAATACAAGTAAAAATAAAGGTCTGCTCATGATCGTAGTTTATGTGGATTTGGAAAACTGAACGCATTCTGTACAGGAGACACCTCATGGATTAAATTGATTGATAAGGTCGTGAGCCAATCAGGATGCAGAACCCAGAGATGATCCACGCATGATTTGTTTTGAACCTGGTTTGATTTTGTGACATTAACGGAACAAAAAACAAGAAAAAATTCATTAAAATCAAACAAAATCATGCAAATTTACTATAGAAATAAGATCATCAGGAATTCTTTGTCTAAATGTGTCAGATATATTTGAAATTACATAACAATTAAGCTTGAGTTTTTCTTTATAAACATGGTAATGCTGATAGTTCTAGCAATAACTTTGCTAATGTGAATAGAAACATATGCATCTGCAGAACACCAGCTGCTTTCTTTTGTCTTTTCCACACTACTCTTGGGGGTAATGTGACTCATCACCTGAATATTGATTAGAGGAAAAGATGAATTCATGTTGGAAAGCATACATTTTTTTGGCTAATAATAACATGTTAATCCGATATTTCATTACAGGATAACTGCTGTCAATGGGCGAAGGACATTTAAGTGTCTACATGCTATGATATCTTAAGAAATTTGATAATAATCTTTGTTAATTAGTGTGAGCTCATAGAATGATTGAGTTTAAATTGAAACATAAAATCATTGCATCATAGTTGATGTCCTCTCTACCAGTGGTCCACAACTCCAGGCTTCGAACCGGTAGCGGTCTGCAGAGAAAAAAACCCCACGAGCTTCACTTCCGCTTTTAAACTGATTTTGAAGAAACCTTTATTTTAAAAAGCTACAAGATTCTCCCCACAACATTTGACCTGGTCAAATGTTAGTTCTGAAGTCACTCAGACGTGTCAAAAATCTTCCTTTAACCCCTACGCCAACCACTAAATTGAAACCCCCAAGCTAGCAAAATGAATTATAAATAAACCAAAATTATAAATTTGGAAAGTTTCCAGAAAAAAGCCAGTAAAGAAACAGAGTTTTTGACTTCAAAATAAAAGAAAGCTGCATTTATTAGACAAAAACTGGAAGTCGACTGGATTCATTGGGACACACATCATAATGTTAATGTATAATATTCAGCAACCAGCTGTCTAATATTATGAGGATGCTGCAAGTTGTTCAAACGGTGGATTCAAATTTATTATTATATGTTAAATACCAGTTTTAGAGAGTTTTTATTTATTTGTATTTATCTGGTGCAGCTTAAAGTTGATGTTGGCGTCCAATTTGGATTTTCTAGCTTCAAATTTGACAGTAATGGGTTATGGGGAAAATATATGTAAGGGATCGAGCAGTGTCCCTTGGAAATCAACGGACGAACTGGAAGCCTGTAGCGTCCATTTTTACTTTTTCATCCATCCATCCATCCATCTTCCTCCGCTTATCCGGGACCGGGTCGCGGGGGCAGCAGACTGAGCAGAGATGCCCAGACTTCCTTCGCCCCAGCCACTTCCTCCAGCTCCTCTGGGGGGACCCCGAGACGTTCCCAGGCCAGCCGAGAGACATAGTCTCTCCAGCGTGTCCTGGGTCTTCCCCGGGGCCTCCGCCCAGTGGGACATGCCCGGAACACCTCTCCAGGGAGGCGTCCAGGAGGCATCCGGACTAGATGCCCGAGCCACCTCAACTGGCTCCTTTCGATGTGGAGGAGAAGCGGTTCTACTCCGAGCTCCCCGCGGGTGACCGAGCTTCTCACCCTATCTCTAAGGGAGCGCCCAGCCACCCTGCGGAGGTAGCTCATTTCAGCCGCTTGTATTCGGGACCTCGTTCTTTCGGTCATGACCCATAGCTCATGACCATAGGTGAGTACTGGAATGTAGATCGACCGGTAAATTGAGAGCTTTGCTTTTCGGCTCAGCTCTCTCTTCACCACGACGGACCGATAGAGCGACCGCATAACTACGGATGCCGCTCCGATCCGCCTGTCAATCTCACGCTCCGATCTTCCCTCACTCGTGAACAAGACCCCAAGGTATTTAAACTCCTCCACCTGGGGCAAGGACACTCCACCCACCGAGAGATGGCAGACTACCTTTCTCCGGTCAAGGACCATGGCCTCAGATTTAGCGGTGCTGACCCTCATCCCAGCCGCTTCACACTCGGCCGCAAACCGCCCCAATGCACGCTGGAGGTCCCGGTCCGATGAAGCCAACAGGACAACATCATCTGCAAAAAGCAGAGAGGAAATCCTGTGGTCCCCAAACCAGATCCCTTCCGGCCCCTGGCTGCGCCTAGAAATTCTGTCCATAAAAACTATGAACAGAACCGGTGATAAAGGGCAGCCCTGCCGGAGTCCAACGTGGACTGGGAACAGGTCTGACTTACTGCCGGCTATGCGAACCAAGCTCCTACTCCGGTCATACAGAGACCGGACAGCCCTCAGTAAGGCTCCCCGGACCCCATACTCCCAGAGCACCCCCCACAGGATGCCACGGGGGACGCGGTCGAACGCCTTCTCCAAATCCACAAAACACATATGGACTGGATGAGCGAACCCCCATAATCCCTCCAGCACCCTAGATAGGGTGTAGAGCTGGTCCACTGTTCCACGACCAGGACGGAAACCGCACTGTTGTTCCTGAATCCGAGGTTCGACTATCGGACGGACTCTCCTCTCCAGTACCCTGGCATAGACTTTCCCAGGGAGGCTGAGGAGTGTAATTCCCCTATGGTTGGAACACACCCTCCGGTCCCCCTTCTTAAAGAGGGGAACCACCACCCCTGTCTGCCAGTCCAGTGGTACGGTTCCCGACCGCCACGCGATGCTGCAGAGACGTGTCAGCCAAGACACTCCCACAGCATCAAGAGACTTGAGGTGCTCAGGGCGGACTTCATCCACCCCCGGGGCCTTGCCACCGAGGAGCTCGTTGACTACCTCAGTGACTTCAGCCCGGGTAATAGACAGCCCCACCCCAAAGTCCTCATTCTCCGCTTCTTCAAAAGAAGGCGTGTCAGTGGGATTGAGGAGATCCTCGAAGTACTCCTTCCACCGCCCGACAATGTCCCCAGTCGAAGTCAACAGCTCCCCACCTGCACTGAAAACGGTGCCTGTGGAGAACTGCTTTCCCCTCCTGAGTCGCCGGATGGTTTGCCAGAATTTCTTCGAGGCCAACCGATAGTCATTCTCCATGGCCTCACCGAACTCCTCCCAGGACCGAGTTTTCGCCTCCGCAACAGTCCGGGCCGCAGCTCGCTTGAACTGCCGGTACCTGTCAGCTGCCTCCGGAGTCCCGCAGGCCAGCCAGGCCTGGTAGGACTCCTTCTTCAGCTTGACGGCATCCCTTACTTCCGGTGTCCACCACCGGGTTCGGGGGTTACCGCCGCGACAGGCACCAGAGACCTTGCGACCACAGCTCCGAGCAGCAGCAGAGACAATGGAGGTGGAAAACATGGTCCACTCAGACTCAATGTCCCCAACCTCCCTCGGTACCTGTTTGAAGTTCTCCCGGATGTGGGAGTTAAAGACTTCCCTGACGGAGGGCTCAGCCAGACGTTCCCAGCAGACCCTCACAGTACGTTTGGGTCTTCCAAGTCTTTCCGGCCTCCTTCCCCGCCAGCGAATCCAACTCACCACCAGGTAGTGATCGGTGGACAGCTCCGCCCCTCTCTTCACCCGAGTGTCCAAGACACAGGGCCGAAGGTCGCCTGAAACAACTACAAAGTCGATCATCGACCTCCTGCCTAGGGTGCCCTGATGCCAGGTGTATTGATGGACACCCTTGTGCTCGAACATGGTGTTCGTTATGGACAAACTATGACGAGCACAGAAGTCCAATAACAAAACACCACTCTGGTTCAGATCAGGGGGGGCGTTCCTACCAATCACACCCCTCCAGGTGCCACTGTCATTGCCCACGTGGGCATTGAAGTCCCCCAGGAAGACAATGGAGTCCCCCGTTGGGGCACTTTCCAGTACCCCTTCGAGAGACACCAAGAAGGCCTGGTACTCCGAACTGCTGTTCGGCCCGTAAGCCGAAACCACAGTTAGAGACCTGTCCCCCACCCGGAGGCGGAGGGACATGACCCTCTCGTCCACCGGGGTGAACTCCAACACTTGGCGGCTGAGCTGGGGGCTCACGAGTAAGCCCACGCCAGCCCGCCGCCTCTCACCTTGGGCAACTCCAGAGTGGTAGAGAGTCCAACCCCTCTCTAAGGACTGAGTTTCAGAGCCCAGGCCGTGTGTGGAGGTGAGCCCGACTATATCTAGACGGTATCTCTCAACCTCTCGCACCAGCTCGGGCTCCTTCCCTCCCAGAGAGGTGACATTCCATGTCCCAAAAGCCAGATTCCATGATCGGGGTTTGGGCCGCCGAGGCACCCGCCCTCGACTGCCACCCAAACCACTTTGCACCGGCCCCTAACTTTACTTTTTCATTCTTGTTATATTTTAGTTTTGTAATGTTTTTTTTTTTTTCTTTTTACTAAAAGCGGACTATTTGATACGTGGTGCAGCGCGTTGCCATGGTAGCAGCTGGGCCGGCACCAATCTGGACTGCAGCAGCAAAGGAAAGCGACATTTGCTGATTATCATAATGTCTTCTATAAAGCATCAGTTCAGACAGAAAGTTCTCCTCTTACCACTTGTTTTTGTCCAGATGATGAAGATAAAGTTTGTTTTAAAAAGAGCCAGCGCAGTGATGCACAACATTTAGGCTATGTGACGGAACTTCTTTTTTAGGTGTACATTATCCCTGTGGATCATCACCTTTTAATCCACACCCAGCAGCCAATCATAATCGTGAATTATTTAGTATATCACATTTTAATGGTTCCTACACCAAAACTAGTGCACAAATTTAGTTTAAAGCAGCTCCAGATATTTTACAGAGAATGAAGATAAACTTTACCCTCAAAAGTAAAGGGAAACTGACAGCTAATTAAAAAAAAAATCTGCCCCCAACTTCGGCCTTGTGCAAGTTGGTTCCTGAAAATATTGCCTGACATTAAACTGGTCTGTGGCCTAAAAAAGGTTGGACACCACTGCTCTATACTCCAAGAGTAACCTTGGATTTGAGAAACTAACATCTGTATTCAGAAAAAAAAAATAGCCAGGACAGGAATAGGAAGTACTCAGCAAGGCCGTGAAAAAGTAAGTAGTTGAAACTGGGTGCAACGTGAGGAAAGAGGAGCACTGGGTTGTAGAGCGTCTTCACAGCATTATGATTTTATAACAAATAAGTACAAGAGTGTGTAATGAAGAGCAAGATGAACAGTCTGATAACATATTGCAAGACAGCAGCCATTAGCCTGAGAGCCGCTGAAGTATATCAGGGGAAAACTCACAGAGATAGAGCGATGACAAAGAAAGACAGGAGGAAGAGGAAGTCAGGGTTGGAGGCAGGAATGGGCGAGAACCGAGGGGGAGAAAGCAGAGTGGAGTGTGGAGACTGATTGCCGTTGATCTTCACAATAAGCGGGGCCGACAAGCGGCAAGCGCGCCTCTGCTCCGACACTAATTGCCCGTGAAAGGTGACCCGCAGTGAGGCGGAGGCGCTTTGCTCCGATCGTCGTCGCAGGGCGACGTCCGCCCTGATCGCTCGCGACATCAGACAGCCGAGCAGTCACACCGGCCACCGGTCCCACCAGCCGGAACCCATCCGGAGACGGATAGAGGGTGAAGGAGACTGGAAGTGAGGAAGATTGGGGCTTGAGGGGGGAGGGGGGGGGGGTTAAAACAGGAAAAGGGTCAGAAAGAATAAACTAAACAGGAATAGAAGAGCAACCTGGATGGAAGAGAAAGCGTCTCAGAAAACAAAGCAGAAAAGACAGGAGCGCCGTGAGAGATCTGTGCAGAAGATGAACCACAGAGGTGAATGAAACAGAACAAAAACTGACTCTTCCTCGTGCTGCCAAACCGAGTGACTCAAAGAAGCATATAGTGCAGGAGGGAGGAGAAAGACAATATTTATGCAATACATTCATTTATTTAGAACATTTTTAACACTGCAGTGAAGGACAATTTTCATAGGGGGCACTCTTATTAGGCAAAACTTTTTATTTTCACTGTCTGTTAATCTGTTTTTTTTTCTAATGTAGGGATGGAAAATTTATTTATGACACAAAGAATGCTACTGTCACAAAAACGTTAGCAGAATCTTCAAGATTTTATGCCACCGCCCAATATTTTGAACTTCATTGGCGCGGTCATGAATGTAGAAAGCCGCCTTCTTCTTTGTCACTCTTGCTCTTCTTCTGAGTAGAGAAGCAAGCCCAGTGGTCTGTTTTCTTTGTTTTCTTCTCAGCATCAATCGCACTTTGTCAATACGCAGATCTCGGAGTCGCTGTGGTGCTATCATTGCCAGGATGAGTTTTGTGAAGCATCATGTCAACACCCCTCGTCGAGTGCCTGTGCTGCTGCTGTGCGATTTTTAACAGTTGGACAGTGGCAGTGGGATAGCAGCACAAGGGTGGCAGTCTGAAATTGGCCTATCATAAGACGATTTCGGGGACCTTGGAGACTCTCCTATCGGTCAATTATCGGGCTGCTGCCTTACTGCAACACGCCTACCACCGCACAACCTCCAAATGTGGATGGGTACCAATGACCGACCACCTCTCACCATGGGCAACTTGAAAAAAGTTAATTCCCTCTTGAGGAGTTGAGGCAAGCTCAGTTACATTCAGCCTCACGCACAAGCTCAGGCTCCCTACCACAGTGAGTTGATAAATACATGTCTCAATGGTTAGATTCCATCTCAGTGAATTGCGTTGTCTAGGCAGCTGCCCTTGACTTTATATCGGCTCCATGTTTTCCTCCCTTTTGGTGGTGATCCCTTTCAGTTCTTTTGGAGTGAGCCCGGATGGTGAGTAGATGATCCAAGGCCTGGCTCCAGGATGGATCCCATAGAATAAGTCTGGGCAATGCTGCAAATCTGGATTTGACGGTTAGAACCCCTTAACCCTTGTGTTATCCTAGGCACTTCAACGTTGGGAGTTGGGTCATCTAGACCCACTATACAGTGCACTGAAACTGCATCTTTCAAACTTACTTGTTTGTTAAAAAATGTCCCAATATTTGTTATTCCTTTTATTGCATACATTGTAAACTAAACATAATGAAGTATTGTGTAGTGTGTTTTTAAAAAAAGGAATAAAAAACTAATTTGCAAAGCAATTTTAACGTTTTTATCAAAGCTGTCTCAATTCAGCCCAACACAAAAGAGCTCAAAGAATTTCTAAATTCGAAAATGTAAGGTACAGTTCTTTAATAAAACTGCAGTGGAAGTTTACAGATCCACCTAACAACCAACAATGTAAAAAATGTACTTCGTGTGAACTTTTGGGCGATACTTTTACTGCATCCGTCCGTTCTTTTAGTCTATAGGCAGACCAACTAAAGCTTTCACAAAATTTGATCATGCTGATTTACAAAGCATGCACAGCTCATTTTATGAGTCTTTTCTTCCTTTTTTATGATGTGTTTTAAAGGATATAGTCACCTTTTAAAAACCTTTGGCCTTTTGAATGTGTCTTATTTTCACCCCTGGCTTTACCATTAATACTAGAAGCCCTTTATCTTCTTCTTCAAGTGTTCTATTATTGCAACAGTTGATGTATTGTTGTTGCCCCACCCAAAATTAATGTAAAACTCCAGCCAGCAATTTTTTGAAAAAAAAATAATGTATATATACAAAAAAAATTATCAGATATATTCAGGCTGTCAAAAAATTTGATTGCAATTCTATATCAAAATTTATCACTAAAAATTTATGTTTTTACTTTTGAAATGACACAATCTTGTTATTGCTGAATTTCCACTGGGGTTTTTGGCAAATATCTATTCAGAAAGACGGAAGTGAAATGTGTTGCACTGTTTGTGTGTTTTCTTTTCTTTTTTCTTTTTCTTCCTATTTCATAAAATAGGAAAGTAGCACTAATTTTAAGAAAGAAAATACTGGAAACTGGTCAAATCATCGGTCCATGCAGCAAGTCATGTTAACAAGAAATCTATAAGATATAAAAATCTATTAACATAGAGTTACATATAAATGTTAAAAAAGGGAAAAATAAGATTAAAATGTAAAGTTACAACTACTTTAAATTAAATGTTAAAATATTAATAATAAATATAATGATTATAATACTGTTGCTAGTTTTAAGCACATGGTTTACATTTTTTTATATTGTTTGTGTGCATAATTGTAGTTTTTTTTTACTACAGGAAATGACTCATTTTACAACAACTTGTAAACAAAATGAGAACATTATCTTAGCACAAGTTAATAAATCCTTATTAAATCCCAAACTAGCAACAATCCTTAGAACATGTATCTACATTTTTGTTTCTAAAATAATGAGTCTAGTTTATTGCACTTGGAAAATAACATCCCTACAATTGAACCAAAAATTACAGTTAAATTTGGGTCTTCTTAGCTTTAAATCAGGTTTTTTTTATTGTCAAGAGTATGCAGCAATAGGATTTTGACTTATTTTAATAATTATTTCTTTATTTCTAGATTCTAGATCTTAATGAGAGAAAAACCTGAAAACTGAAAACCTGGTAAAACATATTGGATTACATTTTTTTTACAAAAATCAAATGGATCGAAGAGAATATGTGTTGTGAAAATAACGGGTCAAACTGTTCATGTCATAAATAAATAAAACTTCATGCCTAAATATGTTAAACGAAAAATCAACTGAATGAAACTGTGAACAAGACAAGAAGAGGGGAAAAAAAAAAAGCAATATGCTTAAAGATGATCACATGAAGAGGTTATCGCTGCCAAGCAGAAGAGCAGCATCCTCTGCAAGCGCAGGGAAAAGAAAATGGCTGGCTGGAGTTTTGCCACAGATGACAGCTTTCCAATAAGCAGACTGCGAAAAGCTGCAGGCTCTCGCCAGACTACACTTCTCCTTCTCCTTTAACCAGGACACACAGTCAGATGCTGCCCTGATTTCTTCATCTACAGTTTGAAATCTTTTACAGTGTTAGCCAGCACTTACGCAGAAATGCTTATAGGATACCATTTTTTTAAATAATTTTTTAATTTTTCAGAGAAACCTGCGCCAGTAAGACTCTACAAGCAAAACTTCGCAAATAACTATTACATCTGTCATATTGAAAACTAACTATAAGAACTAGCTGGAAACTTCCAGACACGTTTTTAATTATTGATTTTCTCTGCTTCTCCTTGGCTTTAAGAGGTTATGAAAGGATAAAGAAGAGAGACGAGCCTGGATCTTTTTACACGCTGGAGCCAGACAGCTGGAGCCCGCTGTGGGGGCAGGAGTGTGGGCAGGCTACAGCCCATTTTCCCAGCACAGATACGTAGATATTGGAACGCAGTGTCCATTAATAACAACCCAGTTGTCATCTGTGCAGTCATTGACCCCCAGACTGGTCAATAAGTGAGAAAAAAAAGTGTCTTTTAGGTTTGAGTGTGAGCATGAGCTAAATGGGTTTATTAAATCAAATAAAAAGGCAGCCCAATTCAAAAACAATATATTTTGAGCTGAAATAAATAAGGATCTTCGTCATAAATGAACATTTTAAGCATCAGATGTGTGTGTAAATGTGGAGATTAATTCAGTTTGTGTTGAGCACCACCCTTTGGTAATCTATTGTATTGTGTTCTGGCGACACTGTGATCCGTTCATGCAATTTAACCTCTATGCATGGAGAAAGAATGATTTGATTTTACTTTTAGCATATTTTTACTGTTGCCTTTTACAGTTCTTTTAATATTCAATAGGTCAACTCTGAGGAGAACATGAGAAAAAATATAAGCATTAAATATATAGTAAGATTGGGAGTGGGAATAAATATATCTCTGCTACCCTGTTTTTTCGAGAACTTTATCACTTTCTGTTAACCATTTGGATTTGGAAATGCTTTATTTTTGAGCAGTGAAACTAAAAATTAAACAACCAATAAGATTGTCAAAAAGAGTTTAATTGCTGGAAATGTTGTGAGAAAACGCACATTTTTATAATCCCACCCCTGTTATGCTCTACTTATCTTTTATTTTTATTTTTTTTTTTGCATAAACGATCATTATCCAATTCTTGAATTCTGATCAGCCATTTATAATTTACCAACACAAATGCAGCATTCTATTATTCATTTCTCAAAACAGAATAATATTTGATAGCATATGAATCCACTGAATGCATTGAGTTTCCTTTAATGGTTAAATTACATACAAACACCATATTTGTACATGTATAACATAAAAAAAAAATGAACGTTTTGGTAACATTCAAAAATCTTCAGACAAAAGATAAGAAGTTTTGAAAATGAAAAAGGTTGTCTGACTTAACTGATTAGATGTAGAAGTTTGAAATGGTCAAACTGATCCTAATTTTTTTTTACTTAGTTTTACAAATGTGTGGAGTTTGTAATGATACAATGAATAAATTAATTATTTATTCCTATTTGATTTTAATGTAGCAGTAAATATGAGTTTTTTACCCAACTTTTTATAAATGTATTTAAATTATATTTGCAAGTAAGTATAGTCTATTGTTGTGAGATTCAAAAATGTTAAGCAGGTCACATCAAGCTGAAACATGTTTTTAATAAAACTACATACATAACATATGGACCAACATAAAACAAAATAAAAAAGAGGGCTAAAAGGAAAATACTGCAGATGTACTAAGCATAGTTTTAGCTACAAAATTTTTCAACATTTAGGTTTAGCACAAATAAAATACAGAAAAAAATGTTTTTCAAACTTTTTGTCCCCTTCACGTGTAAACTAGCATACTTAACTACTATAAAATGTATTAGTACTTCATAGACAGACGGACGGACGGACGGACGGACGGACGGACGGACGGACGGACGGACGGACGGACGGACGGACGGACGGACGGACGGACGGACGGACGGACGGACGGACGGACGGACGGACAGACAGACAGATAGATAGAAGCACACACAGAGACAGAGAGAGAAAATATAAAGAAAATTGGAGATTTAAATATTAAAAGCATAGCCAAAACTGATAAAAATACATTTTTTCCCGTTTTCTTTTTTTTTTATTTGTTCAAACTACAGCTGAGAATACAAATTGTGTCAGAATTCCCCCACCACTCACTGTATAGAGTGTTCACCATTTTTATTATGGTTTTTGAATTGTCCTAGAATATTATCCAGAAATCACTGCAGAAAGCTAGTGTGCCTCGATGCTCAATAGATTGGCAAATGTAGGCCACAATGCATTGAATCTGAATGATTAGTCGTTAGAAAATAATGTACCTAAAAAAATTTAAGAACAGTGGATTTATAAATAGTCTTTGTAAAATGACAATATATTTTAGTTCATTCATTTGGCAAATAGGTGAATTATATGTGCGATTAAAAAAAAAAAAAAAAAAAGTGTGAGCACGGTGTCCGGAATACGTGAAACTCCAAGACACTCGATAGTCCCGCACTATATTGTCTTTTTGGTTTTAGGGAGTAGGAATTTGGATCTGGAGGGCAAAAATGATAACTGATGTTTTAAAGTTTTCTGCTTTTACTACCCTTCTGTGGGCCATCTAAAGGACTTCCTAATTAACAAGTTCCTGACTCAGGCACAGCTCTGAAAACCAAATAAATAAAAACTTTGAAAACTTCCACCAGTCCTTTACACTTTGTTGTGCTGGAGCAACTCTCAAAGAAAAAGAGCCTCGCTAGATTTTCCCTGGAGACTTCTCCAGAGATTTCCCTTTGTACATTTCTGCAAGACTACTGAGAGTGGCGAACGATAACGTGGTTTAGGATGCTAACACCTCGCCATTAACATGTGGCCAGTCCTAGCGCCCTCTCATCAGCACCCCAAGGGTTTCCTCCTCTGAAATGCTCTTTTAGCAGCTCTCTGACAGGCAAGAGCTTGGCTTTCTAGTTAATTAAAGGGAAAAACATGGCCCTAACTGGTGCATGGTCGCACCCAGCCTGCATAATGGGACGTAATTAACTTCCCCTCATCGTTGCTTCACTTCAAAGGGTCGATTTTGAGTCAGCCATGCAGACACACGCAGATGCACCCACATACATGTAAGATGTATGACTGTGTGTGTGTGTGTGTGCCGAGAGGCACGCTGATCACCGTAAATCTCTGTAGGAGGAGCCTTAGCTGTCGGGTCGGGATCTTTCTCATTTGAACTCTCGGGTTTGAGTTTAACTTTAATTCTTGGCGTTTGTATGTTTTTTTTCCTCCACAATGATTAAAAAAAAAATTATAATTTCTTGGAAGACGCTAACTGATGCACCGGATTTTATTTATTCTTGTATCTCTTGTTTAAAAAAGTTGATTTATAACAGAGAGAACTATTGTCGTAAAAAAATGTTATAAAAGTTCATTTAAACACACTGCATGGTATGAGGAAAACCTGCGATGTATAATATTAGCACTTAATGCTGCGATGACGATATGACTTGCGATACTTAAACAAAAAGCAAACAAAATAAACAACTAATTAAATATTCACATCTTTACCATTTTATTGACATAAATGTCAACATAATGTATGCCATTAGACGCCCTTCAAATGACAGAGGAGGCGGGCATCTAACAAAAACGGGCTCTGTTGATTGGATAACATCCGATTGGTCAACAATATATACATATACAGCATCACAGACTAAAGCACATGGCTTTACATTAAAGAAAACTGACAACACTTAAAAACATGTCAATAAAATCTGAGTAAAGGGAAATATTTCAGGAGGTTCTCGTGTTTTTTGGCAAACTATCAATTGCAGCTTTTAATCTAGTCTGTATTATGTGTGAGACGAATACATACACACTGTAGACATCCGTTATATGAAAATCAAGAAGCCCAGATACTGAGGCTTTTTGACCCCTTTGTTATTCCAGCCAAACTAAGTTACGGTGAATCTGCTTTAAGTGAATGCCGAGGCGACAAAGCTTGGTCAAATTGGACTGATGGCTGAGCTCTGTTTGGATTCTGCTGTTATTTATTCATGTGCTTATTCTTCCTGTCCTCACCCCCTCCATCATTTCTTGTATCTCTTCCCGCCGGCCAGCAAGGAAACAGTGTCGCGCTACATCAGGTTTGATATGCAAACACCATCCCCACGAGTGTCTCTCTGTCATTAAACATTCAAATGTTAACAAAAATGTATGTTTTTTTTTTGTAAACTTACAACTTCAGTTAAATTGTTTTCATACATTTGATGACATCTAACTTACCATATTATCCGCAATATATGGCGTTGTTTTTTTTTTATTTATTTATTTATTTTATTAAAAAAGATATTTGTGATCCTGTAGATTTTCCATTGGAATCAGTCACTGAAACGTTTCTGAAGCCAAGTGGGAATTTAGCATTACAGCTATTGCGAATACTCTAATGTGTAGTGTGTTACAAACAAGTTCTAAAATTACTCTGAACGCAGTTAGTAAAGGTCTGACTTATCCCTGACTCTTGTCCCACTTAACCCTAGAGCACTTTCACTATAAAAAGTTACACCATCACTTTTGACGGGTCATTTTGACCAGATATAATGTACCCAACAAAATGTACTTATCAGCAAAAATAGATCAAAACATGACAATTTATTTATTTTCAGCTGTGGTATCTGTAGCAAAAAGAAAAAAAGAAAAACATAGGAAGTTCCTAAAAACATGCTCAAATTTTACTGGAAAAATAGGAATTTGAGAACAAAACATTCCTAAAAATACATATAAAAAGATGCCAGAAATGTGGTCTTTGGCCCACCCATTCCTGGGACATGTGAGACTTCCCTGTTGAAGGCACGCGACATATTGAAATCTAGATAGTTTTGCTATCATCTGGCGATAGTGCTGTAGGGTTAATGCCCCTAATAGCTCAGTGCGCCTTTCATAACTTCATAATTTCCAAAATGAACCATTCACAGACCTTATGATCAGGTGTGCCCTGTAGTGCAGAAAATACAGTATAGGAGTTTTTTTTTTACCAACAAATGTTCATCTGTGTCCTCTGTGACACACAGTAAAACAGTAGAAGCATGGAGGCTAGTGCAGGTTCCGACAGTCACAACTTTTGGGGGTCTTATGTGAGCATGGGAAGGGTGATCGATGTCCTAAAGCGGTGGGCTCCTTGCTCACATGCATTATTATCCATTGGAAACGCAGGAGCCCCCCCCCCCCCCCCCCCTCCCCTCACACACGCAGTCACCCCCTCATCCTCAACACTTCCCACGTTGCTGTTGCTTATCCCCAACGTACTCTGCAGTTCCCTTGAATTTACATGGGTGCTAATTAGACTGGAAGAAATGATTGGCTGTTCACAACATTGCTGTAAAGAGGGCCCAGATGCATGAACGCACGGTCGCCTGCACATGCGTGCAGACACATATGGGCGTCTGCGAACACAAAGCTCCCGTGGACGGTAATGCATCGGGGCGTGCCCCGTCTCACTGTGTCAGCAGGCACACCTCGGCTGAGTTTGGGCTCTGTCACATGTGATTTACTTACCATCACAGAGTCTCACACCCCTCCTTTCTGAATGTACAAATCCATCTCCTTCTTGGTCTTAAGCTCGTGAGGCTTCCTTTATACTGTGAAATCCACTCCACCAACATGAACCGTTCTGCTGTTTTCCACCCCCCTCCAGAGTTTCTCCATATAAACCAACTCTGGAATAACATCTCACCTTATGTTAATACTTTTGCAATCATAGAGCTCCCCCCCCCCCCCCTCCCAAAAGTAAATATTCACTATTTGAAGTTTTCAATCGTGTCAGGGCGCAGCAGGGCTCTTTGCTCTCAGCCTCACGCCGTCGGAAAACAAACATATGGGTCTTAATACTAAAGAAACTTTTTTAGGTTTATGAGCAACACCCAGAAAAAGAAAAGAATTCTTTGTACTTTGGGGTTATTTTCTTCAGTCACTGATGTGTGTTTCAGCTGGTGAGCTGAGACCCTGAAAATAGGTCATGAGTCCTGCCAATGCGCCGCTTACAAGCATAGTATTAACTGGACCGTCAATTCATAGACAAGGTCAAATTGGATTACTTGATGCAGGACGTCTGTGTTCTTTACTATTAGTTTCACACCAGCGAAGGTACATTGTCTACCTTCATCTATTTAATTTAAAAAAAAAAAAAAGAAACACTACAAGGTCAGTTGTTCTTGAGTCCTCTGATTATGGGAACAGTGAAACAACAGCTTCAACTACTCACAGTAGCCCACTTTACATAGTGCTGACTTGATTTAGCCAGACAGGAAAATAAATACGGTAATTCCTTAGTTTCATTTTAGATTTTTTTTCAACCTGATTTATTTCATTCCTTTCACTCAGACAGTGACATTAGTTAAGCATATCTCCCTATATGTCAGAAAAAAATTGTAAGCGTGATGAAATATTCTCATTATAGAAGTGTGTGTTAAAACACTAACACTAAGATTTATGGAAATTGTTTACATTTGTTTCAAATACTGCAAACTTTAAACTTCCTGTACGACCTAGAACCGGTTGACACATTTAAAAATAAAAAAACAGGAAACTTTTGGTATCACTTTAACATCGTTAAAACCGTTGGCCCAAATTCATACTAATAATTTGCATCCACATTATTTATTTTTACTATGACCTTTTAAAGTATCTTTGTTTCATCATTGGAATCTTTTTATTTCTAAAAAATAAAATCAAAGACACTATCTTACGGATAAAGATAATGGATGGATGAAATATTGTAGTTTTTTTATTATTAATGATTGCTTTTTTAGAATACTGTTGCGTGAAAAATATACTTTTTAGACTATTGAAAATTTGAATTAACAAAAATTCTATAATACATCATTGTTATGGGTTTTTTCCATTTAATGATTGCTCTTAAAAATAAAGTTAAAAGATCAGTGAAATATTTTTAAAGATTTTTGGAATTAAAAAAAAAAAATACCTAACCCTTGTGCTATCTTGGATGACCCCACCCTTACTTTGACGTGTTCTCCCTACCAACACCTGACAAAGGTGGATAAAGGTGGACAAATTTCATGTAATCCAGTGAACCAGTGAAGATCACAGAAAATAGAACAAAAAAAGGTTCAGAGCTCTGTCTAGTGGATCTAGATGACCCAACTCCCAACGGTAAAGTGCCTAGGATAGCACAAGGGATAACTAATTTTTTTCTTCAAGTACTGATAACTAAAGTATTTTTGACATTGTTAAATTTTTTTTAAATAATAAATAAATAAAATTCAATTGTGTGTTTGTTTATTAAAAACTCAAAAGGGATCTGTGACAGCATGTAAATATTACGCTCATTTACTTCTTTTTCTTTTTACACATTTTATTCATAAGGGAAAATTTTCTGTCTTAGCATTGTGAGAACTGTTTTTTTATTTCAGTTATTTTTTATGTAATTTTTGTGCATGCTTGTTAGATGCAGCACAATATCTCTCTGTATTGCTGTGTTCATACGCATGTGTGAGATCTGCGTAGTGTGCATGTGGTCATGTCTTTCGCTCTGGCTGCTTCAGTTTCAAAGTTTCAAAATACATTAAGTTCGGGGTGAACAAAGTTGCTAAAATGAAAACGGTGTCCTGTCTGTTTTGAGGATGCAACCGATCCACCCAATTTAAAAAAAAAAAAAAAAAAATAACAGTTTTGGTTTATTTTAGAGTGACAAAAAACGAATATATTGAACTCAAACTAAAACTTTATTTATTTATATAGCGCCTTTCATTTTGGTTAAAAACACAAAGCGCACGAAGAATTTTGTACATATGCAAGAGCGTGTGAAGAAAAAAACAAATTGTATTCAAACAAGAATACAAACTTTTAGTTTGCCCCGACCTAAAGGTCCTGATGTATCCATCATCCCTCACAAACAGAAAAAAGGAAATCATCCAATGTAGGAAAAGAGAAATGTTTGAAAGAACATTCTGAAGGCCCAATTACACAAAATTACTGCTTTTCACTCTCGACATAGTGAAATGATTTGATGCTTTTCAGAGGGTAGCCTGGTTTAGCTCAAAAGCGACATTTCTCTCTGCCTTGTGTTAGTCTTTGGCAGCGGTTACTGTTATTATCTGGTGGAGATAAAAGACAGGGCGTCAGAAAATGATGGTACTGATGTTGGATCCACTGGTCATAAATCACAAAAGTGGTGCAGCATGAATGACGCAGAGCTACACACGCCACAACAGCCTTCAACTGCAACGAGGCTGGTGTTAAAAGAAAACAATCCTAAGGTTTAGTTGGGAGTTGTGGCAATTTGTGTGAAGGTTAACTCAATGAAACTGCTATTTCAATAAACTAAAAACATCCGTTCAAGCTGTTCCAGTATTGCTCCTTCTATTGTAAATTTAATGTTTAAATATGCAACCTTAGTAAAAAATATTTAGGGCTCTATCAAAGGCAGTTGTACCCTAAATTAATCGCAGAAGTTTTCACGTTCAAGCAGTTTAGCCATCAAAACATGAAATGGAAAAAGTCATTTAAAGATCTATGCTGATGAAAATAGTTTTTAACGTGCTCTTGTGGCATTTTTTGGATGATGGAGGACCTATATAAAACAAATTAAGCTTAAAATAGCACTTCTAAGTTTTTTTTTTTTTAAATCATAATATAATGATATTTAAAGACCTCTGGGAACACTTTTACAATAGATCAATAGATGATTGAAGTAGGTCTGCAACTGAGGATTCATCCACCCCCCAGAGTTAGCCAGGCTATTCATGTAGGGCAAGGGTCAAGCAAGAAGGAGGGACACAGAAGTGAGCACCAAGCAGATACTATGGCAACCAAAGCTGGCTTTGGGAATATGCATTTGATTTTACTGGCCCAGAACAGCTCATATAGAAGTTTTTTGTATTGTTAAACATTCCTGTATTAACAAGTCATTCCTCTAGACTGGAACCACAAATACCCATTTACATTGAATTGACTCTGAAACATATTTAAACATTTAGAGTCAAAACTGAAAAATTCAATTGGGTTTCAGATATTTATTGGTAAATTCTAGCAAAGGATTGTTCGCCAACACCAACCTACTTAATCCCTTGTGCTGTCTTGGATGACCCCACCCTTACTTTGACATGTTCTCCCTACCATGACAAAGGTGGATAAAGGTGGAAAAATTTCATGTAATCCACTGAACCAGTCAAGATCACAAATCATTGAAAAAAAAAGGTTCAGAGCTCTGTCTAATGAATCTAGATGACCCAACTCCCAACGGTAAAGAGCCTAGGATAGCACAAGGGTTACATAACTAGCCTGTTTACTTAAAGTTCCAAAGTCGCATTAGCTGTCACACAGCTAGGTGTGTGAAATTTGTTCTCCGCATTTGACTCATCACCTGGAGGACTGGTGATCTGCAGACACAGCCGCGGTCGAGAACCATTTGGCGTTTTTTTTCCCCCCAATCCAACCCCTTCATGCTGAGTGTCAAGCAGGGAGGAATTGGGTCCAAATTTTAGAGTCTTTGGTATTTCTCAGCCTGGATTTGAACTCACGACCCTTCAGTCAGAGGGCGGACACTCTTCCATAAGGCCACTGAGCTGATTTGTTCCTTGTTTGTTAGTGTCATTAATGGATTACATGAAATTTTTCCACCTTTATCCACCTTTGTCTTGGTAGGGAGAACACGTCAAAGTAAGGGTGGGGTCATCTAAGATAGCACAAGGGTTAAAATATTAAGCTCTGGGTTTTTCTTTATTCAAATCATTGTAAATCTGGAACAACCAAATAAAATGCAGTTTAGAAAAGATTGTATTTGTTAGAAAATTCAACAAACGCATTTCCATTACCCATGTAATTGTGCAAATTAAATGTGCGATACTATATTCGCTGAATGGAAACATGTTAAATTAGAAAATAACTCGCATTTAAATCACAGTAAATCACATAATTTATCCTCCGCTCGGAGGAGGTGGTTTTTGAGGCGTATCAAAATTCACATATTTTGCAAAACAGTAATGGAAACATTTTTTGGAATTAAATGAGTCACGTGACAAATTACTCTGCACAGGTAGCCAGTTTGCATCCATTTTCTAAATCTGCTGGGGCCGCTGGGTTGCCGGAGACCGTGGCGGTTCCTGTTGGTCGAAGGAGGGACACACCTTGGACAGGTCTGTGGCAGGACCCATGGGGCCATGGGGCTGGAGCGATGGTGATGGCTACGCCGAGCAGTCCCTGGGCGGCTGGCTGGACGGCAGACAGAGACCCGCTGCAGGATCGGGAAGTGAGCCTGCTCCGGCTGCCAGCCAGTCACCCAACGGCAGAACTGGAGTGATAGCGCTCGCTGTGCCGGATCCTGGCATAGCAGCTCGCTGTGCTGGAAGGCGGAGCTCCTTTGCTTGCTATGCTGGCACTCGGGCGGCTGGAGGATGGGCAGGCAGCCAGCTCGGGCCTCCTAATTCTTATATTTTTCGTATGTTCATCGAGACAATAATAAAAAGATTCCTTAGTTTAACTCCCGCCCACAACACAGAGGCAAATGTCTGACCAATTCATTCTGCTCTGCAGACACTAGGTCCTATGAAATGGCATGTTTGATTTTGGCTAAAATCTGCATAATCCTGAATAAAAGTCCACTGGAAACTGTTGCTATAGTTTAAAGGTTGATGGGAGTGGGACTTTAAGAAATGTTAAATAGAATGTATTAAAAGAAATATGGTAAATATACCAGATAAAATGTTATACTATATCTAAACACAAAAATCAAAGAAATCAAAATCAGGTTTGCTTTCAATTAACTTAATTTAAAAAAAAAAAAAAAAAAAAAAAAAAAAACATTTTCTAGATTTTTATCTCAGTCCTATTGGGTAAAACATACACTTTTCCCAGTGTTTAGCACCTTTATAACCCTAGATCAGCTAAAAAATAGACACCTGACTGCATCTGTCTGCAACACAACTGCACACACACACACCACTAGTATTCCATCTCATCATTGACACAAGACAAATACAGTTCCAATCCACCTGGTTGTTTGATGGCTCTAACGTTCACACATGACAATGCATTGATTTTGTTCGCTTCTCCCTCTTTTCTGGATGTGCTGGTCGTTCAGACGGAGCAGTGTGAAGAAATCCATTAAGCCGGCACTTCTCGTTTCCATTGACTGACAGGCCTTGACGGGCTTGGGCTTTTGGCCACCCGCATGACTGGCAGCTCGACAGTTAAACAAGCCCTCCGGTTGCTATAATAGTTTAAAACACTTTCAATTACCCAAGTCAAACAAATCCAGCAGACAAGCACTTGGGTGCTATTCTACAAGCAATCCCACACCCCAGCAGGTCTTTCTCATCTGTTGTTTTGTTGAAGTTCTGTTTTGAAAGTTTATTTTTCAGTTTCTTTTGATTGTATCTAAAAATGAAATGGCAGCTTTGGAGGGAATGAAGGGCAGACAACTATGAACATGGGGATGATGTGACTTTTAAAAATAGTCAATCAACTTACTGTTTGCAAAAACAAAAAAAACAAAAAAAATCACTTTGACAGCAGTTGTATACTTCCCCCCAAAATCAATAAAATCTCATTGTAGTAGGCCAGACTCATAAATCACTTGTTAAGGAGCACTTAACAGGGCTTCCGATGCATCCTCAGCTACCTCTCAGGTAGCGTAATGTGGTCTGTATGATCCACACAAGAAAACAAAAAAACATTTTAAAAAACTCTTTATCTCAAAAAGCAAACACAATAACCGATATTAACTTTTTTACAATCTGAAAAAAATGTTTTGAAAAAAACACAAGTTGGTAAAAATAAAAAAAGCAATTTCTTTACTTCCTCTACATCTGCATTAAGTTTTTTCTTCAGTATTGAATTAACTGCTGTGCACAATAATGTAAAATCCTGTAATTTAACCAAAACTATTTTTATACAACATTGGCAAAAAAAAAAGCTTTTTTTTTAAATATTGGAATAACTGTAATTAAAAAAATATGTGGAACAAATTTAGAACCACGTGTCAAAGTTGCATGCATTTTAAAATGGGAAGAAATTTGCATGTGTTATTACTAAATTCTTCGTCAACCCCTAAGTTTATCCCTCCAAGAGGAGAGATATGGAAAATAGTGTCTTCAAATTTGGACATCACTATCACTCAGTGACATCATCAATGGTCATCCATGTGAGCATGTAGCTGCCAGCCCTTGAAAAATGCATAACAGCGGTTGTATAACTTCAAAAAGTCATGCCAAAACAAAAATTCATGACTCTGTGCTCCAGAACACACCCACGAGAAGAAATGCGTGTCTCCTCCACGCGGCAAAGATCACCCTACCGGCAGAGGGATACTATGGCTATGGCGACCACTTAACCCTTGTGCTATCCTATGGGGTCCAGATGACCCGATCCTTCCATTGACGTGTTCTCCCTACCATGACAAAGGTGGATAAAGGTGAAGAGGATTTCATGTAATCCATGGACACCAGTGAAGATCACAAATCATTGAAGGGTCTTGTGGGGTCTAGATGACCCCACTCCCAATGTTAAAGTGCCTAGGATAGCACAAGGGTTACCAACCTCGACTAAAAATTTATATTAATTAATATTCATGTTTACGAAACAATTTAAGGCTTCAATCCAAATGTAACTTTCATAAAAAGTGATGGAAATGTTTTTCTACTACAAATGTTTTTATTACGAATGAATGTCCTTTAGGCCTACTCAGTGGAATTAAGAATGATATGCAATATTTGCTATTTTTGAGAAGCGCAGCTCCAATTTTTAATCAATACATGCCAGTCTACATTGAGAATTTCTCAAATAAATTATTTGAATAAAAAGAAAAGGGGAGAAGGGAAACAGGTATATGTGCTTGTTTGCTTGTGATTTTCTATAGTGGTGCAGAGTCCTGTTTTATAGAAGACGCAAATGGAAGCAGGAAGGATTTTAAGAGGTCGGCTGGACAACTCTGCTTCATCATGGAGCACAGTCTGACTTTTCTACTCTTTTCCATTTAGATTATTTTGATTAGCAACAGTAAAAACTGCTGACAATCAACTCAACCTTTGACAAAACAAGCAGAGATATTAATGTTCCCACTAATATCTCTTTGTTCCCTTAGAATATAACTGATGGATGAGTAGAGAAAATTCCAGCAATCCTTAGAAGTCGTTTAGGACAAATCACAGCAGAACAAGAAAAACGAAAAATTCAAAGGCGCCTCTTTCCCAGAGAAATAAATTTTAGATATTAAACATAAAAATCCCTTTTTACATTGAATTCAATTCATACATGATTAAGCGACATTGTACTATTGTGGGGTTTTTTATGTTTATTGTGCTATTGCCACTTAATTAGTGCTTCCCAGCTGCGGGTACTTGCTGAAATGACAAAACATTATGACAAGCGGATACAGTGCAGCAGCTCCACATGACTTATGTGTTCAAAACACCCAAGCTGTGGGAGACTTTCCCAGAACATGCCCGACCAGAAATGTCAGTCTACATGCTGCAGCGTGGCAAGACTCAACCGGCATTCATTTCCCCGCAACTCTCAGACTGTGGAAACATTATTCAATTTCTAAAAAGAATTAACATTGCTGGATGTTTTTCTTGCTTTATTCCACACCTAGTAGGTTGACTTTTCATTTATCAACAATTTCAGGGAAAACTAGCCAAAGCCCCTGCAAAAACTGAATCATAAAGTAAAAAGTTTCAAGAAAGACCATTCGTCTTGCAAGAAAAATGATCCTCAATAACTAGAATTTCTTTCATAAAATAAAATACTTACCGCAATGCTTTTTGCTTCTTTTCAACTTTAAAGATGTATTTAGTTCTATACCTGGAGTCAAACAATCGTGTAAAAATATTTTATACCATTATGTTTCATCATACCTTCTTTTTCCCTTTATAAATGTTCCCTAAGTAAGCCTTTCATATCCTAATACTCCAGTAGTCTTTAAAACTAGTCGATGACTTTTGTTCTAGTATACTCTACTGTGGTCTCATGCAGGGTTGGACCTTGGATTTTGTAGGTGGTTGTTTCTGATTCTGTGTTACCCTGCAGCCAGGACCTCCCCCCATCGGCAAGAACTCAGAGAAGAGGGCCACACACACACACACAAGAGGACCAGCACTGGGCTATGTTGGAGGTCCTTTACGTATAACAGCAATCTGGTGGTTTACGCTGCAAAAGCGGAAGCTTCAAAAAGTTTAAGTGGCCTTATTTTCTGTTAAGGAGTAAAGGAATTTTATCAAAATAGATATTTAATAGCAGTTACTAGAACATTTCTCTTAAAATATTTAAGTTTTTAAAATTGCTCTTCTACCATTGGCAATTTTTTGGTTTTTTTTGCATATTTAAAGAAAATTGTTCAAATGACGAGTGACAATGTTCCCCACTAATTCTTCACTACGTTTCCTATCCAGGTCAATACACAAAGGCGCCGACGTGCAAACATCCCAGGAAACACCATGTAAAGTGATTCTACAATCCTCACATCCCCCAGCTGCAGTCGTCAGACTCTACTCTGCCTTAACAACCGCCATTGATTTTTTTTCCCTTCTTTTTTTTTTTTTTTTCTCTCCCTGATGAGGATCTGGCCGGCATTTAATCTAACATTGTAGCCTCCTGCTGTTGGACATGGATGAGCATGGCATGCTAATCAATTGGCCGCCACCACCCTGGCTGAGCACTACTCTTTGCTCTTGCTGATGAGAAGTTAAGTGACCGTAACCAAAGATATGCTTAAACTCTGTCCATCCATCCATCCATCCATCCATCCATCCATCCATCCATCCATCCATCCATCCATCCATCCAGCCATCCAGCCATCCATCCATCCATCCATCCATCCATCCAGCCATCCAGCCATCCATCCATCCATCCATTCATTCATTCATCCATCAGCCTCTGGAGATCAATAAAATATCAAAAAACATTTTCAGATAAAGTTTTTCTTCTCATTTCGAGGGCGAAAAAAAAAAATCTGGATTACTTTATTATATGAGTCTCAAATCCAAATGATGGTTACCATTTAGTCACATCACTTCAAGGCGATGCCTCTTTAGCGGCTCATTGTTTACAGAGATCTGACTTGACCAGCGGGGCTGCTATCCAAACAAGGGAGGGTGTCTTCCCATAATCCCATTCTCTGGCTACTTCAATCCCTTTTAGGCAAGGACATATTAAATACCACTATATGCAAATTATTGCATGAAATTAGCGTTTTTAAATACTTCTAGCTCTCTAAATCACTGGGCTCTTCAGGCATAATGATCACAGATTTATGCAGCCCCGCCAATCACATTTAATCTTTTTAAATGCATTTCAGGGTTGTTCTGCAATGTGTATATATATTGAAAATACTTGTTTGTTGTTTTTGCCCCAACAGTTTTTGTGGTCAGTTAAAATTTTCCAAAGATTTTTCATAATTAGGTAAATTTGTAATTCTTCAATGTGTTTCATTTCCGATAAAAGAGAATTTTTGTCCTAATTTACTCCACACAAAAGTCCTAAAAGAAGGATTTTTCCCAGTTGTTTGCCATAACTTCAGCAAGCGGGGAGTTTTTAATACATGAAACCACCATTGAAAAAAAACATCTTATCTCAGTCTTTGCTTCACTCAGCCAGCATCTCCATTGCCGCATGAATAAATAACCAACATATACACTGCATCCCTATTGTGTATCAAACACAGCCAACATTATATGTGACAAGTCTGGCAATTAACAATTTCTCTCACTCTGAATTCAGACCATGAAAGAGAGGATCAAGGCTAGTTGATATCCACAGACTATGCATAATTTATGTGGCTGGTACAAAATACCGTTCTGTTGCAGTTCTGTTTATTCACTCGACTAATTCATTGAAATAAAGCATCCCAAAGGGATATCCGTGTAATCAAGCCTAATCCCAGATTGATTTGGGAGCCGGCAAAGACAGAGCTGGAAAAATCTGGGAAAGCTCTCTGCGACTGAAGGGAGACGGCAGGAAGCTTTTAGTTATCCGGAGAAACTGCTCACAGACTTCAAATGTTGGCAAAGTAAATTAGCTATGGAAGGCAACAAACACAACAAAAAAGGAAAATAGTTTTAGACAAAAATTGTCATTGATAAGATTTTTTCAGCAGTTGGGTAAGACGTTAAAAAAGATTTCATAGACGATTTGACGCGTCACAGCAGGTTGGTATGTTCCGTTTTTGCGTGTGTAATAGTTTCTGCACTGCAGGGTGCACCAGATTATAACGCTTTAATGAATGGTCTAGTTTTAAACATATGTCATATAAGACAAACGAAACTACAAGACACATTGAATGAGACTAAAGAGTCAGATAAGTCTTTAAATCAGACTTCACAGTAGCTCTAGAATCTCTTTGTGGCATGCTACACATTAGGCCCTTTACAAGTGTTACCACGGTAACTCCCAACTTTGTTTGCAAGACGTAAAAAAAACCCAAACAAACACAAAAAAAACCAGACTACTACCAGTAAAATATAGCTTACTGTGACTAAGCTGACTCCCAACCGTGTTAGTAACAGATTCAAAAAAACAGTCTGCTACATGTTAGCCACGTTAGCGTGTTTACAATGAAACCCAACCCAAACATTTTGGAGTGTTGTTGAACTTCTCACAATTGCTTCGACGTCATTAAGCACAACCAGAATTAATCCACATATAACGTGCTCCAGATTATGCGCGCTGTCAGTTGCTGAAAAACATTCAGGTTTTTCATTGTGCCTCATAGTGCGGAAACATAGAATGTGTTTTGCTGAGGTTTCACACCTTAATCCTTGTGCTATCCTAGGCACTTTACCGTTGGGAGTTGGGTCATCTAGACCCACTAGACAGTGCGCTGAACTTTTTTTTTTTTCAATGATTTGTGATCTTCACTGGTTCAATGGATTACATTAAATTTTTCCACCTTTATCCATCTTTGTCATGGTAGGGAGAACACGTCAATGCAAGGGTGGGGTCATCTAAGATAGCACAAGGGTTAAGGTCAGAGATTTCACAAAAGAACAAAAAACAAACATTGTCCTTAAGGAAAAGTCAATCAAATCAGGCTGCCAGTGAAGAAAAAAAAAGTGGGAAAAAAAACCCTGTAAAATTACAAAAACATGCATTACATTCCAACAGTAGATTGTCTGCCACCAAGATGAACTATAAGAGATGTCAGGGAGGAAGGAAGGAGTTCTCAAGTAATTCCACCTGAAAGTATACAATACCGGGGAATAGCTACATCTTGTAAACTGCAACGACAATCTGGTCCCGAAGCATCTTTTCTCTCCATTAGCACAAATTATGATCTTTGAATTCGTCTTTGTAGCAATTACCCTCCTGACACAGTTGTGCACGCAGAGACAGGCGGCACACTGGTTTCATAGACGATAGCACTTCTCGGGGAGCGCCGCTGCATCATTATCCTTTCCCACAGACCCTGCAGCTTCAGCGTGTCCCACTTTGACTAGCACACAGCAGGCTCCCTGTTCCCCTTAGTCCCCGGCTGTCACCACCAGGGAGAGCAGAATTAACAAAGCTTTAAAGAAAGGTGATATTTAACACCAATGAAAGCCGAATCCCAGCTACACACTCTAATTGGCTCATCTACCTTTTCTTAATGCCAATTCTATTTTCGATCTGTATTATGTTTCCTCTCTGATATAATTCATGTTCCTGATCATCTCGTCTTCAACCAAATCGCTTGCTCTAAAACAAAGCCTAATACTATGTATGTAAAATACTGTAGGTCATTCAGTTCCATCGACTTTTATTTTAGGTGAATGTCTTACCCACATGATAACATCCTCAAATTTAAGAATACAACTACTTACAAGATATTTAACCGGATTGGAATTTAAATGTTATAATCTACATTTCACCTGAAGTGTTTTTTGTATGTTATCATTTTGTCTCTATTGTTTTTTTTTGTCCTAAATTCTGTTATAAAAGTTTGTGATTTTTATTGTCACAAACATGTATCGCTATGCTTTTGAAACACAAAAAACCCCACCTGGAGGATACAAACGTGGACTGATGAAGACACTAGCATGATCGAGAGACGCAAAAAACCCAAACACATCGTGTTGTTTTACAAGCAAACTAAAATCCTCAAGTTTCCTGTTTGCATAAACAATCCTTTAAATCTTAAACAGCAGGTGGGAAAGCTGTTCCAAACAGCTAGTGAGTGGTTCACAAATCAAGTGGCGCCACCTACTGGTGTAAAAAGGCAAATTCACTTGTTGTGTCAACATGTCCTGGAGGAAAATACTCTTTAAAATGTTTAGAGACAAATACCTGTTCACACAAAAATACAGGTGTTCTGGTTAAGTCCGAGTAAAATCAAACCAGCGTCTTTCTGGTTTTATGTGATTGTGAAGAGAGACTTTCCCAGCCTTTTTATTTAGTGACGTTCTACGTCCATGTCACCCCCTGTGTCCTGCAACTCTCTTCTCTTCAGTGTTTTCCCTAAAAAAAAAAAAACCCAACTCATTTAAAAACTCTGTCCAAACGTTTTGTAAAGAGGGCCAGATATGGTGAGGTAAACATGTATGGGCCAACCATTCTTTGAACTATTTACTTAACATTAAATCCAAATTCAATGAACATTTTATTCCTTACTTTTTATTTCTTCACGAAGAAAACAAATACATCTTAGTACGTTTTTACCAAAATAACACGTTTAGCCAATCACAATCAAGAAATATCATTGACTTTTATGAGTCTGCGGTTGGTGGAATTTTGAACACGGGTCGCGTTTGACCTACGGGCCAGACTGTGGACATGCCTGCTCTAGTTGATCCAGGACTACATCATAAAGAATCATTTCAGAGTTCAGCTCCACTTCCTCCTGCACATGTTCAAGGCCATTCACCACCTCTCTTCTCCAAATTTTTTAGAGCTCCTCCATATTTCCATCTCCACCCACTCTCTCAGATCTGTGTCCTTCATCCCCCTCGCTGTGCCCGTTGTCTGCCTCAGTACCATGAGCAGTGCAGGAAAACTCTGTTCCCATCAGACGTGAGAAGCATGGACTCACTCCCTGTTTTCAAGTCACATTTCCTCCTTTTATCGACTTGTTTCTACAATCCTCTAGTTCCTTGAAATGTTTTATCGTTTTTATTTGTAATCTCTTTTACAGCATTCTTTGGTATTATAACAGGCACTTTTAAACAAAAAAATATTAAAAATTATTTCCAATACAATGTGTTATTAACCTCATTTGCACCAAAAAATAATCAATAGCTGCATCCATATTCATTATCTTTTCAGTACTACTTTAACTAAGGCTTTCTAACAGTTTTTTTTTGTTTGTTTTTTAGCTCCTGGCTCAGCTAACTAAACACTGAGATCGGATCAGTGGATTGTGTGTCCATTTAATTTCAGTCTTACAAGTACAAATTCACTTTTTTATTTCTCTTATCTGAAAATGTGAGTTTTGCATTAGATATTGCATATTTAGGGTTTTAATCTCAAAAAATACATATTTTATTCTAGGTAATGTGGCTCCATCTACTGACAGAGATGCTAAAGAGCTTTTCTAAAAAATCCAGAAAGAAATTTGATTTTATCACCTGAACCCATATCAACAGCAAAGTTAATCGGCTTTGATTGTTTTGGTTTTATTTTTTACAAATCAAAGTTTTGGAAGAAACTGCACTCCTAATTAGAAAACATTGATCATAAATGACAAAACCAATGAAAAACAATGGTTATCATAACCTGGACTCTGGCATACATTCATCAATTTTTTTTATATTTATATAATTATATTAAATATAAACATATTTTACAGTTACTCAATTGAAAATGAAAAATGGGAGTTTTTTTTAAGATACTTGTAGAAGTCAGTTGTCTCCATCTAGTGGTGGTCTATTGCTGATTTCAATTTGACAAATAGTCAAAATTATTTATTGTGCATTTGTATTTTAGATTTCCTCTTTTTTAAAACTTTTCTTTAAACGTTAAAGACCAAAAGTCTAAAGTTTTTAGTCTTTGTCACTTTCAGTAGAAATAAACAAAACTAATCATAGATTATTCTGTTTTGCAAAGACATAAAAAAGGGAAAAATAAATCAAACTGGACCCACAATAACTTAAACATCTAGCTATACAAAATAAGAGTTGGTTCAAACATTTATAAAAAATAAATAAATACATGGTGAGACAACATCATTTATGGCAGGTGGTTTCTTATCAAATTAAATTGAAACCAATTATACATACTTTTTTTTACTTAAGGAGTCCCCCCGCCCCAATTAAAAACAACAACATAACACTCAACTAAACACAAGCACAACAGGACTCAGTAAAAAATAAAAATCTAAGAAAACAGCTAAATAAAAGTTTGAATAGGTAATACCCCTTGAACTCCCACTGAGTTAAGGGAGTACAATTAAATAACTTCAAGAAATGTATAGGTGAAGATGAGAAGGCTCTGAACGTTGTAGTTGTGAGGGAGTGGGGTAAGGATTCACACTCTTCCATGACTGTGTGATCACATGACAATCCAGTGGGATCTCCTGATGCCCGCCAAGTCCGTCTGTGTAAGTGGAGTTACTGGGGGAGGAACATTTGTTTCAACTCTCTTTACTTCTATTTTTGTAAATGAAGTTTGTAGGGTATGTCGATTTTTGTTGAGAATTTTTGTTTCCCTACAAAAGCCTTAAATGTTTTGCTGAACATTTGGTCAAAATGAACAAGGTCAAAGAGAGAAATGGTTGTTGTTCATCACCCACTCTTATGAAAATAGTGTTTCTAACATGTCCTTGTAGCATTTTTCTGATGACAGATATAAAGCAAAAGAAGCTTAAAATTGCAATTCTGGATATTTTTCTTCTACAAATCATCATGAATCGAGAAATGTAAGAGTGCAGCTGGAAAAAAAAGATCTCATTTGTGATGAAGGCAATCTACTGCCAGTTCTGGTTCACTCTGATGCATTCACTTCTAGACTTCATAGACGTTTTTGTTTATCTCACCTGAGATTGGAACTGTACGGCTTGAAAGCTTCGATATTACTGGCCATTTTTGCTGCACCGCTAATGTTAGCTTGAAGGTTTGAGGGGCAGTAAGTTCCAACCTGACATTTCTGATGAACTCCCGCCGCTCTGCAGAAACAATGTCCTAAAAAACGACAGAGGTTTTTGGATTTTGGGGTAACCCTTGGGCTATCTTATGGGGTCAAAATGACCCCACCCTTGCATTGACGTGTTCTCCCTACCATGACAAAGGTGGATAAAGGTGGAAAGATTTCATGTAATCCATGAAAACCAGTGAAGATCACAAATCATTGAAGAAAAAAGCTTCAGCGCACTGTCTTGTGGGGTCCAGATGACCCCAGTCCCAACGTTAACGTGCCTCGGAGGCACGTTAACGTTGGGACTGGGGCCATCTGGACCCCACAAGACAGCACAAGGGTTAAAATGGCGAAATTATAATGAAAAGACCACTGGAACACTTTTAAAAAAAATCAAAAGATGATCACAGTAGGACTATTGCCCGTTGACTAAAAATGTTTTTCTGTTGAATTATCATGAAGTTATTTTTTGTAAATCCTGCGTGCTTCCTAATAAGAAAGCATGTAACGCTCGTCATCTGCTTCATGCTTGGCGGTTCAAAATGTTCTGCTGCGTGCATTTTCTCACAGCACATTGTGGCGGGCAGTTCCATCATTGAAACGTCACCGTTATGCATGATATTTCATACATTTTGCTTCAACACCTAAGCAGATAAATACAAAGCCAGCTGCTCCATTTTCCACTGCTGATGTATGAAGTGTATTTTATAAAAAGTTTTTTGGTAAGCACGTCAGTGGGGATGAATGAAAGATTATTAAGTACATTTAGATGATTTTGTTTTAATTTTTTCTATGACTGACATCTAAAAGCTTTCTGAATTTACAAAGAAAATCACTGTTTCTTGTTACATTGTCAGTAAAATGCACACATCTGCATTCGCCTTGAAAGGGCGCCCTCTAGTGTTTTCACCTAGACTGTACACAAAAAAATCACATCAAATTAATGAAAGCAAATTGCTTTTTGACAGTATATATTCAACACAAGGGAAATATTGTAAAACGTTTTATTAAAGGTTGTATAGAGCTTAATATCTGGAATGAAAGCACATAAACAAGAGTTCAGCATGTTTCTAATGAAGAAATCCAATAAACACTGTCTTTCTAGAAATTTTGTAATAAATCTCTCCAAACATTGAAACAAAGAAAGTTTTATGGTACCGTTGTAAACCATAACATTATTCACCATGTTCAACTAAATGAAATACTGGGGATATAAACTGACCAAAGAGGGAAGATATTAAGAAAATTAAAATAAAAAATAGACATTTTGACATAATTCTATTAAGGTTTTGCAAAACTGTAAATCTTTAAAGTATAAATGACTTTTATTACAGTTAAATAAAAGTTTTTCTTGCACTTTCTTCTACTATTTTCATGCAAGTTTTATCTACTTGGGTGATGATTGTTGTTTTTGCATTAATGTTGGTTGCTTCATTTTGAGGAAGATTGATATTGTTATGATTTGAAAATAGAAATTGCTTATTCTAGGTAAACTTTTTATATTTCACATAGCTCCTGTTCATTAGACAGAAAAAAAAATCTAATTTTAACTTGAAAAACAATCCAATACAAGATCTGAAAGGCCAAAGTTTGATAGAGACACAAAACGTTGTTACTGTGTAATTGTACTGCAGTTTGATGAGAATTCTTCCTAACCCTTAGCAAAAAGTACTACATTTAAAGTGTTTTTTATTAAGTCTATTTGAGCACAATTATGGCAAGTATTCTGCAGATCATGTATGAAGTATACTGACTTAATACTTCTTTGGATTAAAATAGAACATTGTAACCCTTGTGCTATCCTAGGCACTTTAACATTGGGAGTTGGGTCATCTAGACCCACAAGATGATCTTTACTGGTGTCCATGGATTACATGAAATCCTCTCCACCTTTATCCACCTTTGTCATGGTAGGAAAACACATAAATGTAAGGGTGGGGTCATAGGATAGCACAAGAGATAAGTTACCAATATATAGATAGTATCTAAAAAATAACCTTGAAGTTTACTGCCGCTTCTTTAGTATTGACATAGATACACTTCACAGCAGAGCGGACAGCATCATCACACATAGCTTAGCATAGCATAGCATAGGATGCTTTTCAGTTTTTACCGTGCCTTGGCAAAAAAAACAAGAACTGAAAATGTAACTTTTTATAATTTTTTTTTTCTGTTGTAAAAACTTCTCGATCCTGTTGTTTAACCCTTGTACAGCGATTGCTTGTTCTTTCCTTAATCTAAACTGTGACTCAGAGAGATTTGCACTGGAATTGTAAAATGTTTCAAAGTAGGTTGACACACACATAGTCAATAAATAAAAAAAAACCTTGAATCCTGAACTTGAACTTCAGGTTATTTTATTTTACACACACATTTGACAAACAAAGAAGGTTAAATATTTTAGCATTTACCTCGAAATGTTTGTACCAAAGAGCCTCAAGTCTTCCTCCCAAAATGTTCTTCGCCATTGTGATGCATTAGTCTTAGCTGTTTGCTGTGGGTGTGGCCAGGAACTTCCTTTCAAGTCCCAGAAAGCATGCTTTGCAGCTACCAGGGAAACATAGTAACTTTAGTAAATGAAGGCAAAATTTTACTTTCTTGGACTGTAAGAAACAAAAAGGGCTAATGTCATTTTAGATTCAGTGTCAAATTAGTGTAATAGAAAGGGAAACAATATCAAACAAAGCAAAACTTTTAATTGATACTAAATATTTTATCTTTTTTGTAGGACAATAATTAGCATATAAAGAAATATTTGCATATATGCCATATTAAAACATTTTCAAAGAAGCAACCTTTTTGAACTTCTAACACTGTTATGGGTTAGAGTTGGTTTCTATCACGAGGACCTTTGATTTTATGTCTGATTTTTGTGATGAAAGGAAGTGACAGCAGATTTTTAGCTATGCACGGGTTCACTGAAGTGCAATCTAAGTTTTTACATTGAGGAACAAGTATAGAAAACTTTCTTCTTTTTTATCCCTTGTGCTATCCTAGGCACATGTTAATGTTGGGAATGGGGTCATTTAGACCCCACTAGACAGTGCGCTGAACCTTTTTTCTTCAATGATTTGTGATCTTCACTGGTGTCCATGGATTACATGAAATCCTCTCCACCTTTATCCACCTTTGTCATGGTAGGGAGAACACGTCTATGGAAGGGTGGGGTCATTTTGACCCCATAAGATAGCCCAAGGTTTATAGACCCACTCTGGTGGAAATCATACTTTCACCAAAGAGCCATTTCCTTACCTTTTTCGGTTTTCTGGTGATGGAGGACATCTAGGAAAAAAAATCTCAAAATGTGCATTTCTTAGTATTTTTTGTATTCAAGTCATTTTGAATCAGTAGCAGATAAAAAAAAATGGAGTTTGAAAAGACTTGAAGCTTTTAGAAACTAGAACTGGCAGACCAAAGTCTCCCTGCTCCGCTCCATTCTGATTTATCCAGATCCATGTACGTCTTTGTTTTCATCTGAGCTGGTATCTGCCTCAACACTGTACGGCTGGATAGCTCCAATATTGTTCGACATTTCGGTTACATTGGTGCAATGTAAAGTTGAAGTTGTGAGGGTTGTGAACAGTCCCGTCCACAACTCAAGAGGCAAATTTCTAATGAACTCATCCAGAAACTATGTCTAAGAAAACAACAGATTTGGAATAAAAACAACATATTGATCAATAAAAGACCATTGAGAAATCCCTTCCAAATAGATCAAAAGATGATTGGAGGGGATCTGAAACTGGTCATACCACCAATTTTAATCAACAAAATCGCAGCATTCATTTTCAATTCCTACTTTCATTTGGTTGGCTTGTGCTGATCACATTTGCAGCAGCACTCAGGGTAATTTTGTCAGAAGTCTTGATAAGAGGAGTCCACTGGCAATGAAACAAAAGAAAATTCAAGACCTCATTTGTAAAGAGATAAGCAAAAATGCATGTCTTACCAGTGAGGCAAGCCCTGGTGTTTGCAAACATACTTCAATGTATGTTTTCTTACAAAGACGCTGAAGTAATAGTTACGTTAAATGGCGCCGTATACTAATATAGTGCTTTTCTACCCTGCTTCAGGCAAAAAGTCAGTCATAGTCATAGTCATAGTCCCATCCACACATTCACGGCCTACAACTTATAACCACCAGCAGCAATGTGGGGTTCAGTGTCTTGCCCAAAGACACTTCAACAAATGGGTGGTTAAGACGGGAACCGGACCTGCAATCCACTGATCAGAGGTCGACCGCTCCACCTCTGCACCACAGTCGATATAAAAAAAATTCAAAAGAAAAGGAGACTTTCTACAAAAGCAGTTAGCCTTTTTTAATTTTACATTGCATTGAAAATTTACACAATAGATCATACATTTTACAAATAGCTTCATCATAAAAATATATTTCTGTACAAAACACTTTTTTAATCTATATTTCATTCTTTCTTTTTTTGTCCTTTTTATTTTCATTTTAGTTGTTTTTTTTTCTTCAAACGGTAAGTTTTCTCTGCGTCCCAGGCCAGGAACAAGTTTAAAGTCTTTTAAATCGTGGGTCTTATTGCAGTCAGTCAGTAGGAAAAGATTGTTGCAAAATAGACTGAAGCTTAGATAAAAGTGACTTCTCATGAATGGAGGCGGGGCTAAGGGGCTAAATTTGGAGGAGTTTGTGTTTGCATGTACCTGTGTGTGTGTGTGACAGATGGGGTTTTAGGTAGGCACCATGTCAGATCCTCTCCGGAGGACACACAGAGAGAAAGAGAGAGAAAAGAAAGCAAAGATAAGGGCAGAAATGATGAGTTAAGAGAACATCACCTTAATGGAACACGGGGCGGTAGTCAGAGTGCAGCCAAGCAAAGAAACCCACAGCTACCAATGCTCTCACACCTACAGAGTATTAGGGCCACCATGACAAGAAATAAATAAATATATCAGAATAAAGTCAATATTTTACAAGAATAAAGCTATAATTTCATAATTTTTTTTTCATACATTTTAATTTTGTGAGGCAAAAGACAGTTTACTAAGAAAAATAGCAGCAACATTAAAGAACCGATATTGTCTTTCAGGATGAGAGATGCTGGTTGGGCATCGGTTTCACAAATAAGGAAATATTTAGGGCTGATTGCCACTGGTCCGTCTGCAGTGCATCCTGTTGCGTTGACTCCAAAGCATAATATCACACGGATTTGGGAGAAATGATTGGCTGACTGCAGGGATATCGCTGGTTACATCAACGAGCAATTCAGAGGGGTTTGTGGTTTGCCAAGACCCACTGAGTTGGTGATATAGATTATTGACCTACAAGGAGTTGATTTTCTGCCGTCCATGCTATCTGCAGTATAGCTGCAGTGGTCCAAATGCATTATGACAGATGAAAACCTTGTGGCAGGGGTGTCCAAACTTTCTACAAAGAGGGCCAGATTCGATTGCAATGGTGTGCTTATAATAACTTAACATAAAAAAAATAAATAAATATGTTTTTACCAAAAAATGACATTCGATTTGTCCATTTTTTGCACCATTAGCTTGTCGTAGTTAGCATGTCTGGTATTTCTTTTGGTATTGACCTCATTGAAAGCAGCCACAGTCCCTTAGACTGTTTCGTATTTTACTAAAAAAAAAATAATAATAATTTCCAGTTGTCCTGGAAACGGTAGCTCTCACTATCAACTTTTTTTTTTCTAGTTGACATTATTAGAAATCAGCTAGGAAATGTCACAGAGGGGTCCCACGACAGTGTTGGCACATGCCTACAACGGCTTAAAATGTAATTTAGCCAACCACAGTCAAATCCCACACATAGTTTTTATTAAATGTTTGGGCCACATTAACTTTAGAAAAGGAGCCTGCGGCTTGGTGACAATTTAAACGCGACTCCCATTTGGCCGACGGGACGGACTTTGGAGAAGCAGACTTATGGTTCTGGCATAAATGGATGCATTGATGGATTCAGTTGGATGCTGACATCAATAACTTTATTTTTGAAAAAGATCAGCTTTTTCCCACGTGAAATAACAATAACTTTTTTTCCTCATACTGCTATGATTTATTTCTTGTTAAATTACGACTTTTGTCTTTTAATTTTATTACTTTATTTTCGTAAAATTATAACTTTTTCATAATTGTTAAACTTTATTCTCATAGAATTAAAACTTTTTTCACATAATTTTAAGGCTATAGCCAAGTAAAATTACAAATGTATTTCTCATGATTTCATTACTTTATTCCAGTAAATATTTTCCTACTTTCATATACTTTTGTGAATTTATTTCTTGTAAAATTACAACTTTTTCTTATAATTTTACTTTCGTAAACTAACAACCTTTTGAAAAATAATTTTAAGACTTTAAGTAAAACAACATTTTTCCCTCATAATTTATCTTCTTTATTCTTGTAAATATTTTACTTTTTTCCAATACTTTTATTTTATTTTTCATAAAATTACTACTTTTTCTTATAATTGTACTGTTTCATTCTCGTAAATACAGACTTCTCTTACAATGTCTTGACTTTATTCTACTCTTTTACTCATTTCACACTTAAGAGTTTATCCAAGTAAAATGACAATTTTTTTCCTAGGATTTCACTACTTTATTCTTGTGAATTATTTACTTTTTTCTCATACTTTTAGGATTTTATTCCTGTAAAATTATGACTTTTTTCTCATAATTTTATGGCTTAAAACTTAAAAAAATCATTTTCTCACCATAATTTTACACCTTTTTTTCTCATAAAACTACAACTTTTTTCTTAATATTTTACGACTTTATTCTGGTAAATGTTTTTTATTTTTTTCTCATACCTCGTGACTTTATTCTCATATATGTAAGTTTTTATTTATGGTGGCCCTCCTTCGTACAAGCCAGCAATCGTCAAAAAAAATCATTTTGGGCCACTTAGTGGAAGCCCATGGTCACAGCCAGTTCTAAAATAAAGGACTCAACGCTTTAGGACTCTTGGCCCACTGTTGCTTAAGTGATATAGTTACAAAGCATGTAAGTGGCTGTTCAGTGTTGCTGCTATGTGGGGAGCAGTTTATATCAATGTAAATAATGCTACATTCTTAGACCCTACATACTGACCACAAAGCCCAATTTAAGAAAAGAAAACCCTTTTTTTTAATGAAAAAGTAACCTGCTCATGGGAAAAATGGGTTATGGCATTCACAACAGCATCCAGTTGCCAAAAAGGGGCAACATATCATAATACATACATTTAATATAGCCAGATTTGTAAACTATGACTATACAGTTTACTTTTTTATGCCACAGCCTTGCATTTATGTCTGTTTAATCTCAGGCAGCATTAAGGTTTCTTTTTTAAATACCCTTCCCAAATGTCTTAGATATATCCACCTTTTTTCCACATGTTTGTTGATTGTTGAATTTTCGAGATTATTCTCAGAAACAGCCCTCAGTTATCTATCCTGGCTTTCTGAATACTGTTCTAATTTACAAAAGGAGTAAACACTGTAA
The DNA here is from genome assembly GCA_023969325.1 of Oryzias curvinotus. Classification (NCBI taxonomy): domain Eukaryota; kingdom Metazoa; phylum Chordata; class Actinopteri; order Beloniformes; family Adrianichthyidae; genus Oryzias; species Oryzias curvinotus. The sequence goes on from CM043716.1 coordinate 23,965,280, forward strand.
CTCGTGAGGCTCAGTGGCTCTTCGAAGCACAAGGAAATAAAAACTGGGATGTAGTGCAAAATAAAACCCGAGGGCCAGATGGATAATCAATGTGCACTCATTAAAACGTATGTACTTTGAGCAAGCTGATATTTATGGAAGTGCACTGTGTAATGGATGTATGCATTTCCTCCTTTGATCATGTGCAGTGATGTTTTTGTGCGTTTTATTTAATTGATTTAGTGAAAGATTTAAAACCACACTTTTTTTGGGTGGTTTGGTTTTAAATTAGGCTTTCCTAAATGAGATGGCGGAACTGCTTACTCCTTTTAGCCTTTATGTAACTTTTTTAGGCCTATTTATACTATAAACATTTTACAGTAGCCTTTGCACCGACCTTCTTTAATGATTTTCTCCTTAATCAATTTTGCACTTGGCTGCCACTCCAAGAAGAAAAAAAATGTGAAAAAATAAAAAGTTATAATTTTTTTTTGGGCCTTATAACCATCCACTGTAAAGAACTGATGAGACCACATACTTTTATTGAGGCATCTGATTGCTCAGTTTATAACTTGATTAACCTGCTCTCCAAAAAATAAAATAAAAATACCGTAAAAAAAAAAAAAAAAAAAAAAATCAGGATTGTAAAGAATATGTTCTAAAATGGTAGCCGAATAAGAATAGTTATTCTCGCAAATATAGCTGGAACCAGCAGGTACTTCCTGTTTGGAACATGAGGGGGGGGATATATATATATATATATATATATATATATATATATATATATATATATATATATATATATATATATATATACACATATGATATTTTTGTAACCAATTGTTTCCCTAAATCTTTTCAAACTTAAGTATTTCTTGCAACCAAGTTTACTTCACCTTGTTTATCCTTCTGGCCACAGGTTCAAAGGTTCCTTTTAACATCTGTTTCCATGGAAACATCCAATCATTTAGATAACATTTTAGATAAGAACTTTCCCTTCTGTCCCTGAAAAAGACATGCTCCTCAAAACACAAACACTAAATCAACACAATGACAACACAATTTTCAATGGGCTACAATGCACACACCTCACCAGCAGTTCGTACCGTTGCTGTAATTAATGTTACTTTAACCCCGTGATGATGAGATTGAGCCTCCATTCATCTGTAATCAGGCGGTGTTTCTGTGCCGCCATGGTTTGCTGACATCTTTGAACCGTCGATAAAATGCAACATTAACGCGGAGTGTGATGTGTAATCGTCTGTGGTCGGATTTCACAATCCGCACTGGCTTGGAAAACGCTGCTGTTACTACAGCAGATGGTTGAATGTATGACTGTGTCACAGTGATGCCGTAATGGATGACTTTATCTCCCAGTGAAAGAAATGAAAGACAGCAACCAAAGGAACAAAGCGCACTACTAATTTAGGGTTTGAGAGATCTGCCATCTGGGATAAATATGAGACAAACATTCAGCTCAGGGAGCCTGACTGTCACTGGCAAACCTTGCATCTCAACAGTAATGACTACATCAATATAATTAACACTCATAATTGCTTCATTCAAAATGGAAATAGTGGGATGAACTCCAGGTCATACAATGAAATCCAAATCAACCAATTACTTGTGACTTCTCTGAAAAGCACAAAGTTGTGATGAGTTTTATTTCGATATTTTCTTTTGTTTTTCTAAAAACTCTGCTAAAATCTGTTTTCCCCCTTCAGCCCCTCCCTTGTGATCAATATATAGCACAAAAATATAGGTATGGTGAATGCTCCCGAATATATATGCAATAGATTTACAGATCAGAAGATTCTGCAGCAGTAAGAAAGAAAGAAGATAAGCACTCTCAGAGTGCAGAATCACAGTGGAACTTCGTCCACCTTCAGAGGGCAACAACCCTGTTTGTCATCCAGTAGACACTGTCCTCTCCGACGTTTATCGACATGAATACCTGCTTTTTTTTTTTTTAGAAGAAACGATGGTTTTTGTCATCATCTTCTAAATGCTTGAACCCATACTTTCTCCACAACGTTTTGATCCCAGCTTTGGCCCACCTCTCCATGTGTTGAGAGCTCGGGCCACTCTAGAATGTGCTTTAGTGCCAGAGTTTTCTGTTTCACAGTCTTTTATTCGTCTTTAGTCCATCTGTCCTCATTCTTTAAAGTCTGGAACAGCTGTCCTCCAGGCCATATTTGCTCAGATCTCATTCATTAAGAAGATGAACAGCTGACCTGTCGGAAGGACAACCTTAGGTTTGACGGATTCAGGTCGGCTCTGTTAGGATTCAAGTTCTTTTCTGACTCCCTCATTTCTGTTTGCAGTTCAGTCAAGGGATGTCTCCGTCTTGTTAGCCTCCCGTCTTTACCACTGGATGGGCAGTTTATCCGTCAGATGACTCAGTCTCCAGCTTCCTTTTAGAATGCTTGTAGTTTTGCATTGCTCTAATCCCAGCTCAGTTGGGATAACAGCTGCATCTCCAGAGATCCCCAGTTTAGGAATTAGTCTCTTTTCAAATCAACTTTTGCCACTATCTCCTAGCATTAGCCTCCTTAGATTCAATTGAAGTAGAGAAAGTCAAGAGACTAGTAATTTCAGTCTGTGGTTGCCATGGAGACAGGGCAATGTCCTGCCTTGTTGCTATGATGCTATATACCATAGTCGTTATGGATAGCAAGTAAACCAGAGTTTTGCTAACGTTTTTAAACTGGATAAAAGTTTCTTTGATTCACAGTGTCTTGCATGACATCTTCATGTTAAACTTCCTCGTTCTGTGACTGCTGGGAATTGCAGTCTCCTTGGGGGGAAAAAATCTAAGCTTTTGTGGGAAAATTTGCTATAAACAATTGAACTCTGCGCATTCCGTGTTGTGTATTCACTGCCGCGCCCACCATTTGTGCTCTTCTGAAGACAAGAAGAACCTAAAGTACAAAAATCTTCATTAGGTTCTCCATCTCACAGAACGTGGCTATTAGTTTGCAGTGTTACTGTTCGGTCACAGAGCAAAGATGTTTTTCTCAGTTTGACACCCTAACAGTAGTTCTTTTCAACTTTTCCTTGCAGCGATCCTCTACTTTCAACTGTCAAATCAAAGTGCTGCTTTTTTAGGGGGAATCAACGCTGGCTTTTGGTTTCAGCTGGATAATTCCTTTCTCTGCAGAGGGATTTCCTAAACCAAAAGAGGAGGCCTTTGGCACTGAGACCACACTGTTGGTAATGTTGGAGTTTGAGTCACCGGTTTCCTCTTCACGGCCCTGTACCAGTCGTGGTCCCAATAGGTAACTGTGTTATGGAGTTCTGGTATGGATAACCCATCCTCAGACCATGGTGCACACAGTGTTGAGATTTGGATCAAATCTGACAGCCTTCCCCTCCACCGCTTTAGCGTTGGTGTTGTACATGGGGTTCTCGAAGGCCGCCTGTCCATTGTTGTTTTCATGGACTGAACAGCCGGTGTACTGTGTTTTTGGTGTGGTTCTGTGAAGAAGAAGAAAAAAAGAGATCACAGAGAAAGTCTTACGTCTTCATATTTTTAATTGCCTAATAATATTTGCATAATTAAGCGGTTGGTGGACAAAAGTGAATGCGTGCAAAGTGTATGGGCATAATAAACAGGATTTAAGAAGGATTAGAGAAAGAACAAACAGCCCATCCAAAACTAATTCTTTCAGTATGTCTTTTCTGTTCCATATTAGCAGCAGAACAGGCGTTATCAGCATCTGTTAACAATGCAAACACCACTCATTTCTGCTTAAAACCTTGTCTCAGAAGAATCCAATTTACCGCCATCTAAACAAGGACTACTTTGCATTGCAGTGTGCAGAAAAATGGTGGCTTAAAAGTCTCTTAGCACTGCAAGAGTCAAACTACAGAAGCAGCTAGTGTTTTCACAAATTAGACATCCTCTTGAAATGACAGTAATCCTCTTGGAATAACCGTGGAAAAAATACAGAGAAGAAGTGACGATGCACTGAGACGAACACATTCGAATGCTAAAGCTCTGGAAAAGGACAGAGGTATTTTTAGCACGTACCTTTGTTTGTAGAGATAGAAGCCAAAGCCGGTAAAAATTAGAGCAAAGAAAGGCACCAAAATGGCAATGGCCACAGAGCTGCTGTTGGTTCCAAGCTGGGGGGGTGGCATGTTTTGACTCTCAGACATATTCAGACCTGTAATGGGCATATGTATTTGTGCAGTGTTAAGTCTCTATTTGCTTCAAGGAAACAGACATTTTCCTTAACACATAATAATGGAATGCAGTAGTGGTGTAACAACTAATCAACTTAATCAATAAATCAATTTCTATTCTTACAATCCAACCAGATCGATATATTTGAGGCAACTTGTTTATTGAATCAACACTTTACCATTTAAAGTTGTTTCAAAATGGCATAAAGATAATTGATATTGGCAAATACCATTTGGATTGAGGTACTGTGGGGTTATTTTACTATCAAGCTGGTTGAATCTTTGGCTAAAGATGCCCTGAATCGATTTTAGTTCAGTGAATCAAATCGTTCAAAATGAACCGATATCGTCTATGAATCATATCCTCAACCCCAAGTTATGATATGAATCATATTGTATAGCAGCTTGGGTTGGATGGTTGTGCAGCAACCAAAAAATGAGCAGAAGTTTTCCTGATCAGTTATTGAGGCTTCTTAAGCCAAAATGTTTCTTACTATGTCCACCAAAGCTGAACTCATGATGGGAAAGAGAGACTTACCAAGTCTTTGTAGACCAAACTGTCCATAGTCTTTTCCCTGAATGAAACCTTGGAACACATAACTCAAACCATCAGGCTCTGCTGATACCTTTGGAGAAAGAAGAGTAAGAATAGAGCGAGATACAACAGTTTAGTTAAGTCAGGTTCTTCAATGCTTACAATAAATGAATGAAGAGTAAAACAAGCTTCATTTGTCATAAGCAGAATCAACACAATGCCATGAAATGCTTATTATTATTATTATTATTATTATGAAAATGCTTAGGATAAGTAGAGCCGTTTGAAATGCTCGACAGAAACGCTCAACAGGTACTCATAGCTTAGAAGTTCTTTGCAAGAATGCCAACTCAAAGCCAAAGTATGATTAATATGTCATATTTTTACAATTTGAACAATATTTTGGATAATTTTTTGCACAGTAGGTAGTCAAGAGTAGGAAAAGGTTTTCAAAAAATGACTAGTTCTCAAAAAAAAAAAAAAAAGAAAAACTAAGCAAAAGATTACATATAAGATAAGGTACAACAATCTTTTCTTTGGGTCTATATCATGGACTTGAACAGTGGAAGAGAACAACCTGACTTGACAGCATTTAGAAGATTTCTCTGGATTGCCTCTAAGTTTGTTTGACTTTACTGTAGTTTTATGCAACAAAAACTTACAAATCCATCCATGGTCCAGGAGTCATCTATAATCTTGGCTGGTGAGATGGTTGATTCTTTCAGTTGACTTCCCTGGTTCACATAGTTGACCTGGTACATCAGCAGCAACAGTCTGGCCTCAGAAGCTTTATACACCCCTAAAAAGACAAATTAACACTCGGTTTATGATATAACAAGATATTTTTGAGCTGTCTCACCAAAGAAATTTGCAGTTTTTTGTACTTTCTTTGTACTTTTTGTACAACACACCACCTTATGATATACATACTTCATTGGTTTTAGTTTGAAGCTTTTTAATGGTGAAAGGTGTATACTCTGTTGTTACTTGCCGCTCAAAGGATGTGTATGTCTTTCACAGCTTATCTTTCTCAAGTATCTCAACTAAAGCATCTCAACAATTTAGGTCACAAGATGTGTAGTTCTAAGTACAAAAAACATGTGGACAAAGGGATATTTACTCTTCCTTAAGCACTGCTTTCAGCGTGAACTAGGGTTAAAGGAAACTTGACATCTTCAAAAAGGAAACATTGCACTTTTTAAGCTCTGGCTTTTGTGTTGATCTGCTGGTTCAGCTTTAGCTGTTATTGATCTAAACCTGCGCTTTTAAGCTACATGAAACATGTCAATGGAGTAATAGTAGTGTGGTTGTGCCTTTCGATTTTTGTGCTCTCTGCTACTTCAGGAACTGGTTCTGGCTTCCACTGGAGTCAAGGTTTAAAAATGTTCCTAACCCCTACTGATGCAGTCAGGGACCCCATGAGGGCTGTATGTCTGTGTCAAACATGCGCATTAAGAAGCAGCACAGCATGTAACGGTGTTTATAGCTGGAGCTCAATACTAACATAAAAAGACATTGCTTGTATTCACAGTGGGTATCAACATTTTACTACAATATCCTGTAGTACTGAACCGTAAATATGATAAATGACCATGGCATTATGTTTTAGTCATGCATCTTAGTACATCTATGCGTTCCTGTTCACAGTAAGGCATTGCAGAATGTCAAAGTGCTGAGTCACGTGCCTGACAGGAGAAGCTCCATGTTGCCGTTGCTGAGAGTGACGTTGACTCGCCCAGTTGTGGAGTTGAAGCTTGTGATGCTCAGTGTCATTGGCTGCTTCCTCCCACGGTAATTATAAGAACCCTTCCATATGTAGTTTGGAGCAAAGACATCGTCTGGAACTACAAGGGAAATAGTATATATTTAGATGTAGCTTGAGCATATTTAAAAAAAATAAATAAATAAATAAAACCTCCTGCCTGTAAATAACTATATCCTTAAAAGCCTTTATCATCTTTCCAGTTTTCCCTGCCAATAAAAAGTCCCTCTCTCCATATTCTTAACTCACTATATCCTTTTTCTGGGTCACAGGGTTGCCACAGCCTGTCCTTGCTACTGTTAGGCGAATGCGGGGTACACTATGGACAGTTTGCCTGTCTGCTCCAGTTTGGGATCTTTGTGGGCCAGATCAAGAGGGATTGATTTTACTGAGAGAAGGTACCAGGAATTACACATTTCATCGCCTGCAAGTGTAGTTTCATTGAACTATTGGGTTTTCATCTGTTCCTTTTTTGCATAATCCCACATAATGTCCACATTTACTGATCATTACCTTTGCTCATTGCTGATTGGTATGGCTACTCAATGGTATATAGAATACTCCAATATGCTTGAGCACTGTACTTAACTCTTTAACACTGGAGCTTTGGCTCCAGTATTGACATTCTTTGAACTAACGTTAACTTTTCACCCACTAATGCAAGTAACGTAACACAAAAAAAATAAAAATGCTAGTTTCACAACACCCTCCGCATCGCGTGTTCAAGCAACCACCAGTTAATGTAAATGCACGTTTCGGGCTTCGGCATTAAAAGCTCTTACCGTCACGCATTGTTACACGTGTTTTAAAGTTTGTTTTCCTGCTCTACGTACAAATCGCGTGGCCAATGAACACGCGCTGAAAGTTAAACCAGTTACTTTGACCTGTCAGGGACTTTGATAGTGACGTATGGAAGGCGTCCTTTTCAAAACACAGGAATGTAAACTGTTGAAAAGTGATCATTGAGGAGAAATTAATAATTGCGGTTTGTGCTTGACCAGAATTCTATAATACCAAATATTTTATATATCAAAATAGAGGTATTAAAGAAAAAGGCTGAAGCAAGATTTGTGAGATTTGCACTGCTTTAACAGTTTCTTACAATAAGGTACATGTGCTAGGATCAGGTAGCGATGATCCAGTGTAAATACCGACTTCCAAAAGATCTTGAACATGCCGGTGTGTGCGTAGCTCGAAGTGGAGTAAAGCAGATTTGCACTGATATGCAACACGGAACAACAGTAAAATGCTTACACAATCAAGGTAACAATCAATTTTTTGTCATGGAAATCCGCTTTGTGTAATATGCAATGCCTTTTTTTTTTATATACATTAATTGCAGTGTACAGTAGTTCAAACAGCGTGTGTTATTTAGGTGTAGCGGGTGACATCTTAGGTGTTAAAGGGTTAAATGTGTGGAGTTGTTTCTGCTAAATCTGAAGGGTAGATCCTTTCAGCGGGACATTGAAGACAGATATTTTTCTGCAGACAGTAAAAGTAGATCATGTCATGTCAAAAGTTCTGCATAGGTGGATGTCTGTCTTCCTGACCTGATGACTGATTGTTGATCTTAGAAACTACTGTATTCTGCTCTTAGGTCTATCAAAAGCCTCGTGTGCCTGTCTGTCAAATGTCTGTGCTGCGCTCTCTCAGATTGGACTGGGTCTGCCCATGTGCTCTTGTTCTCTTGCAGCTCGGTGTGCATCCTGGATGGGACTTCTATTTCTGGCCAATTATTTCCTTGGCCTGTCTCAAGCTTGTCTTCAGTCTACCAGCTAGAACTAGTTTTTGCTCAGCAGTTTGATACGAAACAGAAAGGTTTCACATACACAGAATTGTGACACTTAAAAAAAAAAACATATGACATATTGGGATGATATGATTCATGTTTCTATTCAATTTAAGCACAGGAAAAGGGTATATAAGATTTAATGCAGGAAAAAATCAGCAGAAAGAACAAAAGCTGTTGGTTGACCAATGAAAAAATTGAACACAACAGATAAAATAAGACAGCTATAGCAGCTTCGGGTGGAATTGTGAAATAATACTGACCATTTAGTTTGGGGCTGGGGGTTCCTATTACCGGTTTCACTGGTTTTTTCTTCTCTCCAGCTGCGTTCAAAGAACATATGGAGAAACATGGAGGAGAAATACAATTCCATGTCAAAACTTTTTCTAACTTCAAAGATTTTCTGCTAATATAAAAAAAAAGAAAATTGTTGTTCTACACACAATATGTATTAAATGACCCCACGTTTTGAAGTATAATTGAAGTATAACAGTTACCACAGTCTTTTGCCTGATGTTTCCCTATGTTGTAATAAAATACATTACAAGTCTTGACCTGCCCTCTATCGATCATAAACATAACCGAAAGAGAAGACGTAGTATTAAACCAATGAAAAGTTATGAACATGATCAGAAAAACGTCTGGTTTTCTGGTCTGGAGCTAAAGTTAAGTATCCGCATGATTTGGTACAGATGGTGTGCTGTGAGAGGGCCCCTAATCTAACTTAACACAGTAAGATTTATTGGTTGAAAGAACAGCATGTGGACTTTTTCTCCCCTTTGCAAGAAACTATCCTGTACATCAGAGAGGTTCAGCTCTGGTCCTTGTGAGCCATAACTCTTGTTTTCCAACTTAACTCGCCCAGGTTGTTGTTGACTATTCATGGTTCTGACTGGTTGAACACATTTAACTTAGGTAATTAGCAGCAACCTAATAAGTTGGAGTTATCTGAAAAAAAAAAAAATTAAATAAAACAAAAAAGTAAAGGCTAAAGCTTTCTAACCCATCCTATTGTTTCCTCTAACCTAGAGGGTCAGTTTGGTCTTTGAAAAGGACAAATCAAAACTTCCCACTCTAAACATCTTGTGATCTATTGTAAAAGTGTTCCCAGTGGTCTTTTAATAATGATTATGCTGTTTTTCGCCAAAATCAAAACAACTGTGTCATTTTCTAGGCCTCTCATAACCTTACTCTAACATTACCGGTGAAACAGAAAGGGTTAAAAATATTATTAAGCCGTAGGAAAACAAAGACGTTCATGGATCTAGTTTTCTACAAATGGATGTATCAGAAGGGAGCAGAGCAGGAGGCTTTTGGACCCAGTGTGTTTTTTTTCATCTGCTCTTGATTCACCACAATTTGAATAAAGTCCATCTTCCATCATAAAAATTCCACAAAAAAATGTAAAAAATACCAAAAGCACTTTTTTTTTCTATCAGAGTAGGTCTTTCAGTGAAGGTGAATGGAATTAGGCCATCAAGGAAATGTCCGTCATGCGGAAGCTGACATTAAGCGAGTCACCCACCTCGACACACAGGCATTTTTCCAGTCCAAGTGCCATCATTCTTGCAGACCCTGTGTTCAGAGCCTCCTGCCAGGAAGTAGCCATGCTGACAGCTGTAAACCAGGGTGTAGCCAAACCCAGGCAGATCCATTCCCACCACATCCACATGGAGTGGGCTCTCTGGCTGCTTGCAAGCATGAGCTAGAGTTCAGAAAAGCAGACATGTTTGCATGAGTTGGGTAGATGCCAACAGTAAAAGGATAAAGAGCTTTAAAGATTGTTTCCTACGTATGCATTCAGGTTGAGTTCCGCTCCATGTAAGGTCGGGTTGGCAGGTTCTGGAGGACGATCCCTGAATTAAATGACCAGGCTGGCAGTGAAATGACACAATACTCCCCACCTACAATAAGAGACACAAGCACACACACACAAAATGAAAGGAGTTTGCTGACTAATGCTGAAAGAGTCTAAAGACCGTCGAAGGAAGTTGATGGCAGAGGAATGGTATGATAGATAACTCTAATTTAGCTTATGGGGGGCCGTACTTATAAAAAATGGATTAGTGTTGTGCTGGAAAATACTTTACAAACAAAATGCTTACTTCTAATTACTTTAAAGCACAGTGAAGGGGCCTTGAAGTGGACAGATATATTAAAAAAAGTGCTTAAATGCTCTGCTATGACGTATAGATGCAACAACAGCAAAGCAGGAAATGTTTTACTGTCATATTTCCCAGCCTTTTCCACTAAATTGATTTTTTGGAATATAAGTCGTGTTTTTATTTTTATTTTTTGTGCGACTTTACCCAGGAGCGACTTATATGTGACTTTTTTCAGACATAAATAGAAATCATGGAACTCCTATTATTTTCAACAGGTTGTCCTTTAGCGGTTGTTTTCCACTAACAACAACTAGAGGCAACTGTTGTTGCCTGAATCCCTATTTGCCACTGACAGCAATGCAGATGCTGTGCCGCTGATAGCACCATCATTCAGATGAAGCTCCTGCAGTAGAAGGTAACAATGGCAATTAAAAAAAAAAAGAAAAAAAAAAGACGAAATAACCTCATAAACCCAGACATGGAGATGTGCTTGCTAACACTTTTGTAGAACTCTTCAAAATAAACCTCATCTCTCAACATCATCCATGTCTTCAGTGCATTGTAAATGAGATCTGCAGTCAATGTAGCGATAAAGCTAAAAACTCAACGGTAGCTTCTACTACACGATGAGATGTGATGAGAGCATCTAGCTTATGAAGACATTTTTGGATGAGGAGGAAGCCTCAAGTTTGACACACATTGACAAAGAGGCAGCGGAGGCTAATTTGACGCATGAATTGCGTTCGGTGTAAATGTAACATCATGGCGGAGTTGATAACAAGCATTGCCCTTTTCTCCCAAAAGTGTCACTAATGCTTCGACTAGTGGTTTTTTCTTTAATGTGCAATTTTTTTTGGCTTCTGTGACTAATACTCCGCTGCGGCTTGTACTCTGGAAAATACTGAACCCCTTTTTCAGGATGAGGATAACTTCCCTCTTAATTTGTTCCTATTCATGAGAAAATGTTTTTTTTTTTTTCCGTTTAAATTGAATATGAAATAAAACTAAATGCATGAGTTATCCTCAGTGCCCTAGGCTTTTCCTCCTGACAGGGTTATCAAAGCAAACCCAGTTTGTGACAGGCTGGGGACTGCTGTTTCACAATATCCCCTCCCTCTGTTCCTTATCTCCTTAGCTGCCTGCAACATTGATTCCTAACTACCAAATGAAGGTAAATTATGCTGAAATATGCCTGAGAAGTACTTTTTAAAAGGAGCAGTGGGGCGTATTATAATTTCTCTCATAATACGCCTGGCTGTTAAACGTCCCTCAGTAAAGGAGGGCTGCATTAAATCACTTTTGTAATTAGTTTGTGAGCCAAATACCCCTCCAAATGCTCAGTTATTTGTTTTGAATAAAAGAAGAAACTCAAACCGAAAATCTCTTTAGGGGGACTGGAGCTGTTCAAATATTTCAGACACAGAGAACAAAGCGCTTCCAGAAATGTTACCAAGATGACTTTTTTTCACATTTTACACAAAGGAAAGTAGAAAATCAAAACTGGAGTATAAAATTTGTTGTAGTCAAACATTGGAGTGGTCTCCCAGGCAGCTTCTTGGAATTTTTCTGTTTTGTTTTTTACTTTTCCTTCATAATATCCACATTAACTTGATTTTCATTTTGCCTTCTGGATTCTTGGGGATGAAACTGTCATTTATAACTTGAATAGGAACATGAATTGAATAAGAAACATTGAATAAAGTATAAGTCTGTTGCTGTCATGTATATCTTAATTCTTGTTTTCTGAGCTGTTATTACTTAGTCTTGTTACCCTACATAACCATTTGTATCCTATTTTGATGCACACATTTCTGAGACCCCTATCTCATTTGCATGATCCAAACGTTTCTTAAAAACCAATTGGACATAACTTGGTACATGATTTCTGACCCGTAGTTCATCCTCATTCCACTAGGGGCAGTAGAAAGGCTTATCCTGCTCATTTCATGATGGCGGCCTCTGTGAAATCTCGAAAACACTTTAGGTGGGAAAAGTTTAGCAAATTTTCAAAACTTTAGGGTGGGAATAACTTTTTATTGTTTTTTTATGATTTTAAATGAGTACTTGCTGTATTGAAATTGTGCAACATTTATTGAGGACTATTTTTTTTTTATGACAGAGTTACACCATGTTAAGAAAGTATGCATCAACTTTGAGACAGTGGCTAAATAAGGTGCTTTTTTTCCTTCTTGGAAATTCAAACACACATTATTGTGAACAAAAACTTCCTAAACCACCCAACGTATCATAAGTGATTCTATCTATATTTCATAAGAAATGTATTATTTGTTTGTTGTTTTTTTAAAGCATTTAAAAACATTTTATTTCCAGAAAATTTGAATTTTCTGTTAATTATTTAATGTAGAGAGTTTTACAGAGTTAACTTCTATAAGATTTTAGATCGATTGTTTGTTAATTACAACTGATTATTTTGAAAAGGTTTTTCTTTTCTAAATATCAGGGTTTTTTTTTTCTTTTTTGAGGAATTCGAAATTTTTTTTAGGTCAGACTAACAGTATCAGGGAGAAAATATTATTCTTTTCTTAAAAGTTTTCTTACATTAACTTTCTAACTTCATTTAAAAAAAAGTTGACTCAGACTAAACCTCAGAATAGATGCTTACCTTGAAACCAAATGTTCGATTTAAGGAGCCATAGCGTGGAGTTCCTGGGTTTTCACAGCTTGTTCTTGTTGGTTCTGATTAAAAAAAGAAAGAAAAAGAATATTTAAAAAGAAAACAGATGTTAGGTGATTAAAGTTAAAATCTATCAAGGATGCAAATAAGGAGCGATTTTTTCCAAATTCTTCTCCATGTTGTCATGGTAACAGTGAGTTATAAGTGTGATCTGGACAGCAGGGGGCAGTAGTGATGTATCAGAAAAAGAAGCAGAGTTTGCTCCAAGGTGTGTGTGTGTGTCTGTGTGTGTGCGGTAGGGTCATCAGCATGTAGAGCACATCCTTACTCAGAGCTCGATTCAATACAGCTTCCGAAATGACAGATTCACTCTTCACTTCTCTTTACCTCTCCTCCTCTAACTTTATATCTACCCCAACTCTTTTTTTCTATCCTTCTTTCTGTCTTCTTTTTTTTTCTTGCCTCTCTTTGTGCCCACTCCTTTTCCTCCCCCCCTATCTGTCCCTTCATGCCACCCCCTCTCTTTGCCCACCCCCTCCTTTAACCTCGTCTGTCTTATTTAAGGAGCAGGCTGCTTTAGCTCAGAATTCATTCTGTTGCAGTCACATGGTAATATACATCACACACTAACATACAGCCACAATCACGCACTAATAAATCACATTCACACACATGCGGGCAGCACTGCACTGCATTCTGAGCTCATTTGGATCATGGATAAAAAACTGAAGCAGCTCTGTGAATCCCATTGTGGGTGTGTGTGCGAGTGCAACAGTGTTGGTCTCAGATATAAACCTGAAATGGAGCAAAGGGATGAAACTTACACTGAGGCTTCCTCTTTCTCAGCTGTTACACACTAAGTTTTTTCATCAATCCTACCACCCTTCGTAGACAGACTGCTTTTTAAATTCTATCACTGTTATGATAGAAAGTTTAATGCTACGTTCACACCGGACTCAAAAACGCTGGTTGTTGAACGTGCTTTTAGCATACGGAGCTCACACTGGACCGTCACCACCAGATACTAGCGCATGTACCGACAGTATGAATAGGCTTGATGTGAAATGTCAAAGCGGTGCAAATCTCTGAATCTTGCTGCAGGTTTTTTTTTTCTATTCTGATATATGAAAGACTTGCTGTCATATAATTCCGTGAAATAAAAAGGACGTTACCTATAAGTCACTACCAAATCCAAGTCCCTGATTGGTCAAAATTCAACTGGTTTAGCTTTCAATGCGCCTTCAGTGGCCACACGTTTTGTATGTAGAATCCACAAACTGACTTGCATAGCAACGAGGAATGTGAACGTTTTTCATTTCCAAAGAAAAGTCTTTTTATTTCATTTGAAATGAAAAGTGAGACATAAATATGTAAGCTAAAGCTAGTAAAGCTCTTTTGCATTACAAATAATGTAGATCAGAGGTGTGCAACATGTCGATCACGATCTACCAATGGAGGTGTGGGTAGATCATGGGTCATCAAAAAAAAAAAATTAAATGTGTATTATTTTTAAAATTGCGATCAGCCAGTAAAAAATGTCACTTGATTGACATGCAGACCTGGAAATTGTACATCCTCCGATACATACATCACTGCAGATAGGATATTTTTCTGCCTTCTAAACTTCAGAAAGGGTTGAGCGATTAGCAACTGACTCCTAACTGTGGATGTAGCTGCTAATGCTGTATTTTTCTCAACTAACCTGATGTCAGACACCCAAAAAGAACCTCAAACATTGTTTGTTTTCCATTCACTGTATACATATTAGAGAATAAGAGAACAAAGATCCAATGGGACTATATGGTAACTTTAGGATTTTATCTATATAAAACACTGAAATAACCCAGTGTTTAAATTTTTTAACAACCTTGATCGAAGAGAAACATGACGATCAATTGCATAGTTGTATGTGAACAGCCAGTACTTTTACGTTCCATTTTAAACTGCCTACGTTTTCTCCAGAAGAATTCAGTTATTAGAGTATAATCCACAGAGTATTGTTGTTCTTTCTTTTAATTGCACATTCTAGAAAAAGTAGAACAAATTGAAACACTAAACAAGTGTCTGTAATAAAACATTGTTTATGCTGGATAGTAGACAGCTTTGTGTTCATGGGAAAATAGACAGTGAGTGAGCTCCACTTTTCAGTGTGGACTTAGTATTTTTGCTGTGCGTGACAATCCTTTGTCATTTCAGCTGCTGAGTCCTCAGATGCCTAACTGGCGAGACACAAACGCTAAGACTGTCATTCAACCAGATTCAAACATGTAAAGCACATTTTACAGTTTTTTTTTTCTTTCATTCCATATGGTGCATTTCATTTGTGTTATCAAATGGCATGCTATTCATCCATGCACATACAGAATCGCCTCAAGGTATTTCTGCCATTTGCTCTTTACAGATTAATTCCAAAAATCTTAGCACCAGCTTACTATAAAGCAAAAAACTATTTAGTAGCCTTCAATTCTTTAAGTTCTCCCACTTGATACATATATAATGTTCATCATATGCATACTTCAAATACTACAGATGAAGTGTAGAAAAAAAAGCTCAAAAATCACATTATTCAAAGACCTGTTTTGTATAATGGTTCAGAAATGAAGTATTAAACCCTGGTTGTCTATGACTGAGGTAAAACACACATGTCAGAATAGACTGTTGCTCGTATTTTGACCATTTATTCCATACATATCTCTAAAAAGCTTTCATGCTTTGGGGCTGTCGCTTGGCAACACATCCGGAAACTGGTTTGGCAACTCCTTAAATTGCCTTTTAGGTAGCGGTGACTCCATTGCTATGGTGGTTTGTCATTGTCATGACAAAAGATCCAGCCCTGTTTCATCCTCTCACTGATGGAAGGAGGTTGTTGTCCCAAATTTCACCCTTCCATGGCCTCATTCATCCTTTCCTTAATACAGATTGTTTATCCTGTCCCTTTTGCAGAAAGGTAGCCCAAAGCATGATGTTTCCACTCCCTTGTTTCACAGTGGGTATGATGTTCTTGGAATTCATACCCACTCCAATAGTGTGTTTTTGGTCTCTTCTGAGCACATATCTCTCAGTCCTCTTCTATATCATCTAGAGCAGGGGTGTCAAACTCATTTTCACCGAGGGCCAAAACAGCATAGTGGCTGTCCTCAAAGGGCCAGAAATAACTTATACATGTAACTAAATTTCATGAAAAATAAATGTAACTACTCCTTAATGTTAAATCACTCTTAATTCTTATTATAACTAGTGACAATTACAGTTGAATAGAAAACATATGTTTGCTTGTTACTCTAGCATAAATCCTTTTACATTTGATTCTGTCAGGTTAGGTTATATGGACAGTGTATAACTCCTAATGTATAGTTGCCCAATCGATATTTCAAGTCCGATTCCTCCTAGATATGAATAAATACACACCATTTTTTTTATTTTCTTATGTATGAAATCAAAAACTTTTATGCTCTTGCAGGCCACATCAAATGAAATGGCAGGCCACATTGGCTGCCTTGAGTTTGACGCATGTGAGCTAGATGGTCTCTGGTAAACTCTGAACGGGCATGGACATGTTCTGTCTTAAACAGGGGGACCTGTTGAGCACTGTAGGATTTGAATTCATGAGGACGGTGTGTGTTATTACTGGTCACCTATGCAATCCTGGCTCTCTTCAGGTTTCCTCGCCAATCTCAAGATCGTTTCTTCATCACAAGGTAAGATCTTGTGTAAGGTCCCAGGTAATGGGAGATTGTCAGATATTTTTTTCCAGTAATTGTTTGCTTATTGAAGATTGGTTTATCTCAGTCTTGTTTCGGTCTACCATCTTGTTCCTGGAGTCATTCAACAGCTCATTTGTCCTTGCCATAGTGGAGAGGTTACTGTCATACTGTTTAAGGGTATGGACAGGTTTTTATTATTTAGATAAGCAGTTCAAACAGTTGTCATTAACACAGGTAATGAGTAGAGGATAGTAGAGCTTCTTAGAAAAGAAGAAACCATTCCCTGAGGACTAGAATTCTTATTTGTTTTTATATGCTTTTTTCTGCACCATTAAACAAATACATTTTTTAAAAATCTCACAGTGTGATGTCATGGTTCCATTTTCCATCTTTCACATGTGAAGTTTATGAGGGACATTACAAACATTACAACTTGTAAAATCAGTGACTACCAAATTCTTTTTTTGTGTCCCACAGTATTGTTTAGTGTGAACCTAAAACCTTTTTTATGTGTTTATTGCTGTTTGTATTTGCTGTAGGATCATTTCTGTTTTCTCATCAATCGTCCTCAATGGAGGCTCTATGAATGTCATTTTCATTGCCCTAAATTGGGAAAATTGATTTTTTTCACATCATTGATAGGATTCGGTCAAAAGTGGTCATAGATGTCTGGCCAAGATCAGGATTCAACGCAAGTTCAAATGATTTTTGGGAAAATTGGAAAAAGTGACAAACTAGTTTTGAAAAACACTAAGTAATAATTTCTTGCATACGTAACATTTTTGGTTTAGTCCTTGTATCAGAACACATTTTTTAATATTGTGCATAGGCACAGCTTCCTTTAGAGTGGTTGCCTTTGTATACTTGAATCCTTCATAGGTCAGTGTTTAGTGGCTCAACAAGCAATCAGAAAAAGAAAATAGCATCCCTCAGAAAATTCTTCAGGTGAAAAGAACAGAAAAAAGGACGACAAGAAAAGCTTTGAACAAATTTCTGCAAGTCTTGAAAACTATTGCACAAGGCCACTTCAAACGATTACATGAAAGTCGGGCTCTTTGAAAGCCAATGCAGTACAAAAAAAAGGGGAACTCGAGGGGAACTCATTTCCAATAGTGTAAATAAAAAACAGTCTCTTTTAAAAATGACGAGTTGTGCAGTAAGACCACTCCAAACAAATGCCAAAGCGCTGTAGAGGCAGGTCAGACTCTGTGAGATAATCACACTGTTTATCGAGCAAAACACATGTACAGCAAAGAAGAAGTAGAGGAAAAAACAAACAAAACAATTTGTTATGCAATGCTTTGATATATAAGATTCTAATTTGACTAATATACCTCTTAAACATTTTCACTTAGAAGTTGGGAAGCTCCTCTCGACCAACCAGCACGTTTTTTAGGTTTAGTGAAGACTTTGAAGTGAGGAACACACTTTTGTGCCTGAGGGACACTTGGTGGAGCTCCAGCCAAAAGTGACTAGATAAGAAGAGCACTTCAAAAAATTAGGATCCATGTTGAATTCGACCTCACATAGAGAATTTTCCAATCACAAGACATCTCGTGACATAAATGCAATGCCAGCTTAAATATTTGGCCCTATAAGGTCATTTGAGGATTCTTCTCACACAAAAACTGGAAACATATCAAGCAAAGCAAAGTTCTTACTAATGTTGGGATTTGTACCACAACATGATTGTTGAATGTGTTTTAATTATTAAGATAAGTGCAAAGGGCTCAACTCTACCAGAGCTTTAGCTCCGTTGTTGACATTCTTTGGATAACCGTAACTCTTCAACCTTTTATGCAATTAACATACAGAATGTGGGAGCTTGGTTTTTATGTGTTTAAGAGTACATGAATGTGTTCGATAAGTGGGTTGGATACACAGGTTGTGGAGTGGAGTTTTCTTTAGTTGATCAAATCTGTGCGACATGTTTACGCAAAAAAAGAATGTTCTTCCCCAAAATTTGTATGGACTTTATTTACCATCTGTACAGACTGTGTAAGCTGCGTGTGCAAAACCTACCGATACAACGTGGTTGTGTTCCACTCCAGGTACCATCGCTTTCACAACGTCTTGTTGCTGTGCCAACCAGAATTAAAGGTGGAGAACAGCTGAAGGACACCTCTGACTGGTAGATAAAACTTCGGCCCTCTCTGGAACCCCCAACTGGAGTACCTGGGTCCCCACAAAACTTAGCTGCAAATGGCAAAGTCAAAACAGAAGGATGTGTTAATTGTCACCAAAAATGTAGACTTCTGGGATAACTAAGGACAAAATTAGAATCTTTTATTGTGGTCTTCTGGCTGCCCTTTATAATGGTTCGTGAGCCAAGTCAAAGGTGTGCTTTCTAAATGTGTATGTTTGTGTGTGCATATGCTTACGTAAGCACTGTGGCAGCATTCCACTCCAAGTTGCATTAGAGACACAGGTCAGGACAGCGGGGAAGGAGAGCTCGTATCCAGGTGAGCAACTGTAACTCACACTGCTGCCCCATTCAAAGTCACTGCCCTGCAGTGCCCCATTGCTGATGGCAGGGGGAGACAAGCAGGTCACCGCTGAGAGAAAAGACAGGTTTGGAAGAGAAAGCGATTGTGAAAATCTGATTTATGTCCTTTTAAACAGGTTCTTTGCTAATGCTACATGAATTTCCCCAACAGTAGGAATAAATCACCATCATAGGTGACAACTTTCTGTCAGTGACAAGTTTTAAATTAGTTCATAAATTAATGGCAATAAAGTCTTCAAGCGGAAAAATGCTTTTGAGGAGTAGAATTATTACGAATCAGTTTCATTAGATTTAGTCAAAATTCCTGTTTTTTTGTCATGAAACAGCAATAATAGGTGAGCAATTTCAAATGTAATCTTTTCTTAAGTCATCCTTTTGTTAATTAACAACTATTCTGGTCTTTTTGGGCTTGTAATTCAACACCACGATACTCGAAATTTCACACATCTATTGCAGACACAGCCCATAAAAGCTTTTCACAATCAAAGGACAGAAAGCCACTTAAAATAACTGGCAGGAGCTGTATATGGCATAACTTTATGAATTACCTGTGCAAATTGGCATACTTCCACTCCATGTTCCATTCTGGGTACACATCCTCACAGGTGATCCATCTTCCTCCATCCTGTATCCTGGCTGGCACTGGAAAGTAACATTCTGGCCTATAGTAAAGTCTTCTCCATAACGCAGACCATTGGCCGGCACACCAGGATCCCCGCAGTTTATCACTGAAAAGGAGAGTGGACAAAATGAGGAATGGTTGTTCAATTTTTCAATTTGGATCTTTTTTTGCAATAACATTTTTGTTCTTGTTATTTTCCTTGTAACTCAGATAAAGCAAATAATCTACTAAATTAGTAGACTTTAAGAAGAATGTAGAATATTCAGGATTTATATTTTGAAGAAAACAAAAATGTAAAGAATTACAATTTGTATTTTATTGGATGAAATCAAAGGACTAAATTTTCAGCATCAGGTAAAAAAATCAAAATCATCCTCAAACCCCATATTTTAAAAACCTTAAACATTTGTACAATATTACAAAAAGGGGATGATAAAGACAAATTAATTGTAAAAAGTGTCAGTTTTTTTTTTTTTTGGTGGAGCCAAAAGAATATTAGTCTGCATCTTTCAATTTATTCCGAAAAATAACAAAAGACTACTTTAAAAAAATGAACACAGGTAATTTAATATTGAATGACATTTACGATGGGGGGGCGAGTCTTATTTTAAACTTTTAATATAGGGGGAAATGTATAAGTTTGGCTCCTCCCAGTCCTTTACAAACAACACATAAACTGAGTTTGACAAACTTCACATTTAATGGATTCAATGTGTCATGTGTTGTATGTATAAGCATAAATATGTCGATTTATGACTAATCATCTAGGCATCCTATATGGATATGTGTCATTTATTTTTGATTTTTAATTTCCAATCTAAACCTTAACTAGTTCTCTTAAGTTCGATATATCTATGTATAGATGTATGTACAGCATGTCTTGTTTGTCGTATCTAGTTTTTTTAGTTTTTGTTCTGATTAATTAAAATAAATCAATTCCAATCCAATCCAAAACCTGTTTTAACCACAAAATTAAAAACAAAGAAAGAACAAAATCTATGCACCTACAATTTTTATCTGCTTTATAGCAAACAATCCCCAAACAAATAAAAACCCTGATAAAAGGCTTTAGTAAAACACATCTTTTAGTGTCCTGTTTACGGAAAAGATTCATTTAGACACGTCAATATTGAAAAAAACTTGTTTGATAAAAAAAAAAAAAAAAAAGCTTGATGAAATTCTTTAAAAAGAGCAATGAGATAAATAATATCATTTTGGACTTGCTAACGTACATCCAAATAAAATAAAATAAAATAAAAAGCTTAGACTGTCCTGAGACACTTAAGCAGCATTAAGATTCCCCTGACACTACATTTAGGGTGTTGTCCTTCATAGTGTAACAACCACTTCAACTACTTTTAGATAGATTTGAGTTAAAATAAGTGTTAATGTGATCCTCCACAGCAACATTCTTATGGACAAACACATTTTCTGCAGTGCATTCAAAATCTGTTCTAAGGAAAGCCTGTTTAAATACAACATTGCTGTGGTCATACGATCTTTCAAAACGGTAAGAAAATGTTATATTTCAGAGTTATTTACTCTTTGGAATTTTCCAACAGAGTTCAAAAAACAAATTATCTAAAGTAAACAATGGTCAAGGTTATTCATGTCGTTCCATAAAGTAAGTAGAAAAAAAAACAAAGATTCCAGGCTCTTTCCATTACTCAGGCCTTATAACGCTGTAGAATATTTTAAAAGACGGACAACTTAATCCCCATAATGACTTTGGTGATGTTTATGGGTTGCAGAGTTGATGTCACTGCAAAGCAGGAATTATGTAGTCAGAGGGGAGTTTGACATAAAGCTTAGAAACTGCTCTTTGCCCTCCCAGTCACCTCATAAGTTCACATTTAAAATAACGACATGAGCCAATATTGCTGCAAACACCACTGGCTTACGCCTTATAATGTATTGTTGCAGGTATTCAACCATCAGTCATAACACTACAAACATTGACAACTAAAGTGGAAAGAACCTTGTTGATCTTGTTGTTTCCTTGTTGGTGACAGTATAAGGAGGGTGGGAGGCATAAAAAAGCTCTATGACAGGGAGACTGAAGTTTCATTCAGCTTCAAATTCAAAATCCAATCTGTAAAAAACACCACTCGCCAAAAAAACCCACCTAAGAACAACATGATTCTCTGAATCTCAACTAAGAGTTCTTAGTGTTTACAAGTTCTTAGTCACAACCACTGACTGTATATGAGAAATGGAATGAGTGATCCCTCCCCCTCGCCTTAAAACAGGAAGTACCCGCTGGCTCCAAGAAGCCAAAATCCCAAAGACTTCTATAAAGGAATAAACAGCTCTTACTCAGTCATTCTATTTGTCAGATGAACCATTCTTGCTCTACTACCTTTTTTAAACATGTTTGTGCTAATCCTCATGACATTTTTTCTTTATGTAAGGGTTAATGGCCGACAAAGTGTGCATTATTACTTTTTAACGCACACCGTGAAAGCCTGAACCGTCCAAGTGGGTTAAAAAGTGATAATGCACACTTCTAAGACCATTAACTCGCTTATACCATGGTCACTTACGAAAGAAATAAATATTAACCAGTTTTTAGTCCTTAATTCTTGTTTTTATTTTTTCGATTTGGATGGCTTTTTTCATGATAAGCGGACTATTTGTTACGTGGTGCGGCGTCTTGTCACGTTACCGTGTCAAGGTGCCACACCACAGCTGCAGTCAAGATTCGGCAATATAAAGCAATATATATATATATATATATATATATATATATATATATATATGCTGATCGTCCCGATGGGTTGAATAAAGCATCAGTTCAGAGAGAAAGTTCACCTCTTGCCGCTCGTTTTTGTCCAGATGATGAAGCTAAAGGTTGTTATAAAGAAGCCATCGCATATGGAAGATTTAAGAGATGTGGCCGGAACTTCTTTTTGGGGCGTGCAGTTATCACTTTTTGATGCACACCCAGCAGCCAATCAGATTCGAGTATTCACCAGGACCATGGTATAATGCAAGTTATAAACTGGCAAATCAGATGCATCAGTAAAAGCATGTGGTGTGCTCTGGCCCCCACATCGAACGTTTGATGGACAGATTCTCCCAAAGATGCTTTCAGTGGTAAGGGTGTGAATCTCACTTCTGAATGGTGAGAGTGGTTGCCATAGAAATGTTGACTCAGACTGACTTGGACCAATTACAGCTTACCAATGTCATCTGGTTCCAACATGGCAATGTCCATATCTTGAAAAAATGGCCACTAAATCGATTTAATTTGTTTGGAGCTGGAAGTCATTTTGTCCGGGTGACATCACACTCACTAGTCTAGTTCTCTTATATAGTTAATGGTCTCTACTGGTAACATACTGGTGCAGTTGGGCTGTGCTCCTGACCACGTCCCATTGGCCTGGCACAACCGGGTGGTGGGACCGGTGAGGATGTAGCCGTCCATGCAGGAGTAGATTACAGAGTGAGAGAAAGTTGTTCCATCCAGGCGAAACACTCTGCCATTGCTTGGAGTGCCAGGATTACCACACTGAACAGCTGCAGGAGACACGAGAGAATAAAAGAAAAAAAGCTTTTTGTATCCGAACATTTTTGCTCAAAAAGAGACACCTGTGAAAAAGATCTTTTGGATCTTAGGGAAGGACAGACTAGGATTAGTTAAGATTTCCCATCTCACGTTTGCAGAAGGGCTGTGTTCCAGACCAGGTCCCATTGGGGAAGCACATCCTCTCAGAGGAACCAATCAGTTCATAGCCTTCTGAGCAGGTGAAATGCACTTTTGAGCGAATCTTGAAATCTGTTTGTTCCCTTGAACCTTGAGCAGGAATACCAGGATCACCGCAAGAGCCAGCAATATCTCCTACAAAAGCGAAGCAGAAAAACAGAGACACGTTCCTGTAAGTTGTGGTACAGCCCATCATGCAGACTTATGTATAACGTTCAAAATGTTTTTGTCCATACAAGCAAATCCTACTTTACAGTGAGACTCTTATTGCACAGAAATCCATACCATTTTTTTATTTGTTTCAACTTGAAATATTTAGATCCATTTTTAAATGTGTTTTGCAAGTAAAGTGGATGAAAGCTGTGCATCCCATCATGGTTTCTTTATTCATGAGAAATATTATGATTTGACTTCTGATTTCAGAGGTAGTTCCTGCTGATCAGTGGAGCTGTGATTATTTCCATCCCCAGATTAGCATCTTTGCCTAAAATGGACACGCTTTATTTTCAACTGCCAGCACAAAAGGGGAACAGAATGCTGATTGGTACCATGGCAGAGGGATAACTGTGGCAACCAAACTGTGCACTATGCAAGATAAGGCCCAAAGAATGTGATTTAAAAATAAATAAATAAATATAATTAACTTAGTTACAGTGTTGTTCACAAACAGACAGCAATGCTGGATATGACTGTCCTCCCTGAGTTTAGAAAATGGATAAGAAGAGGATTTAACAAGTGGAGTTTGTTTCAGAGGTTCATTCAAAGATTATTTAAATTAAAAACAACAGGACAGGTTTGCAAAGCTGCTTCTAAACAATCACTAAAGCTACGGACATGCGGGCATGTGACACGCGTTCAAAAACCTGCCAAATCCAGTTTCTTGGACGTGCATTTAGCCTATAGTATTCACATTGGACAAGCAGGGAGGGGCTTCTTCTTTTGCTACTGTTTAGTACCACATATCCGTCACCTACAGTTGGAAGAGACTTGGTGCGAAATGTCAAAGGGAAAAATCTCACAGATCTCACTCCAGGCTTTTTCTTTTACAGCTCTATTTGGGGGCAGTGGCTCAGGTGATTAAGTGGGTCAGCCAATGATAGAAGGGTCTGTGTTTCGATCCCCGGTCCCCCCGCCCCCCAGCCAACCGTCCTCTGACAAGAAACTTCACCCTCCCTGTCTGTAGTGTGGCTCCACTGCTGTGTGAATGCATATAAATGTCTTGGTAATGGTTACAGGGGCTGTAGACGCATACTCATTCATTTTTATTCATTTGTCCTCCATGATCAATTTTCAAGTGGTTGGCACATCTGAACAATGCTACTGAATCAGAGTCCCTGATTGGTCAAAGTTTGATTTGGACTAACTTGCAACACGTGTTCAATGCATTTTTTTCGTAGAGCCCAAAAACAATCTCAAAAATAAGCGTAGCTACATGTAAACACAAAAGGTTTGAACCCGGAAGCTCAAAATGCGCTTATACATGCGTTTACATAGATTTTTCCTTTAAAGTGGTCACGTGTGCATGCGTTGCCCAGAGCAATGTGAATGTAGCTTCAGACATCTGGTCGAGGCAAAGATTTCTTGTACCATTTATCAAGCATTACAATGGTAACAATGCTTTTGATTTGCAGGTGCAAAACATTGGTAAGTTCCTGTCATTAAGTTAAAAAGGAACTCTTTCAAATACCAGAGTATATCAAAGGTAAATACAAATCTTTGGATCTACTGTTTAGAAAAAAATGAAATACTGTACTTTGATCATTGACTGTATATGAGAACTGGACCGAGTGAGTGTGATGTCTCACCAATTAGTAGTGAGCTTGTTAGAAGGCCACACCCCTAACACTTGAAAGTGAGCTCATGAGAAGCTGTCAAGCAAATGTTTCCAATGTTTGACGTGGTGAGCAGCAGGCACCACCTACTTCTATTAAGGCATCTGATTGGTCAGTTTATAACTTGAATTACTTGTAAAAAAAAAAAGAAAAATTTGGATTTGCAAGAACATAGTCAAAGAGTTATCAGAGCAAGAATGGTTATTCTGACAAATAGAATGTGTAATAGTTGTTTTTTCTCAACAGAAGTCTTTAGGATTTTGGCTTCTTGAAGCCAGCAGGTCCTTCCTATTTGGAACCCAGCGGGGATGTAACTCAGTCCAGTTCTTATGTACAGTAAAGAATAAACACTAGTCTAATAGTAGTTTTCTAATAGTTTGGAAGAATGAGCTCAACTTTAGGATATAGGGTTAAGTCATTCTGGAAATTGTGTGAAAGGTGAATAAAGCCACCCTTAATTCCTCATGGTTTTGTAGTTTTTTTGCTTTCAATTTCAAATATTTAAAAATACATTTGTGAAGTTTGATATAACTGTCAACATTCGGAATTATTTTTATTTAGCTTCCAATTAAATTGAAATTACTGCTTAACACGGGGTGAATGAATATTGATTCATTTGTCAGGTTTAATTCAAACCTCCTTTTTTCATTTTCATGAAAAGAGATTTCACACAACTACTTATTCAAAATGAAACAACAGTGGAACATTATCGAGTAAAATATATCAGAGCTTTAATTAAAAACTAAAACAAGAAGTTCTTTTCTTTAGGAAAAAAACACACAAAAATGGATTTATGGAGTTAATTGTAAAAAATGATAACATTTGTATTTTTTTAACCCAGCCCTAAATAATCCCTTTCTGGAAAAAGAGACTACTGCAGTTTAATTCAGTTAACATTCATGTGGTATTCAAGTGCTAAGTGGCATTTTACAAATAGCAAGAGAGTGAACACATTAAGTTGGTGACAACTGACATATGCTCCCCCTAGGGCTGCATATGTGCATGTTTGCTGATGGGTAGTCGGATGGCGGTGTGTGTGTGTGTGTGTGTGTGTGTGTGTCTAAGTGTATGTATGATTCTCCTTGTAGAGCTGCCTCTTCAGCAAATTTTGTCTTACGTACAAAGAATCCAAGGAGCGCACACACCTCTGCACACAAGCATGCACACAAATGCCTCGCCGTGGTCTAATATATTATTGGCCGAGCATTTCTGGCCTGTACTGCCCATTTCATTAATGGATTGAAATTTGCATTAGGTTATGTGTGCATATGATTAATGCCAAAATATGATTAATTTATGTTAGTTTCAGATCACTAACTCCATTTTAGACTCATTTCATTGAAACTTTAAACAACATCTAATCAGTATTTTACATTGTAGGTTAATATAGATCTTTGTAGGTTATTACAAGGTTTTTAAAAAGAATCCTATTCTATTCAGCACAAATCAGCCCCCCAGGTTCCATTTCCTCAGAGCATCTTCCCATGAAATTAAGCCTTTAAATCTGTGCCTAGAAATACACTTATAGTGTTGCTTATACTTCAGTGATTTTGTCAACATATAGTTGTGATACTCATAGAAATATTGGCCATTTAATTAACTCAATAAAGTTGTTTTTCCTGATGTGGCACTAGCAAGACCCGTGATGCCACATTTCTGCCCCATAACATACAACTAATTACATATTATTCACTTTATCATAACTCTTTAACACTGCAGATGTCACTGGCGACACCTAAATACCACACGGTCTTTGACGTACCGTAACTCTTCCACCATTTTACGCCATCAACGTGATCATTCTGGCGTGGAGAAAAGCAGCTTTGCAGTTATGCTACAATTTACGTTGGTAGTTTACTGCTTTTCTCTTCAACAAAACAAGCAGACCTAGATTGATTGTGTAAGCACTTTCCTGTTATAAAGTGCTGCATATCAGCCCAAGGCTGCTTTTTTTCCATTCAAGAATCCACTGGAATTGCCGTCTTTTTCTGTTCTATAAGGCGCACCAAACTATAAGGCACATTAAGTAAGACATGAGTCTGTCAGTTAGTCAGATTTAGTAACTGCGTACACAATAACTAGAGAATTTGTTTGTGACATGCTCCACAATATATGTAACTCCCAACCAAAATACACAGACTGATAAAAGCATACAGCTAAAACCAATGTTACTCTGACTATGCTAACACCCAACCATGTTTATAAAACTCATTAAAAAAAAAAAAAAAAACAATCCCGCAATAACAAACGTTACTGTGAGCATGCGAACTCTTGACCTTGTTATTAACTGATACAAACAAATAAAAAAATAAAAAAACAGTTAAACATGCTACATGTTAGCCGCAATACAGTTTTTACGATAACATCAAACGTTGTTTGCAACTTGTAAAAAACAGACTGATACCATAAAACAAATGTGACTGTGACTTATCCCAAACTTGTTTGTAACACTTAAAAACCATTGTCCGACACCGCTACACATTAGCCACGTTAGTGTATTCACAACAAGACCCAACTATATATGAATCCATCTATATTAGCTTTTTCTATTAATCTGTATATTAGGTGCCCTGTCATTTTTGAAACAAAAAAAAAAAGGTAAGGCTTTTAAGAGCACCGTCTAGTGCGGAAAATAGTGTACGTTAATTAGGTAAATGCTTGAAAAGTTATGCTATTCAAATAAATAAGGCTGGAGTTAAAGCTTTGGTGTTAAAAAGCAAAAAGAAAAAAATTTTCAAGGAACCTAACAAAAGTCAAAAATGGAGATTAATAGAAATGAGGTCAATTGTAAATGTATTAACAAAATAACGATGCGATAGATGTCATCTTTGTCTTTATAAAAATAAAAAAAATCTAAGTATTTTATTCCTTTACTGAATTTTAAGTGATTTATTTAAGTCTAAGTCAAATATAGCTGTATAAAGCAATTGCTCTCAGAGCAAGCCTGGGTTGAACCCTTAACTCTGCAGGGCTTTGGTGCAGAGCTGCCAGGTAAAACTATGAATCACTTCTTAATCATTTTCCAAACTATTACCCTCCATTGCCCCCTGCCTTCCCCAGGCAATCTCTGTAAATAACTATGCATTTGTAGATAAGTTGTCTGAATTGCATTCTCACCCGGCTTGTTATATAAGAAAGCAGGTGGGAGACTGTCAGTCTGTTGAGCCGTAATCATAACCCCAGCCAGCCAGCAACGAACTACATAACCCAAGGTGTTTGCTCATGTGATAGAAGCACAGAACTATTCCTGTCTGCAGACACCTTCAAACCTAGTCAATGTGATATACAAGATAGTCTGTAAGAAAATAATGGACTTGTACCCAACAGAACAATATTAGTAAATGTTCTAAATTACAAAAGTTACAACAACTAGATTGTGCTAAAATCTACTGATCATAAACAGAAAAACATGTTTATAAGTTTCTGACAAAAAGTGATTTATTTGCTTTTCACTCATCCATTTATTAGTATGTAACCTCCCTAATGTAGGTTGTTGGCCAATACAAATGTTTTTGTTACAAATGTTGTGATTAAAACTAGATTTCCTATCTATCCCTACTTCCTGTAAAGCAAAATTTGACATTTTGTATTCAACAGAGGGGTTGGGAAAGTTACCGGAGCAGAAGGGCATGGGAAAACTCCACATCCCATTGAGCTGACATGTCCGGGATGATTCCCCCTTCAGTTGTCTCCCGCCCAGACAGGAGTATCGAACTGTTGAACCAAAAGTAAACTTATCTCCACTCAGCGCTCCGTTGGGGGGGGAGCCAGGATGACCGCAATCTACAACTAGACATCAAGATAAAAGAAGTAGAGACAACCAGGTCATTTTGACTCTTAAATCCTGTCAATGAGATTGCTGCCAGGAATTGAAGAGACAAAGATGTCTTCTATGTACAAACCTATACATTCTGGCAAGGGTTTATCCCATTGTCCGGTGGGTTGGCAGGTCAGTACAGGTGATCCAAACAGGTAATACCCAGGGTTACAGTCGTAGAAAACCACTGTGCCAAAGGTAAAGTTCCCATGTTCTATTTTACTCTGTCGAATGGAGTTGGCTGGGATGCCAGGGTCAGAGCAATTGACCACTGCACAAAAAGAAACACAAAAACAGATGCACACAAATAGACAAAGAGAAGACAGGACAAATGCATGTGTTATTTGGCATAAACCAGAGAGGGTCATTTCTCTTTCTCTCTTTTTTTGCAGTGTTTTGCATTTCTAATCCATTTCCGTGTGGTAATGAGAGGGCAGACTAAGAAGGATGTGGTGAAAAAAGGGAAGAAATCAATGGAGCTATAGTTTTAAAGGGTAAATGCGGGAGTGATGATAGTATAAGGCAAGTGGGTCTATAGGATCCGCCACCCTGCTTTAGGGCTTGATGTAATTATGCACCTCAATTTTACTCAGTTCACTGGCACCTCATTTTTTTTAACTGTGTTGTATGCCGCTGACTTGCATATAGACCTAAATGCAAATGCAAACACCAACACTAAATTTACACTAAAATTTGATCCCGGTGGTCTTTTAATTATACTTACGTCATTCTTAATCAAAATAAAAACACCTGTTCCATTTTCTAGGACATAGTTTCTACAGAGCAGCAGTAGTTCAATAGAAATTTGCAGGTATAACAATAAGAACTTTGAGTTATGGGTGAGACCACTGGAGTGGAACCACCACGATTCCCTTCCCCACCACGTTATTGGGAACTTAGCGTAGGAGCTTGTGGCCCGCCCAGCTTCTTTTTATGGTATAAATAAGGTCTTTTTTAAACTGCTTTCTTTTCCATCTGCTCCTGATTCACAATGATTTGATTAAATACATATTTTTTTCCAATATATGTCCTCCATTACCAATAAAAGACCACAAGAACATGTTAAAAACACAATTTTTATCAGAGTGGGTCTTTTTTTTTTTTTTTTTAACTTGTCCTGTCCAACAGCTGGGCAGACAGATGAGAGCTGAAGGCCTCTTGTGTTGGACATATTTTACTTTTACAACAGGGGTTATGAATCTTCAGACAAACCAGAGGAATGTCTGAATAAACCCCTTTTGTAATCGAGGCCAAACTTTATTCATTTTAATTATTTTTGAAATTCTTTGGTGTTGGACCAGACGGAAAAGGAAAGAAGGGAAGAAGAGAGAGGGATGTTAGAGAGAGGGGGATAGGAGGGTGATCATAGGAGGGGGGGGGGGGGCAGAGTGGGTCTTTAAGGGGAGACTCATAAGGAAGACTTTTATTCCTCTTTTAAAGGTTTTAACAGAAAAAGTGGGGTTTAGGTAAAGAAGAAGTTTGCCAGTTCAGAACTAACTAAAGTCAAATGAAAATATTTACATTAAGTGGGAACTGGTGGGAAAAAAGAGGTTGGGGTAAAGACAGCAAAGTGTCAGGGTGATGTCACAAGTTAGGAAGAAAAAAAGTTGGGGGTGAATACACTCAACTTTTCTCCCCACCTTTACACGTAGGAGGCGGGTGGTTCCACTGGCGGTTGGCCAAACATTGAGCGTGTGCGAGCCCCTCCATCTCATATCCCCGATTACATACAAAGCTGACCACATTGTTGAGGTTGTAGCCGTTTCCCACCGTGCGGCCATATATGGGACTTCCTGGATGGCCACAGCTGATGGCTAGAAAAAACAACAAAACAAAACAATTGTGAAAAAAGGTTAATATACTGCATTTTCAGCACTATAAGGCGCACTCAATAGCCTTAATTTTTTTCAAAAAACGATATGGATGGGTTGTGATTACTGATGTTAAAGCAATTTTGAGCGGTAAAGGTCTGCTAATGCGGCAAATGTGTAGGGGGGTGTTTTCATTTATGTGTTGCTAAAAAGGTTGGGAGTTGGCGCACTCACAGTAATGTTTGTTTTAGCTGTATTGGTCTGTTTTTTTTTTACATACAGCAAACAAGTTTGGGGGTTACAGGTACTGTTAATATGCTATAGTGGCTAACGTATAGCATGTTACAAACACGTTAAAGAGTCACTGTGAACGTAGGTAAAAAAAAGTCTGACTGATGGACTTTTCTCAGACACTTCTGTCTCGCTTAATGCGTCTTAAAATTTGGTGCGCCTTATAAATAAGCTTTATTACAGACTCGAGGTCCATTTGCCACAAAAAAAAACATATAAAAGACTTAAAAGGATAAACTAAAACACTCAAACAAGTATAAGAATAATGACATAAAAAGTATATAAAAAAAAACAATGTCATAAAAGTATAAGAAAAACAATGACATAGGAATATAAAACAATACATAAAAGTATAAGAACAGTAAACTAACCAAGTATCATTAACTTAATAAAAGACTAAAACTGCTGACTTAACTTTTAACTTAAACTTAAAGTTGAAAAAAGACGACCGTACCAAAACCTCCAAACAGGGGATTGGTATACAAGTGCTGTACTTTACATTGGTGAGAGTTAAAATGATTTCATTTTTTGAAGCATTAAGAAGATAAATAAAACCATAGATAAAATGTCTTAATAAAGCTTGGAGAGTATTAACTCATGCACCAACAAACAAACTGCTTGCACTGCACCACCGAGGCTGTTTTAATAAAATCCTTAGGGCATCATTATAGGCTACTTGTAGCTTCCTCATGCTGGATGCCCTATAATTTGTCCACAGGTGGGCAGCATACAAACGTATGCAGTAAGGTTTTAATCAAAACGTTTTAAGATTGTCCGAGCATGAATAAAACCTGCGTCTAAGCGTGTTTGCCTAGGCATAAAATACACCGCTGTCTGTAGATCATCATCTTTAAGCTTATCGTTGATGATATGACCAAGATATACTTGACATTACATTGAAAATAGACCATTCATTCATAGTGCGCCGTATAATCTGGTGTGTTCTATAGTGCAAAAATTACGCTGCTTACCACCTTCCAGAAAAATGTGTTTCACAGAGACAGTATATAAAAAAGGTAAAATATTATTAAAATTAAAGGTATTTTTAAATAAAAGAAAAAAATATTTAGCTTAATTCTTAATAGTTACAAGCAAAAACACTACTTCAAGTGTAGATGCAAAGAGGCTTCTTTCCAGGCAAATCTGTAAATGTGAACAACACTTCGTGAACTTAAAATAACTTTCTTTTTTGTTTTCTCATGGCCAATGTTTCTAAAATATATCGTGTTGTTTAACGCGCTGCTGGGGTGTGTGTTTTAAGACATGCCTGTGATTTAGTTGTCCCTGTGGCAACAGCACTGCTTCATTAGTCACTGCGACATCAGGGCAGCTCACTACTGCTGTGTTATAGGTGCAACCGTGAAAAAAGCTTTTCATGACTCCATTTTTTTCTCCTCCTCATTAAATTACAAAAGTCATTTCACCATCATCAGTTATGAAAAAAAGATCTCAACATTTCACATTTTAAACTGTTTTCTTTTTAAACCACAAGAGGTGCACATTTGGACCAAGTGTGTACACCATCATTCCTACAGACTAATATAAATATTTATAAGAATGACAGATGGCGATAAAGACAGCTGGGGGCCCAATTTGTAGTCGTTATTTTGGAAATTGCAGGCCTTGCTATATTTTGCCCTCAGTTTGCCATTGTATATATTTTCCTTTTTTAACTTCACTGAAGCGTCAAATGGTGTTTTTCTGATGTTTGTTTAAACAGGCAGTTTACGGTTCCTGTCAGACCTTCTCTTTCATCTGTCTCTCAAACTGTCCAGCTTAAGTTCATTGAAGAGAAGCAATAAAGGAGTCTAAGTGGAGTTAAAAGGAGCCTTCAAACGTGGAGGGAGCAGAGAGAGGGAAGTGGACACATGACGATAACAGCAGCTCGAAAAGGAACAGCTCAAGCTACGGTCACACCGCCCTCGGCAACACGCGTCCAAGTGACTACTTGGGGCGACAGTGGCTCAGGCGGTTGAGCAGGTCGTCTAATGATCGAAGGGTCGGCGGTTCGATCCCCGCTCCCACCAGCCAAAATGTCGTTGTGTCCTTGGGCAAGACTCTTCACCCTCCTTGCCTCCAGTGTGGCCTCCACTGGTGTGTGAATGTGCATGGATGCTCCCGGTGATGGTCAGAGGGGCCGTAGGCGCGAAATGGCAGCCACGCCTCTGTCAGTCTGCCCCAGGGCAGCTGTGGCTACATCAGTAGCTTACCATCACAAAGAATGAATGAGGAGTGAATGAATAATGGACACAATGTAAGCGCTTTGAGTGTCTGGAAAAGCGCAGAAAAATCCAATCCATTATTATTATTATTATTATTACTTTCAATGGCAAGCCTATGGTGAAAAGTTAACTGTCACTAAGAAGTGTATGCATAAAGACAAAGTTGTGCACAAATAAATACTTTGTGAACAATGTTGCAAAAAAATATATACATACTTTAACTTTTAACATGCCTGTTTAGAGTACAATTTGTCTTTGTTTTGAAAACCATTTTTCTTTGTCTTGAATGCAAAATTTCCCCAATAATGGTAACATGATGATTTTACCGTTATGGAATGAATAACATTCTAAAACGTTCCATTCGTTTTTTATCCATCCATCCATCCATCTTCTTCCACTTATCCGGGACCAGGTCATGGGGGCAGAAGTCTAAGACTTCCCTTGACCCGGCCACTTCCTCCAGGTCCTCTGGGGGGACCCCGAGGCGTTCCCAGGCCAGCCAAGAGATGTAGTCTCTCCAGCATGTCCTGGGTCTTCCCCAGGGCCTCTGCCCAGTGGGACATGGCCGGAACACTTCCCTAGGGAGGCGTGCAGGAGTCATCCGGAATACAAGCCTGAGCTACCTCAACTGGCTCCTCTCGATGTGGAGGAGAAGCGTTTCTACTCCGAGCTCACTGCGGGTGACCGAGCTTCTCCCCCTACCTCGAAGGGACAAACCAGCCACCCTACAGAGGAAGCTCATTTCAGCTGCTTGTATTCTGGACCTCTTTCTTTCGGTCATGACCAAGGACTCATGACCATAGATGAGTATTGGAACGAAGATAAATTGAGAGCTTTGTTTTGTACAGCGACCGCATAGCTACGGACTCTGCCCTGATTCGTTTGTCAATCTCACGCTTCTGTCTTCCCTCACTTGTGATCAAGACCCCAAGATATTTAAACTCCTCCACCTGGGGCAGGAGTACTCCACCCACCAAGAGATGGCAAACTACCTTTCTCTGGTTGAGAACCATGACATCAGATTTAGCTGTGCTGACCCTCATCCCAGCCACTTCGCACTCGGCCGCAAACTGCCCCAATGCATGCTGGGGGTCGTGGCGAGGCCCCTGGCTGCACCTAGAAATTCTGTCCATAAAAAGTATGTACAGAAACAGTGATATAGGGCAGCCCTGCCAGAGTCCAACATTCACCGGGAACAGGTCTGACTTACTGCCACCTATGCAAACCAAGCTCCCACTCCGGTCCCCACAGTAATTCCCACGGACACGATACTCCTCCACAGCTCCACGGGGCACCAGCTTCTCCAAACCCTGGCACTAGACCAAAGGGGTGTTCTGCCAGTTCCACGGAGGCTGTTGCGTCTGAAGATATCGGACAGACTCTCCTCTCCAGTACCCTGGCATAGACTTTCGCAGGGAAGCTGCGGAGTGCGATTCCCTGATAGTTGGAACACACCCTCCGGTCCCCCATCTTAAAAAGGCGAACCCCCACTCCTGTCTGCCAGTCCAATGGTACAGTTCCAGACTGCCACGGGATGCTGCAGAGACGTATCAACCAGCCTTGCCACTGAGGATCTCATTGACTACCTCAGTGACTTCAGTTTGGGTGATAGACAGCCTCACCCCAAAGTCCTCATTCTCTGCTTCCTCAAAGGAAGGTGAGTCAGTGGGATTGAGGAGATCCTCAAATTATTCTTTCCACAGCCCGACAATGTCCCCAGTCGAAGTCAACAGCTCCCCACCTGCATTGAAACCGGTGCCTGTAGAGAACTGCTTTCCCCCCCGAGGCGTCAGACAGTTTGCCAGAATCTCTTCGAGGCTAACTGATAGTCCTTCTTCATGGCCTCACTGAACTCTTTCCAGTACCAAGTTTTTGCCTCTGCAACAGTCCGTGCTGTAGCTCATTTAGACTGCCGGTACCAGCTGGAGTCCAACACTTGGCAGCTGAGATGGGGGCTCATGAGTAAGCCCACACCAGCCCCCCGCCTCTCACCATGAGCAACTCCAGAGCGGTAGAGAGTCCAACCCCTTTCTAAGCACTTTGTTTCCAAGCCCAGGCTATGTGTAGAGGTGAGCCCGACTAAATCTAGACGATATCTCTCAACCTCTCACACAAGCTCAGCTCCCTTCCCTCCCACAGAGGTGACACCACAGAGGTCCCAAAAGCCAAGTTCCATGACCAGGGTTTGGGCCCCCGAGGCACTTGCCTTCGACTGCCACCCAAACCACATTGCAGGTGGTGGGCCCATGAGATAGTGGTCCCATGTAGCTCCTTCAGGCTGAGCCTGACCGGGGCCCCATTCTTTTTTAGTTTAATAAATAAACCTTAATACGCAAGCACACCAAATCTGTAACTCGTGAAGTATTTTTAACAGTGAGTTGACAGGCGAAACTTCGTATTCAAGATAAAGAAAAGTCTTAAAAACAAAGACAAATCATACTCAAAAGCAGACATGTTAAACGTAAAGCTAAATGTTGCATCCATTTTTATTTTTGCAGAGTTGTGCACAAGGTATTGTGCACAACAATACCTGACTGTGATATTGCCCCATAAAAGTCTCTGTCTTTCTATGACTGGAAGAGGCAGAAGCCAAAGGAACTTGATTGGCAAGAACCTGAAGTTTCTTTGCTCAGCAACGACACAAATTTCTCTGACATTATCAGCATGCCCTGCAGCGACACAAACATAGATGTGCACCCTCCACACATCATAGTCTCATCATCATTCTGCGTTTGTGTCCCTAAACAAGAGCCCTTCATCTCCATAATTACAGTATAATTTGGCTATAAAATGATTTCCCTCAATAACTTCTGCATGAATAACCTCAATAAAAACAACTCGATAGAGAAACACTCCAAAATACACCAAGGATGCACATTCTGCAGACATAGATGTATGCTCACCAGAACACACAGATAGGCATAGAGGAAAGCTCATAATGCGGTATATTGATCATTCATTTTTTTTGTTTGCTTGTTTTTTTCCTCAGGTGCTCTTCAAAAGCAAACAGCTCCATGTACTCCGTCACAGACACTACAACACCACCTCTGGCTTTTAAATGTGGTGCTAATTTAGTGAAAGAATGTGCTGTCACTTTTGGGAAGAGGGGACTTTAATTGCCTCATCATCGCCACCTCATCTGTGCCTGACGCACTGCCTAAAAACATTCATGACACTCACAATAGGAGACCAATTTTAGAAAATTTTCACAGTAGCCTGGGCACGTCAAAGCCTTCTGCCATGTCCCAGAGCCCTGAAAATAATCTCGCCCAAATCATTCTGACAGATTTGACCCTCTGGCCCTCTGAGAGTGCTGGTGTGCTTCTGCAAATCGTGTGCACTGCTGAGTGTCTATTCAGTGATCAGGATTTTTTCTCAAATAGAACATCAGGTTTAATTAGGAAGTAGAAATAAAATCATATAAAGCTGTTCTGATTAGGATTTGGAGTCCTATTTGACAAACTGTGATAAATTCAAGCTTTTCATCACATCTTCAATGGAGTAAACTTCATTTTGTAATGCCTTCGTCTTTTGTTTTTAATAAAATAAAAACGTGACACTTTACAGACAAAGAATGTTTAGTTTTAAATAGTAGTTAAACTCCTTGCAAACTTATTTTCACATTTCCTCTTTAAGGCAATTTCATTTGACATTTAGTCAATCCTCCTGCATCTTCTTAGAAATATACCACTCAACAGAACAGTAAACATAAGGACTTTTCTTTTGGTTTTGGCTCTGAAAAAATTTGTGCGATGTTTTTTTTTTATTGATTTTTCTAACCCCTGAGAAATGAGCAACATTTCTAAGAAAAGGTGAACTCCTCATAAAACTTTGCGCTCAAACTGTGTTTGAATCTAAATGAAACGGCAGAAGACTACTATTTTTCTTTATGGTTTATAAACCAAAACACTACATTTTCCAATAGAAATCCAGGGAACTGAAATTGATTTACTGGATTTTTATTTTCCCCCATGCACTTGAAGATGTTTCACCCTCCCGACGAGTTTCAACTCAATTGTGGTGGGTTTTGGACCTTAAATCCTGTTAATTGACTCTAAATATTGACAGAAATGTCTATAAGGCTAAAAGATTATGGTTGTAGCCAAGTATTTTATACCAATTGATGTGAATTTTTGAGCATTTCCTAACACACGAACCTGTAAAGTATTCTAGTAAGCAATATATTTAACCCGAACTAGGCTGTAAGAAAATCCTTTATCCTTTACACCGCTAGTTGAATAGACTGCTTCATAATTTAGCTTGTGTTATTTTGACATTTTTTTAAACCACAGAAAATGGCAAGAAAATAGGAAAAAAATATCTTATTTAGGTCAGTTAGTTCTTGCCTTTTCAAAATACAATCACAATCAAAGACAAACTTTTCCGATCATCCTTGTGTGTTTTCCTTACATATACATATAGGCAGCTGTCCAGACCACTGGTTGTCTTGGAGACAAATTCGAACTGATGAGCCTATGAGACGGTATCCAGGCAGACATTGATACACAACTGTATCACGGTATCCAAAGTTCTCCCCAATCACCTGGCCATTCACAATGCTTTCTGGGATTCCACAGTGACCAGCTGAAAGACACAAAACAAAGTCAGTTTGTTGGCTTCAATATAACTTGAATTTACCTTTGTATTTAGTTGTTTTTTTTTTTCATTTGACATATTTATGGTAAGGTATATAACTTATTATTTGTCCCAAATCAAAGATTAAAACTTAAGTATCATTCAAGGGAATTTTCTGATTGCATTACAGGTTGGAAAGGTTCAGTGAAAGGTCTTTGTAAACACATTTCAGCCCTCCACTTTCAAGACTCTGGCGTTTACACGTAGCTGCACGAGTTTCAACGACCATTTCGCACAAGGAACATCATGAAAGTGGAATGTACGATTGGCGTGGTGTGTGGTGAATGTATCGTGGAGTATTTGTAAGAATAACTAAAGACGCACAGGTGATGGTGTCGTATGGTGTCCTAACTCCGCACTCTAGTCATTAGTGAGACATGCTTGCTGACTCCTTACTGACCACGCACACATACCGCACCCACT
This sequence comes from Oryzias curvinotus, assembly GCA_023969325.1. Classification (NCBI taxonomy): domain Eukaryota; kingdom Metazoa; phylum Chordata; class Actinopteri; order Beloniformes; family Adrianichthyidae; genus Oryzias; species Oryzias curvinotus. Next base: position 24,003,842 of record CM043716.1, read on the forward strand.
GGGTGTGCAGGTGATACGTAGGTGCCTGTTGGACATCCGTAAAATGCCCCCACACTTCCCTCTTGAATTATTCTTTGCTATGACCTGTTGCCCTCAGCATAAACATTTTCACTCTGTGGGGTCATTGAATGGTCTAGAATCTTTGTGGCGGCCCGCCTGTTTGCCCTGTACAATTTTGACAATTGTTTTACCCTCAAACAGCCTCTAACCCTTGTAAGGGCACAACTTAAACCATAACTAGTCAGAAAACACATTTCTTTTACCTAAATAAAAAGATAAAATACTTTTTTTTTTCTATTTAGAAGCAGCCTTAATACAACCAAACAGCTATCAGATCCCGTTAGCTCTGTGATTAGATTCATTCAGAGATCTGATTGATGCACAGCCCTGACGCGAGACGCTTTAAAGCCATTTCACAAAGTCAAAAGGGAATGTGTATTTTCTGCTCACAGAGATTTTTGGATTGAGTATTGATTTTGTTCTTTGCAGTAGATAAAACCTTCAGAGCACCCCTGATGTCAGCAAATGCTAACGATTTAAACACTGTCAGGGAGGTAGGACCGAACAAGAAGAGAAAAGGTTGCCTCATATTAACGTTGTCATTTGACATTGTATTCTGGCGTTTGATTACTATACCTAAACTGCATTTTATCAGTAGGAACACACACAATAAGATCTTAAGTAATAAGATCAGTTCACAACAAAATATTACAGTTTTTAAAGTCACTTATTACTTTAAACTCCACGTTTTCCAAGCACAAAGTTATTATTACCATAAGATTTAAATTTGGCAACCTTCTCTAAATAATTCTTCCCATGACTGAAAATAGCTGAATAGTTTAAGTGCACGGATGTGTTTACACACAAATGCAAAACAAGCACAGTAAAGCCAATTTAGATTTGAAAGATAACAGGAGCTGCAATGAAGCGGAGATGCTGTTTATAGCAATCTTTGACAGAATCCTGTCTCCTCATCAACTTAGGGTAAGTTTCACTGAACTCTGCTTTTATAAACCACATCTCATTTCCACTTCATCTTCTGAAGTATTCTGGGACATGCTGCTTCCACCAAGGCTTCGTGGAGAACTGAAGATATCGTGTCACAACATCTGCTACCTCTGGCTGGCACACTGACAGAAGAAAGTTATGGTGTCTGTTTGGTTGCTATAAGAAATTGACGGTTCAAAATGAATTTAGTGGCTGCACAGCTGAAGCTTGCTTATGATAGTTTTGCTTGAGAGGTGGACGAGGTCAGAAGGGAGCAGCTGTGCCGCCAGACATAAGGTGCAGGGCACAGACCTCCCTTTGGTACCTGTCCTCATTAGATTGACTTGAAAAATCACACCGTTCCTGCTCCACCTCTAATGGGGGTATATTTCAAGCCAGAGTTTATATGTGTGTGTGTGTGTGCCTTGAATTTCACAAAATTACACACTGTGTTCAGACTTCATGTAATTACAAATAGACGAGCATTTCTGTCCATACACACCTAAACATCGTGTTTCTGTTCCACTCCAAAGCCCAGATGACAGGCACTCTCGGACAGCTGAGCCCACCAGCATGAAGCCGGGATCGCAGGTAAAAATGGCTGTAGCACCAAATGTCGTCTGAGTACCAATCTTCTTCCCGTTGGGTAGAGAAGGCAGCTCACCGCAGGATATGACTGTAACACATGACCCAACACAAGCAATTTAAAAGCAGTTTAGCCCCATGTTAGGCTGAGTAGCTGCTAGAGTTCATCGGTTTTTCCATTTTTAATTATTTATTTTTTTTCTTTTTAAAGGAATGCAGCCAATCCTGAGGAGCTATTTATCAGGCAAGTAACCAATCAGGCAGAACAAAAGTACAAACATGCTGGAAAAAGCTTGGGGGGAAAAAATCCTGAAGCAATGTCCACATCACCCTCTGCAACGCACATTCAAGGAAAAGTCTACGCAAACTTGCACATATTCGGCGTTCTGCATTCAAAACTGTCCCATTCAGACGTTGCTACACCATTTCGGGCTCTACGTACAAACGCAAGACCACAAAAACATACGCTGAAAGTTAAACCGGTTTGAACTTTGACCAATCAGGGACTTTGATTTGATAGTGACGCATGGACGGTGTCCCACATTAGGCCTCTTCCAACTGTAGGTGGTGGACATGCACTAGTGAACAGTAGAAAACGTAAAATAAACCCCTCCCTGCTTGTCCAGTGTGAACACCATGGGTTCTTTAACACACGACACTGTCATGTCTCGTCATTTTTATCTTGTGCCCTAAGTTGTGCACTTTTGGTCAATGTCTGTCACCTGTGTTGTCTCATTTTGCACTTCCTGTTTTATTTTGAAACACTAATTCTCCTCTTGTTTCAGGCCTTGTTACTTCCTGCCCTTGTCTGTTCCCTATAGATGTGATCTGTTTAATCTCCCCTGATTGTTTCCACCCGTGTTTCCCTTCCTCATGTCTTAAATAGTCTCCCTTTGTCCTGTGCCAGTTTGTTTGGTTGTATCCTGTACCATTGCCATAGCAATCAGATTAAAGCTCCTAAATTCTGCATCTGAGTCCAGCCCTGAGTTCTGTCCCAACAGACACATGTTTGATGTTTACATAGCTTTAGAATTTTTCAGATCAGTTAAAAGAAATAATGATAACAAACTCTAGTAGTCTTTGATTTGAGAAAGCTTAAAATAAAAACTCAGTCATTTTCTTGGTTTCTTTTTATGTGACTAATGTTGTCAGCTGTGTGAACAGAGCCATGTTCCGAGTCACCGTCATAAAGCTGCTCTGCCACGATGCTAAAATTGAAGATAGGCTCCTTTGCAAGTACACCCATCAGTTTGCATGAGCGTGTGTCTCAGTGATAAGATGCTTTCACACAGCCATACACTCTTTTACACACAATGCTGAGTGGCACACAATACAAACAAAACTGTGTATGGCTTCAAAATCAATAGCAATTACTGTTTAGAAATGTATTAAAAGACTCCTCTGATGTATAATTTCATTTAATTTTCCAATACATAAAATAAACCTAATATTTTTTTTTTACACCTCGTTGGCCATGATTTTAAACAGATATGCCCACAGTTAGAGAAGAAAGGCTTGCAGATTCCTTCCTTAGCTGATTTTAGCAAGTGGATTACACAGCAACCAAAATGTTCCAATGTTTGTTTTAAATAGAGAACCAGATTCTATCAACTAAGTAAAAAGAAAAAAACACAATAGGGGTGGGATTTTATACGTTGATTTCTTCCAACTCTCTTTCAAGAAACAAATTAAACCCTTGTTGACAATAATTATATTTTCTTAATCTAATTTGACTTGTTTGTACTGTATGTGTAACTGTAAATATGCCTTTCTATGATTATGATTAAATACACTGTCAAGAAGATGGCAGCAACTTCTTTTATCTTTGTTTATTTTCTAATCAAAGTATGACTTAATATCTACAATTGGTTTGAAATACCTATTTTTTTTTTACATTTAATTATATGAGTCCAATGTTTAAAATGCTTGAATCCAATCGTATAAAATCAAACAATTTGCACTATTACAGTACAATATCACAGCATAGTATGTATTAATCACTTACCTTGGCAGTGGGGCCTCTCATTCTTCCAGCTCCAAATCCCATTAGGTAAGCACTGGATGTGGGCGGGGCCTAACCTGTAGTACCCTGGATCACAGGTAAACACAATGCGAGTTTTATACTCGTAATGTGAGCCATTGACAATCCTCCAGCGGCCGTGCTCCAGGGAAAATGACCCGATGCTTGGGCATACCACAACTGCAGAAACAGAAGAAAACATAGTTTTGTAAATGTGATAAATAATAAAAATACAATCAAGTTTAAGAAATTCCTGGCAGTAAAAACATACAATGCCATTAAGGATTTGTGTTTTTGAAAATGTGATGCTTTCTGTCACCAACCAGAACATCTTGGTATCTTATTGTGGTTGCTCCATGTTCCATCCGGCTGACAGATGGCTGACGTCACTTCTTTACTAGAGAGTCTGTAGCCGTCGTTACAAAAATAGGAAACTCTTGTTCCTACTGAGTAGTCAGCTGCTAGAACAGCCCCGTTTATGGGAGCCTTGGGTGGGCCACAGGAGACAGCTAAAAAATGACAACACACAAAAAGATACACACACAAATAACAAATTGTCTTTGCCACATACCCAAGTTATGAGTGAAATGTGTTATGTGTGTTTCTGCTTCAGAAAGGAAGATTAGACTATGAGTTACAAATGGTGCAAAAAACTTTCTGATATGCAATCATTAAGAAACCTTACATGACTTTTTTTTTTGTAAACCAGATGATTCTTCAGGTTTTAGAGTTAGAGTTTTTTGTTAACTAATCATATATAATATATTATGAGTTAACCCTTTAACACCAAAAATACTGCCAGCATCACTTAAATAACAAACCATCTTTGACATACTGGAACTCTTTTCGTGATCAACGTGAATCTGATTCTGACGCTTTGTGTATTGGCTTTGCACCAACTTGAGAATCCGCTGTAATTACATTAATTGTGCAAACAATTGAAGAGACAGGGTAGTCGAAAGAAGGTCAAAGCTTTTGGGTTAACCCTTAAATTCTTGTACCTTTAAAAGGGAAAAAAAAAGGGAGCCTACAATGGTGTCCAAGTAAAACGTGTGTAAATAATTTTAATTCAAGACTACACATTTTTTCACAATTTTTGTTTAAATTCTTTTAAAAAAGTGTATAATTTAACAATTTTTTACTCACAACATAATAGGCAGTGGAGTAGAGTTATATTGAACTGTAATTGTTGGTGCTTCGAATGTTACATTTTTTTTTGTCAGTTAGAAATATTTGCCTCAAAACCCATTTCTCTTTAAGTCTAGTAGTAGTTTGTTGTCCTTCTCAGGAAGGGGTCATTTCTTAAACATCCCACAGGATATACTCAAACCAAACCTTGGCATGCAGGTACAGACGAGTCCCAGGCATGGTAGCCCAGTGGTGTACGCCGGCAGGTTCCTGTGGCGTTGCCTATAAGACGATAACCACGGTCGCAAGCCCACCGCACAACGCTGTTAACGTGACCCCCACTTTGGGAGGAAATGGAGCCGTGGAGTGGGGAGTCTGGCGTGGAGCAGTACATAGCTGCAACACAAAGAAGAATTTTAAAAATATTTTTAAAATGATATAGATATAATCTATACAGCAGCACTGCAATGTAAGGGGAAAAATGAGTTGTAGTTCAGGTGACATTTTTTTTTTTGGGTGTGGTTACGTTTCTTTTAGGAAAAAAATAACTTGCTAATATGCCTATGATAACTTAATAAGTGGAAGTAGAAACATGTTTGCAAATTGCATTAGAAATGCGATCATCAGAAGATTCTGGAAACGTTTTGGTCCATTTACTGATTTATCTGAATGGACAATGAGCTCTTTTCCATGCACATCAAATAGCTGGTCATTATGCAATTACTTCAGATGTCAAATTTTTCAAGTGACCACTTAAACGGGATAATCATCCCACAACAACAGTTATCCATTAATAAGAAATTAGATTAAACTCAGGCAGATCTAGTTTTTTTTTTTTACATCTTTCTGTGAGTAAAGGAAGCACATAACACGGAAGACCCAAAGTAGTGTTGCTTTTCCGAGTCAACTGCTGTTTTCTTACATTTACTTGACGGGCCATACATAACAGGAAAAAAAAAAAAGTACAAAATTGACCAAAAACAAATCTGCAAAAAGATCGCATTTTAAATGTTCATTTGTCATCACTGGTTATTTCCAGTACTTTGACTTCTCTGTGAATGCAAACAGACCAACCAAAAATTCATGTTCTGTTCATTCAAAACACTCCTTTTTCACGGACATATTATTAAAAAACTGACTTCACAAAAAAGTTGGCTAAAGGTCGTGTCACACAGCCATACATACATTTCGTGGATATTTCGCCGATGAAAATTGGTCGACATAAACATAGGTTAAAACGAAGTGAGAAGAGTTTTGGTCTTGACGCGAAATTTTCACTGACGTATCATGAATTAACCACATTTAAAACCGCAGAAGAAGTACGAATAAACGAGGCAAAGAACACATAAATCAATGCAAAAGCCAAACCTGGCCCAAAATCCGTGCGTCAACTGCATAATTTTAACAAAATATGTGCACCATATCTCTATATAAAAGGTATAGATTGGTGGTACATATGTGAAAAGTCCATTAGAAAATGTGAAACGGTCGCAGGAAGTCACAAATTTGCTATGCGTCTCACAAAGATCGCACACAATTGCCTAAAATTTACGCAATAATTGAGTATAAGCTATGTAAAATACGCATAAACTGCTTAATTCTCAACTAAAAATTTTGAACAGCTCGAAACTGAATTCACATAAAGACTCATCAGCCGAAACCTCAAACAGACATCGATAAATGACAAGCACAAGAAACACTTATGAATCACATATATACTTACATGTAACACGAAAGACTGAAATTTCAGACATGGAAAATGTGCAAAATGTATGTAGTAGCTCTATGAAATGACCTTAATGTAGAGACAGCATTTCCAGGTACTGATGGCCTATCAAAAGTAAAAATGTTTTCTAGAATCCTTTTCATGACTTTAACTGCCAACCGAAGAACAAATATTTTTACCTAAGACCCATTTCTGGTAGCAAACTGTATATAATTAAAAACTACAAATCTCTCTTGGTAGAATTGAATTTTCAGTGAGCACTGCTACAGCAGATGTCAGACACTACCATTGGACACACCACTCACAAAGTTATCAATGGCTCAAAGCCATTTTAGAAAATTATCTTCCAAGAAGAAGTAGTAATTCTCTTTTGCAGACAATATCAGAGTCTTTCGGGGACAGTCGTGCTGGAGCTGCCAACACCCTGGCAATAAGTTAAAGTGTCTGCCCCAGAGTACAAATTATTCACATCCCTGTATCTGTAGATCTGGAACCACTCCTATGCAATAATGTCAATATGCCACTAGTAATTCTTACTTAATGTTTCTCGGTCAAACCTTGTGAAGGATACATCAAAGTCCAACTCTATAGGCAGCAGCCAAAAAGGAAGGACTGAACCGGCCTTATTTCTTAGAGATACATGTGTTTCATTCGTCCCTAAAGTTTATTGTTGGCCTCAAATCTGAGGTGTGTGTGCTTGAACTAACAAAAGGCAAAGTGACTTAAAGGTTAGTGGAGCAGCTTCAGATGTTTTCTTCTTTGGCTAAAAAACACTGAGCAGTTGCCAGAGAGGTTTTGTACAGTTTTGCAAAGTGAATAACACTCTTTGACACCGTTTATTTGTGAATGAAATAAATGTTTAAGTAGCACACAGACAAAGCAGCCAGTTGACAGATCTAATCTAGATCCATTTCCCTGCGGTGACTTTAGCGCCATTGACATTAAACCAATGAATTCAGTCATACTTCAATTCTCTTTAAAATGAAACAGATACCTCAGCTAGCTGTAATGAGAGTGATAATGAAGAGCTGTTGCTTCCACATGGGCTTTAAACATAGTCTTTATAATTAAAATCTTTACACACAATGATTGCTCTCTGGAGAAAATGTGCAGACATTGGCCTGATTTCGCTAAAACCGTTATTTATATGCATCCAATAAACAGTTACTGCAGAAGTGCAATTTAATCATAGCCACCAAAGAAAGTTACAGTGTTTTAAGAGATTTTTCTCTTCATCATTTAATCATCATGGAGTAGATGTACTTCAAAAGTTAAAGAGGGAGTCTTCTGATAAGAGGTTATTGAGTGGAGAAAAAAAAAAAAAGCAAACTGAGTGGAGGAATTGTCTAACTAAAAAAAAAAAATCATTGTTTAAAAAAAGCTCTAAGGCCTCATTACTTAAAAATCGGACATTTTCCGTTGCAAGCTCAGGTGGAAGGTTGGCTTTAAAGCGACGTGTACCTGTCAAGTTTTCAGAATAGGATCTAAAGAGTTAACTGATTCAGCAAACTGCTTTGGGAGACAGACAGAAGTTTAACAAGAAAGTAGAGGGACCATCAATTTATGCAATTGAAAAATACATGGATATATAGTTGTAATTTTTTTTTTATCAACAGTGAGCAATGTCAATGCACTTTTAGAGTCTTCTGTCTGTCTCTATTGTACATGCATTGGATTGTAAAGTAGTAAAAAGTAAAGTTGGGATACATACTTTGGTACTCACCAACATAGCGAATTCTGAAGCCTTTCTTGTTGGTGCCATGGTCTGAAGACCAGCGGACCAGAAACTGGTGACCGGAGGTTGTGATGTTGAACGGTGTTGGCAGGTCACCGCTCAGTGTTGCCAGAGTTGGGCTGTTGGGAGTGGGACCTGTGGTGGTAAAACAAAAGAGAAAAAAGGCTAAATATAGACAACTAGACCACATAATTTTTGTTAATAAATTAATCCTTTAACACTGGAGTTTCCATCGTTGCCGTTTTTACAATCAATGTAACTCTTCAACCGTTTACGCAATTAACATAATTCAAGCAGATTGTGTGAAAAGCAGCCTTGCACCAATATGCAACATTTTAACATTAGCACAATGGTCCAAAGCCGATATGCACAGCTACTTCGCGTCAGAATCAGCTTAGTGATGGTGACTGCACAAACGGTCGAGGAGTTAGGCCCGGTTTGTTCTCCAAAACAACTTGTAATTGCTTGTGTTGCATTGGTCGCACCATCATCTGAAGGGAATCACCCCAAACGCTGTGAAATACGACACAAGCTGATGACGTATATCACGACTTTTAACCTGTACTTATTTCAAGCGGTTAGTAGACGCAATGGCGGAGCAAACTCTATCCAGAAAATTGCTGTTTCTACGTTCTAAGATTTTACAGACAAGGGCGCTATTACTGCATTATAAATACCTGAGGGGTAGACATTATTTCATTCTGACTCAGGTCCAAAAAAGTAAAAAAATAAACGTTTTCCCCGCATGTTTACTTTCTTATGCAACTGTAACGTCAGCTGTATTTGAGTAAGATATGGAGCAGGTAGAAACTCATTTCAAATTCAACTTTTTATTTAAAGTACCAGTATTTGATATGCTAAGCATTTTGAAATACAAAAAAAAAAAAAAACTGCTGTACAAACTTTATATACATGAAAAGATATTGTTAGGAATAATTAGAAATAGAATAGTTAGAAACTCCCTTTTTACTTTTATTACATTTACTTGTACCTTTTATTACACTAATGGTTTAAACTTAATTCACTAAGCATGTATTATCATCTCAAAATTATATTGCATCCTAAGACAGCACAGCCAAACTATTGTCCTCACAGTGAAGCTTTATGACCTTCGAGTATCTAGCCTGCACAACCTGTGGGTGGGATTTTCACACCATAGACCCTCGGACCATCTTCTGAATATGTAAATGCTAGGTATATAAACCGAGCCTATTTCTGAGTTTCTTTGTTCAGACTTTGGATGCAGCAGCCTGTTCATCTGTCTGTAACCCTGCGTACAAACCTGTGCTGTTTTGTGCGGAGTAAATCTTCACTGAAGCTAAGTTTCGTCTCTGAGTCATTATTCATTCATTTCTGTGTGCAGGAAACTGAAGGGAACGAACCAACCTAACGTTTTTTATTAATACAGTCCTTTCTAGAAAATCCAGGTTCCTCACAGATATCTATATTTCACTATAAATAATATACCAAATCACTAAAAGGCTGGAGACAATCAAATCATTAGGCCTAAAAAGTAAACGCCACTCAGAAGATTGTCCCAGTTATTATAGACAGTCACAAGTGAGAACTAGACCACACAATACTGGTAGGAATGCAATATGATTGATGCAATGGCCAAATGCCGTAAAGTATAAACCGGACATCACGGTGTGTCAAAGAACGTGTGTTGTTTTGGTGTCGCCGGTGACATCTCCGGTGTGAAATGGTTAAAGCCTGTGAATGTTTTTTTTTTTAAATTGTTTCTTTATGTCTTATTTGTTCCTCTGTGTTTTACTTTACCGTCAAAGATCTCCAGCACATCAAACTCTCTCTCAGTGTGGAAATTCTCAATGGTTATGGTGACATTGTATCCTTTTTCTACTGTTATGCTCCAGGAGCACATTTGGAGGTTGGGATAGCTTTCTGGCCAGCCAGGACTCAGGATGACGCCCGACGAGTCGTATCGCACATCGTGTGCAGGGCATTGAACTAAGGCAGTGAGACAATTATAAAAAGAGAGGATTATATAAGATCAACAGACTTTCAAAACAAGATCTTTTTTGGCACATAGATGCAGATCTTAGTTCACACCTTGACATGTTGGAGGTGGTGCATCCATCTGTAGCCTCTCTCCTAAGCGACAGGTTAGAATTTCACTGCCAACCAATGAAAATCCAGGGTGGCATTTATAGCGAATGATGTCACCTAGACATAGAAAATCATTATGTGGGAGAGGATTTTAAAACAAAATGCCAGACTGAAAAAACAAAAAAGACATTCACAGCTCCTTTTCAGCCCCTGATACATTTACACATTTACACTTAAAGGTGTTTTTTTTCCAAGTGTGTAATCATACGGCATCTAAAGAATCTTTATACATTGAGTCAGCTCCAGTTGGTCTGATGGTTTTAGTAAAAATTAAAAATAAAAACTGTGAAACAATTTACTACTGACCAGCAGCCACTGAGTTGTTGCCCATTGTGAAAAAAAAAAAAAACTGTGTGCAGCAGAAAAAAGTTTGACTAAAGCTCAAAAAGACAAATCCACAAAACAATGGCACCCAAGTCTCCACAACAGGAGGTTAAATAAGAAGGTCACACCACTGGACACTAATGGCAAAAAGCCCTCACAATGCCTTCAAAAATATTGTCAGTAAAACTACTTTACTATTTTATATCAAATGGAATGCAATGCAAGATTTTTAACAAAGTGGTTCAACTGGGAGACTTTCATATTATTTTGGTATGACAAGAGGAAATAAAAAAAAAAACCTCAAAACTTGGATGCTAAGTCCTTTAAATTTGTAAAACATGTGCTCTAAATTAAATGCATAAGTTACCTCAGTAATCCTAAATTATAAAAATAAAGATATCTTCTGTTTTTTAACAGTAAATTTCAGGTGATTTATGCAATTTTTTTAGAACTCTTGTTTGTCTCAACAGAAGTTTGATGAAACTAACTGCAGCTTAAATCCTGGTGTTGAGCTGCTGCCTTTTATCCAATCCACACTTGGGGGTCAGTATATTTTTTAACAAAATATAGCTAAACACCGTATTTTCTGCACTCTAAAAACCTTAATTCTTTTCAGAACATTACAATGAGCTTTATAAATCGGAGTGCCATTTAAATAGAATAATTCTGGCTGTGCTCACTGAAGTTGCAATGATTTAAAGATTTTGAGAGGTACATGCTGTGCTGTCGATATATCAATCATTTTTTACGAGTTGCAAAGAAGGTTGGTTTTTATTGTTATACGCTGACATCGCTAACGTGTCAGACTGTTTTTTTTTAAGTTATAGTTATAGTCACGGCAACGCTTGTTTTAGTGGTATCAGTTTGTTTTCAAACGTGTCGCAAACAAGGTTGGGTGTTATTGTGAATATGCTAATGCAGCTAACATGTATTGGTGTCACACTTATTTTTTACGTGTCACTAGTTACAGTATCGTTTCTTTTTGGTTTGAAATTACAGGTATTTTGAAAAATGTGACTAACATGTAGAGTGTTACAAACTAGTTCTAGACTAGACTAGACTAGACTAGAACTAACTGACAGACTCATCGCTAACTCTTTTGTCTCGTTTAGTGCGCCTTATAGTTCGGTGCGCCTTAAAAATGACACAAGTTTGAAAATTGACCATTTATTGATGGTGTGTCCTATAGTGCAGAAAATATGGTAAATAAAAAAAAATTAGGTCGAACAGAAAATAAAGGAAACAATATTTAGAAATGCTAAAAGATTTTTCCTTCTCTATTCTAAAGTCCAAACACCTTTACCCGACACTACTGCTCAGATCTGATGGATCTGTTTTTTTTCCACCTCAAGAGTATAAAGACATCAAGACAACAAAGAGTTGTTAGAGATCATTGTTGTTTACTTGGTTACTGGAAAGTTGCTAGCCTAATTTTGCATCTGGTGTCAAATTGTCCCATCTAGAAGGATGACAGTTAGGCCGACAGCTCACCTATCTCCAGTTCACCATCTTCCATCAGGATGTCAGCGTTGGGCACTTCTGGAGGAGGCTGGCAAACCCTTAATTGGTAGGCTGGGAGCAGCAGGCAGCAGAGACGCAGAAAGAGGACAACAGAGAGTAACAAAATAAAAAAAAAAAGAGAAAAATCAATCTGTAGTCCTGAAAATATTGCGAAGGGAGGAAAAATTAAACTTTCACCAGTTTTTACTGGTAATTCCGTGTCCTGTTTGGATTTTTCAACATGCTTTTATCAGCTTAACTTCACTTTTAAGTTCAGGCGGTCAGGTCAGTCAAGCCTAAAGAAGTTAGAGGAGAAAAAAAACAGCTGCATAGACAGAGCACTGCCTTGAATCATAAAAGAGGAACTGGCTTCTCTGCTGCTGAGCTGAAGGCTGTGATCAATATTACTGCATGAATGTGAAGAGAGAGGCTGAAAATATACGGACGGAAAGACAGACAGACAGTGCTGAGAACCAGAGAGGGAGCTAGAGCTGAGGGCAATAAGTCAGGATGAAATTGACTATGAAAATGAGACCTGCCAATAGTATCTGCTGCTCTCATGCATATCAAAGCCCTGTGGTCTGTGTGCTTGCCAGTATGTCTGAATGCGCACATGTTTGTGAGTCCAGTGCGAATGCCTCCGTAAAAGTGGATGAGCAGTCATTGATCTCACTAAGCTCTATTTTTATAGCTACTTCCACATTCGTGTCACGCACGTATTTTCAGACTTATATCCATGACAACATTATCCACCGCTGTGTAGCTCTCTCGTCGGCACAGAAGCATTCAAAAACTTCACCCAGAGATAAAAAAGATACAACGGTGCAGATAAATACCTCCAACAATAGATTCTTCTGGGCTTCCGTTGACATTTCAAACTTAAACTTGTGATGCCTTTTGAGAATAGCTGCAGTCTTCTTACAGACCCATTCCAGTGAAAATTATGTTTGTTGTGTTTTTTTCCATACGTTCTTGTGGCATTTTTCCAATGATGGATGAAATTTATGAAGAAAATTTAGGTTAAAATTGCTTTTCTCAGTATTTCTTTATGCAAATTGTTGTGAAGCGGGAGAAGAAGAAAAAGCGCTGTTTTAAAACGCTGGGGGAGGGGAACGGGGGACTGGGTTGCTCTGTGCCAACAGTCCCACCGACAACTCAGAGGTGAATTTCTAATGAACTCCTGCTGCTCTGCAGATACTATGTCCTAGAAAACAACACAGGTTTTTTTGATTTTGGTTAAAAAATGCAGAATTATAATTAAAATAACTGGAAGCGCATTGAAAATAGATCAAAAGATAATCGGCGTGCTTGCTAACTACCACCGCCATACACGCAACCCCCACTGCATTGTATCCATCTTCCCTGTCATTATTTTCCATTCATGGTCCAATAAAGCAGGACTTGAAGACAAACTTGAATCCATCACATGGTGCTGTTCCTGTGTGAGTGTGGCAGCTGACCATTAGAAGCTGCCAACAAGATTCATTAACAGCATCCATCTTAGAAAAGGGAAGCCTCTGCTTAGAAACCAGCTGACATATTCCAAGTAAAGAGCACTGAACGGAAACCTTCACCGAGGAGAAGTTGGACTGCCCGCTCATCTGAGAGTTTGTGGCCTGAAATGAAAACTGGACTCTTTTGTGGCGTTGCTGTCAAATTAGATCTCATTTTGGGCATGACAGCATCTGGTGAAATCCTTTATTGGCAAAATAGGATGGTTCATCAAAAACATAACTCTGCACAGTTTGATGACGGCTAATTATGATGTTTAAAGAAAATATGGGCTTGAGAATGTCCTTTTTTTTTTTTTTTAAACAGTACTTCCTAGCACTTCCACCAAGACCTTTTTAAGTAAAGAATTATTTGACAAAATGTACATTTAACAGTTTCAATGTGTCATATACTGTATGTATAATTACAAATATGTCAATTTAGGATTATGAATAACTATAATGACATCATTACATATGTTTGTGGATGTATATGGAAGTCTATCTTTTGTTTTACTTTTTTATATTTTCCAAAGTTTGAAATATAGATACACCTTTCTTTGTTGGTCTTCTGTTTTTTTTGTTTACTTGTTTTGATTGTTTAAAATTATTTGAATTCCAAATCCAAAATCTATGCCTGACATTAAAAAAAAATAAATAAATAAAAAAAGATACTACTAAAACAGTCAAAACATTCAAAAGCTTCCATTATTCATTATTAAAAAATTGGAAGCAGGTGTAAGAAAACAAATTTGGAATATAAAGGATAAACAGAATACATGAAAATAATCCAATTATTGATGCCAACCAAGGAAAGTCAACTGTCCAGCAGCTAAAAATGTAGTTTATCAGTTGTATCCCTTTTTGTATTAAACTTTAGGACTAAAAGGCAAAGTTCAAAGAAAAAATAAGAAAATCACATCATTTGCAGCTGAAAAAAAAATACAGTTAGGTGATTCTAACACTGTGAAAACAATGTCCTACCATGATAACTTAGGACAAAAAAGCCAGCTCCAGAGAAGTCAGAGTGGAATTTAATGAGGATGATGTTGGAGGTCGAGTAGACAGACTCCAAAGCTGTGTTCCCGCTAAACTGGCCAATTTGGGGGGATGATTGATCTGGACCATCCCTGTGGAGAAACAATACCAGAAACGCACAGTCAAGTTTACATACTGAACCAGTGCAAAAAGCAAGATAGAAAAACACAACACTAAGGGCGTAGAAGTACATCTTAACTTGGATGAGTTACTGTTGTAATCATAGGCGGCTGTTTTTGAATTAAAAAATCAATATTTTTTAGAGGCTAGAATGAAAATATTTAAAATATGTAATGATAATTAGGAGACATAACACAACTTTGACTGTGCTTGTGCTTAAAGTGTTCTGATATAAGACAATCTAAGTGTCAGGTAGGGAGGGCTGGTGAGCATGAAGACGTTTCACCTCTTATCCAAGAGGCTTTGTCAATTCTGAATTAGCTGGTAGAAGAGCTGGTATATATGCGCTCATGGGGGAGCGCATCCACTGCAAAGAGAACTGCAATGAACAGTATATAGGAGAAACCAAACAACCTCTACACAAGCGGCTTTACCAACCCAAGTGGACCTGCAGTGCACCTCCACCTGAAGGCCACAAACCACTCCTTTGAGGACAGTGAAGTCCGAATTCTAGCCAGAGAGAAAGGATGGTTTGAGCGAGGAGTGAAAGAAGCCATCTTTGTCAGGAAAGATAAACCTTCTCTTAATAAGAAAGGTGGTCTCAGGTTTATTCTTCCATCCATCTACAGCAGTGTTCTGAAACCCAAACAAACCAAACTAGTTCCACCTGGGTCGTTAACAGCTGAAAGAGATGACCAGTTTGGGGAGGGAGTCACTGGCTCCCCAACCCCCAGCTTAGGACAAAGGACTCTTAATGACCCCAAACCATGTAGGCTAAGTTGACGAGTTTCAGGTCTGACTCCCCCCCCCCAATGAGCGCATGTATAGCAGCTCTTCTGCCAGCTAATTTAGAATCAGTAAAGCCTCTTGGACAAGAGGTGAAACGTCTTCTAACTTTAAAAACAAGTCCAGATGACAGCCCCTAAATCTACAACTATGATGGAACCAACCTGGAGGAATGAGTCTTCATAGACAGTAAAAAAAAATTAGAAGAAAACCCCTGTTTGTGCTTGTTCAATGTGAACACTATAAGCTAAATTCTTTATCACCATTTGAATCATATTTGATACACACTGAGACCCCTATCTGATTGGTATGATTAAAATTTTCCTTTAAAACTCATTGGCTATAACTTAGTCTGAATTGTCTGCCCTATCATTCACCTTCGTTCCACTAGGGGCAGTAGTGGGCTATTTCTTCTCATTTCAAAATGGCTGCCTCAGTGAAATCTTAAAAATACTTTTGGCAAGAAAATGTAGCTAACTCTCAAAACTTTATGGTGAGAATAAGGTCAAACTTTCACCTTATAATGATACTTATCCAGATAATGATAAGTCATTATTTTAGAATACAGTTACACAATGTTAAAAATTTGAGACAGTAGGTAAATAAGGTGTTTTTTCCCCAAACACTCATGTCCATATTTCAAACTAACATTGTTGTGTGCACAAAAAAAAATTGGTGCATTTCCTCAAGGGTTTAAAAAACATCTAAATTCTAAAAGTAGTAGTAGTAGTAGTGATGTAGTGGGCTTTACAAGGTTAAATTTCAAACTAATTCATTGTGATCAAAAAGAATCATGAAGGAGAATAAAATACATGTTTTCAGATATTTAGTAATTTGGGATAAGTCCTATTAAATGTGCAGAGTTATAGAAGAGTTATCTTCTCTGAATCCCCTTCAGCAGTGTTTACTTTTTACTGCTGGTACTCATCCAGTAGCAGTTATTAGTGCACTATAACAACATGTGCAGTGAGAGTTTGCACATTAAACTGTAACATCTAATGTATCTGTCAACTTTGGAATAAAATTCTGTAGTAAGTCTCCCAGCATGAGACCAATTAGCAGACTTTGTGACTGTCAGGTCTGCTGGCTCTGGACTGAGAAGGCCGCTGTGAAAATCACACCTTTACCACTGACACTGTGCTCTCTGCAGGGAGCCCACATTAGGACTATATGACTGACATCGGGAGTTTTCAGTGTGTTCTTGCTGCGGCTGTTGTGCTTGCTTTGTGTGAGTTCCGCCGTCTGCCCACTTTTCCGACAGGCAGCGGGGTCAGAAACACGCCGTGCAACCAAATTTATAGAATTCACACAATCATGTGGGGGTGGGCAACACATGGCTCAACAGTATTGCAATGTTTGGTGTGGGAAGAACGGGCAGGAAATAACAGTTATGAGTTACAACGATGACATGTAGGCATAGCTGAAGTACGCAAGTCATGGTTTTAGTTTTCAGAGTCAAGTAAGAGCACCAAAGATAACCCAGTTGTGTACTTTTATCCTTTTTAAAGTTGAAGACATGATAAAAAAAGAAAAACTAATAATTGTTCTAAAAAATTAGGAAATTAAAGCACAATTGTCAATATTTAAAATCCCTTTTAAATTTAAAAAAGGGAAAGATAGTGTGTTTTATTTTATGCTAAAAGAAACAAAAAAAAAAGAAGGAAAACACAACTGTCTGGATTAAGAATGGCAAAAAAGTGTACATCATTTGTAGGATAATGCGTCACCAGCACACCACGCACTCTCACTGAGCTGCTTTTGTGTTTTGTCTGCTGACTTGCTGCCAGGGGACATTGCACCCTGTGGTCCATTTATCAGAAGCGGCATTTAAAGAAGGGCAACAGAAAACAGGGCTGCGACATGGCAAGAACAGAAATAAGCCTAACAGGCTATTTACGGTCCTGCTCCCACCATGTACCTGCAGATATCCAGGCAGTGTGGATCTGAGAGCCATTTAAACACCTGCATCGACAAAATGTCTGCTGCTGCCATAGGCTGCAGCCCTCAAGAGGAATAACAAAGGAAAAGGAAGAAAGATGGAGTGCATACTGAATTACACCGTGGGCCGAATGAGCTTAGGAGATAATGAGAGGAACAGACAGGACAGAAATATGTAAACCATGACGAAAAGGGAATTATGTCAAACTATTTAAACAGAGATGTCTGTCGTCATGGTAACCCTTGCAGGAACTTAGCCAATTAGTGAGCAGTTTTGGAAAAAAAAAAAAAAAAAAAAACCTTAAAAATGATACGGTCCTTTTTAGAGAGGAAACGTGTAGCATGTAAGAATGTCCTTACTGGATATTTTACAAATTGAGATTGGTTAAAAGAAA
Source organism: Oryzias curvinotus (assembly GCA_023969325.1). Classification (NCBI taxonomy): domain Eukaryota; kingdom Metazoa; phylum Chordata; class Actinopteri; order Beloniformes; family Adrianichthyidae; genus Oryzias; species Oryzias curvinotus. The sequence continues at coordinate 24,021,741 of CM043716.1, forward strand.
AGAAAAAACATAGCGACGGAATTGCTGCTACCCCCCACCCACCCACACACACTCTTCCCCTTCCGCCCCAGCCACCCCAGTCAAAGCTGAATGTGGCAAATTCATGAAAACAAAACACCCTTTTTTCAATATGGCAGCTTTTCTGTTGGTTTTATTTCCTTTTTGCTGGTTGCCTGAGAGTGACGAACAGATCTGTATAATTTTCAGAAGAATGGGAAAAAGTAAACTTTTAGATTTTCTTTGGCAACTGAGGCTTTTTTTGTTAACCACACCCATATACCTATTATGTTCATATCGTATGTCATACTGCTTTGACCAGCTTGAGCCAACGACTCATGTATTACATCTGAACAATATTCAGGTAAAAAATGTGCAAGAAACAGGGGAACGCCACTTTTGCAAGCTCGCCACCCTAATGCCGTTCAAGATCTACAAATTTTTAAACCTTCCTTTTTTCTCCAAATAGCTTCCCAATGATGCATGAGGAATTGGCGATAGATCAAAATCTCTGGGAGTTTAAAATTGTAGCTGGTGCTAAAGGTGTATTCAATTTTTTGGTACATTCCATTCAATTTTATTTGTATAGCCTAATATTATAACAATAGTCATCTCAATGGGCTTCTTACCAGTAACTGTATAGTAAACGTAAAATCATAAGGAACATGAAGTCATAGAATTTAACAGGTAAGTCCTAAACTAACTAAACTAAACTGGGCATCCCTGCCCTTAGACCACCAGGGGTCCCCAAATCCAGGCCTTGCGGGCCGGTGTCCTGCTGGTATTCCAGAAACCCTTCCTTATTTGCTGCTGATTGCCTGGATCAGGTGTGTTCAGCCGATAAGGAGCTTCAAGGGCAGGTTGGCTGGAAAACATGTAGGACATCTGCCCTCAAGGCCTAGATTTGGGGACACCTGTCTTAGACCCTCTTTCAAGAGGCCACCCTCTTCCTGAGGTCAAAGGTCAATGAAATTCTGGTTGTGGATGTATACTTAACGTTGTGCCATGTGTGTGAAACCACACGAAGAACAAAAGATTTTTTTTCCCCCATATTGTGTGAAAATGTGAAAATCCCCAAATTTTACACATTGAAACCAAGTAGCCACCAAGCTGGAAGTCTTGTAGCCATCCCATAAACGTTTCAGGGACATCCTTCATGACACGTCTGTTTTGGTTTCTTTAATGGATTTCAAAATATTTTTTGAGCCCCATAAGAGATTTTGTACCAATTCATTTTTGATGGTCTAGCCCGCTGTGATGTCATCATGTTTTGGGGGCGAGAGTTTGTTCACATTCACCAACATTCTTTTTCATCAGGTACTAGCAAATGCTGGTGAGTTTTTGAGTGTGTGGCAGGGACGAAATTTTCCCTCAAAGGCACAGTAAGAAAGAAGAATTTCGAAAACAATATAGTCCCTTCCGTCCTCGACTGCTGCGGCACATAAATATAGGTATGTGTGGATATTTTTGTATGAGCTAAGATTCATATATGGTCCCCAGCATCTGTAGTAAATGGTGCTTTTGTTGCAAACCTGGAAAAATATCCATTTATTTGATCTGGTTATTCTCTGACTGAGAAAGGAAACTCCACAGCTGATTATAAAGGAGGGAAAAACAATAAAAGAAACAAAAACTTTAAAAGAGTTCAACTGCACCTACCAGACAGTTATGTAGTCATAAATGGGCTCAGTGTTCAGTACAGTGAAGTTGATGTAAATTCCATGTCCTGGAGGAACTCTTACGCTCCACACACAGTCTTGGAAGTTTGGATATTCCTCAGGGTGTCCGGGGGAGTAAATGGTTCCATTAAGTGACGTGATGTTTCCACCACACAGAGCTGTGAAACAGAATTACCTTCATTGAATATCCAGCTAGCCAGTATTATTGTCAGACAATTGTATTACTGTTAATAAGTAGCAATTAGAATTTATGACAGCTCTGCAGCTCAGGTGTGGGTTACCCATCAGGTGTTTAATGTTGCTATTACTGAGATTGCGAGACACGACATTACATTAAGAGTCAAGTGTAAATTAAAACAAAGAAAGTAAGGAGAATAATTATAACAAACACATTTTGTTTTACATATACAATGGTTAAACGGCATTTATACAGTCTAATTAAAAGCCTATAGTTCTCTTTTTATCAAAGAAGGAGATGTTAGTACAGTTGGGGAACGTTGGTCAACACAATTCTCTCTATAACCAACCATTGAGCCTAAGGGGAGTTTGCAGGCAGCTACCTTCGCATCGTGGAAGTGCGTGGTTCCAATTCCTGCTGATCCCATGTAAACACGTTAGGGAAGCTTCCCCAATCAAAGAGTATCCAGGGAGGCATTCAAATGACACCGTCATGCCCACGCTAAAATCGGTGCCGATAACAATGCCGTTTCGGAATGGCCGAGGGTCGGGGCAGCTCTGGAGCTGATAGGCTGTAGAGAAAAAGTTCAGACGGATTTAGGAAAAGTCCTCATACCATCATAATGAAGTGTTGAGGCTAATGAGAAAAGTTTCCGCACTATGGGGTGGATTGGATTTTATAAAATATTTTCAAAATGATGCAATAATCGCCTGCGGATCAAACTATAAGGGGCATTTAATGAGACCAAAGTGTCAGAGATGAGCAAATCCGTCAGTTTATTAACATTATTAACTACATTCACCGTAACTCTAGAACTCTAGAAACAGACTGATACCACTAAAAAAACATTACTGTGACAGCGCTAACTCCCAACCTAAGTGCGGTTTATAGTGCGGAAAATACTTTAGTTATCGATAAGAATCAGGAAGTAAATCCATTCCCACACTAGCACTTCTACCCAAACAGAAAAAGAATTGGGTGTATGTCATAACAAGTAATTATTTTGTCTGATTTATGGATTGGTTTTTATTGAATGAATTAAGTTTTAAGCAGTAAAGTTACATTTTGCCTATACATTTCTAAATTAGCTGTTTCTACAAATGTCTACATATTAAATCAAGAAGGGTCTTAGTGTAGCTTTGCCCAAGCAATAAAAACAATATATTTATCTAAGATTAGTCATATATAATTTCTTCTAGCCATTTTCTTTGTCAAAACGATTTCAAAGTATGTTGTAAAGAGTACATAGAAGAGAAAACACGCCACAAAGGGCCACAATTTTCCTAAAAAATAAATGTAGTTAGCCTGATTTACCTTAGCTTAAGCACCGTGGAGTAAAAATATAAAAAAGAATTAAGTCGTAAAAACACGAACAGATCTCCAAAATTGAGATCTTTCACTAAATTAGAAACCCGTATGCAGTCATAACTGCTTCCTCACATCTTCATTAAAGCTTTCAATTTCCCTGTGAAACGCTCACAATGAATGAAATCACTCAAGCTCCCACATTGTCAGCAGCTTCTGCTCCTGGAAGAAGCAGCAGGGACTCATCTGCTTTTGTTTTCCTTTTGCTCAGGAAATGATCACAGTAAACATGACGTTGGAGAACTTACAGAGTCAACATTTACCTTGATACACGATGTGGAACCCGGGTTTGTTTTGTGAGTAGTCGCTGTGGAAAAAAAAGCTGGTTTGGTGGGTGGTGCTGAAGAGAGGCTTTGGAATGATCGGCCCACTGAAGCGGTCAATCACACTCCCCGTCTCCGCTGTTCCACTTCGAATCTCTAAGTAATCGTGGATCGCTTCGGTGGAGAGGTTCAAAAACTGGAGATGAATACCTGAAGAAGAAAAAAACACAACTTAGAAAACGATGTGAAACTGATCAATCAATCAAACTTTATTTATGAAGCACTTTTCATATAAATGTAGAACACAAAGTGCTGTACTACGGAGCCCGTGTCATGACATTAAACAAATAAAATATATCTCGTTCCCACAGATTAATAACTCGTTCCCACAGATTAATAACTCGTTCCCACAGATTAATAACTCGTTCCCACAAGATACTATTCCGTTCCCACAAGATACTATTTCGTTCCCTCGAAATACTATTTCGTTCCCACGAAATGATTAACTCGTGCGAACGCAATAATTAATCCGTTCGAACGCAATAATTAATCACGTCATAAGTCAATTACACGGATATGCTCAGTCCGTCCGGCCGCAAAAGCCGCTTTCAGCGGTAACATCCGTCTCTTTGTGACCCACATTCGTTCAAGAAAGGAAAAAGAAAAACAAGAAGGATCAATTTATTACTGTCTCAATGAATATAAGAAAAATTTCACAAGATTTGATAGCTACGCTGCTTTGCCATACGATAGCTTCTGCTAGGCTACTACTACTAGCTTAGCTCCCCGCGGAGCTCCTTGCTTGTCATGCCGGCATTCGGGCAACTGGCTGGTCGGTAGACAGCCAGCCAGCTGATATTGTAGTTTAGGGTCGAATAGGAATAATAATATTCAAGACTTGTCTTTTATTAACATACTCTTTAGCAGTCAGTCGCTTCACATTCGAAGGCTATGAGGCTACATGCTAACTAACTAGCCGATCGGTTATCCTGTTATTTACGTCATAGATTTACAGCAGATACCTTCACATTTCTGTCTGTGTGTGTGTCTCATTACATTGCATTGAGGACATGGAGGATGTTTAGAGATCAGATTTATTTATTTTAAAAAGCACAAAAGCATCCATCGGACTTAGCTTTTAGCTACTAGCATTACAAACAAGGCTGCATGCATCCGGCATTCCCAGCATGCATTTCGGCCAATCACCGTGTCCCTGTAACTGAAGTGTAACAACAAGACCAATGATTTGCTGATCAAAAGCACGTGGGTAAACGTGATGCATCATGGGGTATATTGTTCGCAGCCATGTTTGTGATGCTAAAAGCTAAGTCCGGTAGGGGAAGCATTCAGGCTTATCTTATGATATTTTTCTGATTTTTATCGAGACAATAATAGATCGATCATTCCTGCTTTTATTTTTACGCCCAGTGAATGTTCACAGAGACACGGAAGTAGCTGCAGAAAGCGGCTTTTGCAGCGAGATGACGGAGAGCGTACCAGAGGATGATCATCATGTGAATACCGTACCGATGGATGCTATGCTTTTGTGCTTTTTAAAATAAATAAATCTGATCTCGTCTTGGGGTATCGGTCAGCCATATTTGTTGTGCTTGGAGCTAAGAGGTAAATGCGTTTGGCGAAGCAGTCAGCTTAATATGATATTTTTTCAGATTTTCATTGAGAAAATAATAGATCGACCATTCTTGCTTTTATTTTTACCCCTATTGAATGCTCACAGGGACACGGTCGTAGCGGCAGGAAGCGGCTTTTGCAGCTAGATGACGGAGGGCGTACCAGAGGATCATGATGTGAATACGATGGAATGGATGCTTTTGTGCTTTTTAAAATAAATAAATCTGATCTCTAAACATCCTCGGTGTCTTCAATGCACTGTAATGAGACGCACACAGACAGAAATGTGAAGGTATCTGCTGTAACTCTATGACATAACAGGATAACCGATCGGCTAGTTAGTTAGCATGTAGCCTCATAGCCTTCGAATGTGAAGCGACTGACTGCCAAAGAGTATGTTAATAAAATACAAGTACTGAATATTATTATTCCTATTTAACCTTAAACTACAATATCAGCTGGCTGGCTGTCTACCGACCAGCCAGTTGCCCGAATGCCGGCATGACAAGCAAGGAGCTCCGCGGGGAGCTAAGCTAGTAGTAGTAGCCTAGCAGAAGCTATCGTATGGCAAAGCAGCGTAGCTATCAAATCTTGTGAAATTTTTCTTATATTCATTGAGACAGTAATAAATTGATCCTTCTTGTTTTTCTTTTTCCTTTCTTGAACGAATGTGGGTCACAAAGAGACGGATGTTACCGCTGAAAGCGGCTTTTGCGGCCGGACGGACTGAGCATATCCGTGTAATTGACTTATGACGTGATTAATTATTGCGTTCGAACGGATTAATTATTGCGTTCGCACGAGTTAATCATTTCGTGGGAACGAAATAGTATTTCGAGGGAACGAAATAGTATCTTGTGGGAACGGAATAGTATCTTGTGGGAACGAGTTATTAATCTGTGGGAACGAGTTATTAATCTGTGGGAACGAGTTATTAATCTGTGGGAACGAGATATATTTTATTTGTTTAATGTCATGACACGGGCTCCGTACTTTACATTAAAACAAAACAAAATAAATAATCTAAAAAACAAGCATGAAAATTAAAACAAACAAGCACAAAAATAAATAAAAATAAAAATAGGGCCCCCCCCCTCCCCATACCTACACAACCCCCCACTTCTTTCACATCTCCCATCCCCCTAACTGATGGGGAAAGACAATGAGAAATAAGAAATAGGCTGAGCACGAAAACAAGATGTTGGAAACGCTGATAATTGGATACCACGTGGGAAGGACTTTATTTATGGTCATGTTTAGTACTTAATTGCATTAATCCTTATTTACTGTATAGGTCGTTACACATAACAGAAATGAAGAAATGAAAAAAAAAAATAGACCAAAAAAATCAAGAATTAAGCCCAAACGGAACAAAATTCACTATTTGCTTATGCTCAACTGAAATCTTTGACAATTTCTCACCAAAGCCAACAGGTAAGTTGACAGTCCATGTGCAGTCTAATCCACTGGGATAGTTTCCAGGGTAACCAGGACTTAGAATCACTCCACTTACTTCTGTCATAGACCCACCACACTGAGCTGGAATAAGAAACAAAAATAGAATAAAAAAATGAAAATCTAATTTTTTTTGCAGAAAAAAAAAAAGATATATACTGCTTTTTATTGTCTGCATCATCGATTAAACTAATTGCATGCGGACCTTGTTACTCGCTGGTCGTCTTAATGTTATGGAATTCCGCAGCCGTTTAACTAAGCTTTACATCAATTCAGCAGCAAAGTCTTCAGCTCATCACAGAACAGTAAACTAATCAAAAAGCTTTTTATCGAGAAGAGGCAGCAGAAACAGTCTGCATAATTACTGCAGCAGAGTAATTTCAAGTATGTTTCTCTCAGATAACAGAGCCGGTTAGCTTGTTTTTCAGACAAATCGTGCATTTTGTGGAACAAGCACCAAATTTGGCAGAAAAGTATGTTAAAAGTCTGAAATGGTGGACATTTGTAAAGATGGTGGCCAAACACTCAATTGTTATTACACATATTGTATTTCTTGGACACCAGGGCTATAAGTTGCAGCAGCCAAAAAATGTATAATAAAGGAAAAAAAAAATCACGTAGCATCAAATCACATATAAGTCGCACTGGTCACACTTCTGAGAGAAATTAATTTAATCAACTTTGGAAACAAGAACGGACATTTTATCTTGAAAGGCAAATCATAATAATGGAATAAATAATGATAGACTGGATATCTGCATGCTTCACTGCTGTAACCCATTGATGCTTATTTAGCCTTATGAAACATAGAAGGAATCTAGTTCCCTGGACTCTGTGAATTCTTTTAAAAATCAACTAAAAACGTTTTATTTTTGCAAAGCATTTTTAATGAAACTGCTTTTATTGGGCTTGAGATGATTGTTTTACATGGTTTATGCTTTTTATCTTTTATGTTTTTATGTTTTTTATATGTGTATATATACATATTTTAACCTGTGAAGCACCTTGTGACTTTTGTCTGTGAAAGGTGCTATACAAATAAAACTTACTTACTTAGTATATTAGCTTAACATATAAACAATTATTCAGATAACCATAACATAAATAAAATGCTAACAAGTCAACTAAAGAGTTTGTCAGTTTAAAACACTAAATCCATTGAATTCTTCATCCTCTGTATCACTTTGGAACTATTCCCCCAGGTCCGGCGTAAGACTGAGCGTTGCTTCTTCTTCTTCTGCGCTTCTGTCAGTAGCATTGATGCACACATCTACAGTGCCTTCTTGTGGCTGTTGCTATTTATAAATAAAAAAAGCAACAACAACAGGTATAAGTCGTACCCTCGTCCAAACCACGGGGAAAAAAAATGCAACTTATACTCCAAAAAATACAGTATTTTTAAATCTACGATTTTTTTCGTGGCTAACATGCTTTTCTGAAAGACGTACATCTGAGCCATATTTGGTTCTAGAATCACAAAATGCACAATTATTTTAATAAGTGGTTCCGCTAAGACCTATGATTGAACACAAGAGTGCATGGATGTGGGATAGAAGAAGGAACACGCACCAATGCACAAGGGAACGGGGTAGTTCCACCTTCTGACTGGTCCAGGCATGCAGGTGATGTGGGCATTGCCCTGGAAGTGTCAACGCAACCATGGTTTGTTATTAAGCACAAGCTGAGAAATCATCACAGACTTTTTTTGCTAAAAGCACTTATTTGGAAATTATGTATTTGAATTACATAACACTTCTGTATAGATCAAAATGAGAAAGCACTCAAACTGAAGAAGTTGGCCAAACAACAAAGAAATATTGATACTAGTCGATTTTTGCAAACTACATCTGATTCCACAGTTTAGTTACAGACAAAAAAACAACCTGCCAAAAAGGTTAAATTAATGACTGGTAGCACATTAAAAAAATTTTAGAGTATTGAAATTATTTCAAATGCAGTATTGGCAGTCTGTTGGAATCAAGCTGACCAGGAATTGCATAGCTTAGGGTGCTTTTGAAGGGGTGATCTTTCTTTCACATCTTTTTAGTTGTTCATGTGAATCAACAAAGAGAAGTAAGTGGTATTTTACCTGAAGGGAATATCCCTGTTCACATGAAAACTGCACAACATCGCCCACCATGAATCGGTCTCCATGTCTAATCCCATAGTTTGGAGTCTGTGGTTCTGGGCATGACTCAAGACCAATAGCTGTGTTTAAAAAAAACAACAACAACAAAAAAAAAACATGTTTTTTTTATTTGTATTTAGTGCAAAAGCTACAGATAAAGCCGTACAAACATGTACCTGTATATTCCAGGTGAAATCCAGCAGCTGAGACACTGATATCGGAGCTAAAGCTCAGATAAAGGTTGTTAGACGTGCTATTCAGCAGAGGAGGGATCGTGGTGCCTGAGAACAGAGGAAGCAGAGAGAAGCAGAGAATGAAGACCTTTCTTTTCTTTTTTCCCCCCCAAAACTAAACCTTTAGAACAAATCAGAAGAGTAATCTGTAGAAAAAAGGAAGTAACAAAGATCTGCTAAAACCTACATTTTCCTTTTCCAAGCAGAGAATTCTTAAAGAAGGGCAAAGGGAATTACTTTCATTTGAGGTATCTATTTTATTTGAAGCCACTTTTCAAATGTTGACTTGACCTACTTAGTGTGTGGAAAGGAGTAAGTACAAAAGAGAAACTGCACCAGTGGAAGAAAGTTGGTTCATACTTTTTTCTGTGTTGCAAGGGGTATAAGTTTAGCTTTTTAGATTAAATCAATGGTCATAGGAATGACATCCACACCAAAGTGTCATATGCATACCCTTTCCAAAAATACTGAATATCATGGAAAACCGTATTTATTTCCATAATTCCATTCAAGCATATTAAATGTTCATAGTGTATAGATGCAGGGTGTTCTGTTGATTTCAAGTATTTTTTATTTTTACATAAATTAGGGTTCCGGCTCATAAAAAGCACGAAGATTGGATTTAAAAAAATACAAATCCTTCAAAAATAATTTTTTTGAAAGGAATTATTGAACGACTTACATAGTGCTTTACCTTCTTAGAACGCCCAAAGTGCTTTACAGTCCCATTTGCCCATGCACACACACATGCACAACACCTATAACCACCAAGAGCAATGTGGAGTTCAGTGTTCGGTGGGAAATGAACCCAGAGATTGACTGTTCTACTTCTGCACACATTATAGAAAGAAATACAGTTTTTCTTGTTATTCGAATTTTTGGGAAACGGGTCCACTATGGCCAAGACCAAAGAGCTGTCTAAGGACACCAGAAACCAAATTGTTGACCTGCAACAGGCTGGGAAGATTGAATCTGCAACAGGTAAGCAGCTTGGTGTGAATATATCAACTGTGGGATCAACTATTAGGAAATGAAAGGCATGCAAGACCACTGATAATTTCCCTCCATCTGGGTTTCCTCATAAGATCTCACCCTGTGGGGTCATAATGAACACAGGAACGGTGAGCAAAAATCCCAGAACCACACGGAGGACTTAGTGAATGACCTGCAGAGAACTGGCACCAAAGTAACAAAGGCTACCACCAACAACACACTACACCACCAGTGACTCAAACCCTGCAGGGCCAGACGTGTCCCCTGCTAAAGCCAGGACATGTGCAGGCCCGTCTCAAGTTAGCTATAGAGCATTTGGATGATCCAGCAGAGGATTGAAAGAATATCCTATGGTCAGATGAAACCAAAATAGAACTTTTTGGTAAGAACTCTACTCGTCGTGTTTGGAGGAGAAAGAATGCTGAGTTGCATCCAAAGAACACCATACCTACTGTAAAGCATGGGGGTGGAAACATCATGCTTTGGGACCAGGATGACTGATTAGTTTAAAGCAAGGGTCGGGAACCTTTTTGGCCAAGAGAGCCATAAACGCCACATATTTTTAAATGTAATTTTGAAAGAGCCATACAATAATGTAGCGTCCCTTTCCCACACTGAGGCACAGAGACGTAACCTCTTATAAGGTTCTTTATTCTGGTTACTGTAGACCGCAACAAACGCCGAACAATTAATTCAGCAACTCCTGAATCTCTACCGCTGAGACGAGAGCGCTTCTCCCATTTTTATATTCCCCTGCTCCTGCTCCAGTCCTCCCATTTCCCTTATTCGGCCCATAGCTGAACCCCATTGGTCCAAACTACCTAACAACAGGCTGAGCGACAGAACTGAGGGCCAATCAGATCTCTGCTTGATGCGTTCAAGGAACTTCAGAACTTTTAACGCGGCCCAACAGCGGACTCAACTCAGTCCACTACAATATGTTTAAAACTAAAAATAGACGTGAATGGGAGCATTTGATGTAATTTCAACATTTTTAAAGTACAATAAGTCTGTGGATTCTTTTTAGTAACATGGTTATGCTGTTGCTAATAAATGATGAGTATTTCTCGTGGTGGTTTTGCTGATGGTCTAGTCTGGTTGATACGTGGTGAGTTTCTGCTTCATGCAGGCGTTGAGACTTTAAACGTGATCTGAGGTTGGTATGAATGTTCTGTAGATGTGACAAAGACTGTTCACATGCAGACCTGGAGACAAACACACACTCACACACTGCAGTGAGTGACGGGCAGCGTCTTTTGCGTTTTTACAATCCCTGCGCGATTCACCTGCTGCCTGTCTCCACCCCCACCCTCTGCTTTTTTCCTCATACATCCCATCCCCGCAACTGCGCGCTCTTTCTCAGAGACGGGAGCGCGCAGTTTTAGGCATGGCAATTCACAGGTTTCCGGCTGGTACAAACTCTGTGAAATAATAGATAATAGTAAATTGATAATGGTGCAGATTTACTTTCTCCAAGCACCGCTACTACTGCACGCCCCTCTGGCATGGCATCACACACGAGGAGGACTGGTCTAATGAAAATTAAAAAAAAATATAATTGAAGATTTGTCTGCAAGCCACATGTGACCATCAAAAGAGCCATATATGGCTCGCGAGCCATAGGTTCCCGACCCCTGGTTTAAAGGAAAGAATGAAAGAGGCCATGGACAATTGGTGGCTGACTAAATACTTTTTTCCATCACTGTAGCTTATTTTTTTTACAATACTAAAAGTTTACAATACAAGCAAATAGGTTTTGGTGATTTAAACCGAAAATCTCCAGAGATTGTTGTGTGCAATATTTAATTGAAAAAAAAAAGGTATACCAGAATAGCTTCCAAGTCGTGGGGCATGGCTGTCAGCACCATCGTAGAAATCCAATGAGTCCCAGTTATGCTCCGTGGCAAAACTTACAACCTGTATCTGGAGAAAATACAAGAAAGGAATTGTAAATTGACCTAAACTCATTCTTACAAGTATTTTTAAATATATATATTTAGGGTTCTCTTCTAAGTATTTTTTGGTAACATCTATAGCCTACAAATCATTCTGCTTTTTAAAATATTTTTTTGTTTTCAGTGTTCCAGTTTTCTCTGTCTTAGTACACTAATGAATTCATCAATGCCAAGTTGAATGTGTTGCCCGAGGACACTTCAGGATATGCTTTGTGGTCACCAGGAATAAAACCACTCATCATGTAAATGGAAGACTGGAAAGCTCCGCTTGTTGTTCCACACATGCCACAAAACCAACATATAATGACATGCTTTAATAAGTCCAGCAGGCTCATTGCAGTGTAATTTAAAATATTAAAGTATCATTTCAAACAAATGTGCTTCTTAACTTAATTTGCGTTACTGTAATTAAATTCCCTGGAAGCATTGGCTTGCTGGGAAAATCAATGAACTCATCACTGCTTGTAAGTTGAAGAAAACTATAAAGAGGTCCCGGTTTTTTAAGAGAAATTAATATAATCTCAGCCGTGGTTGTGAGATTTTGCACACATTCTCTTAAAAAGGACCTAATTTCAATGTATGCTTACACTGGAAATATTGTCCGTCCTAAAATAAGTTAAAAAAATATATAGAATATAAGGTGTTTTTATCTTCTTTAAAATTAAAAAAAATATTTATCAAAAAATCTTAAGATAAGTATATTACTACCTTTTTAAGACAAATTTAAATCTTAAAATTAGCTATAAACATTCAGATTTTGATATATTGCTGTGGTAGTTAGAAATATAACGTCTTAAAATATATGTTGTAGCTCAACAAAAGATTTATATCTTTAATGTAGGTCTATTTATACACATCATTATTATCTAAATTATACTGTTTTAAGTGCTATAACAATATAGCTATCCTTATTTCTAAACTACAATAGATTTAAAGTGTAGTATAACATATTTTAACATAAATTTGCCTTTAAAATTATATGTAAGTGTTTTAAGTCAAATAAACCTTTTTTTTTTTTTTTATAAAATATGATCTCCCAGCATCACCAATAAACCATCTACTTATAAATGTTTTTAGGTAAAGAAACTTGCGTTTTATTTGAAATATTGGATAAGAAACATGTTTTTGAGTTCATATGACTCAAGATATCAAAGTTTGATTGATTTAAGTTACTTCAACTTGCTGAAAAGTTATTAGTAAGTAAGCTTTGTCTAATATCAAGAATAAGAAGATGTTTGAAAATTAGACAAAAAACTGAGTTTTACTTTTCTGCAAGAATTTTGTGAGAAAAAAAGTTGCTTTGAGATGAAATTGAAATATTTCTTGGCCCTAAATGTTACATATTTAAAGTAAAAGTTTAGATATAGTTGGTTAAAAATCTTGAAATAGTTCAGATATTATCAGCCAACGAGGAATCAGTAACAGTCTCTTTGTGCAGTTTTGCAGTTTATTCCTTGTTTGTATTTCAGTGCTCATTTAACTGAATCCAGCTCGGCCTGGTCCAGTCCAGTTTAGAACGGTTCAGGCAATTCAGGCTAGCGTTTCCACTCAAATTTGGAGCGTCACGGCGTATACGGGGTGTAGACCGAATGCGTAGTCTGGACCAGACTGTGAGGCATTTAGTTACCGTATTTTCCGAATATAGGGCACACCGGATTATTAGGTGCATCGTCAGTGAATGATCTACATTCAAACTTTGTCACATATGAGCCAGCAAGGCCGAGAGGGCCCCATTTGGTTTAAAAGTGGGCAGAAAATGTGGGCCCCAAATAGGTTGGTCTGCAGCTTCTGCGGTGGCCCCACCTGTGTTTGCCCACGCTGGCTTTAGTGGGCACTCAGTGGGCAGCGAGCTAGCCGCCTGGTGGACTGCTTAGCAAGCGCCGCTGGCCAGGGTCCGGCAGAGCAAACAAGCGGCCCCACCCAGGGGCCACCATGGAAACTGCAGACAAACCCATTTGGGGCCCACATTTTCTGCCCACTTTTAAACTTTATGGGGCCCACTTGGCCTTGCTGGCTGGGAGAACACATCAAGCTAAACACAAGAGTCGGAGAAAAGTCCTTCAGTCAGTCAGACTTTATCAACTGTATTCACAGCAACTCTAGAACATGTATGTAACACACTACACGTTAGCCAAGTTAGCGTATTAACAATACCTATAACTCCCAACCTTGTTAGCGACAAAAACAGACTACTATGATTAAAACAAATGTTACTATAACTATGCTAACTCTCAACTTTATTAGTAGCACATATTAAAAACACACTCTGACACAGCTACATGTTAGCTGTGATGGTGTACTGACAATATCACTAAGCACAACCAAAATTAATCCATATATGTATGGCGTACTGTTGTTTTTAAAAAAAAATAAATAAAGGTTTTAAGTGTGCCTTGTAGTGTAGAAAATAAGGTATACCTTTCCTTTTTAAGGCACAATTTTTTGCAGATCATTGTTTGAACTGGTCAAGGCTGTTAAAAGCTCTGTTCCAACCAGGCGGCATTTATATACAGACTTAATAAAGTGGAAAAAGCACAACCCAGTTCAAAATTGTTATTCTAGGATCAGAACAGTTAAAACAAAACATAATGTAAAACAAGAATATCTATTTCAAGATTTTTGTCTTCATTTTTCTGTGATATTAGTGGAAGAAACTAAATGCTGTGGAGTTCTGTCTGATATTTTGTGCTGAATCCACTTTGTAAAAGAGGCATCTTTGCCTTTGTCTTTGTCCCTGAGAGCAGTTTAGCCTACAGACAAGCAGGCGTTATCTTTCATGATTAGATCTTATCTAGTTATCTCTGATGGCTCTTCTCTCAGAAACCATCCATCCATTCATGCTACTAATAATATCTAATCTTCCTAAGATCCTGCATGCTCAGCTTTTAAGCCAATGATACATAGGTCAGCCTGAAAGCAGAGTGTGACGATTCCAACCTGTATTCCTGCCCCCTCTGGAACAGAAATTTTCCACACACAGTTCTGGTTGTTGTCATATGGCTCTGGGTACCCTGGTGATAGGATGGTCCCACGTCGGGAGGTCAAGACCCCGCCGCAGGGAACTAGAACCAAGCAAAAAAAAAGGATTACAACGTGTTCTGCATTTGATTTGAAGATGTTTTAAAGATTAACATGTGAAAATTGAGTGTTTAGGCACAGACTCACCAACACATGTCGGCAGGGTGTCGTTCCACTGTGCCAGGTTGTCAGGTACGCTTTCACAACGGATGGCAGAGGAGCCGTGCAGCACGTAACCGGGGTTGCACTCGAACTGCACCAAGTTACCTACCGCAAAGTCATTTCCCAGTCGTTTACCAAATCGTGGCTCTGGGACTGAACTGCACTGCGTGGAGCTGGTCCGTGGAACAGCTGAAGGTGACAGAGAAACGCCATAAGCATTAAAATAAATTACAGGAAACATTTTTTTTGAATGGACAACCATTATGTCCTAGATGAGACACCGCTTGTAATCTGAAAAGTAAAAAAGGTAATTTTTCTCTACTGTACTGAATACATTTCTCTATAAAAAAAAAAGGTTTTAGCATGTGGATTTCTAAAAATTGTTTGACATTTGACAAATACAGTGAAGCAGATTAATAAGGTTAATGACCATTTAGGGGCTAAAACTGTCACTTTTTAAAATCAGTTTATTTTAAATAAATACATGTTTAAGGTATTTTCTTCTGTGTCCTTGATTTTATCTGCAATTATCTCTTTTATGATAAGTCTTACATTTCTTTTGTTTAAAACTGGAATGCTGCTCCAAATCAGGTGAAAACCTCCAACCATTTTCTGCAGTGCAGGCCTGTAGTCCCTCTGAAAACCTCCAACACATGTTCCTCTGCATCAGTGTTATTTAAAGTCAGGTCCATGTCATCTATACTGTGGGCAGTGATACTCCACCACACCATCACAGATGCTTTCTTTTGCACTTTTCACTGATAACAGCCCGAATGGCCTTTTCCATCAACGCCATGTAAAATCTAACATCTTTTTTTCCCCCAGAGTCGAAGCAGAAATCTGCACTCTGACCGTAGAACATGTGTCCAGTGTCTGCCTGTCTTTCTGACAAGCTCCAACATCTCTGCTGTGCTACTTTGGGAAATAAATATGCAGGGTTTTTTTTTCCTCTGCACCAGACATTTTCAGGTTAGAGTCCTTGATGCACTGATAAATGTATTTATTTTCTGTTTTTTCTTTAAATCAAGTTTAGTTATCAGAGCACCAGTTTTAAGCCAATATCACATTAAAGAGCTGCACGGAAAAATGGAAAAAGAAAGCACAACAAACTTTAAAGACTATTTTAAACCAACATGTTCAAATAAAGTAAAAATGTGTTATTTGCTGAAATGGCCTTCATAAGTGACTAGCCCTCGACAACATACAAAAACTGTGTAATCCCCTGAGAGGAGAATAATGGCTTGTGTGATATTCCTCAAGTTCATTGCTGAATAAAGACAATAGGAAGCAGCTACCGGTGTAGCTTTTGTTTAGCCCTGGTTGCCCTGAAATCAAGTCACAAGTCTCTTGAGGATGCGAGACAATTCATTTTTTCAGTCACTGCAAGTGAAACTTAAGTCTTTTTCAAATATAAATCACAGACCATATTAACTATGTCTGATAGATTAACTTAGTATACAGCACAGCCTATCATTACCATGTAAAAGTGTCTTTTTGCATTTGGCATCTCTATTCACTCAAGACCCAAACTTAACAGGTACAGAGTTTATGTAGAGCAGTTTTGCATCCCATTGGGGCAAGTTTCAGGTATGTACCTTTGAAACTCCAGGGGCCTCATTTGTAAAAACACTGTGGAGTTGAGTTTAGAACATATGTCTACATTAAATATGTGAAGACACACTTAAATTGTGAAAGCATGTATCACAGGGTTTCACATATACATCGTTTCTGTGAATGTCAACCTGCACTTTAGATTTCTTCCACTTACTGAAAGATTTGAACAAAAGGTTTGCACAAAACTGTGTATTTTTCAATCGCCATCTTTTTGGTTAAAGCCTTAGTCACATGTACCCATGGAGAGAGTTGACCTGTATGGGTCAGGGTTTTTTGATTTCTCAGGCCCATGGAAGGTCATAGCTGCTTTTTTTAGGGAAGCGCAGATGTGTCTTGCAGTTCCCTTGACGCTTGTACTGCCACCTCAAGGGATGTCATATGTAATCTATGATTGTCATGTGTGTAGTAAGTGTATAGGGAAGTATCCACTCAAAGCACTTGACAACACGCTTCACCTACTACACCCTTACCTTCCAAGTTGCATAAATGTTCCCTATGACCTGCTGTCCACAGCCTGACCGTAGATAAAAATTGCACAAACAATTTGGCTCTAAGGACTCACCAAGCAGTCTACAACTTTTCCATTTCATTTGGGCCACCTGTGTGCCACATACAGGTTTGCCCATTATTTACCCACAGTATTCCCCTATAAAGGCAGTGCCTAAGGCTTCAAATGTAGGCAGTGATTAAAAACGATTTAGAAAAACACTCCAATTATCTCCAAAACTAGGCTACGGCACAAACATATGTTGTCATGTTAATACATTTTTTTATAAAACATAAAAATTCTCCATGTGGGTCTTTGCAAAACATAGATACTAGAAAATATAGAATGTTACCTTGGTAGACAAAATGAAATCCTTTTGAAGTTTCAGGTCCTACAGTTGTAAACTTGATGGTAATCTGGTTTCCTGAACTCAGAGGTAGAGATTCACCTACAACAAAGTTAAAAAGGACAAATTTAAAAACATCAAATGCTTTAGGCTTTGTTGTGAGTTTCCTTCATTAACAGAAGAAGTCAGTCATTGGATCCTTACCAGAATGGGAACCAGAGAGAGAAGACAACAATGTGTTCTGCTGGCTGGGTCCATCATATATTTCCACCACATCATTAAGAGACGTCTGGAACAACACAAACTGGCCAAAGAGAACTAAAGGCAAAAATGAAGAAGAGAGAGGAAGAAGTCAGATCAAGTGATCATTTCACCACTATTGAATGGTGGCAAATTATCATTCTACGCCACTATTTATGCCTGACCTTCCAATGATAAAATTAACCTGTAAAAGCTCATTTAAATGTTATTAAGCTCAAGTGTCAACTTCGATTTGAAGCCAACTATTGGCAGAAAATTACATATCAGCACGCTTAATAATCAAAACATCACTTTATCTTCATCATGATCTAGGCTCCCCCCATTACCCAGCCATCAAATGGGTACAGAATATCAGTGCTGTCAGTTCGTGTCAAATGCTAATGCAGGCATAAACTTTATGAGATTTTAAAACATATGTCAGTATGAAAACACATTCTTCTGGCTTTGGAACCGCATTGGAATAGGTAAAAGGAGAAAAGTGAGAAAATTAAGATATGAACTGGTCAAAAACTATATGGCACATAATGAAAAGCATAAGCTCCTGCAGAAAAATTGGAGTGGATGGTGGTCACTAATTACATGAGGCTGTTTTAATTAAGGTACCCCACCCATGACTCCTAGAGTATATGGAAATTGAACCCAGTAGTACCAAGCATGAACAAGAATCAAGCGCCTGATATTTTTCTTTTTTGGTCTAAGACAGTCATTTCTGTCTCAGCTAAGCATCAAAGCAAATATTAAATGTATCAACTCGCAAGTTTGTAGCTGTATCATTAATACTACGTTCACACTGGGCTTGGAAATGCGCTTTCAAGATACCACTGCCAATGAAAAGTCTATCTAAACACCCCTTTAAAGGATTCCACGTTCAAAACTCTCATGGTTATGCATCGCTACGCAAGTTTTTAAGTTCATTTACGTACAAAATGTGCAGGGATTGAACGCACACTGAATGTTAAACCAGTTGAACTTTGACCAATCAGGTCAATGTGGTAGTAGCGAATGGGTAGCGTCCCTTTCAATGCACGGAAGTACCAAACATTTGAAAATTGATCATAAAGGAGACGTTAATAATTGCGGTTTGTGCAGAATTCTATGACACCAAGTCTTTCACATATCGGGGTAGAGCTGTAAAAGCCTGTTGGAGCCAGATGATATAAGTAAACAGTGATTGGTCTGAATCAATGTTTCGATGGCAACTATTGTTGCCAATCAGGAGTAAGCTTGTTCGAAATCTACACTCTTTCCACTGAAAGTGGGCTTGGGAGATTCGGTCAAACATTTCGAACATTCAAGGTGGAGGCCAGTGGGCACGACATGCTTTTACTGAGGCACCTGTTGAAATCTTGCTGTTCCTTGCAGTCACTTTTTATTCATGCATGTCTTCAAGTGCTATAGCCGTTGTTCCAACAATGTTCCGCATGGCGTGCACACACTCCTCTGCAAAGATTAACTTCCTGTAGACTTGCACACAGAAAGTAGCTTCGCAAGTACAGACAGAGCCTACGAAAAAAATAATTTAAAAAATCCCAATACATCTGAGAGGTTAGTCTAGAACTTTAATAACATGTGATAAAAACATTACTATCAAGAAATAAAATAGTATTAGCAAGAACATTCTTAAAAAAATTCCTGTTTGGAATGCAAGGGGGGAGGGATCGCTCAGTCCAGTTCTCTTATACAGTCAATGGTAGTGACAGACCAATGTAAACGCCGTATGCTAAAAGTGCGCACAAAAACCAGTGTTCTTGAAAGCACCACACATTCCCAGTGTGCATGTAGCTTTAGAAACAATAAGCATGTTCTTCGAAAAATTAAAGTACTATACTTGCTACTTTCTTCCTTTTACACTTTTTACACTTATACACACATATCCCTGTCTCAATCTCTTCCTCACACCCACTTGAGCCCCAAAGGCTGAATTGTAAGGGATTAAATCTGAACAATGGCAAGGGTATTTGGCTATAAGAAGGTCAGTGGCCACTTTGCACAAGATTGTCTCCCTCTGTGGATTTCTTTTAAAGCCAAAGATTTCCTCTCCGCATTCATGAAGTATCCTTTCCAATGTTAGATTAAAGACGAGTCATATGGGGAGAAAACACAACCGTGGGTTTTCCAGAAGATTTAGATCTTCAGAGCAGTACATCTTTATATTCAGCTTTGCATATTTGGATCTTATTCGTTGGTGTGAGTATATAAAGATAATTGCAAAATGCCAGGTGAAGACAGAGTGGCAAGATTTTGCACATTTGCTGAAATATAAAAAGTGCCATGCATGGCTAGATTTAAAAGACCTAATTAGGGTTTTCATCTCCTTTTGCTGTGAGATTGAAATGTGATGCTGGTAGAGGAGGAGCTCAAGGCTGAAAGTATTTCAAAGCAGACACTCATATGCAAATCTAAAAATTCGTAGGATGTGATTAATAAGATGGCTCTAGTTGCTACTTATATATTTTTTTCACTGATACAAAAACATCAAAGTCCAACAAAAGATATGGATATTTAAAGCCACAAACAGGAGAACAGCACAACTACACAACTCACTATGTTTACCACACGGCTCATTTCTGCCTCTAAATTCTACTTTCATTCGCCCAGGAGACTCATCAAGCCATCTGGGCCCTAAACTGTCCAGCAGTGTTTGCATCAATCCGCTGAACATATCAGGTGATTGAAAATGTTTCACGGTTCATTTGGTTTTTTTGAGCTCCAGACATCAGACAGAGAAAAAAAATAAAGCCTTGGTCTCCATGGACCTGCCATCTTGTCACTTGATGTGCATGAGTTGGTGTCCTCAGCAGAGACATCATCCAACAGTCCTTGATAGCAGCAGCTTGTACGTTGCAAACTCTATGCATATACGGGTTGGTAGCTGTACAGATTTTTAGAGGGGATGAAGGAAACTTACATGTAGCTGTATCCAAAACAATAAAAATCACAATTATGAAATGAGATTCAACCAACCAGGAAGGGTTCAGATGAATTTAAATGATATTGGATACATTTTCAGATAACGAGTTGAGGTAATTCATTTATAATTCCTGTAGGAAAACTCAAAATATTTACTTAATGATTTCTAATTTATTTTCTTGCCAACTGACTATTAAAAGGGCCTATATCAGCCTTTCAGACTAAACTATTTCCATGTATATATTAATATATTACGACGGAGTATTAGGGCCACCAAAAAAAAAAAGACTTTTTATCTCGTAAATTTACGAGATAAAAAGTCGTAAATTTAGGAGATAAAAACTCGTAAATTTACAATATTTTATGTCGTAAATTTATGATTAATGTGGACGTGAGCATGCAGAGCAGCAGGTGAACGCCGCGCAGCAGCAGAGCAGACCGACTAAACTTTGTTAAGCAGGCGAGATGAATGTTTATTGATAACGTTCCAAACGTCTGGAAGCTCATTTGTTTGATTTACAATTTATTAAAGTTTTATTTATTGATGGGTGGTGCAGGATCTCTGCAGCCCGATGAAGCCATCGTCGGTATTCCTGCAGCTGTCCACGTCAATCCTTACTTCCTCCACCAACGACAAATCTCTACATTTGTGTGACGCTTCCGTCCGAGGAGGAGCACTTATTGTCATTTTCAACGTTCTTATAATAATATAAAAGACTATTTTCATTCTTCTTTATTGTTTTATGCTTAAACGGGACATGTCATCTGCAGGAGGGGGGCGTATGTAAAACTGTTTACTTCTGCATTGGTGTTCAGATGACAGGCTCATGACGTCAGTTGACAAATGAACTTCAGGTTATGTGAATGAAAAGGAGAATAAAGGCTGCAGCGGTCCTCTACACCCGAACCTGTCTCTGAGCTTCATATTTTACGCATTAAACTTCGCTTTACTGACACCAAACCCCGGAAAGACGGTTCCACTGACAAAAATCTGATTT
The DNA here is from genome assembly GCA_023969325.1 of Oryzias curvinotus. NCBI lineage: Eukaryota > Metazoa > Chordata > Actinopteri > Beloniformes > Adrianichthyidae > Oryzias > Oryzias curvinotus. The sequence goes on from CM043716.1 coordinate 24,043,415, forward strand.
TAAGTCATCTAAAGGTTCAGAATCTGTTTTTTAAACCTGTAATCCGGAAATAAAGCTTCACAAAAGGCTCCACGTATTTCATCTTCAAGCTAGGCTCCGATAAACGGACAACTTCCGTGTTTTCTCCTTAATCTACGACTTTTTATCTCGTAAATTTACGAGATAAAAAGTCATAAATTTAGGAGATAAAAAGTCGTAAATTTACGAGTTTTTATCTCGTAAATTTACGAGATAAAAAGTCGTAATTTAACTTTTCTTTTTTTTTTTTGGTGGCCCTAATACTCCGTCGTAATATATTACTTTTGGCACACAAAAGAAAGATTTTTTTAAATGAAATACTAATCATTTTCAAAGCTCATTTTCTAACCTTCTTTGAGGCACCGGCTTTTGCTCCTTGTGGGTGTCACCCATTTCATGAAGTCAAACTAGTCCCAGCCTCAGCAGTGTGTCTGTGTTTTGCCCACATAAACAAACAACATCAAAACTCTTGCAAAGATGAATGTACTTATGGTAGATCTAAAAGGAACGCACTTAACAAATCCCCGCTAGCTGAGCCGAGAAAGTGTGTGTGTGTGTGCGTGTGTTATCCTGGGGGTGGAGCTAGCAGCACAGACTCTTTCTGGAAGAGGCTGTTCTCACTTTGTGATGTCACAATGTGAGGATCCACTCATTTTCTTGGATTGGGAGGGGCTGGTGTTTAGAGCGCAGGTTTTTAGAGGAAAACTCAGGAATGAGTGAATGGATCAAATTATCGCTTTGGGGTTGTTTTTTTTGGGAGGATTGAACATCATGATACACATAAAAGCCCAAAAAGTTGATTTAGCAAGAACAAACCCCTTAACATAAAGATTTCTAAAACATAATTTGTTGGTTTAAATCAAAAATCTACAAAAGCATTATTTTTTGTCAAAATGTAAATTGTTAATTTACCAACGGAAATAAAAATGCTATTTTTAAATGTCAATTTTTTAAAGGATGCAGACATTTTTTTTTTTACAATTGTGGCTTAAATAAAGCTACAAAAAATCTTTTGGGACTAACAATAAAAGAAAAGAAAAGAAACTCCAAAAAACAAACTAAAACTGATAAATCTAGAAGCTTCAACCTTTCTTAAGACAAAAACAAATCAAGAAATTTAGGCAAATATTCAGTGAAAATGACCACCATTTTATTGTAGACACTCAAGTTTAAAAGAAAAACTAAACATTAGTTGAGACGGGTTTCCAATATTATACTAATTTATTCTATTATTGATAAAAAAAAGCAAAGGTCTTAAAAAGACTTCTTATATTACAAATATGTATTTTAAAACATGCGTTTATTTTATTTAAGGATTATCAGACGTGTTTCAAGTCCCTCTCCATTAGCTTATGATCTATTTTAAAAGTGTTCCAAGTGGTCTTTGAATGATGATTATGCGTTTTTAGTGTCATTTTCTAGGACATAATTTCTGCAGATTGATCAGAAATTCCCCTCTGTGTTGGGGGTCAGGACCATCGGCACAGACCAACCCCACCCCCCTTCCCATCCCCCTTGCTGGACTCGGAGAATGGAGCTTGTGGCCCATCCATTGTATTTTGTATTTAACAAATAAGCTCTTTTTCCAACTTCACTTTTTTTGGTCTGTTTTTTATTCAAAACAATTGAACAAAAGAATACTCAGAAATGCAATTTTGAGATTAATTTTCCTTTTTTATGTCCTCCACCATCAGAAAAATGCCAAAAGATCATCTTAAAAACACAATTTTCATAGGAGTGAGTCTTTTAATCGCATATAGTTGATGCACCACTTGAAAAATGTATTATTATTTGGTCATAATTAATCACTGTTCACTTTACTTCCCAACTCTTCCTTTTCTGTGACAACTGCCTTCACTGTACAGATAATTTCAAGTGAAAAATCGAATTCAACATTCGTGTCTTTCAGATTGTGTCATTTGTTTCTGGTTTAAGAAACAGCGATCGCACGAGGCAAGATAAAAACCTTCTCATCTCCAAATGTCACTTTAATCATGGAATTCTGACCTGAAATCAAAAACTAGGCCTGGAAGTGTCTTTTCATCACACATCCACCAGAACTCCCAAAGGCTTGGTTTTGCTGGCATTGCACCCTTATTACTACTCAGACAAGTTTTAATGTCAGTTTCTTTCACTCTGTAAGAGTCATAAAAAATCTTTCCAAACAAAATGGACACCATGAGGTTTTACTTTCCCCTCAGAGTATTACAAATATTAACATTTTTCAGGGTTCCTAAGCATTTCTTCAAGGTAAATATAAAACTTTTTTAAGACCTTGCATATGAAAAATCAAGACCAATTTCTCTCCCTAATTTCCCCCCCTCTGGAGGAAGAAAAAACAAAATCCTTAAATTTCAGAACAATAACTTGTCAGTAATGGAATAATGTAATTCATTACAATTACTAGACTACAGAAACCCTTATTACTTCATTAATCACATTTTGGTACAGTGAACCCATCGCTGACTAATCAAACAAATGTGTGTGAACAATTGGCTCTGATATTGTCTATTGGTTAAATGAAACGTATCAATACAAAAACAGTCCCGATGCGCTAATGCAGAGTTGGAGATTGGTCAAAGTAAGAAGAAGAGAGCTGAAAATGCCTGTGGACGAACACGTAGGGTCATTTCACAGGATATGAACTGCTTTCCACTACCCTAGTGTCACTGAGCAAATTGTCTATACACTAGGCTACTATATTATAATGTAAATTATGCTATTTTTTTATGTTCATGATGAAATCAATGAGGTGGTGTTAAAAGACTTGACTGCTGATGTGTAACCTCTATATTTTTAAGGTGTCTTGTTTGTGCTAGCTTTATTCCCTTGAGAATTTGTATGCGAGTAGAAAAAGGTAATGAGTAGTGAATTACTTTTTCAACTGGGTAATGACTAAAGCAATTTATTTACTATTTCATCCAGTAAATAAAGTGAAGTAATCAGTTAGTCTTTAGAAATGATTTACCAAACACTGATTCTTGTTTACTTGTTTGTTTGTACACATATTAAAATTACACTTGATTATCTTGCAGGAAATACAAAGAATCTGGAAAACTTCAGCTGCACCGTTCAGTAGCAGGTATTTATTTATCTCTGAGTCACACTGGTTGAGGTTTTGGCTGAAGATGCCCTGGATGGATTTTAGGTCAGTGAATTAGATTCTTTAAAATGAACCAACATCGACCACAAATCGTATTAGCTACCACAAATTATGAAATGAATTATGTCCAAATGAATTATTATGGCCCTAATGCAGATAAATGCAGTAGAGAATAAATCTTGACTGTAAATAAAAAAAGGTAAACGGGGCTTTGTGGAAAAAACATTTGAACTGAATATTGTACTAAAAAACTTGATTAATACAAAAAATGCACCTTCTTCTTCTTTGAAATTAGTAAGGGAGAAGAAGAAAATGACAGCTTATATATCCTCATCCTCACTTGCAATCTTCCTCCTGAACGATCTTCTCTCCATTCAACTATTTTCGATGACTTTTTCAAACATAAATTAATATTTTTATTCCATGTCTTGCTTCTACTATTGCACTGGGTTTTATCTTAAACTATCAATCACAATTGTGTCCAGAAATCTGTGGGAAATATTTATTGCTTTTCTTGTCTCATTGCAAACTAACCAACCTCCAGTTTACACATAAATATGCCTCCTTAGCTGTGAATGAATTGAGCGTCTCCGCACAACAAATCAAGCGTACCCTGACTGTAACACGCGCATGCTCAGTGAAGGGAAGTGAGAGAGTTGGTGGATAACATGAGAGGACATAGGGAATCACATTTTGTAGCAATAATAAGACACTAAAAACCACAAAAACGCTGGAATGATGAGATAAAGTGTTGCCTGGTTCACAGTTTTAGCAGCATCAGCCAGCAGCTGCTTTGGAATGAGTCTTAAAACACCAAAGATCAAAAAACACAGCTGTGCGTACCTTCGCAAGACCGGTACACAGTACCGGACTGGACCGGCTTACTTTTAGCCCTGGTCACAACTAGCTGAAAATGGTGCTTCTTTATTTCCCTTCTTCATCATCTTCTTTTTATTCTTCCTTTTTTTTTTTAATTAGTGGTTGGCGTCCAGCAGTGATTTTTTTTTTTTTTACCCCCTGCACAATCGTAGTTTAAAAAATAAAACTTTAGACCAGACAAGTCATACAGAAAAAGTTTTAAATGACACTATTTTTAAGACCAAGATACCAAGAATTTAAGACTCTTTAAATGCTTTTTTTTAGGCCTTATTTCCAAATTCAAAACCTTAAGGCTTTTACGACTTTTTAAGACCCAGCGTGAACCCGGATTTTTATTATTTAGCACACCTAAAGCATTTTTTTTAACATAAAAAAATGCAGATCCGTTTAATTTTTTGTTTTTGTTTTGTGTGATGGGTCTTACCAAACTCTCTAGGTACTGATATCGAATAGACGCATGTCTGTCCAGATGTGTAGTTTCTGGGGAAGTTTGGTGACAAAACAGTTCCTTCTGATCCTGTGGACCGACTGCCACAAGGAGCTGGAATTGTGAAAAAAATTAAAAAGCTTAGTTAGATAACAATAAGGCAAAATCAATGCTAGGGAATTGAAATGTAACTCTCATTTTCACCTTGACAGCTTGGCAAAGCTCTGTTCCATCCGGGTCTGCCATCATCTCCCATGCTACATGTTAGAGTGGAATACCCCTAAACAAAGTAAAAAGTCAAATATAGATGAATTAAATTTTAATTTAAAAAATGTTGTCCTTAAATCAACCAAAAACTACACTTTTCCAGAGGCTCTCAACTGGTGCCATTAAAAAGACCCAAATTTCCTATGTAGATATAAAAAGGACACAGTATCGTAACTTCTGCACTACGAGGGGCACTTAAAAGTCTTTATTTAAAAAATAAAACAAAAAAACACAAAAAAACAACATTCTGAGGACTTTATTTAAGGATTTTGGTTTTCCTAACTTTTGAAACGATTTTGAGGCAGAAGGCGCTCTGTCCGAACGTTTGGTTGGGTGTTATTGTGAATAATTCGGCTAACATGTAGCAGTGTCAGACTTTTTTTTTTTACGTTTTTCTAACAATAATGTCTGTTTTACCAGCATCAGTCAGTTAATTCTTATTGTTAACAAGGTTGGATGTTACAGGCTTTGTTAATAAACTAACAGTTAACACGGTTAATGTGTAGCGTGTTAAAAGAAGTTCTAGAATGACTGTGAACACAGTAATTCAATTCTGACAAACTTTTCTCTGATTACTTTGTCTCACTTAATGCATATGAAGCTTTGTTCAATGGCAATGTTTTGTTCTTGGCAATGCCCGTTCAAGCAGCCACTTCCAATAAAAAGTCAGGCTTCCACGTCCAAAACACTTTTGTTCGGACGTAGCTATGCACATTTTGATGACCATTTGGGGCTCTATGAACAAAACATGTGGCCATTGAATGTGCGTTGCAGGTTAAACCACGTTAAACTTTGACCAATCAGGGACTCGGATTTGGTAGTGATGTATGGAAAGCGTCCTTTTCAATTCACAGAAGTGTAAACCGTTTGAAAATTGATAATTGAGGAGAAATTAATAATTGCTGTTTGTGCCCTTCTGGGTTATATGACACCAAGTCTTTTATATAGAAGCCCCTCCCTTCTTGTCCAGTGTGAACACCATGGGCTATACGCTAGTTAAACTTGCTTTTATCGTGTTCTTGAACGAGCATGAACATAGCGTCATACTTTATGCCTCTAATATATGACATAATTTGGAAAATAGACCGTTCATTGATGGTGCACCACGTAGTTCAGAAAATCCAGTAGTATGCATTGGTTGGGAGATATCTAGGTTTAGAAATGTCCTAATCAGTCACCCATGTATCAACAAATCACTAGTTAGCCCATCTATCCACCACGCAACCAGAGAACCAACCCCAAATTCAAGCAGCTCTATTGACAAAAACAATCCCTAGTTGCAGTAACATTAACAGTTGTTCAGCTTTTTGTACCTGTAAAACATATCCTGCTTCACAATAGAACGTGACTGTAGAGCCCAGTTTATAATCAGATCCCAGCCTGGTCCCATTCAGAACCACCCCCGGGTCAAAACAGGACTCTCTTAGTTTAGCTGTAAAGGAAAACAGCAGATAACAGTAAGAGGTTGAGGCAAAGTGAAAGACCCATAAAAGTTATCGATGAAATTAATGTTAACTAAGTTCTTAGCTGTAATCAAAAGAGGCAGGCAAAGCACTGGTCTTTCTGGGAGTCTGGTTTAGTTTGATCAAGTCTGATCATTTGCTTTACTTTTCAAGTGTTTAGTGCGATGCTAACCTTGAGTGTGTGCATTTGTTATACTATAACAGAAACTCAACTGTTTGCATTTTGATTATCTGGATTATTTCCAAAGTTAGTAAAAATGAGTGGAAATTATGAGAGACCTGTGCCAAGCCCAATAATCTCAAATACATTTATTTTCCTCTGTAGCCCAAAGTGACCACTGCAAAGCCCTGAACACAAACACACCTGTACAGTTTAGTTTTACAGAAAAAAGTGGAGTTCTTGCTGACAGCTCACAGTGTGCGTTGTGCTGCTGACAGCTAAGGTTTACCTGTTTTTTTTTTTTTTTTTTTTTTTGTAGAAGCCCTTCAGAATCAGCTCCATCAGTATTCAGCTAACATACAGCATAGGGAAACGCAGTGTTTGTAGACTAGTTTACCTTTGTATTCCAGATGAAAACCAGTGTAAGAGACAGAGCCATCACTGCGGAAAGCTAAGAGCATCGTGTTTGAGCTGCTTTCTATCCGCTCAGGGAGTTTGCTGTCCTGGAAGCTGCCAATGAGAGGACTGTTGCTATCTGGGCCGTCGTAAATGTACAGGAAGTCGTAGTTTGGCTCAATGTTAAAGCTAGATGGAGACAGATGAGAGAGAACAGAAAGGTCAGCAAAAAAGAGGTATCATGTAAGTAATTATTATTAATTTTTATTTTTTTAATTGGTCTAAGAAGGCTAACTTGTAGTGGAAGAATTTGTCAGTGTACCAGCATTTTTCTTCCCAAGAAAATAAATTTGGCCACTTTACTTACTTCAGTTACGCAAAAGAGCACCAAAGTGTATTTGAAATTACCTTCAGTTTTTGAAGATATTGAGAACCTTTTTTAAAATCTTTTTGTACCACGCCCTACCAAAAAGTAGTTTATTTAAGTGTACTACAAATATACTTAGTCTGTACTGAAATATGGCAGTTGAAGACTACTTTTTAAACACTAGCTATATATTTTACAGATAAAATGTTGCAGTTTAGTCTGATAAAGTATTTTAGCTACTAGACATCCTTCACTACACAAACATGGTATATACTTCAGTGGCGGACCGTGCATTACACACCTGGGCCTTCAGTAGTGCTACGTCTGAATCACTCAACCCCTCATAAACCATTTTTATGCCTCCAAATAAACCGAATAAACAAAACAGTAAACAAATCTCAATATGCAACTACAGCCAGCAAAAAACACTGAAAACAACCACATAAATTTGAAATATTATTTATTATGATATTTATCATTTCACTCATCAAAAAAATCAGATTATTTGAAGACCAAATCAGCCCTCCTCTCTTTGCTCAATAGTTCGATCACCCTGTCATGTAGATTACTGCTCTTCAGTTCCATCAAGAAGTCCATTTCTATTCCATCAAGGCCAGTGCTGAGAGCCCAGTGTGTCCAGTTGTGTTTCTGCGTAGGTTTGAATTCACTTTAGAGCTGAAAATGTCCGCTGGACAGACGCAGTGGACACAGGGACGGCAAACACACAAATCTGTACGGCTGCTTCATGATCTCACTCATGAAGGAAGTCAAGGAGATCAGTGGGGGATTTTCCTGCTAACTCCTCCATAAATACATTATAGTCAGCTCTGTTTTTAACCGACAGATCAAAAAGTTCTTTGTGGCTCTGTGTGAAACTGGACAAGGCAGCATGTGACTTCATGAAACTTCTGTCCAATCAGAAGGTCTGAATACTGTGACCTTGCCTAAGCCTGCTAGAAGGCCCTGCTGACACCAACTCAAAATCTGATTGGTTGAATGAAATGAATGACCAACATTGATTTTGCATTAGGAGGCCTTCACAACTCATGGTGAATACTCTTACCCTGCCTGGCAACAAAGGACAGCTGAAATGTGATTGGTTAAATGCTCCAGTGTGAAAATGCGTCTGTCTGGAAGCAGCATAACCATCATAAACACAATAAAAGGGAATGGATAGACTATTTGGAATGATTTAATCAGTATGCATGGACAAAATATAATTAACACATGATTCAGATAATTTTTAGACCTCCAGAGAAGGCCTTGAAGGGCCTGACGGCCCACACTTGTTATACTTGTACTTTTACTCAAGAGTACTTGTTAAAATAAACTTTAAGTGTACTACTTTTTGCTAAGGGAGGACATTAAGGCTGGAGAGACAAAACAGTAAATCTGCAGATTGGTGTAACACAAGAAAAAAAAGTATTACAATGGTCTGTTTGGTTTATTTTAGCACTTACCTTTTGTATTTTATGACTGATTTCATATTCTTCTGCAATTACCAAAATGAAGCCCATTGAGGCTTCATTGATATTGAGCTACATAAATAAAACTGGATTGAATTGGTCTATTATTTCATCATCATGTTTTGCAAATATTGACAAAATAGCACAAAGAAAAGCAGTGAAGCACACTAAAAAGTTAGGTCAATTTAGTAGTGGAACGCAAAAGGGATCAAAGTTCAAGTAATTGATTATCTATCAGTTATTTGATTTATATAATTTAGTAATACACTCAACTGTATTTTTTCAACAAGCTCACTCAGCAAAAGGAACTGTAAAGGTAAAATTTTACCTGATAAAGGCAAGTGACAGGACATAGTCAGAGTTGACAGCAATGAGCCAGTCACAGTCCTTGGAGTGCGGGTAGGGATGTGGGTAATTAGGGGAGAGTATAAATCCATTGGAGCCAGTAAGGTTTCCTCCACAAGGAGCTTTGATGATAACACAGAGGAAAGCATTTTAATGGATGTCAGCCAGTCATCATTTTCAGAAGACTGCGTTCAAAATGCAGCATCAGTGTAGACAAATAGGATACACATGATCTCTTTTACACAGCACTTTTATAATGGGTGTGTCCTTGAGCCAGTTCCGCAAAGCCAGCTTTTTTGCCACATGTACTCTTGTCCCCGTAGGATATGTAAAATATATTGAAATTGGACTTTTCACCTATACAGACAGGAGGACTGGGCTGCCAGTAGTATCTGTTATCCACTTGTATGCAGGTTATTTTGTCATCCCCCTGGAGCTCATATCCGGGGTCGCACTGAAAAGAAACCGAATCCCCCGGCTCACGGCCATCTCCACTACGGCTGCCATTCATCGGTACACCTGGGTCCCTACAGGCTGTAGCGACTGAGCCTACATGGAAAGGAGACAGAGACAAAGTGGAGAATGTCGAAGAAAGAGGAGAGCAATTACAAAAATCAAGGTCACACGAGATATTTATGGCTTCTGGACCCATGCCTACCACCTAACCTTACACCAAAAAAGGCTGTGATACTAGTAACTTTTTACAGGACTGTGCTGTTATGTTACCTATAGGTCACATGATATTATCCATTAGAAAAATTAAAGTTAGGTAGATAATTGACTGAAGAGAACATTTTGACCTATTTTGATCATTTTTTAAAGCAGTTTTACATCTTCACCTGGCAGACATAAAAAAAAAAAAAACATTCAACTTGGCTGCATTACCCTCTATACCTAAAAATGTTGGTCTCATCCCTATATAACTATTCATATCAGATTTGATTAATACATTTCTGAGCCCCCTATCTCACTAGCATGATCAAAACTTCCCTTAAAAGCCCATTCTATATTTCTTAGTCCCAGTTTTCTGCCCTGAAGTTCATCATCATTCCAATAAAAGGGCTTCTCCTGCTCATTTCAAAGTGGCTGCCTCAGTACAAACTCAAAATTTCTTGGTCTAGCTAATTTTTAAAACTTTATGATGAGAATAGCTCGTCTGTTGTTTTTTTGGGACTACTTTCTGTATTGAAAAAATGGTAAATTTACTGATATCTAATTTCTTATGTTACTGTTACTCCATGTTGAAAATGTGTGGATCAAATTTGAGACAGTGAGAAAATATGGTGCTTTTTTCTGAACACTCATGTTAATATTTTTGCTTCTTAAACTAACTTAATTAAACTAATTGTGAACAAAAACTTACCAAATCACAGAACGTATCATTATTAATACAATCTATATCTCTTTAAAAATATATGACAACAAATGTTTTTATGGATTTCATTTAAAAAGATCTTATTTTCACACAATAAATTAGTTTTCTGTCAACTATTTAATGTAGTAGGCTTCACAGGGTGAAATATACCACCGTATCTTAAATTTGGATGAATTTTCCTCATGCATTCACATGTACGTTTAAATGTAATTTTAAATATTGACTTTTTTGTAGAACTACTTAAAATAGAAATTTTATGTTGCATTTCTGTCTAAGTGAAAATGTTAGTGTTGTAAAAGGACTGTATATAATTTGCGTTTTCTTATGCAAATATATTGATGCATTCCTTGTCTAATTGTTTTGATGGTAAAGAGAGAAAAAAAGGATTCTAAGTAAAGTTTAGGAGGAATCCTGCAGACGTCAATCATAGTATTTTCTGGTATCACTTACTTGAGAACTGAATAGCAAATCCAGACTTGCTGATGTAAAAGTCAGTCTCAAACTGAACCGTCACTGTGTTCAGAGTAGAGTGGATTCCTTCTGGCAACAAAGATCCGCTGAGCTCTGCCAGAGGCATTTCATTCTCAGGTGGCCCATCCCAAACCTTCAGAATGTCATGGTTGGCTTCTGTGTCAAAGGCTAAAAACTGAAGGCTGCGATTAAGGCAAAAAAAAAAAGACAAAAGTCAGCGTCCTCCATATTTTCCATCTTAAGCCTTAGTCCCATGCATCTGTATATAGGGTTGATGTATGGGTTTGATGGGTTTTTGGGTTGTCTGGGCCCATGGAGGGTCGCAGAGATGCGCTACTGAATCTTAAGGGGAGCACAGGAGGTCTTGTAGTTGCCTTGAGCTTCATACAGCCATCTTAAGGGACGTCATGAAAATGGAATGTACATGTTTTGTGTGGTAAGAGTATCATGAAGTGTTCATAAGGCAAATGCAACACCAGTCATTGGCAAGGTGCACATACTGGCTTCTTACTGACTACATGTAAATGTCACCCGCACAAGATGTGCACGTGATATGTATAAGTGCTCTTTACAACGCACATAACCTACACTGTCTAATTTCCACACTGTATTTCTCCGCATTTGACGCATTTGGGGAGCAGTGAGCTGCAGCAGAACCGCACTCGGGAGGCGGTAGTATTAAGGGTCTTGCCTAAGGACCCTCACTGGGTGATATTAATTGCTCGCCATTGAAATGGTAATTGCCCCCAGTACCATTGCTCATTCCCCTCCGGGAATCAACCCTGGTTTCCTGCATGGTAGCTTCCCACCTTACCAACCGAGCTACCCAGCCGCCAGGACTAATGGGTTCCTTGAACAGTGTACAGGATTTGGGGGGGATGGAAAAAGAGGAAAACTCTGTACAACACACTTGTGTCTCACCTACTTCACCTTTAAGTGTCATTAACTATTCACTATGACCTGTAGCAAAAATGTGCATGAATGTTGTCACTCTACGGGCTCACTTAGCGCTCCATGACCTTGATATTTCCTGCGGCCCATCTACGTGCCCTGTACAGGTTTGCCCCTTTTTTGTCCGTACATGCCGTATCTACCCATAAAGGCAGTTGTGACTAAGACTTTGATTGTATACTGCAGTACATTCTCATAAAAGTAGTAAAAAATAATGTTATGAGCATTTCTTTTTAAAATACAGAATTATAAATTAGGAGATTTAAGGATAGACAGTGACTGTTTAGGCTTGTTAACCATAAATATAGTCTGATTGTATTAATTTTACTGATTGAAATCTTTAAGACACAACTTTGACACTGAAAGGTGTGGTTCTATAATGGCAATACCTTGAAGGACAGCCTTTACCTCACAATATTTCCTGAATCCACGTCAATGGTCCAGGTGCAGCGAAGGTTGTTGTCATAGGGAAATGGGTAACCAGGTGAGAGAATCCGCCCTGAAGACTCGCCTTTAAATTGTCCTCCACACTCCGCTACAGTAAAAAAAAACCACATAATATACATAGAAACATACTGTTTAACAGAGAGAAAAAAGCATCTTTCTGTGTGCTTTATTTTACATAAGCTCAAACATGACATTATACTCTCGTCACTGAAGCCCACAAAAAGCCAATTGATGGGAGGGCACTTCAGTGTGTTCGTGAGGCATGACAAGTCGGCCATTTATCTGTCGGTGGCAATTGTTTATCAAAGCAATCAGATCCAGCAGGTTTTCCTCTGTGACCACTGTGCAGTGATTAAACGATCATCACGGAGACAAATGGACTAAAAAAGAAGCCAACATCCATCCTCCACGTCTCGCTGTCGTTCCCGCTCCCTCACACCCACAAGATGAAGTGCTGAGCGGAAGAGAGAAGTTGAGGAAGAAGAAACAAAGTGCTGATCTTGCATTCCTCCCTGAAGAAATCACCTTATATTATGGAACTAAAAAGAAAAAAAAAACCTTGCCATCTCACTTTGTCTCTTTCAGTTATATATTTTCACAGTCTTCATTCCTTCTTTGCTTCTCTCCCTCTGCAAGTTCCTCCTCCCTCAGGCTCCCTCATCTCTGGAATACATTATCTTGGGGAAAAGTAGCGATATACAAAGAGTTGGGATGGAGAGATCCGTGAAGCAGAAGGTAAAAAAAAGTCGGAAAAAGGAAAGAACCAAAGGGGGCAAAGAAAGAAAAGACTGAGAAATAATAACACAAAATATAATATTAAGACTTGGGGTTAGATGAGGTCATAGTGTCACTGCTAAAATATATAGTCAGAATTTTAGCCTGTGCTTTTATGAGCCTTTTATTATTAATACAGAGAAAGAGAGAGAAAGGGAGACTTATTAAGCGGAATCCAAAATCACAAGGTTGAGAGGTAGGACTGAATAAAAAAACACTTCAGAACTTTATTCTGGCTGGTAAACCGTTGCTTCAGGTTGTGGCAAAGCTGTGAGGTTTGTCAGCTTGTGTGGAATTCATTTTCATTTGGGTTTAGTTAATGAAGACATGAGCAACATTCTTACATGTGGAACAACATTTGTTTTTTCGTTGAAAAAGTACATCATGTTGTGAGATAAACAGAAATCAGAAAACTGGATCTCTTGTTCTATACATCTAAGGTCTGATGTTATGCTCACACCGGGCATGTGACGCCCAGTTTTATCCCATTTTACTCATTTCTTCTCCTGGCAGATTTCCGGGCTCCAGGATCTGACCTACATCTGCATCCTGCTGGGTAAAAGCTTAATGACTAGAATGCGCACATTCTTGAACACGTGTTTACCCATGGTGTTCACACAGGACAAGCGAGGACGGCCTTCTTCTTTTTTCTACTTTTTACAAGCGCATATCTGCCAACTACAGTTGGAAGAAGCTTGGTGTGAAAGGTCAAAGTGGTTCAAATCTTGCACCAGTTTTTTTTTTTTTTTCTCAGGTGTATTCCGATATTTGAAAGACTTGGTGCCATCTTATACTGACCGGGTTGTAGAGAGAAGCAGTCCCATCTTAAAGGGAGTGCAGGTGTGTCTTGCTGTTCCTTTGTGACTCGTGTCTTAACAGACATAATGCAAATGGAATGTACCATTGCTGTGCGTGTGGTAAGTGGGTTGTGAAGTATTTTCAAGACTAATGTAAGCCACACGCACTTATGATGTACGAGTGACGCTGTCGTATGCTGCCCTTACGGTGCACTCTAGTCATTAGCGAAGTGCACACACATGCTGACCACGCAAATGCTAAACACACGGGTGGTAAACATGACTCATAGGCGCCAGTAGGATTCCCTCACAGACTACAATGTGATTGTCTAATTTCCTAACTTCTAACAGTCAGGCTGCAAGTAAGGAGTGAGCAACTGATCTCCAAGGAGCGCACACTTGAACATCACGGGACATTACACAGGGCTTGGGAGATTTAAAAAAACGTCCTCCTTACTTCCCCTTATATGTTTTTGCTACAACCTGTCGCCCACGGCATGCCCGTAGACAAAATATGCATGAGCATTTTTGCCCGTTTCTTGTGGACCACCTAGGTGCCCTGTACACATTTGCCTGTATCCAACAGTAGGGGCAGTTGTGACTAAGGCTGATTGATTTGCTTTGGATCAACAAGCAGAATGTATAAAAGGACAAGTGTAATTAACTGTATCCGAACAAGGTTGTCAATAACGTTTTGGAGATGATTCTTACAGTTCAGCATATGTGGAATTTGTAGATCAGATCAAATTGGTTACGAAATTCTCAAGCAATAACAAAATAAAACAACATGTTTAACTACAAAACTGCAGTTGTGTGTTTGTGTGCGACTCCTGGAGGCCTACATTCTCCAATATTGATTTGCGGGGATCATTTCACCCAACCTGGATGTGATAATCTGCCAATTTGTAGTCCCTGAGAATTAATTAAAAATGCAACATAATAAATGAATTCCTGGAAATGTGTCAATACTCAGAGGGAATCTGCTTCCCACTGTGTTTTATTGCTTTCATTAAGTGTCCGCGGCTTTTATTAATTAGGATGTAGCAATAACCAAATCGATTAATATTCATCTAGGGGCCAAGTCTTGCTGTAGGGCTGGCTGCTCAGGTGACATAAACAACTGGTAATGACAAGCACGTGTGAGGAAGAACATGTTTGAGCCCTGCTCTTTCAGTAAGCCCCACTTCAAACTGCGTCGCTTGGTCAGAGGGGCTCCAGGGGGATTTCATTCCTAATAAATTGGCATTTCATAGATACTTTAACACCGCTGCCGTGTTTGTGATATCCTGAGAAAATAAAATAGGTAATTAGGCAGGAAATTGGGCGTCCATCTGTTTTCTTTCCATTTTACAGCAAGAACATCCTGTAAACCGGCACTACCCATAAAATAGAAGTGAGTTCATACTTTATCACAGAGCCAGATCCTGAACTGCAATTCATGTTGCCTGTTATAAAGCAGAACAACCTAAAAAATGGACAAAAAGGCAAATAGCTTCATAAAAGTCAACCTCTAATTGTTAAGTATTTCATTTTCTTGCATTTACATGCACTTGTGTTGATTTCCTCTCATACGGCAGCATGGTCAGGTCACATTTGAATGCAGAGTAGAGGTTTTAGGCCTTTTTACTCATTTCTTCTCCTGGCAGATTTCTGGGCTCCAGGCTCTGACCCACATCTGCATCCTGCTGGGTAAAGGCTTAATGACTAGAAAGTATACATTTACATGATGGAGGGATGATAAGGAGATAAAACTCCAATCTTTAATCCACTTTGAACGTCTGTGGCTTGAATATGGATCCTGTAAGGAAATCGTTGCTTCAAAGTTTCCTTTTCTTAGTTTTGAGGCTCTGTTTAATGGTAAGCTCAAGAAGAATTGGGCTTTTTTTTTATCGCAGCAATGTTATTAGAGACTAGGTGTGTGTATTGTCATGAGTCTGGCGATACCATACGTATACCGTTATACCATGGTCCGGGTGAATACTCGATTCTGATTGGCTGCTGGGTGTACATTAAAAAGTGATATACCACGGGATAACTGCACGGTGAAAAAAGAAGCTCCGGTCAGCTAGCTTAAATTTTTTGTATCACTGCGCCGGTTTCTTTAAAACAACCTTTGGCTTCATCACTTGGACAAAAACAAGCTGCAAGATATGAACTTTCTGTCTGAACTGAGGCTTTATTCAACCCATCGGAAAGATTAGCATATATACATCGCCGAATCTTGACTGCAGCGGTGGTGCACCATGTAACAAATAGTCTGCTTTTTGTGAGAAAAGCGATCCAAATCCGGAAAAAAACAAGAATTAAGGACTAAAAACTGGTTAATATGTATTGCTTTTGTAAGTGACCATGGCATAATGGCCTTCAAAGTGTGCATTATTACTTTTTAACGCACTTCGCAGAAGCTTTGCTTCGGACGGTTCAGACTTCCACAGCGTGCGTTAAGTAAGGGTTGATAGCCGATGAAGTGTGCGTTTATTACTTTTTAACGCACGCTGTGGAAGTGCGTTACAAAGTAATAACCGCACACTTCGAAGGCCATTAACCCGCTTATACCATGGTCAGTTACAAAAGCAATAAATATTAACCAGTTATTAGTCCTTAATTCTTGTTTTTTTCCCGATTTGGATCGCTTTTCTCACAAAAAGCGGACTATATGTTACGTGATGCGGCGCATCGCAAATAAAGAAAAAACCGTTCATTGAAAATATTGTCTGACAGTAAAATGGTACTGTGGTCTGAAAAGGTAGGAACAACTGGTGTAGAGGCACTAGGTGGCTAACCAGCTAATAACAAGAATAATTAGAAGACTATGATTCAGGAAATATGAACTTTTCCTTCCTTTATAGTGTTGCTGAAGAACATTTGTCGATGCTGCATCAGAGCTTGTGTTTTGTGTATTTGTAAATGCAAACACATTTGGGGAGGAATCACACAAAACGTACCTATACAAGAAGGCAGCGGGTTATCCCAGGCTCTCCTTTCACCCGTCATACACTTCAGCACAGAAGCTCCATGTAAAGTGTATCCGGGCTCACATCTGTATGTAATGCTGCTCCCAGAGAAATGACCTTGGTCGCTGACTTTGAAGCCAAACTGCGGCACGCCTGGATCCTCACAATGAGACAACTCAAAACCTAAAAAGGGGGGGGAAAAAAAGAAAGATTGTCAGAATGGGGATTTTCTCAAAAAGCTCACAAGAGACGATCTAAAGCCTTCAGGAGATTAGTTTTATGGAGATGCAAAACAACTTCCCTCTAATAACTGGCACGCTCAAATATTCTGCTTATGAGCTTGCTCATATCACAGAAGCTCTCTTCCCGGTGTATTAAAACCCCAAAAAAGATACATGAGACATCCTCTTATTAAGAGGGATAGTGGAGCATGTATACACTTGATCCAATTTAATGTTGTTTATTCACAGTCTGCCTGAGCTCAGTTTCCATGGTAATACTGTATATTTGGTTAGTTCACAGTTTTAGAGCATGACATGTGAATAGTTTCATAAATAAGCTTACAAACCATAACCCAAATTTGATGTATGACATTACCTAACTGACAGGGGACGCCAGAATTTGAGTTATTTCCTGCCAGACTGATGAAGGTGCATGTCAACATGCCTTAAAATGGCTATTTGGGAAGTTGCACTTTTACCAGGGAGCAACATTTATGCATCTGTCATCAATGTTTTCCCACCGGAAAGTGCTGTGATTGTGTCAAAAGAATGCATTTTTTTAGATTCTGGATTGCGTCCTTCATCCTCCATGTCTGACATAGACTAAAACAAATAAATATACCGTGCATCAAAATGCAGTCACAGACTGACGCACCACTGTAATAAATCTGTAATAAATGAGAAGTGTTGGCTGCAGACTCACTTGAGTAGACTAATTTGAATCCTTCTCCGGTACTTTCTGCATCACTATAAAATTCCAGCCAGAGATGGTTTGATGTGGAAATCAGTGTCAACCCCAACATCGATGAGCCGGTAAACGCTCCGAGAACCTGGGCTGTGTTGTCTTTACCGTCATAAATCTGTAATAACCCAAGACATTGAAAGAACCAACCTTTTTTTTTGTTCTTAAAAAACAAACAAACAAACAAAAAACATGGGATGTATAGAAAAAGGGGGCAGATGCATATGGGAGCCCAAAAGGATATGTGTATACCTTGAGAATATCTCCCTGGGCGAGATGAAAGGTTCTGGCAGAAATGTTAATGCCTTTTCCAGCTTGCACCTAAAGTCAACATAAACCCAGATTACATTTACTGATCCTACAAAGACCAAATTCAATCACAATAATCTGAATAATCCTTTTAAATTCTTAAAAACAAGCACAAACGAAGAGATTTCTGTTACCTGGATGCTGTAGATGCACTCGTGGTTGTTTTCATAGTTCATTGGGTAGTTTGGTGATAGTAGTATCCCTTCATTATTTATAACTGAAGAACCGCACTCAGCTAAAGATATTAAAAAACAAAAAAACTTTGCTTAAAAAAAAAGTTTGAATAAAAATACCCAAAAACAACAATCAAATCTGGTATATTATTTATTTTCCCCTCATATTGTTTGCTGCCTCGCATTCAAGAAAAAAGCTGTTGGGAAGGACACAAGAAGGTTATGGGTATTGAAAAGAACAAATACTTCTAGGGAGCGCTATAAAGTATGTTTTTGTATATGAGAGTAATTCAATAATCCCTTAAAACAGCTGAGCCGTCAGCTCTTAACTTCTGCTGCGAACAAATTCAGAAGATAATTTACCAAAAGATATCCACTCTCTGCACTTTGCACACCTGCTTTTTATCTCCAAAAAAATCCATCATGTCCCCACCCTCCTTTTTTCCTCCTCACTTCAGCCCACTCTCCCGCTGCTCGATGCCTGTACTTATGTAATAGTCATATTATAGCTGTCATATCATCAATAAATCACTCTGCTATAGTTTCCATTTAGAAAATTACCTCCCCACTCTCTCCCTTCTTTCCGATTTAATTCCCTCACAATCGCCCTTTCCCTCTTCCACTCCATGGAAAGTGCTTTTTTCATAGTCTTTGGCTTCCATCAAAATTCCTCTTTTCCGATCAGTGTTTTCTCCTCTTTTCTCTTTCTCTCTGTATTTTCTTTTCCAAGCTATTTCTCTTTAAGCTTTTTACTCACATTTTTTGTTATCCGTGAACCAAAGAAAAAAAAGAAAAAAAAATCTTTAAAGTTAACACTGTAAAGTTATTAAACAG
The DNA here is from genome assembly GCA_023969325.1 of Oryzias curvinotus. Taxonomy (NCBI): domain Eukaryota; kingdom Metazoa; phylum Chordata; class Actinopteri; order Beloniformes; family Adrianichthyidae; genus Oryzias; species Oryzias curvinotus. Next base: position 24,062,354 of record CM043716.1, read on the forward strand.
AAAGAAGAACAGTGGTGTATTTTCTGTAAGATGCACTAAAAAGGCTTAGATTTTTTTTTTTTTAATGACGCTCATATGAATTAATTCTAGATGTTGTTACTCTATTGTTCTTACTACTCCCAAACTACTAAATAATTATATAGAGCAGGACTTTGCCAGACTTATCTTAAACCTGTTTTGTCGCCTTATAGTTGGTTCACCTTATATATGATATAAGTTCAAAAATAGACCACTCATTGATGGTGTGCCTCATAATTCCATGGTGTGGAGGATACAGTAATTGAAAATGAGTCTTACAAAAGCATAACTAACGTGGATAATGACATAAAAAGTCTGAAGTACGCCTTAGGGAAAACTGTAGAGAAAACAAGCGCTCATTTTATCCCCCCTTTTGTTTTTAACTCTGTAAAGTTGTACAAAATAAGATTACAAACAAGCAGGGACTGCATATAATTATTCGTGTAAAAGGAAACAGTACAGTTTTATCACAACAGGCAAAGTGTACAAATTACTTCAGGAGACATCACCAAGGCTAAAAATAAGAAACCTAATGCACTGCCTCATAATTCAGTCACTGCTTGATCTGAATCGCTCTGATTTTCTGCACCTGTATACATTTATTTGGGGTAAAACTCCATGTCTCATGGGAGCGTGAAGAATTCAGCAGCACAGTGCTTTTTACTGTTATTCCCACGCTCGTACAGAAAATGAAAATGTGTTTGATCGATTTCTTACTTCAACATCATGAAGTTTCAGACACATTGTGTTTATTTGCATAGGTCATCTATTGAATTGCTGTATGACTTAGTCACAGAGGCACATATGGAGGGTTGACCTGTACGGGTGTTTAATAATAATAATAATAATAATAAACTTTATTTGTATAGCACCTTTCAAGATAAAAATCACAAAGTGCTTCACAGTAAAACACAATAAAACACAGAATACAGAGAATATAAAATTAAGAAAATGCGATTCTAAAAAGATAGGTTTTTAGCTGCTTTTTAAAAGAAAACACTGAGTCTGCAGATCTGAGGCTGAGAGGAAGGGAGTTCCAGAGGGATGGGGCCACTGCTGCAAAGGTTCTTTCACCTTTACTTTTTAACCGGGTTCTCTTAATGACCAGCAAACCCTGGTCACATGACCTCAGGGACCTGCTGGGAGTGGACGGCTGCAAAAGGTCTTTTATGTAGACCGGTGCTTGGCTATTGAGAGCTATGTATGTTAAAACCAGGATTTTAAGATGCACTCGGTAGCGGATGGGGGGCCAGTGCAGCTGCATTAGTAACGGGGTGACATGTGAAAATTTGGATGATTTAGTTAAAAGCCTTGCAGCAGCATGTTGGACAACCTGGAGCCGTTCTAAAGATTTTTTGCTCAAGCATGTGAAGATGGAGTTGCAGTAATCAAGAAGAGATGAAATAAAAGATTAGCATCTCCATTTCAGAACGTGACACAATTTGACTCAGCTTTGCAATGTTTTTTAGATGATAAAAACAAGAACGTACAAGTGACCCGACATGTGAGTCAAGGGATAAAACCGGGTCTAGAATCACCCCAAGGTTCCTGACAGACGGCTTGATAGAGGAAGCAAGAGGACCAAGCCACTGGACTATCTGGGGGAGGCAACTGTCAGGAGCACAGACTAGGACCTCAGTTTTAGCTTCATTTAGTTGGAGAAAATTATCATTCATCCAACTCTTGACTGAATCCAGACACCTTAGTAAAATCTGTATTTTAAAAACATCTTAGGGTTGTCCTGACCTGTACAGGCTCTTAGACAGGTGGGACTGTATCTTAGGCGGAGTGCAGGTGTGTCTTGCAGTTCCCTCGAGGCGTGTGTGCCTTGTACATTTGTACAAAAAAAGTTTGCTATTTTTTATACTAAAGTCATTGACTTTAATAAGCAAATGACTAATGTTTGGCAGATCAGTGTGTGATTAACTGTAAGTTCTATATGTTTTTTTGCAAATAGCTTTGTGCATCTGAGCTGTGTCTAAGACTATTATATCCATACAAGAAAATTTCAAAATAAATTGCCAACATTTACTTAGGCTTTTCCTTGTCAAATGGATTATTTAAACAAAAACAGAACCAGATTGGAGTCATTTCAAATGTCAAATGATTCAATCAATGTCTGTGCTTTTGTGCGTGAAATCCCTTGGATCTTACTGACATAAGGTCATGTGATGCCAGGCATTGCCTTGTTAGAATTTTTCACTACTGGACAAGAAACAGTTTGTAATGACTTAACTGTTTTACTGAGCAGTGCTCTACTAAATAAGGATTGTTCTTTAGTATATTACTTATTTATATTGTTTAAGCAGCTGGAGAGCACCGGCATTTCGTTGTCACAAGTTTCTTGTGTAACAATGATAATAAAGGCTTTCTGATTCTGATTCACTTGCTTATTCATATATGATCAACCATTCTGATGGAGTTGCTGCCATGTCCTTCTTTTGTGTGAACTGCAAAAACACTGATAACCCACATGCGTACTCCCTTTCCTCTTTTGTCTTTTAACTCGGCTATAGATGTAACCCACTGACAACAAGGCCCTTAAAATCTTTTAGGACCCACAGCTGTTAATCTTTACTAGCAGCAACACTGATGCCAATTCTTTCTTAGAAAAAGCAGCTTTTGTCTGTTTTTAATTTGCACAACTAGCAAAAGGTGAGATACTCAGACTTACTAAATATGTTCAACTACTTGTTCTTAATCAGACTGTGTTCTAAATCAATAGTTAGATAACTGAAGCAAGTTAACCCTTTAATTTAGCTTTAGCTCCAGTGTTAACATTCCTTTGACTCTTCAAACGTTTACGCAATTAGCGTAATTCCAGCAGGTTCTGTCGCAAAGAATAGCTAGCTAGTAATGTCATGTGATCAAAGCCTCTTTTTTCCACGTCAGATTCAGCTGATTTGCACTAATCGCATAAATGGAGTTACAGTGTGTCAAAGAGCGTGTGGTTTTTTAGGTTTCAACAAAGCGTTAATTTCTAGAAGTCAAACTTCTGAATAACTCTTTAGCTGACCAAATACGAATCCAGCAAATGTGACAAAATTATCAATTAAAAAAAACATCTAAGTAAGAAAGTAACAGTTTGATTAATACAGACCAACACATCGGGGCAAAGAAGCGCTCCACATTCTTCGTCCACCACCAAGACAGACCAACTCTGGCGCCCCCTCAAGGCGGTATCCCACATTGCAGGAAAAAGACAAAGTGTCTCCAACCCCGAAAGTGTAGCCATTTCTTCGACCGAACTGGGGCATACCGGGGTCCTCACATGGCTCCAGAGTATATTCTGAAAATGAATAAAAAACACTGACTGAAAATGAGACAGTGTATTGAGTTCTGGTAACTAAATCCAGACAGTAAACTAACAAGTTATAAAAAAAAGAATGGCCAAGTACAGTTAATCTGCTCTTATTTAATTTAACTTCCAAGGACAGCTAAATTAGTCAACACTGACAAAAACACAACAAACAGATCAACATTGAGCTGCGTTCACACCAAACTTGATTCGCACATATGGGGCGTCCAGTTTCAAAGTTAAGTGAATGTAAAACACGATCAGAGGTCTTTGGGCGTGATTTGAGTGTCGGGCGCAGTGTGTTGGTCTGGGAGCAGCCTGTTTTGGGTGTCGCGATTTGGGCATTGCATCTTGTTGAGAGTTAAAAAATCTGGACTTTGGGAAAGAAGACGCGTCACATCAGCCAATCGGGGATTCAGCTTTGGTTTGAGAGGTGTTGATGCCGTAGTCAGCGTTCAAAACCAGAATGGAGGTAAATCTGATCGTTCTCCTCCTGAACTTTATGAAATTTGTCTTATTTGTATCGAGACACCATTAAAAAGGTTCTCTAGTTTTATTCGTATTTTTTTCCTCCTCCGACTAATACGAGACAGGAAGTCATTAAACGGGGCCACAGAGAGACAGAAGTAGCGCTGAAAGCGTCCATCATTCAGACGCAGCTCCTGCAGTAGATGGTGAACCTCATCGTATTGAGAGAATCTCTCAATGATCTCATGAACCCAGACATGGAAACGTGAAAACCAATGCTCTTCAATGCATCTCAGTGAGGCTAAAAACCTCTGGCAGTAGCTCCTCCCACATGCATCAAATATATGAACAAATTGTTGAAGAAACATTAAGAAGCGAATTTGACGCAGGGATCACATTCAGTGTGAAGGCAGCATAGATGAACATTATAATTAGGTTTCTCTTTATTTGTAAAAAGATGACAACCAAAGAAGTAAAGATTCATCTCACTGCACTCGCATAGCTGAGAGGCTGACTTAGTGTAGTCTGTCCTAACATAAACTTGTGGTTAGAGAGTACTACAGAACAAATCCTTTAGTTGGACGAGTCTGATGATATGGTTTTGTATTTAAGTGGGTTGAAGAGCAACCTGAGGTGAGCAACCGAAATCTCTTGTGACACAACATGCGCTTTGTTCGGGGTATCAGCTCGTGCCATATGAGAAGCTATAAAAAATCCCTCAGTGTAGACTCAGATTGAAGAGCTCCTTTACTCCAGAGTCACTGAGAGAGCATTGCAAGGGTAATTAGGCAGAGTATCTTTTTTTTTTTCCTGAGTGGCAGATGTACCCTTGAACTTCTCTTAACTCTGCCCCTCTGCATTTCCTCTGCTATAAAGTGTGATGGTGTGGTAACACAACACTTTTTCAGTTAAATAATTAATAGTGATGATTTATAGAAATGAGAAAGCTGCATTGCACAGCATTTTTGTTAGAGTAAATAGGTGCTGCATTTCAGTGATGAGACAAAGTTGACTCAGAGAAGGGGAGGGAAACATGATCAGTTAGCTTTTTTTATTGTAAAATGGACATTTTGACATGTTGTACTTGAATTCAGTTGCATCATAATTCCTTTGTATTTTGCTCACTTTCACTTTTCATATTTTACCAAAATTATTGCATTTATTCAGAATTTGAACCATAAGGGCAAACACAAATTCCAACCTAAATTAAAACATATTTGGGAATTTAATAATATTTTAAGATTAAGAGTTAAATTAATTATAATACCTGAGAAAGTTATGTTGAAGCCTTCATACGAAATGGAAAAGTCAGAGATGAATCGTAGTTGGGCTTTGAAGTTTCCATAGAGACCCGCATTGATGTTGCTAGGCAACTCATTGCCAGTCACACGAGCTAGTGGTTGCAGGAAACTCCCGTTCTCAGTAACCAGGAGGTAGTCATGTTGGTCCTCCAGATGAAAAGAATGGAACTGAAACTGAACACCTGGTTAGGAAACACACACACACAGATGTTTGAACATTTTTAAAAGTGTAAACTATGGGGAAGATTACTGTCAAAATGAAATGTGTGCTCATTGAAAAAAGTTGTGGACACTTTCAAAAAAATTACAAAGAAATATGAATACAACATTAAGCTTTACGTTTCATGTGTCCATTTTGGGTACGACTTTTCTTTTCTTTTAAACGACTTTTCTGTTTTGAGCATGACTTTTCTTTGCCTTGAATATAAAATTGATCCTGTCGCATCATGTCAAATATACGCCCCGTGGTCTCATGCATGTATATCACGTCACGAAGCATAAATTCAGAGTGGTGCACATGCGTACTGACGTACCACTAGAGAGAACGTCAAGAAATAAAAGACGCCTCTGTAATTTTAAACATTTATTTTTTCAGCTTTACTTTAATATTTAGTTCAGTAGATCATTAGTCACAACAAATAAAACAACCTTCCTGTTGCAGCAGGTCATAAGCAAGAAACAGTTTAGTTTAATCAACAATAATACAACACAGTAACACAGTCACACCACATTTGGGCTGTGTAAATAAAGCTAAAACAAAACAATCTTGCCATATGTGTGCAATAATTTTAGATAAAGAGAGAAAGTTGGGTATTTTTTATAAACCATGGTAGGCTGTTTGTATCTTTACCCCAAGTTAGCTTACCTGTTTTTGTGTTTTTGTTTCAGTATTCTCTTATGTTCAACCTTTTTTAACAAACATGGACCTTTTTCTTACACTTAATAAGTGTGGTGGCATGTTTTCTACTCCTTTTTAAACGTATTTTCCACAATTTCTGGGTCCAAAAGGGTCTTCGGGTGCATTGTCTACTCAATCGACTGTTGTCGCTTTGCAGAAACAAAAAGATTGTTTTTATTATCTGTTATTTACTGGGACAGAGTTTAATTTCCCAGCTGTGGCATCAATACAGTTCAATTCTATTTTAATTTAGTTAAATAAATGAGCCTTGGTACGCAAGCGTACTTTGTTGGATACATGATGGATATTTATGCCTGTAACTCTGCAACGTATTTTCGATAGTACTATTACATCATAGTTAACTCTAAAGAAAGAAACTTAACCTAAACTAAACCTTTTTTTGACATGATAAAATGAAAAAGTACAACAACAAAAAAAGCTCTCAAGAAGACTGGATGTTGATTAGCATAAACATTACAACTTTAGTATAAAACACCTGATACAAGTTTCAGGTTGTGGCGCAGTTGCTGCAGCCACACCGGTGGGCTCACTGTGCCTATCGCTGTCTATTAAGCAGTGTGGATTTGTGTTTGTCGCTTGCCTTTCCCATGGCTGACTTCTACGGTCCAGGTACAGTTGAGAGATGAAGGGTAGCTGTCTGGATAGCCAGGGCTCAAGATAGTTCCCCACGGACCTCTAACATCCCCACCACACAGTGCTGTATAGATTAGGGCAGACAGCGAGGGAGACAGAGGCGGGAGGGAGAGAAAAGAAAGATGAGCAGAGGCAGGCAGTGGCAGCAGAGAGAAGGGCCGGATCAGACTGTTGGAAGCTAAAACAAATAATGCTTCCCCGAGGACCTTAATACCATTTCTATAATACATATATATACCAAACACATACACACCAAGGCTTAAAGAGGGTGGATAGAAGCAAGGATAAAACAATGAGATGCTCTAAAGGGCAGGCATGCTTTGTCCTTTAGAGCATGTTAAACAGATTGTTTTGCATGCATTACAGCGATAAACAGTAGATTTTTTATATATATTTATACTTGAAAATTGAAAGCTAAAAAGAGAGGATAGGTATAAAATTCCAAAAAAAATGTATTTTTTTATGTGTAGTATATGTTGTTGTCCTAAATGTAATGATAGTAGATAAAGCTGAGTTGGGCAAATTCTGCTTTTTTTCCAAGCTTTATGATAAAAAAGCTAGTTTAAGATTTCCTAAACTCTTGTTTTGAATCAAAGAAATAAGATATCAAATACAAATTCCAAGAAAAACAAGGCTGGAAAGGTATTAGAGATGGTTCTCTGCAACTCTGGAACATCACTTTTTTCTTTTTTCAAAATAGTGCTCAGTAAAGATTACATAAAACCTCAAAATACTTCATTTTAAATTTGGGTCAAGTGGTAAAATGAAAAAGTTTAAATATATAAACATTATCATGCAGAAAAGCAGCTGTGCTTATACAGATATGAGGTGTGAACACCATGGAAAAATGCCTGGTCCGTTCTATGCATTTTAATGCATGTGCACTTTATATAGAGGGGTGTTTCATTTCAGCATTCCTGAGTTGGTGTTATTCTACACTATGGTGGATAGGGTGTCAATTTTTCTTACAAGAGAGGTATAAAATGCCATGGCATTGCCTCAAAAGTGCATGAGTTGAAGGGCAGTTGGAAAGAAAGTTTGTCAAGAAATTCTGCCAAACTTTCCTGAATATTTTTAAGGTTATTCCTCATGAGAAGAAAAGTACCCAATCCACCAACTGCATCCAAGATTAGAATCGGAACAAACTTTATTTTATTTTATTTTATTCTTTTCAGTCTTACACTAACACAGTACAACATGGACGTTGGTCCTGCAGTTGGGCATCATTACCTTCAACCACTGTGGTTTGAGCAACAACAGAGCCAAACATAAAAAGTTGGGATATTGTCAACAAAAGCAATACAAGAATGAACACAGAAATGAATGCACCAATTAATAATTGATGCAATTCTGTCAGGAGGCTGTTTACTTTGAGAGTGTAAGAGATCCCAAACAGCACATTTCTGTCTCTTTATAGCTCTCACTTGTGCAGGCTTGTTCTTTATACCTTTTTTTTCTAAATTTATTTTACCTTTTTCAGTATAGCACCAATATAATGTAGCAGAATTCCCATGGGCTGGATTTCCAATCTGGTGTTTGGACTTCATAAATCTAGACTAATTAAAATGAGTTGATTGATTCAATACATGAGTCATTCTTTATTCATTACATTTGCAAATTATCAAGACAATGAGACAACGATATGCTTAAAGGCCCACTCTGATCATCTTTTGATCAGCATTTCTAGTGTTTATTTATTTTTATTTTTTTTATGACAATTATGCAGTTTTTGGCCAAAATAAAAAAAAACCTGTGTCGTTTTCTAGGACATGGCTTCTGCAGAGCAGCACGAGTTTATTAGAAATTCACTTCTAAGTGGTGGGCGGGACTGTTGGAGCAGAGTAAGACCGAATCCAAATTCCTCCCCTACCCCTCTATCTTCTTCCTATTGCTTTGATTCAAGGGGCATGTGGAACTTTAACAGTGTTCAAACTTAATTATTTAAGGAAGAGCCGTGGCAATTTAGAGCTAGATACCCCTTTGCTGGGAGGGTAATTCACATCGCGCTGTGACACGGCGGTCTGGTCCTGATTGACAGCGATTTAAATAAAGAAACTCAGAAATGCAATTGTAAGCTTCATTTTCTTTATATATGTCCTTTATCATCAGAAGAATGTTACAATTTTCATCAGAGTGGGTCTTTAAACTCAACCAAAATTGCAATTCAAAATATGGGTAAATATTCTGTTTGACTGCTTCATAATCTTTTCATTTAATGCCATATTACTTAGCTACCACCAAATCTAGTTACATAGCTTACTTTCATCTCTGCAAATGTAAATCATGAAGAACATTTGCTTCAGGCAAAGTGTTTCAAGGCCGGCTGACTTTGGTCATGTCTCGCTTGAATTCGATATGTAGCAGCTGTCAATAAAGCTAGTTTTCCTTTTTTTTTTTTTCTTCCTGAACCACAGCAGAAAATAGATCACATATTTCTATGGGAATATCAGTGTATGTATGTCTAAACAGAGTATAATAGCATGCAGCATGTAAATTCAAGACAGCGTGCTTGATGTTTATATGCTGAAACTGTTTCCTCAGGGAAAAATACTTGCCATTCCACAGAGGGCTCGATTCAGAAATGCTTCACAAGTGAATGAACCAATGAGCCAAACTAAGTGAGCCACTACAAAACTAATGCTGCAGTACTGCCTCTCCCTTCCCTGCCACCGTTCCCGCGACATGTTGATTGGACGGAGAGAGACAGCAAGACGAGAGACAGGTACCCCACCCTCTTGTGAGCCCCCAAGCTCCTGATTTGAGAGAGAAGAGAGAGGAGGTGACAGCCAACACAGAGTCTCGTCAACCTTACCTCAAACCTTCCTGTGTTCGTAGTTCACAGGAGAGAGGAGGTGACAGGAGGCATATGGAGAAAGGCACCAAAGGCACACGTGGATGTATACAGAGCGCGCGCACACACAAAGCACACGCCCTGTTGCCCACAGATCTCTAATCTTCCCCTCAAATCATTGCGCATCAGCCACAGAACCCTTCACTGCAAATCTTCCCCATCTGTTAGTGTGTGTGGGTCCATGCGTGCGTGCATGTCTCTGATTCAACCGGTGGTTTTGCCGCAGAGCAACACGTGACTTAACTCCCAGTACAAGGTTGGTGGCTTATCGTTTCATCTTGTGTCTAATGAAAAAATAAAAAAAAAAACAAGATGATTTCTTTGATTTTAATGATGTCAAACTTTCTTGAAAAGCTTCTATGCAATAGTCTAATAATAATCTTTGACTCCTTTAAACCATTTGCTGTGTCATCCTTTTTACAAAAGCAAAGCAATTTTTTTCTTTTTCATCTCAAACTCTTCCGTGTTTGTTTTTAGTAGGGGGAAAACGAATGAGGTCAGTGAATCGGCTCGGTCTCAGCAAACACAAATAATGATATAGGTCTATGTCTTGTTAAAATGAATCTTAAAACCCCTAATTTTTAGGTACAAGGACAACTAAAGTGTTGCATATTCTGTTTTGGAAGCTTTTAGTAGTTTTCTAAAATAATTGAGCATTACAAGGCCTAATACCATAGTTGAATAAAAGATGTCATCAGATACAGGGTATTGGGGGACATGACTTCAATCTTATATTGTTATTACATTCAAAATAAACGAGAACCCTAAATAAAAAAAAGAAATTAAAAAAAAACATTTGAAAACTACTGCAGATAAAAACAAACATATTCTATCAGTTTCAGATGACTCTCCTGTAAATGTTTTGCATAGAGTGAGAGCGGTCTGTTGATGCCAGTTTAGTTTTTGGCTCAGCTGGAACTTCTAGATCCCAAAATTGAACCAAACACTAAAGTAGCGTTACTAAACGAAATGCAAAAATGTAGGTAGAGATGGTGGGGTTGAATAGCTGCTAATAAGGTATTCGAAATCTAAACAGGACTCATTAAAACAACATGCTTCTGCTGGTGTAAATCTAATATGTGATCTACTATTTTTCTTCTCTCATTTCCACTTTTTCTGGTCTTCTCAGTTCAATCAAGCTAAAAAAAAAGACTAGAAAAACAGTCATGCTACAAGCTACTAGAAATGAACTTGGACCATCCAATGAAGAAGTGGTAGATCATCAAATTCTTCATCTTTCAAACCAGTGACTGCATATGAAAACTGGACTAAGTGATTCCTTCCTCCTGGTGATTCAAACAGGAAGTACCTGCTGGCTCCACTTCTATAGAAAACTAAACAGCTATTACCCAGTCATTCTATTTGCCTGGATAATCATTCTTGCTCTTTCTTAAAGACATTCTTGCTAAATCTGAATTTTTCCCTCCACTTTTTTTTTTTTCTGTAGCACAAGTTATTGAAGTGGATCTAACACAGCGGCGTCTATATTAGCAACAAATGACAACGAATTGACTTTTTTTTTTTGCTCTGACGTAAGTCATTTTCTATGTGGGACGTCAAACTAACTCGGTCCAGTTCTCATTTGCAGTCTGTGTTTGAAGCTAATTTACTAATGAACCTTTCCGGATAGAATTTCAACAGTGCTTAGGTATTAATGCAGTAAATATGTCAATTATTTTTAAAAATACTTTTTTAACGACATGCATAATGCTATAAATGTCAAAGGTTTACCATCACATGTGGGTAACGGGTGGCTCCACCAGTGGTTCTTTTCACACACCAAAGGCTCCTCATGGCTTAGTCTGTAGCCTGAATCACAGCCAAATGACACTGTTGATCCAATAGAAAAATCCTGTCCATACCGAATACCATTGACAGGTATACCAGGGTCCAGACAGGAGTAGCTGTCAACCATAACGCCTGAAAAAAAGAAAAGACGAAAAGATTAGCAGATCTAAAACATGTTTGCAGCGTTAATTTCACAGAAAAATGTTGTTCAATGATTTTATTTTATAACGACCACACTTGTTTAGATTGGCTTGCACTTTCTGGTGGGATATTAGTTTAATGCTTTCACAACAACCCCACCTATCCAAAGCGTAATCAGAGACATACTGTGCACCAAGCTGCTCCAAAAATACACCATTTTCCTTATACACTGTGTGCACACATATTTTTCAAATATGGATAAGAACTGGTACAGCCAACAATATTTTTGCAGGCAGCTTTGCTCTATTTGTTTACAACTTACTTTCATAGAGTATTTTAAAGCCAGCGTTGGACCGGCTGTTATCGGTGGTAAACAGCAGGTAAAGGAAATTGCTGGTGCTGAACAGAAACTGGGGCACCTGGGTGCCATTGAAGGAACCAATCAGAGGAGATAAGAGGTTTGGTCCGTCGTGGATCTCGAGGAAGTCATAACCCAACTCTGTTTGGAACCTGTGAGAAGAGATTATCAGAGTATCGTATTACCTTGATCCAGACTTTTTAGATTCTTTCAACCCTTAAACAATTTTATTTGTCTTTCTTTCCATTGAAATGAATCTGAAAACAATATTTCAACTGACATTAGTCGATTCAAAGAAAAAAAAATCATGCCTATTGCCAGATTACTATAAATCTCAGAGATCACAAAGCAAATGCATTAAAATGATGCATTCATGCTTGATCCATGAAAATTGTAACTTTAAATCTTAGTTTTATGGCCGATAAAATTTGAATGTCTTAATATTCTGGAATCCAAGACAGAGACTTTTGTGATACAAATTACTTGCAGTTGATTAATGCTTTGATTTATTAATTTAATTAAAAGTTAATTTTTACCATGAATAAAAGATTTCAAACCTGTCAAATGTAACTTTGATGGAGCGCCCAGGCTCTGCTTCAATCACCCATTCACAGTTGAGAGAATCTTTGTAGTATCCAGGCCATCCAGGAGAAAGAATCACTCCAGTCTGGGCTGAGTAGTGGCCTCCACATGGTGCTGGAGAACATATTGGGGATAAAAACAAGGAAGTTAGAGTGTGAAATAGAGAAGAACCACAGATAACAGGAGTCTATAATGTATGTATTTTTGACACTAATAAGACAATTGGGACTGATGATAAAGACATTTGAGTGTTGGAAGTACAATTGTTTTGTGTAATAATTGAAAAAGGAAGTCGGATGAAGCATATACTGTAAATTACATAAATTCTTCATCCTTCCATACATGATCTTTTGTGTTGAGGTGTGGGAGTAATAGAAAGAAATGACAATGAACTCTGTTTTTCTTAAAAAAAAAAAAAAAGCCATAAGAACAATGACCAGAGCATCTTACACAGAGCTGACTAACTTTCTGTTTAAAAAATTCAAAATATTCAAATTTAGAGACTTAGTTGATCTCCCCTGTCGGACCAAACGTCGAAATTGGGGAGACAGAGCCTTCTCCATTGCTGCTCCAACCCTATGGAACACTCTGCCCCAACATATCAGAGACTGCACTGACCTCCTAATTTTTAAAAAATCACTTAAAACTCATCTTTTTAAAATAGCTTTTAATCTTTAATCTGTCTTCTATGTTTTTATTAGTATTTTTATTGTATAAGCTCTGTTCTTATTAACTGTTTCTGCCCATGTGTTGTAAAGCGTCTTTGTGTGCCATTTAAAGCGCTATACAAAATAAATTTATTATTATTATTATTATTATTATTATTATTATTATTATTATTATTATTATTATTATTATTATTATTATTTCAAAATAATTCAAATCCTGTTCAAAAGAGCATTCAAAGGTTCTTCCATTTCAGAGACAATAAATACAGTCCGAGGAGATCAAATGAACTAATGCTACGCTTCACTGTATCTCCACAAGACATGACATGGCAGGGAAGACATGGAAAAAATGTCAAAGCAATTATAAAAGGTGATAATAAATAGATGTATTTGTCTTTTGACCATAAGGGATTGTTTTCTATTAATGTATTTATTTCCTTTACTTCTTTAAAAATACTATTTGCATAAATTCAAGTTTGGACTGAATCAGAAAAAGGGGGCTCTGGCTAACCCTTTAACCCACTAAGTTGTTAAACTTCCTCCAAAGCACTTTTCAAACATTTGTATATTGTCATTCCTCATTATACTTCTGTTTATGATGTGTATTTTTTATTTATTTTATACCTTTGAAATGTAGCATGTTTAGCTATGAACTGGCTTCTGGGGTTGTTTTTTTTCTTTTTACACATTAAATACGTTCTGCATTAAAAAGGACTCATTTGGACTTTTGTTTCTGGAAACAGGATAAACTCAAGCTTCTTAATCCATTTTCTTAGTGTCCTTCCTTGTAACTCTCTACTGATTGTAATTTGAAGCATAGGGTGACAAAATGTTAACCAGGGTGAACACATATGAAATTTTTGTCTTTCATGATACATGCATGATATATGTAATTCATAGGTGTGTCTTGCCTGGTTCATGGTTCATGTTCTACGTGTTCTTTGCGTGGCTTATTCGTAATTCTTCCGTGAATTTAACTTGGTTCTTTCGTGATACATCTGTGAAAGTTTTTACGTAAAGACCACTTCTTCTCATTTTTTCATGTCTATTCATGTATGACCAATTTTCATCCATGCGATATGCACAAAACGTACATAGTTGCTGTGTAAAACGGCCTTTAGGTTTGGGAAAACAATAAGAAAAACCTAATTGACGCTACAGTTTAATGTCAATCTTGACATTATTCCTTGTTTTTTTGACTACATCCACTCCAGTTGATTGAAAACTTGGACCAATTATTGGAATTTAAAAAATCAAATAATCATCTAACTAGAACTAAACCCTTTTTTTTTTAAAAAAACAGAAAAAAGATATATAGAGTCTTGTTTTGAGGTTTCATATTTGTGAGTTCAAACTCTCCAGACGTGTGTTTATGTTTTCATCTCACTTGTGACCTCTACCCAACCACCCGTCTTGCAGGCGGCTAAGGCTATTCTTTAACTTGCATGCTGTTTTGGCTGCAGGGACTCATGTTTAAATTGGTATAAAACCACCTGGTCAATGCTGTATTTTAAGGGTTATATGAGTGAAGGTTGAGTCTTGACTGGCTCCGGTGGTCATCCATGCATTGGTGGATCTGTTATTTATCAGACCAGCTCCTTAGGTCAGCTCTCTTCTTGAGTCTCAAGGACAACATACAACACAAAAAAAAAAATAAAAACACCATGTTGCCCACAGGGGAAAAGGACCTAAATGACCCTCACAATGTCTGGTTGGGTCAGGCTCACAGGTGACTGAACATCTTCCAAATGTGAGTGCTTCAACAACTTGTGCTCCTCACTAGTCAGGTAAAAATGGAGAATAACAAAACTACTCAAGAACTAAGAGAAACTAAGTGCTTTTAAACTGACAAACTCTACTTCCCTCCAAATAAATTAATTATTCTTTGTACCTTATTTATGCTTTGTCTATTAAGCTACGTTAACACAACCCCTTTCAATGAAAGGTCTATGTAAATGCCCATAAATGTGTGTTTTAGGCTTCAAAAACTGATAACAACATGAAGCTAACATGCAAGTTTCTATGACCGTTTTCGGGGTTAACGTACAAAACGTACAAATCAGGTCCATCTTTGACCAGTCAGGGGCTTGGATTAGATGTGATGTATGGATGGCATTCCCTTTCACTCACAGAAGTGCCAAACATTTAAAAGTTGATCATGGAGGAGAAATGATTAAATGTGGTTTGTGTTCGGCTGGAATTCTGTGACAGCAAGCCTTTTTATGTCAGAATGAAGCATGAAAGCCTGACACAAGGTTTGTGAAATTTTCAGTTTCAACATTTTGCACCAAGTCTCTTACAACTGTAGGTGGCGGACATGCACGCGTGTTATTGAACATGCGTCACATCCCCAAATGTGAACATTGCATCAGATGCAGAGGCAGAGTGGTCGACCTCTGATCAGAGGATTACAGGTTCAGACACAGAACTCCACAATGCCTCTGGTGGTTATAGGTTAACACCTCTACTAGGACAAAGCACCATCAGTGTGTTGATGTGTGTGTGCATGGCTGAATGGGACTGTGACTGTAAAGTACAAGACTTTTTTTTTTTTTTTTTTTTTAGATTTTATAATTTTACAAAAAAAAAAAAAAAATCAATTTTATCATAATTAAAAGAAAACATTAGCCAGGAACAGTTTTGTAGTCTTCCCCTTTGAAATGGGACCTCATTTAACAGAGTTTGAAGTAAATTAATTGAGGGAGATACTAAATCTTGAATGCAAGTAATTTATTTTTTGATCAACTAGGTAGAAACACATTAGATACAAAGGGTCTAGAGACTTTAAAATGACCTAACACATAATTAAAACAGCCTCTTTTGAATCTGCACTTCACTCAAGAATAGATGCTTTTGAAATATCCTGACTTAATTAATCACCACTTTTGCATCCATCCTTCTGTTGAAGTCTCAAAGTTTTCTTTAATCCCATATTTCGGTTCTAATGTCTATTTCTGTACCTTTAGATGTCTTTTTGAACATTTTCAGAATGTTTCCAAAGCATCTACACACCTCTTTTTTTATACATGTCCTTGTTCCAATGACTGAAAAGCAATATCTACCAAAAATACATATTTTTTTAGAAAACTATTTAAGAAGGCATGCGGTTGTTATTTACCTTCACATTTAGGAATAGGCCCACTCCACATGACTTTTCCTTTTTCTAACTGACATGAAATGGTCTCAGTTCCTTGGGTTTTGATAAAACCATCCTCACATACAACAGAAATGGAGCTACCCAGCTGAAAGCTGTCACCAAATCGCCGAGCGTTGATGGGAATGCCGGGATCGGGGCACTCGTTGTGGCCAAATGCTGTGGAAAAAGAATTACAACACACTAGTGTCATAATACGAACATGGGATCAAGTTAGTAGTTAAGCAAACAAAATGTTGAGAAGCATGCTATAAGTGCAAACTGAGTTAGTATGGAATAATTTCAATCTGTTCAATTTAAAGTATTGTTTTAAAAAGCCAATTAAGCTTTGTTCATAAAATGTCTTTAGATTTGTTTGATGAGGTGTTAATACGGTGGCCCTGAAGTGAAAATCACACCAACAATTTTTTCAAGATCACAACGACAATTAAAAAAAAGAGAAATGAATAACAAAAAAACAATATTACATTTCAGAATTCAAGAACAGAATTCCAGAAACCAAAATACAATTCATTGTTGATTGGATGATGACATTGTCCATTGTTTGTCTTTCGTCAACTGAAAGTTCTGTGTCATGAAGCGGTACTAGATATACTTCATTGTTGTTTGTTCATCTTTCGGCATATCCCTTCAGGGTTCACCGCAGGTGGTTTGGCAGAGATTTTTACGCTGGATCCCCTTCCTGACACAAACCTGTATTTTATCCGGGCTGGGGACAGGGGGGCACGGGGACCCAGACTTTCACCCCTTTGTGACTACATGGTTGGGCAGTAGCATGAAGGATCTTGCCTGAGAACCCGCACTGGATGAAGCTCCCCTGGCTTCTCTTCACGCCAGTCCTTCACCCACCTAACTGAGTCCTCCAGCCGATACTGGATGTGCTCCATATGTAAAGGTATTTGGACACTGAAGACGCATTTGAAAGAACTCAAACGTCCAAAATCAAACACTATTATCCAATCATCAATGACCCATAGTACCTACCTTTTCCAGTTTCTTTTTGTGTTTCACTTTTTAACATTTCATTTTGATTTCTGGAAATTGCTTTTGTCTTCCGAAACGTTTTGTTTTTACTTTGTTTTTTTATTTTTGAAATTGCTTTTTAGTTTCTGAGACATTGCTTTCATTTCTAATATGTAATGTTTTTTATTTGTTTTGCTTTCTTAATTGTCATTTTGATCTTTAAAAATGTTTTTGCTTTGAGTAGTTTGTTGGTATGATTTGGGACTCATGGCCACCGTATGTTAGCGTTACAAAGAGTTTTATTAGGGCTGCCATAATATATTATGGCAACAATAAAATGTTTTATTAAGAGGGAATTGATAATATAAATGACAATGTAAGAAATATCCCTAATATTTGCAAATATAACCAAGCTAAGTAAAGTCAACATCATCGCATTGTTTTTTTTTCTTCAAGAAGCATAATTTATGAAGAAACAGTTTCATAAACAGTTTCTATGAGCAACTTTCATTTTCATGATGAATCATGTGACAACACTATCTCTTAATATGGCTCCTATTATATTAGGAGTGTCATTTTTTTCCCTAAAAAATAGTTCAATAGGATCATTACTTTGTTGGTTGCTTTCTTTTGAAATCACTTTATTTCACAAATGTTACCTCTAATATTAGCTATTAGGGTGAGCACATGACCCTTCTTGATCTGATAAACTGTCTTTTTTTAAACTTTTTCTTTTCAGTATTGCTAATGTGTGTCGGATCTAACAGTTAGTAGATTAAAAAGAGCTTTTTGCCAACAAGGAAATGGAAAAACATCTCTGGCAGGTGGAGGGGATCATTCACCGGCTCGTTTGGAGTTGGAGTGACGGCCGAGAAGCTTTTAAATTTTATTTGTCTGTCGCTTTGAAGATGCTCTGCTTTGACCCTTTGTGAAGTCATTTAATGTCTTAAATTAGGTTACAACTCATTTAGTAACATGAAAAAACATTTTTGCCACTAAAACCTAAATTCAGGGCACTTTTAAATGTTGATTTCCATCAAAATGCAAAAATAAGTAAATAAAGGTACATACTACTGTATGTAATGTTAAATCCCCTTCCAGACATGGAGTGGTCAGCCTGAAACTCTAGCCTCAGTGTGTTGGTGTTAGACGTCAGATGGGAAGGACTCTCAGCTCCAGAGAACCTCCCAATGACAGCAGCTTCATTTGTCTCTCCATCCTTCACAGTCAGGGAATCGTAAGGTGCCTCAAGGTCAAAGTCATTAAATGCCAAGTGTATTCTTGAGCCTGGATCTGATTGAATGAGCCAGACGCAATTCATGTTGTTCCCGTAACCTTCTGGGTAATCCGGGGAGAGGACGGTTCCTGAGGGAGCTGTGAAGTTGGACATGCAGGGGACTGTGGGGGAAGGAGACAGCACATGCAGAGAGGGACATTTTCTGTTAAATATTCATCTTCACAGCATCATCGGTCATCATCTGCCTCAGGCGATAATAAACTCTAAACTGTCGCCATAGTGATAGGTTAGATTGAAAGTTATCAACGACCAAGCCCTCTATTTTTTTTAAGATCATTCCTCTTCTATCACGTTCCTGGAAAAGACATCATTTTTAATACTTACATATGCATATAGGGACGTTTGCCGACCACTGGTTGTTATCTTGGCAGGAGATAATCTTCTCTCCAATCAGCTCAAAGCCAAACTGGCACTCAAACCTCAGAATTCCCCCATTGGAAAAGCTGTCTCCCTCTCTTATTCCATAGAGAGGAGTTCCTGGGTCGCCACAACTCTCTTTGTCTATTTCTGGAATGACACAGATTAGTAATAGGACACTAACTATCTGCATGGACAGAGGAGATTTGGATAAAAGAGAAAATCTGGAAAAAAAAATCAGAGACAAACCACTGGATTATAAAAGATAAGCTACATAAACTTAGACTTAATTCATATTGACAAGACCTTTTTCTCTTGTTGCCATGTCAGTTTTTTCTGTTTCTGACGTTGACGTTTCACACAAGGACAAAGGATTTTTACGGATATACAGTTTCTTCTGCAGTTTTGTCAACAGTTTTACAGACGCACATGTTTCTTAGTACAGGTACAAAACAAAGCAATTCTTTTCAACAAGTACAAAATCTTTTGACGAATGGACAATTTCATTTCTACAGCTACGAAACACTTTTACAGACACACATATCTCTTACTAGTAGTGCAAAACTTTTTCATGGTCAATACTTTTTATTTCTGTAATTCTGCTCACAAAAAAAATAGCATTTATAATTTGGACATGAGTGTTTATTCTCTGTGTTTTAGGTTTTATCCTTATGGTCAACACTTCAAAAAAGACAGCTGTAAATATCTGTTGGTAAAGAAAAAAAATTTAGTGGTATAAACACAATATTTTGTTAACCAGTATGTGACTGAAAAACCATTTATAATGAGGTTACGGTGAAAATTAAATAGGGCATGTTAGTAAATTCTTGTCCCCTTACACAACAATCTAATATGTTTTTTGTTTATTTTAGCCTATATTTGTTTGTCCTTAATAGTTTTAAAGTTAAATTCAGTCATCTAAGAATCTAGAAAAAAGAAAAAGAAAAAAAAAAAGGTAAAATGAATAAGTAATGAAAAAATTGTCATCAGAAATGTCGAGTAATGGTTTCACAAGAAGGGAAAGAGAATATCTCTTTTAACAGTTTGTGATGTTGCCAAAAATCGTTAGCAGTTTATCAAAAGTGCTGAGAACCTTCCAGAACGTGCGAAGACTGTGCAATACTCCATTCAATAACTTCTATCATGCTGCTGCTCTGGTGCATCCGATACTGAGGCAGGGGAGTGCATCAAAGGAGTGATGAAATCAGAACATTATCATGGAGTGTGATATGAAGCGTACTAGACAGAAGGAAAACACAGAAAAGCTGAAAGTCTTACATCTCTACTGAGGACAATGACCCGACGCACAAAACCAGCTAAAAAAAAAAAAAAAAGCTGTCTGAAAATAAAAAAACATTGTCTTGTTTTTAGCTTCCCTCACAGTAGTCCTACCCCAAACTCCAAATGAAAGGGTGAGAAACTTTGAAGTCCAATGCTGCACAAAGAAAGAAAGATAGAAACATCTAGAGAATAAAAAAAGATAGAGAAAGAAGCTATAGAAAGATTCAGATGGATGGATGGATGGATGGATGGATGGATGGACGGATGGATGGATGGATGGGTGGATGGACAGATGGATGGATAGCGACATTATTATTTTTTACAGACCCACTCCGATAAAAGATCCGTTTCTGGTGTTTTTAACATATTCTTGTAGCCTTTTCCTCGCGATGGAGGACATACACAAAGAAAATTAAGCCTGCATTTCTAAATATTTCGACAATATATTTAGACAATAAAATGCTGTCGGGAAATATTGTAACTGTGATGAAGAAGCTACTATGGCAAGCGACAAGCTCCGCTTCATTCCTGTGCATCCACTTGCAGACAAATAGATCCATGTACGTCTTTGTTTTCCTAGTCTGAGCTGGACTCTGGATAGCTCCAATATTGCTCACCATTTTTGTTGAACCGCTAATGTTAAGTCAGGGGTGTGAGGGGCTGCAAGCTAGCATGAGGAATGCAACAAATGGATGATGGGAAGGGGGCGGGCTTACTCTGCACCAGAGGTCCTGACCACAACTTAGAGGTTAATTCCCAAAGAACTCCTGTCGCTCTGCAGAAACTATTTCCTAGAAAACGACACAGGTTTTTGTTGTTTGCTTTTTTGCTAAAAACTGCATAATTATCATTAAAAGACATCTGGGAATGCTTTCAAGATGTATCAGAAGATGATGAGTGGGACTCTTAATATATCATATTCCTATTTCTTTTATTCATAAAGCATTGACTGTGGTAATACTGTTGAGTCCCATGGAGGTTTTTCTTGCTCGATTATAAAGTTCATCCTGTGTCTGGTCCAGTTTTCTCAGGTATTCTGGAGTCCTCTCACAAACCATCCAAGTCCATGCTTGTTGGGTTCCCCATTAATGCTAAATTGACCAGAATCTCAAGTGTACATTTCTGCCTAGCTATCAGCATTCAGATGATGAACTGGAATGAATAATACCTTGCTGGGGTCAAATGACAGCCAAGACAAGTTCTGGTAATAAGTATGAATGACAATATAACACTCCTCAGATCTGAAGCTACTTTTTATTTGACATTTGAACTAGCCGACGTCACATAAAAAGGTGAAATGGACATGACAGCCTAGTAGTCTCAAACATGGTCACAGTCCAGATTTGAGAATTTGGAACTGTCATCATTATCGTTGGACCCTGCTCTTTTTTTTTCTCGGGGGAGGGGGGGTATTTTACATCATGCAATCATATTGCTTAATCAACTTTAGGATTTAAGTTTATTATTTTTTCTGTTATTATAAAAACCAATTTGATCATCTTTTAACATATCCTCTATTAACTATTCTTCACAGCATGTCATTTTATTTCAAATATAGCCATTTGTAGAATTACTATTCAACTCCACTGTTTAATTTTCCAAACTTCTCAATTCATCTTTTGCACAATCTCTTTAGCTTTGCACTTTGCCAGCATTGTGAATTTTTTATTTTTTTTTATTTCTTAGGTGTCAAATTGATTTTGGATTTTTTTTCTCTTAAAGAGCAAAAAGTTACAATTGTTTTTTTCAGATGATTTCTAACTCTATGAAAACTAAACTATGGTGGCCCTGAAGTGCAAATTACATCAACAAATCACTAAATGCAAAGAAAAAAAAAAATAAAGATCACAGCAACAATTTTAAAAAAGCAAAACAAATAATTAAAAAACAAAGTAACATTTTAAAAATCTGAACACATTTCCAAAAACCAAAAACATAGTTCCAAAAGTAATATATGAAATAAAAATGAAACCTTTCGGAAAACATTTTTTTTTTCCAGAAATCAGGATGAAATGTTAAAAATAAACAAAAAAAAGAAACTGGAAAATGTAAGTATTATGAGACATTACTGATTGGAAGATGACGTCTGTTCACCTTTTCATTTGGTATCTTCCAACAGGAGACATTACTTTAAACTGTAAAAGTTTAGTGATTGATCAAACAATCCTTTACTACAGTTAGGCCAAGACATTCTTCTGCTTTCCCTTGTCCCCACAACCCAAATGTCATCATCCAGTCAGGGATTTCCCATACCTTTTCCAGATTTCTTAATTTGCTTAAAATTTTAACATTTCATTTTGATTTCTGGAAAATAACTTTTGATGTAATTATAGTTTCTCATTATACATTTTTAATTGTCCTTGAGATGTTTAAAGATCCACTCAAATGAAAGATGTGTTTTTACCGTTTTTGTCATGATGAAGGACATATATATCCAAAGAGAAATTGACTTAAAATTGCAATTCTGAGTATTTCTTCATTCAAATTGTTGTGATTTAGGAGCAGACAAATAAATGTTGTTTGAAAAAGCTCACAACTGTAATGCAGAAGCTATTAAGCCAAGCCACAAGCTTATTGTTCTGCTCCATTCTGATGCATCTGCTTGTGGATGACTAGATCCATGCAATTGCTCACCATGTTTGATGCAAATGTATTGTTAGGTTGGGGGTGTGAGATGCTGTAAGCTAAGCTTGATGGGCTACGGGAAGTGGGGGCGGGGGTTGCTTCGGCCCAACAGTACCAGCCACAACTTAGAGGCAAATTTCTAATGAACTCTTGCTGCTCTGCAGAAACTATGTCCTAGAAAACGACCCACGTTTTTAGATTTTGGCTAAAAACGGCATAATCATTACAAGACTGGGAACACTTTTAAAATAAATCAAGATGATCAGAGCCGGACGTTATTATGTTTTTGCATCGAGTTATTTGTTGATGTGATTTGCACTTCAGGGCCACCATAAAAGATTGATACGTAAGGGTTAATGGCCGACCAAGTGTGCGGTTATTACTTTTTAACGCACGACGTGGAAGCCTGAACCGTCCGACGCGGTTGCTTCCGCGAAATGCGTTATAAAGTAATAACCGCACACTTCGAAGGCCATTAACCCGCTTATACCATGGTCACTTACAAAAGCAATACATATTAACCAGGTTTTAGTCCTTAATTCTTGTTTTTTTTTCCGATTTGGATCGCTTTTCTCACAAAAAGCGGACTATATGTTACGTGACGCGGCGCATCGCGCCGCGTCACGTGACATATAGTCCGCGTCGCGCAGCACCACCGCTGCAGTCAAGATTCGGCGATATATATATGCTGATCGTCCCGATAGGTTGAATAAAGCATCATTTCAAAGAGAAACTTCACCTCTTACCGCTTGTTTTTGTCCAAATTATGAAGCAAAAGTTGTTTTAAAGAAGCCGGCGCAGTGATACAAAACATTTAAGCTAGCTGACCGGAACTTCTTTTTTCACCGTGCGGTTATCAAGTTTTAATGCATACCCAGCAGCCAATCAGAATCGAGTATTCAAGCGGACCATGGTATAAAACAGGTTAACTAAGTTGTAGGTCAATGATAACACAGTTAGACAGTTTTTAAGCCTTTATTTTGTTTTAAAGTGTGAAACAGCAGTTATTATGAGTAAACTGGTTATTATTTGACTTGTTTTAGTGCAATACAATTACCAGCTATGAAAAGAGCATTATCAGGCTGTCAGGCCTTCCACAGAAAAAAAAAAACTGTACTAACACTTTTGTTTGCCTTGTAAACTAAAGTTTATCATACATTTCGAAGTCATGAAGCTTAAAAATGACTGATGTTAGCTGAGTTAGGCACATTTCCCTGAAAGCCTCCACCTTTGACAGCCTGGGGAACACTTTTATTCATCATTTTGTCCAGACGGAGTTTGCAAGTATTTAAAACAGGTCTCCTTTTTTTCAGCTTCCACTGAATGTCTCACAAATTCTGGTTTGATTCCGCATAAACATGCCACCATGTCACCCCGGTTCTGTTAAAAATGTTTTGTGCAGTAATCCTGAAAATATACTTTCATTGCCAAAGCCCTTCTCTCCCTTTATTCCCTGGCTCTCCACTCCTGCTTTTAGTCTTATTTACAGAAGTGGCCCAGAGCTGAGGGAGGGTGTGTATTATGCGTGCATGTGCAAGTTTTCCCAGCATTCTGTGTGCCGTGTGTGTCCGTATGCCTATGTGCACGTTTGTGATGTATTGCATTAATTTCCATCATGACACCGTCTTTATGAGATCCGCAGACTCAACCAATCACCGTGTGCCCTCACACCCATAGCTGCATGTGAACACACACAGATAGGCACACAAATACAAAGCGAAAGAAGGGAGAACAAATTGCTCCAGAGGAAGAAAAAAAAAAAGCAGGCACTCCGTAGGAACATTCTGGCACTATGACTTCCTGCCACTCTCTAACACACACAAACACACTGCTCCACGCACACAGTCTCTGTCTCATACACACGCACAGAAATAATCCTATTGTATTCGTAACAACACGGGTGATGGATTCACAAAGGGGATTAGGCTCCTTAAAAGAGGATGTTTGTGTGTTTGTGGGAAACGGTGGATGTCTATGTGGCCACTTCAACTTTAAATTCGAATTGCTATTGGAGTCTCATCTTATTCAGTTCTATGATATTCTATCATGTCGGATTGCACCATATTGTCCATGGGAATACCAACATAAACTAACACACTGATGCCAGAATGAGTGCAGAGCAAATGCACACACCACTACAGATCCTGGAGAGTATGGTAATAGATTTTGGAACGGATAATGAAACGGGTAGGAAAAAAAAAAACACCTTTAAAAAAAGCACATTGGCTGCTATTCTTTTGTGACTATTGTGAGATAGATCTCAAGGTTGTATTGCTAATAGTGACGGAAAACTGAGCAAAGCTCAGGTAAGGTAATGCTCAATATCTCCTAGACTACAGCCATTCAATCTCAAGTGTTCCCAAAACAAAGCTGAGATGCATTCAGCACATTTAACCTTGCAGAATAATAATCTCGGTTGGTACAAAAGCCAAAGACGATGAGGACTTAAGTGAAAAGTCGATTTGTTCTCTGGGATCAAATGAGAACTGCAGGCTTTCTAATTACATTGTAACTCTCTGTTATTTTGAACTAAAGGGGAGTTGTTTAAATGGACATGTTCACACAGTAGACATCAGACAATATGGTCTGTGCCTGATCTCATTTAATATGCTTACAACACTGGCATTCTCCTTGCTACTGTTTGACTCAAAACTGGGGCACTGACAAGGTTTGAACGACGTGACGGGAGATGTGTTCAAGAAAGACATCAGTTTTCTGCTCTCATTTAAATGTATCGTTCTGTTTGGTACACAAAGTGTAAAATATCATTTCAACTTCAGAGGCGTAACTACCAGCATAGTGTGTAATGGACTTGAGGAATACAGATCATAACTGGGGTGTTCACTTTGATCTGGACACATCATCGTCTCGTGTGGACAAAATTAAAGTCAACAAACCAAATCCTTCTGGACTATCTTCGAAGTTTTAGTGTCACAGAGTTCTTGGAAAAACGTCTGTAATTGTTGGCAGCATAGGCTAGAAAACTGGTTGCCAACATCTAAGGGTGTCAGTCTGACAACTTCAAATCTTAAACTGATTTTTTTTAAATAAACAATGTGGACACATAACTGCAAATAAAACAAGGATGCAATTGAATTGCATAGTTAAGCTAATGTTAAAACCATTGACTGTATATGAGAACTCGACTGAGTGAGTGTGACATCACTCGTAGAAAATCGCCATTTTTCTATAATATGGACGCCACCATGGTGGAGCCACACTTCGACAGCCAGCTGTGAAAGGAAGAATCATTGCTTCTATGGCAACCACTCCAATTAGGAGTGAGCTTATTGGAAGGCCACACCCCTACCATTTGCAAGTAGGCTCAGGGGAATCTGTCAATGAAACGTTTCCAATTCTCAACAGAAGGGGCCAGCAGGAAGCACTTATGTTTATCGAAGCATCTGATTGGCCAGTTTATAATTTAAATAACTCCCAATAAAGAAAAAAGATCATTAAAAAAATTGGATTATTAAGAACATGTTAAAAATACCTGTTTACTTCTTTGTAGAAGTCTGTGGAATTTTGGCTTCTCGGAACGAGCAGATGCTTCCTGTTTGGAACGCGAGGGGTTCCATACACAGTCAATGGTTAAAACCATGTTTGGGATTTACATCATTGAGTCCATTTTTGCATAATTCAGTTGTGTGGCAACACATAATTAAAGGCCATCTGAAGGGTAAAAATGACTCCAACACTAACAGAAACCAACCAAAGTACCACTAACTTGGAGAGATTTTGCTTCCAAATATCGGAAATGTCACAAAAGTGGCAATTACCAAAAACAAACCCTCACCTTCTGGTCAGACACATTACAAACAGCACTGTGAAACAGCAATACCTGTTAGTTGAAATATCAATGACAACAAAGATGAAGAGAAACCTGTCCTTTCTGGGCAGTAAACCACCACATGAAAAGTCAGTTTGTGAGCTTTTGATTTAATTTACAAGCTATCTTTTAGAATTACTTTTTTTGCAACAATAGAATTATTATTGCAGAAATATTTTTTACGAAGTAAAACTTGTAAAGGATTGTTAAATGTTGCCCCTTGCAAAAAGAATATATTAAAAACTTCACATCTACACGTGTCAAGACAGACTGTCAAGTTCCCACTTAAAAAAGGTTCATAAAGATTTTTTTCTTTTCCTTTGCTTCAAGTAAACACAAGGAGGTAACGGGCTCTAAGCCATCTGGTATTCCTGAATGAGCTTTCCAAGTGATTCATTACCAAAGTAAACAGCATCCTGTAAATAATGTTAAAAAAAAAACACAAGGTGAGGTTAGTGACATTTTCGGTGTTCTTAGTAACCAAAATTTAACAGAAGATTCAGGATGTATGTATGTATTTTATTGTTTTTTTTTCCAACTAAGCTTTCAAATGTTTGATGGATTTTTTTGGTAATAAATGTACAACTTATTCAGTGTCTCAATAACAATAAGCAATGTTCTGTCTCCAATGCTGTGGTTTTGTGAGTCCTGTCCTCTAAAAGCTGTTGCTGGAGTTTATGTAGTGTATGAGTTTATGATATACTTATCTATAAGTGGATGCATCAGAATGGAGCAGAGCAGGGAGACTTTGCATTTCGACCAGCCAATCATTGGTCTTGTTGTTACACATCAGTTACAGGGATACGGTGATTGGCCGAAATGCATCTTGGGTAGCATGAGGGGATATTTCTCACATCCATGTTTGTGATGCTATGAGCTAAGTCCGGTAGGCGAAGCAGGCAGCAAAATCTTATGATATTTTTCTGATTTTCATCAAGACAATAATAGATCGATCATTCTTGCTTTTATTTTTACCCCTATTGAAATCTCAGAGAGACAAGGAAGTAACGCCAGAAATCGGCTTTTGCAGCAAGATGGACGGAGACCGTAACAGGATCATGTGAATGAACGTGATTACTGATGCTTTTGTTCTTTTTAAAATAAATACATCTGAACTCTAAACATCCTCCGTGTCTTCAATGCAATGTAATGAGACACACACAGACAGAAATGTGAAGGTATCTGCTGTGAATCTATGACGTGAATAACAGGATAAACGATCGGCTAGTTAGTTTGCATGTAGTCTTCTAGCCTTCGAATGTATAGCTACTGCTAAAGAGTATGTTAATAAAAGACAAGTCTTGAATATTATTATTCCTATTTGACCCTAAACTACAATATCAGCTGGCTGTCTGTCTACCAACCAGCCAGCTGCCCGAATACCGGCATGACAAGCAAAATAGCTCCATGCCGGAGCTAGGAGCTATGTCCAGTGTTGTATGGACAGTATGCCGACAGTATGACAAAGCAGCTAGCCTAGGTATCATAAATTTTATATTTTTCTTATCTTCATTGAGACAATAATAAATTGATCATTCTTGTATTTTTTTTTCCTTTTCTTGAAGGAATGTGGGTCACAAAGACACGGAAGTTACCGTTGAAAGCGGCTTTTGCGGCCGGACTGAGAGCAAATCTGTGTTTATGAATGACTTATGATGTGAATAATTATTGTGTTCGCACAAATTAATTATTTTGTTCGCAAGAGTTAATCATTTCGAAGGAACGAAATATTATTTCAAGGGAACGCAATATTATCTTGTGGGAATGGAATATTATTTCGTGTGAACAAGACATTACTTTGTGGAAACAAGATATTAATCTGTTGGAATGAATTTTTTAATGTCAGGACACGGGCTCCGTAAAATACGGTATATTGGCAGCATTGTTTTTTTCCCATCAAACTTTGGATAATTTTTTTATGCTTAGGTGAGATACAAAAAGACTTCTCTGCCTTAATCCTCACACACACGCTCACACACACACACACAACAGAGCCTCACAGACCTAGGGGTCAGCAGTGCAGTAAAAACCCACCTTGACATCTTTCCCTTCAATAAAATCATATCATATATAAAAAACCATAAAAAGCAGATGAAAAATCTAAAACACAATTTCAAAAGTAAAGGCTGACATTATAACTCAGTGATGAGATCCTGCTGGGATGAGATGAGCAGATAGCAGGCGAGAGCACAACAGCATAAAAAAAAAAAAAAAGAAAAAAGCTGGCCATGTTAACAGGGATGAATTTCAAATCTATGATTACAACTTTATTTGACCTTTTTCTGCAAGTGGCTGCAGTATAAAGTGGTCTCAACATTGGCCTTGATTGCAGAGTTATTAAAAGTCCACCAGAACATTAAAGAGATTAGCCATGCAACATGTAACCAAAATAAAATCTTTATCATGAGGGTACTACAACTAACATTTCCTCCCTTGATCAACCAGCTGTGACACAGACTCTTGATGTCCGTACCGTGCTTTGTCGACTGTTGTTCGCAACAGTGCCACATACACACCATGATGGGATAATGTTGAAACGATGCACTTAAAAATGCCGGGATTTGAGCGAATGAGTCATCACGGGAAACATATTCGCAAAATTACCATTTATCCTGTACGCATTTCAATTAAGCTAGCAAATAGTGGCCTTTTAGGTGGTACGCTTCATTTAATAAAGCCATCAAAAAAAAGCACTTAAATCTGAATAATTGCCCGTTTCCAGGCAGAATTTTGCATTAATATAGATCCTGGCACATTTCTGCTGCTGCTGCTGCTGTTGGGTCTACTTTACAAATCAAACGCTCTTGCTTCATATAAAGACATTCCATTCCTGACCAATGTCTTTTATGCCTTGTTACACAGACCTCACATCCAGTATCTCACAAGACTTATCACACACTGCTGTCTCCCTGCCAGTCCAATCAGTCTGAGGTGTCTTTAATGGCCTCATCCCTTGTCAAAACAATGCTTCACTGAGTAGAAGGTGAGTGAGGGCAAATGAGCACCTGCGTCTGTTTCAAGTGGGAGGAATCGGCTCGTGCTCCAGAGTGAAGCAGTAGGCTTTTCTCTGTGCTGAGAGCTGATTCGTGCATCACTCCAACTGACAGCTGTTGCTTTTAAATTATAGAAAACGGCGGTGCTTTTCTAAAATCTCCGCTCTGTTGTGGTTGTACTCTCCAAAGCCCGATGCTGTGCTGATGACTGCTTGATGACTGCCTCCATGGATCACATCCCAAAGAGAAGCAGAAGAGAAGGTGAAGAAGCTGTTTTCCATGCACTAAACCGGTGATCTCCAATCTGTTTTAAGTCCCGGACTGATTTCATGTCAGATAATGTTTCCACAGACCAGCCTGAATGAGGTTGAAGGTGACGTCTGATTTTTTTAAGCTTACAGTTTCTATCTATTTATGCTCCAAAATGAAATCTAGTGTAAAAAGCCAGTTTAGTGCTGTTTGTAAATCATTTAAAGAGGAAAACAAAACTGAATTAAAAAAAAAAGCTGCTGATTTGTGAAATATTTTTTGGGGGATTTGACAAAATTCATTAATGTAAAAATACAGTTTTTAAATGTTATTTTATCAAATTTTTTTAGTAGTGCAACTCGTACATCCTAACATTAGTGAGTCAGTCAACACATTATCTACACGGAGCTCGGTATGTGGGAAAAATTGCTGCAATACACATTTCCAGTAAAACCCCTGGTATTTTCTATCTTGTTTTTAGTTGTTTTTTCATTCACAGTGACTATAGGCAGAAATGAGCAAAATCTGCTTTAACCTGGCACAATCCATCTCATCCCATCCCTTGTTCAATTCAATTCAATTTATATAGCCCAGTGTTACAACAATAGTCATCTTAATGGGCTGTTCTAAGTGAAAAAAACTCCTTGGATGCAGCTTTTCTTGTCTCTGAAGCCATTGTCTTTTCTTCCTTCTCTGCACTCGCTCTTCATGACCAAATAACTTTCCATAGATTTTTGTTTGTTTTTCAGCAAGTTAGCTAAAAAACATGGGCCAGAATCAACACATTTAACAGAAATAATGTAATAATAAAGTCTTTCTTTTTACTCTTTAGTATTTGATTTTCAATAACCATATAAAAAAGTTGATAATAAATCACACTATAAAGCTATTAGTTTTTTTTTTTTTTTTTTTTTTATTAAATCCTCCTAATGGCTGCCGCTGGACTGATTAGAAGATAAAATAACATTACTTTGCAATTTTGTGTTTTAGTGTTTACTTGGTAAAAAAATGTTAACTATAATAAAGGTGTTCTAGGTGCTGACTCAGCATTTTTTTCTTCTTGTTCTTTCTTCTTTCATGTCTTCAGATGGACGGAAAAAAGGTATGTTAAATAAAAATAATATTTGTAAATTTAGAGAAAAATGTTTTGTTCATTTCAAAATGTATAAAAAGAAGATATTTGTTTGTATTATTATTCCTTACTAATCTACATAGGCTGTCAGCTTTTCAAAGGCCTGTCCACAAACTTCCTCTAACCCTTCTATGACCCTGAGCAGAATGAGGAGAGTATTAGAAACTCATAGTCGTAAAGATGCATAGCACTGCCCAGTTTTTCTGGGTCATCTTTAATCCTTATATACTTTATATACTTATAATGCTAAATAACATAGCAATCATCTCCAGTCTTTCAAAAAAACAACAACCCAACAGTATATGCAGTACTGAGGCCTTCTCGCTTGCAGAAAACGTCTATCCTGCCGATCCTGAATTTTCTTCTCTCTTTCTCTTAATTAACAACATTAGCATGAATCTCATTTGCATAATGTCTGCTTGGAGGATGCATTGGCACATCTCAAAGAATGAGCAGCTGTCCCGCACTTGGATATTTTTTACCAATCAGCTGGCCAGCTAAAGCAGAGTAGGTCTTTTTATGGAAGGCATCAACTGAATTTATGCATGAGACAGAAATAAATTGTAAGTTTTGCTAAGAGAGTGAGAAGTGGGTGGTAAAAAAGAGTGTAATTAAGTTGATAACTTTTTCAAAAAAAAAAAAAAATGAGATTGAGGAACTTTCAGTGTAGAAATTTGAAATTAGTTTCTTAGAAAAGAAAGTTTTTCATTGAATGGAGTTTTAATTGTTGTAAAGCTAGGATGCCAAAAGGATTTCAGGGTAGTTTCTGGTACTCGCCAGTACCTCCATGGTCAGAACTATCAACATAGAAACAGCGTCTGCCAGCTTTAAAGGCACACAAGTAAAAATACATCTTAAGTAGAACTTGGAGAAGACAAGACTGAGCCTGTGGTGGTCATCCAGCCTCAAAAACTCCCCAGATACCAGGCTGTGATGGGATCCGTTGGAAGGAAGTCCGATCCTCACAGACCCTCTCCCACAAAGCCACCAGGCCTAAAATAAGTGTATGATTGGTATGCCTTGCAACAGGAGAGGAATCAAAGTGCTGCCAGGTTGGTGACCTTGTCTTTAATAACAGTTGAGTGGTGACAACCGAAAGAGAGGAACTCAGAGTGAGACAGGGACTGAGGAAAGCGCAGAGAGAGGAAAAAAAGTTCAAAAGAGGAAAAGAAAAAAGCAGTGCATGCCATTTGACACAGTGGGGAAAAGAATGTCTGACACACAAATTGCACCGAGAGAAAAAAGGAAAAAAAAATGGAGCCAAACAAAAGTGCATTAGAGAGCACTACGTGAGAAAATGTTATGATTTCAGACAGAAGGGAATGACAGAATGGGGAAGAAACAAATGTGTAATGAGGAACAATGAGACTCAGACACAAAGAGAGAAGAGAAGTGAGCACAAGTGTGAGGAGAGGTGACTGACTTGTTGGTGGAGCTTCGTTGGAGCACTGATGGAGTACCTGCCTGAAACAAATCCACTCTAATAAAAAACATCAACAAGGTGGTAAAAAATTGACTTTAAGTTGATGTATTTAATGATATTGCTCTTTTAAAACCACGTTCCTACCATATGCATTGACTACAAACACATACACATGCATTCCACACAATCACCCACCTCAACATTAAATCTTGTGGGTGATGGAGCAAGGAACTCTGGGAGTAACACATTTATCTGCTACAGGCTACTGCAAGAAATTTTCACAGTGTTAGTTTTAGCAAAAGTAGGACCCAAAGAAGAAAAGTTAAAAAAAAAAGGTGTTATGGCTTGTTCCTCTTTGACAGGTAGAGTATTTCAAGGACAACACATTAGTATCTCTTGTCCTGAGAGCCTTTTAGACCGTCAACATATATCCAGACAGAGAAAAGAAATGAATTAAAACTTTGAGCTCCTCACCACCTACCACGCCCACCAAGGCTCTGCTCCTCCAAAGTCCTAATCCCTCCATGGTCCCATATTGTCAGCCTTGTAACTTACTGAGCAATGCTGAAATCTGCTTTGACATGCTTCTCTGTGTTATGCCCTGCATTTCTCTAAAGGGCCCCCCTCATGTTGAGTCAAATTGACCACCACCGTGAAGGAGAGAGGCCACGGCATCATTAGCTGCGTTTTCCATTGACTATGACATTTTTCAAATTGGATTCGCAAAAATAAATTTGCCAAATGGAGACACGACAATTAAAAAAAAACAACAACTTGCATTTATCAAAAACAACAACAAAAAAAAGCGCTTCGAGAAGGTGGTTTTTGAGGTGCATCAAAATCCACATATTTAAGAAAACTTTATTGGAAACTTTTTTTCCAAATTAAATGAGTCACGTGACCAACAACCAGATACTAGGGCTGGGAATCACTGGGTGCCTCACGATACGATTTGCGATACATTGCTTACAATAACGATACTATGACGATATGGCGATAATGTGATAATCGATATATCTCGTCTCTAACAACTGACGATATATCAAACTTTAAGAAAGACAAACTGTTTTTTGGAAAATACTTCCTCATTTATTTTTTAGTTTTTAAACACCATGATAATAAACAACTTGTGTCCTATTTTGTGTGATAAATAACAGACTTTTGTGTAACATTGCTGAAATCAGTAATACTCTGTCTTTGACAAACAATGACAATTTTCATTTGGGAATATCAGTAAAATGTGGTTTAAACAATAGTGAACATGAACAGCAGTGCCATTATTTAGTACAACATTGCTGTAAACAGGATAAAAAATGAATAAGTCAAGTAGCTGCCAGACACATTGGTATTAACTTTTGAAAAACAAAACCATAGCCATTGCTTAATTTAAAAAAAAATAGCTGTGAATCAGATATTAATTCTGTGAACAAATTATAGTGTCTTTGTTAAAAATAAATGACACCATTTAGTGCAAATGTGGTGTAAACAAAAATAAAATTCTCCCAGAAAACAAAAATAAAGTAGCTAGGAACTTTCCTTTAAGTTATTTAAGACATAAACTGCTTTTTTTTAAATAAATGACCAGGGATAAAATACATGAACTTAAAGTTCATCTAAAAGTAAACATCTTTGTGAAAAACACGTTTGGGGTAAAGCTGCATGCGATGTATGTTCAACTGGTTCTGTTTTTCTGGAGAACCTCAGGCTTTTAGCGTCAAGACGCCGCTCGTCTACCACTGCTTTGAGAAGAAGGGGGGTCCAAGGGCAGGGATACACTTTTCTGCTATTTCCATCTCAACCACAGCTCTGGTCTGGGCGTACAGTGCAGGGATCATTTCTTCAGTATTTCTGCGAGGGAATGTCAAAGCGTGGCTCTAATGCATTCAATAAAAACCGAAATTTCCTCGTTCTCCACCTCGGTGCAGGGACAGAGCCTGTTCTCCGTTTGTGTCCCTGCTCTCGCAGAAGACGGTGGTAGCTTCGCCTGGAAAAAGGTAACCGTACCGGGCTGTGTCGGCTTCAGGCCAGCAACAGCCACAGCTTTCTTACACAACTCCGGGTGATGCAGCTTCAATGCTGCCGGCGCGTCTTTTAAGTTGCTTCTCTCGCTTCACTTTGTTTTTCCCCTCCGCCATCTTTGTTTGAATGTGTGTTCTTCTTCGTCCACCCGCAACAGCCAATCTCGCGACTAGCGCCCCCTATCGACACTCCGAAGAATTGTCTTACCAAAGGATGGTTAATATAACTTGATGAAGACATCTCGAGAATCAATTGCGGGACTAAATATCGCGATACATCACCATATCGATATTTTGGCACACACCTACCGGATACCACTGGCTGGCTTGGACACTGCACAGCGGGCACCATCAGAGGTCCCACAGCGTCACAAAGCTTATCAAAAGTTGAGCGAGTCATGCAGATATTTTGGATCCACAGCTCCTCTGTAAAATCACCAACTACAATTTCCCAAAATCACGTCATCCATAGCCACTCCTACGTGTAAGAACCTCGCCGTGTCACGGCTTGACGCCGACGTCTCCATTGATAGATGATGATGAGCGCTAGTGCAGATTTAAATCAATTAAAGTATTGCTCACATCCTTCGTCATGTTTTTGAATGACTTATCTTGTGAGTTGGTTTGTGTTTATTCACATAATTGTGATTTATTGAAACAGTGTATTTGAGAAATTGTTTTTTATATACTCCTAGAATTTCGATAAAGTTTTGAGCATATGTATAATGGAAGCGCACTGATGTAATTTTAGATTTTTTGAGAGGGACCTGGCTGAAACAAGATGGCATCTGACATCAAGCGGAAATTATACAACTTACCCTAAAAGTGGAGCAGGTTAATTAAATAATCGTACATTTTGTACAAGCACCAAATTTGGCATGGATGTACCGTAGGATCTCCTCAGGGTATATTTAAAAAAATCTGTAAAGCACACCAGCTGCCAAATTACTCCACCTCTGTAGGTCATAGGTCAACTCCATCAGAAAATTGAACATGTCTGACATGTTTCTGCGGGTTTTACATCTAAATTCTCATTAAAAAGAAAACGCAGAGGGCTCCCATAACGAGAGGAATTAACATTAGGATAGAAAACTTGCCCCAAAGCTCAAGATTCAGTTCCATCCTTGTAAAATTCCACAAAGCACTTAGTGCCTAAATCATTTAGTAAATGTCTGACTCCCTGTCAGTAGACCAATCAGACCTGTCAGATCCACCACATGAACGTCTTTAACTGACTCCAGGATCACATCCAAGTCTGCTGAGGCAGCCTGGAACTGCATTCAGTTACAGGCTGCCTGCAGACCTGCAGTCTGTCAGAGTTCAACACTTTTTTCTGTGTGTGAGTGTATCTGTAACTCCTTGTGAAAAATTCTTTCAAAACAATCAAAAAGGTAGAAACAGCAGGGGTCTAAGAGAAATGTTGTCTGCACTTTTGCTCTATTAGCTTCCAGACTCAATACTTTCTATGCTTAATATGAAAACATCTTTGCCTTTCAGCCGACTGCCTGCTGTGCGCTGATGCAGTGTGGGCAACTACAGGTTTCAAAGATCACTTTCAATTAATTTGCACTAAATGAAACAGCTACTGAGAAATCAATTGAACACATAGATAAGCCTTTTATTCTCTTTAAATATGTGTTTGATTCAAAGCGCTTTATAGATAGGTTGAGAAATCACATGGATGAATCAATTTGTTAAAGAGAGGAGGATTATCTTTATGATCAAATGTTGTGGCGCTTTGCCTGCGGGATTTTAAGCTAAATGACATGCTTTATATTTTTGAGTACTGTACTTCCTGGACTATAGAGGTGCACTGGAAATAATGTCATATTATACATTTTATTCTTATGTCACACCGCTACATGTTAGCTGAGTTTGTGAATTTACAGAAAACCTAACCTTGTTTTTCAACTCTTATAACAAGCAGACTGACATTTTGACAGAGCGCTGTGTTCCTCCCAAAATCGCTTCAACATCAGTAAACACAACTAGAATGATTCCATACATACAGTGCTTTGGATTGAAAAGTGCACTGTGGCTTTTTAAAGAAAAAAAAAGGGTTACTAGTGGCTTAAAGTGCAGTCAGAATTGAAATGAAAATGAAAATCATAAGTAGTTTAAAACATTTTATGTCATATTAATGATCCCATCGTTTTTACTCACACTTTAAAGACCAACTTCAATGAAAATTGTGTTTTCTTTCAACATGTTTTTGTGGCATTTTGCTGATGATGGAAGACATTTATTAAGAAAATCAACTTTAAAATTGCATTTCTGAGTACTTCTTTATCCAAATTGTTGTAAATCAACGAGCAAACAAAAGTTAAAAAAGCTTGTGGTTGTGACGCAGAATCTACCATCGCTAAGCCACAAGCTCTGGGCTCCACTCCATTCTGTAAACTAGCAGGGGGAGGCCATTACCATATGAATGATGGTAAGTACTTTCTAACAACAGTCTCAAAGGTGAAATCCTAAAAAAAAACTACTGCCGTTTTGCTAGGTCCTAAAAACCAAAATATTTTGGCTAAAAGTGACATAATCATAATTAAGAGACAACTGGGAACGATATTACAAAAGATCAAAAGATGATTGGAGCAGGACTTAAAACACTGAAGCCTGAGCTCCCAAAAGCACAAAACAGTGGTCATAATAGTGTTAGAACTGTGTGAACTGTGATCTCATTATGACAATAATACGACCAGAGATGGCACCTTAATGGGACACTTTGTTCAGCAGAGCTTTCCACTGTACTAAATTAACTACATTTATAAGTAAAACAAGAAATGATCAACTGTTAATACCTAACTTTGCATGGAGATGAAAAATCAGCATACATGAAGAAAGGATTTCATCTATATCATCATTTTTGTGGATTCTTTCATTTTTTTTCTGCAAGCATTTTTGATAAACAATCAGAAGACTGAACAGACCAAGCTAACATGCTTTCAGAAAAAGCAGACCCCTCACTCGATCATTTCACTGATGGAGAAAATACCTGGTGGATGTATCTGCTTTGTTTTTACATACATATTTTCAGAGTTCACCCAGAAGTTCAACATCAATTTACTAGACACAAAAGACATTTTCCAGGTCGGGACCACCTTAATTTTATCTATGTTGTTTTACATCCCCACATTATGCTCCATGACTTACCTTTATAGTTGATTTTAAATCCTATAGACCCAACACTCTCGTCGGATTGAAGATGCAGCCACATCTGGTGGGTCATGCTCACGATCAGGTCAGGCACAAAGCTTCCCGACAGGCTGGGAGACAGAAACGCAAAACCTTTACAGTCATTTCAGATCCGGACAAAGACCATATGTTTTCACAATGTAGTCACAGCTGTAATCAAATTCAGAGGCTATGCACAAGATGAAATATCTGTTGGATAAAAAAAAAAAAGAAAATTATGGAAATAATGCTTATACTTTGGCTTCTATCAAACAAACAAAAAAAAAAAAAACAAACCACCTAAAATAGCAGGCTACAAAATCAATTATTCAAAATTAATAAATCAACCTGCCAGTCTGTCTGCCTATCTATTGTTTTCTTTCTTTCTTATTCAAAACTCAAACAAGTCAAAACACACTTGATTCATTCTTTTAGTTTTTGCTGCTTGTGTTGTTTATTAAACACACTATTAGACGTCCAAGGCTGCTTTACCATCCATCCTACCATACATCTATTTCTCTTTAGAACCCACTGAATCCCTCTTGGGGTCATGGGTCACGGCTGCTGGAGCCATAGAAGCTACTGTTGAGCGAAGGCCGGGTTACACCCTGAACAAGTCGCCAGTCTATAGCAGGGTCACACACACTCACATTCACACCTGGAGGCGATTCAGAGTCACCAGTTAACCAACGAAGCATGTTTTGGGACTTAGGGAGAAAAAAACCCCACACAAGCACGGGGAGAACATGCAAACTCAACACACAAAGGATCCAGCCAGGATTTGAACTTCTTGTTGTGAGGCAAGAGCGCTAACCACTGTGCCACCCTACAACTCGATTCCCTTACCAAACCTTTCCAATCAGACTAAGTGTGCGCAATGAAGAAGAAAACAAAACATAGTATTATCGTTCGCTCAGATGGCTTTGACATTGAACATGTTAAATTTGGCGTGAAGAGTTTAACAGACTGACACTATCACTGCTGCTTAGAAGAACAGCTGGTCAATCTGGTAGTGCATTGAATGTTGAAGCTTACAATCTGCTACATATCAGTGATCGCTTTTTCTTGTGTGGAGAAAACACACTGCTCTTTATTCGTCAAAGAAAAATTAAGGAAAACAGATCAAACTATTTTGTCATTTGTCTGCTGCTGCTGTCCTTCAGCTGGACCACTGCTGTATTGCTGTAGGTCAGACCTCTGGCTGATGACCACAGAAAATAAGAAAATCTGCCATACTTACACTTGCAAGATTGTTGTAGGATCTCCCACTTCTCCCCCATCTCCAATTGTTAGAGTATCGTATGCTATTTCCAGGTCAAAGTCCTCGAAGTTGATCTGTATCACCTATGGTCGGCACACAAACACAAATCCCACTCAACATTGATAGCATTTTGCAATAAGTTTTAAAGAGCCTTAGGTTGTGAAGCAGTATTCCATGATGCCAGAAGTTCCATCTTCACATAGACAAGCTGTTTTTGAACTGTTTATTTTCCTGAGTTCCAGAAACTTTTTTAAAAAAGTGTTTTAGAAAATGGTGTTTTTAACATGTGCTTGTGGCATTTTTCTCACGATAAAGGACATATAGAACAAAAATTAAGCCTAAAATGAGCATTTCTGAGTATTTCTTTATTCAAATTGTTGTGAATCAGTAGCAGATCAAAAAATGAATAAAGATCACATTTGTGACGCAGAGGCTACAATCGGTGGGCCGCAAAGTTCCCGTCTGCTCCATTCTGATGCATCCATAGATCCACCTTTGTTTTCCTCTTCTGAGCTGGCAGCTGGCTCAAAAGTGTTGCACCGGTAATGTGTGGTTGGGGTTGCGATGGGCTATAAGCCAGCGGGAGTGTAAACATTGGGATAATCTGTTACTTGTACGCCAACACTTCCGCCAGAATTTAGAGGTGAATTTCTGATGAACTACTGCTGCTCTGCAGAAAATATGTTCTAGAAAACAACACAGGTTTTATGATTTGTGCTAACAATGACACCATCATAAACAAAAGGAAACTGGAAATGCTTTTACAATAGAAGAAAAGATAATTGGACTTTAAGTTTCAAAATTACTCTCTGTTTTGAATAATCTATATTTTTTCATTATTTTCATGCTAGATTTTTCTTTACGGGTTTTTCTTTATCAAATCTATTATTTATTATCATGAACATGTAATGAATCTTGTCTCCAAAAAACAAATAGACTGAATTACTATTTAAGTAACACACAAAAAAGATAGAAAAATTTAATTTAGCAATGGATCAAATTGGAGGAAAAGGCAAGCCACACCTCTGCTCGGCCCTTGAAGCTCCGCAGATGAGCAAGTAGTTTAAAACTCTGATGAGGAATTATTAAAGCAGACTATCTGTTTCATCCATGACCAGAGAGAAATACATTTGGCACAGGAAAAGATAGAATGGGGGGGAGGATTGATTGAGAGAGAAGGAAGAAGATGGAGGCATATTGGAAGAGGCGAGGAAAGAGGAACGGAGGGTAATAATGAGAACAACTTTGATCCTCGGAAAGTACCGGAATATTTCAGACTTAAATTTTGACTTGATGCTCGAGGGAATATTAAAACCTTGCTCAGCCCCCCTTCCCTCATTCCTTTTGGTCTCCTAATGAGAAATGTTCACATATTCACACAAATAGTCTGCTGCTGGACCACATATGCATTATGCAAATCCATTTCACCTTATTTTATTTTATAGCCGATACTTAAACTAACTTAAAACAAATGTAATCCTTTCACCTTTCCAAACTCTTGAACCTATGAAGACATAAATAATCTATTGCAATGGCTAAGGAAGTCAGAAATTGTTTTTACTTATCTTTTTGTCTGGAGTAGGCCTATCTGTACACTAATAAAAAAAAGGTGTAAAGTCACATCAGCGTAACAGAAATGATAACAACTGACTAAACAGGACAGACCAATGCAACAGCTTTAGTTGTAGTGTTTACAATCTGTCGACAATCATCGCTCTTCAACCTTTTACAGAATTAATGAAATTTCAGCCGATTTTGTCGCAGAGAGAAACAGCTTTGGGTTGCTAACAACCACTCTGATTTTTCTGGTAATGGAGGACATATATCAAGAAAATCAAGCTTGACTTTGCATTTATTCAAATCATTGTGAATCAAGAGCAGACGAAAAAATGCTGTTTGAGAAAAAGCCGTTTTATTACAACTGTTCTCTTTCATAAGAAAAATGCCACACGTGCATGTCAAAAACTCGAAGAGATGATTTTCATCGGAGGACTTAAAAAAAAAAACAGTCCTTCACGGATTCTTTGTTACATTCTTTGTTAAATGAGCGCAAACATGATCAACTATGTTGTAAACCTACAAAGTAAAAAGTTAACTAAAAAGTAATTAGTAAAAGGAGATAATTGGACCCACTATTGGGAACACTTTAGAATTAAAGAGGCAGCTTTCTGCTGCAAACAGTGCTGACTCAGCCTAATCTACACATCAGATTGAGGCGTGATCTGAAAACCAAAAGGAAAGTCTTTCAGGGTAAATTATATCCATATATATGATATTATATTATCTTTGGCACACTAAAGAACACATTTTCTAATGAAATATGAGTTATTTTCAGGTTCGTTTTTCCAACCCTGAAGTAAGACGACTCAAACTCTGAGCCTCTGCCTTTCTTTGCTAGTGGGTACCGCCCATTTCATGACATCAGCCTAGAGCCGGACTCGGCAGCATGTCTGCGTTTCACCCAGGAAAACAAACAACATCTGAACTTTTGCAAAAAAGGATGTTACTATAGTAGTGAATATGAAATGAAAGTTTTTTAA
This sequence comes from Oryzias curvinotus, assembly GCA_023969325.1. NCBI lineage: Eukaryota > Metazoa > Chordata > Actinopteri > Beloniformes > Adrianichthyidae > Oryzias > Oryzias curvinotus. The sequence continues at coordinate 24,103,675 of CM043716.1, forward strand.
CCAATCACCACTAACTCCATAGATAAAGTGGGTGTGAGTGTGTTAGGCTAACAATGCTGGCAATGCAGACTCTTCCTGGCAGGGGCTGTTTTCACCTTCATACATATAAATGCGATAATCCACTTGTTTTTGCATTTTCATGGATTCCCCCCAAAAAAAGTATCTTTTTTGTGTTTACATCATATTTATATTAATTAACATATTCATAGAAATTCAGATTTCTATATAAACCAAAGACAATTTATTGAGAGATGCACATTTTTGCATTTCCAACATTTTACATTCAACATAATAGGCCAATTTTACATTTGAGTGTTTGTTTTAGCCAATAATAATAATAATAATTTACAATAAAATCCATATGCTCATTTTAACTTTACAGTTACTTTCCAATGTATTAAGATCTATATGTCAAGTGCTATAAAATGCTGCCCTTCAAACCAGTAAGCAGAAGTTTTAGAAAAACCTTGACGCCTCGTCAAATACAGGCATCTAAATGTTTTATGGGCTGTAGAAGAAAATAAAATCTTTGTGAAGGGTGGTGCAATGGCTGTTGTTTCTTTTAAGAATGCATACACTGTTTTTTTTATTTTTTTGCATCATTGTAAATCTTCACAAACTTCCATACCTTAGTTCATATTTACTAAAACAGATAAAATGAGATGTGTCACTCTTTCAAAGCTGCTGACACTCACCGCTGTATTTGAAGTACAAAACAAACAAAACATAAAAAAATGGTGGATTTCTTTTTTTTTTTGGAGCAAAAATCCCGTGGTGAGTAGAAATGCCATGAGAACTGATACCACCTGTTTTGTCAAAATCCTGACAATTTGACAGCACTTGTTTCTTTGTACTCCCAAAATAACCAACTGATGCTGGAGTTCCTGAAATGTCAACAGTAAGAGTTGCAATCATTTGATGTGATTGGAGGCAAAAACAGGAGTTGTGCGGGGAAATTGCTAGGATTTGACAAAGATAATCAGAGGCATGTTGTACTTGTCAGTGGCTGTCAAATGAAATAAATTAAAACTTTAAAATGTGAATGAAAGGATACTGAAAAACCAGAGTTTATAAAACTTTATTTAAAGCTGCTAAAATATTTTCTATAATGTATGGCTTGCTTAAGTGCTAATATTAAATATTCAAGTTGTTATTATTGTTTGATTAGTCGGAAACTCGCCCCTGAATTGTTGGAGGGACAGAGTAAGTCCTTCTACACTTCCTATCATCCATCTACAGGCTCTCCCGTTACCTGCAGCCCCTCAAACCCCAACCTAACATTACCAGTGCAACAAAATCGTCTGGCAATATCGGAGGTATCCAGCCCTACAGTTTGGAGTCAGATGCCAACACAGATGAGGTAAACAAAGAGGAACATGGCTCTGTTTGACTGAAAGAGGATGCATTCTGTGTCAAAGAATATGCTCTTTTTTAAACTACATGTTTACATCTATTTCTGATACACAACAATTTGAGTTCAAAAATACCCAGAACTTCTTTTAAGTTCATTTTCTTGACATCTGTCCTCCATCATCAGAAAAAACTACAAATATATGTTAAAAACACTAAAAACACAACTTTTATCAGGGTGTTAATTTAAGTAAATATGCTTGCTGTGATCACAAAGCTGCAATAGCTACATCCGACCTCTCACACACACACAACACTACACACAACACTACACTTCTCTAACTGGTGATAAAAAAAAAAAAAAAATCAGCTAACATTAAATGTGCTTAACAATTATTTGAATTGCTTGCTATTGAGTGTAAGATTAAACTTTAGTGTCACATAGCCACTATGTATATTTTCGGTCTTTCATGATACATGCGTGATATACATAAAGTATTTCTTGCGTTCGTCATTCGCCGATGTGCGCAGATGTCAGTAAAAATTTTCGGCTGATGGGTCTTTATGTGAATTTAGTTTTGTGCTGTTCAAATTGGTTCTTGGTTGGTTGAGAAATATGTAGTTTATGAGTATTTATGTGTAACAGACTTTTCACGCTTGTACCATGATGTAGACTTTTATATTGCGTATTCCATTAGTCCCCAACCTTTTTAATGCCATGGACCAGTATGACATCACACAAGGTTTTCACGGACCGGTCTTTAAGATATAGGCGGATGATTATTGTAGCAACACTATAACAAGAGAGGAACAGTGACGTGACAAGATGAACCCTGAGCTTTTTGTGACATGCATGACATTGTATATTGCACAGGTGTCATCATCCTCTCCCCTTTCCGTACTCATGGTGCAAAAAAGAAGTACTGTCTATTAAATGTAGCTTTCTTTTTTTGGAAGTCGAAGGCTCCTCTTCTGTCTCCCTGGCTGGACGTTTTCCCCTTGGCAAAGAAACTTTCCAAAAACGTTTGTTTTTTACTCATTTTGCCATCTCCTGGGTTATATTTTAGCGGTAACCTATCACGTGACTGAGAAGAGCGCCTTGGCCTGTGTCAAGAGTGACATAGACAGATGGAACAGAGAATGTCATGATTTGAGTTGGTTGTGTCTTGGTTTTAGTTCTTGTTCTGTCTTGTTTGGTTCTGTTTCCTGTTTTATTTTGAAAAGTTTCCTGTCTTGTCTTGTTTCTTGAGTTTTACTTCCTTTGGTCCCCATCTGCCCTGATCGTGTTCACCTGTGTCTTGTCTTCCCTGTCTGTATTTAAGTCTTGTCTTTTCCTCCCTCCTGTGCTGGTTCATTAGTCTTGTCATAGTGTTTCATGCCACGCTGTCTCATGCCACGTTCCTTGTCTCATGGTCCTCGCCACGTCATTTAAGTTTTGTTTCTGTTCTGAGACCCTGCCCTGCAGCGCTTTGTGTTTGGTTTTTGTTCATTAAAATCCATTAGACTCTGATCCTCGTGCCTCCGCTCTGCTACTGGGTCCTACCGGCTCCCGAGCCACCCCTCCACCGTGACAGAGAATCTGGCAATTTTTCAAAATAAAACATCTTTCAAATTCAAAGATTAATAAAACAGAAGTAATGCAAGTTGTTAATTCTTTCTGTGTCGCCTGGTACCAAATGCCCGGGAGTTGGGGACTGCTGGCGTATCGACGCACATATCACGTTAAAGCTACGTAAGTGATGCACAGATCACTAATGAATTGGATTTAAACAGCGCAATTATCAGATACAGTTCATGTTTTACAGTGATTTACGTGTTCTTTGCGTGGTTTATTCATACTTCTTATGTGATTTTAACGTAGTTCATTTGTCAAAATTTCAAGTAAAGACCACATCTTTTCTCAGTTTTTCCACGTCTTTTCACGTATGACCAGATTTTATGTAAGTAGTTGCTGTGTGACATGGGTTTGAGATAGGGATAAAACAGCATGGTATCTTTTAGTGTCTTAGTGAGCCTGCATGCCAGAAAAATCCAAGTACTTTACATATTTTTCTCATTTTTTCTGATTGGTGGATGTTCCTTCAAACAACTCTCCGTTTTTATCTTTTCTCCCACTGTCTGTCTTTCCTTCACCTTCACTCCGCTTCCCCCTCTCTCTCTCTCTAATTGGCCTCACATTCCTTTGTTCCATTCGTCTGTGGCGTCTAGCCAATGAGGTGACGGAATTGGATTTCTGCTAGATAAAACAACTTCCTTTGGCTCTCATGATGACAGTGGGGCAAAGAAAGCTGTTCCTTAATCAGACAATCGCGATATTAAAAAAAAAAAGACACACACAAAAAGTTCTAAAAGTAACTGAGTCAGTGATGCAAGCAAAAGGCATGGGAATAACACCTGTCACTTTGCAACAGTAAATCGTTCTAATCTAATCTTACATGTTGAACATGTTGAACAGAGGGTTGGAGCCCACCTCAGCTTGATGTTACACTCTTAACTTTTGGATAATGATAAATCTACCACCACCCCTTATAAAAGTAATCCAGATGAGTAGTAAAGGCTTTACAACTGCAGAGGTTTGTATTTCTTAAAATTATCCTTAAAGTAGTTGTAATTCATAATGCCATGTAAATGCGAAGAGCATGCCAAATTAATTACCTTTTTTTTTTTTTTAATTTTCTTGTGGTGTTTCTGGAACTTGTTTGAATGGAAAACCATAGTGAATCCTCACTTTATACTTAATATCATTCAAATTCAAATTAACTTTATTTGTAAAGCACCCTTTATATTGGGAAACACCTCAAGGTGCTGTACATACCTTAAAAACAATCAAAAGCCATTTCCAACCCTAGGTACATGTGCTACAAGCACATCAAGTGACAGTCCAGAGTGAACACTGTATGCTAAAAAAGCATGTTCAAGAAGCTGTTTTTAGTATGTTCTTGAACACTTATCACACCCCTGGTGTCTACATAGCATGGAGGTGACAGTGGTGCCCGCGATCAGAGCACTCGGGACAGTAACCCCTAAACTGTAGGAGTGGCTACAGCAGATCTCTGGAAAGACCTCAGACATTCTGGAAAATCCAGAAAAGTACGGTGTTAGGAATAGGAGAGAATTGAGAAGGACCTTTAAACTCCCATGCCAAGTTTGTGTAAAAAGTCTCACCCGCAGAGGGTGAGAAGAGAATTTATATTAGAAAATAATGTAGGCCACACAGAAAGTGCATAGGTGCAATTGATGGTTCATGACATCTCTGAGTCAGTGTCCCTGCTTTATCGTAGAAATCTTAACTGAGTCGTTTCCCCATTGCACTGCAGTATTGTGTCTGCTTCTACGTATACATAAAATGCACGTGCAAATGAGAACAAGCTTACACAAAAAGAGAGGAGAAGAGAAATCTACTAATGGCCATCTTGTCCTACCACCCTCAAGGTTAAACGAGAACAGGAGAGAATGAATTGGCTCTAAAGGCTCATTCTGCCAAAACTAAATGAAGCAATAACATCAGAGAGCTGGAGAACTCCATTAACACTTAACCTGAGAAAGACGGAGCAGAAGTATAGATCAACATAGAAAGAGAAGGATAGAAAGAACAGAGTCTATGAGGAGAATGAGAAGAAAACCGAATGTGCTACATAACTGTACGCATTTTTATCATCAGTGTATGAGTTGGGTGCGAATGGTTGAAATGGGAAGTAATACAAGGGAAATGGTGAAAAACAGATTTTACCCTCTAGTGCCCTTTTTCCTCTAAGTATTCTCGTTTTCTCTATAGCCGTTTGATGGTCTCAGCCTGAGCTTTTAAATTAGGAATCTAGATGATTTTAAAGGCAGAACTTCAAGGAGAGAAGGATGAGAACGGATGGCCATGTCATAGAAAATACATAAAATGGCAATCTGTTAAAATAGAATGAGACAAAGGAAGAACAAGAAAAAACCATGGGATGTCAAGGAAGCATTAATACAGGAACTTTTCAAGTTGTCACAGACGATACACTTTTAGGATTCAATACGATACCAATTTCTTTTTGTATAAAAATATAAAACCAATTACTGATGGCAGTTAGTGGTGATTTCTTATAGGGGAATTTTTTTTCTAAACCATATACAACAACTGGTAAGTTGACAACTTTAATGTGCAAGGTTCAAAATACATACCATTCTTTTTAAAATCACCAACATATGCTGTGCTGTGTTGTTGCTAAGGCTGACACAAAGAACACACGTCTCTTTTTTATTATTGATTAGTAATTGATTCTTTAATAAAGCAGTCAATACCAAAGTTGATGATGTATGCGTGTCAATACTCTGATACCTTGGCATCAATACTCCCGTCACTAATTTACGCTAGTTTTTCTGTCCAAACTGAGTCATCCCATCATTTTTTCTCCTTAACTTGTGTTCTTTTTTTCTCAATATCATGTCCATTAGTTTTATTTGGTTTTGTTTTGTTTCCGTAGTTACACCTGGGCATTATCTCATTGCTTTGATTTGCTCTATTTAAACAATTGAGGAGGTATCTCTGACATCCAAATAAGATTCAGAGTTTTTTTCACATATTTTGTTGCAAACTGTAAATATCTACCTCGAGACCTTGCAAACACCAATGCTCCCAACTAACTACCACAGGGTTTTTCCAATTGTAGTGCTTCTCATGCACTCATCCATGTTGCTGCCCGTGGTGGTTGATTTATTCTCAATGCAACGGATGTGGGTTTGCTCTAAATGCACATCTATCCTTTTGATGGCAGATGTTGTACATGTTTATAGACCTGTGAAGACCTCGGGTTTTAAGAAGTGTCAGACAAGTCATGTGTGCTCCACATATTCACGTCATAGATGAGTATAGTGTATGATGTACTACACCTGATGTAGTGTGTTAATAGGCCTGATCATAGATGAAAACAATATCTTGTACTCAATTAGTCTTTTCTATATTTTAATTGTTTTTTTTTTTTTTTAATGTCACAGTGATTCACATTTAAAGCACCACTTTCTTGTTCTGCCTCACTGCAAATGTTCAGTGTATGCACACAAAAGCATAGAAAAGGACATTAGCATTGTGGCCTTCAGCAGTCAGACACACAAAATAGCCTTCGAGACAGAATGTACTGCTGCAGGCCATAAACCTGAGGCCTTGGACAGTGAGAGTTTAAGGGGTACAAATAAGTTAAGCCTTTCACTATGACTAATTACCAAACTTCATCAGGGGTTGTTCAAATTCAGTAAAAAAAAAAATAGGAATTCAAGCAGAAATCTAAAATAAATGTGCAACTGTGTGGGAGAACAATGGGCCATTCTGTTGTGCTGATGCAAGTTTTGCCCTTGGCATCAGTGCATTCACTACTGACAACCAGCATCAAACAAAGGGGCTTTTCTGAATACCAATAAGGTTTCTCTTGGAATTTAAAGCAACCAATGACCAATAGCTATCTAACCACCAACTTTGCTGCCTGCCCCTTTGACACATTAACTGATCACATGATGTTTTGGGTAGTATGCAATTTAAAAATGCATATTAGTTTATTTTTGCTATTAAACAACCACATTTGTAGAAAAAAGTTTGCTAACGCAATTTTAAAAAACCCACGAATCTACAACGCTCCTACACACAGTGAACTCAACTTAGAGCTATTTTCCTGCAAATCCGTAAAATTGATTTCAGCTGCTGTTGATGCATTATTTAACATTTCATGAGCCTCATTTTTAACCTGACTCATAAACAGTAGACAGAACATTCTTTTAATGGGGGTTATTATTTTTTACCCCACTGTTTCTGTCTACATTTAACTTAGGAAATCTAATGAAGCTAAAGCATGCATACAGTGCACATTCAACACATGTTCAGACATAATACTTGCCAAGTGTGTTGTCTGACTTTTTTGATAAAGTTTTTATCTGATCAGGTTATAAGTAAATATGTTTTTCAATTAATATTTATAACTTGTATTTGGGCGTTTACCAAGAGAGCACAGATCAATTTGCCAAATATCTGTGTAGCCCTTCTGTACTCGTAGATTAGATGAGTGGGCTCTGGGTTCTCATTCTCTGATCAATTTTACTGAAAGTAATAATATTTTGGATCAACAGCACTATTTAAATTAAGTGTGAACTTTACGGTGAATATGAAATCAAATAATCAATAAATTAAGTCCCAACACAAGTTATAATGTGAATATAAACCCCTTTTTAAATCCTACGTTGCAGGCCTGAATCGCTGCTTGGGTTCGTAGGGACCAAAAACTCCACAGTCGCTTCGCTGAACCAGCAAAATAAAATAAAAAAAAGGTACCTTGTGCACTTGAGTTTTAGTTCCAACCAACTTCTATGCTCCTCGCGATGCTCCTGTCCAGAAATGGCACACTCCGTCTCACAGCTCCGACTCCATTTTGAAAGATGTTTTGCCGTTAGCAATCACCAACTCCTCGTCCTCGTCTCGTCTCCCACGTCGCCAGAGGTCCTCTGAGCTTCCTGGGTGGCTCAGAGTGCTATCTGGATCTGATCGCTCGTTCTCCAGTCCGGGAACAGTCCTCTGAGTTTTTATATTCAGCCGATCTTGTTGACGGCAACCCAGTCCTTGGCTAAACCTGTTAGCGTCGGCTAATTTTTTCGAGGCTAACGTCACGGTAAACAACAGTCACAAGTCCTGAGCGAAGACTTTCTATAATCTACCACGTTTTCAGCACTCGATCATTAAATGGATCATCTGATGGATGAACCACAGCACAAACTTATATTATGTAGACACGGACGCATTCATTAGCTGCTCCCTCCTTCTCTGCCAAAACCGGAACTCTCCCCCGCTCTCTCTCTCTTTTCGCTCCCCTCTCCCACTCCTCATGCACGTAACATAACGTCAATCAAATGTAACTACATACAAACACTGTTAAAGCACTGAAGGAAACATTTCAATCGTAATCCTTCCCAAAGCACAACAAATGAGCTTCCACAAAGAAAATAAATTAATTGTAACAAAATAAAACATTTGAATTCACAGTTTTTAACCTATTTATTTATTTATTGAATTATTTATTTATTCATGAACTTTTTGATCTATTTGTCCCATTTTTTACCCTGGCTACATCTGTCAATGCCAAATAGTTCATAATGCTTTTGATTTTAAGACAGACATCATCGGCTGACACCAGTAACCCCCCATATTGCTCAAAAATCTCTATTTTAACTGGGGACCCTAACAGTTGCGGTTTAAATGCACTTCAATAAAGGTTTTTAATTTTCCGATTCTGAATACTTTTGTTGTTAAAAGCAACAATTACAGTTTTTGCCCCATTTTATCTTGCTCATTTAAATTTTATTTTAAAGTAAAAAATACTGTATAGTCTAATTTTTAAGCTTTAATAATGTGTGTTACAATTCTGAAAACTTTTTAAATGTCAATTTTGAAAGGGTTAAAGTTAATACCGTTGTCTATCCATTTGTGTTTTATTATGTGTTAAAATGCAAAACAATTTGCTTTAAATATTAATTTACATTTTTTTGTGTATAAGTGGCTCAGGATAAAGAGATCCCACTGTGAGCTTGATGAGTTGTCTTCTCCTAGAAATGAAAGCAGCGTCTCCATCTAAAAGTCAGCCACTAATACATTTCAGACAACTCCACAAACAGAGCAAATCTCTATACTCATGTAAACCAGGAGGCCAGCTGTGGTTGCCCTTCACCGTCAGGCCTGTTTGTGCTGCTGGCCTATGTGTGCTGAAACCTGAACATGTGGAGGACAGCTATGTACAGTAATGAGTCCAGATTCTACATACAACAGTTCAATTGTAAGGTCAGAGTGCAGAGAAGGTGCAGAGAGACGATACTGATTACTGCACTGACACACCAACATCTCTTAGTGAAGGGAGTGTGATGATCTGGGGGATCTTTTGTTTCACTGGCTTGTAAATATTGGAGGCAATCTCAATGCAGAGAGAAATTGGTATGAATTTTTACAAACCATGGAAGTCTATTTGTCCACACCGTGCAACCAAACTGTTCTAAAAGATGCTCTGTCCCACAGAGTTCAGGTTTTTATGGCATACATTCAGAAGTTTGGAAGTGGAAAGATAAAATGGTCTGTCTGCAATCATGACTTCAACCTATTTGAACACTATAATGATTAGCTCAAATGTGCTCTTTGTGCAAGGTTGACCAACCAGATCTATGGAGTACAGAATATGTGCTTTGACAAAGCTTTGTTTCAAGGATGAACTCAGACGAAAATTGTGATTTTGGTGTTTTTAACATGATCATTTTTTGATGAGGAATGAACAATGTCCTAGAAAATGGCACATGTTTTACTTTGGCTGAAAGTGGTATATTCCTAATTAAAAGAGATGCTTTGAAAATAGATCAAAAGATACTCAGGGTGGATATTTAAGGGCGGCCGTGGTGCAGCGGTGGTGCAGCGGTGGTGCAAGGCGGTCGACCCATAATCGTAAGATTTCAGGTTCGATTCCCGCCTTGCACGCCCATGTGTCGAAGTGTCCCTGGGCAAGACACTAAACCCCACCTTGCCTCTGGTGGGAGGTTGGCGCCAGTGTTCGGCAGCAGAGCCGCCATCAGTGTGTGAATGTGTGTGTGCATGGGTGAATGGGTCTGTGACTGTAAAGTGCTTTGGGCCTTCGTAAGAGGGTAGAAAGCGCTGTATAAGTATACGCCAAGGCAATATCAACTTGTCAGCTAGCGTGCTTGAAAGGAAAAAGTGAGACTTACCTTGTTAGGATTTGATGCTGTGATGATCCACACACACTGTGCATTGCTCTCATATTGGGACGGAAAGTTTGGAGATGTAAAGGTCCCTGATGGCCCCTGAAGATTGCTGCCACATGTCTTCACTGTGAAATGTAAAAAAAAGGTAATTGTCATTGGAGGAAATTTGACAATGTTTTAGAGGAAATTTGACAATGGCATCAACAAAACCGATTGCACATCGTTAAATAGGCACATTACAATGCCGCAACAATTACCATACAATTAAAGAAATTTACGTAAAGCTCAGAAAGATAGTCTTTTATTAAATGAAACAACAAATTTAGAGCATTAGTGAGTCAAAGCCAAAGTTGGGAAAAGAACAATTAAAATTGACATCAATACAACTGAGGGCTGGCAAGAATGAACAAGATGACAGGAAGGGAGCAGTACAGACGAAAAGAGAATACTCCAATGAAGAGAATAATAAAAAAAAGGAGCAGAAGGTCACAGAGATGTTATTGATACTGTCAGCCGCATCTCTCTGGATAACATTCCTTAATTGGAACTTACTGGGTGTGAAATACCACAGTATTAGCTACAGTTGAAGTATTGGCTGATAAAGATATTTGCCAGCTTTTTACACAAAATATGCAATAAAAGAGATAAATGTCCCATTGTAGTTGCGCCTTGAAAAGAAATTAACTGCTTGTAGCTCAGCATGAGAAAAGCGATAGTAAATTGGAATCAACTGAAAAAGGTTATAAACATAATTGTTCAACTAAAATAACTAGTCATTTGTTACTTGTGCTCAAAAGGAATTCACAGAGTAGTGGTTACGCTACAATAATTGAGGTGTTGAAAAGGACACATGCTAGCTGTTGGACAAACTGTCTAAGTCTTTATTAGTGTTTGCTCTGACTGGATGTGACAAAGAACCTGCTTGTCTGTCCTTGGGTCGTCCTGTTAAACTTGGGAGGTAATTTTCTGGTTGGCTTGAATCAGTGTACAGCTCTTAATTAGTTTGTTTGGCAGCAGGCTGTAAGAATACATACGGAGACTAGTCACACAGACACATACAAGCTGAACACAAACCAGCATTAGCATTAATGCTTACTGTATATGCTCATTTCTGAGCAGGCAAAAAGAACCCAGTCGTACAGGGACACACTGAAAGAATAATAGCTTAATAATGAGCTTAAAAGCCCCACATTTCTTCTAAATCCTGGAGTCAACCACAGGGTAGCTTTAAAGCACTCTCATTCCTCTCAGAAGCCATGGTGGGCTAAAAAAGGGTGAAGGTAAAGAGGTGAATTGTGAGTACCATTCCTTGACTGTATTTCAGAGATGGACTGAGAGACCCTTCTCCCCTTGTGCTCTAAATATGAAGTACCTGCTAGTTTTAAGAAGCCAAAATCCCATAGACCAGTGGTCCCCAACCTTTTTGTCACCGCGGACCGGTACAACGCAAGACACACTTACCGCGGACCGGTCGGGGGGGGGGGGTGAGGTGCAGCGCTGCAGCGCAAGACACATTTACCGTGGACCGGGGGTGGTATTTTCTCTTTAGTAATAATAATAATAATAATTTTACCCTTGTCACGGCAACTTTCTAAAGAAGTTTGTTTTTTGCTCATTTTGGTTGTTTGGGTTTAATTTTAGTGGGGTTTATCACCTGATGTTTGGTGTCGCGACTTTGACGTGCGTTAAGGGTGACAGATGTAACAGAGAGAATCCGGTCACTTTTCAAAATAAAACGTTTTTGTCGGAAAAAAAAACAATAAAATGGAAATTATTTTTTCTTTCTTTGCGTCCCGGTGCCAAAATTTCCCGCGGCCCGGTACCGCTCCGCGGCCCGGTGCCAAGTGTTCCGCGGCCCGGTACCGGTCCGCGGCCCGGTGGTTGGGGACCACTGCCATAGACTGCTCTTTAGAAACAGCCATTACTCAATCATTTTAGTTGTCAGAATAACCATTCTTGCTTTGATACTTTTTTTTTAATATGTTATTGCTAATCGCAATTTTGTTATTAAAGATATTTTTTATAAAAACTGACAATCAGATGCCCCAATAAAAGTGGTGTCTGCTGGTCCCCATGTTGAACAATCAAAACATTTGACAGATTCTCCAGGGCCTGCTTTCAAGTGTTAGGGGTGTGGACTTCCAACAAGCTTAGTCCTGATTGGTGCAACGATAACTCAGACCAATTGGTTCCAAAATAGCAATGTTTGTATTTCGAAATAATGGCACCTGAATCAACTTCATTTAGTTGAAGCCGGGACTAAGTCATTTTCTATGGGTGACATTGCACTCACTCAGTTCTAGTTCTCATATACTGTCAATTGTACTATCTTAAATTATAGCCTCATGTCCACTGAGTGGTACGGTCCAGTCTGGTTTAGAATGGTCCAGGCAATTCATGCGAGCATTTTTACTCAAATTTGGACTGTCACGGCACACACGGGTTATAGACGATTTGCATAGCTTTGTGCCATAGAAGTGCGACTACAGCAAAAGTGAAGCTATAAACAACATAGGTACATTGGTACTTTGTATATGCAAAGCATTTAATGTTGTTTGAAAAGATTGCGGCAGTGAAGAGCAATAAGTTGGCGCTGGTTTGGTGCATTCTTTTGTCGTAATGAACTTCCACCAATCAACAGGTTTCATCATGTGATGACAGCTCTCCACCCTAACCGGTCCGTCGCATTTTTCTATGGACCTACAAAACAATGGAGTCCCAAAAATGTTATGGTTCAGTCAGTCGTAATTTCTGTTATACTAGAAAAGCTCAAAATATCAGACTGGACCATACTGTACTGCTCAGTCGAAACAAGGTATTTATGTACTGTATGTGAGCACTTTATGAGTCTTAGGACGAGTTTTTAATGAGTTATAAAGTAAGTTCACAACCTCTTGTGTCTCTTTGTCTCTACTCTGGAGATCCTTCTTAACCACAGCTATACCTAACTGGAATTGTTGACCATCCTTCAAAAATTAATGATTTCTTTTTTGGTAATTTATAACACTGAAAGAGTGTTTGTGAGTTTTTATAAGACACAACATTTATCTGCCCATGTCCAAAGTTTGTGAGCCTTTGTAAAACTGGCTGTGCACTAATCAGTGTGTCTCGAACAAATGGTCAACCTATCAATCAGGCAAGACTGAACTGAACTCTATGTTGCAATAGTAATAGTTACCTCTAGAATCATCACTGCCATCTTAAGTTTGCTTCCTTCCACTCCCTTTCAGGGACAATTTAATTTTATGTCTAATTATCCTAAGTTTGATATGTCATTGTATGAATTTATAACTGATGGTTGTCATGTTTTTGTGTATAATTCTTATTTGATTGCTTGAAATAAACCATTTTAAATAATTTCTAAAAAAATCAAAATCTATCCTATAATTACAGCACACAGCACACACACAGCGCAGTCTTTATATATATATATATATATATATATATATATATAGTACCTAAATTGAAATCTGATGTCCTTCTATTCTAAATAGTAAGTCTAAAATTGCTTACAAACTACACCAGGCCTCGACATAGCCATTTGTCCGCTGGCCCGGTCCTGTTTTTCGAGCAGTACGGACCACAAGACTTTATTTTTCACTTGTCCGCTCGGGCCACTAAAATATCTAACGCTTAATATATTTTTCACCTTTTTCAATAAAGTATATTTTGCGAAAACGTGTAGATTTACCTCGTCTTCATAATTTACTTTGTCTGCTAGTCCTGTGTTCAGACTTCAAGGGTTTCTATGGGAAACCTTTGATCACTCTTCTCCTACTCTCCCGCCTGCCCGCGCAGCTGTCACTGCCGAGCACCACGCGGCGCGCACTCACTCTACTTTTTTTTTTCAAACTTTATTGAATGTAACAATTCAATACAAAACAATGTTAACCAGCAACAACGAAGGAACAAGCCAGTTGGTTATTATTGCATTTTACGCAGATACATTGAAACTGACGCACACATCAGCGCCCCCTGGTGGTTTTTCACCGCGATGATCAAAAATCCGACACCGTCAAGCATGTGGAAGACATGGCAGGAATAGATAGAAATATGTTAGATGGAGTAATGGGTGGAATTAGTAGTATGGACAGCAAGATATTTAATGAATGCATTGAAGATGAAACTGTATGCACTAAGCTGAATGTCAAAGAATCAAAGGCAACTCCAAATACCTGAATCTCAGACTCAAATGCAGTATGTCAAAGTACTTCATTTTGTTTTTCTTTACAACACTGTAAGCAGTAAGTATTTCTAGTCAAAAGCTGAATGATCTCAGTAATTTAATTTTATTTAATTGTTCAATTATTTAATTTAATTAGTAACTAAAGTAAATAAAAAGTAAATGTAACTTTGCAACAGTAACATAAAGCAGAACGTCAAGGCAGTCAGAGCAAAAAAGTAAATACAACTTCTTAACTATTGATTACGAACAAATGTGAAATAGCAGTGATTAAAAGCAGCATGAAAACTGTGCGCGGTGTTGGGCCAGTAACTTTCAAAACTACTGGCCCTGTGGGCCAGTGCAAATTTCTGGGCTATGTCAACCCCTGTACACGCACAATAAAAAATCCCAAAATGCTTTAAAACAGTAAGTGAAAAAGTTTGTTTTGGACAGCAGCTGCAGAATTCAAGAATCGACATTCCCACAAAAATAAATAAATACTTGAAGCCGCATCTCACTAAGCTAGGAAAACAAAGATATGTAAAAGATATGCCGGATCAATTTAGTGAATCTTTAAACAATGCGGTAAGAAAGCAGCATGACAATCAATCTGTCTCAGAGCTTTTATCAAGAAAAAGAAACTTGCTGGGTTTAGATAATACAGTTTCTCTGAAAAACCAGCAGCAAACACCAAAACACGGATGGAGTTTCCTAGCTGGGTTAAAGTAGTCTGTGTTTTTGTAGAAAGTAGACAAGTCACAGAGAAAATAAGAAATTGCTAATTTATCTTAAAATATGAAATAATACTTACATTAAAGATTTAGATGATGACCAGATGATAACCAAAGGATTAGCTCCAAAAAGCAGAATAATCAAACTTTTGTATGTTTCTGGTGTCATTTTGCTTACTGTATTGTACAAGTAAAAGCTTACATTTTTCCAAAAACAACAGTGTACCTTATAATCCGGGGCACATTATATATGGATTGTTTCTGGTTGTGCTTACTGTTGTTGACGTGTGGTACACAGCGCTCTGTCAAACTCGTAATTTGGGAGTTATTGTAAATATACTAACCCAGCTTACTTGTCGTAGTGTTGGACAGCTTTTTTTTAAACGGCGGCTATGACATCATCGATTTCACAAAGCTAAAATCTATTTAATATGAGCATCTTGTGACAATTATTTATAAGTCTACTGTATTCTGATGATAAAAACATTGATGATTTATTAAAAAAATACATTTGAATACTTTTTTTTGGCAAAAAAGTTCCAATGCAATGCATTGTGGTCTATATTCGCTGATCTAGTGAGCATCAATGCACACTGGTTTTTTGCAGAGACTTCTGGGAAATTTCTATTTGGGAAAAAACATTTTGATTTTGGAATTGTAGTACTACAAAATCGCGAATGCACTATATAGTGCACTATAGGGGTTAGGGTGGGAATTCGGACATAGTGTCAGTCTGTATTCTTACTTTTTGCAAACAAAGCTGGGAGTTACAAATATTGTAAATACATGTAGCGGTGTAAGACAGTGAGGTTTTTTATACATGTTACTATAAAGATTGAGTTTAGCGTAGTCATTGTAACGTTTGTTTTAGCAACAGGTTTTCTTACATGTTGCAAGCAAGGTTGTGTTTGGTGTGGTATCGTGTTTTATATTTTGTTTTACATGTTACTAACAACATTGGGAGTTAGTGTAATCACAGTAACAGTTGTTTTAGTATTATCAGTCTGTTTTTAACGTGCCGCAAGCAAGGATTGGCGGTACAAGTACCTATAGCGAATGCGTTAACGCCGCAGACGGGGTAGCAGTGTCAGAATGTTTTTTATGCTGTGTTACTAACACTGAACAGAGAGGCTTATTGCTGACTCTTTTGTCACACTTCATGTGCCTTATGGTTCGGTGCACCTTATATATGACATAAGTTAAGAAATTTACCATTTATTAACTAATAATCTTATTATCCGGTGCCCCCTATAGTGCCAAAAATATGGTATTTTTTAGACAGATCACAAAAAAAGTTCAGACCAAAAAATATGTATTTCTTCTTTTGAAAAAACATCTCTTTATAGGTTTAACAAATGCATTACTATGTTTAAGTGTAAGCAAATGTTTTATTTTGTATGAGGAATCGTGGAAAATCTGTTGGCAACTGTTAAATCTGCAAAAATACTGGGTGCAAGTAAACGCCTCAAAAACTGCAGGTAGATTCGATCCAGCTTTCCCACAGAGCAGTAGCTCTTTTGCCAATGTCATATATTTGCCAAGAAATTGTCATTTATCTTTCCAGTCAATGATTTGAAAAGTTTAGCTGTGAGATTTACCCACAGGTGGACAATAAAATAATCTTCTTAGCCATACAAAAAAGCAGCTCTTCTTTTTTTTTAAAACCAAATAGCATTTAAAACCGGTTGGAGCAGCCGCCCAGGACAGGACTCACTGCTGGTCATGCGCTGGGGAGGCGGCATTTAGAGCTAATGGTCTTTCATGAGAACATACTTCTTTTGTTTGTGCTCTGGGTTGTCAGTTTTTTAGGGTAAAATCTGGCCCTTTATATACTAATTACTCTAGTTTAATCATCAGCTCTTGCAAACTGCATCATACTTGTTAGACACTTGGTGTATAATAGACTGTGTTCGTGGTTTTAGAGCTTTTTCATGAAAAGCTCTTATTGGGGTGTAACTGAGTTGATAAAAGCTACAATTACAGACCATGACAATCAAAATCAATAAACTAAACAAGTATATATATATACTTGGATCAAGTCTAGTGTATTGTTGGTCAGGTCTAGTGACTCTTTCACTGCCTTGTGATATGGAGGAAAAGTATTTTTAACCCCCAAAAAAAGGTAGCTTTGAAAGTTTATTTGACAAAACATTGAAGCATTTTTTGCCGTCTTTCTGCACACCAATCTGTAACATACACATAGCTGCTTGTTAGTATAATTTTATGTTACATTAAACCAAATAGCCATTTTTATGAAGATAAAGCATGCAAAACTGATGCACAGAAAAGCACATTTTTTGCTGATATGCAATGTTCATAATTCTCTTTATTGTAAAAAATAAAGAAAAAGTTTTGCTTACAATAAAGTCTGTTTTGTGACTGCACCATTATATCTTGAAAAGGAAAGCAAAGAAAAACTAATTTAAGAGAGAATTCAGACCAAGAACACCCTCCTAAGTTTGCACCAGGATTTGAACAAAAAGAGTTTCAACAGTGATAAAGCAAACTGAAGGAGCTTTCATAGAGGATTTACAGTGGTTAATTTTCACTCCTTTTTCCTTTCTTGTAGTGTTTTCATTCAGTTACAAATGTGACAAGCCTTGCTTTGAAAAGCTCAAATAAACTGCAAAACTCTGACAAAAACATCCAATGTATTTCTCTACATTGTGTCACAATTCCATGTAATGCTTTTGATAAAAGGACATTAAAACAACATCACTAAATATTGGTAAATAAAGTTTAAAAATATTTTTTCTCTCTTATGATAAGATAACATGTCTAAATAGTTTCCCTTACTACATAGTATTCTGGTTAAGATCAGTCTCTATGCATAATCTGCTTTGTGAGAGGGGGAAAAAAAAATCCACATTCAAGATCTATATTGCAACTTTGCTGCCTTCTCAGCAAGATGGCCTTTGTGGTTATTGAATTGTCCCCACAGCAGGGCTTTAGCTTTAATCTTTCATACAGCAACAGCTGCTGGAGCATACGGAGGTCCCCTAAAACTTACCTGCTCCAGATTATCTGTCTGGTCCTGCACCACAGCCAGGCAGCATAAGGAACGCATGAGGGGTGGCAAGTGTAATAGAAAATAAAATGGGATCAAGGGAATGGGTTTTCAAATGTTCACCGTGGAGGGCCAGATTTGGACACAACTGAACACCGTTGATAGGAATTAAGTCTTACTTTACAAACACCAACGGCACGAATTTCAGTAGGCATGGTCTACAGCTAATATTTATTATAATTTCTGCACTACAAGGCATGCCTAAAAAAACCTTCATAAATTTTCCAAAAAAGTGCGCTTTATAATCTGGAGCACCATATAGATAAATATGTAAGGATTATACATATGAATTCATATATATATGGTTAAATGTTATTGTAAATGTGCTTACGTGTAGTGGTGTTGGACTGTTTTTTTTTTTTTATGTGTTACTTACAAGGTTGGGAGTTAGCTTTGTCACAGTAACATTTGTTTTTGTGGTCTCAGTCTGTTTTTTGATGTGTTGCAAAAAAAGTCAGGAGTTGAAGGTATCGTGAATATGCTAAAGTGGCTGGTGTGGCTAACGTGTAGCATATATGACATGTGCTAGAAAATAGACAATTCATTGATTGTGTGCCTTATAATCCAGTCTGCCCTATAGAGTAGAAAATATAAACGTTTATCAAACAAACATGTAATAAACTTTAGAATAGAAAATAAAATGAGCTAAAATACCAAGCTGTCAAAAAAAACAACAACTTTAATGCATCAGATCTGTTCTTCACAGCATGTTTATTACAGTCAGGAGGCTAGGTTTTATCTATTTTTAATGCCACTGTCTTCTACCTTTCAGTTTGGAAATTTAGCTCGACTATTGGGTAAAAGAAAACTGTCTGGTGCAAACACATGTGACTAGGTTTTAGTAAATCACATACTAAGACTGCATCCAACAATGGACTAGATCAGGGGTGCTCATTACGTCGATCGCGATCAACTGGTCGATCTTCAAGAACATGAGGGTAAATCACAGATAAATAACCAAAAAAATAAATATATATTTCTAAAAAATCCACCAGCGAATCAAAGTCCTCACCGAGAAGTACAGGACTTGATTGACATGCAAAACGGTCAATCGAACATCCTCTGATACATAGGTCACTGCACATGCGTGTTTTAATACACTGAGTGCAAATTCTGTCATCAGAAAGTCGCTACTTGCCCCGCGACTCGTCAAGCCCCCAGCAGAAGACCACTCCAGCACACTGGAGTGTTTATTGAGGCCCGGATCACCCACGTGCCTCCACAGTTCTCGCCCACCCGATGGATCCTAGCTCACTAAAGCAGCAGTGTTTTCCTGTGGCACGCACTTCCCACGAAGCCAGCAGCGCTTTAGAAATGCCATGCTCCCCGAATTAGAGCAGAGAATGAAATGTGATGGTCACTGCTTTCTGTTTTTGTAATATAACGCCTCATCTGTTCATACAAAAGTATCTCCTCACAAATATTTGTGTACGCTTACTGTGTAGTTTTTGAAATATCAGTACATAAACAATTTTATGGTAAATGGTAAATGGCGTATACTTAAGTAGCACTTTTCTACCTACAAGGCCCAAAGCCCTTTACAGTCACGGACCCATTCACCCAGTCACACACACATTCACACACTGGTGGGGGCTCCGCTGCCAAACCATGCGCCCGCCTACCACCAGAGGCAAGGTGGGGATCAGTGTCTTGCCCAAGGACACTTCGACATATGGGGGGGCAAGGCGGGAATTGAAACTGCAATATTACTATTATGGGTCGACAACGGCCGCCCTATTATGTACTAATAGTTCATAATATTATGTTTATTTAACAGTATTTTAGTCTAAAATATATATATATATATATATGAAGGGACATCTTTAACACATTGTCGTCTCAGAAGTAGCTCACATGCAACAAAAAGTATGGCCCCCCCTGAACTAGAACGTTACAAAATATTTGAAAAATCTCGTGGTGAGTGTGAAAAAGATGAAGATGAAGTGGTTTCAAGATTTCAGCTTGAAAACCAACTTTTTGTCAAGTCTCTGTTTCACATATCCTGCCATAACCCCTTCTTTGGTAGAGCACATAAAAAGAATAGTAAAATATATTAAAGATGGTCATTTCAGTCATTAGTGATGCCCTTGTGCTTACAAAGGGCACAGGCATATTAAAATTAATGTTGTGTTCCAGGACTCCTGATTCCGTCCAAGATGCACCCCAGTCCCACAAAAAATAAGACAAAAAGAAGCTTTTTTGTCTCACTTGTTTGCCCTTTATGGAGCCAACCATTCACCCAGGGAGAGTCAGTGGAGCTCAAATGCTTTACTCTGATCTGACAAGCAAACCAGACTCAAGGGTATCCTCTATTACCCTCTTTATGGTAAACAGAAATGGTGTGAAATCATCAGCTGTATTATTACACTGTATTTAGAATCTATAGCCAAAAAAAAGTTAAACCTTGGATCATAGTGTTGAGTCATGTCACAAATCTTTTTTTTTTTTTTTTTTTTTTTTTTACAAGATGGCCAAACTGGCTCTGCTAACAAACTGCCTAAGGACCAAATAGATTGACCAAAGGACATTGGGAATGATTGATGACATCATTAATGTGGCACATAGTGGTCCAATGGCCCTCGTTCTGGTTGGAGCTTTTAATGGGAACACACACATACACAAAACACTCTCACAGTCACTTAGTAAAGTTCTTGTAAAGCGCTTGCATTTGTCAGCATTCTCCTTCGTCTTCCCCTCTGCTATTAGAAATCAACGTGTGTGTGTGTGTGTGTGTGTGGATAGGTGTGTGTGTGTGTGTGAATCTGGCTGACATATACCAGCTTTCATTGAGTCAGTATATTGAAGCAGATCAACCAAACTCCCCTGGTGTTCACACACGCACACACCTACACATACACACCAGACACACACAAATGGACACGCACAGACAGAGGGAAAGAGTTGGCTCAGTGGCCTTGCCATCTGTCCATTAATCAAGGTGCCACATGGACCCCTTTCTTTCTCTCTCCACTCTCGCATAGTGATAGCAGTTGAAAAGCCACATCCCAGTTTGATTGGCATTTCTTTAGTTTATTCTTAATTCAATGTGTATTTATTCATTTTTCTCTCATCAACATCACATGATTACTACTCCAGACAACACATTTTTAAAAATACTTTCTCATCTCTTTACGTTGGCATTGCTGTCACGTAAAGATATTTAGAGTGCATTTTATTTGTTATACTTTATGTTCCAGGAGACACATTTAACCTTATCAAAGCATTTTGGCAGAGGTGTCCCTTCAGTTAGCAAACTGGCGTGATGCTTCCTGCCAGATTGCCTCTCTCTCAATGGTATTTATAAATTTCCATGTTAGCTGTGGATTGGTTGGACGTAAAGGTCAAATCTGAGCGGTGCGTAACTAAATGCAGACTTCCACATTCCTTCACTTTAATTCAACCAAATGAGGAGATGCGAGTTAAATAAAAACACTCTCCTTTAGGGAACACAATGATTTCTTACCTATGAACCAATTCTGTCACTTCCTGGTGAACTTTATAGATCCTCATGCAAAAGGAGATGCATTCGGGGAAGCTGTTTTCACTGGAATCAAGAATACCTCTTCGTGTTTGCAGCTGTTTTTTAAATTTTTTAAATGTGCGGTTCAAATAAAAACATCGGCACTAAGGCAAAAAGAGACAGCTTGGCTTTTCATATGGATGCAGCCCCTTTTATTTGTTGCACATTTTTGAAAAGATAACTGGTAATTCCACACATACAGCCGTTGTAACTGATGCAGAAGCTCTATGGTGCTCTTTTCACCATTTTTAATAAGTACCTACACTTTTCCAATTGAAATTAACTTACAATCAAACAACATATTGTGTTTCATTTTACTTTTTTCTTTAAAAAAAAAAAAACAACAAAAGTCAGATTGAATAGACAAACTTTTTGTTTGTCTAGTTTATTCCATGGAACCTATTACAATCACGTGCCGTGGGTTTTTGAATGTGCTTTCAGCATATGGTGTTCACACTGAACTGTTGCTGCCCCATACTAGCGCATGTACCTAATATTTGAAGAAGCTTGGTGCAAAATGCCGCAAATCTTGCTCCAGATTTTTTATTTTTTTCAGAGCTGTATTTTTGATATATAAAAGACTTGGAGTCATATAATTTTGACTGGGCAGAAACAAAAATTATTTCCATCCATACCAAATCTGAGTCCCTGATTGATCAAAGTTCAACTGGTTTTGACTCTTTAACTGTTTTGTACATAGAGCCTGAAATTGTACTTAAAAACTTGCGTAAGGACACGTGAACACAAGAATTATGAACAAGGAAATCCAAAACACGCCTATACGAGTGTGGGAAGAGCTAAAACTACATAAAAGATAAGCTAATTTATGTCACACCATTATGTTGTTCACTTACTTTCTTTCAGTAGCGAATCAGCGTTCACTGATTTGAACAGGTGGTTTGGCAGAGATTTTTACAGTGGATGCCCTTCCTGACACAACCCTGTACTTTCTCCGGGCTGGGGACCGGCACAGGGGGACCCAAACGTGGGTCCCCTTGTAGCTACATAGTTAGGCATTACTGTGAAAGGTCTTGCCCAAGGACACACACTGGATGAAGCTCATAATGAACCCTGGTTTCCCATACGTCAGTCCTACACCCAGCCAATGGATCATCCAGCTGCTCATGTAACAGTTTTGCCATTATGCCATCTGCAACATACGAGTTTCCTATCAATGAATGTTACTATTTTTTTGCAGCTTATGCTTTCAAATAAAATGTAACAGAGTGTCTGCTGAAAACTGATAACACAAGTTTGATTGGTTGGTCTTATTCAAAATTTGGAGCCGGCAGCTTATTGAATATTGACACTAGTTACAGTGTAATTCCAGACACCAATAAAGTTTATTCTACTTTGAGTCTATTAGTAGTTTCGAAGCCTCCCTCTCTTGCCTTCTAGGTATTGTATTAGAGTTGCAATATTACATTTCAGTCCCTAAGGGAATAAATTTTTTATGAATAGGTTTAAAAGGAAGGAGATCTGTTTTATTCTGTACACGAAGCAATTTCACTGCAGTAAGCCACCCCTTCAAAAGAATTCCATTTTGAACTTGAAATAAATTGTTATGATCATATTGTTTCATTTATTTATTTATTTACTTTATCAGTGACTTCATAGGTGTCCTTATGCCACACTCTAGTCCAGGGGTGGGCAAACTTTTTGACCCATGGGCCACAAAGGGTTTTAAAATTCGATAGAGGCACCAGACCAGGAGCAGATGTGGGGAGTGTTTTAGTAATCCACCTTATAAGACAAAGAAATGACATGGAGTCTTTAATAACTTAAAACAGACTAAAAAGACTTAAGCAGGCAAGTCAAACTAGATAAACTCGAGATACACAGGAACTGGGAGACCTAAGACTATGGAGCAGCACAGGAGGAAGAGAAAGACAGGATTTAAATACGTACGGACAAACGAGACTCTGGTGACAACAATAAGGGCAGATGCGGACCAAAGTAAAACTCGATACAATGATACAACACAGGAACCTTTCAAAATAAAACAGGAAATGAACTCAAAACATGACAAAACTAAAAGAGAACAAAAACACAAAAGCAAAAAAAACTAAAACCGTAACATATATATTTTTAAAACAGAGCATCGTTGAGGTTTTGTTCTCTTTGTAGAGCCAATTGCACCAATGACTTGATGTACCTTGTGTAAAAAGCAAACTTAGAGAAATGTTGCATTCATGTGGCTTTTGAGTGATCAGAAGACTGAAAAACAACAAATCTTCCAACACCACATGGATGCTAGAGCAGGAGTCCTACACCTACTAAAGCATTACTTACCGTTTTGTGTTGTTTAAGTGTTCGCTTCGACCTGTCACCTGCAGCATACCTACAGAAAAATGTGCATGAGCATTTTTGCTCTACAGGCTCATCGAGCGGTCTTTAACCTTGTTATTTGCTGTTTACCACCTGTGTACCCCAAACAGTTTAGCCCATTTTCGGCTTACAGACAACCCGTACCCACCTGTGAGGGCAGTTGTAACTAAGGCTTAAGTAGGGGTTACAGAAGAAAACCTGTTTAACTAGTTTGGTTGGTTTGACAAATTCAGGCTTCCACAAGTTTCTTTTTTTAAGTTGTGACTTTTTCATTGCTAATTGGCAAAAAAAAATTTTATATTTCTTTTCTTTAGATATTATGTTCCTCAACCGGTTTGACTGTACTGACGCACACTCAGTCACCCCTCCTTAATCTGATCCGAGTTATTACTAAAAGTATGCCTAATTAAGACATATTTTGCCAACACACTGATGTAACTATATCAGTGTGTAACACAATGGCATTTGTCCTTTTTAAAAGTACATTGGTACAAAATTAATTAGTGCTGATTTTAAGGTTTAAGTCCTCAATGGAGGATTTATTGAGGTTAACCAATCATCATCCCCTATAGCTAAAAGAACATGTGACTGCCTTTATTTCCAGCACCTCCTATTTATTTAAAAAAACGTATTAACAAAAAAAAAAAAAAAAAGTAGGTGACAACAAGGTGATCTAAGGTATCGTCAACAATAGATTGGATATTGTGTTCTATAAAAAGGTTGCCTGTCAGACAGTAACAAGAGGTGGCAAGGCTGCCATATCTTAACTGGATTGGAGAGTAATAATGCCTGCATACAAAAATCTGTGCTGTAATGGCATTGTGCCTAATGGAGGTCACTCCCCCTGTGATTCTTGTTCACAAAAGAAACATACGACTGCAGTTGAAGCCAGCAGCTCAACTGTCCTTTAACCTGAGGGCAAAAGAGGATGAACTGCAGCTCGCCAGCATCTGCCAGGCTCAGGTGTCTCTGAGAAAAAAAGTATCCCTGCAGACTTCCAGGGTGCTACTTGCCCTGAGTTAGTCTTAGGTGTAACTGCTGCGTACAAGCCACTATTTTGTGAAAGATTTAGTGATTCTCCCTTCAGGGTTTATAATTTAAGGTGTGACAATTCAGGCTTTTCTCACATCTTTTCTCTCCAATCTCTAGAGTTTTTCTGCCCTTTCTGTATCCCTTCCTATTTCATTCTCCTTTTATTGTCTTGCGTACATGTAAGTCATTACATGCAAGACACTAAACAATGCCATTTTTATCCTTTTTTTAAGCCACCCGGCTGCATACACACAAGCAACCCACGGTCAGTGAATACTGAGTGTGACGGGTGAGGAATGTGTGTGTCCAGCCACACTCTGAAGCCCAGTCAAGGAAGACAAGATGAATGACTTTGGCATTTAAAATGACAGAAGACCCTTCTCCCCGCATCCGTGTAACTGCAACTGTGTGCATTTTGTAATTTTGAGCCTACCTCTCAGCAGGTAAATAAAATTGAAATTCTGGAGACTCTTTTGGAAACATGCAGCAGGTGTGAGTACAGATATATTTAATAGCAGCTTAAAGCTATGTTCACACCGCCTAGGACAAGTCGTGTTTAACTGTCTATTTCCAATGAAAAGTCTATGTAAACGTCCGTATATGCATGTCATGCTTCCGTGTTCAAAATTCTTGCATTAACGCATAGCTACACAAGTCCCTAAGACTGCTTTCAGGCTCTACGTACAAAACGAGCGACCATTGAATGCATGTTCCCACTTAAATCATCTCAAACCAATCAGGGACTAGAATTTGGTAGTGACAGATGGGTGTCGTCCTTTTCAATGCATGAAAGTGCCAACTGCTGGAAAATTGACCATGAAGGAGGACTGAATAATTGAAGTTTGTGCCCAGACGGATTTATGTTACACCAAAGTTATCATATATCAGAATAGAGCTGTGAAAGACAAAGCCTGGAGCCAAATTAACCAGCTTTGCAGCACATTTAGCACTCCAACTGTAGGTGGCGGACATGCGCTACTAAACAATAGACAAAGAAAAAGTATAAGAAGCCTCTTTCTGCTTGTCCGGTGTGAACACCATGGACCAATTGTGCATTCAAGAACTGTTAAGTCAATTTCATCCAGAACATGATGACAAGACATTGTACAATCATTTTACGAGGAAGCAAAAGGGCAGGTATGATTAAATGTATTTTCCCTTGATGTGTGAAGTTGACTGCTGTGATATGAGGAAAGAGCATATCTAACCTTTGCAGACTGGTCTGTGGTCACTCCAGGCTGCGAAAACTTCTGCCACTCTCTGGCAGCTGATGGATTTGCTGCCTTGAAGTACATAGTCCTCTCCACAACTGAACTGGACTATGCTGTCAATGCTGCACAGAAATATACAGGCAGTAAAAAAATAATCCAAATCAAACGTCAGTTTTATTAATCATATGACAGTTTAAAAAAAAAAAAAAGTTCAATTTTGACTTTTAAAGTTGAGACTGTACCTGAAGTCACTGCCATGTCGTCTTCCATTCTCTGGCTCCCCTGGATCTGGGCACGAATTAGATGCTTGTCTCACACCCCCTTCATTTACTACATAGAGACAGACAGGTGGACAGCCAGGACAGAAAGGTTAGACTCCAAGAATAAAAGTAAAAATAGCAATATGATGATGGTCAACCATTTATGATGCCACAACTGGATTTGTATATCCATTTGTTTTTTTTTTTTTTTGGCACCAAGGGTTTTAGCACTGCAAGCAACTACAATGTTTATTCACAGGGAAGAAATGGTTACAGCTACCATAAGACAAAAGCAACCTGTACAGTTTGTCAGACCAGTAAAGAGCCACTCAAAGACAGACAACCACACACGCTCACATTCAGACCCATGGGACAATTTAGAATCAATTTAGAAATCAGAGTGCCCAGAGAAAACCCACGCATGCATCTAAGAACATGCAAACTCCACAGAAAGAGCACAGCCAGCATTTGAACTAGGGCCTTCTCACTGTGAGCAGAATGGGCTACCATCAATAAGCTCTTGAGTATCTTTTTTTCTTCTTGTATGGGTTTAGTTTATTACTGAGTTGCACAGCTGTATGCTTACTAAGATAAATAAATAATTATCGTTTATGCTAAGCTTCATGAAAAATCCTCCATGGAGATTGTTTTTTTTTTTTTTGCAAAACACCTAATAGTCTATTTTTGTATTTAATACTTTACCTTTTGAAAAGTTGGAATAATTTATAATTGCAAGGTTAATTGTCTAATTAACCGAGAAGCATGTTTTATATTCTGTGAATGAAGAGAAATTACATAAAGTAACAATGAATTATGCACAACAAATGACAGCATAAACACAACATATATTTCTTAGTAATTATAAACTAGTAAAAAAATAAAAAAAGCACTTTTTTTTATTCAAAACTTGAGTCACTTGAAGGTTGTTTGCAATTACGTTTAAACTGAATGACTGCTTTTTTTAAACCCTTTTTCATCTGTGTGTGTTTTTTTAAACTATATTTGTTTTATCATATTTTACACACAATAGGGCACACTGGATTAAAAGGCGCACCAACAATGAATTGTCTATTCTCCAATTTATGTTATATAACAGATTCCCTGCTTAGACTGGAGCTTGAGAGAAATGGAATTTCAATATCTATGTATATGAAAACATTATAGATATAGACAGTAAAGTTTACTTTGACTTTGATATAAGGTGCACCACAATATAAGCAAGATATAAGTCAGAGATACCTGTAGAACCTTTTTGTAACATGCTACATGTAAGCCACGTTAGCATTTTCACATTAGCTGTAATCCCCAACCTTGTTGGCAACATGTGAAAAGACAGACTGATACCAGTAAAAGAAACATTACTGTGTCTCCACTCACTTTCAAACATGCTTATAACATATACAAAAATAAAATAAATACAAACCAGTCCGACATGCTACACCCTAGCTGCGTTAGCGTATTTACAAAAACATGCAACCAAACAATTTGACAAAGCATCGTGTACCTTTTAAAGTCACTTCACTATCATTAAACACCACCAGAATTATTCCATATATAGGGCGCTCCTGAATATTTAATTCAATTCAATTTTATTTGTATAGCCCAAATTCACAACAACAGTCGTCTCTATGGACTTTGTATAGGTAATTACAAGGCGCACGGTCGTTTTTTGAAAGACATTAAGGCCATTAAGTGGACCTTACAGAGTAAAAATTGTGAAAATCATTTTAGGTCACTTTACGCCATATCTAAATACTGTTTAAAAGATGAATTTTCATCTAAAAAATTTAATATCGAGAAGAATTTAAATATTTTTTCCTTCTATTGTTAATGATAATGTTTTTGTCATCAGTGTGAGTAGAGATTTTGTTATTTGCCAAAAAAAAAAACGTACAAAAGTAAACAGAGACACAATTCCAAAAATCTGACTTAAACATAATGTAAAATGTCATTCCAATCCTTAACCACAAATCAAATTGTGCAAGAAGACACAGTCAGGGCAATAACACTGCTTGTTTCTGCTTTCACACAAACATCTTCTCACCCACGCTGTCTAGGCTATCTGGCCAACATGCAAGTACATGTTTATGCCGTATCAACAAACCCAGCATGAGGCTGGAGCTTGCATGTGTATGAGTGTGTGTGTTTGGGCTTGTATTTATTAGAGTATGTAGTTTGTTGCTTTGTTGGAGCGGCTAATTTGGCCATCTGGACTATTAACACTATAACAGAGGGACTGGTTACATTATCAGTATATTGTGCTTACACGTCACGCAAAATACACAAATAATTATCCAGAATATGTGCACAAACATGCATATATTTAAAAAAAATAGCATGCAGAAGGCAAACAGGTATATATAGACAGACACAGATAGTCTTTGTGCTTCACTGAAGAGTTAAGCCTGTCAGAGCAAAGCAAAGTATGTTTTGACTCAAGCAGAGCAAGACAAATTAACATAGCAATTCACATTTGTAGAATCCAACCTCAATCATGACTCTTCAACCTGTCAGCAAACATGATGAATCTGTGATGCATTGTGCCTCTGCTGTCATTTTTGTTTTGCCTCTGAGGCTATGCTTATCCACCAGCAAAGTTCAGAGTCTCTAATACATTTAGTATCATGCAAACACAGGCGAAATCAAGCAAAACAAGCAAAGGCACACAGACATTTTGATAAGCAATGCGTATCATTGTCACATTTTGGCTTGCACTGTCTTAGCGGGGTTCTCTTGACAAACAGATGCGTGATCTTGGGTGAGCATAAATTTTAATGCAAATGTTTTGTACAGACGCCGGGCACATAGAGTAAGTTGCAAATCTGAACCACACTGTCTTTACAAGATTACAACATCCTTGTTAGTTCTTGAACCAAAGATGAAACAGCAAATCTTAATTTATAAGCACAGGCATAATTTGTAAGCTAATATCAACAAGCTACATGATAGTCAGCTGAAACAGCTCAAACAATGAGAGATAATAGTCATCAATTTTGTAAGATTATTTGTATCATCATCAGTATCATTTGCTTAGCAGAAAGGTTGCCATTTATTGATCAATATTTTGTGGGAGTCCATATTATGTTCATAAAAGTTTAAATTTTAAACTATTAAGTTTAAAGTTTAAGTTTTAAACTTTTATCCTGTGACGGTTAAGGCTTTATTGGAGGATAAAATAGAAGGTACAAACAAAAAGAAAAATAATCGTTAACCTTTAAGAAATCATTCTAGAAATGGTTTTAAACACACTAACAGTTTCTTTTAAATAAAAATGTCAGTATCGTTTGGAGAATTGATACTGCTTTTGTGAGCATGCTCCCAAGGTTGTTGAAAAAGAGTTTAAAAAAAGGTTAAAACTTTTGCAACTGAATTGCATTCCTGCATCAGATGTCAAGGAAATCCTCAATGGCTTTCAGGTTAATTGAAAGCACAGTCTAAGGTTTACCGCCCCAGAAACTACACAAAATGACAACAACAGCCTAAACTGCTCTCAATGTTCCACCTGGCAGCTTGTTGTTAAAGCCTTAGTCACATGTTTTTGGGTAGTCAGAGGGAGGGTTGTAGAAGGGAGCATTTGCATTTTAAGGGTAGTGCGGGTGTGTCCTGCAGTTTCCGTGAGGCTCTTGCTGCCACCTCGAGGGATGTCGTTAATATAAACTGTGTCATCGTCTACGTGTGGTAAGTGTATTGTGAAGCATTTGTAAGGATACAATAAGTTGTACGCACTGATGCTGTCCTTCAATCACACACACTACTCGTTAGTAAGTAAAGTAAATAACAACACACAAGTCCAAACACTAACTATGGTAAGAGCCCCGTGTTTTTGGACTCTGCAGGGAGGCCAAAGTTCCAGAATGTGAACTGAAACTGACAATGACTTCCATTGCTCCTAGAAGACTTATGTTTCAACTGACTTCTATGGTGTTTACTTTAATGACAAATATATATCTTAAGGCTTTGTCACCCATCCAATATTTACATTTTGCGCATTTTGCACATATGAAATTTTGTGTCTTTCGTGATACATTTGTTCATTCATTCATTCATTTTCTATTCCGTTTTTCCCTTTCGGGGTCACGGGGCTGCTGGAGCCTATCCCGGCTACTTGTGGGCGGGATAGGTGATAGATGATACATTCGTGATATACGTAATTCATAAGTGTTTCTTGTGTTCATCATTCGTCAGTGTGTGCGGAGATGTCCCTCGAGGGTTTCAGTTGACGGGTTTTTAAGTGCATTCGGTTTTGAGCAGTTCAAAATTTTGGGGCGGTTGAGAATTATGCCTAAACGCATATTTAAGGTAATTTATACTCAATTATTACATAAATCCTAATCGATTGTGCAGGATTTTTGTGAGATGCCTACACAAATTTGTGGCTTTCAATGATTATTCCGCATATGTCTAAAAGACTTTTCAGGCATGTACCCTCAATGTATAACATTTATATCACATAAACAGTACACTTATCGCATTTAAATTGTGTAACTGATGCCCAAATGACTTTTTAATTGTATATAAACAGCGCAATAATAACGCACGGTTGATGTTGTAAACTGGTTTACGTGTTCCTTGCATGGTTTATTCATACTTCTTTTGCGGTTTTAACGTGGTTCATATATAACACATCTGTGAAAATTTCTCGTAAAGACCACAACTTTTCTCACTATTTCCATGTATATTCACGTATGACCATTTTGTGGCATACATGCAAAATGTACATAGAGGCGATGTGACATGGGGGGCAATCCACCACTTCCAGTACTTCTTGTTTTTTTCTACGATGAAGATAGTCCATAGTGACTTTGACTATATGTTTGAGCTTGTAGCCTTGAGGTAGAATGACTTTGGAGCCAATCATAGTCCCTGATGGCATTGTATGATAAATAAATATCTTCCAGTTTTTCTTAGCATTTTGAACATTAATCCTGAACAAATTTCCAACTCTTTTTGGAAAAATGCAGCACTGAAGGAATTTTAACCATCCCTCACTGTTGCCCGCTCTCCAGAACTTTGATGAACAAAACTGTCCTTTGCTATTGCCAAATATTTCTAAATTTTGACTCTTCGTCCAGTGCACCTGCTGCCATTTCTCTGCACCCCAGTTCCAATGTCTTTCTGCAAACTTCACTCACTTGGCCTTGTTTTCACATTGGAGGTATGCTTTTTTTGGCTGCAACTTGTCCTTGAAAACCAACTTCTGAGGAGACTTCTCTGAAAAGTAGATGGGTAAAGCTTTTGAAGGGTAATATGCTTGAAGTGTCTTTCATCTGTTGGGTTAAGTTTCTTTGGCCCTCCATTGCATCTACCACCCTCAACATTGCCTGTTTCTTTGTGCTTCTTCAAAAGAGCTTGAACAGCAAGTGTTGAAACCCCGGTCTGCTTTGAAATCTCTGTCTCGAAAAAGCCTTTTTGATGCAGTAGAAGTATTTTGTGTCTTGATGTTGTGCTCAATCTTGCCACTTTGGTAGCAAAGTTTGGCTGTTCCTCATCCAGTTTTAGGTTTTCCACACCACTGTTTCTGTTTCAGATCAACCTATTCGTAACACTGATGGTCATGCACATATTTTTGATAAAAACTGGTTAAGCATACAGTACAATTCTTTAAAATATTTTAGGACATGCAAATGTAGCTGTAAGAACTGATCCTAGATTTAAGGCAACAGACCACATGTGAATTTGATTTTGATTTTCCTTTTGCTTCATGACTTCCAATTTTGTGCATTTATACAAAAAAAAGCTATCCTTATGTATATTTCTGTGGGCATTCTTTCTTTACAAGATTTTTTCCACACATATGCGAACATTTTTTGCACATTATTGTACATTTAAGATGTGATTAAAGACCCACTCTGAACATGGTTTGATCTATTTTAGGAGTGTTTATGATTATGCCATAAAAAATCTGTCGTTTTCAATAGGACATAGTTTCTGTAGAGCGGCATTAGTTCATTAGAAATTTGCCTTTGAGTTATGGGCGAGAATGTTGGTGCGGGGTAAAACCTGCCCCTATTTTACCATCATCCATCTATTTACATGCTCACATTACACGCTTACATTAGATATGTGACAAAAATGGCGAGCAATGTTGGAGCTATTCGGCCAGATTTCAGCTTAGATGAGGAAAACAAAGACGTAAATGGATCTATTTGTCTGCAAGTGGACGCATCAGACTGGAGTGGAGTAGGGAGCTGATTGTAGCTTCTATATCAAACCTATCTTTCTCCAACACAAGTTTTATGTCCATTCCTGATTCACAACTACTTTACCCAAGATTTACTCAGAAAAGCAATTTTGAACTTTTTTTTATATATCCATCATGAGAAAAATATCAATAATATGTTCATTAGAGTGGGTCTTTAAAGAATTTAGCATTTTAAGCACCTTATGTGTGTTTTGCTACCTGAAACATGAATGTCTGAGTGGGAAGTATCCCTTTATAATAGTGGAGGAGAGGGGTATGAACAAATTCTTGCTACATTTATTGAAGTCAGCATGTAATCTTTTGTCCTTTTAAACAATAAGCACAACTACTAAACACAGTCATAAAACAATTAATCAAAATAAGACAATATTTTAAAGGCACATAGCAAAATGGACAAAAACTATCAGGTTTGAGTTATGTGGCTGACTAGCTTATTATTGGGAAAGCAGACACGCTTCCATGAACATATTCGGGAAGATTAATCTAAATCCTATTTTCTGCTGAACTCTGTATTTTATATTTGAGAAGGTTGGTCTTTTTTTAATATCCTAAACACTAGCAGACAGAAAAAAAAAGCATTACCAATGATTTTTTTTTATATTTTAGACCAAAAAAAAAAACCAAACAAATAAAATAATAATACAAATAGTAATAATTATAATTTGATACCAAAATTTGACAAAAGAAAGCTTCATAGCATAAAGTTGGACCACAACATGTGGTCTCTTGTAATTCTCTGCAGTGGTTGGAAGATATATGTAACATGTTTGTGAAGAGAAGTAAACTGACACTGCATGGATGAAGATATTGAGGGAGACATTTAGGTGATTGAACAGTTTTTAATGCTATAGTCCCTCAGCCCTGTAAAGTCAGAAGCAAGCCAAGGCAAACAATGATTATGCTTATCAGCATAAGCCATGATTAAATATTTCAAAGCAAACAATAGAGAGGCAAGCACCATGACCTGCCTTTACGTACACAAACAAAAAAAGCAACAGAATATACAACAGCCAAGTAAAATGCAAAAGCCGTCCTTTTACAAAGACCTTGATGTTTTTAACACATTTGTGCATTTCAAAATATTCCATCTATTGATAATTTTACCATATTTTTGGACACAATAATTCTGCAAACTGATTTCATACTGCAACTGTACAGTTTTGTTTTAGAAAAAGCACAAATGTGTTGAACTTAAAAGTCTTTGTGACAAAGGTGATGAAGCAAAAACAAAAGCAAGCTTTACAAAATCATAAGTCAAACCAAGCCGTTACATGTTAGTTCATGAGTCAAAGGTACAGTGGGATGTGAACTCACATATTGAAAACTTGTTGCTGGAGTCTTTGCCAGGAAATAATTTAACGCCCCGTGATTTAAAATCTACTGATCGCTTCACTGCAGAAGAGAATAGAATACAGAAAAGAGCAGGAAAATCAGAGAACAGATTTAATAAAGTGGAGAAAATAGACCTAGCAAATCAGTTTTATTCAAATGCCAAATTCTCCTCCCTCAAAATGCTGGGAGAAAGAATACAGCAAAGCAGAAAAGCAAATTACAACGAAAAGGCAAAGTAAATGTTAAAATGGTTGGAACGGACAGCATGAGGGACGAAGACAAAATGAAGGGGAAGAAAAGCCGCAGACAGAGGAGAGAAATTTAGAAGAAGAGACAAAAGAAATTCCACAGCAGTACAGTTCAGGATTTTCAATCATGTGAATCTTTCTCTCTCTTTGTCTTTTAGACACATGCACAAAATGCTGGGATGCTCTGCTGGAAGCCCCATCATATTCCGAACAAAAGCCGGCGGAGGAAATTGCAGTTTTAATCAAATAACTAAGAAGCAGCTCTGTAATCAAAGTACTCGGATAATGGAGCGTTAGGAAATAAATGGTTGGATGGAGTAAATCAAAGACAAGAGGCAGCAAACTGGAGGGAGTAATCCCTGTCAGCGTGACCTCTGTTTTCTAACACGGGTGTCAATTTTTCATTTTGCATGTTGGAATGTTACAAGGTGCACCGTCAATGATTTTCCAAGTTCTGTCATATATAAGAGACAGCGAACTACAGGGCACATTCAGTGAGACAAAGGACTCAGAGATACGTCTGAATTTTATCTTATTAACTGCATTTACAGTAACTCTAGAACTTGTAACACACTACAAGGAAGCGTATTTGCAATATCTGTAATTCCCAACCTTCCCCCCAAAAAACAGACTCATACCGCTACAAATGAAAGTTACTGTGACTACACTACTAACTCTGAACCTTGTTTGTAACATGTACAGAAAAAAAAAAACAGTCCAACACAGCTACATTAGCCACCTTAGCGTTTTCTTAAAACACCCAACCCTGGTTTTAACACACAGTCTATGTCCAAATTCCTTATATATATATATATATATATATATATATATATATATATATATATATATATATATATATATACACAGACATCGTAGTGGTGGTTAAAGAACATAGGAAAGCCGTTGTGGTGGATGTGGCAGTGGCAAGCGATAGGAACATCAGGAAGAAGGAACATGAGAAACTGGAGAAATACCAGGGACTCAGAGAAGAACTGGAGAAAGCCTGGAAAGTGAAGGTGACAGTGGTGCCTGTGGTAATTGGAGCACTCGGGGCAGTAACCCCCAAGCTTGAGGAGTGGCTACAACAGATACCTGGAAAGACCTCAGACCTCTCAGTCCAGAAAAGCGCAGTGCTAGGAACAGCTAAGATACTGCAGGACCCTCAAGCTCCCAGGCCTCTGGTAGAGGACCCGAGCTTGGAGGAGAAACCACCCGCGGAGGGTTAGAGGGGCGTTTTTTTCTTTTTTTTTTTTATACATACATATATATATATGTGGCATAATGAAAATGGAAATAAGATCAGAAACTCGTGCGTTTAGTTTGTCCGTGTTTTTTCTTCAAGCAGAAACTCTTTCTTTTAATGATGCAGCCGTATTACTTTTTTGATGGGCGTATAATCTTCATACGCCGTCATTAAAATCTCAGACTCCGTCTCTCTGAAGTATGGCACTCTCTTTTTTTCTCCACGCGTTTCCATGGTGACTCTGGAATTCGGCGATCCATTGGGAATGTCTTTATGTACTTGCCGTGCACGTTCATTAACCCAGGGTTACCAAGTCGAGTGTAAGTACGCCAACTCATATCCGGTCTTTTGGAACCGACATACCCAGAGTTAGCAAGTTCAGGCGGATTTCAGCCAGAGTTCAGGGTTAAAGTCAGGGGAGTTTAAACATGCTTTCTGAAATACCCCCCTGGACAAGTTGTTGGTTTGCCAACAACAAATACCACAAACACATCAAATTAACTGTTCGAGTTTATGTAGTTATCATTTGCTCACACACGCTCTTATCACACTAATATGATTGTGCCTCAGTTCTGTCTTTCAGTGAGAAAACGGTGATGTAAATAGTGCTGATTATACAAGATATGACGTTTCTGTTCTCCCTTATTGAATGACCCTCTTTCATGTTTTATCAACCCCCGGTCACCAATAAAAGCCGACTGGACACACTGGGACGGCAGAACTCCTCTTGATGCAGTTTGTGCTGGGCTTCTCCTTCTGCAGAAGTCTAACAAAAATTCTTGTTTCCTTCCTTCTCTTTGTTAAACCTTGTGCTATCCAAGGCATGTTAACGTTGGGAGTGGGGTCATCTGGACCCCACAAGATAGCACAAGGGTTAAGGAAAAGTCAAAACCCTGATAATAACAGTGAGAATGACAATAATTCAAAGTTTAGAAAGAGTTTACGGGTTGAAATAGAGTAGTCTCTACACAGTTCATCAAAAAAGAATTTGATGTCATTTGATGAATTATTATAACAAAACCATTTACAGTCAAGAGCTGATATTCATCCAATATAGTATTTACAATTGGGTTCCTGCAGTCCTTTGACATAGTTTCTTCAAGACAGTGAGCACTGTTGTTTGGATTTAAGCCAAAGTTTAAGTTGCTCCTTTAATGTATTAAATGTCATATTTCTTGTAAACATCAATGCACACTGGTTTATCGCAGAGAATTCTGGGCATTGGATTTTGGAATTGTAGATAAGGACAGCTCTACAACATGGCAAATGCATTACAGTGCAGACACAACCACAGTCTGACACGGCTAAACGTTGGCTACATTAGCATATTTACAATAACACCCAACCAAACATTTTGACAGAGTAGTGTGTAGCTCTCAAAATTGCTTTGACATGAGTAAACACAACCAGAATGAATGCATGTACAGGGGGCTGAGAAAAAAAATGAAGATGTTTAAGCGTGCTATTAGTGCGCATTAAATGGTAACTTGAAATTCTAAACCTAGATGTTAACTGATTGAATCTTCAAAAAAGATGACAGTAAACAGTAAAAAGAATATGCAAGAGGAAGCTAACTACTTAGTATGACTGCTCTAAAGGTTTTTATTTTTATGCCCAACTGTCAAAACTCTTCATGCCCTACCAATGTAAACAATGAAAGCACAAGTGCATCATTATTAAGGAGACAGTGACAGTATCATTCTAATGAATGTCTGACAGAATGGCTGTCAGATCCCTTTTATGACTGTAACAATAAATTTTGACAAATTACAGTCAAGCTAATGTTCTTTAATTATCCTGATGTTTCACAGTGTCTGCACAGACACAGTATTTGACAAACTGTACATGCGTTCTATGTAACAATTATCACAAAGTTACAGTGCCTCCATATGAACCCCCTGACTACTTATCATGTTGTCAAATGCGTGTAAACTTTCAATTTGCTCACTTCATATCAGCTCTATACAAATTGTTTTTAGTAGGAAAATTCAATGTTAATATGTAATTAATTAAAATTAAACAAATGAAAACTGGTAGCAGTTGTGGTAATTCTACTGCTGTAGTGTCGTATTTTCTTATGTGGCTTTCAAAAAAAAAATATTTTTTTACAAGGTTCTCACTGAACAATTGGTTGTTTTTTGTTGTGTTAGCAATATTAATTTTATTAAAATATTTTAAGTTGGAACTGTGACAAAATTTACAAGAAACATACAAAGTCATTGCAGCTAGGATTTTATTATTTCTTCAGTTTGTTGATGTGACATAAGTGGCAGAATTTAAGTTCTACTTAAATTCATAGATATGTGTTGCAAATGCTCCAGACTTTGACCCGAAAGCAGTTCAGGCCGTGTCACACAGCCAATTTGTACATTTTGTGCGTATTGCAGGGAGGTAAATTGGTCATCTGTAAATATACGCAGAAAAAGTGAGAAAAGATGTGGTTTTCATAAATGAACCATGTTAAAACAACAGAAGTGCAAATAGATCACGTAATTTATGATTACGTAATTATAATGTGATATGTGCGCCTTATACGCAATATAAAAGTTAA
Organism: Oryzias curvinotus; assembly: GCA_023969325.1. NCBI lineage: Eukaryota > Metazoa > Chordata > Actinopteri > Beloniformes > Adrianichthyidae > Oryzias > Oryzias curvinotus. Next base: position 24,141,627 of record CM043716.1, read on the forward strand.
ACCGTCATCTGCGTATATCTACTAAGGACAAACGCAAGACACTATTATGGATTACGTGTATCATGTACCGAAATATAATACGAGAAAAATGAACAAAATGTATGTAGTGACTGTGTGACATGTCCTTTATTTAACAATAAAGTTTAGGTAGTTAAAGTCCTTCACTGATCAGCTTTTGATCTGTTGAAAAAAACGTTCCCGAAGGTCTTTTAATTCTGATTATGCCAATTTTAGCCAAAATAAAATAAATAACAATAAAAAAAAAAACTGTTGTTTTGTAGTAAACATTTTCTGCAGAGACAGGAGTTCATTAAAAAATCCCCTCTGTGCTGTGGGCTGGACTGCTTCCGCAGAGTACGCCTACCTCCTCTTTCCATCACCCATCTGTTAATATGCTTCCCTGATATCTTACAGCCCCTGACACTCCCAATTTAACCTTACAGGTGAAACAAAAATGGCAAGCAATATTGGAGATTTCCATATACCAGTTTAGACAAGAAAAAGAAAAATTGCTAATGGATCTAGTCGTCAGAAGCGGATGCATCAGAATGGAGCAAAGCAGGAAGCTTGTGGCCCATCCAGCGGCGTATGTTCTACGTCACATACAATCTTTGTCAAATTGCATTATTCCGTCTACTCCTGATTCACATTTTGAGTAAAGAAATACTCAGACATGCTATTTTAAGCTAATTTTCTAGATACATTTCCTCCATCATCAAAAGAAAATGCATGTTAAAGTGTGGATGCCATGCTTTGAACAACTTTGTCAAATAAAAAAGCCCTTTAAACGCTGATTCTATTGATACCAATAGTTCGCGTCGAAAAAAATCCGAAGCATATGAATAATAGACATCTTTCGAAGGAATCAGAGATTTGAATTTGCCGCTAAGAGCGCAGGCTGGAAGTGACCCCGATATGACCTGTGACGTCACGAAAGGCATTGACTTCCGTAGTTCCGCTTAGGACAGCATGTAAACAAAGCAGGTAGTCTTCGTTTCTCTCGTTAATCATCGTTAATTCTGGTTAATTCTCTGTTAATCATCAACATGCCAAGTTGTTGTGTGGCAGCTGGATGTAGCAATACTTCTAGTGAAAGTGTATCTGTGTATAAATTCCCAAAACAAGAAACGCAGCTGAAACAATGGACAAAACAAGTTCAGCGCACGTCCGAAAAACAGAAACGCCCAGTACCAGCACTGGCAGGAGCCAGTACAAAAAGAGAAAATCTGTGACCGAAAAGCTGGCACAAAAGAGAGTGAGTTTAACGTTTATTACATAATGTATTTATTACAAAAGAGAGTGAGTTTAACGTTCAGTGATGAAAGTCTTCCGGGAATTCCCGGAAATCCGGGTTTTTGAGCAAACGGAACGTACTTTCCTGGAAATAAAGACCTGATCTCTATGGACAAATCGCTTTCCGGATGAAAAAAATGTCTGAAATCGGCGAATTTTAGCTTTATTTTCTATATTTCTCTGCGGATCGCTTCCTCTATGGTCGCGGCTATCTCTCGTCTACCCGGCCTAATTGACCAATGACGGGACGTTTTAGTTGCTTTCGGATGCGTCGACGGCTCTGATTGGCTCTGTCTGTACCGCGTGGTCAGCGTGACGCCAGGATCCCCTAGGGACCAAAACTGGCGGACACACGCTAAACTTTCACAAACAAATCTGAAGAGTTTGCGATCAATAATGCGGGCATCGTCATTATTGAGCGTGGTCACGACCTCAGTTGTGAGAAGACGATAAAAAAAAAACAAATTTAAGTGGTCTTGGCTGGAAGACGGTAGCATCACTCTGTGCTTCGCTATCGGTGCTAGCCATGTTGTCTGCCTTTCGTTACGTCACAAACAGGGCGGCGCGAATTCGGCGGAATGCGTGAAGCCGGCGGCCGTCCTCGTTGTTTATATCGCGTTTTTCGTTATTTATTCTTTTTCAAAAAATATTAAAAACAATCGCAACATGAAATAGAGAATATTTACTATATATTGGCTTATTAAAATAGGCCATGTCACCCACACTTTAACATGTTAAAAACATCAAAAACATTTTAATCAGAGTGGGCCTTTAAAAACAAGGGTTGAAACTTAACAGCTCTTGAAACTAGCTCTTAACATGAGTTTGTCATTGAGTTTTTGCACGAACCTTTGCTATTGTTTTTCTTAGAAAGATGATGGGAAACACTTATGAAAAATAATTACACCTAACTATATAGAATTTCAATTTTTCTCATACTGCTAAAGAGGGTTATGATTAAAAGAACGCTCTCAGTATGTCTTAGTTTCCCATACACCCTTTTTCTTAAGGCAACCTCAGAACCAAAAGAAAATAATGCAAAGACATAAAGTTCACAGCGAAACACCTACATAAAGAATGGAGTTTATCTCTCCTGACACTGGAGTCCTGGCTAATCAAAGAGGAAAGTGCTTGATAAATCATGAGGAGACGGCTATCTCTTAGATGGATTGCATTTATAACATTCTATAAAAGAGATTCATGCAACACAGTAAGTTTATAGTAGCGTTCCTGCCACTTAGAAACAGCAACAACAAACTATGTTCCCTATAGATTGTGTTCAAATGTTTCTACTGACAGACTCTTCAAGTCTTATAACCAGGTTAATTTTTTTCCTCCCCCATTAGGCAGTGAAATATGAAACTGCTCGCCAAAACCATAACCCCCACCCCCTTTTCTTTTGAGGACTTATACACTGTCATGTACCGTTGTTATGGAAATAACAAGGCATAAAATATGTGAATATCCATCAAAGTTAAATATGCTCTGCCTAATTTTTCAGCCTACATGTAGGAGCTCTGCAGCAAACAGCAGATGGAAGAGCAGATGCATTTAAGGAAGACATATTTATTGAGTCAAATATTATTTATTTAACAAAGATATATTTGGAAACAGAAAAAACAATAAGTAATGTCAAATTCAGCCAGGACAAAATCAGGAAGTGAAATATAAAAGTACGCATTTCACTGTGTGCTCAAAGGGCCTCAAACCAAAGCCATTATGTTGTTCTCTTCTTGCTAGTCCATGATGGAATTCAACATCAAAGGTTGTAGCTAACCTGTACCTAAGGCAGGACTGCAGCCCACTGAGCCACAAACAGGATTTGATTCCAACTGCTTTATAAAAGACAATACTATCTGGAGTTTTTCTATATGACTGGTTATAGAGCAGCATACCTACAGTGTGATACCAAAGAAAAAGGAACAAAGAAGGCTTTGGGATATTTTGGTATGCCTAATATCTTTTTAAAAATAAAAATTCCAGATTCCAGAAATTTTTCAAATATATTTTTTGCTGAAAATGCTTGGGTTAAGTTAAATAAAAACAAAATCTATACATGTAGCATGTATAGCCTGTTTTTTCCTGGTAAAAATCAAATGCAATTTAACATTAATTAAACAAAAATAATGCTAAAACCAGAATATGAATGTGCCAATTGGACAATGACTTTCTCCTCTCAACGTTTTGTTAAGAAAGATACAACCACAAATGAAAAGTGTGTGGAAATGTGTTGGGTTGTAAAAACTAAAATAGCTGACACAAATTTATAAGCAAAGTTTTAGCAAATACAGATGGAATGCACAGACTGAGGTCGCATTAAAAAAGATCAGATAATAATCCAACCTAGGACCACAGTTATGATTACTAAAAACTCCTTTTCCACACTTATAGTGTGTTCCAAAAGGATCAAATACAAGACAAAAAGTTGGCTTGCAGTGCAAACAGTCCTAAAAAGAGGTTACATTTGATATATGTGTTCATAGTAAGACACTCCTGATGTAGTTTTTGGGAGTTGAATTATTGATCAGTGCTGAAAGCATCAATTGTATCAGCTGGGCTGTCTGGAGCTACATCAATGCAGTCAAACCATTAATATGCAAACAACTGGCATTCATTTAGATTTGGCCAATTCTTGCTACTCTATTTTCTATTAAAAGTTGTTTCTATGAAGAGAATAGTGGGCACAATGCAAAAACCAGTTTTCCTGTTTCATATATAAAAAAGAAGCAATTGATATATTTATGGACACAAATCACGTCTGAAATAGGTGATGTAGCTTTACGCATTTTTAATAATAGGCTAGATCAGTGTTTTTCAACCAGTGTGCCGCGGCACACTAGTGTGCCGTGGGAGATGGTCAAGTGTGCCGTGAGAAATTGCCCTCATTAACTGATCATCTAGAAATATTTACCATCTCCAGGAAATCAGCTCTTTGTTCATCCAAACAGGCCCTGATAAAACACTGAGAAGTTAAGAATATGAAATATCATAAAAATATTTTTTCTTTGTGTTTATATGATTCTATTAAAGACACTTTAATAAGAATGACGGTCCCCCGCGGTACAGTTATAGCTGCAGCTTTAACGGTGTAAGGAAAAGTCCCGCCCCTTTAACTGTCTCCACCAATCATTCTTGAAGGCTTAATCACATGTCATCAGTCTGACCAATCAGAAGTGGTTAAAGTCTTCACTTCCTTGTTTCGATTTAACGCAAAAAAGTCTCAGTTCTAAGAAAAATACCAGCTAAAGCTCGTCTTTAGCGGTGTAGCTTTCAACAGAATCTGTTATCAAACTGTGGAACAAGTGAACAAAACCATGAAGCTCAAAGACGCGGGTCTTTATCGGCACTACATCTCCCATGATGCATTAAAGTGACTGTTTTAGCGGACAATGAGTCTCTCCTCTTAACATCTTAAAACAACGAACACACATCAAACAGTTTTTGAATCTTTTGACTTAATTTTTAATACATCTTTTAGAAAAAAACAGATGCAGCTTCCAGCTTTTTCTGCAACAATTATCACAAAAATGCATGTGAGATTACAGAGGGGCTGTAGATCAATACAGACTATGAGCTTGTTCTTTTTTTTTTTATTTATCTATTTTTTGGGATGCTGGTGTGCCGCGGGATTTTTGTCAAGGTTCAAGTGTGCCGTGGCTCAAAAAAGGTTGAAAAACACTGGGCTAGATTTCCATGGCAAAGGGGGGATTTATTTACTAAAACACTAAATGCCAATGAATGCCTTTCTTTGTCATTATCTGCAACCCTTAACATTTGTATACGTGTGCACTAGATTATGAGTGGATTAGAGGCATTACCAAAGTCACAATAATGGGGACCATTCAGTCCTGAGATTTTAAAATGTCAATCTTACCTAGGGTTTTGTGATTTTAATGCTCCAGTTAAATAATGTTTCCAGAGCGGTGTTGCTCTTGTGCTGACTGACTTATTCGTTAACAATACTGACAATATTGATCATTCATATCCAATCACAGCCCTGGAGACACAGAAAATCATGAATATGTAATGAGGAAAAACGATAGAGTGCTGTGATTGGTGGACTGCGCCACAAGGGAAGAAGATAAACTATTTTACACCTCAGACACCACGGCATTTTCATTCAAAGTGTAGTTTCACGCTTATGTTAATGCATGAAGTACAAGCTAGGGCCTTTCATCTATAGACATAAGGCCAAGGATCAAACGACTGGCCACATATGATGACTGCTCCACCTCATGATCTACACTTGCTTGCACTATATAAGCAGATGTCTACAGAAAAAAAACCCCCATAGATTTTGAATAGGAATTTTCAACAGGAGAGGCATGTGGGTTCAATAGTTGAGCTGGACAATCATTGGCATATATTTACTGTCATTGGACAAAAAAAAGGGGTTGTGCTATCCAGCTAAATTCATGTAAATATTAGATTGATTCTTGCAGACATTGATGATGCCAAGTTAAAAACCATCTAAAGTTCCACTCTGATCATCTTTTGATTTATTTTCAAAGCATTCCCGGTGGTCTTTTTATTGTCAGTATGCAATTTTTAGCCAAAATGATAAAAAAAAAAAAAAAAAACAAAAAAAACTGTTTATCGTTTTCTAAGACAAAGTTCCTGCAGAGCCGTAGCTGTTCGTTTGAAATTCACCTCTGAGTTGTGGATGGGACCCTTTGCAGTTCCATTGAGGCTCGTAAGGCCACCTCAAGACACTTCATGAAAATGGATTGTACCATTGTTGTGCGTGTGGTAGCTGTATCGTGAGGCATTTGTTAGGCTAATGTAAGTTGCATGCACTTATGACAAAAGTTATGTAGCTGTAACTCTAGTTGTTAGCAAGGTGCAAGCACTGGCTACTTACTGATTGCGGCGGAGAAATGCTGTAAGTCTCTGGAAGATGCTCATCTACTGTCCACACAAACTACGCTCTGATTTATTGTTTAATTTCTAACAGCCATGCTGTGCCAGGAGCTCGTAATTATCACCTGACCAGGACTAGCAGTGTGCAAAGCTTGGGAGGTTAAAAAAAGAAAGAATTCGGATGACACGTCTGCGTCTGCACTGCTTAACCCTTACTTCACCCTTGGGTGTTGTACAGTTGTTCACTGCAACCTGTTACCTGCAGTATGCCAGTAGAAAAAAATATGAATCAATGTTTTGGCTTGACGGGCTCCCAGGGTGGGCTACGACAGTATTTCAATCTTTTTTGAGCCAAAGCAAACTTTTTCCTTGACAAAAATCCTGCAACACACCAGCAACAAAAATAAATAAATAAAAGAGAGAGACTCTATTCTGTATTGATGTACAGTCTCTATACAGTCTTGCAGGTATTTTTTGTAATAATTGAAGCACAAAAATGTAAAGTTTGTTGTGCTTCATGACAGTTAAAAACAGAGGAGTAAGAGGCGCCATCACATTAACCCAATGCATTATAGGATATTTAGTGAAATGCAGTGGTGCTGATGCCAGACAGACTCACGTCTCTGAGCTTCATTACTTCATTCACTCTTTACATGGTCTGACACCGGATTCCACGAGAGGCTACTAGGGGTGCACGGATCTGTACAGATCACTAGTCATGGGTTACACTCCTCTCCTCCCTCCACGCACTTCATTTAAATCAATTGTCAGTTTACAGTTTTGTGTATCGAATTTGCGTCCTCCGCTTTTGTTTTAACCTGCGCCAAAGCTGCAGCTGGATGTCTGTCTAAAAGTGTTTAGGAACCTGACACTCCCGCCGCGTGTGGGAGGAGCTACCGTCACAGGTTTTTAATAATAATAAAAATCATAATCAAGACTTTATTTATCCCACAATGGGGAAATTCTTTTCCGCATTCGACCCATCCCCTGGGGAAGCGGTGAGTTGCAGCCGAACCGCGCCCTCCTTATGAAAGACACGGAAGATGCTGAAAGATCCAGTGCATTTATTTTGAAACTACTCAGTGTTAAACTTGAGCCTTTTTTGATAAAGCTGATATTCTGGTGACCATTTCTCACGACACACCAGTGTTACGCGGCACACTGGTTGAAAAACACTGGTTTACCGTATTGATATTTTGCGCAGGCCACCTGTATACAGTTTTGCCCACTTTTCACTGCAGTTATCACAGTGGGAAACTACATCAGCTCTGATTGTATCTGGGCATGTTTGAGATTTACAGTAAGAACCTGTGTTGTGTAACAGACAAACACAGAAAATATAAAAGCCTATTAGGTCTTGAGGTGACAAAGCATCAATTATTACTTGCACACAAACAGCTGAATAAATATTAAGCTAATTAAAGATGACATTAGGCGCTTATTGGTTGAGCAGTCTAACTTGTAGTTAGCTGTAAGAGAGGCAGTAAGGGGATTTTTTTTTTTTTTTCACTAATCCTCTGTTGACAAAAAAATATAAAAATTACCATAAGGATAAATGACCTTGCATTTCTGAGATTTATCACCTACGGAAATGATTTAAACCCTAACAAACATTTTATCATCCATGTAAATATTCAATTCCTTGAAACATTAATTCCTTCCATTGAAGTCAGTCAACATAAATCCTGTGGCATGTTTTAAAACCCTGCCACCATGAATTATTTTGAAGCATTAATTAAGCATTTCAATGGAAATATAATTTGGTTGATCTGGTTTAGCTGTGCACTGCAGCTCCAGGCATTTCTTTACAAAATACTTGCTGTCCTGAGTCCAAGTACTCTGAACATAACCTCCACACACAGAGACACATACTTTTGCTTTTTTTTTTTTTAACTTCCATTATTGTTATTAGCGGTTCTGTAACACTAACAGGCATTAAGAATTTGTTTTATTTTTTAAGTCTTGGTAAATAATTTCCCAAAATGTATTGTCTTTCTGTGTGTTTTTTCTATTAACATTTCTCTGGATTTTACCAGCTTCATCTCCATCCTTTTCTTTTTATTAATGTTCCCTTGTAATGTACTTTGTTTCTTTGCAAGCGGGCTAACCCGACTGCCCCCTTCTATCCAAACTTGAATATAAATCATAGTGAGTGAGACTATTAATATTTAAAAACTTTATAATTTGAGCACCAGCAGAGAAGAGAGTGTTTCTATGACCTTAAATACAGGCTTTGCACTAGAAAAACACACTTTATGCAGAAGGAAGAGTCTGGTAGAACCTACAGCCAAATGTCATCTTCTGTAGTTTTATAGCTGTGTTATGAACTCATCTTTTGAAGCCAAAACACTTTTTGCTCATTCAGAGACAAATTCGATCATGTTTTTTCTTAATGTTCAACATGGAATTTGACTAACTGTCCACAGTGGCTTTAAAAATGCACAGTACTTTCCAATGATTAAGCAGAAAACCAAACACATGAAAGTACTTTAAGTCTTAGGCCGAATCCGAATTCTTCTCCTAAACTTCCGACTTCTCCCTATCCCTCCAAATGTATGGGCATTTTAAGAGATAGGGATGTCTGAAATAGCTTTTTAAATGGCAAACCTGGTAATCCGCATCACACTGTGCCACATTTCTTCATGTGAGTGTGCTCTTTAGCACAGACGTTTACATGTAAATGTATGCTTTGACTTTTTGTTTTAGCATAACTTTAGTTCAGTTATAAAACTGTCAAGTGAGAGTGACGTCCGAATTAGAGGACACCATTTTTGGGGGGCTAAATGGTAGGGGTAGGGAGAAGCTGTAGGAGTAGGGGAAGAATTCGGATTCACACGCACACTTATGGGGGTGCTAGTGACTAAGACAGAGCTTTATTCTGATAAATGAAAAACTTGGTGTCATATATTTCTGGGTAGGCAATTATTAATATCCTCAATTATCAGTTTTCAAATATATGGCACGTTATACGTAACTACCAAATCCAACTCTCTGATTGGTTAACCTGGTTTAACTTTTACCATGGATTCCGTGGCTGCGTGTTTTGTGTTTAGACCCTGAATACGTTAGTAAAAACTGGCCTAGCTACACATGAAGAGTTTTAAGCGGAGAAGCCCAAAGTGTGCATTTACGCATGTTTACATAGACTTTTCTTTTTTGGAAGTAGCTGCTTCAAAGCACACTGTGAGTGGTGTAAATAGATTCACATGTTGTTTCAGTGTTTGATAAAACAATGCCTCCAGCATGCCTTTATAAAAAAACAAAAGTGCATGAACAAGTTTGCTCTAAGGGCTCAGTAAACGGTCTCCAACCTTGATATTTGAGGTTTGCCAATTTCTTTTTGTATGTAAAAAGCCCACGCCCACTTTTAGATAGATAGATAGATAGATAGATAGATAGATAGATAGATAGATAGATAGATAGATAGATAGATAGATAGATAGATAGATAGATAGATAGATAGATAGATAGATAGATAGATAGATAGATAGATAGATAGATAGATAGATAGATAGATAGATAGATAGATAGATAGATAGATAGTAGAGGTAAGATCGGGCCTAAAAAATCCGGCCCGACCCGACACAGGCCCGCGGGCATTAAAGCCGAACTCGGACCGAACCCGACCAATTAACTTGATTTGCAGGACCGAGCCCGAAGCAAACCCGAAATTTCAATTTAACCCATAGGATTTTTGGCAGAAAAAAATCGCCAGATTTCTTTAAGGTAAAATAATCTATATATTTTTATGATCATGAAAGTTATGGTCTTTCAAACAGAGAGTGGTTGCTGCAGCCGCGCGCGTATAAGCTGCTGTTGTGGCATAGAGTTCAGCTGGAAGCTCTGCGCAAAGGTTCCTCCCTCCATGACAAATGCATCTGATCAATGAAATAACGCTGGAACACAGAATAAGAGGCCAGACAGAGAGAGTGACAGAGAGATCTGGATGATAAGCACTCGCTTCATTACGCGGGAAATACTGCAGCCGCGGCGGTGCGCGTTTGCCTTTTCAGTTTCCCTGTCTGAAGTTTATCCTTGACTTCCTGCTGCTCCATATCGGGGATCCCTAATCAAAATAGATGCGGGCTTGGGGAGGGAAGATTACGTTCACGACACGCTCGCAGAGCTGCGGGTGGCCGGCGCCCCCCTCGTTCTGCCAGTTGCTGGACCACAGTGTATGTCAATCAACGGTGGGCTGGTGACTGGTGGGAGGGGGCGGGGTCTACCTGTGTGTGTGTGTGGGTGTGTGCGTTAGGGGAACGTTCTCCCTCTGAGTTAGAAGAAGCTGGCTGTGCCTTTCGGTTCGTGCGGTAACCGTTCTGACGTACAGGATTAATAAAGAGCTGTTTCACAACCGCCGCCTAAGGAGCTTCTTTGCAGCCATTACAATATATTTATTAAAAAAGTCAGCGAGAGAGAAGCCCGGCCCGAACCGACCCGAACGTAATGACTGTCATTTAGAATTCGGGTCGGGTCGGGTTCTGACTCGGGCTCGGGCCTAAGATCTTACCTCTAATAGATAGATAGATAGATAGATAGATAGATAGATAGATAGATAGATAGATAGATAGATAGATAGATAGATAGATAGATAGATAGATAGATAGATAGATAGATAGATAGATAGATAGATAGATAGACAACTTTATTTTTCCCTTTGGGAGGTTCCCGCATGGAAATTGACATCTCCATCGCATGCAGCACTATTAGACATACATATAGGAAAAAACAGCTGTTGTGACTTTTGGTTTGTGGTAACATGTCAACTGCCACCTTATAAAGTTCATAAAACTGCTTTGGGAGTTCATTTAAATCTATACACAAGAAGATAAAGAACATAAAGATACATAAGATAGGTTTCCATTACCTATGAAATAGTGAAAATTGGATACGCCAAGCAGTTCTTGGGCGGCTTGCTGGACGATATACAGACAGCCATGGTAGGATGGGGTGACCCTCTGCCTTTCCCCCCAATGGCATAGCTGGCACGATCGCGGAGATACACGTGTCACAGAGACACAAAAGTAGCAGCGGAGAGCGGCTTTTTCACCAGGAGAGACTCTGAATTATCTTATGAACCTAGACATGGAGACCTGAATACCGATGCTTCTGTAGAGCTTTTTAATATAAATATTACAAAATCTGAACAAAGTATTGTTCACATCCATGTTTTTGAATACTTTATAGCATGAGTTGGTTCCTGTTTATTCATAATTACAATTTAATGGAAACAGTCTAATTGCAAAATTGTGTTTTTTCTTACATTTCTAGTATATTGATAACATTTTGTGCATATATTTAATGGAAACGTAGCTATAGATGCCAAATATAATTTATATTATAGTATTTTTATGTATCTTTTTTGACTACTTTACAGGTTCCAATAGAAACCATCTTTACCATGGTTAGATAACCAGCGAAGTAATGGATTTGACTGACAGCTGACAAAAAGTTGCTCATCTGTCATAAGTCTTTTAAAAAATGGCTCTAATTGATGAATCATCTTATTGCACTAAGGCCCCTCATTAAAGATGCTGATTAACCTTTTAAGTTAATTACAACCAATTAGCCTACAAATCACAAGTGAAGAGGTCAGGTTGTCAATCTGTCAGTCCAGCAGCAGGTCTGAAGGAGAGTCTGGAGAAGGTGAATTCAGTTATGCAAAAGTAAATACTTAAGAGAAACGACCAGAACAAAAAAACACAGGGATTCTTTTTACCTTGACAGGTATTTTAAATTTGACAGGCAGATCAGTGCAGTAGTCCAGTCTAGCTTTTATCACTCAAGGCTAATAAGCAAAGTTAAGCCATATCTTCCTCCTCATGCTCTGGAACAAGTGATTCATGCTCTGATCATCTCCAGACTGGACCACTGTAACTCTGTGCAGTGGCATTGACCAGCCTCTGCTCCGCCATCTCCAGCTGGTTCAGAATTCAGCGGCCCGCCTGTTAACGGGGACCAGACGGGGTGAGCATATCACTCCACTTTTACGCTCTCTTCACTGGCTGCCTGTGTCTTTCAGGATCATTTTTAAGATTTTACTTTTGGTTTTTAAATGGTTTTTGAATGGTCTGGCACCTTTGTATATCTCTGAGCTGTTACATGTGTATCGTCCACGTTGAGTCCTAAGATCTAAAGATCAAATATTTTTAATGGTTCTCAGGACTCGGCTTGTGACTCGGGGAGACAGAGCCTTTTCAGCTGCACCCTTCTGGGATGCTCTCCCCATCTCTGTGAGGTCTCCCAGAACCGCCAGTAATTTTAGGACACTTTTAAAAAAACTCATCTTTTTCGTCAGGCTTTTAACTCCCGTGAGCAGATTAGTGGGTCAGCTTGTTAATTTTATTCTTTTATTCCTTTTCTTGTTTCTTTGTTGTATCATATTGTTTCAGATTTTATTTGGTTTTATGTTAAGCACTTTGGCTGCCTCTGTTTGCATGCCCCTGTCCAGAATTTTATTTTTTATTCTGATGTTTTTTACTCCAGTGTTTCCCCTTGGGGATCCATCGTTCTTGGGCACCACCAGCCTGACCTGTAGGGGGTGCCGTTGCTCTGGTGCCCGTTCTCATCGGGCGGGCTGGGGTCCCACTCTGTGGTCTAATAGCCATGGATGGGGCCCTGGGCTGCCCTGTGTTGGGCGGGCGCTGCGGTAATGGCCCCTGTAGTCGGGCTGGGCCTTGGAATGAATGGATCTCCATGATATCATTTCCTCACAGCAGTACCAAGCCAGACCTTCTTCAACTGCAGTTCATTGTTTCTGTTCATGGTTCTACTGGGGTAACTGGGTGGGTGGGGGTGGTGAGGGAGGGGTACCTTCTTTGTGTGATTGTCCTTTGTTTTCTGTTTTTAACAACTTTCATTTTTTATGACTGTTTTATCTGTTTTTATGTTAAGCGCTTTGTGTTTTTAACCAAAATGAAAGGCGCTATATAAATAAATAAAGTTTGAGTTTGAGTTTGAGAAGTGCTATACAAATAATAAATTCATTGATTGATTAAATTGAAAAAAATCTTCCTAAGTCAGAAATATTTCCATATACGTCACAGTTAAGTCACAGCTAAAAATAACATTTATTTTTGAAGTGATAGTTAAAAACCTATTAGTGGTCACAATCCACCTTGACCCCCCAACTCATTAAATAAATTCTAGGTTAAGACAGTTTTTTTTTGTTCAAGACTCTTTGTACGATTTCCACTCTAACACTCAGCTCCAGAATTTTAATGTCAGAGAACATTTTTCTGAGAGAATATGACTTGTCTAAGTGAGCCAACCATAATGAGACGAGAGCCAATTGAAGGCTGGCAACGGCCTACAAAATTGATCAAATTACTATAATTACTATTTGAGAGAAAGCACAGTGTCTCGTTTAACAGTGTCTCACAAAACACAATACTGTGAGGGGGGAAACTACAGCACAAACACAGGAAGAGGAAAATAGGGTTGTGTCTTCATATTTGAATATACCTGAGAGGAAAAACCACCGATGATTGACCAGCAATGTCTGAACATGTAGTTGTGGTGAAATTAACGTGTTTTCCGCACTATAGGGCGTACTAGATTATAAGGCGAACTTTCAATATATGGTCTATTTTTAAACATATGTAATATTTATGCCACACTGAACTATAAGAAGCATTAGGCAAAAACAAGGAGTCAGAGATGAGTGTATCAGTCAGTCAGTGATTGGTTAAGTGACGTTATAGGTCACTTTATTAACTGTGTTTACCATAACTTTAGAACTTGTTTGTGATACGCTTCATGTTAGCCACGTTGGAAGGATTTGCCTATACCTGTAACTCCCAACCTTGTTTGCATTTGCAGCACGTAAATAACCGACTACATGTTGGGTTAGTGTATCCACAATAAAATCCAACCTCGTTTGCAGCACGTAAAAAACAGACTGATACTGCAAAAAAAAAAAAGTTACTGTGACTACGTTAATTCCCTACCTAGTTAGTGACACGTAAAAACCACAGTCTGACACCACTACGCGTTATCTGGATGAAAGTATTCACATTAATACCCAATTTTCTTTGAAACAAAAAAAAAAAAACAGACTGATGAAGCTTAAACAAATGTTACTGAGACTAACTCCTTAATTTGTTAGTGATACATAAGAAAACACAGTCTGACACCACTACACATTAGCCACATTAGCCATGTCAGCGTATTCAAAACCTTGTTTGCAGCACGCAAAAAACAAAGTCGTACCTCTAAAACAAACATTACTGTGACTACGCAAACTCACAACTTTGTTTGTAACAAAAAGAAAAAAGAAAAAAACATAGTCCAGCACCGCTACACATTATCCAGGTTAGAGTAGTCAGACTAACACCCAAACTTGGTTACAACACGTAAATCAACAGACTGACATGTTGACAGAGCGCTGTATACCACCTATATTCGCCTTGAAATCAGTAAGGACACCTTGAATTAATCCATATAAAAGACGCTCCGGATTACGTTGTATAGTGAGGGAAATACAATAGATCTTTGCATTTTAGTTGCACAATAAATCGCAAATTTATCACTATCACGATATCACGCTGTGCAATGGGTATATCCCGAAAGTCATCAAAGAGTTCGATAAATGGTTACCTTAAATGTGCTAAAACAATCGTATGGCAGCTTGAAGTATTTAATGAATCAAATAAATCCCTTTATGCATTTGACCAATTGGGTGGACCCCTTTAAGTTGTTGACCAATCGGATGGACGCCTTAAATGTTAGATGCCTGCCTCTTACGTAGACATGGGTAATTTGGAGTCTAATTGGGGTTACGTGGACTTTTATTTAAATTAAACTGTTGCAATGAAATGGAAATAATGTAATTTGGTATTTGTCAAGTTTTATTGTCATCGCAATATTGATCACTAATATCCGGAAATTTAAAGTTTTCCTCACATCGTATTTTTAGCTGTTTAATTGTAGATTTTATTGTCAGATTTTAGACTAAAGACAAAGTTTAAGGTCAAGATTTGTAGTTAATTAAGGGCCAGGAAATGTAGAGAGTCACTAACAAAATACAAAAAGGCAAACAAAAATCTGTGTGTGTTTACACATGGCCAAAAATCAAAACAGCCAAAAACCAATGGGTGTCTAAAGGAGGACTTTTGAAAAAACTAAATAAAATAATAACAAAAAGGGATAAATAGAATTAATTTGCTCCAGTCTCCTTTGGAGTGCAAATGTTGCTCTCATTATCACTGATGGAAGACACAGATGCTGCCAAGTAAATGTCCAACTGTCTCCTGTCAGTAACAACTTCTATCAAAGTGAGATAACTGTTTGTTCATATTGAGTTATGAGTTAAAGAAGGAAAAGAAAGAAAGAGGGATCTAAAAAGATGAAGACGATGAGAGAAAACAAGTGGAACAGGACAACTGGGGTTAAAAAGCATGATTAGGGACATCAGAAGACGAGGATGTCAGCCAGAAAGCAACAGAGAAGGTGCACAAGTGCTAAAAATTAAAATGACAAGAAAGCAAAGGCCAGAAAAAGACTGCAACAACACAAATAATAATACTATATACTTTTCTGTTAATTATAAAAGAGCACACTAAGGTTTTTTTTGTGCACCCATTTATAAAAACAGTTCATCTTTGCAGAGGTATTTTTCAAATCTTACCTTGATAATGAGCGCTGAAACCTCTGTAACGGTGGTTGCCATCTGTCACAAAGTGAAGTCGGAGCCAGTTCTTATTACTAACGATTGGAGATGGGACATTGGTGCCCGACAACCTAGGATAAAAAAAAAAAAGAAAGTGTTTGATAACAAGCAAAACCTGATGAAAGTAAAACCTCTTAGATTTTGCTTGTGATTTAAACTTTAAATACACCTATGACAGTTCCTCATTTGAAAATGGAAAAAAACAAACAATTTTTTTAGAAGGAGCGAGAAACAAATTGAGGAAAAACACAAAACCATGTAATCATCCTCTAGAGGAACAAAATGAAACCCCCCGGGGGAAAAAAAAATAGCCACAATAACTGCAGTTAACTGTCACTGGAACAACAGAAACTGATTTTATTTAGTAATTCCTTCACAATCCCTGCCTTCTCTAGCTCAGTCTTGTGTTAAGAACATGAGATGATATGTGTGTAGCTGATGTCTTATATAAAGTAAAAACAAATTGCACCAATTCTTCAATCGCTTGCATTCATTGCATATGTTTTTTGTTTCACTTTCACAAGTTTTTATGTGTACTCTTGTTTGACACTTTCACCACAAGGAACTGCATAAAAACCCCTCACATAAATACCATGCAATCTTTATCTATAGACATGCCTTATATGAGGCATGTCCAAAGTCTGGCTTCAGCCCACAGGCTTCTATTAAAAAAAATAACAACAAAAACATATGTGGCCTCGGCACATTATTAAGAGCTACAATTTCTTAAATGTGAGAGATTAAATGATGCTATAGGTCATTATTAACCTGTGGCAACAACCTTTTAAAACCTTTAGGGCTAAATGAGAAGAACAGATTTATTTGTTTCTGAGATCAAAACAACAGTGGTTTGTAGTTCTGAAATAGATAACTATTTGTGATGTTTTCCTGTTCACATGATTTAAATGTAGAAGTTTACACTCAACGTTTAAGAGTGAATAATATGTAACATTTCATATGGAATGTTTTTTTTTTTTTCCAGACAGACTTTTGGTTTATTTCTGGTCTTCATCTATGAAATTCACAGTAATTTTGGTTCGAATCTATTATTCTATATTTAGATAAATACACAAAGGAATACATAAAATCTAATTAGTTACATGAGTTAGATTATAATATAATACATTATATAAAATATTCGTTTAAAGAGTCAAGGTTAGCAGTGAGGAACCCAGAGTTTTTCGAAAAATCTATCAATTGAAATTTAGGACTAAAAATGTAAGTTCATCCATACAGGTAAAAGAAAATCAAAACCAATAAACCCCGCAAAATTCACAAAGAAAATTGATTTGTTTGCTTGTTTTTAGATAGATAGATAGATAGATAGATAGATAGATAGATAGATAGATAGATAGATAGATAGATAGATAGATAGATAGATAGATAGATAGATAGATAGATAGATAGATAGATAGATAGATAGATAGATAGAGTTTTACATCATTTGCTGTTTCTACAAATTTGTCACTTTTCTTTCTTTCCGAACATTTTCTCAGATCTCCAATGGGTCCTAACACACTCTGTCTCTTCTCTCACACTGTATCATGCATGCTTATAGCTTTTTACTCATTTTGTCTGAAGGACATTTATACTAAAATTACATATTGTGCATATTCAATCTGTTCCAATATTAAAACAGCGATAAAATCACAAATCTATACAGAGAGCTCATAAATATGACACTTAAATATTTAACTCCATGCTCAGTAAGCAGTTAAATTCTCCGCTGTAAGCTGAAGGAATAATTAGAAAAACCTCTACCAGCGGCAGTAGATGTTAAGTTAAAGGAAAAAAGCTTGCAACTGAAAAGGTCAGCAGTCTGCTTCTCCACAGCATCTTCAAATAGTCTTTGCTGCAACAAGTTCTTTCCGGGTGTAACACTACTCCAGCACAAATTTTGGGAATAAATGTACACCACAAATGGAAAAAAGAGCATGTCAGCTCACTGACTACTTACATGGATAATTAAAGCCTAGAATGAAGCTCGAGGCAGAAAGTATCTCCACCAGTTATCAGCAAAGACGCTACCTGATCCACCCCGTGTGGACGATTTGTAATACATTATTAAACCATTCATCTATGCTGATGGCTTCTGTCTGTGTCTGTTAAGCCTTCTCTCCAGATATCTGCAATAAAGCACTTCAGCGCAGCCCTCAGGAACAATAAATCATCTGCATAGGGGCTTCAATGATTTTCTGTAATGATGTGGTCTGAAAGGGTGTCCTGTAAAATACAGTGTGCCAAACGAAGTTCCCAAAAACCATTTTTTAAAACAACTTAAAGTGAAAATGTCCAATGAATCACATGGGATTTGCTGTGTAATTAAATGTGTATGATCTACTTAGCTCTGTTACCAAGTGACCATGGTCCATTAGGTTCAGTCTGCAACTGCTCTGAGCAACTCAGTCACTGGATAACATCCAATTTGGCTCAGACAAACAATGACAAGATGGAAGTTAATGTTCTCAGAATCAAAAAGGAAGAAGTGGAAGAAACTGATGAGCAGAAATTTCACTGGGGAGTTTGGGTTTTCTTGACAAGATCAAAGCATTACATATAAATTAGCCTAAGATCTTAGAAATAAACTAAGATTTTTATATGAAGTTAAGACTTAAGACAATTTGCACTTTTTTTTTTTTACCTGGATAATCAAATAATGAAATACCGTAGTCTGTCATCTTGTCTTATAAAGATTGCATGCAGCTAAGCTATGGGTCCATCCATCTATCCATCCATCCATCCATCATAAAAAGTGCTTCTCATATTTGCGTAGCCCGAAGCACTTTATAATTAAAAACAAAAACAGACAGAAATTCAAAACAAAGATCCACTCACCCTTTACCCTCCTTCCTCCCCTCGATCAACACATACATCCCATGACCCCCCACACACAATGAATACTTAAAAGAAAGCTTAATTTCTATTAGTTCAATAATGTTCATAGTGTCTGTATTATTAACTGACTTCTTAGGTTCTTCTGTTATCAGACATGGTTGTGTTTTTTCACATATTTGACATTTTTCGACGGACGTCATGGACGGAAGACGTCCATCGAAAAATGTCAGGTAAGCTTCATTTCTAAAAGAAACTTAAGGCTTGGCTCTGCTGTAGGGAAACAGTTTCTGGGAATGTATTCATACCAAGAACTAGCTCAGCAACAGGAACTTTGCCACAGTGCCAACCCAGACTGAGACATCAGCGGGGTCCATTCCACAACCCGGAGGCTGCACTATTGGACCCCAGCTGCCCCAGATGGGCGAAAACCACCGGCAACAACCGCAGACAAAGCTGACAGGCCAGAGAGCCCAATGAAGAGGAGGAACATGCAAACTCCACACAGAAAGAAACCAGCTGGGTTTTTTGCTGTCCCACTGCACCACAGTCCATGCTTAGGATCATATCATTTTAATATTTTACACCTGATCAAAGTTACTGATAAAATTGATCTCAAAGTGCTAACACTAGTTAGAAATCACTCCACGCTAAAGAGCCAAATGCAAAGCAATCTTGTTGTGGTACACAAACCCAGCAAGATTCTGGGATCAGCAGGAAGCCCTGATTTGGTTCAACCTTCAGTCAGAGCCAGCGTGAAGCTGCTTTTAGCTGATAATCTGCATACTGATAGAAAGAAAATAGGCTTCAATGTCCCAACTTTATGAAAGTTTACCCAATTTTACAAACTTTTCATTGTTTTTGTTTACTATTGAATAAACATAATGTATGTATTTTCAGAAGTGGACCACCTAAGAATAGTCTGAACATGTGTATAGACTAATTATTAAATAAATAAAACCTCTTATGTTGTCTTATATTTTTGTAAATGCTTCTTTGTATGAATAGTGTTTTACAGTGCTTCCTTTGTTTACGTTTGTTTACAGAATTGTAACTTCAATGTAAAATATAAGCATTTGTAAGCATTATAACATATAACATGCTAAAAGCAGTGGTCTCTAACCTTTTTCAGGCTATAGACCGGTTTAATGTCAGACAATATATTCACGGACCGGTCTGAATGACACTCACTGATTTTTGACGGTAAAGTTCAGAGTCTTCAACCTCTGTAAAATACCTGCAGCTGTTTTAATCTGTACTCTAGATTGTGTGCAGAAACTATGAAAATATGATATAGATTCTCTCTTAACCTAAAACTTTCAAAGTGGAAACTAAAAAAATCAGATGCCACCCACGAGCTTGTCCGATTTTTAAAGTGAGACAGATAAATATATATATATATATATACAGTGAGGTCAATAAGTATTTGATCATAGGTGCATTTCCACAGTGAGAGACAGAATCTGAAGAAACATTCAGAAATCATGTTGTACGATTTTTTTCAACAATTTCTTTGTATATTACTGTGACAAATAAGTATTTGATCACTTGATTATCAGATAGATTTCTGACCAGCAAAGTCCTGCTGTTCTGCTTTTAAATAGTCCAACTCCACTCTGCTCATGATTCTAAATTAGTGGCACCTGTTTGAGGTGGTTAGCTTGCATAAAGGCACCTGTGCACCCCACAATCAGTCAGAAGTCTAACTACCAACATGGGCAAAACCAAAGAGCTGTCAAAAGACACAAGAGACAAAAGTGTAGACATTCACAAAGCTGGAAGTGGCTACGGGGCAATTGCCAAGTAGCTTGGTGAGATAAGAACAACTGTTGGAGCAATTGTCAGAAAATGGAAGAGGCTAATGATGACTGTCAATGTCCCTCGGACTGGGGCCCCTCGCAAGATCTCACCTCGTGGGGTATCAGTGATGCTAAGGAAAGTGAAGAATCAGCCCAGGACTACACGGGAGTAGCTGGTCAATGACCAGAAGAGAGCTGGGACCACCGTTTCCAAAGCTACTATAAGTAATACATTAAAACGTCATGGTTTAAAATCATGTATCGCCCAGAAGGTTCCCCTGCTGAAGTCAGCCCATGTCTAGGCCCGTCTGAAGTTTGCTAATGACCATCTTGATGATCCAGAGGAGTCATGGGAGAAAGGGTTTGTGTGGAGCAAACCACAGTGGAGCTCCGGTTGTCCACATCTTTAAGTCGAAACACTCCTGACTCTCGTTCTCGCGCCATTCGCTCAGAGCGGGTTATTAAAAGAACCAGTCTCTGTTCTTTTGGTGGAAACCTTTTTTTATTATTACTTTTCCGGTGAACTGAGCAATACACCCTTAACTTGCGCTCACACACACACACTCTTGCGCTGCGCGCTCTGATAGAGATGGAATGGAAAAACTGCGGCCATCATCAAGACGTAGCCTTCCTGCAGAAGCAGAGACTCTCTCTGGGATGATCTCACGAACTCAAACATGGAAACATGGTTACCATGTGTAACTATTCAAAATAAAGAAACCTGATCTCTTAACATTCTCTGTGTGCATTGTGCATCCATGCATTGTAAGTGAGATAAGCACAGACACCGCTCCATGTGGCTATCAGGCTAAAAGCATTAGCTGGTAGCTCCTCCCACAAGCGGCATGGTGCGTTCATGGTACTCCAGTTCATAGAAGCTTAGTGGAACTCCAACAGCTACCCAGCCTGATTTAGACCACAACTATATTTTCACAAGAATATGAAAACCGCCGAACCGACCACAAAATCACCCGACTTGTGCACACTCGCCCAAAGCCATTTTTATCCCCAAATTTAGAACCAAAACTACCCAATTTCTGGCTACACTGTCGATCTGTTGAGGTGCATACTCCCTCTAGTGTTGAGGGGTATGCATTGCACCGTCACGTTCGCGGGACGGGACTTCGATCGATGTAGCCAGGGTGCTGCTGCTTATGTCTGAGCAAAGGAGTAGCCAATCACAAAAGTGTCTCCGCCTTGTCTGGTTAAAGCTTCACGTCTGCTGGATTACAATTATTACAGATGAAACTTTTAAATGCATACTGTGACCGAAATGTTATGTGGGCTTGTGTCTGTGTGTGTTGTCTGTGCATGCAAAAGGATATCATGTGGAGAGTTGCCAAAGAGAGCATGAGAGCACGACTGATTAAATACACTAGACCAAAAGAGCATCTCCACCTCCCTCTATCACTCTGTCTACCAAGTTCTCATTCAACCTCTATGCGGCTCTTTCTCCTTCAGCAAAAATACAAACCAGCTTTTCCACCAGTAGCAGGGGGCATGAAGGAGATGAGAAGAGAGGAAATGAAGAAACATGCGTTGGAAAGAAGGTGGAAGCAGCCGGAGATCAATGAAGTCCATAGAACGAGCTAAGGCACAGAGGGAGAAAGCTGTGCGCTGAACAGGGGAGGAGTATCAGAAGCTGGCACGCCTGTCACTATGTCGTCTCTGTAATTATTCATCCAAGTTTTTAAGAAGATTGTAATCAAACACCAAAAATCATTCACAAGGAAGCGATCTAAGTGAGGTTAATTTAGGGACAAACACAGAAACATTTGAGCTGAAAGGAAGTCATTATCTGCCAAGCTGAACACACGACGATAAACAATACATTGCAATTATGCAAAAGACTCGATATAATTTTCAGAATTGATGATGGCTAATTTACAGCTACTAAAAATGTTCAAAAAGTTTGCCTCAGAATAATGGGTATTATTGTCTCCTAGAACTAAGAAAGATTGAGTTGGTGCTTTATTCGAAATACTTAGTATTACATTTTTATTATAGGATTTAAAATCAAACAGGCGCTTAAAGTCCACAACATCAAAGAATTGATAGAAATTTTAAAATTGTTTTGATTAAAAGTATTTATTAAACCCTATGATCAAATCACAAAAAATTGCAATCTCATTTTTTTGGGAGATAGATAATATTCTTTATAGTAAGCTGGGTGATTTAGTATGTTTTTGCTTACAACAATCATTTCAGATGTAAAATTGTCCCCACTGTCTCCAATTTGATCCACACATTTTTAAAATTGTGTAACTGTATTATTAAAAAAGATAATTATCAATACAGAAAGCAGTTATTTAAAGAAATGAATACTAAAAGATGAATTATTCTTACCATATAATTGTAAACAACAGCAAAAAAGTGTTCCAATGAAGTGTTTTTGAGTTTTCATGGAGGCCTCAATTTTGAAATGAGCAAGAAAAGCCCTTCCACTGCCCCTAGTGGAATGATGATGAACTACAGGGCAGAAAAAATAAAAGATATATCCAATGTCTTTTTTTTTTCTTGATCGTGCAAGTGAGACAGGGGGCTCAGAAATGCATGTATGGATGTATAGGATTATTCTGTTACTTATTTGCTTTATTTTTAATTACACTTTACCTTACAGCTCCCTAACATCACCAACCAGCACCCCACCCTCACATAAATCTAGATACATTTAGGCACCTGATATGATCCCCCTTGAAATCTTCAAATGGATAATACCGATACCTTTAAATTTGCTGAAAACTGTAAAGTTGTATAACCAGTAAACAAACTCAGTTTTCAGGTCTGAAGCCTGTATCTTCCATTTTTTTAAGAATAAGAAGACAAAAGAGGAAGGTTCGTCATTTTTCTCTTCTTGCTTTTAATGATAAAGAGTTTTTGTTTTGCTTACTCAGAAATATGTCTCATCACAGGAAACATGATGTGATTTTGTCTTGTTAATCTGTCTTATGAAGATTCTCCTCTGAGACCAAATGAATGAGATGTGCCTCAAAAGAGGACTTACTGGGAACAGCTCAAGGCCAAACTGCAGCTAAGAGATTTGCTACATTAGTTTTTTTATTATTATTATTATTTGCAAATGTATTACAGTTGGCAAAAAGAAGTAGAAAAAGGCTACGCATGAAATTTATTTTGATTTATTTAAAGATGAGTTTCTGGGAGAAGTCTTCCAGGTACTTTTTATGTCCGTCACTTCCTGTTAGAGCTTTAAATGAACCACAACAACATCAGACGCTTTTTAAATATGAGTATATGTTATGTATCTGCAGTATTAGGTTTCACATAAAAAGGCAGCATATGGTTAGGACATAACTTACCCAACCTCATAAAAATACATGCTCCTCTTTTGCATGGATTATGAGTCCCTGGAGATTTTTCATGGTCTTTCAACATGGCGTGGGGCTTCATTAAATTTTCAAATGAACTACAGGTCATTAAAAGGCTTTACACAAATGACCTATATCATTATCTTTTATAGGTGGGTCTTCTCTGGATTGCTTTGTGTTGATGTTCTGTGAGTTTTAGCTTTTCTCATAAAAATAAAGGAGAAAAATCCCTTGAAATGCCCCCTTCATGTTATACATGAAGCTGTATATTAGATGGCACGGATGTCGCAGGCCAACAATCTTACACAAGCGGGGAACTTTTGTGTGTTTGAACACAGTATGTGTGTATTTGGTAGTTTGTTGCTGCTTGTGAGATAGCAGGGGAATGGCACTTAATCAGGCAATCTGTCTTAATAGCCCCCTCTAATTAAGACAGGTGGGAACTGCCATACACCCCCCCCCCCACACACACACACACATGCACTTCCAGATACAGGTTGCAAAATTCCCTTCAGCATGCTCAAATGAACACATGTTGAAGGGATGCTGGGCTGCATGAAGCGTCAGTACAGTCATGGTCAATGAGTAAAAACAGCCAGAAAAGTCCTGCATCTTTGTGAACTTTTTATTGGTAACTTTTGTTGTGTACATTGTGTATGCGTTTGAGCTGGCTTGAGCATACCTGCTGTGTCACTCTCTATCAAACTCAAGTGGGCAAATAGTAATCAGTGTTCACAACAGGACCCAAAAACTGTCTCTCCCATCCCTGTCCTTCATCTACATTTCTCTCCTCCTCCTCCTCCTCCTCCTCCTCTCTTTAGGCTTGTCTGTGGAAATGAGTCAGGTGTTTTTAGCGGGGCTTGTTGGCATGGCCAACATGGGTTTGAAAGTAAATTAAATCAAGTTCATAAAGTATTCAAATTGATGTCAGGATGGATGAGCCAGAGAGGAAGATGCAGGTCTTTCTTAGGCAGCAAAACAACAAACTACTACTGGATAAGTGGAAGAAAATGCATGGATGGATTTTTGGGTTCAATAAACAGACATTTTTCAGACTCAAACGCATCATCATCTTCTTTATTAAAAAAAGGTTTCTTTGTGGATTTGTTCTCTTATGTTTCAAAGAGAAGTCTAAACAAGAAGACCTTTGACCTTAACCTCCACAAAAAAACTAATTTTCTTTTAATGGTATTCCTAGAGGAGCAGTTATCCAGCAGGACAGCTGGATTCTTGCAGGTTTTGCTAGATTACAATCACAAGATAATAAATCTTGCCAAGTTGTTGAGAGGGTTTGGAGAAATGGGGTTCAGGATCACTTACTTTCAACCAAGTACAAACCATGTGTATCAAAGCATCAGTTAATGCTATTGCAACACACACTAAAAACAACATAACACTCTAAAAAAAAGTCATAGCATTGTTCCCAATCTTTCTTAGACCACAAACCAGTTCAATGTCATTTTTAAGGGTAAAGTTTATCTAGATCCTCTGTAAAATAACTGCAGCTGCTTTAAACTTTATTTGCACACTAGATTTAGTGTAGGGACCATTAAATGTGATATAGAATCCTTCAGCGTCCTCTGATAAATTAACAAAACAGTCACTAAAACTGTTTTTTTTTAAATATAGTCAAGTGAATCCACCATTTGAACAACTTTATTAGCAGCATCCCTATCATTGGATTGCTGTTTGCTGAATATAATGCATTGTTATGATGGTGTGTGGGAACAACTGTGACAGCAAATCCAGATTTGGAGTGAAGACTCCTGGTTTTTGTCTGTTGAATGAAGCCCTCTTTTACTTTGAAGGCGTAGGCTCTTCTGTTTTCTCACTGGCTCCTCTTAGCTAAATTAAAGAAACCTTCCAAATACGTTTGTTTCTTGTTAAATTTACTAGCTTGGGGGTTTAAATTAAGCAGTTAGCACTAAATTAAGAAAGTAAATTATGGATTTTTGACACGTGACTGAGCAGCAGAGTCAGATGTGTTGGGGATAATCCAGTATTTTTCCAAAATAAAACTTCCTTCAGAATTAGATTATAAAGAGAATGGAAAAAATGTAGGTCACATTTTTTTTCCCCTCTGCAGCCTGACACTAACTGTCCCAGGGACCAGTACCAGTCCACGACCCGGGGGTTAAGGACTACAGCTTTAAGGAAATGTTTTTAAATGTTTTATTTTATTTTGTTTTAATGTAGCCTGTAAAGCTAAAACTATTTTTTGGGCTCAGAAACCCTTTTTTTTTTTAAACTGTCATATGGGAATGGCTCAACACTTTTAAATATTTTGTCATGATAAAAGCTCATCTGCTGAGGTCCAAAAGATATAGACATTTAATTCGGCCTCGACAGTCTAAAAAAATTGTTTCACATTAGTTGCAGCTTTTAATTAGGTTTAAGTTTTGTTAGATATGTACTGTAGTGAACTTTTTCACTTTGGCTGATTTGTAACTGCTTTCTTTTATCTCGAAAAGATTGCAATTATTAAAGAACCTATGCCTGTGTGTATGTGTGAGTGTATTGCCTGCAGGACCACCTAATCACAGAAATGAGGAGATAAATTAGACAGACTCAGAGAAGGGGCTGGTGTCATTATTATTAAATTACCTTATCCAATAATTATGGCACCAAAAGTAACATTGCTGATGGAAATCTTATTTGTTCACTCATTCTCTATATCGACTATATCTTTCTGTTTAGGGTCATGGGAGGTTGGCTGGAGCCCATCCTGGTTTTGATTCATCAAGAGGCATGGTACTCCCCGGACAGTTGACCGGTTAATGACAGATCTACCCAGAGACAGAAAAACATTATAACTTTTATTCCCAAAGACAGATTACAAACATCAGTTAGACCAGCATGTACATTTAAATTAAAGTTTTAGATAGCGGGAGGAAGCTGTAGCATCATAAAAAAAAAAAAAAAAAATTGGAAAACTGATTTACTCAGACTTGCCTTCTTGTTCTTATTGCCTTCTTGATTACTTGTTTTTTGCACTATTAACTGCTATTGTGTCGAAGTTTTGCCAATAACGTGTTTTCTAAACCAATATTATTGTGAAAGAGATTCATTGGTATAGATCTTTAAAAGATAAGATGTCTGCTAATATTTTTCATCACCTTGTGATACTGATTTAATAAGTTGTAAACTCAAGAAAAACACCCTTCTGAAGATTACAGAATAAAAATAATTGTTTATTATCTCTGTATGACAATTATTTATGCTTTATCATGAAATAATAAGTTTTCTTATGACAAAAAAATATTTATTTATTTTACTTTTGTAATTACTATTACTGTTGTATCTTATTTTTATGTTATTGTATTTTATTTTGTATTACTATTTATATTCTGATGTTATTCTACTTATTCCACCGGTTCCTCTTGGGGATCAATTGTTCTGGGGCACTACCGGCTCCGCCTGTAGGGGGGGGCTGTTGCTACGGTGTTCGTTCTCATTGGGCTGGCTGTGGTCCCGCTCTGGAGTCTAATAGCTGAGGAGCGGGACCTGAGCTGCTGTGTTGGACGGGCGCTGTGGTAATGACCCCCGTGGTCGGGCTGGGCCTTGAACGGATCCCCATCATACCGTTTCCTCACAGCAGAGCCAAGCCAGACTTTGTCTTTAAGCTGCAGTTCTTCCTTTCTGATAAGGGTTATATTGGGGGAACTGGATGGGTGGAGGGAGGAATCTGGTGAAGGAGGGGTGCCAACTTTGTGTGATTATCCTGTGTTTTCTGCTTTGATTATTTTTATATGTTATGACTATTTTATTTGCTTAATCGCCAAACTGATTTTGTATATATTCAATCTAATTAGCCATTATTTATACTGTCATATTGTTGATGCTTGAACAATTTTAGACTCAAGAAGCAGTATAGTGTTGCTTGTAGTAATATTTAAAATCATATCTAACTTTAAAAGGAAGCTGCTCAGCTGGTGTTCTATGTTGTCCTCCTCTTTACACTAAAGGTAAAGAGGAGGCAGGCTCCTTCCACACAATCGGTCTATGTAAGTAAACATGAAGATAGTAAAGAAAAGAACATATAAATCAATCAAGTAGAAAGTTGAAACAACAACCTTGCTTTGAAGCTGCAGTGCTGCTACTCCTCAGCATTGCATAACCATAACAGAATCAGCTACTTTCTATGCAGCTGATGTTTTCCACCTCTGGCTTGCGTCCACAGATTTTGGCTCAACAAAAACCTGAAAAGTGTGTTCGCGAGAAGAGTGAGAAAAATAACTTTTTCCAATATTCCGAAAAAGTTTGCTGATCGGTACCAGTAGCATGAGTGAAATTGTATTTTGCAAAGTATATTTGTTTGACATAATTTGGGGTATAAGATTAAACTCTAAAGTTTGACACAAAAAAACAAATAAAGGTAATAGTGGTTAAGTAAATGAGCATGAAATGCCAGATTTCCCATGTGTTGCCAGTGTTGTTTTAATTATAATAATGCAGTTTTTAGCCAAAATTAAGAAACCTGTGTTGTTTTCTAGGACTACTTCTGCAGAGCGGTAGGAGTTCATTAGAAATTTGCCTTTGAGTTGCGACGGGAGTTTTGGCACGGAGCAACCCCACCACCTTTCCCCTCGCCGTTGCTGGGAGCTGTTATGGTTAGGGTTCCTTTTTATTGGATTTTGCTTTCCGTTTTGTTTCTGTCATGTTTGAGTTCTGTTTCCTGTTTTATTTTGAAGGTTTCCTGCATGTCATGTTTTTGAGTTTTACTTCCCTGGTTCCAATCTCTCCTTATCGTTGTCACCTGTGTCTTGTCAGTCCTGTCTGTATATAAGTCTTGTCCCTGCCTTCCTCTTGTGTTGGTCCATACTGTCTCTTCCCTGACCGTCTTCCGCCATGTTCTCATGTTTAGCTCACAGTAAGTTTAGTTTTGTTTCCCTGCTCTGCAGCACTTTTTGTTAAGTAATAAACCCCTTGCCCTGAAACTGTGTGCCTCCCGTCTCTGCATTTTGGGTCCTTCATGCTTACCAGCCCTCCCTACCTGACAGGAGCTTTCTGTTTAAATAAATACTCAGAAATGCAGTCTTTTTTATTCCTCTTCTAATACGTTTGTTCCCTTTCATGATCACGGGGCTGCTGGAGCCTATCCTGGCCACTTGCGGGTGAAGGCAGGGGACGCCCTGGACAGGTCGCCAGTCTGTCGCATTAGAAATGCAATCTTATCATTTTTTTAAATATGTGTTCTCTATTAATAGAAAAATAGCACAAGAAGATGTTAAAACCACCCAAAAACACCACTTTCATCGGAGTGAGTCTTTAAAAAGCCTGTGTTGAATTTTCTGTGTATAAGCCTCCTTTGTTTAAGTAAACACTAATCTAATTATCACAAACTAATCTCATCAGACTTTACTTTGATTGCAGAAGTAATTTGATTAAGCTGCTTCCTTGGATAAGGGAAGATTTATCTTGATATACCCGTCTTTAAGCAGTTGTGCATAGTGTGGGTGAGATGATTTATCTTGTGTATTTCTTCTAATTGAAAAAGGAATTCAGAAAATGATTTATGATATACCTTTTTTTTCTATCTTAGCAGCTCTCAAAGACACTTAAAGTTTGCCCAGATGTGATTCGGATGCCGAATAATAATCCCTAAATTTAACACCACCATCTAGTACAGATACAAAAGTCAGACAAATAGGTGGGTTAATGTAGATTTTTATGTCTCTGAATACATGACAGTAATTTGACTTTCCTCTAAAGATGTTTTTCTACTTTGATCATTACAAACTTTTCAAAGAGAGAATCAAAAGTGAGTTTTGAATGAAAAGTTTTTCTCCTATATTTATATTTGTCTTCATGCACAGATGGCAGCTGTCACTTTCTTTGTGCACGCCTCTTTTCTGTCCCCTGTTGCCTTGGTAAACTCCTCCCGTGTCTCTGTCTCTCTCGGTCTACAACCTCTTTTCTCCCCCTAGAGCCTCCCTGATGGTTTTCCCTTCCTGTTTCTCCCCTGTGTTGCTCTTATTCTTCTTTCCACTTCTCTTCTTCTGTCAGCTCTCATCTCTCCAACCTCTTGTTGCTGATTCTGCACCTCTAGTTTCATTGCCGCCTTACCTTCACCCTTTTACCTTTCATCGCCCCCCTTACTTTTTTTTTTTTTTTTTTCTATCTTGGCTTGCCTTGTTACCACAGTTCAACTTTTCTTTCCTCCCATCTGTCTTAGCCTTTGTTTTCTTCTCCATCGGACCAGACCTCTCCCTGATAGGATGACCCATCTTTCTGAATTCTCTTGGTCTGTATGTTCTGTGTGTCTGATGGCGTGAAAAGTAGGCTAAATCTGCAAAGTAAAAGAAAAAAATAACCCAATCCTTTGTGGTTTGTTTTAAAATCCATCAAATGCGTCAGTTACAAGAAGCTGATTTTACATAGGTAAGACCCCAAATTATGCTTTAGGCGACTAAAATTGGATTTAAAAATTGAAGGTCAGCTCCGTAACCTTTATGCTGCAAGCTGCAACTAGAATTGGAAAAAAAAAGAGTCTGCATCATGAACTTGTTTACAAGCGCTCTATGAGAGTCATTTGGTCCGCTCATGTTGCTGGTAATGGATTCTCTGGAGTATTCCTGAGTCTAAAATAAGTGGTTAATGTGATTTGCTGTAGTTCATGGGGGAAGAGAAAAACATAGCACAAACCCATTTTTTTTTACTTTGTACTACAGGTACACACATGGAATGAAGAGCACCTGAATGGAGCAAAAGCAGCATAGTGCCATTGAAATGCTATCGGTTTGTGGCTTTATGTGTTCCATCGTTGGCTTCATAAATTCACTGCGGTTTTTAGAAATCAAATCTTTTCTTTCTCTTGCTTGAATTGTGCTATTTAATGTAAATGGCAATGTAATGTAACTAACTTTATATTAAAATTCTCTATTGCTAATTTATACTATTATTTCCTGAACTGTGGAGATTTCTGTTCCCTTTTTTTTTTCAATAATTTTTTTGATTAAAAAGTCCATGTCTTTTTCCAATGCCAGATGAGTAAGCGCTGTGAACTGCGTGTGCAAAACTATGTGCATCTGGTGCTTCTGCAGGTCATTCTGGCTGCTGCCGTGTAGCTATAATTAGCTCTTTGCCCGAAGCAGAAACCCTCTGGCTTTAGGTTTGAAGTGCTTTTTTTTAAAAACTGAATTAACTGGATCCAGGTACAGTTCATTATCCAAGTCATTATCCATTTACTGTATTTTGTGCGCTATAAGGTGCACTTTAAAGCCTTAAGTTACAACGCGTCTTAAAATCCA
Source organism: Oryzias curvinotus (assembly GCA_023969325.1). NCBI lineage: Eukaryota > Metazoa > Chordata > Actinopteri > Beloniformes > Adrianichthyidae > Oryzias > Oryzias curvinotus. The sequence goes on from CM043716.1 coordinate 24,172,657, forward strand.
GAGCATCTAAAGCATACTAAAATTTGGAATAATTCTGGAAGTCCTTATAATCCTTGTTTGGATAGTTTAATTATTCCAACTTTATTTTTCGTTTACCTGTATCAACGTCAGGTACAGCACTTACTTTCGTCTTTTTGGAACGACGGAGTCATGCTGCAAGGTGGTTACTGAGGAGGTGATGGCTAGGAAGGTACGCTGATAAATAAACAGTGTGACAAGCAATGTATACCATGATAAAAATTGTTTTAATGAGGCTGCATTCATCTGACCACATTCAAATGAGTTGCTGTTGCCTCATTTGTCCGTGGCTCTTTGTTTACATCCCATAAACACCCGGCAACGGTCGCCATTTTGGTTTAGTTGTTTCGCTCAAAATACAGACCCTATTCAGACTAAGGACACTGAGAGCATACCGAAGCTCCGCCCGATTAGAAACAAACTAAGACCACCTTGAAAGATGGGTCCAGGAGTCGTCCTGGACCAGGATCCGCTAGTAACCCTTGTGCTATCCTAGGCACTTTGGGGGTTGGGTCACCTGGACCCCACTAGACAGTGCGCTGAACCATTTTTTCTTCAATGATTTGTGATCTTCATTGTGTCCATAGATTACATGAAATCCTCTCCACCTTTATCCACCTTTGTCATGGTAGGGAGAACATGTCAATGTAAGGGTGGGGTCATTTGGACCCCATAACACAAGGGTTAAGTCTGGGTGTATTCAGACTTAATATTTGTTGTGGGTTATCGGGGGAAACAAACTCTGTTTCACTTTAAGTGAACCAAATGTGTCAAGTCGGAATACACCCTAAATGTCAGACAAAAGTTGCAAACAAGGCTGAGTGTTCTTGTAAATATGCTAACGTAGCTAGTGCTGTCTTTTTACGCAAAATGGACAAGGTTGGGGGTTAGCCTAGTCACAATAATGCTTGTTTAAGCAGTATCAGTCTTTTTTTTTAACGTGTTGCAAAAAAGGTTGGGAGTTACAAGGTATTGTTAATGTCAAAAGTAGGCGCTCTGTCTACCCCTCTGGTCACTGGCGGGAGCCATTCTTAGAGTTCCTGCCACACTACAGTTCCCATTAACCCCAGTGCACACCTGACTCTCATTCATTCATCAACCACAGCATATTTGGATACCAGCATACAATGAGTTAAGATCAGCGCAAAGTATTATTTGTGCCGCTCTGCCTTCCTTACCGAGCATTATAGTTCGATCTGATCTTCTGCCTCCGAACCCTGTTTTGTTTCTGACTGTTTGCCTGCTGCCTGCCATGACTCTCGCCTGGATCCTGATCCTGATTACCCCTGTTACTTATGCTCTCGTGCTCGTGGTTGACCCCTGGCTGACCCTGATTTAGCTTTGTGAACTTTTAGCTAAGCTAATAAACCTGCTAAATTTGGATCCAGCCGTCTGCCTGTTCTCGTGGCAGTTAATATGCAAACACAATAAATGCTGTTCACATGGCTAACCTGTAGCGTGTTATAAACAGCTTCTAGTTACAGTGAGCACATTTAGTAAAGTCGGATTGACTGATGGACTTATTTCCGACACTTGTCTCCCTTCTTGCGACTTATATATAACAAAAATTTAAAAATAGACCATTCATTGACGGTACATCTTATAAATCTGTAGTGCTGAAAATATGGTATTTGATTGTTAAACTGGAAAAATCGAAAAGTAGAATTTTCCATAGTTTCAGGTTAAAAATAGGATTAGTTAGGATAAGTTAGGATACGTTTTAATTAATGTACTTTAGTGTATCATTTTACATTTTACAACTGTTTTTATGAAGCACAATTCCCTGTTCCAAACTCACTCTAGTGCAATAAAAAGTTGTACACTTAATTGTGCAACTTCAAAATCATTTGAATTAAGACATGTGATGGCTATTCTTTTCAATGGGCTCGAAAAACAAGAATTTTTCTGCAAGTAGAATGCAGCGTTTGTGCATGGTGATGGCTTTAAAAACAAATAAATTAAATTGCTTTTTGGTGAGACTTTTCTTCGTCCTTGATTCTATTTGTAGTATCTTTGGATTTTTAGACATCTGAGCAAATATGACTTAACGGAATGTTTTAGCATGTCTGCAGTGCAAAACAACAACATTTGGTGAAAATCCACTCCATGAATAAGTCTGATCTACTGCTGCTTATGCTAATGAAACATTACACCAGTGTCTTTTGCATCTTCAGGGCTTTACTGAATTTATTCCAAAAGCTGTCAGACGTGTTTGTTCCCCTTATTTTGCAAGTTTTGAAAAGGATTTCATGTCATCATACCAACAAAAATATCTCAAGCCTAATTCTTTAAAGCAGGTTTTTAAATCAGACCTTTGAGGTGTGTTTGAACAAGTTTGCCTGTTTCTCCTCCAAGTGAAAGAATCAGAAAAGTTGAACACTTTTGTTCAAGGTCACCACTCCATTTCTGATTCGGGATGGTGCCAGTATCCCAGCATCCTCTCTGCCAGAAGCATTGATTAGCACTCAGCAAGCATAACATCACTCACACACACATAAACATGCGCACACTTCCTTTGTCTTGGTCACTCTTTTTTTCTTCTTCTATCTCTTAAACAAATGCCAATGATGGAACAGGGAAGACTCCTCATTCAAATTCCCACACACTCGTGCTTTTTTGATATTTGGATCTAGAATTAGAAATGAAAGAACATGAGGTGAGCCAAGTAAGAGAAAATTTCCAGTTTTGGCACAACACGGAATGAGTAAGTTTTGATTTATGATTCTGCAGGAGTAGGGTTTTATTGCTGAAAAGCTGGACTCACTCCAAACACTGATTGGCTGTTTCTTCTTAAAAAAAAAAAATACTGCATTAGAAGGTTGATAACATATGTTGAAGTGTATAACATAGATTAGATAGGACAAAATGTATTTTAGTAACATTCTTAATGCACTTAACATTGATATGCATACTTCAGGCGTCCATCCATTCATTTTCTTAACCTGCTATATCCCTTTCGGGGTCACAGGGTTACTGGCGCTTGTCACTCTTACTTTTGGGCGAAGCTGGGACACACAAGTCGCCAGTCGCAGGGCCCACAACCTCCCCCACACACACATGCACATCTAGGGACACTTTAGACTTACCAATTAAACTAAGAAGGATGTCTGTGGGAGGATGCCGGAAACTTGGAGAAAACCCACGCATGCCCGGGGAGAACATGCAAACTCCACACAGAAGGGTCCCAGCTGGGATTTAACCTGACCCTTTTCAATTGTTTTGTTTAGCTCACATTGTTTAATAGATAGCTGTGTTTTTTTCAAGAACTGTCATTGATGCACAGTTGAAAATCTGTAGAATCTTAGTTGATGGCAGGCATCTGTTTTTCATTTTGTAGCATTGAGCGGGCTGATTGTCAATGGATCACTCTTCAGGTTTCGTATTCCATGCCCACAGCTTGCTAAACCTAAAGAGTGCTCAAGGAAATTGTAAAACTGCTGCTGATAATGGTGAGGGGTATTCCGCGAAGTGCGGAAGCAACTGTCCTCCGCCTGACGTCAGACAGTTCAGGCTTCTACGACGTGCGTTAATTTCTGATAATGCACACTTCAAAGGCCATTATCTCGCTCATACCATGGTCCCTATATAAATATTCAATCAGTTTTTAGTACTTTATTCTTGTTATTTGTTGCACAGTTCCTCGGCCATTAACCCGTACTTATCTGAGGGGACTCTAGCTTTGAATTGAAAGGAAATATTCTTAGATCCTGGGGGTCAGAAAGTGTTTGAAATTTATGCACACACTAAGGGGCAACATCATGTGCTGTCGTGCACCGGTCTTAAGTCCAAATTTATTGAAAGGGTGTGTCAGGAAGGGCATCCAACAAAAAACTCAATCCAAAACGATTGCAAAAATCAAGAGCAGAAGTTTTGTAGGTGTTTGGCGTTGGACCTGGTTAACAAAGACCACCATCAGGGGTGTTAACCTAAAGAGTACTCAAGGAAATTAGACAACTGCTGGTCAAAGATGGACAACATGAATTGGTTGATGTGATGAAAATAAGAAAGATGGATATCCAGTGTGTTTAAGTGACCAGATGGAGCAGGAGCAGTGTTTAAAGGTGGAGACTGCAAAATGTTTTGGAGGTGAAGAATGTCAGATAGGGAGATGAGACGGTGTCATGAGTCTGCGTCTGGAAGTTGAAGGTGTGATGTTCAATGTCAGCAATGGTAATGCTGCCCAGACAGGATGTGAATGAAATAAGAAGGAGATATGTTGGAGGGAGTTTTATCAAAGGGGAAAGAGTGAGGATAAGTACTTTAACTGATGATGGTGAGGTAAATTAAGGTGATGAAGATGTTATGGGTACATGGCTACGTTCACAACCCAATTCTGATTTTTTTGCCCCTATGCGACCTGTTTCTGATCTTTTCATGACAGTCTGAACGACACAGATCCGATCTTTTCAAATGCGACCCAGGCCACTTGGGAATGTGGTCCTGAATCCGATACGTATCCGATCTTTTGAAATGCGACCGCCGTCTGACCGGCCAGGCCACATGGATCCGACCAGTACGTCATTGATACTCTACAAAAGTCATAATTCTGCATTGAAGTAGGCGGGAACGAGAACATAAACATCAACCGTGGCGGACGATGCTGCTGCGATCAGTCAGTGGAAGGGAAGCGAGGTCACCCATTGGATTAATATTTGGGGTGACAGCTCTATTCAGGCCAAACTCGAGGGGTCTTATCGCAACCGGGCGGTATTTGAAAACATTTCCAGCGAAATGGCCGAGCGTGGTGCTGAACCTTTCCCCACAATTACTTTTTTCCCTTTCCGACCGTGGACAGAAGCGTGGGGGAGACCTTCAGGGCCGAAGGCGGATCCTCCTTCGGGGTTCACTTCCCCGTTGAGACCCTCAGATTCCACAGAGCGGGTTAATCAAGAGTCAATCGCAATTATTCTGCGGGAAGCCTTCTTTTATTACCGTTCACACAACATGAATGCGCGCCCCCAACACACTTCCGCTGTCTCCCTCCTGCGCCGAACACGCTGTCTCGTCTCTCTTACACACATGCGGACGACCCCAGCACATTCACATGCCCATTCCACCACAGTGGGTACAGATGATCCCAGCTCCAATGCCTTCTTAAAATGAGAAGATTGTAATCGTGCTGGAGGAGAGTCCGTCCGATAGTCGAACCTCGGATTCAGGAACAACAGTGCGGTTTCCGTCCTGGTCGTGGAACAGTGGACCAGCTCTACACCCTATCTAGGGTGCTGGAGGGATTGTGGGAGTTCGCTCATCCAGTCCATATGTGTTTTGTGGATTTGGAGAAGGCGTTCGACTGCGTCCCCCGTGGCATCCTGTGGGGGGTGCTCTGGGAGTATGGGGTCCGGGGAGCCTTACTGAGGGCTGTCCGGTCTCTGTATGACCGGAGTAGGAGCTTGGTTCGCATAGCCGGCAGTAAGTCAGACCTGTTCCCAGTCCACGTTGGACTCCGGCAGGGCTGCCCTTTATCACCGGTTCTGTTCATAGTTTTTATGGACAGAATTTCTAGGCGCAGCCAGGGGCCGGAAGGGATCTGGTTTGGGGACCACAGGATTTCCTCTCTGCTTTTTGCAGATGATGTTGTCCTGTTGGCTTCATCGGACCGGGACCTCCAGCGTGCATTGGGGCGGTTTGCGGCCGAGTGTGAAGCGGCTGGGATGAGGGTCAGCACCGCTAAATCTGAGGCCATGGTCCTTGACCGGAGAAAGGTAGTCTGCCATCTCTCGGTGGGTGGAGTGTCCTTGCCCCAGGTGGAGGAGTTTAAATACCTTGGGGTCTTGTTCACGAGTGAGGGAAGATCGGAGCGTGAGATTGACAGGCGGATCGGAGCGGCATCCGTAGTTATGCGGTCGCTCTATCGGTCCGTCGTGGTGAAGAGAGAGCTGAGCCGAAAAGCAAAGCTCTCAATTTACCGGTCGATCTACGTTCCAGTACTCACCTATGGTCATGAGCTATGGGTCATGACCGAAAGAACGAGGTCCCGAATACAAGCGGCTGAAATGAGCTACCTCCGCAGGGTGGCTGGGCGCTCCCTTAGAGATAGGGTGAGAAGCTCGGTCACCCGCGGGGAGCTCGGAGTAGAACCGCTTCTCCTCCACATCGAAAGGAGCCAGTTGAGGTGGCTCGGGCATCTAGTCCGGATGCCTCCTGGACGCCTCCCTGGAGAGGTGTTCCGGGCATGTCCCACTGGACATGGAAGACGTGCTGGCTTCCTTTGTGATCTTCTCAAATAAGATTAATAATCGTGCTGGCTCCTTTGTGAAAATAAATTTAATAATGCAAAAAGAGGTCCGCTGTTGGCAACACTGTTGTTGACATCCATTGCTAACGTTAGCTACTTCGCAAACATCAAGTGACGTCGTTCACCGTTGACGACTCTTCTGCACATGCGGGTCACTTCTGGGTCAATTAATGGTCACACAGGAGATCACAAAAGTTTGCATTTAATTGGAAATTTGAACGGCCTCGAATTTTTTGAAAATCAAATTTTTTCAAAAGATTTTAATTGAGCATTAGGCCCTGCAGTGTGAACGCAGTCTTAGAAAATGAATGGCGAAGTACAGGTGGTGAAGGATGTCACTTTAATAATAGAAATGGCATTGAGCACATCTTTACAGAAAAAAGAGGATACAGTAGACTCAAGAAAATTACATAGGATGGTGAAGTGAGGGGCTAAAAAGGATTAAGGAAGGAGTTCAAATATGTTTTGATAGATCAAGAGGTATTCCTAAGGGACTAGGCAGCCACACCTGTGATCAAGCAGATTGGAAGAAAGGTACTTGGTGTCATCATCAATGAGGTGGTGGACTAAAACATTTAGAGAAAAAGGTTGACCAAGAAAAATTGAGATACCAAGAGGATGTAAGTAAGACAACAGACAGTATAATAGGGAGATGTACAAGGTGAAAAAGATGGCAAAATCCGAAACGAGTATCCAAATACTCAGATATTCGCAGTCTGAATACAAAATTTTCTACGTCCGGGATTGCCAATTGGCGATCTTTGTAAATCTAACAGAGTGTAGTAGTAACATACTTCAGACAATGTCATTATTTCTGTAAAATATAGAACAATGTTGGATTTTAAGTACATACATTAATTAGGTTGATTGTCACCTGTAGTAAATAAAACAAAGTGTCGGTGATGCTTCTCATTTTAAAAACTAAAGTTATCCCGTGTTTTTTACATTCACTTAAAAAAAACACTATAAATGGAATGAAGTTCAGTTTTTTTTAAATAAGTTTAAAAAAAATCCTAATTAGTTTTAAAAATTTAAAAAATACTAGGTTCAAAACTAGAATAAACAAATTAAAAAAGGAATTGACAAAATAGGATAATTATGAATTCAAGAATGTTACAAAAGTCTTCAGATCAATTTCTTGAAACAAAATCTGTTTGTAAAAAATGTCTGTTGAAAACACTGTTGTCAGTTAAGATTAAAGGACTGTGAGTGTTTTTTTTCTAGGGGTTACAGAAACATGTCTAAATAGGCTGTGTCTTCATTTACTATTTTCTTGTCATCCATCTACTGGATCTGTAATCAGTGAAACTTTAAGGAATGTAAAAAAAAATATTAAACTGTTTCTAATCTTATGTCCCGTTTGCAAAGTTTAGTGTTTGTGCCTGCCGTTATATGCAATTAACTGAGCACAATCAGTTCAAAGTTTTAAAACTAAAGCCACAGTACAGCTGTTTTCTAAAAACCACAAAGTCACTTCTTTTTTGTCTGCAGGTAAACAGATGTAAACATACACAGAGGTAATCACTCAGGAACATGATGGTCTGCACCTGTACAGGCACATTTGCCTGAAAGCAGTTATCAATAGATCAATTGTTTTGCACGCACACATATCCCTAACCATGATTACATTCAATTGGCTACAGCAACAGCAATGGTTGATCAATACCCTAATTTACTCCCAATCGATAAGCAGCCAGAGCAATAAAACGCTGTTATGATTCAACCATCTATGAGCATGTGGGAGAGTTACAAAGAGCCCAACAAAAAGGTAATGAGTTAACTCTGCTGTTATACAGGACATTTGCTTAAGACGTTATGCTAGTGGCACCCAAACCAAACCAAAACCAGGGGGATAGTGCTTATTTATGTTGAGTGTCAAAACAACAGTAACAACTCCACCTTCTACTGTTTTTCTACATTCCATATAAAGTAAACATTTTTTTTAAATAAAAATGTTGGAAATAGTCAGCATGTTCAAAATAAACCCGCACTTAGTTGAATAAATTATTAATAAACCTTGGTTACACTCCCAACACTTTGATTACTGCAGCAGAAGGTGGCCAGCTGCCCAGCATTTAATGGTGTATATCAGCTTTAATCCCCCTTCTTCTGAGACATAGAACAATGGGTGTTTACTGAATAAATAAGGAAATATTCCAACCCTGAATTAAAAAAATACACATGCAGTAATGTGACTTACATGATTGTTGGTGGTTCAGATCCTTCCACTTCAAGGTAGTCATACTTTTCCTCAGTCTGGAAGTCTGTAAAGATGACAGAGATGGTGTCTCCAGGTTCGGCCAATAGGATCCAAGTACAGTCGGCTTGGTTACCATAGTTGCCGGGGTAACCTGGACTGGTCACCACCCCACTGCCGCCCCTCACAGTGCCCCCACATGTGTCCTCAGCTGTCAATCAAATCAGAGTGACAAATAGAAAACCTGGGTTAGGGAGAGGAGGAGGGACTGAGGGGGCGGACTTTTAAAAAAAAATAAGATTTGGGGAAAATTTGTCTAATTTTATCATTCAGTTTGAGTCAATTGTGAAATTAGTTTTAGTGGATTAAGGCATGTTAGCCTTAATCACACTATACCTGGAATAGTTAGCATGAGAAGTCAGCCAGCCCAATTCCCCAACTCTCCCCCTATAGGATATATATATATATATATATATATATATACTTAAGTTACAATAATTTAGTACAATGCTCTTCTCCAGATTCTGAATGTTATTTTGTGGCTTGATTGTTAGAAATGGATGACTTTCCTCAAACTGTCATATATTAGCAAACCATATTGGGAAAATATGGAGCTCTCACACCACACTTTAAACATGGGATAAATCTGAGCAGTCTCCACAGTAATGGGCTGTCAGTTCTGTACCCAGTGCAGTTTACAGAATTACTATTTTCTTTGAGCCACGTAGAATTTGGGTAGAGTTTGGAAAATAGGCTGCAGTTCCCCATCACACTCTGCTGTCCTCTGTCCCAGTTATCCGCTCTCGTCTCCTCCAATCACCACCTAGGAACTCTGGATTTTATTGGTTTCCAATTTGATGCTTCAATGTCAGTCTGTCATTTAAATTTCCAGTTGTTTCAAAACAAATTTAACAGATGTGATGATGGATTTTGGCTAGTTTTCTTCAGTTGTTTATCACATCTGATTGATACCATCATGTAACTGATAGCACTGTATAACAGATAAAGACACATGGATTGCGCTGCGTACATGGCATAAATTATACACATATAATTTATACGGATTCACTCACTGAAGAAAAAAAAAACATCCTACATTGGATCTTGTTGTGTCACTGGGACAATGGCTGTGTGAAAATAGTTCTGGGCTAAATACTTGTCATAATATTTATTCATTTTTTACAAAAATTGAATATTTTACTTCATTTGTCAGGGGTTTTTTTTTTTTCGTAATTGAAAAAAACTTTTTTAGGCCAGTATCCCAGTGATTAAAGACACAATGTTGAATCTTTTTTTTTTTTAATTGAGAGTACAACTGTAAACATGGTATAATTTTTACACCTGCATGGTTTAAAGTTATACATAAAAGAAGAAATATTGCACATTCTCACAGCAAGCAGGTATTTTCCTACTCAACAGTAAGTGCAGTAAAGGACGACACACGATTTCTGGAACTCTACAACCCATCACGTATCATTATCATCAAGATATGGGAAAAAAAAAAAAAAAAAAAAAAAGGCTTAGATGCAGCAGGTGTTTGTCATCCTCAGGCTGCACTAACTGATGTGATGGAAAAGACATCCTTTAGGAATGTAAAAACCAGCACTGTCAGGTGTACATGCACATGCTCATTCGAGGTCCATCAAGCAAAATGAAAAAAAAAAAAAAACGGGGGTGCATGTACAATTGGCAGACTCGTCCACATGATATTAAACGCACATTAATCTAAGCAAACACAAGAACCTGGATTGAGTTTTAACAATTTGAATAGGGAGCAACAAGAACCAGAAAGTGGACTAAAAAAACAACACATGGGGAAACAATGAAATATTAATAAACAAGTAAGTGAATTTAAGGACAGTACATATTTTTGGTTGTTTTTTCTCCAAACAAAAATGTAGCGTGCAGAGGTAAAATGTTTGTGTATTGTCCCAAACTGCAGCAGATGACTGACAAGTACAGAAGTTTGTTATTAAGGAAGGCAGGCAGGGAGACAGACAGACCTTTCAGTTTCTCAGACACACATGTCTTTCCACTGCTAGACAGTCAAGGAGGTCGGTGTAAATGACCCAACACCCCAAGCCAAGACCTGTTGAGACCCCATCAAATTTGCAGGTGCAATGAAGCATTAATCTGCTTGTGTCAGTGGGAGGAAGTGCTGCTTGCAGGGTGGCAGCTGCCACTGGTTTATCATGACAACAGCAGGACATCTGTGAGGCCCAATGGATGCAGACCTGCACCTCCAAACACATATACGGAGAAATGTACGCATGCATGCCCACAAACACACCTCCACCAACCCTCCAGGCTTTTCATGTGCCACTGTCAGTTGACAGGCGAGTAAAATTCCCTTGGGTTCACTGATGTCTAGATCTAGGTGAAATGCATGTTATAAAGCTGAAATAAAAAAGGAAAAACCTTGCTACGCATTTAGCAAAGCTTTTATGCATTTTTTTTTTTTGTATATTGCTTCTACTTTTTCATTCACCTATTCTACAATCTGTACAAGGTACACCGGAAAATACCATAGTGCAAGTGTCATTTAGGTCTTGTCTATGTCCTTTAACACCAGAGATGTCGCCAGAGACACCTACATAACACATGCTCTTTGACGCACTAGAACTCTTTGAACTTTTGTGGGATCAACGTTAATCAGATGATTCTGATGTGGATAAAAGAGACTTTTCATACTGGCAGATATGCAACTGTAACATGAACTGTTGCATAACAGTGCCTCTCCATGACATAGGCAGCTGACTTACATGGATTGCGTAAAAATTTGACTACTGTAAAGTGCTGCATATAAGCGCATGGTTGCTTTAGTCCGTTTCAGAATCTATTAGAGTTACATTCATTGCATAAACGGTTTGATCCGGTAGATTGTCAACTTTGCGCTCCAGTGCTAAAAAGACTAATACGGAAAATACAGTAAATGAGCGTTTATGTAGGTTTTGGGCTTCCACGTTCAAAACTCTCACATTCACGTGTAGCTCGCACATTTTCACGATCGTTTTCGGGCTCTATCTTCGAAACGGGCATCTATTGAACACGCGTTGCAAGTTAAACCAAGTTGAACTTTGAATAATCACGGACTCAGATTTGGTAGTGATTTATGGATTTTAATTCACAGAAGTGTCAACTGTTTGAAAATTGATGATGGAGGGCTGCACGGTGGCACAGTGGTTAGTGCTCTTGCAGCAAGAAGGCCCTTGGTTCAAGTCCCGGCTGGGGGACCTGAAGCACAACTTCAATAGATGACCTTGTGTGGAGTTTGCATGTTCTCCCCGTGCATGCATTTCTTTCTCCGGGGGACTCCAGCCCCAAACCCTTGTATGCCATTCCCTAGTATTGGGTAGCAATATTCCAGTGTGAACCCCGTATGTTGTTCAATACGTGTTTGAAAGCTCATTTGCCAAATTGTATTGCTCATCTTGCACCTAGTTTTTGCTATTCTTGCCTGGAGTTTTCTATTTTTTCTTCAAACATGCTTGTCTGTGCAACATGTTCCAAATTTAAAAATATACATTAAGACAATAAAAATACACATTTGTCAGTTGTGTGAGTTTTAAACTGTCTTGTCTTTGTTTCAAAAGGGCAACATGTGTAGGCTAAACTCGTGCTATGCCTACACAAGGAAGGAAAGCACGTGCCCAGGACGTTGTATGTTCTCGCCTGAGCATGCGAAGAAGACAGAGTAGGAGAAAAGTAGAGTTGGCATGCCGTCTTCATTTTTTATTACATCAGTGAATTGGTGCTGGCCTTTTCTCTGCCTTTGTGTCCTTTGCTTTTTTTCTGGCTGTTGTTGGAATGCCACCTCACTTTTCCTCACATCTCTACACCCTCTTCACTTCCTGTAATTGTTGCATCCAAAATGATTTTTTCTGACTTTTTAACAGCCATTTTTTCTTTTACCCTCAATAATTATTATTTTCTGTCTTTGCTCTTTGCCAACCTGTCTACTTCTCAGTCATCACACCCTCTCAGTTTGCTTCTTCACTCTCCCCTCCTCCAGAATCTCCCTCATCTTCTCTCTCAAGCTCCGTCTTCCCCTCACGGCCTGGGGTGCTTTGATCACTTGTTCTTAGGCTCCTTATCTCGCCTCTCTTTCACCCATCCATTCATGCCTTCTTCCCCACCGTGCCGTCATCAATATCGTAGTCATCTGAGGATTTTGTCTCTATCCTTCCTGGCTCGCTGTGGCTTTCTGGAAGATCTTCCTTTCTGCCTTTTACTCTAGATTTCTCGCTCACGCCATCTCTTTCTGCTGATTGATTTTTTTTCTTAATCGTTTTCCTGGCCTTACCCCTACCCACACACATGCACACGCTTTCTTCTTCGTGTCCCCATAACTTTATTCCTTCTGTCTGCATCCTTTTGATAGGCGGATCCCTATCTCTTTCTCACACACACACACATAGATTTCAATCACAGAAAACCGCATGTGCTGTCAGGCTTTAAGTATTATAGACCATCTACATCAACCCCTCCTATCCTCTGTCTTCAGCCTGTATTCGTCTATCCCTCTGGATCTCTTATCTACCCTCACCGATCCATCCATCAACCTCCCGCACATGTACTGTACCACAATATAGTTTGCTAACACTCTTTTTGCAGCTACATTTTATATCTCATTTTTACCTGCCAAAAAGGACCGGACAAACATTAATGGAAGTGTTTACCAAACTAACACATGCGCCCTTTTGGATTTTTAACAGCGTTAAAATGATTTAAGATACAGCCTTTTTCTAAAAGCCTTTTTGCTATACAGCAGATTGGATTCCACTAGTTGTCTTAGTGTCACTTTCAGCATCCAGTCAAGCCAATTAATCCATTTCTTAACCTGCTGTATCCCTTTTGGGGTCAAGGGGGTGCTGGAACCTGTCCCGGCTACTTTCGGGCAAAGGCGGGGTACACTTAAGATAGATTGCCAGCCTGTCGCAGGGCCACATAATCAAACATGAACACCAAGGGGCAACTTAGAGTCACCGTTCAACCTATGAAGCATGTTTTTGGATTGTAGGAAGAAGCCGGAGTGTCTGGAAAAAAAAAACACACATGTACGCGGAGAGTATGGAAAAGCTCAGCTGGGATTTGAACCAGGGTCAAAGCACTGTGTCACCGTGCAGCCAAGCCAGAATGGGCAATACTGAGATTTCACTTTTAAAACCACCAAATCCTCCAAAATGGTACAATATGAGACATTAGGGACTAATGAACATTATTTGAAGGAATCCATCAAATTCGTGTTAATCCTCAAAAAGAAAAATGGAATTGCCTATTTTAAAAAGTTACAAGCAGCAGAAGTTTTCCCTAAAATCCAGAGAAACCAATCTGCAATCATTCATCAACACTGGAAGAAAATTGCTGCAGTATACAGTTAGGAGTGGAAGTCATCCTCCATCTTCAAAACACGAGACAGGAACATTGTTTTTCAAATAGATGATGCAAAAATGCAGCATTATCACTTGTTTTTGGAAAGTGTTGCATTTTTAAAAATGTGGGGACAAAAGTAGCCAAAAAGAAAGTCACAATTTCAATCTAAAAGTGGAGCAAAGCTAAACGACAGTTAAGAAGCCATTATTCATTCACTCAAAAAAAAAAATAAAAAAACGACAGACTTTTAAAGGTCCCTTTTCATCAAGGTGAAACATTTGGCCCTGTGATTGGTCTTATTTTCTCTGTTGGGAGGTGGTTTAGGGACCACTAATCAGCTTTTGAGGCTACCACCACACAGCCTCGGTTTGACAGTATGGCTTATCTAAGTCTTGCATTCTCTATTGAGCAAATTCTCCTTCTGTGATGGAGTTGTTTTTCTCCCTCATGGTGAACAGAGCTTGATGTAATGATCTTTTGATGGTGTGGTAATTTTTGGTCTGATTGATCGTGCTTTGGATAAAAGAGATCCAGTTTAATCAAAGTGTTTTAGAGTGCCATGGACTGCCCCTTGAGAAACCTTCCATCTAGCTCTGATTTCACACAGAGAAAGCCCATCTTGGCTCTGAATAACAATTTGACTACTGACGCTTTCACTTAGTTCTGATGCCATGTTTCTCACCATCACAATGCTTCTTGGTAAGGCGCATCCTGCTGGAAACTTCAGGCACAGCTATATTAATAGTAGATGAGCACAGGGTGCATGTTGATTAACTGGATGGAGGATCTGCTGAAAGCAGCTGCTGGGATAATCGAATCTGAGTGGAGGTGATGCCACTCAACAAAACGTGACCTTTTGCAAAGAGAAGATAATGTGGTCAATGCTACTTTTATTGCTACCTGTAACATGGACATAAACCATAGCCTTATGAAATTAAATCTCACCATTTTCATGTATTGATGAAAGAACCCAATGTAAAATGATTGGTTGTATTTTAAGTTTTGTGTTGACATTGGATCGTTCCATTTTGGAATCCTTAAGATCACTCACTGGTATGTCTTTCAGCGATGCTGTTTAAACTAATCTAGTTGCTCTCTGAATTAATATGAGTTTGTGTATAAATGATATAGAAAGTGATGCATCAATAGAACAGCATTGTACCATCTGGCCTCATGTTTCTTGGCTGCTATTTGACTGTACAGAGAACATATGGGCTAAAGGCACCCTTGATTTGCCAAATGTAAAGCCATCTGGATGCAAAATAAATTATGATAGATGACATTTACGTAAAGGTTATGTAGCACTGCAGTGTTCTTCAAAACACAAAAAAACACAGAGGATCAGGAAGTTGTTGTTTTTTTTAAATGATTATTGCATTAAAGTCTTCATTGTTGCTCTTGGGAACAAAAGAGGTGTCATTTTGCCATGATTAAATCTGTCAGATTAGGAATTAAAAATCCTTGGATGGCAAGGATAATCTTTTCACGAGTATTTTGTGTATGCAAGCACATAAAAATAGTTTTGAGGCTACAAAGAGAGCAGCTTCATCTTTACCTTCACAAACTGATCTTGATTGGACTGTCAGACCACATTGAATGTAGGGAAATGTGGGATTCAGCTTTGCATGACTCATCTGTGTAGTCATCTGCAACTTTTATTATTCTTTCCTTTTACCTCCCACATTCTGTATTTGGCCACTTCATTTCTGTGTCACCCTTAGATTTACTAGAAACAATGCGATGACTTCTTCAAAGTAGCATTATTTTTGTTTTTTCTATGGAGCTTCTTAGAGATACAAACACAGGAAGGATAATGTCTGACGTTAACCACAGAGTAAAGCCAGGAGTGGGACGGCCACATTCACTGCAGTTTACTGCTGTGTTATAACAGCTCTTTGCTCCTCATAAAGGCAAAAAAATTACCAAAAAATAGATATTTTCGGTTTTCTGTCTTCCTGGTAAACAGAGCAGGCGGAATGCAGCATGGGGTCTTAGTAGGGGTGTAATGATTTATTTGAACAATTCATATCATAATTTGTGGTTGATGATACGATTCATTGTTGATATTGGTTTATTTTGAACACTTTGATTTGATCCGATTCACTGACCTAAAAATCCATCCAGGACATCTTTAGCCAAAGTGTCAACCAGTGTGACTCAGGGAGAAATATCTGCAGGTACTAACCAGTGCAGGTGAAGTTTTCCAGATTCCGTCTAATTCTTTCAAGATAATTAAGTGTAAATTAAATATGTGTACAAACAAGTAAACAAGAATTAATGTCAAATCCATTCACATTTTAGTTTCCTAAAGTTCAGTCCACTGTTGTTTTTCCATATTAAAATAATCCAAAGGGAACATTCTTAGAACATTCTAGCACACTGTATGGTCACATGTCTTTGCTAAATTCAAAGTGTTTCCACACCAGGGGCCGGGAACCTTTTTGGCCGAGAGAGCCATAAACGCCACATATTTTTAAAAGTAATGTCAAAAGAGCCATACAATAATGTAGCGTCCCTTTCCCACACTGAGGCACGGAGACTTAACCTCTTTTAAGGTTCTTTATTCTGGTTACTGTAGACCATAACAAACACCGTACAATTAATTCAGCAACTCCTGAATCTCTCCCGCTGAGACGAGAGCGCTTCTCCCATTTTTATATTCCCCTGCTCCCGCTCCAGTCCTCCCATTTCTCTTATTCGGCCCATAGCTGAACCCCATTGGTCCAAACTACCTAACAACAGGCTGAGCGTCAGAACTGAGAGCCAATCAGATCTCTGCTTGATGCGTTCAATGAACTCCAGAACTTTTAACGCGACTCTGTCCGCGACAATGTGTTTAAAACTAAATATATAAGTGAATGTGTGCATTTGATGTAATTTCAACATTTTTAAAGTACAATAAGTCTGTGGATTCTTATTTAATAACATCGTTATGCTGTTGCTAATAAATGATGAGTATTTCTCGTGGTGGTTTTGCTGATGGTCTAGTCTGGTTGATACGAGGTGAGTTTCTGCTTCATGCAGGCGTTGAGACTTTAAACGTGATCTCAGGTTGGTCTGAATGTTCTGTAGATGCGACAAAGACTGCTCACATGCAGACGTGGAGCCAGACACACACTCACACACTGCAGTGAGTGACGGGCAGCGGGTTTTAAGTTTTTACAATCCCTGCGCGATTCACCTGCTGCCTGTCTCCACAACCACCCCCAACTTCTGCTTTCTTCGTCCCACATCCCGTCCCCGCAACTGCGCGCTCTTTCTCAGGGATGGGAGCGCGCAGTTTTAGGCACGGCAATTCACAGGTTTCCGTCAAATTCTGTGAAATAATAGATAATAGTAAACCGATGGAGCTGGCGCAGATGTTTCTCTTCGAGCACCGCTACTACTGCGCGCCTCTGGCATCGCATGGCGCCCGAGAAGGACGTCTAATGAAAAAAATATATATATAATTAAAGATTTGTCTGCGAGCCACATGTGACCATCAAAAGAGCCATATATGGCTTGCGAGCCATAGGTTCCCGATCCCCTGTTCCACACATTGAACTGGAATGATGGACTGATCAGTTTTTGCTGTCATCACATGTGTGTTGTCTGCTGTGATGGCACTTTGTCATTTTTACGTTATAGTAAAATACACCTACAACATCTCAATACAAATGGTATTTTCCAATTTCAATATAATACATTCTAAAAACATTTATAATGGTTTAGGTGGATTCAATTCAATTAACAACTTGCCTCAAACAGATTGACCTGGTTAGATTGTAGGAATATAAATTGATTAAATGATTTTTAATTCCATGAATAGTTACACCCCTAGGTCTTAGCTAGTCATCACCTTTTAACACTGAAGTACTTCCAAGGGAAATTATGTAAGTTTGTTTGTGTGTCTATATACATTTAAAGAAACTTGTTATTTTTTGTTTAGATAGTATGCTTATTTTTAATTGTAGATGAAGATTTTTACATTTGTTTATTCCATGCTCTGTTTTTTTTTCAGAGAGCATATAGTATATTTTTACTGTTTTCACCATCTGAAAAAGAATTCATGCAAAATGTTTCTTGTAATCCTGGTCTTCTTCAGGGGTTATTTATATGTTGAATTGGTGATGCAACCGACTACATTAAACAAAAATTTAAATAAAGCTTGCTCCCAAATAAAAAAAAAAAAAAATAGGCAGAACAGACAGTCTTCAGTTAGAATCTAACGGGACTAAAGTTGAAACACATATTAGGCAAAAATAAACTCATTGTCCCGAAGAGGTTGGTGAGAAGACCAGAAAAAGGTCTTTATGAAGCAAAAAAAAAAATGTGCGCTTGTCCACAGAGACACACAACTACTGACCATGATGACTTTGAGCTCCCCCTACCATCTGTCTACAAATCAAAGAACAGATGCTGTCTGCCAGTCGACTAACAGCTGATATTAGGGTCAATTTAGGCAGAAGAGCAAAAATAATGTTAGATCAACAGACGGCGTCTCTAAATGAAGAAATGATTGATGAATAGATTGCCAACTGTTGTTCTTTATGACTTTGGTCATATGAATCTCATTTATATGTTTGGTTGGAAATCAAAAAAGTGTCATAAATGTAAACTTTAGTTTTTTTAAAAACTTGTGTGATGAGAATGATCCATGCCTCCATTTTACCCTGCACTCCATTTGATACAAATACTTTTTTTTTGTATCATAAAAACATTTCTACAACTGTTACACACTTATAGTTATCTATAACCTACACTATGAACAACTGTTTCCTTACTTGTTTCTGATATTTGTGTTCCTTCCATGATGACTGTATGAATTTCTGACCATAATGTGATTTCAGCTGGTGATCATATTATAACATATGTGACAAGATTATGCAGACAGGAATCACAAGTATCGTGTTTTTAGCACCTTAAGGAGGGAAAAAAAAGTGGCAAACACATGAGACACACAATTGAGAAAGAACAAAAAAGAAAGAAAATTTATAAATAAAAAAAAAACCAAACATATTTTTCGTGGTCTTGCTGCCACAGATTTCTTATCTAACCACCCAAAAAAGGGTTTTAAAGGTCATACCTTTCAGGCATTCAACTCCTCACCTGGAGAGTTAGTGTCCTGGATTTTTTTATGACAGTTTTTTTCTGTGTTTTTTGTGCACCATGTTTCACTGAGCATGTGCTCACCTGCGACAGCTTCTACATTTTTATTTTTGTGTGTGTGTGTGTGTGTGTGTCTGCACCCCCTTTTATGAATGCGCTCTCATCCGTGTGTAGAGAGACCAAGAAGAAAGGAAAGAGATGCTCGGTGTCACTGAGTGTTAAATGTCACCTCTGACTACTCAACAAAAAAGCTTCACATGGACTGTTTAACGCATGGTGGTGCTGACGAAATACAGTGCACACTTGTATCTCATTTTTAAAGCCCTCTGTTCTCCTGCTCTGTCCTCTCCACTAAAATAGTTTACTTTTCTTGGGGCTAAATGGTTAGGTAATATCCAATTTGCATTTAACTTATTAATTCCCACTTAAAATAGCCAAAATGTATATATAAAAGCATTGCAACTAGACTTGATTGATTATAACGTGATACTTTCTTATAATGGAGATTCATTCTGTAATCATTTTTATCACAACTATTTTTTTTTTCAAGCGCTGTGTACTTATGCAGTATAGCGCTTTACTATCTTCCTAAAAGGCCCAAAGCGCTTTACAGTCACAGTCCCATTTGCCCACGCACGCACACACACACATTCACACACTCCGCTGCCGAACACTGGCGCCTACCAATAACCACCAAGAGTAACGTGAGGGTTCAGTGTCTTGCTCAAAGACACTTTGACACATGGGCAGGCGGGGCCGGACCCGAACCTGTGCTCTCCCAATCAGAGGTCGACCGTTCTACCTCTGCATTAACTGAGCTATTATCATTACAAATAAAGACCACACTAAATGTTTTACTATTGGATTGATCACAACTGCTTTGTTAGAAAGGACGTGAGCAAAAACAAATGGATAGTAAGAGATTAAAGAAAAGTGAATTCATAGTAATGCCTCTGTCTTTCTGCGAAGAATTATTACTGTCAACAAATATAGTTAACATTATGTATGTACTGTCACATATCCTTATAAAGCTGAACTTCAAATAGTATTTTTGAAATGCTTGACAGGTCATCTGCATTCTAAAAGGGTTTTTTAAAGAATCCTCTGTAATATATTTAGGCTAAAATATTTTCTGCAATACATGCAAAAACAAATCAACCACACTCAACATTCTGATAAGCTTACAAATCTACAACATGCAGGTACAAACTTTTATTAAAAAATACGGTTGAATTATGTCTCCTAAAAAATGTATTATAGTTTTCAACTGTTTTTTATTTACTTAGGTCTATCTTTCTGTAGTTGACCATTGACTGTGTATGAGAGCTGGACTCAGTGACCCCGTCTGCTCCAAACAGGAAGTACCTGTTAGCTCCAAGAAGCTAATTCCAGTAGACTTCCATCTAGAAAGAACTAGCTCTTACTAACTCATTCTCTTTGTCATAATAACCATTCTTATTCTGGTACCTTTTTAACATTATCTTGTTAATCCAATGTTTTTTTTTTTTTTCATATATTTTCTGTAGTGCAAGTTATAAACTGGTCAATCAATAAAATAAAACGTCGTCAAACATTCAAAGTTACAGACAGATTGTGTGTACCCTGCCTTCAAGTGGTAGGAGTGTGGACCTCCAACAAGCTTACTCCTGGTTGGTGAGAGTGGTTGCCATAGAAATAACAATTCTGACAGACTGAACTCACTACATCACTGCTGTCTGATGTTATCTGGCTCAAACATTGCAGTGTCCATATTGCAAAAAAGTGGCAACTGAATTGTATTCCATTGGTTGGGGACTCAAGTAAGTCCTTAGCTGTGAGTGACGTCACACTCATTCATACTAATGTACAGTCAACATCGACCCCCAAATAAAGCCCCTAAGTATGCATTAACATGTACTTTCCAATTCTATTTTATTCTATTCTATTTTTTATTTTATTTTTTTATATTTTTCTGTAGTTCAAGTTATTTAAGTTAAGAAGTGGCCAATCAGATGCCTCAATAAAAGTAGGTGGTGTCTGCTGGTCCCCGCATCGAACGTTTGAAACATTTGACAGATTCTCACGATCACTCCTCATTGCCGAGAGTAATTGCCATAGAAACAATGACTCATACCGACTTCCACCAATCCCTGCGTACTTATGTCGCCTGGCTCTAACATGGTGCCATCCATAAACCAAAAAAATGCCGACTTCATTTGTTTGGAGCCTGAAGTAAGTAATTTTCTATGAGTGATGTCACACTCACTCTATCCAGTTCTGTTATACAGCCAATGGAACTGAGGTTGCCAAAGAGCCGACTCACAACTCACTAAGGATTTTATACAATTGTTTAAAAGTTAAAAGGCTTGGTGTCTATGGGCCAAGCCTTAAACTTCCAGAATGAAGCATGTTTGAAAACATACTTCAATAGTACATGCAACAGAAATAGACATTCTTACAGAAGCTTTTCAACATTTCTTTCACCTCTGAGGCGAAAATGCTGAATAGAAATTTAATTGGAGTAAAAGTTACGACACTTTTTCCAATAAAATAGCAAAGCAAAAGTTGCCAAATATAAAGAACTCTTCTAAAATACTCCACAATTCATCACTGGCACTGTTGGTTGTTTTTAAATACATGTTTGTGGCACTTTTGGCCTTGGTGAAAACATGTGAATGATCCTACTATTCTGCCGCTTGCGTTTAAGTTCTAGTTAAGTCCAACACAACTCTCAAAAAAAAAAGTTTTAATGGAATCTGATGGCTTTGGCCATGACATTTGCCTTCATCCTGACTGCTCTAAACCAGGGGTGTCAAACTCATTTTGGTTCGGGGGCCACATTCAACCCATCTGATCTCAAGTGGGCCGGACCAGTAACAAAGCAAAATAACAGCTTTGTTTATGTTTTGTTTTTTTCTTAGTTGGAAAAAATACGTCAACCGAAATAGTAGCCTAATCCTTTATTATTACACATTCGTTTACAGAGGCCAATGGATCTAAAATAAAATGCATTTCATTTTTAAAAAATTGGTTTAAGAAAAAATTGGTTTTGGTCTGTATGCAATTTTATATATATATATATATATATATATATATATATATATATATATATAAAAATATATATATATATATATATAGAATATTTTACATCTGACACTGAAGCAATCCTAATAATCTCAAGAGGGGCTACGGGCAATAAAATGAAACACCCTCCCTAAAATGTAAATGTGCAACTGAATGAAAAATTAAACTAAATTAAACTTGCAAACATTTGATAGATTTTGACAGACTTATGTTGGCAAGGGTCGATAGCTTTGTGGGGCAAAAGACTTCTGCAGCATTATTAACTTCACCATCTGAAAATGGTTTGGATGTTTGCACCAACTTTATTTTGCAGTAATTGAGGCAGCTGTCACAGCCCATCACTGACGTCACGGCTGCAGTTAATGCAGACGGTTGTTTTTCAGTCCAGATAATAGTTGGTACATTTTTTTACCTGCCCCTGCAAATGTTGAAACTTTTCCTTATGGTGAGTCTCGTAGTGGTACTGAATGTTATATTCTTTGAGCACTGAGACCTGGTGATGACACACCAAGCATGCAGGTTTTGTTTTCAGCCCCGTGAACAAATAAAACTCTTTCTATTTGTCCTGGAAAGCTCAACACTCCACTTCAATTATTTTTTTTCTCTTTGACAACATTTTGGTCATTAGGGTGTCACTAATGATCATTCTTATATCAACATAACAAACTGCATCTTACCCAGACGCAGAACTGTTAGGTTTCACTTTTGGCACGTGCAAAGATCAGCTGTTTCACCTGTTTTGCTTTTCCTTTGCTCCCCCTAGTGGCAGAATTGCACATTTTGGTTATTTCTCTAAAAAAAACCATAACTCGCCACTTAAAATTTTTAGATTACCACGCAGGAAACCAGGGTTCGATTCCCGGAGGGGAATGATCACTAATGGGGCAATTACCATATCAATGGCGAGCAATTAACATCACCCAGTGAGGGCCCTTGGGCCAGAACCTTAACGCTACTGCCTCCCGCGCGCGGGTCGCCTGCAGCTCACCGCTCCCCCAGGGGATGGGTCAGATGCAGAGAACAAATTTCGCACACCTAGGTGTGTGGCGGATAGTGGGACTTTAACTTTTAACTTTAACTTTAAACCATCCGGCAGGCCGGATAAGGCCCATGGGCCGCATGTTTGACACCTCTGCTCTAAACATTGCAGGATACTTTTACTTTGAAAAAAAAAAAAGTCACTTTGTGTTTGCCCTGTATTTGGCTGTAGCACGAGTTGTTCACAAATCCAAACATGCAATACTGAGGTGATATTTACTTATGTTTGAGAGCGTCAACGGCAACTGATACTACTGCCTTTTATTATTATCTGTAGCATAACTAGCATAGGTTTTCATTGTTCTAAATGCACAGACCAAAAAAAATGGTCTAAGGTTTATCTATCTATTTTATGTTTGCAAATCCCACTGTTAAAAAAGGATTTCTAAAGCAGTGTGTGAAACTTGGGTGGAGCTTAAAACTTCATAGAGCAAGGAGGAGGAGGATGAATGCTTTGCCTAACGATGAAAACAGTTTGTTTTTAGCTTTTTTTGAGTATATATGTATATAAATGTGTATAAAAACTACAGTCCAATTAAAAAAATAGTTAAATCACTAGTTTGTATGATTTTGTTCATGTGCCAGGAACACCAAAGTAAATCTGAATCCGAATCTGAGTGTTCTTCCATCATATATTAAAATAAGGAAACCCGGGGCTATTAGTGGAGAGAGGAGGGGTGTTGTACTTTATTACCAGTGAAAAAAAAGAGTTGCAGAATTGTCTGACATTTGTCACCTCTTTCCATATTCTTTTTGCGTCAGCCTGATGCCCGTTGTTTATCTCTATCAGTATAAGGGGTGGGAGTTGTGAGGAGGT
This sequence comes from Oryzias curvinotus, assembly GCA_023969325.1. Classification (NCBI taxonomy): domain Eukaryota; kingdom Metazoa; phylum Chordata; class Actinopteri; order Beloniformes; family Adrianichthyidae; genus Oryzias; species Oryzias curvinotus. The sequence goes on from CM043716.1 coordinate 24,196,489, forward strand.
GGGGGTTGTTAAATTCATGAACTTGCTTTACATTATTTATTCTGGTGTACAGCAGTTTGTGTTACTAGGTAGGAAAAGTACAATATAAGTAAAAATGGATTAGATTTATGTTTAAGAACCTAAAGAGTAAAAGGTTCTGCTTACTTTTAAAATATTTTAAATATTTGTTAGACCACAATAAACCAAAACTAGCAAATAAATATCTATGTTTCTATTGTTCTATCCATTTTTTTTATATTTTCAGCACAGTGATATCAGCTAAGTCATTTTCAGAAATGATAAATACCCTGTAAGACAGATGGGTGCTAAAAAACACTGGAGAATTTCTTTGTAAAATGCAATATAGATTAAGTTAGATAGCTGTGGTACATTCTCATCATTCAGCAGCAACTTTTAAGACTTTTCTGAGCAAGCTCATCTATAGAAAACATTCCGTTAGATAAATGTGATGGCATATCTGTTATGCAGCTGCCATAAAGCTGTGAATACTTCTGATAAGGCTTGAAAGGCAGAAATTCAGTGAGGAATGTCTAAGAAGAAGACAAATTGGATGTAAACCAAAGAATGGGAGATGAAAAAACGGACTAACTAGAACCTAGAAAAGAAAAACAAATCTTCAGCACCATGAAGAACAGGAAGAACTAATTAAAAAAAGAAAAAAAGGATAAAGGAATTTTGATTAGAAATGTATGATAAATTAGGATTATGTACATCTGTAGTCAAAAATAACCAAAGCAAACATCGACACAGACAAAGAGCAACACCAAAAACTAAAGAAGCGCAAAGACACAGAGCAAGTTTTCTACTGATTAAATATTTTCTCTCAAGAATATTCCTCTTGGTAAAAAATAAATAACTCACATGTAGATTTTAAATATGATGTGATATATGTTTCTGATATGTGAAAGATTTGGTGTCCTTCATGATCAATTTTTTATAAAGTTGGTAGATAGATCTTTATTTGTCACTGTCACACATACATTGATATTAAAAGTGCTTTCTGTTTAGTGCAAAATGTATACAGAAAAAACCTACTACTAAATAATAATAAATAATACATAAAACTACATAAAAAGTGATTCAATATGTCTCAATTTGGTACTTCGTGCAATTAAAGGGGGACTAAGCAAAGTCCCCAACTGGTCATGGTTCAACCTGATTTAACCCTAGTATGTAGAATTGTAAAAATTTGCATAGCTACGCATGAGCGCTAGAGTTTTGAACGTGGAAGCCCAAAAAAGCGCATTTCCATGTATTTACATAGGCTTACATTGGCTACTTGAACGTGTGTTGCCAAGGGCGATATGAAAGTGGCGATGGAGATATAATGCTGAAGTGTTTTGGTTGTAATGAAACTCATGAGAAAACTGCAAAAGGTTTATGGGAATTTACTTCATCACTGCAACAAATGTGCAGCAAAAAAACAGATGGGGACTAAAATGTCTTATTTTAGGTATAATGTGCTAAAGGGGGAAAAAAAAAGTATTAAGAAAAGCAACATTGCTTTTATGTCTAAAACTTATGTCAAGTTTTAACTCTTTGGAAAAACGGTTAAACTATGTTGGGATCACCTTGATTAAAAGGGGTATCTCTGGGAGTGAAGGAGAATACAAGAGGTCAGAAAGGTCTACAGAAAAACAAAAATAGAGAATTTTCCCTTCTAATCTGTTTAGCATTGGTGAAACGTTTATAATGAACAGAAATGCATCAAGTTCTACAACTTCAAATGCAAAAAAAAAATAAGATGACACAACACACATAAACTTTGAAGTTTGATATCTTGCCCTTTTCCTAATCTAACCAACATGAACTTGCTGTCTTCCAGGAAAGAGCTACCTCAAGGAGTTTTAAATGCTCAAAAATCAATGCAGGTCGTGCTTTATGTGTGCGTTTGTATGTGCCCTACACAAACATGGCTGTAAGTGGGCGGTGTGCATTTGTGAGTGCCTGCATGGGAGTGTGGGCTTGAATTATTTATGAAACTAAAGTGCTCCACTGGGAAAAACACAGTGCATCTTATTCACAACAGAGACATGTTTACAACAATCATTGCCTCACAAAGTTTAAGCTTCTAAAACTAAATCCGGCTATTGCGAATATCCCACTGTTATCACATTAAAAACAAGGAGGAACATATGGGAAGTAGGGCATCTCACGTAAAAACAAAACCCTTTTTTTAAGTTGTCAGTATTTCCTGGAGCATTTATGACTTGTCTGCCACTTGTTTTGGGTAAAATATGTACATCTGTACAATTTAGTTTATAGCAACTGGTTTTACCAAATAGACTAAATCCCTTTAAAACCATTTTAAATCCAAAACAGTATCTGCACAAATCTTACAGATATTATTGGTTGGATGGAATCTATGTCTGGGGTTGGATATTCAAACCATTGACTGGACATAAGAACCATACTGGGTGAGTGTGACGTCACCCATAAAAAATGGTTTACTTCCGGCTCCACCCAAATGAACTCAGTTCAGTGGCCACTGTCACTGCCCAATCTGTAACAGCTTCCTGATTGGTCTGCAAAAATGGGTCTACTTTCGCTAAAGCATTTTACGGTTAAAGTCAAACAGACAATCGTAAAGGAGGCAGAACTGTCGGGAAGTGTTACCAAGAGCTGATTTTTTAATATAGATTTTTATTCTAATAATTCATTCATAAATTACAATGAAATTTTACAATCTTCGAAAGAAAAATGACAAACTACAGGATTAAATCTAAATCAAATTGCCATTAGGCACCATGTTTGAGCCAGACGATGTCAGTAAGTAAGTAGTAGTAAGTAGGTCTGAAAACACTCTGACCAATCAGGAGTGAGTGAGCTTGTTGGAAGTCCACACTCCCACCACTTGAAAGTGTAGAAGCCCCTGGCTGCAATGTCTGTAGTCTCTGGCTATGTCCAAATTCCGACCCTACGACCTAACCACTCAATAACTAGATAGTGCAGCACTATGTAGCGCCCTGAATTTCAAAAGCAATTCGGACAACATGCTCCTTTATTTTATTTTTTTTAAACGGCTGATATGACGTCATCGATTTCAAGTATTTAAAATCTAAATGATATGAGCGTTTGCAGCATTTATTTATGAGTCCACTGTCTTCTGAAGATAAAAATGTTGATGGTATATTAAAAAAACACATTGAAATACTTATTTTTTTATTTTAAAAAATTATTCTGACGCAATGCATTGTGGTCTATATGAGCATCGATGCACACTGGTTTTTCACAGAGACTTCTGGGACAATTCTAGGGCACTCAATTTGGGAATTGTGGATTCGGACAGCACTATGAAATGGCAAACGCAATATATAGTGCACTATGTAGTGAGTAGGGAAGGAATTCAGACACAGCCTCTGTTAAACTTGAAAAAAGATGGTTTAGCCTATTGAACTCTGCTCTCATTCCTCAGAGTCAACTGTGCAGGTAAAGGTGCAGCTCATAAGCGAGAGTGCATACAGGTCTGAAGAGGGCTAGAATTAAGGCTTAAGGCTAGAATTAAGTGCCCAGGTGAGGGTTGATCGTTGAGACGCAATTTGTAGGTGGTTAATAACGATGGGTTGATGCAAGATTTATGGTGAGGACTTGTGTGTATCAAGTGTTGATTAGTTGCTTGCAAGTTTGGAAGTGGTTTTCTCTCTTGGTGTTTGTGATGACTTTAATTGTTTACCAGCCTGGAAAGCATGAGACTTGTTATTGTTGATCACTCTGCTGTTCTTGCACCTTTTCACTTCCCACTCAGTCCATAGTAATTGGCGAGTTTTTGTTTTAATTTGAGAATGGGCTTGAGTAGTCTAGTTTGTGGGATTTCTAATATTTTTCTGATTAGGCGGTTCCCCGTAAGGCAGTCAGCATCAGGGGTGGCTGGCTCCAACAGTCTTGAGGTTGGGTCTCTTAACGCAGTGCTTTTGTTTATTTAGGCCAAAATGTTAGTTCCCTTTTGTTTTTCCTCCTCTGTTTTCTTATTCTCTCATACATAGTCAAGCAGCGTGATGGGAAAAAATATGTACTTGAAGATGTTTTTAGTAAAAAAGAAAACAAAACTTGTAAATATTGTCAAAAGGAAAAATGTGGGTGTGATCAGTACAAGTCCGAACGAATAAAATCCTAAAACGGTGCTTTAAAAAAAACCATGAGAATAGTTTCACAAGAAAAGCAGTTTGAGAGAAAAGTGTAAAAAGATAGCAAGCACGACAATCCTTAGATTGCTGGTAATAGTGAAGAAAGTCCAGAAAGCTTAGCTACAAGATCATCTCTTTCCTACCACTCCCAGCAGTTTATCCAAGGTAATACCCTAGGTTGTTTCCTGGATCTGCCCCTAAGTCATGTCTTTGTGAGACATGTCCTGAACACTTCAGCAGTAAGATTTTTTTAGAGGACAGGTTCAGACCATAGAAACTTGTTCCAACCCCATTCTGGGATCCTTCAGGAAAACAGCTCTGCATCATATCCATACGTCAATGATGAAGAGCAAATACTTGACCCATACTTGACTGGACTTTTCTATCTTCATCAAAGGACCTATGTCATGCTTTTTGAAAGCCTTTCAGAGTAAACTGAAAAGTTTAAGATTATAAAATATATTACCCATGGCACACTAAAGAACAATTTTTCAATGAAATATTAGTTATTTTCACTGTTTACTTTCTTACCCGGAAGTAAGACAATTCAATCTCTTAGGTACCGGCTTTGACGTCAACCTAGAGTCGGCATCCTCAAAGATGGATGTACATATTGTGTGTATAAAAGGAAAGTTTTGCAGATCACAGCTAGCTCTTTGGAGAAAGTGTGTGTGTGTGGGGGGGGTGTCTGGGGCCGGTGCTGGCAGCAGAGACTCTTCCCGGAAGGGACTATATCCCAATTTGTGATATCACAATGTGAGTTTACGTGGATGGGGGAAGGGCTGGTGCTTAGAGTGCGGGTTTTTATACGAATTCTCAAAAATGCGTGAATGGATCAAAATATCGCCTTGGCTTTGTTTTTTTTGTGAGGAATGACCATCATGATACACTTAAAAGCTCAAAAAAGCTGATTTTGAATGATATAAGCCCTGTAAGACCCAAAACGCATCACAGTCAAAGTTCTGTTTACTCATAAACAAATACATTCACACATTGATGGTGGTAGAAACCAGCAAGGTGCTAAACCACAATGGGAAGTTTATTGACCAGAGCTAACGGTTGAAGAGGCGATAAAATAGCCAGAGAGGTTGTTTTTTCAATCAGATTATTTAGATATACAGTAGTCCTTCAGTTCTTCTTTTATGGTCTTGCTGTTTAACAGAATTTTTTCAGAGCAACTTGTCCGCTTTTGTGTGTGTGTGTGTGTTCTGGGTACTGATTAGGTGTTGACCTTGTCTATCAATCTCTTGGTGCTATCTCTCCTGTGCAGACGGTGTTCAGTTCCACTTTACATAAATCTTTAATCAGTAGCAGATCTTTGGTTTCATTCTGTAATTGTGGATATAGTTTTCTACAAAGATTTGAACTTTGGTCATTTAAAAGAACATACAAAAGTGTAAAAATGTTCATGTCTGTCTGAGAAAAGTGCATTAAGAATGTATCAGGGGTTTTATAGCCTTAAAATGTCTATAATCTTATATTGCAGATTTCACTTATAAATGGTTATTCATAGAACATATCCCCTATAAGAAGCGAGGGACCAGGGTACCCCAATTCGCATCAACATATGCAAAAACTTCTCCATCAGGCACAGGAAGTAATTTACAATCAGAATAAAATAAGTCTCTAAAACAGGAGGGTGCCCATTTTCATTGAGGCTCCTCGATAGTCTTCATCTGGCACTCGAAACTTCGCTTTTCCAACTGCTTGATGTTCCTTTCCAAACACTTAACATTATCCCCTGCCCGCAAATGTGATTTTAATAATACATACAATCATGGCGATCTGTGCAAACATGTGTGCACTGAACACCATGTTTCTGTGAGCATAAGCACATATTTCACTTTGTCTTATAAACACACAGTTTTATTTGTAAGTTAATGCGTATGTAATAAAGGACGCGTATCTCAGTCTGGCATGCTTCAGTAAGCAACCTGATTGCCTGCCAGACTGAGAACAGTCCAGCAATGCATGTTGATTTCTGATATACCAAATGGGGCTAAAGAAGCTCTTTGTGTGTTTATCGCTGCTATGCATGAATCCAAATAAATGTGCACAAATAAAGGATATGATAAACTTCTTCAATTAACCAAAATAATGTTATTTACTCATCCTGTTTTGTTAAAAAACTGGCTTTTGCTGTCACATCCTGCAATATGGCATTCGTGTATGTTTAAGCCAAACTAAAACGCATAAGACCTAGAACTAGAGACTTTATAACACTTTCTAATGTTCTTTGCATATCCTTGTCTGCTTAGGTTTCCTTTATCATAAAAGAGCCCATGTGGTTTACCATATCTCTATGGTATTTTTTTGAGTTTGTTCTGGTGTAAGACAACAACAAACCAACCCAGTTCAAACTTATTAGAGGACGTTTCTTAACTGTTTAAGCCACAATGACGCCCAGTGAAGCAGATGCCCTGCTTCACTTTTTCTCATCCCGGAGCCCACTCAAAGCACCACAATCCCTGTTTTTATATTGTACTGGCAGCAACGTGGCACAGAGTTTGGGTTCGGTACCAATCCCAAGCAAAACTAAGTAGTGTCTCACAACAAAAAAAAATGTGAGCCTGACTGAACATTTAGCATTTAACACAAGCTGATTCTCGTTGAGATCTTGTAGTCGTTTTGAGCGGAATAGAGCTGCTCAAAGGAGGCTTAGTGTGCTGTGCTGCCAACTAGCGGTCGGGAGTTTAAGTTAAAAACAAGAGTCAGATGCTAAAAGATTCTAATAAATAACTTAAAAAATATTGTCTTGACAGAATTTTAAATCGATACAAGTATTGCCAAGTGAAATGTCAATTTTTCCCTACACTCCTATAAATTAGAGAGTAGCTTGTGTAGTCATCCTGCTGATGTCTTATGGCCATCCTGTACACCCTGTGCTGCAGTATTTGAGTGCAGTCAGTAAAGGGCAAGTACTCTTACCTCTTACCTTAGTGACTAGACTGCGGCGTAGGGGCACTGTATGATGACATCACACATACATCAAGTATCTCACATTGTCCTGACCAATACTTCATATTACACTAAGCTGTCAGCCACAGTTGCCCCCCAGCAGCAGTGGGGCAGCGGTAGGGTGGTCCTAAGATTGCTTGTTTAATTCCCACCTTGCGCAGGGTATGTCGAAGTGTCCTTGGGCAACACACTGTACCCCTCCTTGCCTCTGGTAGAAGGTTAGCGCCAGTGTTCAGCAGCGGAGCAGCCATTAGTGTGTGAATGTGTGTGTGAATGGGTAAATGGGCCTATGACTGTAAAGCACTTTGGGCTTTATAGTCAGGAAGGTAGAAAAGTACTACACAAAGTATACGCCATTTACCATTTACCACACGCACAACAAATGTACGTTCCATTTTCCCAATATCCCTTTATGTGGCTGCACAAAACACAAGGGGAACTGCAATGATAAACTTGCAACACCTTTAGGACACCTCTGTCTACGACCCTAAGGCCTAAAACAACCCCAAAACTGTCAGCACCCATACAAGTCAACCTTCGTATGGGTGCATGGTTGGTTATAATATTGGTTATGATATTTTGTCCATCGAAATAAATTCACATGACTAAATTCAAATCAGGATGAACCAGTATCATTTTAATTTAGAAGAGAAAAAAATTATCAAAGCATCATAGATATTTTGAGATACGCACACTTTAAAACATGTTGTTGACATTTTCCAGTCCACTTATAACAGGCTTGCATGTAAGCATAGCTTTAAAGTAGACCACTAAAATCAGCTATATGTAACTCATTCTGAGTTTAGGTTATTGTCCGGTACCTTCCACATTTCCTTTTCTCTATCTTTTTTGTCAGTTATACAATCTCTTTATGCAAAAACTATATTATATATTCAGATAGAATCACTGTGGTAACCCAAAACACATCCATCATAATCACTATGACAACCAACCGGGGATGGAACTGTCAATCAGCAGTGTCCCAAAGGAACTTGCCGCAAACCCGCGTTTGCAAAAGCACAAACATCTGTACATCTGCGCACACAACACACATTCATTCATCGACACATGCACGCACGCACGCACACACACACACACACACACACACACAGCTTCACAGGAACACTCATTCTGACAGGGTACTGGGATAGGAACACTCAGAAATGATGTTGTCTGGAGTATTCACCATCACACTTGTTCAGCTGTTACATTTTTCACCGCTTCTTTCACGTCACTTACAAACGTTACATTAAAGCTTGACATGACCAAATCTGTTCAGAAACTCGCATGACACTGGTAGATGCAAAAAAAGGCCTTTCACCCCCGCAGAGCCACCATAAGGGACTTTATTGGTGTCAAAAAAATGGCAACATATTTAAGTGATTGCAGGACTATGGCCTTAGAAAAACACAAAAAAACTTTCCATATTCCATGTTGAAGAAATCAGGTCTTTAAAAGTTGCTGTTAAATCTAAATGTGTTTTGGTGGTCTCAGCCCCCCTACTCTAATTGATTTGTGGTAATACCCTACAAATGTCCCAAATGGTAGAAATTGTTCAGTTCCTGTGGCTACTAGTAATGTTTTTTTCACTCTTCACTGGAGAGAAGTGGTAACAAAGCTTTCCTCTTTCTCTGCTTCCCTTTGGTTTCTCTCAGATACATCCTGGTCATAACCTTTCACCTTTCTGCCTCTACTCAACTAACTTTATCTCTATATCTCCCTATCACCTGGCTTTCTCACCATTTCTTCTTCTTTTCTAGATTAAACTGTCTGCACTGCTGTCCCCCTTTGAAATCTCTTGTTACACATAACCTTAGGCAGTGAGCTGGTGAGTGTGTGTGTGTTTAACCCAGACATGTTGGCAAAGCATTAACCTGTCAAAGGATCGAGAGACAGAAACAATTTCAAAATTAGAAAAAGAGAAAGGAAATCGTGAAGGGAAACAAGCTATAACGGAGTAGTAGGAGTGAAAAGGAAAGAACAGAACAAGGGGTCAGGTGAGTAGATCTATAACTCTGGCTAAAGTGATGGATATATTTTTCCACAGTTCTTTTTACAACTATTCTAGCACACATGCAACTGTTGTTTTTATTTGGACAGCATGCTTTCCTAATTTAGTCTAATATGGAAATAATGATTTAAATTAAATTTTGTTCTGGGTTTAATTGGAATCTAAGAGGGAAATGCATAAAAATAGATACGCAAATGAATAGCAAATGAATATACCATAGTTACAGAGCATAAGTTGCAATTATTTGCACCAGGAGTGTAACGCATGTGTGATTAAAAAAAAGGCTTATATACTTGTTATTTTCTGACCACCAACCACTAGAGACTGTTGCTTTTGGGGAGCTCTTCAAAATAATTAAACTTGATCTCTCAACATCATCCGTAACTTTCAAGCATTGGAAATGAGATATACGGACAATACTTCCATGTAGTGATAAGGCTAAAAACCTTTGACAGTGGCTCCTCCTACACAACTCAGTGTCTGGACGTGCACCGAAAGACAGGCAGCAGATGGGAATTTGGCGCACCATTTGTGTTTGGTGTGAATGTAGCATAATGGTGGGCTTGGCGGAATTGTTCATAGGCATCACACTTTTGCGAAAAAAATGCTAATTTTAAGGCCCGTACACACCGGGACGAATTTTGCGGGCGATATTCGCCGACGTTTAACGCCTCCTGACTTAACAAAGGGCACCAATGTGAGTGTGCACACCGACGCGAAAAAACACCACGCGTCAAAGCGTCACTTTTTAAAAAACGCCTCGGGTTCGCTTTTTTGGTTTGACGCGCTGCGTCAAAAACTATACAACCAATGAGAATGGCGCTTTTGCACACGTGTCTGGAGCTTCTGAAGTTACAGTAAAACACAACTTGGGGGCGCTCAAACACAACACTGCCTTTCTGAGCACACATACCAGCAAAGAAGATAGACGCCAAGTAGCGTCTACACTGCCGCAAAGAAATAATAACGGACATTCTAAAATATCCCCGAAAACGCTCATGATACATTTTCAGCTCTTGTACCAGTCGATAAAACTCACCATGTTCTTCTCTTCTCATAACTATGGGATGTACCCAAAATCGGCGTCTTTTCCAGCGTCTTTCATCATTCAACAGAACAATAATTTCTTCATCATTGGAACTGGAGCTGAAGCTACTGGTGCTTGAAATATTCATGTTTTCTTTGTATGATTCTGACAAGCTCGTAAATACTGGCTCTCTTCTTCTGAGTGAAAAGTGACCACCTTGTGTACAGAAGTATTTCTGTTTTACATTAAGCGCCATCTAATGTCAGGGAATGAAATTGCATGTTGGCTCGGCTCATCGTCAGCAAAAATCGCCTGGGTGTGAACACAAAAGACGTGGCGATAAACACTGGCGAATATTCGTCCCGGTGTGTACGGGCCTTTACTCTGGAGTGACTCCGAAAAATACAGTAGTTATAGAAACTACAAGTTATAGTTATATAATGTGAGACAGAAGTGGAACTGAAAGTAAAGGCCAAACAAAGATAGAGATCGAGAAATTAATACACTAGCGATAAAAAAATAAAAAGAACTTAATAATGTGAAATATGGTGTATTTTTGGTATTCTCAAATTCAAACAAGCAGAGAAAAAATGCAAAACATTCAAGACAGAAAAAAATGTTAATTGAGTTTCACTAAATGCAATGTGAGGCAACAGCACTAGCATGCAATAAACATTTTTCACAGTTTTCTGCTATGTGACATTTTTATTTGTTTAAGTGACAAACTGACTTTCTTTGAGTAATGCTAGTTTTGGAGAAAGTTGTTTGATGAAAGCTTTATGCAAGTTTACTGTTGTTTGTTGCATTTGCAAAACATGTCATTATCCATTAAACTAACTAATCTTTAAATCTTCAAACAACTGAAAGGCTTCAGCAAATCTGTCCCTCTGTGACAATGTAATTACCGAATTTGTTGGCATAAACAGCAGCTTCTTTGTGTCCTTGTGGCAGCCATAATTATTTTGCCATTGTCTATCTAAAGAGTTTTTTCGCTTGTCACTATAGCCACTTGCATTTTAGGGATGTGACTAAGAAGCCATGACTAATTTTAATGTAACTGCCTTCAACCCAAAGTGGAGTCCAAATGTTGCACCTTAAGAGGCTCTAAATGCACATAGAAAAATAGGAAATTGCTGCATCCAGACCCTGTTGGAGAAAAATCTTTTTTTTTAAACAAATGTCTCTCTAAAAAGGCTGGACAGATATTTAAATTTATACTGCAGACTCTTATGTAACAGCAGGGAAGCCACCAGGCATGGATTGTGAAGTTAAATCCAAATAATAACAGTATGTTATACAATGATAATCAGCTGTGCAGCTGCTGCAGCAAAGAAAATTATTATGTAACTCTGAATCTTGCATCCAATGCACCATGAAAGGGTTGTTTCAAATGGATAGCTATCTTATGGAGATGACAGCCGGGAACAACAAGCACTTCGACTTTGAGCAGCTCCGTCAGATCGGTAAAACAATAAAAAGATTTTGCATCAAATAACCAACTTCCCGGTCATTGCAGTGGGCATGGCAAGACTTTAGTTTGTGCTGAGCTTTGCATTGAAGCAGTAATATAATTCTAAAGTGGGCAGTTTCTGAAACTCAGGAGAGCGGTGGAACTTTTTATAGTCATTTTTATTTGCATGCAACTGAGATTAGATTTTTTTTATGATGGGCAGATGCTCACTTTTAATGTAGACCAATATTGCTAATAGGATTTTGTCATAAAAACAATCTTTTTTTTTAGATAAGTTTTGAGTGAAAACACACAGAAGAGGCCACAGAAAAAAATATTGTTTTTTATTCTGTAAAGAGAAAATTTATCTTTTTTTTTAGGAAAAGCAATAAATGTGTCTAAAAAATACCAAGAAAGACTCAGTAGTTTGTTTCTCTAAACCTTTTAAATGATTACAGACCATCACTGTTGCAGAAAAAAAAGAATTCAGAAGCAAAATGAAATTAGGAAAGCCTCAGAATTGACTCAAAATCCTCACATCTACCACAGTCAGCTCAGTTACTGTAAACCTAGAGCTCAAACAACTACACATTGACTGTGCCCAAAACTGATGAGTATGTGAGACAAAGTTTTTATCATTATAAATAAACTAGTTCACATATTTATTAATGAATAAATCATTTCATGGTGGAATCTTGTTGGAGCAGAGACTATACTGAAACTGCAGGTTTTACTAAAACTTGCAGACACAGAGATCTAATCTCTGGGTTTATTGGTAATACATTTGTTATGACAAACTTTATTATATTTTGGTGTTTTAGCAGAATAAAACAAAAAGATAACGAGTAAATGGAATTAGCTGTTTTTCTATCCCTTGTTTAAAATATTAATACACACTAAACTAATTTCCGAGGCACGCCAAATCCAAATTAAAAATCCAGATAGATGAGGGCCTGGGTTAACAATGACCACCACCACAGCTGTTGACCTACAAGGTACCACCGGAAATTGGACTACTGTTGGTTGGAGAAGGAGAAGAGAATGGCAAAGAGAGAAAAGGAAAGGTTGGAGTGTAAGACAGAGTGAGAACATTGAATGTAGGGTCTTTGACAAACTAGAGATTTGGCCAACACAGTGGAAAGAAAGAAAATAGATATCCTGTGTGTTCAAGAGACCAGATAAAAAGGGAGCAAGGCTTATTCATTGGGAGCATGGCTCATGGCATGGTGTGGATGGTAGGAGGAATGGAGCATGGGAGATCTTGATGAAGGATTTTGCTAAGAATGTTCTGGAGGTGGAGAGTGTCAACTAGGATGATTAGTCTGAAGCTTGAAATTGAAGGTGTGATGGTGAATGCTGTCAGCAGTTATGCCCCCCCAAGTAGGATGTGAGCCAGAAGAGAAGAAGGAAGTCTGGACGATGTGATTCATGGTTTCCCTCAAGGGCAAAGTAGCTACAAAGACAGACTTCAAAGCAGATGGATGAGGGAAACAGAAGTCATGACGAAGTGATGGTGTTAAGGACAGGAATGCAGAAGAACAATTGTTGGTGGACTTTACAACAATTGTCAAAATGTCAGTGTTGACACTTCTTTCCAGATAAAAAGAGGAACAAGAGGTGACATCAGAGTGGAGGTAGGCAAACACAACTTGATAGCCTCTTGTGCAGCCATTGTAGTCTGAAAGAGACAGCATGTGCTGTATGACTGGTGGTAAATAAGGTGGAGGACAGGACAAATCAGAGGACCAAGTGATGAAAGTTACTAAATGTTTGGTGGGGTTGACAGGGCTTTAGAAGATCAGAAGTTTCTCCCAGATAGCTCGAGAGCTACGTAATCAGGACAGAGAGGAAGGTACTTTGTATGCCATCTGGAAAGAAGAAAACTGATAGGAAGACTTGGTGTTAGAATTAAAAAAACTTCAGTAGGGTGTTGACAGAAACAGGTTAAGGTAATAGAAGTCAGGCTAAGGAGGTTTGAGATGGTTTGGACAAGTTCAGAAGACATTAAGTGAATCGTTTGGTATAAGGATGCTGAGTTCAGAGATGCCAGGAAGGACGCCTAGTGATAAACCAGTAAGGAGGTTAATAGAGGAGTGAGGAAGGAACATGATAGAGTTTGGTATTAGTGAGGATGATACTGTAGATAGGATTAGATTGAGGTGGATCAGTGAAAAGGTAAAGAAAAGGTGTTTTGAAACACAATAAATTATTTTCTTTTTTTTAAACTCCACTTTTATGTGCTTACAATTTTCAGAGCAGAAAGGTATACAGGGAGACGCTGCAAAAGATGGAGGTGGTAAAGGCCAAACAAGCACTGTATGAGGACTTGTATGACAGGTCGGACATAAAAAGGAGATGTATATCTAAACAGATTAGCAAGGCAGAGAGGCAGAGATAGTAAGGATGCGCTGCAGGTGAGGGTGATCAAGGACAAGGAGGGAAATGTGTTGACAAGTCTGATAAAATATGGAAGGAGTACTTTGAAGAGATGATGAATGAGGAAAATGTAAAGGGTAGAAGGGCTGGCTGCTGTGGAGCAGGAAGTGGCACAGAACAGTGAGGATGATGTGATGAAGGCATTCAAGAGGATGAATAGTGGATATATACAGTTGGTCCTATCAACATAACTGTGGATGTAAAAAGGTGGCTGTAGAATTTCTTACTGGGCTGTTTATTAAGATTTTAGAGAGTGAGAGGATGACTATAGAATGGAGCCGACATGTATTGTTCCCTTTTTCTAAAAACAAGAGAGGTGTGCGTAGTTGTAGAAACTCTAGAAGAATAAAGCTGATGAGTCACACAGAAAAGTTATTGGATAGATCAGCAGAAACTAGGCAGAGGTCAGAATTGAGCAACAATATGGTTTCCACCCAAGAACGACTACCACAATAGTAACAGTTGTTTTGAGGTGCTTCTGGAAAAGTACAGAGAAGGCCAGAAGGAGCTGCTTTGTGTTTTTGTGAATCTAGAGAAAGCCTCTGACAAAGTACAGAGAGAACCCATGATTAAGTTTGAGGACTTCAGGAGTGGCAGAGAAGTATGTTGGAGTCATGAAGGACGTGTCTACGACATTGGAGAGAAAGGCTGCAGGTTTGTCATACAGTTCAAGGTAGAAGATGAGCTTTAAGTCCCTTCTTGTTTGCTGTGGTGATGGACAGACTGACAGATAAGTTAAGACAGGGACATTTGTGGTCTATGATGTTTGGAAATGACATTCTCATCTGTAGTGAGAGTAGGCAGCAGGTGAAGGAACGGTTGGAGTTGGAAGTTCCTTAAAAAAGGAAAAGAGGGGGTTAGACATGAGTCTTTTGTGGACCATAATGTTTGCAGATGATATGGTGACCTATAGTGAAAACCAGGTGGTGGAGAGAGAGAGAGGTGGAGGTTTGCTCTGAAAAAAAGAAGAATTACCTTTAAAAAATGGCATAATCATAACTAAAAGACCACTAAGAACGTTTTGAAAGTAGATCAAAAGATGACTGGAGTGGGACTTTTTTGATTTTTTGTTCTTGAAACTTTCCTGTAAAAAACTAAAAGCAGTTTTTTTAAACTGTGAATTAACTTTTCAGTTGTTGTTTAAAAATGTAATGCCTTTAAAAAAAATGCAATCCACTAATAGAAACTTATGGTCACTTATTACACTTCTTGCCAATAGTACAATTACAAACATCTAGTAAAGGTTACCTTCACCTAACAAGAAACACTGATGTGTATAGAAATTTAGCTAAAAGAGTGCAGGAATAAAACCCCCCTACACCTAAAAAAGCTATTCTTTATTTTGGTGATTAGATGAAAGAGCAACCATGTATGGAAGTTTTGGCGAGATCCCATCATCAAGAATGAAAAGAAAGTATGCAGTTTGTGCTAAAATTGAAGGAAATGACAGGAAGGTAAAAGGAAAAAACAGAGAAATGGTAGGGGGGTGGAGGAGGAGACAGATTGGAGTAGGTCTGCTGAACAGAGATAAGAATACTTCAAGTGTCACTACAAGACCAGTACATTGATCTGAGAGCAAGAGAGAGAAGAGCAAAGATCTGCAGAGGCAGAGAGTCATTACTGTGAGGTAGGATTTGTTTTAATACAATTTAATGGCAAAACTGGCACATCAAAAACAAAGAAGGCATGAAAAACAGACAGAAACAACCTCTTTGTTTCCATTTTTTTATTGTTTTGAAAAGGAAACAAAAATGGACATATCAGGAAGCAAAACTCACAGCATAACATTACTTCTTAGCTTAATGAGCGTTCTCGTAATCAGCTGTTACTAGAAAAATAACACAATCTATGTTTTTTTTTTCCCTTTCATTTATAATCCTATTCTAAATGAAGTTTTATTTTGGAAACCAACTTGACTCTCCACCACATCCGACTCACTCTTGACGCAATGAAGTAGCTCGTTCATGTGTTAAGAATACATCCACTACTTTCTTCAAGTGACTGTGTTGATCTCTAAATCAAAACCCCCCAAGCCATTAAAGTTAAAAAAAAATAAAATTAATAAATGCGTATTTGGAAAGTTGTTTTTAACGGAAAAGAGTCAGCGAGGAAACTGACTTCAAAATAAAAAGAAGTTTTAACAGACAAAACCCAGAAGTCTTTACTTGAAACATTGATTTAATGTGACGGTTGTTCCCACACACCTAAGGCCCAATCCAAATTATTCCCCTACCCCTACGGCTTCTTCCTACCCCTACATTTAGCCCCCCCAAGCGGAGAGTTATGAAAAATGTTCCCACTTGATCACGACATCAATAGTGGCCGGTCAGCTGCAGTACATTAGCGCAGAGCTGCTAGCGCTCATAAATACATAACATCAGTTTTGTAACTTTAAAAAGGTCATGCTAAGACAAAAAGGCATTCATTACAGTTAAATGTACATTTCTGTGCATCAGAGCACTCGCACTTGAAGAGGGTTAGCTCTTAAAAAAATATATATTTCGGTTAACCCTACCCCTCCCAATAATAATTTATTTATTTTTTTTAATCCATTACACCCAAAACGTCAGATGATGCTGAAGTTGGGGATTTTTTTAGCTTCCAGTTTGACAGCTATGGGTTTATGGAAAATCTATACAACAACGATTATTGCTTGAAATAAACAAATCAAATCAGATTTGAATGATTCCTACATGACATCTAGTTCACAAATAAAGTTTAAACCAGTGGCAGATATTTTACAGAGGATGAAGATAAACTTTACCCTCAAAAGTTAAGGGAAACTGGAGGTTAAAAAAAAAAAAGGAAAATGAAGACCAACGCTTTAGCCTTGTACAGGCCGGTCTGTCTGACATCATGGGCTGAAGAAGAACATGTGTGCACCAAAGAGGCAAAATCTTCACACAATTTAGATGCTCCACCATAATTTTATTAACCAGATTTTCCACTAACAAATTCACATCTAGCCAGCATGACCATCACACATGTATAGTAAACATCTCTGTTGCAGTTACCTTTTTTCGGTTAAAGAAACATCCTCTGCAGAAGACACTGCTACTCTGAGGAGATGTTTTCTCTGGCTGGCTTCCCACTCTATTTCTAAGATAAAATCCTCCCCTGATGGCCATCACCATTTCTAGGCGGCTTACATGACTGTGATTGGAAAAGGGGTGCACCGTGTTTTTATTTTTTATTTTTTTTTCTGGCTGAGCAGCTCCTCCCACTGATCCAGTTGGTAGTCTGCAGTATATCATTCCTGTCTTTCGCAGATTGTTTAAGCTTCCATTGTGTTTCTCCTACGTTTTATCTCTGTCTGTCTTGAAACTCTGCCTCACCACTCCTCAGCCGAGCTTTCAGCTGAATCGGTCAAGCTTAGTGGACTAAGTTCCACTGAGTTCTGTTTCTTGGTCTTGCTTCCAGTTTGACTATGGATCATAAAACAACTGGCAACTGGAAAGAGTCCGGATTTCTAAAAATACCAGAGAACAATGCAAAAATATACAAATGAGTATGTTAAAAGCACTTATTCTTAGAATTTCAGGTGTTGTATTTTCCGCACTGATCCACACTTAAATACCTTAATAAATTTAATAAAAACGACAGTGTGTCTTATGATCCGGACTGCCTTATATACAAAGATTAATTCTGGTTGTGTTTACTGATGTTGAAGCAATGGTGACTAAATGTAAAATACTGTATGCTAATAAAACAATTCGAAACTCGACAAAGACCCATTCTGAAGTACTCATTGGTCAGCATGTATTTGAATAGCAGACGCAGAGGCAGTTAAATATGTAAATCTTATTGCACCAATAGGTACATATGGTCCTGATCTACTTAACTTTCTGTGTGTTAAACTAAGTTTATGTGTGGGTGTGTGTGTGTCTGTGGGTGCGTGTGTGTATGGGTGCGTGTGTGTATGTGTGTCTTTAGCTGTCAGGATCAGCAGAGCTTTACATCCACAGGGAACTATTAGCAAGATCATAATGAGACCATGGAGAAGCTGGAAAAGATGTGTGAGCATGCGTGTGTGTGTGTGTGTGTGTGTGTAAAAAGGCAGAGGAAGAGGAAGGTAGTCAAGCAAACAAACCTTAGTCTTTGAAATCAACATCTTAAGAACAGCTTTCTTTCCTGGGCGCTTTTATCTTAGTTTGCGTCCTTAAAGCACGGAAACATAAAAAAAATAAAATAAAAATTAAAAAAAAGCATAGAAAGTCAAAAAGCATACTTCTGTATTCTGTGACACTTTGTCTTTTTTTTTTTTTTTTTTTTTACTGATAAATCCAATTTGAAATAACTGGGAATTCAGCTGCACAACTTCCAAACAAAACCTCCTCTCATACAGCAGACTGAACATTTTGAGCCTTATTTCACAAAAAGAAAGAACTGAACCCTTAAATAACTTAACCTCGATTCGTGCATTCGTGCATGTGCTTTGTGTAAAAGTATATAAAAAAAGGCACAATTGTAATTTATTTCTGACGTTAGAGGTAGAAGAAGTTGTTCCAGTGTTTTAGCAAATTCAGAGGACTTAGAAGTCCTAATAATTATCCAGCCACCACACGGCCTTCTGTTTAACAATCTAAAGGTGGAAATAAAATATTCTTGTTTTAATGGTTGACAGTTTATGTTGAATGATAAATGTTAGGGGTGTGTATCAACAAGAGTCGAGCGATATGATACATATATGATATGATACGGACGTGAAATATTTTTTCAATATTTCTTTTAAAGATTTCGGCTTAGAAAAAATTATATTATTAATCTACTATGAATATGACTTTCATTGCAATACATTGTAAAATTAATTTTATTTATTGACTACATCCTTAAGCACTGCAACTGTATCTAATATACAAGTTGCTTTTACTCAAGGAAATTAAGATTAAATTAAGATGTGTTTGTTTTTAAAGGAAACAGTCAGCATGGTCCCATTTGCACAGCAATGTATGTTCCAGTATAAGACAAAAAAAAAAAAAAGAATAAATATGTCTTAACCAATACGGTTCTGTATATAGTGCATGTCTAATAACAACAAAAACCGAAAGGATGACTGCATTTTTTAACACGAGCTGCTTCTCGCTGAGATCTTGAAGTTGTTTTGTGTGGTGTAGAGCTGCTCAAAGAGGCTCAGTGTGCTGTGCTGCTAACTAGGGTTCGGGAGTTGAAGTTGAGTCAAATAATTAAATAAGTATAGCCTTGATGGCATTTTTAATCGATACAAGCATCACCAGAACTTTTCCGATTTTTTTCCCTACACCCTTAATACAGAAGGTCGCCATATAACAGCTTTTTATCCATGAAACGCTGCAATGAGTGGGTCTAGGTCTGAGTTTTTTTAGTAGCTTTATAGCAATCGTGTAACAGCTTCACATGTGTGATACGTACCGCGAACAACTTTGATTGGGTCAACAAAGCCCAACGACCAAGAAGGTACGAGCAAACAAGTATTACAACGGCTTTGGTCTACAGGACAAATTTGACTTTACTGATCTCAGAAAAAAAACAATTCACCTGCTTAAAAAAGATCGACTAATTCATCAATGTGAACAATAACTAATAACTGTCAAATGGTATGAATGGGAAAGCAAAAAAAAAAAATAAATCAATGAAGAGTGATTCATAAACATAGCTGAAATCCAGAGATAATAAAAGCTCAGGGTCAATGAAAGCTAAGCAGAGCTTATTATTTCTACACATTCAACTGACTTCAGCCTCATAAAATATTTATTCTGGAGTTAAGCACAAAGAAAGCCAATCATTTAAAACAACAAAGTCTTCAGAAGTGAAATAACCCGCAGCAGTAATAGGGGTTTTAAAGTTTTGAACAAACTTGTGTTCCTGTCAGTTCCACAGTGGCCTTGAGGTAGAGTGTTCACCTGGAAGGTCGTGAGTTCAAATCCAGGCCGAGTCATAACAAAGACTCTAAAAATGGGACCCAATGCCTCCCTGCTTGACACTCAGCATTAAGGGGTTGGATTGGGGGGTGGGGGGTTTAAATGGTTAAACGGCGCGGCTAATTCTGCAGATCACCGCTCGGGACTTTCACTTTAACTTTATAATTAAAGGCTGAGTGATAGATATATATTGTTAAATCGGCAACTGACAATCGACACATTGTTCAGACGTTTTAGCCTGTTTCCTGTGGTGAACATTTTCACAAGTTAAATCTTCACAACAGTGTCGTTTAAATGCATCCCTGAAAGTTGACAATGGTTAACGGAAGTTTAAGCTTACATGATCTTGGACCAAAAATATAAAGCAGGGCTAAAGAGGAGCAGCAGCAAGGATTCCTGTTTTCAAAATACTCCAGCAGAGGAGTTTCATTCCTTTAGAAGCTGTATCATACAGTGTCTTTAGTCTTAATATGAAATAATATTTATACATGTGTTGAATCAAACAAAAAGTCAATTGCAGCTAAATGTATTCATTAGGTTATTGGTTTGCAAAAAATGCGCTTTCAGTTGGTTTTGCATTTGTGTTAAAGACATTAAAGCATTTAAGTAATTTGTGTTTTTGGTTTTTTCCTACGTTGTTTTGTGTTTGTTAATTAGTGAGCCAGAGTTTTACTAAAAGACCAATCGAATTTGTTTCAGCAACCTGCAAACAAAAGAAGTTTAAATACAACACAGTGTTGTTGTTCTTCAGCCATGGAGTATTGATATAAAAGAATTGTTCAAACATTATCAAATCTAATTACCTCTTCTGTGCGAATCATTGTCTATACATGAGAACTGGACTAAGTGACTCCTCCCCCTCATGTTCCAAATAGGAAGTACCCGCTTGTTGCAAGAAGCCAAAATCCCATAGATTTGTTTTGAGAAACAAGAAGTCATTCGATTTGTCAGAATAAGCATCCTTTTTATAAAGATAATATTCTTGCCAATCCTGTTTTTTATATTGTTTCTGTAGTGCAAGTTAATCAAGTTATAAACTGGCCAATTGGATGCCTCAATGAAAGTATTTGATCTTGCGTCTAATGTTCAAAACCTTTGATTGACAGATTCCCCCGAGCTTGCTTTCAAGTGGTAGGATTGTGTTTTCGACAAGCTCCCTTCTAACTGCCAAATGTGAATGCCATCGAAATGATGACTCATATTGAATCGAACCAATCACTGCTTACTGATGTCATCTGGCTTCAACATGGCAGGAAAGTAATCCCTTTTCTATGGGTGACAGAACACTAACCTGGTCCAGTTTTCTTATACAGTCAATGTCAAATGTTATACAGTCAAAATGCATAGCTGTATCTATGTTATTATTATTATTATTATCAAGAATCTAACATGAGACGAAAACATACTCATGGTGTCCAAGAAACTCAGCAGGTCAAACATATTCATGTTTATGCATGTGTGTGTTATTGCATTTAAGAGTACTGCATCTTCACACTTGACTCTCTAGTGTTTGCTTTGGAAACAAACAATTTCTTTTAGAAAGTCTGATGCTACTCTAAACTCTGGTATTACCCAAAGAAGCATTATCTTGTATACCTAAAACTGTGTCATTGGCAAACACAAGCAGATGGAGTCTCCACAGACTTCAAGTGAAACAGATAGAGTAGGTTACAGACACATTGGAGCATCTGATTCCTTGTTGGCATGTGTACAGACAAACAATTTGCAAGAAAAGGGTTTTGGTGCTCCTGCTCACAAAATCTGGTGCAGTTCACTTCAGTGTGATTACAGATGAACCAGTTGACTGATGAGCAGAAGCCATCCGAAGAGGGTCAGTAATGCTATCTCCTTGTGTTACAAGTGTCCAAATGAGCAATGGCTGCAAGTGGGTGATTTTTCTAGGCAGCTTGCTCCAGCTTTTGGTTTGTTTTTAAATTATTCTAGCAGTCAAAGCAAACTCAACTATATGAAGGTGTGAACATTTATCCAAGCCAAGTTTGCAGGACTATTCTGTTCCAACAGCTTCCTTTGCGGCAAGATAGGACGCAGTTTCAAAAGCATTATTTTTGCAATAGTTATGGTGTAACACATGCTATAATATCAATACAAATTAACAAGGCAGTTTATCAAAAAACAACAAAAACAATTATGTAACTTTATATTAAAATGCATTTGAAAAACAAGATGTGCAATACGAATGATCTACTTTTATTTTTAAAAGTGCTATAAAATATTCTGCATCCCTGTAATTTTTAATTTAACTAAAATTTAGTTGGTACTATTTAGAAAACAGAACTCAATGGAATTACATTTTTGTGCTTTGGTTTACATGTTTAGTGTTTTATTTATGACAAAAGAATAGACATGTTTCAGTTCCCAATCTCATTGCAGCGCTATTAGTCCAATGAGGTGAAGCAATGATTCATTCACCCTGTGAACACACAATCGCAAACATGCACCCAAGCAACAAAAACCTCCATCTTGTTATGTTGACTACACACAAACAACCACACACACACTTATTTCATTTCCTTTTCACAGCTAGTCTAATTTCAGATTTCGTCAGCACACGTTATTGCTTTTTTCGATTCCAACAATAAGCCACTACTTCCTATCCTTCTCGTTCGTCCATCTCTTAAACTGCACTCTTTCTCCCTTTCAGTCTAATGCGCCAGTGTTTATTGCAAACTTGCACTCATTCCAAGCAATTCATGCAATACATGCACGCTGTCAATCAACAGAGCCACCTGAAATCCCCAATCCTTCACAGCAGATCACCTATTCAACAGCAAAATACATTTTCCTTTTATTTTACAAAACTGCCAGTCTCCTATACATACATCTACAATAATAAAAAAGCATCGAGTATTCATAAGAATGCACCTCGTTTGTAAAATCATGGTGACATTTTATTAGAAATGACATGTTGTTTTTTTTAACTTTTTATTCTAAACCAAAACAGCAGAATCACAGCAAAGACCAACCCCACAAATGTGTCCACAAAAACCTGGGAAATGATGATTTTCCCTTTCAAACCTTGCTATCATGACAAGAACACAACTGTATTGGCATCAAGAAGATTCAAAGCTTTTTTTTATACATATATCACTTATAAGAATAACTTTATAATAACCAAAGCTCCATTATATATGTTAAAAATGTGCTTTTTACAGAGTTCTGGTTTTCTTAGTGGGACTATCCAGTCAAATTAGGCCATGTCCTTCGCCACATAATTATTTTTAAGAAACCCTGAATCAAAGTAAATAGAAACAAAAAGGCACGCATTGCAAAAAAAAAAAAAAAAAGTACAAAAAATATATATCTTTGGTAGATTTTCTTTCTTTCTAGAGTAAAACCTTGTTTATTAATATACCACATTCATTTGGTAAATGACCATCTCTGCTGCTCATTGAACAAACAAACGTTGAATAAAAATGTGGCAACAAAGAAATGACATTTAAAACTGATGCTCCGCATTGGATTAACATATAGCTAGTCTCTGGGAACTTTTAATTATAAAGATGTAAGAAAAATTGGAGTAGATGGCACATTCTTATTTCAAACACTGTTTATGATTTTTCTACTCATGATTCTTTAAGCACTTTAAGCGTATAATGTAAAGCGACAAGATTAATGACACGTAAATTCACAAACGAAAAAAGACAGAAAAAAGCACATTTCCATAGCCATTGCTAAAAGCAATGCATCTCTAGTCATTTGATTGCATGACTAAATAATTGATAGAAAGCTATTACATGGGGAATGAATACCCCCAGGTGTCACCAGGCGTACACACAAGCTGAAACAGCAGTCTCTACAACTCTGCATGTTTTTTTTTTTATTCATTTCCTTTGAGTGGGTGTTTAATTTTATCCATGTGTGTGCTTATGATAGCAGGAAAGAGTAGGTGTGAATAGTTGTGTATGTCTGCTTGCAGTTAGTGGAAACATATTAGTAGCTTAGCTCCTCTTAGCCTTCCTGACGATGTGACAGAGACCTGGCTAATCCTGTGCTGACAGCCTGCCTCACTTTCCTTTGCTTACCTTTTCTTTCTCGCCAAGGCACCAATCCTGCACAGTAAGCTATAATGACACTTGGTTTAACACGCTGCTGTTTGCATCTGACTTAGCTTTTGTTTCAAACAAAAGGTGAAGCATTTCTGTGAAAACTGCACTTTGAAAAGAAAAACCTTTAAACACGAAGTTAAGTGATTAGTATTTCTTTATCCCTTGCCTTTTGACTTAGTCACATGCACCTTTATGGGAGCTGACCTTAAAGGGTGCTGCAGGTTTTTAGGTTGTCTGGGTCCATGGAGGGTCGTAGAGAGGTATGGCTGCATCTTAAGGTGAGTGCAGGTGTGTCTTAAGTTCCCTTCAGGTTTGTTTGGCCACCTTAACGGATGCCATAAGAACAGCATGTACAATTGTCGTGCGTGTGGTATTGAGAAGTATGTGTCAGGATAATGTACGTAACACGCACTGAAGACGTATGGGTGATGATGTTCTATGGTGCCCGGTGTTGTCATCAGTGTGGTGCATGTACTAGCTCCTTACTGCCTGCACAAATGCTGATGGAATGGGGTGTACACATCATACACAAGTGCCTGTAGGATGGCCACACTAATTACACTCTGGTTGTTTAATTTTCTGAAATTTGAACAGTCAGGCTGCATGCAAGGAGCGCGCACTGTATCACATGAACACCACTAACGGGCAGATTTTTGTGGGCCATTTAAGGTTTGGGTTCAGTTACAGCATTCAGTGGGGGCATTGACTCCCCTTAAAGTGTGGATGTCATGCTTTGAACAACTTTGTCAAATAAAAAAGCCCTTTAAACGCTGATTCTATTGATACCAATAGTTTGCGTCGAAAAAAATCCGAAGCATATGAATAATAGACATCTTTCGAAGGAATCAGAGATTTGAATTTGCCGCTAAGAGCGCAGGCTGGAAGTGACCCAGATATGACCTGTGACGTCACGAAAGGCATTGACTTCCGTAGTTCCGCTTCGGACAGCAGGTAAACAAAACAGGTAGTCTTCGTTTCTCTCGTTAATCATCGTTAATTCTCGTTAATTCTCTGTTAATCATCAACATGCCAAGTTGTTGTGTGGCAGCTGGATGTAGCAATACTTCTAGTGAAAGTGTATCTGTGTATAAATTCCCAAAACAAGAAACGCTGCTGAAACAATGGACAAAACAAGTTCAGCGCACGTCCGAAAAACAGAAACGCCCAGTACCAGCACTGGCAGGAGCCAGTACAAAAAGAGAAAATCTGTGACCGAAAAGCTGCCACAAAAGAGAGTGAGTTTAACGTTTATTACATAATGTATTTATTACAAAAGAGAGTGAGTTTAACGTTCAGTGATGAAAGTCTTCCGGGAATTCCCGGAAATCCGGGTTTTTGAGCAAACGGAACGTACTTTCCTGGAAATAAAGACCTGATCTCTCTGAAATTGTTGTTTCTTATGTTATACTTTTCCCTGACTTCTTTATGATTATGAATATAAATAGGTTTATGTTTGCATACTGATAAGAATTTTTTTCTTTTTGCTTCCTTTCCAATTATAGCATTCTCTTTTGTATTCGCCATATTGTAAGTTTTATGTAAATGTTCTGGTATTGTTTTGTATTGTGCTCTATAAATAAAAAAAAAAAAAAAAAAAAAAAAAAAAAAAAAGCCTGCCCCTGCTGTTAACCTGGCCTTAGCTCGAGAAAGCCTCTGGTTTCCCCCTTAGTTTGATTCTGGTTTTGTCCTTTTGTTACATTTACTCTTGTGTGTTTGGTGTCCAATTTGGTGTGTTACTATAAAGCTTGAGAATTTAAGTAATACCATTATTTATTCCCCTTGGGTGTTTTGTCGATTATTTTCCTTTTAGTTCCTTTTTGTTTTGTATGTGTCACCGAATAAATGGCTGTGTGGCCAACCTTAACCCCGCCCGGTTATCATTATTTCCTTTATGTTACACATTTCTCCCTCCTCTCTGAAGAGGGACATAACAGTTGTGCACGCCACCTCCGTGCCCTGTATAAGTTAGTGGTTGAAAGGCTATTTTTGTAAATGTGTAGAAACACAAACACAAACTTTACTAAACACCATCAATCTAATGTTTTTATCCATAATTGTCAGTCTAATAGCTTCAACATGCTTTTTTCTTTCTAATTTCAGTCCCACAGTGATTTGTTTTCCCTTAATGTGTGACCAATTCCATTTTATTGAGCAGCTGAATGCTGGAAGGTAAATCCAAATTCTAATAATAACTTCATATTAGTTTTAGATGTGCTCTGTATATTAGATTATTTCATCATATTTCAGTTCTTTGAAGTTATTTATTTATTTATTTAATTTTGCTGATGTAATTCATTCATTCATTCATTTTCTATACCGTTTGTCCCTTTCGGGGTCACGGGGCTGCCAGAGCCTATCCCTGCCACTTGTGAGCGGGGTCCCCTGTCCCCAGTCTGTCGCAGGGTAGAATGTCCTCAATCACACACCCATTCACTCTCACACTCACACCTATGGACAATTTAGAGTTGCCAATTAACCTATGAAGCATGTTTTTGGACAGTGGGAGGAAGCCGGAGACCCCAGAGAGAACCCACACATGCACGGGGAGAACACGCAAACTCCACACAGAAAGGTCCCCCATTGATGTAGTTTTTCATGTCCCCCAGGACTTGAACCGGGGACCTTCTTGCTGTGAGGCAAGAGCGCTAACCACTGCTAACCACCGTGCAGCCCACCGTGCTGCTCCACCGTGCTGATGTAAATAAAATAAAATCCTGTACATGAAGACAACTAACATGTCCCTCTATTCATCAAATGTCTGACTCAAATTGGATTATGGGTAAACAAAAGCCTCCAAGTAATTCAAGTAATGTCAGATAACAGAAGTTGAAATATTACAACATTATCATGGGTTCATTTTTAGTTTTTAAAAGTAACAATTGACTCTGCGGTTTGAAAGTATTAAAGAGTTTCTCCAATATTCCTCTCAGCATTGAGATGTAATGATTTGACCTAATTCAGGAAGTTTTTGCAACTTTGCAGTAAGACAATTTGACATCATATCTGGACCAAATGATATTTCTGCCACCACATTGTGAACAAAAGTCACACTTTTGAAATCAAAATGTCTTTAATTGCAAACAAAATGTTCAGT
The DNA here is from genome assembly GCA_023969325.1 of Oryzias curvinotus. NCBI lineage: Eukaryota > Metazoa > Chordata > Actinopteri > Beloniformes > Adrianichthyidae > Oryzias > Oryzias curvinotus. Next base: position 24,223,553 of record CM043716.1, read on the forward strand.
TTTATAAACAAAACTTTCAAAGTTGCAAATAAAAATATTAAATGTTGGCTTTCAAAAGTTTTTTCTTTGCTTTCAAAATACATTAGTAGTTTAGACAAAAGAACACGAATTCTTAAAATTAAGGAGCCCTTTGCAACACGATAATCTGCTAAAGCAAATTTACTCAAAGAAAAGATATACATTAAAAGTTAAAAAGGCCTTTTTTTCTGCTAAAAACATGAAGTCTACCTAGGTGAGCTATTATTCCTTTCATTGTTTACTTCTGTTGTTACTGTAAGACCAATCAGCAAACTGTTTGGTAGCAGTCACAGAATGTCATACTAAACTGAAACTTATGAACAAAGTCAAAGATAGGGAGAGAGCGAGATAAGAGACATTGCATCTAAAAATGTTTGTGTTGCAAACGCAAAAACAAAAAGATTTTGACAGCAAACATTTTGCAGTTAGACTATCTGGTGTCATATCTGGACAGCTATGAAGTGATGTTTCTGCTACTTTGAAAGTTTTGCTTTTAAAACAAAATAAAATTGCTTGTAATTTAGGAATTTTTTATCTCAAAACTATGACTTTTGTTCGCAATGTGGTGGCTGTAATTTTATTTCTAGTTATTATTGGTTTTTAGGTGAGTTACTCCAGTGTTTTGTGCCGAAACACGCTTTGGTTCACAGCATATTGAACTGCTCCATCAGTCATGTGATCAGAGGAGCCACGAGTTTTGGTTGTTACCCTCAGCAACAACAAAGCACAGCATGGGTAGGTGGCTTCAGAAAGAACAGTTTTACATTTTGCTCATTAGGGTTGCTACCTGCCCTGTTTTTGATGCTATTTGTTTTCAGGACAACACATAATATGCTTGAGAAAAAGTAATTAGTATTGCTAATTGGTGGTGAATATTGTATTCATAAAGTTATCGATATCTTATCAGATCTTACGCAGGGTGTCGACCATCACGACTGGATGTCAGACCACCAGTCAGATTCTGACGTCTTCCCCATCACTAACTTCATGCCTGCAGGCAGCTTTCCTTTGAATGCAGCAAACATCCATTTTTTACAAAGTACGTTTCAACCTGAAATCAAATTAGCCGTTCCAGGCCTGAATTGCATTTTGGTAGCTTTATCTGGTTGGTCCTGCTGTTGAGGCTATACATCTATCCCCTGTGGCGGAAGTGATTCCAGTCTGTATCCTTTAACCTTGTTGACAGAGTCCTCCAAATATTTGATGCTGACTTCTCCGACTTTAACTCAGGGAGCAGATGCGACAGAAATCTATCAGAGGTTCTGTGCTGTGCCAATCTATATCCTCTGAGTTTTCAGCGGTTCCAAGAAATGACTTGCTTCCTTTCTTTTCATCTGAGCCGTTTTAATGCAGTTGGGCCACTATGAAGCTCACACACCATGAACTAATTGTCCCTAAGACTGTCCTGGTCCAATGTTCTGGTTCCACCCACTCTCTCATAGCAGAGTACTGTTTAGAGTGGCTTTTCTTGTGTGTTTGAAGATTTCTCTTCTGGTTGACTGACTCCAAGTTCATTGTTAGATCTACAAGCAGGATACATTTAGAGGGGAACAGATAAATTCAATATTCCTTAATGGAGTCATGGTCTCTGCAAATGGCAATCCAGGTCACTTAGCAGGTATACGTGCTGGATTTAGGTGACAGACCAAAGGAAGAGATGTCCATCCCATAAAGACAGATTTTGAGAACTGATGAAAACTCATTTTTAGGGATGTTTCTAGCCTAATGCCATTGAACATGGGCAGAGAAGTGAAAACCTGTCTTATTTTATGCTTCATACAGAAAACTGTAAACTAATTTCATTTGATTTTGTAAAATTAAGATGAATGTATTCACTTTAAAAAATAATAGACAAAATTAGACCAAAAAAAAAATTATTTTCACAACCATAAGGCGTACTTAAAAGTTGTACATTTTCTCCATACATTCATACGGTGTATGTAAAGTGTGATGCGCCTAATGTGTTGTTGTACTTCTGTAAAGAGGACGTAGGAGAAGACGGCATGAGAACGGTAAGGAGGGAAGTGAGGACGTGAAAGAAGACGCACCACTGAATAGTACAAAGTGCAGGTATGTGCATTATGCAGGGCAGCATCGTTTTGGTAACACTGAATATGCAACCTGCAAAGATACACGCTTCTGAAGCACAGTTTAAACTGCAAGCTATCAGCTACGCAGAGGAACATGGGAATCGAGCAGCTGCAGGTTCCTGATTTATGTATCCATGGTTCGCAGGAAGCGTCTCTAGAGTCACCAATCAACTGAAGGCAGTAACGCTTGCAGAGGAAATGATATTAAACATTTTAAGGAGGTCCGTCTTGTTTCGTTGTATGAAACAGTGCCATCTTTCCTTCCGGGCAAGGACTACTGGCGCACAGCAACTTCCAGCAGATTACAATGAAAAGCTGTCCATGTTCTGCTTCTACTGCAGTAAAAAGATTTCCAACAAACACATCCAGCCCAGACACATCATCAACATGGACGAGGTGCCGCTCACTTTTGACTTCCTGTTAAGTCACACTGTCGAATGCCGGACACTTTCACTAAGACTGCGAGGCAGCGCCGGGCGAGTTACGCCACAGTTTGTGAATGGATTGGAGATGCTTGGGCTAAGGTGTCTGCTTCCACTGCACTGCTCTTTGAGCTTTTGCAAAAGCCAACATCATTCATAGGAGCCGCACGGCAACAAGACAGACTGTGATGATAACAAAAGGGAAGCTGGCGTGTTTGATAGAAATTTAGCCCAGCTGTTCATTTCAGATCCAGAAGATGAGGACTTTGACGGATTTTTGGATGCTGATGGTGACTTAAAAAATAAATAAACCACAACCAACTCAGTTTTGCTCCCGCTGCCTTTTTTAGAATACACTCTAGCATGCATGTATTACTGGTTTGCTTTAACGTGCCCGCGCCTTAAAACCCGGAGCGCATTTTATATGTGTTAAAAACAGAAAAAGCATGCATAACTGAAACTGTGCCCTATAATTCAGTGCACCCAACGGTCGTGAAAATATGGTACTTGCTACTGAAGCTGTAACCAAAAGGATAGCAAAAATTACCACAAAAAAAAAATAATAATAATTACAGCCTTAAAGTCCCACTCCAAACCTCTTTTGATCGACTTTTTAAACAAGTCAAAAAAAAAATCTCCAGTTTTCCAGGACATAGTTTATGCATGTACGGACAGCATGTACAAAGACATAAATGGATGTAGTCGTCTACAAGTGGAAGCATCAGAATTGAGCAAAGCAGGGAGCATGTGGCCTGGCGAGGGCATGTTCTACGTAACAAAAACGTTTTTCTTTTTCAAACTGTGCTTTCTGGGTCTGCTCCAGATTCAAAACAATTAAAAAAAAAAGACATACAAATGTTAGTTTAAGCCTAATTTTCTTCATACATTTCCTCCGTCATCAGACAAATTCGACAAGAGCCTGTTAAAAACACAATTTTCATCAAAGTGGGTCTTTAAGACATCTCCTAAGTTTTACTGAAATAGTTTTGGTATATAATCGAGCAAAATCTTAAGAAAGTTCTGGAGGGAAAGCTCACATCTGGCTGTTTGACACACATCTTTGATCGGGGTAGTGAAACACCACAGACATAAATACAAACACACAGTCTGTCTGTCTGTCTGTCTGTCTGTCTTCCTTGCATTAATATAAAAAATAAATGAAGAGTTTTACTCAGAAATTCCAGATATTGCCTTATCAAAATGTTATTTAAAAGAGGTTAAATGTAAAGTGAAACAAAAAAGTTAACTGCAGGTATTGTAATTATTAGAACATATATATTCTGCATTAAAAGTGTCAAAAGTAGATTTCTTTTTCAATTTATGAATAAAACTCTTCATCTAAATTCATGCAAACACCACATATGTTTTAGGTTTGTACCTCGACAGATAGGGGCAGGAAAGTCCCAAACGGCAATGTTTCCTGCATTGGTGATGCAAGTGAGCGTGGCGTGGCCATCCAAGACGTAACCAGGGACGCAGCTGTACTGCACGCGGTCTCCCACTGCAAAACGGCCGCTGCCGCTTAGTAATGCTTTAGGTGGGACACCAGGATTCCCACATGATGTACTGTGGAGCTCTGCAAAGCAATAGGAGACAAACAGATTTGGTGTTAAAAAAGTCACAATAGATCCTCGCTTAGATTATAATATTCACCATTTTAGGCTGACAGAAATCTGGAAAACCTTTTTAGAGAAACATGGTGTTTGTGCACTTTACAGTCTGATTGCCTTTCATTTTGGCACATTTGAAGTGAGCGTCCAAAATGCAGGTGAGTTAAAGAGGCGTACTGAGCCTAAAGCATCTGTTGTATACACAGATGGAAGTTTAGAGCAGCAGCTGCTTCTGGTCTGCGTGTGTGGAAAATTCTTCATTTTCTGTGTTCAGCCCCAGTCCATGGCTCCCGCTGCATCACAGATAGCTTTTCACATGATCAAGAAAACAGTAAATGCAAATATACAGAGTGTGTTTGGGGACCTGGAAAGCTCCAAGAAAGAACCTTTTTTTTTCCAAATTCATTTATTGTGTTTTACATATTTCATGTAAAATGTCTTCAACAGAAACAAGAAATATAAGTGCATATTAATTTAGATACAAATGCTGCAGGTCTGTAAATCTTATAAAATTCTTTCACCAAACACTACTTTGAGTCAGTTTGCAGCTGCAGTCCACTATGCATCCCATAAAGTGCACACTTTTCAGCTTTGTGTTACATTGGTAGAACAAAAACTATGCGTTATTTAAAGACCCGCTACAATGAAAATAGTGTTTTTAAGAAATTATTTTTCTCATGATGGAAGACATATATAAAGAAAATTTAGATTAAGGTTACGTCTGAGTATTTCTTCGCTGAAATCATTGTGAATCAGGAGCAGACAAATAAATGTTGTCTGAAAAAGATTACAGTTATGTACAAACTATATCATGTAGGTCACAAGCTCCCTGCCCTGTTTCAGTCTGATGCATCCACTTGCAGAAGACTAGATCCATGTACGTCTTCGTTTTCCTCGCCTGAGCTGGCATTTGGCTCAACACTGTAGGGCTGGATAGCTCCAATATTGCTTGCCATTTTTGTTGCACCACTAAAGTTAGGTTGGGGTTGTGAGGAGCTGTAAGCTAACAGGAGAGAGTGGAAATAAAGGGATGATGGGAAATCAGTGCAGGTTTACTCCAAGCCAGCAGTCCTGCCCATAACTCAGAGGAAATTCTGATGAACTACTGCTGCTCTGGAGAAACTGTGTCCTAGGAAATGACACAGATTTTTTAATTTTGGTTAAAAACAGCATAATCATAATTACAAGATAACTAGGAACGCTTTGGAAATAGATCAAAAGATGATCAGAGTGAGACTTTGATGTAAAAGTATTTTCTAAGTGATTATTAGAAAGGTTGGTATATCTCTTTTCCTAACAGGAGCTGATCCACATTCCTTAAACTGAAACTTCTTTTATTATTACCAATCCGATTGCACAAATGAACCTAATTCAGCATCTGTGTAAGAGCTAATCCTTTATTTTCTTTATTGTAAATAATTTCCCATGGAATCATTACAGAAAAAAGCTTGTGTTTCCCTCTGTTAGTGAAAAAAACAACTAAAATGAATCAAAGAGCCCAGCAGCTCTGGGAGTTGCTAACAAACAAGCAAATGACACAAAGACAGGGATAAACAAATTAAAACGCACAACTTTTTCTTCCTAAATTAAGGAAGTGCAATTTTTTTATGCAACAGTTTACCACTTTTTGTTGGTTTACATGCATCTACTAATGTGCTGGCATAGGTCTGCCCACACATCATTACAGCCTGTTCTGACATCATGCCCTGAGTACAGATTTAGCTAAAGCTTACAGCTATTTAGAGTGCATACTGCCAAGCATATTGCCTTTAAGTACACATTGGACTGCAATGCAAAACAGGCTGAGCACAGCCTTAAAGAAGGGGCGGCAAAGTGTCAATTTCCATTCTTTCCTTTGCAATTACAGTTTTGTGCCAAAGACATGCATAATTGCACCCATATAAACATCTGCAGACAGAAAAACCAGAGAAAAGAAGGTGAGAGACAAAGCAGGGAAGAGGAGAGGTATTACAAGCCATAAACTAGGAAGTAGATGAGAGCACAGGGACCAACTGCAATCTTATACTTTGAATTTGATTGATACAACAATGAAACTGTTCAGACAGACACGGGGTGTGAGTGGGGTGTGTGTGCAGAAAACTAGAAAGATGGGCCATGGGAGAGGCCAGCTCGCAGATCAACACAAAGGTTGGAGATGGGTGGAAGGGCAGAAAAAGGCAGAGGATGCCTAACATGATAGATAGGGGCATGAAAGTAGTAGGACAGAAGGAGAAAAGGAAAAAAAAAGGAGAAAGTGCATGGCAGACAGCCTAAATCAGCAGCCCTGCATTACGTTCAGTGTTCCTAAATGAAAGGTGGAGGCAGATGTGCAACTCTCAAAATGTCACCAGAAACTTTCAAAAGCCTGAAGTAGGCACAACACAAAAAGTTGGAATATGGAATTTAGATACAAGTCACTCAAATATTTGTCATTGCTGTTTCAAAAACTTTGATTAACTACTGAAAGTCCCACCCCGATCATCCTTTAAACTATTTTAGAAACATTCCCAGTATTCTTTTAATCATTATGCAGTTTTTATCTAAAATCAGTCTGCTTCCTCTTGCAGGTGGGTCTTGCAGTTCCCTTGAGGCTCATACAACCACCTCAAAAAACATCATGAAAATGCACTGTACTGTCCTGCGCATGGTAAGTGTATCATGAAGTATTTGTGAGGCAAATGTAAAATGCATGTATTTATGATTTACAGGTGATGCTGTCGTACGGAGCCCTTTTGTCATTGGGGCCTGTACTGGCTACTTACTGATCGCGCACAAATGCTTTTCACAAGGGGTGTGCAGGTAGGACAACTAAACAATCTACTTCCTGATTTTCAATTTCCTCATTTCCAGCAGTCGGACTCCATGTAAAAGCGAAAGTACCACTAGCTGTCAAGCACCTAGGTGTGTGAAATTTGTTCTCCGCATTTGACCCATCCCCTGATGGGAGCAGTGATCTGTAGACACAGCCACGCTCTGGAACCATTTGGTTGATTGACCCCCAATCCAACCCCTTAATGCTGAGTGTTAAGCAGAGAGCCATTGGGTCTCATTTTTTAGAATCTTTGGTATGACTAGGCCTAGATTTAAACTAACGACCTCCCAGTCACAGGGCACATACTCTACCACAAGGCCTATGACCAAGGAATGCGCAATTAGGTGATAGTGCCTTAGGTGGTTAGAAAGCTAAGGAAAACCCACAGCAAGCAGCCATTCTGCTTGAGACTCTCAGATAACACTCTGACAAGACACACTTGGATGGAAGCACATGTGTGGATCCAGACAAACAAACTAGGACCATCCATCACCCTGGCGACCCCCATTGCTGCAATGCAATTGAGTGTCAGGTTGGCCTAGTGCAACGACCTATGGCCTATCGATTTAGCAAGTCAGCATGGCCCTACTTAGTGTCAGTATCTTTGTTGTTTAGAGTCTGATCAGGCACACATTTACTCTTCTGACTTACCCACGCATGTGGTTAGCCACACACACTTTACTTGAAGCTCTTTTTTCTTTTAGCTAATCTGTTTTAGCCAACACTCCTGGTCTATCTTCTTAATACAGACCTAATATATATTTATTACACTTTTTCCCTCTTGGCTTTAAACTTATACTTCAGGTTTCTTTGAAGTGGAACTGTGTGAAATGCTTATAAGTGGTTAGTGTTTCACCTGCAACAGACAGTTCAGGGAATCAGGGAGGAATTCTCCTGGGAGACCCAGGCTAACATCTAGTCAGAATGGGGTCAGCAGTAGACCAAACATTTGCTTTCTAAAACAACTCAGACCTGAAATATGGAAGAACTTTTGGAGACTTGTATAACAAAAAATAACACTACATCATTTTTGTGTCAAACTGTCTTTTTATGCAAAACAAGAACACATTAGCCTAAAAGACATGTTTATTGATCATTAGAACTGCTACTATATACAATCCTGTCTTTTAGTGTGGCTATTATGCACTAATTGTTTTCATTGATTCTCTTTACTTTTCTTTCAAATGTAAAAATTGAATGACAATTTGCGAGTAAAAACTTAGCAAACCTGTGCGGGGCACTCAGGTGGCCAGCACAATATAGTGAATGACATATGCTTATATAGGGCTTTTGACCTACTTAGAAGGCCCAACATGCTTTACAGTTACAGTCCCATGCACACACATATTCACACACTGATGGCAGCTCCGCTGGTGAACACTGGCACCAACCTATAACCATCAGGAGCAATGTGGGGTTCAGTGTATTGCCCAAGGACACTTCAACACATGGGCAGGAAGGGTGGGAACCAAACCTGCGATCTTCCAATCAGAGGTTGATGGCTCTACCTCTGCACCATAGCCACGTCAATAAAGGTCGTAGACTGCTCGGCAAGCCAGTAGGACAAGAGAGTTCTTGCACACATTTTTCTGTGGGCAACAGGTCAAATTGAACACTTAACAGGTAAGGGACATTTTTTCAATCTCCCCCAAAACCTTACGCAAATTCAGAGACTTTAAATTGAATGAAGTTTGTTTATTCGCATTCCAGACATTGTGCCAGCCCACTTCTGTCCTGTTCTCCTCCAAGGTCTTTGATTCAGCATGAGATTGCAATGGCCCGGCTCTGCCATGTTCTACTGGCCTTCAGTTTGGCATGTTCTGTCCTCACCACCATTAGTGTCTGAGCACTGGAGTCCTCTTCACTTGGTCCAAGGTAGCATGCAAAATGTCTCCGGCCCATAGCCCAACCACTAAAGACTTCTGACTGCTTATGCTACACAATTAAATCCTGTACAATTAAATATTTCTATCCAACTTTCCAGATCTCTCCTTATTGAAATAACTAGAGTGCAGTGCATGGACACAGTATGACAGCATCACCCGAATGTCATAAGGGCATGCAGTTTACATTATCCTTACAAATAATTCACGATACACTGTCATGCATGCTTGGAAATGTATGCTCAATTTTCATGACGTCCCTTGAGTAGGGCACAGGGCACACAAGCCTCAAGGAGACTTGATGACACACCTGCACTTCCTTTAAGGTGTGCTTGCTCCTTTCTACGACTCTCCACGGGCTGAGATAACTCAAAAACCTGTATAGGTCAACCCCCCGCACAGCTCATTGGAAATATCTCAGTTTTCTTTCAGTATATTTATGCATCCAGGAACTTTATAACTCTCCTTTCTATGGTTGGCTCTTGTCCAGCCTCTCCTCTCAACTAATTTATTGTCCACAACCTATTTGTCTGCACATTTCTTTCCCAGCCCCTCTCCCTCTCTTGCTCCCTATATTCCACCATAACCATAATTTCACTCTGAGTTGCTTCATTAGAAGCTGCTGTATTTATGGGTCATCTGCAGAACTATCTGCATTTGTCACTCACACGCAAACCAATATGTTGGGACCACACAACTATAGAAGAGACGGAACTGCAACTCTATATCACGTACACACATTACCATTCACCTGGCTTTTATTTCTCCCTAGATAAGCAATTAAAGCTTTGTCCAAGTACGAGAAGCATGAAGGAGAGCAAGCAAGAAGTGAGAAGGGGAGGGAAACGAGCAATGAGTGAGAGGTGAGAGCAAAGCACCACACAAAAAGAAAGAAGGCTGCATTGCTTTCAGAGTTTTTAGTGAGACAGATGAGGTGGCAGACTGGAGGTATGGTGAGGGGGATTGAAGGACAGTGAAGGCACAGAAAGGAGGAGAAAAAAGGAGAGGAGGCACAGGAGTCAGGACTCCTAAGTCAGCAGTAACTTTTATTCAAGATGAACAGTTTTATGCATGGAAGAGTATATGCTGAAATACTCCAAAAATTGAAATTACCATAACTAAAAATTGAAAAGAGTAGATTTCTATAAAAATGCAAAGTTTATAAAGAGTGTTTAAAAGTGGTCTGACAAACATATCTGCCCACGGACACTCAGACCTATACAAAGTCAATGCTTATCTCCCTCCCTATTCGTTTAATTTATCCTACACTTGAAGCAAACCTTTATATGCTGTCTTTACATTATCTGGTATGTCAGTGAATTTTAAGTAAGGGTATTTTCAGTCTGAAGGTCTAGACTAACTAACATATTTGCCCCCTTTTAACTCTTCCAATCAGTTTTGTTTTGAAAAACCAAACCAGACAAATTATTCCGGCAAGTAATAAACCATTTCCTGGACCAATTTGGACAAAAATAAAAGAATATAAACCCTTATTTAGGTTGTCTTGTGTGCTATTCATGATGTTACTGTCTGTCCAAAAGAAGTAACAAAAAGGTAACTTACTGTGTACCAAGATGCATTAAATGTGTAATTAAGGAAGCTCAGCTGAACCAATGTAATTGTTCAAATCTTTAGTGTTTTTATTTTTCTTTAATTAAAGTGAAATGTTTTGGGTAAGAAAAAGTGTTTTGGAAATAATTTCATTAAGCTATAAGATGCGACTTTATCAGCAGTCTTACCATTGCTACTTCTTCCCATGATTTCTGGAGAAGTTACAGCAGAGCTGTCAAGCTGCTGTCATATTACTGGAATTTAAGCAATTTCTTCTAAATCTGTCACCTGAAAAATTACAGATACAGGAGAATAATATGGAGCTTTTCTACATGGATGTGTGCTTTTTAATATGAAAAGAAGAGAAAAAAAAACAATAAATATGTCTGTAAAAAGGCATCAACTGTAAAACTAAAAGCTTATTAAGGATCATAAATCGAGCATGAGAAATTATTTTGGGGACTACACAGAAATTTATATAATAGATTTACAACTAAACTTATGAGTATATCTAACTATTAAAACAACTGCTATTACTTATTTTTCCAAGTTTCCAGACTGCAGGGCGCACTGTGAATAAATGGCCTATTTTCAAACGTATATCATATATAAGGTGCACCAAACTATAAGAGGCATTTAATGACACAAAAGAGTCAGAGATAAGTCTGTCAGTCAGCCAGACTTAAGTAACTGCGTTCATGGAAATTCAAGAACTTGTTTGCGAACAGGACATGTTAGCCACTTTAGATGTGTTTACCTGTCTAAGCATATTTACAATACCTGTAAGTCCAAACCATATTAGTAACATGTAAAAAAAGTGTTTAACACTGCTACATGTTAGCTGCGCTAGCGTATTTACAATTCCTGTAATTCCAAACCATATTCGTAACATGTAAAAAAAAAATGTTTAACACTGCTACATGTTAGCTGTGTTAGCGTATTTACAATACCTGTAAGTCCAAACCATATTAGTAACATGTTCAACACTGCTACATGTTAGCTGCGCTAGCGTATTTACAATGCCTGTATTTCCAAACCATATTCGTAACATGTAAAAAAAATGTTTAACACTGCTACATGTTAGTTGCGTTAGCGTATTTACAATACCTGTAAGTCCAAACCATATTCGTAACATGTTTAACACTGCTACATTTTAAAAAAACAGACTGATGCTGCTCAAACAAACGTTCCTGTGACTATGCTAGCTGATCCCGACCATGTTAGTCACACGTTAATAAGCACAGTTTGACACCGTTACATGTTAGCCACATTAGCGTTTTTACGATAACAACCAAACTTTGTAACTTGTAAAAAAACGACAGAGCGTCATGTTTCTCTCAAAATTGCGTCATCAGTAAACACAAGCAGAATTAATCCGTATCTAGTTGCTCTGGGTTATAAAGTGCACTGTTGTTTTTATTTTGAAGAAAATTAAGATTTTTAAGCTGCCTCACAGTGAGAAAAAAAACGTTGCTTTAAGATCGCTGCAGATCTGCACCTAAATAAAAGGTAAAGAAGGTCTGGTATCCAGATAACTTGCTGGGATAAACCATGTGTTCGTCGCAATTTTTATTTTATTTTTCTTTTTACCGGGACTTAAACCAGGGTCCTTCTAGCTGTGAGGCAAGAGCGCTAACCACTGCACCACCGTGCGGCAATTTAAAAAACACAATTTTCTTTTAGAAGAGCTTCATTGATCTGAATAGGCTATATGAGGTACTCTGTCATTCAGTTTAACTCATGGCTTCAGATGAACATTAAATAAATGCTGTTTTTTAAGACACTACACAAAAGAAGATCAGAGTATTATTTGTTTCCACAGTTTTTGAGTTCAGTAATGAAAAGAGTTAAGATAACATAAAGAAATTTAAAAAATGGGCTGCATGGTGGCGCAGTGGTTAGCGCTCTTGCCTCACAGCAAGAAGGCCTCCGGTTCAAGTCCTGGCTGGGGGACGTGAAAAAACAACATCAACAGGGGACCTTTCTGTGTGGAGTCAGCCCCCAGATGTTTCCCAACAAACATGTATAGGTTAGAACTCTAAATACAAAAGAAGATAGAGTTATTTGCGATGTTTCAGGTTCAGTATGAATGGTAAATAAAAGAAGAAATTAAAAAAAGATTAGATTTTTAATGTTTCTTTTTTGTTGTTGTCATGTTTTACAGACACTGGGGTAATACATGTTCAAATAAATGGTATAAACTATGTGTTTTAACTTTGCTTTTCAAAACTCTACAACTCAAGGGGTTTAACACAGCATACTTAACTTGGTCCAACTATCATATAAAACCTTTTAACTTAAGGGAAGCAGTCTTTGTATGCAGCTGATAACTCCCAACCTTTGTAATTATGACCTAAAACTGAGTTATATGGCAATCTATGTAATTGCTTTTGAGATGTGTTATGTTAAAATATGTTAATTATCTCTATTTAATAGGTAAAATCACTTATAATCCTATTTACTCCAAATTGAAAGTGTTGAAAAGTCAAGCCCAGGGTACCTGAGGTGGGAATCAGATAAGTAATGTCATTCCCTGCCCTTGCCCTTTTCATAAGCTTCCAAATAAACAGTGTCAAACAAGTAAACTGTAATTTACTGAGTACACAGTCACACATACGTGTTCTTTCATAATTACCCAGCAATTACACGTTTTGGGAGGGGACTACGAGTAATATATGGCAGCAAATTTTCCTCACTCATTTCCCAGTAATTATGCAGCGGGGTGCTTTAGGGTCACAGGAGTGTTTGATCACCCATTTTGCTGCCTTTAAAGCCGGTTATGGTTTCTGCCTTCATCTCAGGCAAGGTCTTTTCAGAAAAAAACTCCAAAAACTGGCATGTAGTGTTACCCAGAAGTATGTTAAAAAAAAGCTTTGTTTCAGCTTTTATAGTGACACTAAAATACAATTTTTAAAGACCCACTCTGATCACTATCACAGATTTAGACAGATTTAGACAGTTGTGAACAATATTTCAGAGAACTGGTTATTTTGTGTATGTGGAAAATGTTTCACATCTTTGAGTTCATACCATAAAAAATGGGAGCAATAACAAAAGTGTTGCGGTTATATTTTTGGTCGGTATATATGACCTCCATAATCAGAAAATGCTAGAACAACATGCTAAAAAACAACAACAACAACAAAAAGCAACACAGTTTTCATCAGTCTTTAAAAAATTGATGCATAGATGTCAAAACTTTGCTTGGATCATTTATCTTGTTTTGCAGTGCTGACCATATCCTGAACAAATAGGTAAAGATTAAAGCCAATTTACCTCCAAATTTAGTTAACCTTTTAAAACTTAAATGAAAACTCAAGTAAGTTCAATTTGGTTCTTTTTTTATCTTTGATTTGTGATTGAAAAGGTGCAAAACACACGCCGAGAGAAACCGTTGAATTAAGGTAGTAGAATTTCTCAAATAAAATAGCTAAATGTTGGTGCTTAAATTGTAAGTGACTAATACATTCTAAAAACATCAGGGGAGAGAAAAATGTCCATGGGGCTACACTGATGTTTAAATCACAGCAAGACAGAGATTCTAAAATGTAAAGTGAAAGAAGCTGTTCACTCCATAACAGAATAATGACCATTCAAAGCTTTTCCTAATTTGGAAAGAGATTACACCATTGCTAATGATTAAAGCATTCAGTGGAGATCAGCCATAAGACTTAGAACTCCAAGGCAGTTATGTTCCTGGACTGCAATGTTGCAGCACACAAACACCACACGCACTCCAAAAGCTACTTGCAGGAATACTTCGCTGTTAAGATGAAACTAGGTGCAAACATTATGCCTTTACTTTAATATAATTATGGGCAGCTCGTTCTAAGAGTTTAGCTAAAATAGTTGGTTAAACTAATGTGGTGCAACGCTGCAAGTCAGTTAAAATTAGATTGTTAAAGGCCGTGTTACCCGGCCACCCCCTACATTTTGCGGTTTTTGCTTAGATGAAAATTGGTGGTACTAAATAGACATGGAAAAATTGTGGTCTTTACATACATTTTCACAGATGTATTATGAATGGACCATGTTAAAAATCACATAAGAAGGGCAAATAAACCACAGAAATAACACATTCATAACAGCATTAAGGCTTCACAATACGCACAATGTGCATGAACCGTCCATGATTATTGCACTGTTTATACTGTATTCATTAGAGATTTTTGCGTCAAATATGAAATTTTAACGTGATATGTGCACCATATATGTGATATAAAAGTTGGTGGTACACGCATAAAAACACGTTAGACATACGTGACACACGTGGAACAGTTGTGGAAAGCCATATATCTGTATAGCATCTTGCAAAAATCACGCACAATTGTGTAAGATTGATGTAATACATGCGTAAAAACTACGTTAAATACGCATAAACTGCGTAATTCTGACACAGCCTTAACATTGTGCTTTTTGTAAAAGCAGCATCGCAGTAAAAGGTTGTGGACATTGTTTCTTTGATGATAGGACAGTGCTGTGAATTTCTAAGATTCTTTGACATTTTCTGGCATTTATAAAATTCACCAATACTGTCAGCTGACACGTGCTTTTACAATCTAATGCATACATTGTGTTACTTCCTGTAGATACATTAGCTTTCCACCCATTTGATGTGTTTTCATGTATCTGTTTGCTGGCACACTGGGGAACATTGGAAGTGGTGCAGGGTTTCAGGCAATTAATTTAAGTGGATGTCCGTTAAGGTATATCTTTGTGATTCCAGACACGTTGGGTAGACGGGTGTCATGAAGATACTTAAAGATTTCAAATGAACTAAAAGCAGTAAACTGACTACATGGCAGGCTTTGCAGATATAGTCAACCCTAAAAAAAAAAACTTGAGTGTAATGGCACAACTAGAGAAATGGCTTCAGATTAGAAGAAAGGGGGGAGGAAAGACGGAAAAGGGGTAAAAAGAAAAGGAAAGAAAAAACACATAACTAAAAGAAATTGCTTCTGGTTAGATGTGCATTTGAAGGTTAAGAGCTGGTAAGTGTGGTAAAAAAAAAAGTGTACAATATTACTACAAACAGACATGTCATCATGTTGGATTTCTTAAAAGCAAAGCTATTACAGTCCAGAGTTCATCATTTGGAACAGTGCAGTGTGTAGTGGAAGTGTGCAGATTTACAGTACACGACAAACTTAGGAGCTTCTTAAAAAAATAAATAAAATAAAATCAACTGTTATATTGCTATTGGTGACATTTGATAGATTTTTTTATGACATACTGCATAGTCAGTGTAAGGTTATGTTCATACCAAAAAAAAGAAATACACACAGTAGGGGCATCTAGTTTCAGTATTAAGTCAATGTACACATGCGTTGACAAGTCCAGGAGCGCGGCGGTCTAGTGACAGTGCTTTTGGGCGTTGTTTTCAGAGTTCAAATATCTGAATTAAGGCATAGAATTTGCGTCACGTCCAACCAATCGGGACTTAGCATCTGTTGATGACGTGATCAACTAGTGAAGTCAAAATACAACACTGAGGAGAATCTGATCTTTCTTCTTCTGACCTTTATGATATTTTCTTTATGTATTGCGACAATGATGAAAAGAAAAGTTCTGTAGTTGCACGATTATTTTATTTTTTCCCTACTGCGCATCAGCAAATCATCAAACTGGGACACAGGACTGTGAAAGTACAGCTGAAAGTGGCCGTCATTCAGATGCAGTTCCTGCAGTAGATGGTAAACCTCCCTGTACTAGGAGAATGTCTGAATGATCTCAAGAACCCAGACATGTAGACGTGATCACTGATGCTGTAGAGCTCCTTCAAAAATAAATAAACCTGATCTCTCAACGTCATCGATGTCTTCCATAAATTGACTGTATATAATACAGATATACAGTCAATACTTCAATTCAGCCACGAGGCTACAAACTTTTGACAGTAGCTCCTCCCACACGTCAGAGCATCAAATTTATAAACACATTTTTGCACTAGCATTGAGCCACACATTTGATGCACCAATCGCAATCCATTTAGTATTTAGCTCTTTCAAATTAATTGCATTAATCATAAAGTCAGAAATATTGAATAATTACCTAATTGTTCATTTTAATTTATGTATTTGTTCCTTTCATTAAAATTGTTGATTGTCAAATATGGTAACATGTTTGTTGTACATTATTGAACATTTTCACGATTGGAAAGGAGCAGAATTGAAGAATACAATTCCTTATAATTGTCTGCTCCCTTTTAAACATTGAATAATTTTTACATTTCTCACACCATCACCTGTACCCAAACCCATTAACTTAGGGCAGTATTTAATATCAACTTTCACCAGCATCTGTCATACATTTACCTTTATATTCTTCTTTAACAACTATAAAAAACATCCATTAACAATGTAATAGCTTCTGAACTTTTAAGCCAAAAGTGCAAAAAGTTGTACATATTTTATTATCAAGATTGTGGTGGGTGGAAGGAGCGTTAAAGTGCATTTTATTAAGAGCAGGCTAAAATGTTTTGGCCACTTTATTTGCAGCTAATTAGAGAGAGCAGATACTGAAAATGTAGAACCACCTCTTAATATAATACAATCTTGTGTAACACTACCACCCACTCCAGGTCCTTACTCCCCTTCCTAATTTATTTGATCAAATTTAGGAGGATGCACCCCAAAGGAGTTATTTGGGAAAATGAACAGACGAAATTAGACCTTGTGACTTAGTAGGGATCACTTGTGTTTGTTGGGTTTCTTAGAATGTTATCTGACCCAGTAATGGATATCAGGCAGAAATTTATGAATGTTGCTTTTATGACAAACGTGATGTTTTACAGCTTTTGTTCAAACGAGCAGAGATATATGTGGCGAAGCACTATTCCAGGGAAGTGAAATATTACGATTCTTTCAAGCTGATTTACAGTAAATATGAGTGGAAATGAAATTGTCGCGACCACATTTCTGGCTCAGTGACCTAAAACATGAGCAGCATTACCTACATCTGCTTTCAGTAGTTATCACATACTCAAACAAGTTGTTTGTGGTAAAGATTGTTATTCTGTTGTTGCAAAACCAGGATTCTAATTGTGAGTTATGGTGGAGCAGTATGCTTTAATTGTACCACTGATTTTGTTTTCCCCCCCAGAAATCTTTGCTTAGAAATGCCTTTCCATACATGTCCATTAATCCATCTATTTTCTTCTGCTCATCCGGGACAAGAAGCAGCATTCTAGGCAAAAAAACCCAATCTTCTTGTGAAGTTGCCAAAAAAAAGCATGCTAAGCACCTTTTAAGTATTATGCTATAAATCCCTGCAGGGGCAAAATACCTGCTTTGTGTGTTAATATAAAGCAATGTTTTTCAACCAGTGTGCCGCTAAGAAATTAGGAATATAAAAGATCGTAAAATACTTTTTTTCTTTGTGTTTATTTGATTCTATTAAAGAAATTTTGATAAGAATGATGGTACCGCGATTTAGCCGCAGCTTCAGCCGTTTTTCTTGGTAGACGGATTATCGCATGGGATTTTCACTTTCATTCCATGAGATCTACACTTCATAGACCTGGAGAAAAGCGGTGAGATTGAGCCGTTTTGTTTGTCTTTTGCAACGCATTGCTGGGACTGAGTTTCCGAACTCCATTAGTCGGACTCCTGTTAATGAATACAGACTTTTGTATATATATGTATAAATACGGTGGTGGTTGTATGTTTTTGTTGGATGAATGGTTTGGGGCCTGGTGAATGTTAATACACTTGAAACAAACTTAAAGTGGGACTTCTGAGTTGTCATTGTTTAATGTTTATGTTTCATGCACCTGTTTTTCTTCGTTTAAGCAGTTAATGTTTTTTAATTGCTTTGTCGTACTCTTCATCAACATTAAGTTTTGAAGAAGTTGTTGCATTCTTTCCCCAGATACTTCCTCCAGCTCTTTTTGGGAAACTCCAAGCTGTACCCGGGCCATTCAAAAGACGTAGTCTCTCCAGCGTGTCCTGGGTCTTACCCAGTTCTTCCACTGGAACATGCCCAGAACACCTCTCCTAAGAGTCGTCTAGAAGGAATCTAGACCAGATCCCTAAGCAACCTCAACTGGTCCCTTTTTATGTTTTGATTTGATTTGATTTATTGATTTATTTCAAGCATTGTAGTCAAAGCAATAAAGAAATTACACATATTTATCAAACTCGTTACAGAAATGATGAAATGCATAGATTAAGAAGACAGAAAACAAAGCAAAAATGTCACTTAAATCACATTTGCTTAATTAATGTGGAGGAGCAGCGACTCTACTCCAAGCTCTCTCAGGATGACAGAGCTTTCACTCTCTCTAAAGAGGCACCTAGCCATCCTACGGAGGAAGCTCATTTCCACTGTTTGTATTCGCAACCTCCTACTTTCGGTCAGGACCCAGAGCTTATGAGAATAGGGGAGAACTGGAACGTAGACTAACTGGTACATTAGGGGCTTTGCTTTCCGACCACAGCGGAGCAGCACAACCCCAAAACCCTGACAGATCTTCGACTGAGTGAATATCATCTTTTTTAGAGGGTTGCTAAAGTAATGTATGTCAGACTTTTTTGCCTGAAAAGTCTTTCAACCCGAGCTCAGTGAAAATGCATTGTAATATGGCTATGTGAAACCAGTTAATCAATTTAGAAAAAAGACTTTAACCCACTCTCCCATTTCTTATTAGAGACTGAAATTTCCTTCTTTGAATGGAAGTTACTTTTTCCAGCTTTGCAATTTTCATGTCTGTAATTGAATGAGCAGATAATGACAGCAGTCTGACCTCTCACAAAGAAACATGAGGATGTCAATTATAAACTCCTTACCTCCACTTCACTAGTTTGTGTTTGAACACACTCCTCCGCCAGTGTGTGCACCTCATGCACGTGAAGGATTAGTGTGTGTGTGCTTTGTGTGAGTGCGATCATGTCTGTTTGGGTGCAGCTTCTTGATGAGGTGATCAATGTCTCTCTAAAGCTTGGTTCAATAAACCATTATATTTCCACCTGAAGACATCCTGCCAACAGAACTTCATTAGACCAATTCGTACAAAGAAAAACAAAAAACACCACACACAACCCTTTTTTTTCTTACTAATTGTCTTTGGCTTGCAGGATGTGGCCATCTGGACTGAATAAAATCATGGCTTGGTTGCTATAGGGTGCCATTGTTTTCAAGGATATGAAAGAGCTGACAGTGTCTTTTGATGACTAGAACAACTAAGCACCATTAGACTTGATCAAGCAATATTTTTAAAGATACCGAAATTACCCCTGGAGGCATTTCTGTGGTAAAATAATACATATTCAACAAATGGATTAAGATAGTTAGCATTTATCAATATTTGATTTGACCTTTGTTCGGTAGCAGCATTTTTCCTTTATTGTCCTTGTGTAGAAATGACAAAAACTGGCGCTAGATTAACTTGATTTTATCATGTCTGTTCTTTTCCTGTTTGGCCCTTGACTGTTTTAGTCATTGGTTCTTTCTCCAAGCCCCATCTACATTTCTTTCTCCTACTGTCTTGTCCAACACCTCTCTTCCTACTATCAATCAAAATTCTGAGTGCTTGTGTGCAATTTTGTGCAAGCTTTAGGCTTCAGTATTAATTAAAGGTGTGAATGCTAATTGCTCGGATCAATAGCAGGTCGTTATGCCTCAGGGCTGACAGCCAATAGGAAATCATTATGTGTCTGACATCACTGTCACTCTGCTAAAGCAGCATGGCACAGTGATGCATGCATACACAGACATGCACATCTGTGCTTACAAACAGATTCGAACTTTGAGATCCTTCCGCTGTCATATGGGATGACGGGTTATTTCCAAAAAGTGAGAAAGAGACAGGAAAGGTTAGAATATGGAAAACTGGTACTGAATATGGGATCTCGCATTAAAAAGAAAAAATAATTTCCCAGGAGACCAAGAGGCATTAAAAATGGAAATGCTACCTTAGTCTCAGGCACCCGTATGGGGGGTTGACCTGTATGGGTGTTGCAGGTTTCGGATTGTCCAATCCTGTGGAGGGTCATTGAGAGGAACGGCTGCATTTCAGAGGAACGCAGGTCTTTCCTGCAGTTCCCTTAAGTCCACCTCAAAGGAATGTTCTTTGTAATGCATATGGTAAGTGTATTGGGAAGTATTTGTAGGGATGATATTCCCTTGATTAGAAGAATTGTAAGGTCCCCACGCAAACAATGCTCTGTCTAATTTATAGATTTCTTAAGCTACAAACAGACATGGTTATATGATGCACATTTAAGAATGTGCTGAACACATGGGCTCTTGAACATGCTTTTAGCATATGGTGTTTACACAGGACAGTTGCTACCTCATACTAGCGCATGTAGCTGCAGCTGTAAGTGGTTTTGTGCTAAATGTCAAAGTGGTGCAAATCTGGTGAATCTTGATCCAGGCTTTTTTTTTCACAGCTTTGTTCTGATGATAGACCTGGTGTTGTATAATTCCAACCAAACACAAACTGTAAGTATTAATTCCTCCTTCATGATCAATTTTCCAACAGTTGCTATTCACGTTTTGAAAGAAAAGAATCGAAGTCCCTGATTGGTCAGAGTTTGAGTGGTTCATCTTTCAACAAGCAATACTTTATGTATGTAGAAATTGACTTAAAAACTTGAGTAGTAATGTATGAAAGTAAGAGTTTTGAACATGGAAGCCCAGAAAACACAAACAAATGTGTTTACTATGACTTTTCATTGGAGGTGGCCGCTGCAATGCATGTTTCAGAAACCAGCATGAATGTAGCATTAGCAAGGAGCACACACTTATAACACAGGTCTTTGGGGTTTAAAAAGTCAAAGATCAATACAAAATGCCTGCATCTTAGCTACAGCACCCTTACATGTTGTATTAGTGTTTGCTACAACCTGTTGCCCGCAGCATGCCTGTAGAAAACATTGGAGTAAACATTTTCCCTCCACATGCTCACCAAGCTGTCCACAATCTTAACATTTTCAGCATACCACCTGATTGCCCACAGACTACCCGTAAGAGCAGTTGGAACTGAGACTGAAGTATATAAGCTTGTAGCCTTTAAATACTTTGTTTTCTTTTTGCTTATAAATGCATGAATTTTTGTCGTTCTATTTCTTTAGTGAAGTCATTTCCCCATTGACACTCAACTTATCTTTTAGTGCTAAGTCAAAAATACTGAAAGTAGCACCTTTAGTAGCAGGTGGTTCTTCTTGCGAACCACCGTATGTGGTCCGCAACTAACAATATTATCCATAACTACATATAATATAGCATTATCTTGAATGAAAAAAAAAAAAACTGAAGGAATTTTGTGTTATATAACTTGAAATAAATTCAGGCATGACAGGTGAAGACTTTTAAAGTACAGCAAAAAATATCTCAAATGTTGGTAATTACTTCCTAAATGCTTAACCTTAGAAAACAAAAACAAAGAACTACATTTGTGGAAAAGTGTAGTCTGTCAAACACTGGTGCCAACCTACAACCGCAAAGAGCTATGTGGGTTCAGTGCCTTGCCCAAGGACACTATGACACATGGGTGGGCAAGGCGGGAACCGTATCTAGGATCTTCTGATCAGAGGTCGACCGCTCTACCTCTAGACCCCTGCCAAGTGACATTTTTATAAGACTAAAAGAGCAGAAAATATTTATTAGACCATGCTAATACATGTTAAGATGGAGTAAAGACTTTTGCTCCTAAATGGGCTTGCTCAAGCTGTTGTGTTTAATCCATTCAGACAGACCTTCTGCATGTCCTCAGACAAACTTACACCAACTGAACATGCACCAAAAGGGGCTATGCAAGGTCAATGATGTTAAGTGGTCTATGAAATTTTAACTGCTAACCCATGTACAGATTATTCACTCTGGAGACAGTCATTGTCAGTGTCAGCCTCTTGTGAATGGCAAACTCAGCTACTCTTGTGCATAATGTGCACATGATGTAAAGACTCTTAGAGCAAACTATAGAATGACAGAAGCCACGTATGTGTTTTCATTTAAAAATATAAAGTGACTAAGCTTCCCTAATTTCTGGTTCAGCTAGCATAGTTGTATACAGGTGTGTGCCATCATGTGTGTGATATCTAATAGCTGTGGTTACTGTAGCGTGCCTTATTAAATTTAACATCAGAGAGACCCTTAAAAAACTTCCTGACAGTTTTTGAGCACACGCATTTTAAAGCAATTAGGCTAACTTTAAGTCTGTACTGAAAAAAAAAAAAAAACTGACTGTGGAGCAATAAATCCTAACAGGTCACAGTATTTGAACTGTTGTGGATTAAAAAAAGGACATTTCCCAAAGAAAAAGCAATATATGTAGTTTTTTTTTAATAGTTTGTCTGGTGTTTTTACTAAAGTAAAAAACTGAAATTACAAAACAAGATTTTATACATGTAATAAACTATTATAAACAGTAAACTGAAACATCATTTAGCTCTACTACGGCTGTTTACGTATTTTATATATTGTATTTGTCTTCTTTTAAAAAATGTTAGCTAGGTCCTGTAACGTCTTTTCTCGGTGGATAATCTCCTAATCTACATTGTAAATGTGTTTTCTGTGAGTGTCTGATTCTTGAGAACGCTTTGTACTTTCTTAATAACACAAGGTTGTAATTAACACACTCTTTAACACAAGGTAACTCATCTACCGTTTAGCTGATTCTGATGCAGAAAAGAATGGCTTGTTATATCAGTTTTGCACATAAAGTGTTACAATGGTGCAAAGCCGCTTTTCTCTATTTCAGAATCCGCTGGAAAACCGTTAATTGTATAAATAGTTGAATAGTTACATAGTCAAAAGAATCTAAACACTGAAGCTAAATCTCTGGTGTTAAAAGATTAATGAGACCAGTACATCATCAATAATTAGCAAATTTAAGAATCATCGATTCAAGAACTTATCGATTAGGTTAGGTTTCCAGTTTAAAGTTTTTTTTGTTTTTGCTAAAATAATCTTTTAAAAATGTACAACTATGTATAGAAGAAATGCCTTAAATATTTTGTGCTTAAATGCTGCCTTTGAGAATCAGTTCATATGTCACTATTAACTTATTTATTTAATGGTTTGGCTAATCAGATGATGTTTCTTCCTGCTTGTCAAGAAATCCATCTTAGTAGGTCAAGACAAACACTCCTAAGTAAAACTGCCTAATTGCTTGGTTCATACAAAACAAACATTTTAACATATTGGGCTGATTATCCAGATTAATTCACAATTACAAATGGTATAAACAAACACATCACCACACATCTTTATGAATGCTTTCAACAGTTTGCCAGGGCAGTCAATATTTTAGTCACATCAATACTTCATGAAGTCATTTCTATAATGCCAGAGCACCGGATGGTTTGGCAGCTTTTCCTGATGATTTCACTATGTTCAGACATAAGTAAAATATATATTTGACTTTATGGAACTTCTTGAACCAATCTGATCCTCTGTTCACTATTCAGAACAATAAAGTTTTGGACAACCTTTTGACTCGTGTCCAGTGTCGGCTGTAACATGGTTGATGTCATAATAAAAATGCTCTATGGACTTTTATTATTTTGCTAGTTAATAATGTAAAATTTGCAATCAATTTTAACGCAGGTGGACTACAATATACTGTCTATCTGGATAGAATTATATTTGGCAGTCCTTTACTGTAATTACATTATCCCAACATCAAATTGATACATTGTGTGGACAGACATTGAAAGCTTACCACAGAGAAATTTGGCTGTTATTTTCTACCATGTAATTAATTATACACAATGATCCAGATAATTAGCTTATATAACTTGGTTTTGACAAGCGAGGACAACCTTGAAGAGAGATCCTCAATAAAATTCAAAACAGCTGAATCATCTTTACAGTGGATATGGCAAGTTGATAAGATGATTGAAGCTTCTGTGAGGCTGAATAAATCTCTTTGATGATCACCACACTTCCGGTGTGCCTGAGTTGTTTTTTCTCTGCACCATTATGGTGGAGCTTAGACTACTCAAAATGTATTCAAGGGTGATTCTCCAACAAAAAAAAAAAATGAGTTCCTGGCAGAAAGAATATAAATATTTACTTCTTTTTTTGGTCTTTTTTTGACCACACTTATGTGACATAAGGAACTTACGGAGATTAAAAATACAAATAGTAGGAGCCTGATTGCTTGCTTGATTATGGACTGGATTGAGATGTCAAAGGTTGAAACTCATTTAAAGACCCAACTTTTTTTATTAACAT
Source organism: Oryzias curvinotus (assembly GCA_023969325.1). NCBI lineage: Eukaryota > Metazoa > Chordata > Actinopteri > Beloniformes > Adrianichthyidae > Oryzias > Oryzias curvinotus. The sequence continues at coordinate 24,248,120 of CM043716.1, forward strand.
TGAAAGTAACAATCATGAGTGTGCAATGTTTACTTTTACTGTTTTTTTAAACAAGGTACAGTAGCTTCAGTAGCTCCAAGAGGCTTCACTCAAACCATAATAGCAGTGTAAAAATGGATAGATGTTAGCCATCAATACCAGACTGAGAAACAAAACATTTTCATCTAGATATTTTGGTTAAAAGAAATACACTGCTCAAAAAAAGGGAAACCCTCCAAGTCAATCACACTTCTGTATAATCATCCTGTCCATTTAGAAAGCAACAGTGACTGATAATCAATTTCACCTTTTTTTGCAAGTTGAAGAGACAACAGGTGGAAATAAAATGAATGGACCTGACCACGGATAATTTCTTAGTTTTTATGCTGTCTGCCTGATGTTTTGGTGACTTTTGAACACCAACAGTGTTGTCACTCCAGCTGTGCCATGTAACGGCGTCTACAACTCACACAAGAGGCCCGGGTAGTGTTACTCATCCAGGACATTATATCAATGCAAACTGTGGCAAGCGTGGTGACCAGAGGGTGGAGGTGCCACCAGGAGACAGACCAGTACATCAGGAGATGTAGGAGGAGGTCATAGGAGGGCAACAAACCTGCATCATGACCGCTTCCTCCTCCTTTGTGCAAGGAGAAATAGGAGGAGCACTGCCAGAGTCCTGAAATGATGACCTCCAGCAGGCCACAAATGTGCACCAATCTGCTCAAACTGTTAGAAACAGACTCCATGAGGGTGGTATGAAGGCCCAACATCCACAGGTGGGAGTTGTGCATTCTGCCCAACACCATGCAAGACATTTGGCATTTGTTAAAGAAAACCAAGATTGGCAAATTCGACACTGTGCTCTTCAAAGATGAAAGAAGGGTTCACACTGAGCACAAGTGACAGACGAAACAGAGTTTGGGGACGCCGTGGAGAACGTTCAGCTGCCTGCAATATCATCCTACATTACGGGTTTGGTAGTGGGTCAGTTATGGTTTGGGGTGGCATTTCTTTGGAGGGCACTGCGACAGATGGCGACCTGTCCAGGATGTCCCCTGCCTTCGCCCACAAGTGGCCGGGATAGGCTCCGGCAACCCCGTGACCGCAAAAGGGACAAAACAGGTTTAGAAGATTAATGAATGAAATTCATTTCTTTGGAGGGCCGTACAGCTCTCCGTGTGCTCACCAGAGGTAGCCTGACTGCCTTTAGGTACCGAGATGAGATTATCAGACCCTCGTGACACTGTAACATGGTGCAATTGGTTTCCTGGGTTCCTCTTAATGCAAGACAATGCTCATGTGGCTGGAGTGTATCAGGAATTCTGGCTAAACGAAGGTATGGATGTAATGTACTGACCTGCCCGTTCCCCAGACCTGAATCCAATTGAGCACATCTGGGACATATTGTCTTGGTCCATCATCAGGTTGCACCACAGACTGTCCAAGAGTTATGCGGATGCTTTGGCGCAGGAGTGGGAGGAGATCCCCCATGGAGACCATCTGCCTCCTCATCAGAAGCATACCCAGGCGATGCAGGGAAGACATTCTGACATGTGGAGGCTACATCCACTACTGAGCCTCATTTTGACTTGTTTCAAAGACATTACATCCAAGTTGGATCAGCTGTTTATGTGCTTTTCCACTTTGATTTTGAGTATGACTCCACATCCAGACCTCCATCAGCTGATAAATTTAATTCCCATTAATAATTTTGGTGTTGTTGTGTTGTCAGGACATGCAACTCCGTAAAGAATAAAGCATTTAAAAAAGAATATGTCATTTGTTCAGGTATAGGATGTGTTTTCATAGTGTTCCCTTTATTTTATTTTTTTCTGAGTAGTGTACATATAATAATAAATAGTATATGTTCTTACACTTCTTTGATTCTAAAATGTTCAAATTGAAACCAGCACGATTTCTTTGCTACATCATCAAAGTTCAATTCCTTCAAGATGCAGTCCCTGGTGTGAAAACCAAGACATGGAAAATATAAAGATAAGAAGCAACAAAGATTCATACGCACACTTCCTTCCCCTATGGTCTGCACCTGCTGTTTGTTTTTGTGTGTGTGTGTGTAACGATTTGATTGATGTTTCTATGTTAAAGCTGACCTTGCAGCTTTAATAATGCTGTATTCACATTGCACATAATGAACACACACAAGGAAACACACTGTTTTAAAATAGCATTGATTTCTCTTGTCACACCAGAAAACACACACTGCAATTTATTGTCACAGGAAGCTCCTCTTCTATGGTGGAACCCTCTCCCACCCTTCCCTTTCCTCTGCTTGGCACAAATTTAGGTTTCTTTTTTCATCCCCTCTTACTTTTGTGCCTTTTCCTTTGCTTCTTTTCCTCATTGCCCCCCCCCCCCCAAACCGCAGATGCTTCACACCTGTTTGCCGCATTCCCATGGGAATGCACAGGACAAATGTGCATGCATTTTAACCAGGCATGCACACACACACACATTTGCACACACATACAACTCAGTGCGGGAATGTGAAGCCATGCTTCTCCTGGGACAGCCCTGACATAATCCCCCATATTTTAAACCAACAACCAGACTCAAAACCCTGCAGAATTGTGTTACAGATGTATTTACAGGATTTGTGGTGCAGTGCTTCTCAGAACGGCAGTGATCTGTGTCATTTTTAAAAAAACCTTCAAGCAATTTTACTAAAATGTAAATGTCTTTACACACAAATTTTTAAATTTTACAGCAATAATTCTTCATTTTACAAATAAATGTTTTAGGTAACTCAGTTTAAATCCCTACTTATGCAACACTTTTTTCAAAATAAAAGAATAGTAAAAATTGGGATTCATTTTTAACCAAACCAAATTGTGGACTTGTGTATTAAAGTTGAATCAAATTTAGTTTTTTGCCAGTTATATCAAGTTTCAATAACAACAGTTACCTTTTCAGTATTTATTAAAACATTCCTTTAAATTGCTTTATATACATTTTTTATAATTATATTATATAGGGGTGTAATGATTAATCAACTTAATCAAATCGATTTATGTCCATACAAACTAACCAGATCAATCTGCCCAGCTGTTAGTCAAATCGACATATGTCATTACAACAGAGTTTCAAAATGACATAAGTCATTTTTATCAATATTGGAAAATACCAGTTAGACTGAGTTTTATTTTACTGTAACGTAAAAACTACCAAGTCTCATCAAACAACACCCATGTGATGTCAGCAAAAATGATCAGTCTATTATTGCAGTCTAGTGTGTGGAAACCCTTTCAATTTAGCAAAGACATGTGACCAAACGGTGTGCTAGAATGTTCAGTGGGCTGAACTTTATTAAACTGAAATGTGAATGGATTTGATTTTAATTTTTGTTTACTTGTTTTACTTTGTACACATATTTCATTTGCACCCGAATGCATCTGCACTGTTCAGTACCCAAGGTATTTATCTCTGAGTCACACTGGTTGAATATTTAGCCAAGTATGTCCTGGATTGATTCTAGGTTAGTGAATCGGGTCGCTCAAATTGAATTGTTGACCACAAAATAGGATATGAATTGAATTATTAAAAAGAAATCTTTACACCACACCATCATTTTTTCAAGGTTGCCATGAAAAATATAAACATTCAAACAAAATGTCCCAGGTGTGTTAGATTGAACTGAATAGAAATTAAGAAGAGGGGGGAAATAGAAGGCCGAATGACCGAATGAGGAGAGCAAACAGCGACAGCAAGATGGAGGGATGACAGATGGAGTGGTGGACATCGTCATTCCCCTCAGGTCTCTCTGACAAAGATCAGAGCATCCAAATCCAGGCCTTCAATCACATCCTAATGCACATGCAGACACAGAAACACTCCACAAACACAGCTTAAAACTTTCTTTTTTTACCCTTTTTCACTCCAATGCTGATGGATGCCCGCAAACACGCATGCAGTCTTAACGTTAACACCCAGATCATGCTCAAGTTAAAGAGAGTAAGGTCAGAATCAATCAGTCAAGGCTAATAAGCCATCAAAGAGTCGGAGAAACAAATGGAGGAGTGTTCATTCAGTGCTTTTAAATATGGATGCTAACAGAGATTTACTGTTTCCTCTGAGTACCTTGTTCCAGATGCAGTGCGTGGTGCTGTCAGGTCCAAATCGTGAAAGGGAAATTTGATTGCCATTACCTTGTTCAAGTGACATATATGCATGGTGAATCATAACTGAGAGAAGGGTCTGACCTTTTCTGAAATGCATAGGTCCCCTACGTTTAAGGATTTCTAATGTTCAAAACAAAAAAAAAATAAATGAAATGACAACCAAATTAGTTAACCCTTGTGCTATCCTGTGGGGTCCAGATGGCCCGTCCTTACATTGATGTGTTCTCCCTACCATGACAAAGGTGGATAAAGGTGAAGAGGATTTCATGTTAATCCATGGAAACCAGTGAAGATCACAAATCATTGAAGAAAAAAGGCTCAGCGCACTGTCTAGTGGGTCTAGATGACCCCACTCTCAATGTTAAAGTGACTAGGATTGGATGAGTTGCATTGTACAACAACTAGGTAAATCACGGTCTGTTTCTTTTCAGTCGTTTGAACATATATACTTGTCAGGGACCAAACTAAAGGGGTGGGGTGCGTTTTAAAATGCCCCCCCTTCCCTTCCTTTATTCCACACTATTTTTCCTGCTTGGATAGCACAAGGATTGTTGTCATACATTTGAACATATACATGCTAATCACAGGTAAAAAACATAAAAATTACTCATATCTTTTCTATTTGTACATCGTTTAACCCTTTAACACTAGAGGTTTGGCTCCAGTGTTGACATTCTATAGACTAGTGTAAATTTTCAACCATTCACACAATTGACGGAACTCCAGCAGATTCCAAAGCGGAAAAAAGTAGCCATGAGATGATATGCAACACTTTACAGTAGTACAGTAGCACAATCAACGTAAACTAGATCATTCTGCTGTGGAGAAAAGTAGCTTTTCACCGATATGCAGCACTTTTCTAAAGTTAGGTGTTGCATATGGGCCGTAATGCAAACCCGCTTTTCTTCGTGTTTTGATAGGTCAAAACAGAAACGAAACACACAAATCCTTCAATAAACGTTTTTCATCAATTTTCCTTAGAACAGTGACAAAACAAATACACATAGTTTACCTGTTTATCCCATAAACATATATGTAGCCACCTTCATATATATATATATATATATATATATATATATATATATATATATATATATATATATATATATATATATATATATATATGCACGTATCAAAACACCAACTGATCAACATTCAATTTAAATGTCCAGGTAGTCCTTCACTCCATTTGCATATGAAGAGAAGCAGTCATTTTTTTCCATTACATAAACTTGTTTGGGTTTACTTTTCCAGTCATTTATTGTTTGCGGTTTATTATTTTTCCAGTTTAATGCAATTTTTTTTTCTAGCAATAATTAATAGTTTATGTAAAACATGTCTTCCTACCCCATTTCTCTTTGAGAATACACCCCAATCAACTACAAAAACAGACCCACATGAAATAGGTTAAAAAAAAAATAAAACTTTTTTTTTAAAAAAACCTTTAAAAAAGCAAAAAATATCTGACAACAGAACTTTAAGAAATGGTTTTGGCCATGATTCTTTTATTTATTTATTTTAAATCTAGTCACTAAGACATATTTTACTTAAACTAAGGTTATTTTGCTTTTGAAAAACTTTCATGAAAAACATTATTTTTCTTGCAATACAGAAAATTAAAAAAAAAATATTTTTTTCTTGAAACAAGGGCTTGGTCCACTGGTGATAATGATTTTTTTTTTTACTTTTTTCATTTCTTTTGCTATATAAAAGAGGAGATTTCTTATGCCAGAAAGTGTTATGCCAGAATTTAATTTTTGAATTTAAAAAAAGATATAAAGCATCAATTTGTAGGCTGTTGATTTTACCTAAGAGGTAACCAAATGACAACGGGAATGAAACACATTTGAGTGAGTAAATAAATACTAAGTAAGCAAATGCTTGAAGCTAATAACACAAGAAAGAAATTTGCACCTTTGCCTAGATTTTATGATTTTAAATACAAGTAGTAATAAGGGAATAGCAAATATCAGGGTTTAATTTTCAGAAAAAATTAGTTAGGGTTTGTTTTTTTTCATACAGTTAATGATTTTTGCCCCGTTTTATCCAAAACAAAAATCTTGTACTTAATGCCTTCCATTGCATTTTATCAGTTTTTTATTAATTTTATTTTCTATTAGGGCCTTATTAGATGCTCATTTCACCTTCATGCAAGATAAAATAAACGAAGCAAAGATTGTATACTTGTAAAGAAGGAAATACAAGGTGGCAGCAGTGAGGTGATGTAAACTAAGTACCAGCGGAACAAGGTAATATGTTACATGGCAACATGTTTTAGAACTGGAAACATGGTATGCAACCCGTGCACTGATGCAAATGATTACATTGGGGACTTGTAAATCTCCTTCTGCCCCGTATGTGGCTTTATTTCCCATATGCCTGTATCTCAGGATACATGAATATGTCTAAATGCATAATGTATAAATGTGGGTATTCTACACTTAGGGTCAAAATGAATACATGTCACCCTTCTTGTAAACCAAGGGTTTACATGCCACAGATTGCAGACAGTGGAAGGAAAATACCTCAAAGGTAGAACACAGTTTTGAAAAAAACAGCCCTTTTAAAAATATCTATATATATTTTTTTTGTAGTGTCAGTCCTTTTTTTTGTAGTTGCTAAGCTGCTGGAGCCTATCCTAGCTACATTTGGGCAAAGGTGGGGTACACGCTGGACTGGTTGCTAGTCTGTTGCATGGCCAAACCATCACACACACTGACATTCACACCAAGGGACAATTTACCAATCAATCTATGAAGTTTGTTTTTGAACTGTGGGAGGAAACCAGAGTGCAAGGACAAAATCCACACAAGCACGACCATGGAAGCTCCTGGATTTGAACCAGGAACTTGCAAGAGTGATAACCACTGCACCACCGAAAAGCCTTTTTAGCAAAATGGCTAAGTTTGGAAGTCAAAGCGTCTGTGGGCGGGGCTTAACTGAGCTTTTTACATGAATAAAAACCGTAAATGTAGCATGTTTCATTTAAAACCTTAAATGTCTCAATGAGGACATGATAAAAGGACATGAGAGTAACAACTTTTATGAAACTTTTTAATTTCAAACAGTTTTTTTCTTTAAATCTAAATTAATCTTGTTTCTCTCCTAGTCTTGTTAGAAAAAAAAGATTAGATAACTGCAGGAAAGTGATCCTAAAAATTCCTGAAGATGAAAAAAAAAAGGTACAGATGTAAAAGGAAAAAAAAATTGGAAATAGAATCATTTTTTTGCACTGATCATTAAGAAAAGCATGAACACCCCATATGTGCGACAGTGTGTACGTCGGTGTGTCTAAGCATTGTGACAATCTGCGATTCCGTCTCATCAGCACAATATCAAACTTCCTCCGACATCATTTTAAATTATACATCACTGTATTTCTGTCTTCAGTTCACGTGCACGTGCACACATGCACACTGCCTGATGTATGGCGGTGAATGAATTAATTATGAGTGCACACTCTTCAGAGGAAGAGGAAGAGATATTAAAGGAGTCCTACAGTCACATAAAAATGTATTTTAACAAAGATAAAATAAAATAAAAAAACAAATTGAATAAAAAACACCATTATACTTTGGGATTTTTTTTCTCAAAAGTGGTGAAGAAATTCCCTTTCTCTACTTTATGATATGGATAAAGGTTTGGTTTTTTCTTACAGCTGTTCCAGCTTGAGTGTCCCAAGACATTTCTTGACCAAACGTGATCAAACAAGCTTCGGAAATCTTGTGGCTCAAACTCAGGCTCCACTCTTAGCTGCACATGGTAGAACGATCCACTCTAAGAATGACTTTTTGTTAATTTTTTTTATTTTAATCAAGGTCACTTATCCAGATCAGGTAAATTCAGAGGAAAACAAAAATAGGGCAATTTTGTGATACTAAGATGCTTATTTATTTATTTTAATCAAAACTGCAAAAGAAAGAAAAAAAAACTTGGTCAAATGGAAAAATACTAAAAACGTTTAATGAAGATTGAATATCAAGCTATACACTATGGAAGCAGATTGCTTTTATTTGAAAAGAAAGAAAGGACGTTTTTTGTTCACATTTTTTTGTGCAACATTTTTTTAACAGCTACAAACAAAATGGGCACTAAACGTATCTGTTGAGGAAAACTATATGAATAGAAAGCTGAAAAGCTACATTGTGTCCATGTCATTAGCCGCGTTTACATGGGCAAAAGTAATCGGAAAGAATGCCTGATCGGAAAGAAAATGTGTCATGTAAACGCGCTGTTCGGAATAGTCTGCCCCGATCAGACTCGTTCGGATCAAACTTTCTTTCCGATCGAGATAGGTGGGTTATACCGATCCTTTATCCGATCGTGGAGCATGTAAACGGTCATTCCGATCGTGTGTCACTTCTGCTCTGGTTTACGTCATTAATAAATTCATTGTTTCTCTGAGAGAAAGCTTTGGAGCTCATACGGGACCGACCAGGAGGCCCCGCGTAAAGAGCCGCTCCGCTCTCGCCCCGCTGGCTCTCCCCTCTCTTTCACCCCTCAAGAGGGAGATGCGGGGGGGATGCGTGCCCACTGACGTCTGGACCCGGCACCCGAGCTCTGCGTTCGGGCTCCAGTGCCAGTGGACCGAGTGAACCTCTCTGAGCAGGGCAGCGGGATTTATTAATACGTGTTTGAGGGAAGGGTGATTAACACTAGAACGCCCGTAGGGCAGCCATTTGGCTTTTCTACCTGCAATGTCCAAGAGACAGCCAAGTGGCTGGATTAGTTAAAATTTGCATGCCCAAAGAACAGCCTTCAACATAGTTTGCACATGAACAGCACAGCCATTAGGCTGTTCTTTTGGCACGCAAAGAGGACAAGCCAAGTGGCTGCGCAGGTTTTCACTATTTCCCCTCACTTCTGTCACTTCTAGTAAGAGGTCACAACAGTGTGGTTTTTCTTTTTTTGACTGAGATTTATCGTTCATGCACAAGAGACACTTCTATATAGACATTATACTGAAATGTTCAAGCAAAGAAATCCTGTGGTCAAAGTGATATCTTCAACCCACTACCTGTCTGCACATACTTGGTACTGCCCCACAATCTCCTTTCTGCATTTGCCACAGGTATACTTCTAGCAATCAACAAAGCGCACTGTGGCATTATTGTTCTTGTACTGACCATGCACCTGGCACATTGGCCTTTTCCCTTTGCCAGGTGTGGGAGCTTGTCACCAAACACGGTATTCCTTTTTCGCCTTCTCAGCTCCCGCATGTACCTGTGTGAGGTTTTTTACTGATTCTGGAAGCTCCCAGCTAATCTTGCCTGGTTTGAAAGACCCCCAAACATTGGAGACTGCAGGAAACCTGTCCATCGCAACACGTTCCATGCGTGTGCCCTTGTTATCAAAGTGTAAATGCCGCATGATGTCTTTGAAGTTATTTTGGAGATCAGTGGGTGTCCCATTTTTACCGAACATCTTGTAACTTGCGTTTTACATGGATGAAAGTTTTATCCCTCCCTCACAAGGACGACAATGAACCCCAATAGTTCAGGGAGGGCCATGAACCAGCTTTCGTCTTCTGTCTGACGTTCATGCTGAACAGTACAGTCCCTAATAGTTTGAAGCACATATGTGATACTCAAGGCCTGTGGGCCAAATGTGGCCCTCCATGTCATTTTATGTGGCCCGCGAGAGCATAAAAGTTTTTAATTTCTTAAAATAAAACAAAAAATTGGTGTGTATTTATTCATATCTAGGGGGAATAAGACATAAAATATTGGACTGGGCTACTATACATTGGGACCTAAATACTGTCCATATAACCTAACCTGACTGAATCAAATTTAAAAGGATTCATGCTAGAGTAACAAGCAAACATGTTTTTTTATGCAACTGCAATTTTTACTTTAAAAAGTTATAATAAGTAAATAATCAGTTATTTAACATTAAGGAGTAGTTACATTTATTTTTCATTACATTTAGTCACATTTATAAGTTATATCTGGCGCTTTGAGGACATCACTATGCTGATGTGGCCCTTGGTGAAAATGAGTTTGACCCCCCTGGTCTGAAGCATGTCCAGAGTGAGGAAACACAGGAAACTCTGTAAGCGAGTCAACACTGTACTTCTGACCAAAGCAGTAGGCTCTTCCTCAGCAGTGTAACATTCAACTGTGCTGTGATGGAGAGGCCTCCCAACCTGTTCTTCATGCCACATTGTGCCATCTTTTGCTTTCTCTGTTGGCACAGTGTGTCTCCTCTCTGTCCTCCTCTTTTTTCTGATGGCAGTGAAATCTCCTAATCTGTGATCTGATTTCTTAGATCTGAGCAATGAAAACCTTCAGCAAAGTAAAGATATGTTGTTTCACCTGTTTATTTTAAATGTTATTGTTTTAGTTGAATTCTAGTTGAAACTATAAATTCCAAAACATGTCAAATAGGCCTCCTTTGCCCCCCAAGTCTAAGAAACATGTGGTTAAATTAAGTGACTCTCAATTTCTCCCAGGTGTGTATGTGAGTGTGCCTGGTATTTTCTATGTGGCCCTGCAATGGACTGGTGATCCATCCAAGGTGTAACCCTCCCCAGTTGCCTGTGACTAGCTGGGATGTGCTCCAGCAGACCCCTGTGATCCTGACCAGGATGAGCAGGCACAGAAAATGAATGGAAAGACAACTGCTATAATCAGCCAATGAGAACAAGATGTTTATGAAATTTTATCAGAAGAAAGAACAGTCTGAGTCCCGCTGAAGGAACATCTCTTCTCCCTCAGAGTCAAATGGGTTGACTTGCTCCAGGATAATTTTAATGTCTGCTCAGTGTTGCAAAATTTAGGCATCTTGGTATTTCAGTTGACACACTGGGAGTCAAAGTTTGTCAGAGCTTAGAGGCTCTTTTGAAGCAGAATACCTCCCCCACCCTGATCTGAGAAAAGAATGTGGTTAGCTAGGACATTGAAATGTCTTCATCCAGATGATCAGGTAGCTAGTGCTGCATTTACAAATGAAAGGTGGCTAATTGTAGGCTGTTGAATTAGTCATTTTGAGCCACCCAGCCATTTGGCTGTGCTCTGGACGCTGCAGGGGGAGTCAAAAATCCTGGGCGTTCTAGTGTTAATTGTTACGTGTGCGTTTTGTTATTTCGTTATGTGTGAGAATTCGAACTGCGAGCCGACCCGCCGCTCTGGGTTAGCGGCTGCAGGACTCAGGAGGACAGAGCAGAGCTCGAGCCGCCAGCACACACACAGCGGAGCGGCTTGGGGCAGTCTGTGAGCTTTTCAGAGTAGAAATGTCACTCAGTCCTTAGAAACTGTTCAAAAAATATCACATGGAATTGTGTTTCCACTTGTGCCCCGACAAAATAAAGTCTGATGTTATTCCCACACATTTACGTGCAGCCAAGCTGCAGATTGCAGCGTTTCCCCGCATGGTCCTGGATTTTGTGTCCATCAAAAGGCTAATGTTGTTAGCCCGTGTTGTTAGCCTCTCCTAACACTGGGTTCTTCGAGCTCCGTTTTTCCACAAAAAAAGCAGTGACCACACGGATTAAATGTAAAATGATGAGCGAACAGGTGCTTCATAATATTTATAACATTAATAAAAGCCCGTTTGGAAGATCGCCGCGTATATTACCGAGCTGCTGCATAAATGTCTGTGGCAGCAAAGGTGTATTTACAACGGGACGTACTTCCTCATCCGGGCGATTTTACACTACTGCGCATGCCCAAATGATTCATTCCAACCGAAAGTGTGAGCCATGGGAACGCTTGTTCTAATCGGAAAAAGGTTTTCTGGGCCCATGTGCACAGGGGATTTTTAACCCGACCATTGACCCGATCAAAATATTTTGCCCATGTAAACGCAGCTATTGATATGATCCGTGTCTGTTTTGTTCATTTGCTTGTCACGATATCACCAGTCTGCTTTTCCTACGTAACCTATAAAATATGACATTGTAGAGTTCTAATTAAACAGTTCATTCTAGGAAATGGCAACTAATACTTCCCCAATAGGGCTGCAAGATATGAGGAAAATGTGCGATATGTGATATTGATGGTTAATATTGCGATAACGATATAATTTGCGGTATGTAAACAAAGAGCAAAACAACCAAAAACCTCATTCCCATTTCATTGCAACAGTTTAAAAATGATACTCCAAATGACCCTCATCGACATAGGAGGCGAACATCTAACATTCTAGTTCTCCATCTGATTGGTCAACAACATGAAGGGGTCCGTCCGATTGGTCAAATGCATAAAAGGATTTATTCGATTTGTTTAATGCTTCAAGTTGCCATAAGATTGTTTTAACACATTTAAGGTTACCATTTATTGCAATTTCCGCTGTCTTTTGCAATATGCATATTGCAGCTTGATACTGCGATAACGATAAATTTGGGTTTTATTGTGCAGGCCTATTCCCCAATGTTTGTCTCTGTCATGTTTGTGGATCAAGTAAGTACAGACTGGTGGTACTGATGGTAACACGAAAAACTGAACAGACGTGGATCATGTCTATGACACAAACACATTGTGGCTTTTCGGCTTTTAATTGCAGGTCTTATAGTTTTACGAGCAGACAAGTAAAGTAAGTGCCCAGACTGCTTGTATTTCTTCATTTTTGAAGTTCCTAAAAACAGAACAAAAAAACACAAAAAATTGGATTGAAAAACACCCTCAAAACACAAACACAAATAATTAAAAATAAATCAACATAAAATTGTTTTTATGAATATTTCTTCAAAAAACACATGATTCCTCAAATGCATTCCTTGCAAAAATGTAAGGTCTGTAATGCCTCCAGTCCCAGATTAGACGGAGGGATTACACTAAGTATGGATAGCATGCCAAAAATGGCATAATTACAAGTGGATAATTCTCTTGCATAGATTTACACCTTAGCTGAGCATTGTAGACTGTGAAAAAGGATGATTTTGGGCAGAACACCGACAAACTATAAGCATATTGTTGCATTCATGGAAGTGCCTGTTGTACTTCGCTTCTGCGCCTCACTGTCTTCCCCCTCTGCAAAACTCACACAGTGTAAGTCAAACAGCTGCGTGTATCAACAGCAGGGGTTCCTCTGATAAGTCCCCTGGATGCCGTGCTGAGAGCGGATTTCTTCCACATCACATCTACATACGCAGACATGGAGAGGAAAAAATAACACACAGTGAACGTGAGCCAAGCGGCAAGTCGAATCTGTGCCAGTGAATAAATCAGACATCTGCAAAAAAGAATACAAGTGGCACTAACAGACAGGCGTACAACCACATTTAAGCTAGGACACAGCGTGTGTTCAGATGTAAAATACACATAAATATACAATAAAATATAAAAAAAAATTAAAAAACAACATTTTTCTAAAATATGTATGTACACTACCACTCAAAAACCTCATAGTTAAAGGTATTACAGTCCACTTAATAGCTTGAAATGGTAAAAAAGTAACTGCCAGAGGTTAAATAGAGGTATGGTTGCCTAAAACCAAACAATAGTTTACATGAACGCACAAAAGGGCCCTTCTAGATCAGTGTTTTTCAACCTTTTTTGAGCCACGGCACACTTTAGCCTTGACAAAAATCCCGCGGCACACCAGCATCCAAAAAAGAAAAAAAAAAAAGAAAAAACTCAGTCTGTATTGATCGACAGCCGCCCCCCCCCCCCCCCCCCCCGCCCTCCGGAATCTCACAGGCATTTTCATGATAATTGTGGCAGAAAAAGCTGGAAGTTGTAGCTGTTTTTTCTAAAAGTTGAATTAAAAGTTAAGTTAAAAGATTCAAAAACTGTTTGATGTGTGTTCCTTGTTTAAAGACGTTAAGAGGAGAGGCTCATTGTGCGCTAAGACAGTCGTTCTAACCCAATGCATCATGGGAGATGTAGTGCCGTAAATACGCCGACCGCAGAAAGACCAGCGTCTCTGAGCTTCATGGTTTTGTTCTCTTGTTCCACGGTCTGACACCGGATTCTGTGGAAAGCTACACCGCTAAAGACGAGCTTTAGCTGGTATTTTTGTTAGAACTGAGAGACTTTATGAGTTAAATCTAAACAAGGAAGTGAAGACTTTAACCACTTCTGATTGGTCAGACTGATGACATGTGATTCAGCCTTCAAGAATGATTGGTGGAGACAGTTAAAGGGGCGGCACTGGTATAGCTAACAGGAATAGCTGCAGCTAAATCGCTGTATCTTCATTCTTATCAAAATGTATTTAATAGAATCAAATAAACACAAAGAAAAAATAATTTTATGATCTTTTATATTCCTAACTACTCAGTGTTTTATCAGGGTTTGTTTGGATGAACAAAGAGCTGATTTCCTGGAGATGGGAAATGTTAGATCAGTTAATGAGGGCAATTTCCCACGGCACACTTGACCATCTCCCACGGCACACTAGTGTGCCGCGGCACAGTGGTTGAAAAACACTGTTCTAGAGAACACAAAACAGCCAATTAACCAGCTTTACCAATTTAAAGCTGTTTATGTGCTATGGAGGTTGATGAAGGCTGAAGTAATTCCTACAGTTATTTCCTTCTTCTGTATTATCTACAACCTGCTCCTTCTACAAATAACCACTGCTGGAACCCATTGTAGTGTTATACCTTTGGTTTAACCAATAGGATCATATGGTGACATCAGTGTAACAAAAAAAAAAATCAGACATGGATTCTGGGGTCCACTTGGTTTGTGGTAAAATACCCAGTTTTATTTTTAGGAAAAAAAGACTGGGTCTGGGTTCTTATGGAAATAAAGGTACTCTGCAGCCATAAGGAGTTTGAAAAAAAGGCAACTAACAATGTTCACTTCCAGAGGAAGTCAACATGTAAAGGGAGAGCAGAGTTTCATATCAAAAGGTGCTCAGTTGAAAAAAAAATGGCTTATTTGATTATTGAAGTTTACAATACAATCTGGTCTATAGAAAGATTACAAGAAATGTATTTGGACCTTAACTTGCTTAATTGGGGGATTTTCTCATTTTTAGAGTAATACAAGACATTACACTTAATAGTTTTCCATTAAAAAAAGGGAAGCATTAAAGACCCACTCCAATAAAAGTTTGAATCTGGAGCAGAGCAAAAGCTTGACATTGGTACGTAGAAACTACAGTTGACTGGCCACACGCTCTCTGCTTGTCTCCATTCTGATTCATCCACTTGTAGACAAATACGTCTTTGTTTTCTTTGTCCGAGTTGGTCTGGATAAAAAAACTGTACTGGATAGCTCTAGTATTGCTAGCCATTGTCGTTGCACCTGTAACATTAGGGTTAGGGGTGTGAGGAGCTGTAAGATAGCGAGGTAGCATGTGAATAAATCTGTGATGGAAAGGGGGGGCGGGCTTACTTCATGCAAACAGTTTCGCCAACAACTCAGAAGCGGATTTCTAATGAACTTCTACCGCTCTGCAGAAACTATGTCCCAGAAGACAACACAGCTTTCTAGAGTTCAGCTAAAAAAGACAAAATCCTAAATAAAAGACCACTGGGAATACTTTGAAAATAAATCAAAAGATGATCAGAGTGGGTCTGTGTTCCAAAACGTAACTGGTAATGTATTAGTTATGCTACATTTTTCAACTTTACACAATAAACAATTAACGCAAACCGTTATTATAAATATGCATTATGCATATCTTCTTAAAAATTTGACATGAGTGTGCCATAGTGTCACATATGGAAATGAGTCATTTGAGTGACACGGTTTAGTCATCTTGTTAGCAGTTGACATGCCAACAATCTGCTCAGTGAGCAGAGAGAAGCTTCCATTTTCCCAGTGTCATGTGCATGTCACCCTTAAAGCCTTTTCTTTCTTTTTTTGTAATTATGCTTTTTCCATTGAATCAAGATATTTTTAGTTAGTTGTCACTGATAAATACGATCAATCTAAACAAATTAGTAAAAAAAAACAAGTGGATGCTACACTCTTGTGCTTTGTTCCTATGATTTATTTGTTGAACCATGTCTATACTTTCTGATTCATATGCTAGAAATTTTCACTTAGCATAAATTTAAATTGAAAGGGAATGAATTGAGTTCAAGACCTGACATTTCTTTATTATAACTATCAGTCTGAATGGTCTTTTTCTCCACATTGCTATTACACATTTTTCTTTCCATATATATATATATATATATATATATATATATATATATATATATATATATATATATATATATATATATATTGGCTAAAGATCCTACTGGCTAAAGAAGCTTACCGCACTCCACGAGCGCCTGGCAGCACAAATGAACCAGCTGCTAAGAGATGGGACTCACCCTGAATGGCTAACAGAAGGGCGAACAATCCTGATCCAGAAGGATCCCTCAAAGGGTGCAGTCCCATCCAACCACCGGCCAATAACCTGTCTCTCCACAACATGGAAGCTCATGTCAGGCATCATTGCAACCAAGATAAATAGGCACATGGATCAATTCATGAGTAACACACAGAAGGGCATTGGTAGAGACTCCAGAGGAGCCAAACACCAACTCCTGGTCGACAGAACAGTCGCCCAAGACTGCAGGTCACGACACACCAACCTGTGCACAGCCTGGATTGATTACAAGAAGGCCTATGACTCAATGCCACACACATGGATCACTGAATGCTTGGAGCTGTACAACATCAACAGGACTCTAAGAGCCTTCATAAAAAACTCAATGAAGCTGTGGAAAACCACCCTTGAAGCCAATGGGAAACCACTTGCACAAGTGTCCATCAAATGTGGAATATACCAAGGTGATGCTCTGTCCCCACTGCTGTTCTGCATAGGTCTGAACCCCCTCAGCCAAATAATCAACAAGACTGGCTATGGATACCGACTCAGAAATGGGGCCAACATCAGTCACCTCCTCTACATGGATGACATCAAGCTATATGCTAAGAACGAGCGTGACATTGACTCCCTGATCCACACCACCAGGATCTACAGTAATGACATTGGGATGTCATTCGGGCTCGAGAAATGCAGCCGGATGGTGACAAAGAGAGGCAAGGTAGTCCACACAGGGGGGGTCTCACTCCCAGAAGGAACAATAGCAGACATTGAGGACAGTTACAAGTACCTTGGAATTCCCCAGGCAAATGGCAACCTGGAGCAGGCAACAAGGAAAGCTGCAACAGCTAAGTACCTTCAACGAGTAAGGCAAGTCCTGAAAAGCCAGCTCAATGGCAAGAACAAGACCCGGGCAATAAACAGCTATGCACTGCCAGTTATCAGATACCCTGCAGGAATAATAAGATGGCCAAAGGAAGAGATACAGACCATGGATGTTAAAACACGGAAGCTCCTCACCATGCATGGAGGGTTCCATCCCAAATCTAGCACTCTGAGACTGTATGCTAGCCGCAAGGAAGGAGGCCGAGGACTAGTGAGCGTAGAAGCCACTATCCAGGATGAAACATCCAAGATGCATGAATACATCAAGCTCAAGGCCCCAACTGACAGAGTGCTCAGTGAATGTCTCAGGCAATGGAGAGCAGAGGATACAGTGCTGGAGGACAGATCCTCATGGGAGGACAAACCCCTCCATGGGATGTACCACCGGACCATAACTGAAGTGGCTGATATCAAGAAGTCCTACCAATGGCTAGAACGGGCTGGCCTACAAGACAACACTGAAGCGCTCATCCTGGCAGCTCAGGAACAAGCCCTGAGCACCAGAGCGATAGAGGCTCAGATCTACCACACCAGACAAGACCCAAGGTGTAGGCTGTGCAAAGAGGCGCCTGAAACAATCCAGCACATAACTGCAGGGTGTAAGATGCTGGCAGGTAAAGCATACATGGAGCGCCACAATCAAGTGGCTGGAATAATATACAGGAACATGTGTGCAGAATATGGACTGGAAACCCCAAGGTCAAAATGGGAAACACCTCCGAAGGTGGTAGAGAATGAGAGGGCAAAGATCCTGTGGGACTTCCAGATCCAGACTGATAGGATGGTAATGGCGAACCAACCAGACATCGTAGTGGTGGATAAAGAACAGAGGAAAGCCGTTGTGGTGGATGTGGCAGTGCCAAGCGATGGGAACATCAGGAAGAAGGAACATGAGAAACTGGAGAAATACCAGGGACTCAGAGAAGAACTGGAGAAAGCTTGGAAAGTGAAGGTGACAGTGGTGCCTGTGGTAATTGGAGCACTCGGGGCAGTAACCCCCAAGCTGGAGGAGTGGCTACAACAGATACCTGGAAAGACCTCAGACCTCTCAGTCCAGAAAAGCGCAGTGCTAGGAACAGCTAAGATACTGCGCAGGACCCTCAAGCTCCCAGGCCTCTGGTAGAGGACCCGAGCTTGGAGGAGAAACCACCCGCGGAGGGTGAGAGGGGCGTTTTGTTATATATATACACATATACAGATCTACCACACCAGACAAGACCCAAGGTGTAGGCTGTGCAAAGGGGCACCTGAAACAATCCAGCACATAACTGCAGGGTGTAAGATGCTGGCAGGTAAAGCATACATGGAGCGCCACACTGAAGTGGCTGGAATAATATACAGGACCATGTGTGCAGAATATGGACTGGAAACCCCAAGGTCAAAATGGGAAACACCTCCGAAGGCGGTAGAGAATGAGAGGGAAAGATCCTGTAGGACTTCCAGATCCAGACTGATAGGATGGTAATGGCGAACCAACCAGACATCGTGGTGGTGGATAAAGAACAGAGGAAAGCCGTTGTGGTGGATGTGGCAGTGCCAAGTGATGGGAACATCAGGAAGAAGGAACATGAGAAACTGGAGAAATACCAGGGACTCAGAGAAGAACTGGAGAAAGCCTGGAAAGTGAAGGTGACAGTGGTGCCTGTGGTAATTGGAGCACTCGGGGCAGTAACCCCCAAGCTGGAGGAGTGGCTACTACAGATACCTGGAAAGACCTCAGACCTCTCAGTCCAGAAAAGCGCAGTGCTAGGAACAGCTAAGATACTGCAGGATCCTCAAGCTCCCAGGCCTCTGGTAGAGGACCCGAGCTTGGAGGAGAAACCACCCGCGGAGGGTGAGAGGGGCTTTTTATAAATAAAGCCAAGGCCACAACACAAAGTATCACTAGAGACATAATTGCAGTGAAAATGAAAAGCTCATTTGAAGTCAAATATGTAAAATTTTTCTTTCCAGGCATTAAACCTCCCATTGAAACATTTTTTTTTTGCTTTTTGCGTTGACAAACCATTCAGTCAATAGTTCAATCCAGTCACATCTGTATTAATAGGTTAAACAAAGACAAATCCTGACCTTCATAGTTGAGTTTGAAGCCATGGGCAGATACAGCGAAGTCGCTAGTAAGTCTCAAAGAGAAGATGTTTCCTGTGCTGGTAACCGGAGGAGGTATCTGGAAACCTGTTAACCTGCGGGGGAAGCACACGCATAACATTATTGTAAACACAAACCATTAGAGTACAATCAGGAAACAGCTCAAATAAGTACTAACTCAAACAGTAGCCCATCCATTTTGATAAAAAGAAAAGCACTCAATAAGATCCCTAGGATATTTACTGTATATTAACATATTTCTTTTCTATCAACTTTATTCATTGTGTACTGATTTACAAACATTTTTCAATATAAATAGCTTAAAAAGAAAACATTTTTTGACATATTAGACATTATAGCTTTGCCTAAGTGCGGTTTCAAAATTAATGGGTAAGAAAAAAACCAAACCAAAACTATTGATTGATTAGAGTAAAACAATGAAACAGGATTCATAGGGGAAGGGACGTCTGTCTTTTATCTGCCCTCAGTACATCTCAGCTTGTCATCACAAAATTTGCTTTTACTGGGCTGCCAAAGTAATAATAATCAAAGTATAGTAGTAATCAAACACTCAAGAGGAAGGAAAAAAGAAGAAATGGAAGTCAAGCTGCAACTGAGATGCATTTATATTTGTTATATATTGATTGTAAAGAATTGCTCTTTCAATTTTTTTTGGAAAATGTTGTTTTTATGTTTTTAATTTTTTATTTATATTGTTCTGGATTTTTTTCCACCCTGGAATATGTTTTGGCCATATATGAAATTTAATATCCTTACACATTCAATAAATATGTCTATTTTAATAACATGCACATCAAGCTTGGGTAAAGGGACTGATGTTTAGTGGAGCCAGTTGAGTTGATTTTCAGACAAACCATGCATGGAATAATTAGCAAAAACCATGCAAAAAAAAAAATAAGGTTGCTTTTATTGACTTTTCCCAAAAAAGAAAGAACTTCTATAAATTAAAAAAAAGCCTTCATTGAATCCTCGTCATCTAGAACAACAAAAAAATCTACTTTTTTTCAGAAAATAATTTTCTTGTAATGTGAAAAATGTATAATTTTCTACACCGAAAGCTAAAATATGTTAAAACACCAACGTTGTACCGTTCGGACCAATCCGTGAAAATATTGTCTGACATTAAACCAATCCATGGCCTAAAAAAGGATGGGGACCACTCCTCTAACCCAATTCAATATTTAATTTGTCCATGTCTCACTTGGGGAGAAGTAAACTGTCAGCGCATCAGCACAGTCTATTTTCTTTTATCTCTCAATGTACTTTCATGTCTAAGGATGTGTTTTTCTTCAGATATTCCGGAAGACGGGTGTTAGTGCTTGCACATGCACGTGTGAGTATATTTTGTACAGATCTCAGACCAGTCATATTAGTTTGAGTGAAAATTGGCCTATTATTATTATCAAAACAGCCAGCAGGAGTAAAAAAAATCCAAAATTAAAAAGGGGGGTTGACACTAAAAATAATTACACAGTTTTTTTTTTTTTTTTTTTTTTTTAATTTAAAAACAATCAAACAGCTGAGCTACTGTCATTTAGTGTTTCTGGATTGCATTTTATCATCCCACTGGTATATGTCCAGATGATTCTATTCAATGTATCTGTAGATGTAGATGAAGTCAAGTGTGATCACACTAGCATTTCCATTACACATATGCAAAAAACTCTATAAGAATTATAGAAAAGTTGAAGAAACACACTTTCGCAATCACACTGTTTCCATTCAATCATAAATATGTGAATGAACACATACAAACTTACACGATAAATAATTCAATATATTCAAAAACGGATGTGAACAATTCTTTATAGCAGATACATTCAAAGTTCTGTCACAGCACTAGCGCTCATCACTATCTTTTTAAGGAGGCGCCGGCCTTTTATTCAGGCCAAGGACGGCAAGCTCCTTACATGTGGGAGTGGCTACAAAGGCAAAATCATTGCCTTCGTAGCCGCTGGTTGGTCATTTTACGGAGGAGCTGTTGATCCAACAATTATGCAGGACACACTCAACTTGTGATGAGCTGTGAGATGTTGTGGGACCTCTCGTGGTACCCGCTGTGCAGTGCCCTACATTGTTGGTCACACAACTCGTCTAATTCGAAAAATGTGTTTCCATTGCATTTTTGTGAAATATGTCAAGTTTGATACACCTTTGATAAGCCAAGTTGTTTCGAAATTTTTTGTGTTTCCATTAGACAAATTTACTATATTATCGCAAATCCTATTTGTGCAATTTCATCGTCAATGGAAACACATGCTACTGACAAGGTGCAAAGAATGCATATCAGTTTACATGTTGAACAAAAATGTCTTCCTTTTTGTTTGAGACATGCTAATTATTTGATAAAGGAATATGAATGAATTAAATTGATCAATTCTGAATGATGGATATAATCATTATCATACACGGAAAATACTTTTCTTTTCACGCCATCAGTCCTTACTTGCTAGACCACAGAAAAAACATCATCTTGTAATGTTTGATACTGTTTTTACATTCTGTGTGCCCTTTCCTACACCACTGTTACATCAATATTAGTTCAAATAATCGTCCCCAGAACACCTCTACACTTAAGCCCAAACATACATGAACATTGCTAAATCAATACTATTCTTCCTTGATAGCAATTCCCAGATCACATCCTGACAAATCAGGCCTTCAGCTACATGTCAAAAGCAGGTCAAAGATATAGCTGTGGGAGACATGAGAGGAAGGAAAAAGCTTGAACCAAAATAACAAGGGACAGAAACATTCAATTGGAAATATATACTTTCAGTCTAGGAGAAGTGGACCCTTGAGGAAAGAAATGTGTATGGTGGTGTTTTTGGCTACTTCTCCAACTAGCTATTTCACATCAAATACGCAATAAAAATAAGAATTTACATTGTCCAAACGTCTGTTTAATGCAAATAGTGATCTCTTAATATGTTTTTGGAAGATTCTCAGCTTTTAGAAAACTCAGTTAAATATAGTTTTTTCATACATTTAAAGCTTAGATTGTCTTCAGGGTTCATACAAACAGCAACGACCATTAAACCAAACTGAAAGAATGAGTATTTTTGTAATCTTTATAATTAAAAACAAATCAAGACTACTACTTTACAATTTAGTTCTGATTCCAATGAAGCCAAATTGTCCAACAGCCAACATGAAAGACCAACAGATTGAATCGAAGGGTATCTGTGAAACTCATTTACAAGTACATCTAATATCTATCATGATCTGATTTCTTGGGTTATCATAGTTTTCAATATGCAGTGTTGACTGAATAATCCAATGTCTTTTATCTGATAACGGCAGTTATTCAGTGAGATAACAGATTAACACGTGTAGATTTCTCACAAATAGGCAGGGGGCACTCCGATATCACCTGGCATGTGTCCACCTTTATTTGATGTGTTTGTAGTTATACATCTTTGCCCACCAGTACAAAACGGCGGAGACAAAAGTACAAACACACTACAATAAACAGAACACAAACATTTTTTTGTTTATTTTGTAGACACATCCTCCCACATTTTCACCCAGTTACCAGAATATTGAAAGCATGTAAACAGACGTAGCGTGCTTCTTTAAAAGCAAAAAATATAAATATGTTCACCTAATAAAAATATTTAATATGGTGTTAGCCATTGAGTTAGACCTGAAACTGCATTGTTTCTGTAGACTACATTTGGGTCTTGGGTTTTGGGTCATTAGGAGTCCTTTGTTCTCAGCTGGAGTTGGGGAGACAGTGGCTACCCTCCCCAACCTGGTCATCTCTTTTAGCTGTTAATGACCTAGGTGAAACTAGTTCGGTTTGTTTGGGTGTCAGAACACTGCTGTAGATGCAGTTTCAGGTCTGACCTCTCCCCCTCTCCCTCACTTTGCCCCTGTTATAGAACTTGAACATGACCCCCCCCCCCCACCAGAACGGAAAAATGACAAAAAGGTTAGGTAAGGGAAACATTGATTCAGAATGCAGGCTATTTAACCTGGGAAGTTTATCAGAGAGAGCAAACAGCGGTGTCTACTAGGCTAGCCTCCTGAAAACCTCCAAAACTGGATTATAAGGAAAGAACACAAAAACCTTAAAAAACTGCTCACATAAGTCATTTAAGAGATTCTGCTCTTACAACTGAAGTTAAACATTTACCTAAGATTGTGCATGAACAACAGAAGCTTTATTTCTGTGAACAACCCACAGAGATTTATTTGGTTATTATTGATTTTCTAAAATCTAAATATATTTTATATTTCCTGACTTTTTATGTAAAGAACCCAAAGAGGGTTGTATGTTTTTTAACTGATTTCATAAAGAGTGTTATTATATATTTGCTGATTATCACTTTTTTTTTTTTTTTGTAAAGAACCCAGAGAGGATTATTTGATATCAGATGGATTACTAATATTTGGTTGTGTGGCTCTCTGGGATACAATAAATGTTTACATTTAGGCAACCCTGCGATCGTCACACTTTTTCTGTTTCAAACTGACCCTGGCCCCCGATCAGAGAATGGAAACGTCATGTGGCCCTTGCTGGAAAAAGTCCGGGGACCCCTGCTAGTACTAAGATGCGAGTACCAGCCCCTTACTGACCCTGCACAAATTCCAAATGCATGGGGTGTACAAGTAATACGCAAGTGTTTTAGGACACCCATAATTTGTTGACACCAGCTACGTTCTGATTGTCCACTTTCCTAATTTAAAATGTTTAGGCTGCATGCAAGGAGTCCAGCCTTATCATGTGAACAGCAATCTCGGGGGTCAAAAAAGCAAAAATTCCACACGACATGCCTGCATCTCACCTACCCTATCCTTACTTTACTCTGCATGTTGTATAAGTGTTTGCTACGATGTGTCGCTTGCAGTATGCAGATGGGAAAGATGCACACATGCATGTTCCCTCTACAGGCTCACCAAGCGGTCTATGATCTTGCCATGTCCTCCAGGTCATCAGGTTGTCTTATTTTAGACAGCCAGTATTTAGCCATTAGGACTTTTGTGATTTAGGCTTTAGTGAGTATGCTAGCTCAGTGACAGTACATGATTTCACCAAGAGCAGTTAAAAAAAAAAAACTGTATACAAAATATAATAAGAAAGGGTGCAAAGGCAAAGTAGTTGTCATCCATACTTTGTAAAACTTCCAGGATAGAAGGCAGAGTCCAAAAGCTCTGATCATACTTTGTGAAAATAGCCCTTCTAAATTTTGCAGAACAAACATTATTACTAAAAATTCATTGTAGATGACGATACTTCTTTTCTTTAAAAAAAACAAAAAAAACATGTATTCTTATGTATCAAAATGTTTTCCTGTGACCTTTGATTTCTTTAACACCTTTGTGACATGCATATGCTTAACTACACCATCATAAAATAATCAAACTGTCACATTCCTCAAACCCATGTATAACAAAGATGGTACAATGCGCTAAAATAAGTCATTTATTTCAAGGCTGCAGTAGGTGAAATTGTGTAACTGATGGCTTTCTTTTCGTTATGTTTAGTACATTCCATGAAAACTAGAAAAAATACTTACAAATTTAATTTGAGGAGAAGTGTCAACTCATGCAGTAAAGTTTAGTAGCTGTCCTCCAACAACATTTAATTATTAATAATTGGAGGTGTTAAATAGATTTTCACAAAGATATAAAACATAGTTTTTTTTGACATAGTTTGCATAAATATGAGCATCAATTTGCTTAAATTAAAACTTTTTTTTTTTGTTTCTTCATTTGTCTCCCCCCATCTTCTTCATGTACTGTAGATATTTTTTTCATCTGTGTTCAAAGTTCAGGGTCTGCAGTGGATGATTGATTGAGCACATTGGTCAGAGTTGCACACACACACAAATATGCACATACACATTGGCATACAGTCCTATTTCAGGTTGCAGTACTTGTGGTCAACAGTCCCTGCTGTCTTGTTAATCACATGTTTACTACCTATCCTGAACTCTGTATGCATTTCATTACACCTGAGTATTTGTATAACTGAGAGGGGGTCCTTGACCAGAATGTCATGCTATTCATTATATTAGTCAGACACATCAATTTTACAGCAGAGGCAACAACAAACAGATAAAAGCACCAAAGCTGCAAACCTTGGTGACAGTTTGATAAATGGTGTCTGTTAAAGAAATAAGTCAAAGTTGGATTAAATGGGGAAAAAAAAAGACATTTTAGCCCCATTAAGTGTCATAGTGTATAAAAGCTGAATAAAAAGCTAAACATGACCCATCCAAGGCAGAATGTCTGAAAGTTAATTTGTTTCATACAATGTTTAATGAATAGCAAAGATGAGAACAGACAGATGCAGACACACAGACAGAGTGGGTCCGCGTTGATGTGACGGAAAAAAAAAAAAAAAAAAACACTTTATTTTTCGTCAAGACGATTTAAATTACAGAGCTACTTTTGCAAGTTGTCCAAAAATCCAGGGGCCAGGACGTGTGAGTGACAGAAAGCAGGTCTTGGGAGAGCACAGAGAACTAAAAACAATGACAAACTGTCAGGAAACAAAAGCAACTTGGTAGGTATGCTAAGAGACATGACGACAACACAATGCAGGTGTTCACACAGCTACACTTAACAAAATGCAACCAAAAGCAACCATTACAAAAACCAAATATGACACCTAGTACCTGGGAATAAAAAGAAAAGGCAAGAACAAACACGAACACAAAAGCAAAGCAGAAAAAGCCCCTAATGACACAAACATAAACAAGAACAATGGATTCTTTGCACCACAATGACGGTAACAAAATTAAAAAATACATGCAGTTTCAGTTTGTGTTGAACTGTGTAATCCTTTTTTCCTGTTTGCAGAGTTTACACTGCAGTGCGTCGACTTGCTTGTTTGTGTCTGCCCACGTACATTTGTATGAACATTCTTTTTCAACCTTGTCTTGCAGCAGTGCAAATGGTTATGCTTCTAAATCCCTTTCAGCCTAGCTGTGACATGGAGGGATGGCATATTCTTCTCTGGTGCAGCATCAAGAAAGAGGCCACTGTTGTTATGAAACTAAGGGCAGGTGTTACGCCTCAGATGAAATAGGCACATAGCTGTAGAACTACGTTTGTACAGAATGATCCCTTATCATTCTACACAGAGAAAAGCATATGGGATTATAGAGCACAGTGTCAATCAATGGTCTATTTTTTTTAATTATATCATTATACTATAAGGCACACTGGACTATTAGGTGCATTGGGTGAGACAAGAGTCAGAGATGTTTGTCAGTCCATTAGACTTTATTGAGTATTCACTTGTTTATACCATGCTACACGTTAGCCACATTAGTCTATTCCCCCAATAACTAACAACCTTATTTGCAACACGTAGGAAAACAGACTGATAATACCTCTAAAACAAATGTTACTGTGACTATGCTAACTCCAAACCTGTATGGACTTTTCTTTTACTAACCAAACGTTTTGACAGAGCGCAGTGTATCTCTCAAAATCACTTCGCCATCAGAATTAATCCATATATACGATTTTGGACTGTCGGATTATAAAACGCAATGATTTAAAAAATAATAAAGTAAAATATTAAAACATTTTTTTTATTCTGAGCTCTGAACTGTAATATTTACAGTCAATTTCCGAAGCTGTCTTGCTCTGTGTACAGTGTTCAAAGTTAGGTCCCTCTTGGGGATCCATCGTTCTTGGGCACCACCAGCTTGACCTGTAGGGGGTGCCGTTGCTCTGGTGCCCGTTCTCATTAGGCGGGCTGGGGTCCCACTCTGTGGTCTAATAGCCATCGATGGGGCCCTGGGCGCTGGGCCTTGGAATGAATGGATCCCCATGATATCGTTTCCTCACAGCAGTACCAAGCCAGACCTTCTTTAAGCTGCAGTTCTTTGTTTTTGTTCAGGGTTCTACTGGGGTAACTGGGTGGGTGGGGGTGGGGGGTGGTGAGGGAGGGGCCCCTTCTTTGTGTGATTGTCCTTTGTTTTCCGTTTTTAACAACTTTCATTTTTTATGACTGTTTTATCTGTTTTTATGTTAAGCGCTTTGTGTTTTTAACCAAAATGAAAGGCGCTATATAAATAAATAAAGTTTGAGTTTGAGTTTGAGGTGTCTTCTTTGCTGTATAATAAATATGACATTGCTAAGGTATCACATCAATTCAAAAGATGTCCAACTTTATGTGCATTTAAAAATCTTGTGCAGAAACACCTTGGAAAAATCTCAAGGTAACATGTAAAATTCAAATTGCCTTTAGAAAATCTTAGCAGCCCTTGAAGAAAGCTACTATTAAAAAAATAAAAACCAATTAGGGAGACGCAATATGTATTCAAGTATAAATATTTAAGTAATTCTATAGTTTCCCATAAAGGAACCACAAAGGCATATGAAATAAACATAAACAAATCCTCTGAAAATATGTAGGAATGTCAAGATTTTTCTCAGATAGGATTAAGCTTAAAAAAGGGTATGCGTTTAGATTAACAGGTGACAATTGATTTGGCTAGATGGATAGTGAGCAATGCCCCCCTGAGCCAAAGTTTGTCTAGGCTGCTGCCGAGGACATCACTTATCATTTGACTTGACTCATGGGATCGGGTAAACCAGCGGAGGGGCCACACATTAATAAAAGAATACGCAAATAGTATGTGTGGGTGGAAGTGCACACACCTGTGTTTTGTAGATAGGTAGAGATAGATTGGATGTGTCCTGTGGCATTTAAAAGTAGGGTGTCAGGCCTGACAGCTCTTTAAAAAGAAAGTCGTTAGTGAGACGTATGGTTGGAGGAAGACATGAGATAGGACGCCGAGTACAGGGGAGCATGGGAGAGAACAAAAATACAAAAGTGAAGTGTGCACACTCGGACGACACAACAGAATTTTACCACAA
Source organism: Oryzias curvinotus (assembly GCA_023969325.1). Lineage (NCBI taxonomy): Eukaryota > Metazoa > Chordata > Actinopteri > Beloniformes > Adrianichthyidae > Oryzias > Oryzias curvinotus. The sequence continues at coordinate 24,276,295 of CM043716.1, forward strand.
CCTTAGAAAATGTTTCTTTGCCATAGCTTCATTTATTGTAATATCTTTATTCTATTTCATCAAGCTAGTTTGACACTATGGGATAATGGTTAAGGACCCCATCTCAGTTATTTGGTCCTTGGTGCGAAAAGGTCCACAAAATATTGTTTCCCCAATTCAGTACAAAGCCAGATTTCTACTTTTCATCATTTTAGTGAATCATTTTACTAATATAGTGTACTATAGTGTGGAAAAAACACAACATATTGGATAAAAAAATTAAAATATTAATTATTGAAAGCACCATATTTGTAGAAATGATTCAAATTCCACAATAAGTACTAGAGATAGACCAATCTCTGTTTTATAATTTAGTCTTTGATTTATCACCTTTTTGTGTTCCCACCATATTTGCAATAGTTCCAGCCTCCTCCCACAGAGCAACAACCCTCATATTTTATTGCTTGTGTTTTCAGACTGTAGGAGTATGGTTGTTTGCCTCATTTATCTTTGTGTTAGTCCGTGACAGACTAGTGAACTACGCGGGCATGTACCTGCTTCTTTCATGGTGATGGCTGAGTTAGGCACCTACCCTCCTGTGAATTGAACAAAGTGGGTGTAAAACAATGTCTGTCCTCCCATGCTATCACCTTTCACCTCGTGGCAGCAAGGCTGTTTTCAAGTGCAAGGCGTTTGAGCAGAGTTTCAATATTTCTAAAGAATAAAAAGCCTGGGGGAACACAACCTACTTCAGCTAAATTATCAGCTCACATGATAAAAATAAACAAACCTTGATTTTAGGTGTGGAATAGCAAATTAAGACAAATTAATCATTTGGAGCTTGCGTCACTGGTGCCATTTCTTATTGTGGATCTTATGAGTTGTTTTTGAGAGGTGTTTGGTAGGTGTGAGTGTGAGTGTGCATGGCTGTGGGATTGTGGCCCTGCGACAGACTGGCCACCTGTCCAGGACGTCCCCTGCCTTCACCCACGAGTGGCCGGCTTAGGCTCCAGCAGCCCAGTGATCCCAAAAGGGACAAAACGGGTTTAAAAGATTGATTGAATAAATGAATGAATTTGGTAATGAACCCAAACTATTTTTGATTTTTAAGAGTAATTTTCCAAAAAGCAAACTTTTACTAGACAGACTCTAAGGTTCAAACAACTTTAGACAAAAGAAGAAAGTTGATGTATATATTTGTATGCATTGTCATTGAATGTTTTGCTTTCTGTGTTGATTCTGTGGGATTTTTTTAAAATGAAACAGAAAGTTTAAACAATATAGTTGAAGCCTGTGTGCGGATCCCTGACTCTCCAGAGCAGACAGGTGCAACAAAAAGCCTAAAAGGGAATAAAAAAGAGCTCTAATCCCAACCCTAAGTAAGCGTTTTTAATAATGCCCTCTGGGTGGTGCTAAGTTACTCCCATTAGCAAAGCTAACAGCTGTGGGAACTCCAATCCCTATCGCCTCGAGGCTTTTAAATTCTGTTGACAGCAGCAGTTTGCAGTTAACTGATTTAATCTGAGGTTCTGGTCTATGTAGTAGACAGAGAGGGCAGCTTTACCTTTGACTGAAAAATCTGTTGAATTGACTGACTATTGAAAATGGTGATGAACAGAGGGTTTGGTGAATGGCTCCCGCTTGGTGTTTTTAACTTAATGGTAATTAAAGTCGTTTACACGACTTTGCATATTTCTGTTTGCCCTCATGAGCCCAAACACGCTGAAACACCAGCGGATGAGCTGCTATGCATTCGAAATCAAGTCTCTGGCCTGAGGAGGTTTAACATTATACAGATATAGTCAAGTAACCAACTATTTTGACCTTCTGAGCCACAGCACCATTGGTTTTTTTTCTTTTTTTAGATGTAGCCCATCACTGCATACTAAATTTGCCCTTGGAGATAAACAAACTTTAAGCTATATCTTATTGCTTTTAAAAATTAAATACTCAACCACTGCATGGGTTGTTCATATTTATTTGTCATTGAAAACAAGGTGTTATAGTACATGATTTTACAGTTGTTGACAAATGATGCATACTCCCTAGTTGAATCACTTTATTGGACTTAGATTGACAAAGGGACTCACTTTTTTGGACTACTTTGTCATGTTTAAATTGTAATGACTCCAATTTCATGCTCATCAAATATCCAGTCAGTATGTGATGTTGTATCAGGTTTTCAAAGTGACCACAAAAATAGGATAATCTGATGTTATTCCCTAATATTGACTGTGATCTGATAACAAGAAATCAGATTACCATATCGATTTCTCCCGGAAAAGGCTGACATTTCCCACCATATATCCTTGACTATCTTATTTTCTGCTTTGGTGTTTATTTTTTGTTCTACTTATGTAGATGTGAAATGCAAGAAAACAAGCAACACAACCAAAATTGTATCGATTTCTCTTTATTTGAAGACCCAATCCAATGAAAATCCTGTTTTTAGTGTTTTTAACACATTTTTGTGGCTGATGATAGTTTCTGGTGATAGAGTACATAAATTAAGAACATTTTGCCTATAATTGAATTTGTGTGTATTTCTTTATTCAAATTGTTGTAAACAAGGAGCAGACAAAAATGCAGTTGAAAAAGCTTGTAGTCGTTACCAACAACCTATAATCAGGAGGCCACAAGTTCCAATGCATCCACTTGAAGACGACTAGATCCATCTACGTCTTTGTTTTCTGCATCTGAGCTTTTATCTGGCCCCAAACTGTACGGATGGCTAGCTCCAATGTTACTCACCATTTTAGTTGCACCACAAAAGTTAGGTTGGGGTTGTGAGGGGATGTAAGCTTGTAGGAGAGATGGTTGACAAAGGGAGGATGGGAAATAAAGGAAGCTTACCGCTCTGGCGAAACTATGTCGTAGAACAGTGATTTACAGTAAATCAAAAGTTGATCGGAGAGGGACTTTAAGCAGAAAATTAATGCAAACCAGATTTTATTCACATTGCTGACCTGGGTGAATGTCATATGATGCGACATCCATGATAGCATGGCTTATCCAAGAAAACTGTTGTGTCCTATTTATAGAGACGAGTGGAGTACAGCAGTAGGGTGTTGTCTTTGTTGCAAAAATATTAGCTCTCATATTAGCAAGAAAAATGTTGTGACCGTAAGTGCTGCCAAGAACATACCCAAGGGTAATTTAAAAGAAACCGGAAGTTTAAAAGTTACATTAATATAAGTAAATGTTCTCTAACATAAATTTAGATGATGGACTATGTGGACTTGCATCTTCATATTATCTCACTTCCAAAATAAATTTGTAAATATCTGATTATTTCCAGCTATCTAGTATTTGTGTGTGTGTATGTCAATGGGCTCACTATGGTGTGAGCAAAGTGATGAGACTTAAAGTGAACAAACGTTAACATAGGATGAGAATGAAAGTTGAAGGGGGGGGTGTGAAATAGAGGTTGTTTTTGTACTTTTATACAAAAGTACAAAAAGTCAGTGATGGTTACAGTTGCTACGGTGCAAGGTTTGAATTTGTATTTTGGAATTCATTTTGTCCATGAAATAATTTGATTCTTCATTAAATATGACTCTTTTTTTATTCCCTTTTACATTATTAACCATCTTGGTTTAGATCATCAGTTTCAGTCCCATGTGTGGATACACAGAATTTAGCAAGGACATGTGACCATACAGTGTGCTAGAATGTTTCTAAGAATGTTCCATTTTGATGCGGAAAAACAGTGGGCTGAACCTTAGGAAACTAAAATGTGAATGGATTTGACAGTCATTCTTATGTACTTGTTTGTTTGTACACATATTTCATTTACACTTGACACTCTTGCTAGAAATACAAGGAATCTAGAAATTTTCACCTGCTATGTTTAGTACCAGGTATTTCTTTCTGAGTCATACTGGTTTTGGTTAAAGATGTCCTGGATCGATTTTAGGGCAGTGCATCGCAACCTTCCAAATGAACCAATATCAACCCTGAATCCTGTCGGCAACCACAAATAATGATATGAATAAAATCATTGTTAAAAGAAATTGTTACACCCTTATGACATACTATAACTTTCCAACTATTCACGCAGTCATTGCGACATAATCATCTAATTTATGTTGATTGTAAGAACTTCACTTGCTTCTCTCTGTTTTAAACTCAGCTAAAATTATGGTAATAGCATAAACAAGGGTTAAATGGTTCACTTCTAACCATACATAAAGAAGACTCTACTGCAACCCCTCAGTGGTGTCAATGCAGATGCAGATGCAGATTTCTGTTATCTAAAAATGCAAGTATTTGCCACAAGTCTGAGGCTATGTGCTATGACTATAATTTCATATTTAGTATAGGAAAGTGAGGACCACTTAAATTTACTATGAACTTGAATATACGGTAGATGGAAACACAAACAACAAAAAACCATGTAAAAAGTATAAAATATGAAGGACTCTTTTGGTGATATAATCCAAGAATTGAATATGGTTAGACACTCATAATGGGATTCTAAAAAAGAAAAAGAGAAAACATGTTCATGATGGAGTAATTCTTATGGCCCAGTGAGGATACACAGCCTGTAATGGTCAAATGACAGACAGTGATTAATTGATATGTCAACACTGTGGCAGTCTGTGCATGTGCTTGTGTTAAGGTCACTACATGGTCTTTTAATTGAATTCTTGTATTCTGTCTCCAACACCATCAGAGCAGAAAGAAAAGCATTGTTCTCTCTTGCACTGTGTCTGAGCATTTATGTCTCTTTAAATCTATCAATCACGTGTCAGTTCTTTTGTTCCTTTCTGTGGAAGAGGTTGAAAGTGCTACTCAGTTTTAAGCAATGCTAAAACATGTTTGCTGGTAAACAAACATGAGTAATTAAACAAATGTCACTTTAAAGGGCAGTAAACTGTTTAAATAAACTAAGTACCTGACTCAAGGAGTGTAGTTAAACAACCTCACATACTGGGATGTCTTTCACTGTGACATTTTTGTCATGATTTGGTAATTGGTCCCAGGGTTTACTCTTTAGCAACAATTTTACTGTGGTTGTTTTCCTTTTTTACTAATGTTAGAATGGAGAGACAAGTGATCAACTTGGACCCCTAAGATGACCCACAAAAGTCTATAATAATAATACTTTAACTTCTAGTTTAGGCTTTCGATTTAAATTCACAGCATCAGTCAAATCTATCACTCTTTTTAAAACCCAAGTCTTGATCAAAACTTGCATGCAAGAGATTTTGTAATCTGTTTATTCCTCAGTCACAGCTGCCCTGTTGTTGGGTAGATACGAGCTGCATGTTGGTAAAAACAAATGCACACTTGTAAGGGGCACGCAGGTGGCCCACAGGAAATAGCAAGGTCATAGACAACTCAGTGACCTCATGAAGCAAAAATGGCTGTGCACTTTTTTTCTATAGGTATGCTACAAGTGACGGATTGTAGTGAATATTTATGTAACACATAAGGGTAAGTAAAGGTGAAGTAGAGACGCAGGCGTGTCATACGGATTTTTGAATTTTTTAACCTCTCCAAATCCTGTGCACTGCACAAGAAACCCATTAGTGCTCAAGTAATAATTGTGTGCTTCTTGCATTCAGCCTGACTATTAGAATCCAGGATTTTAGACAATCAGATTGGAGTTTGTGTGGGCATCCTACAGTCGTCCTATGGGTTCTTATGTATACCTGCACACCCTGTGCGTGCGGTATTTGCGAGGGGTCAGTAAGGAGCCGGTACATGCACCTTACTAACCACTAGAATGTGGCATAAGGACTCCATACAACAGCATCATCTGCATGTCATGAGTGAATGCAATTTTCAAGAATATTTCATAATACACTTTCCGCATGCACAATAATACGTACCTTAAGATGTGGCCAATTGGACAACCCAAAAACCCACAGCACCTTTACAGGTCAACCCCCTGTATGGGTGCATGAGACTAAGGCTTTAAATGAGACTCAATGAGTAGAAAGGTCCTCGAGACTAAAACCTTTTGTGTCAGCCTGAACTGTCTAAGAAAGATGATATCATCCGCATAACATGACATCCTATTCTGACTTGTTTGTAATATATTATATAGTAATATAATGGCTGTACCTAGAAACTCAGTCCAACGAAGCGATATCTTTCCATTGGAAATCGGTTGAAATATGTTTCTGAGATAAATCCAGGATTGCAAAAATTTAAGTCAAAACCACAGAGAAATTTTTACAAAACAAAATAAAAGATGAAATTTACCAAAATTATCTAATTAAAATTGAAAATAGCTTTTTTATTTCAATTTTTAGAATATTTGTTTTATTTGCTGGAAAGAAAGACTGCATTTTTTTCAAGCAATCATACTTGTACAAAATTGAATTTACATAGATGATCATTGAATGTGATTTCAATCAGTACTGATGTCGCCAGTCTCTCACAGAATAATAGAGACATGACAACAAGCACTCACACACTCTCCTGAGGGAAATTTAGTTACCAATCAAGCCCTGATGTACATTGTCAGGCAGTGGAAGGAATTGGAAAGAACCAAGAAAAAGAAAAAAAAAAACACACAGAAAGGAGAATACTTTTCTACTCCATCACCAACATAAAAAAATCAACCTCAAGGAATTTTGAGCAAGATGTATGTTCCATATTTGTCCTAAATTATTGCTTTTATCCTCTTCTGTTTTTGCCTTTCTGTACAATTTTTGTTTGTTTTAGTTATGGTATAAAATTAATTAAAAATCAAATGGACTTGGATTCATTTTTATCATTTCCATTCAGAGTTCACAATTGTTTTTTTCTGAAGTTATGTCTTTTCTCTTAAAAGAATTTTTTAGCTATTCTGTGTATCTACCTTCATCTTTTTCCTCATACTGAGGTTCAGTCTCAGACTTTTATTTGAGATTCCAGTTTCATTGGGATTTTCCCTTTCCCTGTTTTTGTCTTTATTCTCTTGATAGATTTTGCTTCTTTCTGTGCTTTTCACTTCTTTTGGTTGGTAATTTAATTGGTGTTCCTTCCTTTACAGTGGTTTATATGTGTTACTCTTTTGCCAATGAAACCGTTGATTTTCTATTTGGCTGCCTTCTCCATCCAATGTGAACTTCTATGTTTACCTCATTCCTAATTCTATCAACTTTTCCTAGATTCAAAAAAAAACAAAAAAAATTTAGCTGTTCACTGTAAAGCGCTTCTGTCTTTGTGTAAATCCCTAATAGTATAAATTCTTTACAGTTAAGGGCAGTCGGGAGATACATCTTCAATCGTAAAAACTGGTTATTATAGCATTACACAAGAATATAAAATGTCACATTTAACCAATGTTGAATTAATAGACTTAGTGCTCGAAACTAGGAAAAAAAGGATTTTCTTAAAAATGGAATGAATGTTGTACCATGTCAATTTTTCTATATGAATCTGTGCTAGAATTTCTAACAAAAATATTACTAATGCAGTGAGGTTTTCTTTTCTTGGAAAATTCTGCATGTCCCACTTTTAATAATCTTGTTTTAAATTGAAAGTCGCTACTAAAGGCAGGAAGAACCAATGGAGCTGAAGGCCACTGAACCTTCTAGTAATTAATGGGAGCCTTCATTTCTGCTCATTTTCATATGTGAAGAGTTCTAAGTTTTTAAAAAAAAATAAAAGCTCTTATAATTTGCTTAGCTTGTAAGGGAATGACCTTACATCTGCAGAGAATTTGCAGTTTGCCTTCATATATTTTGTATACAAGTCCATTTGTGAATAAGCCATATTAGTGGAAACTAAATTGAATCAGTTGATGCATTTTAATAATAATAATAATAATAAATTTTATTTAGAATGCGCTTTACATTTTAGATAAAATCTCAAAGCGCTACAATGGAGGCAAAAATAAAAATGGTTTACAATAAGAACAAAGTAAGGCAAAAATAGAAACAACAATAAAAGTACTAAAAAGCATTATTAAAAAGGAAAGTTTTTAAGCCTTTTTTAAATATGGCAAGGCTTTGTGGGGCTCTGAGGGATTGTGGAAGATTGTTCCAGATTCGAGGGGCAGCAGCCTGAAAGGCTCTGTCTCCCATAGTGGTTAGCCTGGTCCTTGGCTGATGAAGGCAGTGTGTGAAATTGGAACGGAGGAGTCGTGAAGTGGCTTGCGGGAAAAGGAGCTCACTGAGGTAGGCAGGGGCAGTTCCATGGACACATTGGTAGGTGAGGAGACAGAGTTTGTATTGAATTCTGGAACGGATGGGTAACCAGTGAAGTGACTGAAGGACAGGAGTGATGTGGTCAAATTTGCGTCTCCTTGTCAGGACCCTAGCAGCGCAGTTTTGGATGTGCTGGAGCTTTTCCAGGCTCCTGCTAGGAATCCCAACAAGGAGCGCATTGCAATAATCTAGTCTGGAGGAGATAAATGCATGGATTAGTTTTTCTGCATCAGACTGAGTGAGTGAGGGGCGGAGCTTTGCAATGTTTTTCAGATGGAAAAAAGAGACTTTGGAGAGGTGACGTATATGATTATCAAATGTTAGGGTAGAATCGATTTTGACACCAAGATTTATCACAGTTGAAGAAAGCGGAATGTTGTGACCAGAGACCAGAATGCTTTTGGTGGAGGATGTTTTGATCTGGTGAGGGGTACCGATTAATATGGCTTCAGTCTTGTTGCTGTTGAATTGGAGAGAGTTTTCAGCCATCCATACTTCTATCTCCTCCAGACATGCCTGGAGGGCAGAAGAAGTTAGGGTGGGAGTGGAGTCCATTTTTACATATAACTGTGTGTCGTCGGCGTAACAGTGGAAAGAAATGTTGTGTTTACGAATGATTTGTCCAAGTGGAGATATGTAGATGGTAAAGAGTGAAGGTCCAAGAACAGAGCCTTGAGGAACTCCGCAGGTGACTGTGTGTGTGTGTGATTTAGCAGTCCCCAGAGCCACATATTCTGTCCTGTTTGTGAGATATGATTTAAACCAGTTGAGTATGTTCCCAGAGAGTCCAACAGTAGTATGAAGACGGTTAAGGAGAATGCCGTGATCCACGGTGTCAAATGCAGCTGATAGGTCAAGAAGGAGGAGTAGAGATGGGGAGCCCTGGTCCGCAGCCATGAGTAGGTCATTCATGACTCGGACCAGGGCTGTCTCTGTACTGTGAGCTGGCTGGAAGCCAGACTGAAATTTTTCATATAAGCTGTGCGTTGAGAGATGATGGTGGAGCTGAGCAGCGACAACTTTTTCAAGAACCTTGGACAGGAACGGTAGGTTGGAAATGGGTCTGTAGTTTGCCAAGTTATCAGGGTCCAGTGCAGGCTTTTTTAAGTGTGGTCTAATGATGGCAGTTTTGAGAGCAAGGGGAACATGACCGGCTTGTAATGATTGGTTAATTATAGTTGTGATAATTGGACTGATACTTGAAATGTTGTCTTTGACGAGGGCTGTTGGGAGAGGGTCAAGTGAGCAGGTTGAGAATTTCATAGTCCTTAAGATGGCTTTGACTTCTTTCTGTGTGGTGGGTGTGAATTCAGAAAGGGGGCTTGGAGCTGTTGGTACAGTCAAGTCTGCAGATGAGGTGGGAATGGTAGTAGTGGACAGGAAGTTGGATCTTATGGAAGATATTTTGTTGGTGAAAAAAATCCATGAATCTATCACAGCTGCTGACACTAGTATCACTATGGGTAAGTGTGGGGGGCTTAAGCAGAGAGTGTATGGTGGAAAACAGCTGCTTTGAATTTCCAGTGTTGCTATTGATCTTGTGGGAATAGAACTTAGACCTGGCTATTGTGAGGGCTCTACAGTAGAGTTTTTGATGCTCTCGATAGGCCTGTTTGTGTACTGTCAGGTTGTTTTTTGCTAGTCTTCGTTCCATGGCTCGTCCAAGTCTTTTAAGAATTCTTAGTTCCTCTGTGTACCACGGGGCTGATCTAGTGAAAGAGACGGTTCTTGATTTCAGAGGTGCATGGGATTGCAGAATGTTATGAAGTGTAGAATTGTAGCGGTCAACAGATTCATTAACTGAGGTGAGTGGTGATGGCAGAGAGAGTTTTTGTATATCCTCTTGTATGGCTGTATGGTCAATGTTTTTTAGGTTCCTGAAATATATTTCCCGTTTTGTGTTTTGATGTTGGAGAGCTAATGCTACTTCCAATGAAATAACCTTGTGGTCAGACACGCCCAAGTCATAAACTTCCATGTTGGTAATAGGGGCTGTGTCAGTGATAACCAGGTCAAGAGTGTGTCCTTTAGAGTGTGTGGGTTCTTTTACATGCTGTGTTAGCTGTAAGGTATCAAGTAATTCCAAAAACTCGACAGCAGAACAGTTTGTAGGAGTGTCCACATGTAAATTGAAGTCACCTAGTATGAGCGTACTGGGTGATGTTGCACATATTGTCGTCAGCAGGTCTTGGAGTTCAGTGAAAAAGCCGGGGTTTATTTTGGGTGGTCGGTAAATAAGGATTACTGTTATTGTTATTTTTTCTGTTCTGCATTTGAATAACAGGCATTCGAATGTAGACAGTACAGGTGCTGAAATGGGTGTCAGATGAAGGTTTCTGCGATATAAAACAGCTAAGCCTCCTCCTCGTCCAGTAACTCTGGCTTTTTCAAGGTAGGTGTAGTCTGGAGGGCAGGCTTCATTTAGTGCCAGGTATTGCTCTGGTTTATGCCAGGTTTCAGTTAGACACATCACATCGATTTGTCTGTCAGTGATGTGTTCAGATATTAAAGATGATTTGTTTGAAAGTGACTGCAAATTAAACAATTCAATTTTTAAATTAGGTGTTACTTTCAGTCTTGGAAGGGAGCGGAGCATCCGGAAATCCACTCCGCGTTTTTGATTTCTCCAGTGATGACGCAGATTGTTATTAGTCCAGGTAGTTGGCGTGTTCTGATGACGTAAGCGGCAGTGGGGTTTTGCGGCAGCAGGAGACCGGCAAAACGAGTTGCTGGGGTATGTCCAGATATTATTCAAGGTATCCGGTTTGTAGGGATATTTTGGGGGGCGCACAAATCGACGGATCCCTGTGCTGTCTGGTGTGGCAGTGGCGGGGATTCCTGAGGTTCTTGAGTTTGCGGGCCGGCATGACGAGGCTGGCCATGGTGTTTCCCTGTTGTTCCGGGGGTGCGACGGCTTCATCCATCCAACTTCTGAGGTTGTCGAGGTCACCGGTGTCGTCACAGCGCTCATCGGGGGGATTAGAAGGTTCGGGTGAGTACGTTGGTTCACTTTGTAGAACATGTGTAGTGAATGTACCTGTAAGTTTCCGGAGGTGCTCCTGTTGTTTGATGGTAGAGTAGAGAAAGGTGTCTCGTTAGAGCTGGCAGCCGGTCCGGGGCATTGATGGATATCACCGGACAGCAGAAGATAGATGGCGATGACCAAGGCGAGGCTCTGTTGCGAGTTTAATTTAATTTCAGAGTGCGTTTTTATACGCCGGTAGTGATGCGGATGGGCGAAGGTGGTAGCCAGGGCAAGTTTCCCGAATCCAAAGTGCTTGTTTAGTTGGAATTCCGTTTTTGGTCGCATATATGTTGACTTACTACTGCTGTTTAATTCATTGACATTTAAGGTTTGATAGTTGTCATCATACTTTAAACTATTAAGCAATACATAAACAAGCAGAGCTGCGACTACACCTGCTGAACCTGGCGCCGCCATCTTTTCACAAACGGAAACAAGAAAAACAGAAACAGAGAAAAATAAATTAGTAAGGACATGTAGTCTTGTCCAAACCGCTAACAAAACAATCTTTTAAATAAAACATTTTAATCCCAAAGGACATGCTGAAGTATTAATCATATTATTATTATCTTTTCTTTTTTCATTCCTTATTATTAGTTTAAAATTTTTTTTATTTTTGTTTTTTAATCTTCTTAAATTTTCTGACTGATAACTACCTTATCGACATTTGAATATTTATTTAATTGCTGTAGGAGTTCCTTCCCTTTTGTGAATGTGTGTGTATACAGGTGTGTGTGTGTGTGCGTGAGTGCGTGTGTGTGTATTACCAGAAGCTTTTTTTTTTTTTCTGTAAGGTCAGTATGCAGCTGTGTAGTAGCAGTTGTTATCCTTCCCTTAAAAAAAAAGTTTCTCCGATTCATTAATGATTGACCTCAAAGTGCTGTGCATGTGTGTGCATGAGTCCATGTGTTCCAGATGGAAATGGGCTGTCTGCTGGTGCAAAATAGGCAAACTTATACAGGGCACGCAGGTGGCCTGCTCAAAATATGAAGGGTTTGGACCACTTGATGAAGCCGTAGAGTGAAAATCTTTAGGTATTTTTTACTACAGCATTTTGTGGATGACAGGCCGTGGCAAACTTGCAAAAAATTGCAAAAATTCTTAAATTCCTCTCCCTATTGTTAATAGAATTATAGGGCAGTTCAGAAACCAAGGAAGGGAATCAACAGATTCTCATTCTAGCCGACCTGAGCCTTCGGAAAGGAGGCTTTGGAGTTTGAGAAGAATTGTTGAAAACAAACCCTGGTTGAAGGTTGCTGACAAAGCTCATCAGTTCAATGCTCCAAAAACGTTTCTGAATTAAAAGCTGCAAAGGGAATGTCTACTAAGTGCTAAAGTAAGTAGAACTATCTATCGATTACTTTACTAGAGAATTTTGAAAACGAACGGTGTCCATTTACTGTGTACTTTCTAGCAGTTGTACAGGTTTCAGAATTTTCTGGCGCTGATCAGACAGTTGATAACAGTATCAAATTTGACCTAGCAACGCTTTTCTGATTGGCTGATAAACGTAACCAATCCCAAGAGAATGAGAAAGCAATAAATCTATCATTAGAATCAGCCAATCAGAGAGAGTATTGACTTTCCACCTCCTTACTGTCAAAACTCTCAGACCAGACAAGAGGAATGTAGGATTCTGCTTTCACGCTACAGAGTGCCGTTCTGCGCACAGAGCAGCTGGCTTTCTTGGGAACGAGAACAGCTTCACCCTAGTGCAAGAGCCAAGTTGAGCGTCCACAATCTTTGTCATACATTTAGCGCCATGGAGTGTGTAAAAAAACAATTGTCCATCTTACAGTCACAAAGTACGGTCCATTGTACACAAAGAAAAAACGCTGGCAGATCACCTGGAAACTTGAACATTATTATTGCACTGTTAACATTACAGCAATGATTGTAATTATAATCCTTGCCACACTGAAATGAAAGAACTGAGCTGGTTATCAGTGCAGGATTAATGACTTTTATAGAGTGAAACTCAGAAAGAAACAGATGGGATGGGAGTGTGGGCTTGGATTAATATTGTGAAACAGACACAGAAAATGAATGAAGAAAGACATTAAGGAACACAAAGATGAAAGAATGAATTACAGTCATTTGGAGAGTCGGCAGACTTAATGGAGAGACAGTTCTGGAAAAAAGAGAAATAATAATGCACATCCAGACTTTAGCTTTGGGAATTTAACAACAAACATGTAATAAGACAAAGTGTCTATGAACAACTGTTAAAAAAAAAAGGAATATACCATCATGTCATTGGGTTTGTTGCATCTCATGATGTTGGTCACTCCCCTAAGCCACAAACAGTACATGTAGTTTGGGGGTTTATCCTTCCCGCATAGTTTCTCCACTATTTTCTTGGCCCTATGCTGCCTGAGGCATTCACAGTCCTTTGCTGGGGGGCATCTTCCTGATGCAGTTCAGGATCTTGATTGTTTCATCCTGGATACAAGCTTTAAAGCTTGCTTGTCCAGGGGGCTCACTCGATACAGCCTCAGTGTACCGGGCATGAGGTGAAACCTTTAGTACATTAGGACTGACTTCGGAATAGAGATTTTAATCTCCTCATGTGACCAGGTTATCATTTCAGTGGGGTATCTGATTACTGTCAGGGCAAACTTGTTTATGGCTTGATCTTTATACTTCTCATTCAAACTCGGGTTGGGAAATCTATTGTGTCTCTTTCCAGTAACGCCAATCTAGCTTATCTAATTCCATCTTTCTATATAAATCTCTTGTAGTACATTTTGTGTTCCAATTATTTCCTTGTAAACAACTTTGATGAAAATTAAACACCAAAAAAAGTACAATACGGTATATTTTTCTACATAACAAACCACTGTTGTCAGCCTCATGTACATGAATTCCTAAAACAGCCATTCATAGCGGGAAAAAAAGTCATATTTTTCTTTTTAACTTGAGCAAAGCTTTTTAGGGCTTTTAACACATTCGCACACAAACAATCATGCACACACCTCTTACCCCCTATAGGGCAAACTGATGTGGGAGGAGATAAAGTACCATTACCTCAGGGATAAACACACCTCAGTTCACACTCACAAACCTCAAACACTCAGGGAAAGACACACAAATCTGTATCTCGTCCTGCTTTCTTTCCAACTCTGCGTTCTCCACTGCAGACTAATATCTTTCCAACATCAAACAACATATTTGTTTATTTTCACTCCAGTCACACAGTGCTGTTCTCCCATGGCCTTTCCACATGTGCTCCTTTTGTGTCTTTGTGCAAAGGGTTCATGTCGTTCTGTGGGCCTCTGTGTATTTCAGCTGCTCGTGTCAGTGAAATTCTTGGTGGGGAGTGCGTGTCTCTTCTGTGGGAAGTGTGGGTGTGACTTAGCCGAGTGTAAAACTGGTACTGTGAAAGATTACTTTTACAAACTGGGTCAGGGCAGAACCAAGAAAAAAAAACAAAAAACTAGTCAGGACAATGAAACCCAGAAGAAATAAAAAATAAAAAGATAGCCAGATATAGTGACATTCTGACATATTGGTGTTTGTCCTGCTCGCTCAGATGCCACTACTATTCTGGATGTAGCTGCCTGCTGGTTTAATCTGATTAACCTGTGATGTGCACAGATACAAACATTGGCTGTAGTGCCTCAGGTTTTAGGTTTCAATATTTATTAAGCATTTAGCTAATATTTTTTTTTAAACTGACACTAATTATATTGGGAATGTTTTATGAATTTTCACGAGTAGACTGAATAAAGTCATTGATGCTCCAAATATCACTGGATGCCTTGACTGCTGTAAAGTGTTGCAAGTCAGCACAAAGTTGCTTTTTCTCTGCTTCAGAATGTGCTGGAATTACATCAATTGCGTAAATAGTTAAAAAAGTTACGGTAGTCGGAAAAATGTAAACACTGAAGCAAAAAACCAGCATTACAGTTAAAATACAAACATGGCAATCTATTATACATCGTTCAGAGGCGTTAGATATGTAGTGATTTGGGTGTTTTTGAAAACAAAATAGGTTAAGTGTATATAAGAACAGTAAAAGTGGAGCACATCTGTACTGGTAAGAAGTGTAGCTTCTATTCTTTTTTATTCTATTCTTTTAAAAAATTAGAAAAATATTTTAAAAAAAAAGCATATATAATGGAAAAACTGTCCGTCTCCCCTTGTATGGAGATTGATATTTTTAAAAAGAGCTGGAGTGGTATAAAAGTACATTTAATTTTTTACTTTGAAGCTGTTGTATAACTTAATAGAAAAATGGATGCATATGACTGAACATTTAACCAAATATGACAATGGGTTAAAAAAAAAAGAAGTGTCCCTTCTGAAAAGCTTAAGGATGCTGTCATAACACATGATTTGCAAGGTTATATTTTACAAGCAAACATATTTTAAAGCTGCACATATGGGTGTGGGAAATAAGCATATATACTCACATTTCAACCTCAGGGATTACCATAACATTAAGATGACAATGTCAAATAACAAACAAAATAAAATATAATGAAAGTTGTGTGCAACTAAGTCTTAGTGTCAGTACATTTTAATCTTCTTGAAATTTCTTTTCCAAGAAATACAGTCATAATTTACTCTTTGTTACCATACTTGTACTTTAGCGAATACAGATAACTAGAGGACTGAACAGACAGACTGACAGATTGGTGTAATCAAATATTCATATCATGACTTCACACCATTTTTTGCTGTTGTGGTTAGCAGGACTTCAAAGGTTTTTGATTTGAAACATTTTTATCAAAATAGCATATACGGACTGTCCATGAACAATGCAGCCTGATGTCAACATTCAGCTGGTTTTAATTTATCTAAGTCCTGTAGGTTTAAATCTGTCAAGATGCTAAATGTACATCCAGATCAAACACAAAACTTTAGCAAAAATACATATACAATACACAAAAAACGTTGACTTTTAAGACTTTTTTTACGAAGCTCATCAAGACGACTGTTGTTGTGAATACAAATTAAATTGAATTAAATTGAATTAAGATTAGAAGTTATTTTCTTTTTCAGTCTTATAAACAAAATGTTGAGGAAACAGCTTAACTTATTTAGAGTATGCATGTCTCCATAGTAACGTACTGGTAACTAGGGATCAATTTGCGTCACAGTTGAGTAACAACACAATGGCTCAGCCATTACTTTAATGACAAGCCCAGAGCTCATGACTCTCAATTTAATAACTCACACATACATCAAGCTGTTCTGCGTCTAGTATGTGTGAAATATACTCTGCTAAATATGAGATCTCAGTTTCATAACACTTTAACTGTTAATTATTGTGTTAATGAAAGATTCACTCTTTGTAATAAATGTGTATTGCTGCACATTCTTTGTTTGGCAAGCAAGTTCTTGTATTTGCCTTTTTTTTTTTTTAAATCAGAACAAGTTTTGAATACTGGATATTGGGGATGGTACATAGGTTGGCATAAATGTCGTATTATTTTTTTTGGATTGCATTTTAGGACTTATTTTAGGACCCTTATTTTAACTTTTTTTTTTCAGATTCGTATTATTTTTTTAGAAAGGTTTTTGCAGTCTCTTTAGACAACAACATGATCAGAAATTTGATGTATTCCATTTCTAAAACCTTTGATTGTGTGAAGTCAGCTTTTACCATTTATGAACTCTATTTGGTTTGTTTATCATCTTAATCCTGAGAAAGAAAATAAAGTAGTTTCTTTTTATTAGTCATAAGCACCTAATTTTTCTATTCACAAATTGCCAAAAAATGTTTAAGATATATTTAAAGTAATATTATATTTACTAGGATATATTTAAATTTCTTTAATGTTTATTAATATACACTCGCTGACCACTTAATTAGCTAGACCTTGCTAGTACCTGGTTGGAGCCCCTTTTGCATTCAGAACTGCCTTAATCCTTGGTGTCATGGATTTATCAAGGTACTGGAAACATTCCTCAGAGAGTTTGGTCCATATTGACATGACAGCATCACACAGTTGCTGCAGATTTGTCGGCTACACATCCATGATGTCAATCTCCTGTTTCATCACATCCCAAAGGTGATCTACTGGGTTGAGGTCTGGTGACTGTGGAGGCTATTTGAGTTCAGTGAACTCATTGTCATGTTTTAGAAACCAGTCTAAGATGATTCCAGCTTCAAAACATGGTGCCTTATCCTGCTGGAAGTAACCATCAGAGGATGGTATGCTGTGGTCATAAAGGGATGGACATGGCCACCAACAACACTCAGGTAGGCTGTAGTAACCATGCTCAATTAGAACTAAGGGGCCCAAAGTGTTCTAAGAAAATATCCCCCACACCATGACACCACCACCATCAGCCTGAACCATTGATACAAGGCAGGATGGATCCATGCTTTCATGTTGTTGACACCAAATTCTGACCCTATCTTCCAATTGTTGCAGCAGAAATGGAGACTCATCAGGCCAGACAACGTTTTTCCAATCTTTTATCGTCCAACTTTGATGACCCTTTGTGAATTGTAGCCTCAAATTCCCTGTTCTTAGCTGACAGGAACAGCACTTGATGTGGTCTTCTGTTACTGTAGCCCACCTGCATCAAGGTTGGACATGTTGTGCGTTCAGAGATACTCTTATCAGTTGTAACCAGTGGTTCTTTGAGTCACTGCTGCTTTTCTATCAGCTGGAACCAGTCTGTCCATTCTCCTCTGACCTGTAGCATCAACAAGGCATTTCTGCCCACAGAAGTGCAGCTCACTGAATATTTTCTCTTTTTCAGACCCTTCTCTGTAAACACTAGAGATGGTTGTGGGTGAAAAACCCAGTAGATATGCAGTTTCTGAAAGATTTAGACCAGCCCATCTGGCACCAACAAGCATGCCACATTCAAAGTCACAAAATCATGTTTCTTCTTCATTCAGATACCAAGTTTGAACAGCAGCTGATCATCTTGACCATGTTTACATTCCTAATTAGTTGAGTTGCTGCCATGTGATTGGCTGATTAGAAATTTAAATTAGCGAGCAGTTGGACATGTGTATTTAATAAAGTGGCCCGTGAGTGTAAAATAACATTTCCTTTTTTTAACTGCAGTTTTACATTGTGTCTTAGTTAATGTCGTTTTGATGCCGTTCTGGAAGGTTTGTCTTACTTTCTGCAAAACAAAAAAATCCTCTTGTCTTCTATCGAGGGCAGGTTCCTGGTAATAATGGTGGTGTTTAAGGGATTTAATTTGCAACGGTAGAAAGACTTTAAAAAAAAAAGCTTAAAACAAGGGTCAGTACTGCTGTTGAACCAAATGGGTTGGGTGCTTCTATTAATTTTACCTGATGGAGAGAAATTATTCCAGTCTGCCCAAAGAATTGGGAAAGGAGATGACATTAGCAAGGCTGTGTGGGAGGATCTAAAGTAAACTAAGGTAACTGGGAGTTTTTCTTGCGGGAGGAACCTGTTTTCAGGTGATAAAGAGTAAGTTCTCCACACATACCCTTCTAAGTGTATGTCTAGAGTAAGTAAAAGTCATATGTTATGAAAAACAATCTTATACACATACAGTATGTAATGTAATACGTTAGGAGAGATATTTATTTATGAATTTGAAGGTCTTAGAAAAGGGTGTGCTAGCTGGTATGTTGTCTATAACTTCAAATATGACTATTATGTAAGCAAATACCCACCTCTCTCACTGCCTGCAGCACCCTTTCATGTAATCATCATCATATGATCTACATGTGTTGCTGCTTGTCACCCACAAATCTTAGCCATCGGATTCTCTCTTTCATGCACTGGCTTTCATTCATGCTCTTGCCACATTCTGGATTCTACGCTTCCTGGCTTTCGACCATGCATTTGTGCCTCTTCCTCCTTTGTACCTTTATTGGATCTTTTGGTCATCTGGAGTTGAGAATTGTTAATGAATCAGTTTGGAGTTGGAACAGAGTTTTTGTCCTGGACAATGGGTCATTTTCTCCTCAGGAACTTAAAGTTTTTGTTCTTTTCTCTGACTTTCAACCGTCTGAAGATTCTTGGGTGAACATCTTCTCTATCAGATATTACTGGAACTACTAGATACATCCTGTAATGGCCACGGATATAAAGAACTCTGAAAGACTTGCCTTATGCAATTCTATTTATCTAGAGATAGTTAGCATTGTATACTTTTTACCATTCCCAAGCAGCATGCATGTCCAGGATTCCAGGTAATGTTTCACATCCAGACAGTGAAAACGATTAAATTAGGCAATCTAAAATTTATAGGAAGGAAGGACTGTTTTTTTAACCCCTTAGAACCAGAGCTTTAGCTCCAGTGTTTTACATTATTTCATGTGGCATAACTACCGTTCATGCAATTAACATAGTTTGAGCGGATTCTGAAGCGGAGGAAAGCTGCTTTCAACTGACTTGCAACATTTTACAGCAGTGAAGTGCTCATGCAACTGATAATCAGCTGATTTTGTCATGAAAAAATGTGAATTTGTACTGTTGTGCAGCACTTTAAGTTAGCAAAGTGTTGCATATCTGGAATATAATAAAGTTTTGTTTTCTCCGTGTCAGAATCAGCTGATTCATGTTGATCCCATGAACAGTTAAAGAAGTATGGTAGATCAAAGAGTGTATGTTATTTAGGTTTCACTAGTTACATATCTAGTATTAAAATGATGGCAAAAATCTAATAAAAAAAAAACTACTTAGTAGTTACTACAAACACAATGTAAAATCAGTAAATTATTAATAAGTGGCTAACTGCTATTTCGGAAATAAACTGTGACTCTAGAATCTGCTGGAATCGAGGTAAGTTCACTCATATAACTTTACAAAGTCTATGTCTGCAACAAAAATATGTTTAAATATTTATTGAGGTAAGATAAAGCTTTCGTAGTCATCAAGTCTAGAGACAAACCTCATGCACATCTTTAAAAAGAAATTATGCTTTTAGAGTTTAGTCAAGTTAATGTGAACAATACAATCTCAACAAAACACAGGCCTCTAACCAGCAGTGATCAGACCAGAGAAATGAAGAAACTGGCTTGTGTGATTGTGTGGGCATGAACGATTCTGTGTGAATGCACGGCCCATTTTAATCATGGTATCCGTAATTATCATTTTCTTGTTAATGGATCTGACCTTTTAATCATCATTTTGCCTTGTTACTGTATTGACGTGCTCATATGTTTTTCCATGTGTGTGTGTGTGTGTGTGTGTGTGTGAGGGAAGCAAAGAGAAAGACTGAATATAAAAAGCTGGGACAAAGAAAGAGAGAAAATGAGACAGAAGAGGTAATTTAGTTTAACTAGTGAGGTGATTGCAGACCATGAATCTTCTTCACCAACATGCACACATACATAAAACCCAATCTTGTGAGTGCTTGTGAATATAGTCTTTCATGTTTTAAACCAAAAAATCCCAATTTCCCTAATTAACTTGAAATACATTTGCATTTTCTTTCCGCATCTGTCTGTCCAAACTCCATTTCCACTTTGCCAGAAGAAACAATAATTGCAAGACAAGTGCTGAAATCTTATGGTCAGTCTGTTTTAGTCTATTCAGCTCCACTGCTCCCCCCTGTAATTAAGTCTGTACGGCTATTTGAGCGCTAAAAAACACCAGATTGTTTGAAAAGGTTGATTAGTGTAGCTGACTGATGTGAAAATGCGCAAGTTAAACCAACACACCATGGTTCGTTCCCCATAATGCACAAACTGCTTTTCTTCACTCCACTAAGTATCAAGATAATGTGTCTCATCTTTCTGTAACACAGACCTCCTGTTTATCCAGCGATACATTAATAAACAACAGCAAATTTAGACCTGCATTAGCAGTATTTACATACACTTGATACAAACAATGAAGAATAACTACATGAGTTTTAAGTTAACCCAGGGGTGTCAAACTCATTTTCACCAAGGACCACATCAGCATAGTGTCTGTCCTCAAAGGGCCAGATAGAACTAATACATGTAACTAAATGCAATGGAAAATAAAAGTAACTACTCCTTAATGTCAAATAACTCATTTAGTTATAATAATAATTATTATTTGTTATTATTATTAAAGTGACAATTACAGTTGGATAGAAATATATGTTTGCTTGTTACTTTAGCATAAATGCATTTAAATTTGATTCTGTCAGGTTAGGTTATATAGACAGTGTTTAAGTCCTAATGTATAGTTGCCCAATCTGATATTTCTTGTCCAATTCCCCCTAGATATGAATAAATAAACACCAATTTTTATTTTGAGAAATGAAAAACTTTTATGCTCTCGCGGGCCACATAAAATTACATGGAGGGCCACATTTGGCCCCCGGGCCTTGAGTTTGACACATGTGAGTTAACCCATAAGTCCACCCAGTCTTACAACACTATGCCATCCACCTCTGCATCCCATCAAGTTGAGCTTTTTTAGCTTTGCACATGTAAACAAATGCTAGCACTATATGCAATTATATGCTTTGACACTAAAAAGGTCGCTCTTATCATCAGCCAACAGGTAACTGCCAATTAAAGCAACGGCTTATAGTCATGCGCAAATTTAAGTTGTAATATCATCAAAATAACGAATTTAAATATATTTTTTTCTACTTGTCCAATCCACTAGCTGAGCAGCAGACCTCTTGTGTTGGATAGATTGCACTGTTACAACAGGGGGTTATAAATCTTCTGACACAGGAGGGGTATATTTATAAAAACCCCTTTTGTTATTTAGGCTAAACTTTATTTATATATATATATAATATTTGTAGCTGTTATTTGTTGGACTGGACAGAAAAGAAGAGGAAGTAGAGAGAGGGATGTGTGTGTGTGAGTGTGTGTGTGTGTGGGGGGGGGGGCACAAAAGAAAGGGGGGGGGAGGGTTAAGGAAATAGAAGGATGATTATGGGGAAAAAAAGAGGGGGAGGGGTAGAATCAAAAAGCAACAAGTTGCCGGATGTTTATCATTACTGTTGTCGGCCAGGTGTAAATGTTAATCTGAAAGGGGCTGGGTCTGTCCAAAACACACACCCTAATGTTTCAAACATGTTGTCACAGTCGGTGCTTGAGGGCTGAGGTCTGCCTCCCGATAGGGGAGAGCTTTAAGCCATGATATTATAAAGGGATGCCATTACACAGTATCCTGGAGAATGAGTCGGACAATAATTACTGGTAATTATAACTCTCTGGTCCCTGTTGTTGTGCTTGCTCTCTGCTGTCTGGCTTGAAGCTGATAACTAACTACAGTGGAATAAAATGCCACAAAGCCTGAATTCTAGATAAACCACTTTTGCATCAAATATATTGATATTGAATCTGTAGACATGACTTAGTTCAGTAACTGTTGTAAGAGGAACTTAAGACAATGTTTTGGAGGAAACCTCCTTTAGTGGTGCTGATCTAATTATTTAAATGGGATTGTAAGGCACTGAACAACATTAAACCAGTAAATTGATCTATAAACAGCATCCATCTTCCTATTTTTTTTTTCCTTACTTCCTTTATAAAAAGAAAAATCTATTTCATGGACAAATCCTAATAGTCGAAATATTTCCATCAAAACCTTTGAGATCATCTAAACTCTGGTTTGGCTATAGAGTTCCCCAAAAAGCAACCTCATCAAACTGGAGAGAAGAAATTCTGTCTGTGTGCACAGTGTACTGCAGAGGCTAAATTATTAACCTGACCACAGAACCAGAACATCTCTTTTTACCATGCAGCACATCTCCACCACAAGTGCTTGGTTGAAAAACCTCCAAACACCTTATTTACTTTTTTTAAGGTCAGGGTTTTGTAGGAATATTTATACTCCTAGATGAGCATAAAGTAACTGACAGCAGTAATTGGAAATGTGTCAACATCATGTAAAAGGTTTTTTAAGGTTGTACTTATCTGAACAGGACTTTTTAAGTATTGGTAATTTTTGAATTTCATATTTTGGTTTCAAGATTTTTTTTTTTTTTTAAAAAGGTAAAAACTCTGGAACAAACTATGTCAGAGTTTGGAGAACAAGTTTCTCCCAGCTGCTTCTACTAAATCTTTAAACTTACATGACTTTTTGATTTGAAATTTAATTTTCACTGTCCACATGTGTTGCCAAGTCTCTGCTGCCCACAGACCCAGAGCAAACATTCCGACATGAAACCAATTCCTTCTCGTTCTAGCCCCCCTCTGCTCGGCTGAGGCTCTTCTTGTGTTTTTTATTTAATCTCGTTGTGTGTTTAAGTATTACTATTGTTCCACAGTCCCTGTTGTCGTCCCTAATAAATGCCTTTGGCAAACATCTGTTACTTAAAAATGCCTAGGTAGATGCATCTGCTGGCATCCAGTGTCAGAAAGGGCTTTTGGTGATGCATCCCCCGCTCTTCAGACAGAAAATATGGATTTAGTTTGGACTGACAACATTGCTCACTGCTCACAATCATGCTTGCCTATGAGAAAGGGTGGAGTGATGTTAAACCCGGGTTGATAAAACTGCTAAAGAAAAAATGGTAGCCTTAATCAGCTCCATTTTAGAACAGGTCTTTTTTCCTGATTCATATGGAACTAGAAAAAGGACCTATGACCATCCTCCACTATGGTGGGCACTAAATACTGTTTCCATTTGGGGTGTAATGATTCATTTAAACAATGATTCGAGTCATATCATAATTTGTGGTTTCTGATACGATTCATAGTCGATTTTGGTTCAGTTTGAACGATCTGATTGACTGACCTGAAGATTCAACCAGTGTGACTCAGATAAATATCTGGGCACTGAACAGTGAAGGGGAAGTTTTCTAAATTCCTTGTATGTCTTTTAAGATAATAAAGTGTAAATTAAATATGTGTACAAACAAACAAGTGAACAAGAATTAATGTCAAATGCAGTCACATTTTAGTTTCATAAAGTTCCCTCCCTCTGTTGTTTTTCCACATCAAAATAATCCAAAGGGAACATTATTAGAACATTCTAGAACATTCTAGAACACTGCATGGTAGGGCCAGTTGCGAATATTTTTTTATACAAAATGAAGAAAAAAAATGAAGGGATGTTTAAACTAGTTTTAACTTTAAATGTTGTTTAAAAAAATATAGATAACATGAAACTAAAAAGTTAGTTAGCTGAAATAGAGCCAATTGTAAAAACAAGATTTATATCTGCTTTAGAATACTAACGACTAAACAGTGTCAATACAGCACCTCGTTGTCATCTGTTGATTTTTGCATTCACATCATTTATCTAGCATATTGCCAAGAGTCTATTTCAGTTTTTCTTTTTGATTTTTATGACACTTGTAAGAAAAGGGGCAAGTGGCTCAGAAGACTCAATAAAAACATTTCCGATACAGTTAAATGATCTCAGATTATTTCCAATTGAATGTGACATTCCATTAACTGGCTTATAATGACTTTGCCACTTAGAGGGCAACTAATAATGTTTCCTGGCCCCCAATCTGGCAGCACACAGAATATTACAAGGTTGTTTTCAAACAATACTTCATATTTGTCATTTATTTTAATACCATAATTGAAATTCAATGTGTCTTTTTGTTAATTTGGATGCACATAAACTCTTTCAAACCATAAAATCAGCCTAATTGTAAATTGTAAAGGATCAGAGAATGTGTCTTAACTAATTCACTCAGGTATGTAAATTAGTCTAGAAAAAAATAGTAAATCACTGTCCCTTACCTGGTCCTGAAGTTGGCAGGATGTGGGTGACCATCGTACAAGGAGAGGAAGTCATATTCTTCTTCTATTGCAAATGACAAGAAGATGAGTTGGATTCTACTGCCTTCCTCTCCAACAATGACCCAGGTACAATTCGCTCCATTGGGGTACCCATAGGGAAAGCCGGGCGATTCTATACTGCCATTTCGTCCTTTCAGTGTTCCCCCACAAGTGTAGATGAATCCTGTCAATTAAAAAAAAAAAAAAACTACTTTATTTATCACAACTTTATCAATGAATACCTGTACAGATTGCTTGAGTCAATGGTAAATTGCTAGTGTACAATTGACCGTTTTCAATGATTGACATAACGCCCACTTGGTTCAGTTCACTTCTACAGTCAATGGTCACTACCAAAGCAAAGTTCCTGATGTTTGACACATACTATGTTAAGTCCACATACTTGAACTCTGTAAAATATGTGCTTTAAAATTTTTGCGGTGCACAAGTCTTTAAATTGACCCAACATTGAGAGTAGCTCCACCCCATTTCCATTTGTTGTGAACGGAACAATAGTTTTAGCAGATAAACTAGTTGTATCAAAACCAAAATGCAGAACATATTAAAAAAAATAAGTATATTGTTTAGTTGGACCACTTTTTTCAGCCTGCACATGGATATAACCCCCCTGTCTTAAATTCTGGTCCAGTCCAAAATGCTCAGACAAGGTTTCATCTAAATTTCCTACAAAGCAGTTTTACAAATCTGCAGCTTTCTGGCTGCAATCACAACATAATCTTCCTACTGCACGCCCTCAGAGAAAGGGCAAGGGACACGGACTGTTTCAGAGCAGCTCTGGTGGGACTTGGCCCTTTGGTTTGGCAGGGGAAGTCTGAATCCAGGTCCCCTTGCCAGTGAGTTGGACCGACTAACCGGAAAGAAAAGAAAAAAAAAATCAATCACTTTCTGAGCATTTACCTTAGCTCACTCTTTTTTTTCCATCACAAAATTACAGGCTGGATATTCCTGGGATTTTTTGTTAACTATGGTTTCAGGATTGAGGTATTTGATCAACATATTTATTTTCTTTCTGTAGAATTCTTTTTTCTCCCTTTTTGGTTGCTTGTGCCAATTTATAGGTGAGTCTCCTTTAACAGTTGTACTCATTCTAACCCCTAAGCCCTCATGCTATAGTGTCTACAAAATGTCTACGCTGTAAAGTTCATGTAATTGATCTCTATGTTGTTCTAGTTTGAAACAGGATAAGTGATGTTTCTCTTGATGTCTTTTTATTTTTTTTAAACACAGTTCAAATCCTTCATGTCTAGCATGTCTAACATGGGGGCTAGATAAAATTCAAAGCCATTGCTTTAGAAAAGCGTGAGGGTGCAGCTGAATATTTTATCGATCCCCAACAAAGGAACTTGTTACCTCTTTCATTACACAAGGAGCCACAGATTAAGCTATTAAAAGAGAAACATTCATAATAGATTGGGTATTTTAGTCGTTTTTGTTAAGGACACCACCTCAGAGAAAAAAACTCCACGCTATTTACTTGCTAGCTACCAAATATAAAATGGTAAAGAAAATACCTGTTTATCCCAGTAATGCTTTAGCTTTCTGAATAATCTAGATACAAGACACTAACAAACATTAGTAATGTATTTATGAGCCTTTATGACATTTAGAAGACATTCATTAGCATTTGTAACAGTCTTACTAATGCCTTAAGTCGTCCTATGCCTCTTATAAAGGCATTTATTATACATTTGTAAAGCCCTAATAAGACTTTTGTAAGCCATCTATAGTGTCTTATAAATGTCCTAGAGGTGTATTAAAAGACATTTATTAGCAGACTTAGATGTTTTACAACTTCCTTGCAGGTCCTTACAGATTGGCACATGTCTTAATAGTGTTAGTAAATTGATTATAAGTGATAAATTCATATAATAACTGTGGCTTTTGTAAGGTTTTATTGTTTCACAAATCCCTCAATCTAACAGATGACCAATATAGCGCTGTAGACAGTAACAAAATAAGGCAAAAATGCTAGTAATTGTCCTCTAAATGTCCTATAAAATGTTAAAAACACATTACTTATGCTTGTTATTTTTTCTAACTCGATTATTAAGGTATGTTATTATAAAGTGTCACCGAAATAGAATTAGTGATTAAAAAAAGCAGATGATTTAGATTGTGGCTCTCATGAAAGATGGCTATATGGACAGAACATTGCCCAGGTGAATGAAAGCATGTTTATGAAGTAAATGTATTTTCATTTATCCAAAGACAAAAAATTAACAAAAAAATGTGAAGCAATGTAAAGGGCGTGTCACACAGCCGCTATGTACATTTTGCAGGAATGAAAATTTCTTCATACCTAAATATATGTGGAAAAAGTAAGAAAGGTTGTGGTCTTCACGTGAAATTTTCATAGATGTATCCCGAATGAACCACGTTAAAACCACGGAAAAGTACGAGCATGCAAAGAGCATGTAAATCAATGTAGAACATGAACTGCTGTAATTGATGTAATTTGAACATATGTTCAAATATCATACACAATATAAAAGTTATACATCGGTGGTACATGCGTGAAAAGTCTTTAGACATACATGGAACGGTTATGGAAAGCCAAAAATTTGCATATGCATCTTGCAAAAAACATCCACAGTTGTGTGAGATTTACGTAATAATTGCATAAAGTCTACGTTAAATACGTATTAACCTCAACCGACCAAAAATTTTGAACAGCTCAAAACCAAATTCACGTAAAGATCCGTCGGGGTTTGGCGGCGCCAAGCAAACACAAGAAACACTTACGTATTATATGTATCACACATGTGTTGTGGTTCTGTGGGCGTACTTCCTCAGCGACTACTCAACACCTGCTCCTCATTATCACCTCACCTGCAGCTCATCAGCAAGTCTATTTATTCTGGGATGGAACCTTCAGCCAATGCCAAAATATTGTGCCCTATGAAATTCTGCCAGCCCACTAACTTGCCTTCCTGCCTGTCCACAAACTCCACCAGTCAGTTCACCTGCCAGTGCGGTCTCCACTCTAGTGCCAGCCTGCCTGTTTGCCCTCCTGCCTGTCTGCCTGTCTGTCTGTCTGTCTGTTCACCTGCCGGCCTGCCTTCCTCTCCTCCATTTATCCCCTCTGCCTCGTAATACTAAGCCTGACTGCCACTTTATTTTTAGTGTCCGCGCTTGGAGTCTTCCAAATCCCACCATTTCCAAACATGCATGTATCACCAAAGACCAAAACTTCATATGTAGAAAAATACGCAAGATGTACGTAGTAGTGGCAAAGAGCACAAACAAACACAAAGCAAGACTCAGTTCAACAAAAGTTACACCAATTTGGCAAAAAATAATACATTTTACATGAAAGTCACCAGAATCCACACAAAAAAAAGTAAAACATAACAAATAACAGAACCCAATCTTCAATCAAATTTTATTATAGCAGAGAACATTTACAGCCTAAAAATAACAGAAGCAAAGTCACCATCCTCACAGTTTGATAGCTTTAAAACGGGGAGTACACTGGACCAAATAGGAGAATATTAAGGAGAGTTCAGAACAAGCAAAGTCTAGAGAAGGCTACACAAATCTGTCCCACTTGATTATTATTTCAGATGGTCATAAAAATAAGTTAGAAACAGGAAAATGAAACAGATGAAAACAAATAAAAGCATCACAACAAGCTTACTCTGCAGCTCCCTGTTTGCTATTAGGATTTTTAATTGGAGTCCTTAATTTCTAATTGCTTTTAGTGTATGTTTTAAGTCCTTGAATCCCAAAGCCTTAATGATCTCTTCTCTGTGTAAAGCTCAAATCAGGAGGATCATCCCCCTGCCTTTCATGTTTATGAGCCTCATTATTTACTGTGGTACCTTGGGCCACAGGGACAACAGGAAGATCCTGCTGGATGCTTTTCAAATCAATTATCAGAAACAGACAGAAACATAAACAAAAAAAAACCCACAAAAAAATGGTGTCTACCTACAGTATGCGTGGGTGGAGGTGCCTCTGTGTGTTCAAACCTCGTTAGCCAGGACAATTCTGTGACCATCACAATGACATATATAATGACCAATGGCAGGCTGGTCTTCAATTAAGATGGTTATCTCAATTCCCTTAACAGCTAATAAGAAAGGGCTTGTTGAGAGAACGCGATGGGCAAACAGAGCTGTGTCAGAGGGTAGCACAGATGTGTCAGCCTACTCTGTAAAACCTTTGAAGGTGTTTAAGTTGTAAAAGGGAAGCTTTTTCAAGCTTAAAAAAGGACTTTTAATTGGTAAATAGGAGTTTTTTTACTTTCATTGTTTTCTATTTTTTATCTTAATCTAAAAGAATTCTGTCGATTCTGTCTATTTTTTTTTTTTTTTTTTTTGGTACCCAAGATGCTTAATTTGTCCAAACGATACAAAGATATAAATAATTATAACAGTAAAGCAGGAAATTCTTCAGCTTTTTTACTTTTTCATGAAACATTTTTTTTAAGCACACAGATATGACCTGTGTGCATCAGATACACAATAATTTTTTTAGGACTACTGTAATTTCTGCCGTCAATGAGTGGACTACTCTCAAATTGATGTCATATATAAGGCGGGACAAACTATAAGACAGATTTATTCAGGCAAAAGTGTCAGCGAGTCAGTCAGCTTTGTAACCCGCAGACTAAAGTTGACCACCTTTCAAAATCGAAACTGGTAAGTAA
The DNA here is from genome assembly GCA_023969325.1 of Oryzias curvinotus. Classification (NCBI taxonomy): domain Eukaryota; kingdom Metazoa; phylum Chordata; class Actinopteri; order Beloniformes; family Adrianichthyidae; genus Oryzias; species Oryzias curvinotus. The sequence goes on from CM043716.1 coordinate 24,305,742, forward strand.
GCACAACCAAAATGAATCTACATTTAAAGCGCTTTGGATTATAACTCTCACTGTTGTTGTTGTTGTTTTCATTTTTTTTAAGGAAAAGGCTTTTAAGTGCACCTTGAAATAAACAAATAAATAAAATAAAATACCTTTGTCTTGTTCGAAAAAAAGGCTGAAGTGAAATGACCTAATTCAATCAAATAAAAAGCTAAGTATATATGTTAGGTGGCGCTGCTGAAAACCTAACCTCGTGGGCAAAAGCACCCTGGACAGGTTGCCAGTCTGTCGGAGGACCACAATCACACATCAGTGGACAATTTAGAGAAACATGTTTTTGGATGGTGGGAGGAAGCCGGAGTACATGGAGAAAACCCCTGCATGTAGGGGGGAACATGCAAACTCAAGTATCAGAGGGTCCCCTCGCCAGGACCTGAACCAGGGCCTTCTTTCTGTGAACACTAACTACTGCACCACAGTGCAGCCCTTGCATGTTAGAATGTCTTTAAAGTCTTTCTTTTTAATACTTACATAGTTAGTATGAATCAAAAAGAAAGACTTAAAGAGCAGAGCAGAGGGAAAGTGGAATAAACAGGGAGAACGGGACAGATTACCCTCTTATTCATCATTCTGCATGGATGAAAGGATGATTTAAAACACATCACTCTGAGGGACAGAGGGGAGACTGTGAGGAAGGGATGGCAGAAGAAAAAAGAATGGGAGGAGCAAAAAGAAAAAGTGAGAAGGAAAAGAAAGACTTCTAATTATGCTGACTGCCAGACCGAAACGAACAGACACAAGCACAGGGTCAGAAACACACATTTACTACCCCACAACAGTCCATCATATATACCAAACAGAAAAACAAATATTTGCAGGGAAGACACACTAGAGTGGCTAATAGAAAACTTTCAAATAATCCTGGTCAGTCACATGTGAATACATTTGGTGCAAACAGTACTTTTGCAAATCCATGTACCATTTTTTTAATTCAGCATCATCATTAAAACAAAGAAGAATTCTGTCCGCTAGGAAACTGTCTCTACTTTAAAATAAGCCAAGCTTTACAACTATGAGTAATAAATAAATAAAGTATTAAAAACCTTTAGGTAAAATAAGGATAAAAAACAAACGTGGGGGAAAAAAACAGAACCTTTCAGCCCTGAACCAGTAATAGCTTCAAGATCAAACAAATGCCCTAACATTTCTTTAAAGACCCACTCTGTTTGTATTTTAATATTTTCTTCAGAAGCAGACAAAAGTTGTTGCTAGAAAAAGCTTGTAGCTGTGACGTAGAACCCAGAGGGGTCGGGCCGGCAGCTTCCTGCTCCAGTTGATATGATACATCAACTTGTAAACAAAAAGATCCATGTACGTCTTCATTTTCTTTGTGTGAGCTGGTATGTGGCTCAAAACTGTATGGCTGGATACCTGTGACACTGTTGGCCATTTTTGTTGCACCGGTAATGTTAGGTTGGGTTTGTGAGGGTGTAAGCAAGTGGAAGAGAGTGTAAACAGATGGATGCCGGGAAATAGGGGCAGACTTACTCCACGAATACACTCCTGCCAAAACTCAGATGATTTTTCTAATGAACTGCTGCAGCTCTGCAGAAACTATGTCCTAGAAAACAACACCGTTTTTTGTTTTTTGTTTTTTTTTATTCTGGCTAAAAACACCATAATCATGATTAAAAAAAATAAAAATAAAAACTACTGGGAACACTTCTAAAAAAGATCAAAACATGATGGGAGTTGGACTTTAAAGAGCCTTTTAAAAACAAATGTCACCTTTCTGAAATTATTAGTTGCATGCCAGCAACAAATATTCCAATCAACTGCCAACTAGAATGCTAAAACAAAAAGTTAGCAGAATCAGTATCAACCAGTATTAAGTATTACAGCGTGTGAGCTCCAATAAAAAAAACTTCAATTGTATAAGCAATGCTTATTGGAGTTTTTGTTGACATTTAGATTTGCTCATGGTCCGTGTAACAGAAAAATCTCAGAACTTCAGGTTTTTTAACCCTTGTGCTATCCTAGGCACTTTAACATTTGGGTCATCTAGACCCCACTAGACAGTGCGCTGAACCTTTTTTCTTCAACGATTTGTGATCTTCACTGGTGTCCATGGATTACATGAAATCCTCTCCACCTTTATCCACCTTTGTCATGGTAGGGAGAATACGTCAGTGGAAGGGTGGGGTCACAGGATAGCACAAGGGTTAGAAAGAAGAACTTAGTGCTGCTTTGTTTTCTTAAAAAGAATATCCTGAAGTCCACTGACAATGACACTACAAACTACATCTCCAGGAACCAAATGACTGCTTTGGCTGTTTGTTGTCTCCAAAGACCTTCTGGCATTTTAACTCACAGAGGCTGTAAACAGTAGCAGCATCGGAGGCTGTTAATGAAGCGTAAAATACATAATGCATTGCTTTGGATTCAAGTAACAAAATGTATTTTGACTTTTCTATCCACGGATAGTTTTCTCAGGCAGTTCCAAACCCAGGCAAGATTATGTCCAGCTGTAGTTCTGTTGATTATGTCTGCAAAGGAAATGACGTTTCATGTTTAAGGACTAAAGAGCTGTGCTGCTATAACACTGGTCAAAAAAAAAGAAAAGTCACTTTATCTCACGCTGGTTCAAAGAGATCATTTTGCCACACTTTTGAACATAATCATGCCAGTTTACTATCACTGTAGGAAAAGAGATCTAATAAAGTAAAATTGAGGAGGAGACGGAAAAATTCTAGCAGCACACTGTAAACAAAAATTGATTTACAATAAAACTTCTAGAGCAGTGCTACTTGTTTCTATTAAGAAAAATGTTTTCATGTCAAAAGATGAGGCATTTATTTGGAATGTAAAAATAACATGGGCGGGAGTGTGTTTAAAATAAAGCGTTTCCTCTTAAACATCTAAAGAGAGGTGTTAATTGGCCGGTGGTAGGAAACGTGTGCTTAGACTGGGTCTAGTTCCCAAGTGTGAACATATGCAGTAATGAGGAACAGGGTTTAGCTGGAAAACAGCATGCGTGCTCAGCAAAACCCTCCCTGGATGCAAAAAGCTTAAAGACAAAGAAGAAAATGCGCTTTGTGAATCGAGTGGATTTAATTACCTTTAGTCTGCAATGTATAGTGTTAATCTCTTTTCTCAACGAAATATCTCACCCCATGAAATGCAGCACAGAAAAAAAAGGAGTGTGCTTTTGCACTTGTCACACATTTTATGAATTGTCATTGTTAAGTTTAACATTACATAAATTATATTACAGTTTTTTTCCGCATTATAAAGTGAACTTAAAAGCTTTATTTAGGTTAGTAAAGCAAAAGTGTGCCTTATAATCCAGAGCGCATTATATATGAATTAATTGTGGTTGTGCTTAGTGATGTTGAAGCGATTTTGAGAGGTCAAACTGTTTGGTTGGGTGTTATTGTGAATACATGGCGGTCACAGACTGTTTTTTTTACGTGTTACCATCAAGCTTGAGAGTTAGCATAGTGACAGTAACGTTTGTTTCAGCTGAATCGTTCTGGGGTTTTTTTCGTGTTACAAAGAAGGTTGGAAGTTACCAGTGACGTGCAGTCAGCAGAGGCAGGTGAGGCTGTGCCTCACCTGTCATTATGGGAAGAAAAGAGAAAAAGTAAATTCATTTATTATATTTAATCAGTAATTTGTGCTTTGCAGTCATTTTCTATTTAAATGTACCATTTTTGGGTGTTTTTTCTTTTCAAAATCGCTGAATTTCCACATTTGCCGTTCAGATACTAAGAAGCGACGTGCGATGAGGCACCAGCCCGCTGAGCCTCACTTTGGATTGTGCAATACCTATGCAGTCAGACGGTACTGCTGTCTCTCTGTATGTCGGTTCAATCACTTGTACTATATGAGCTGAGTTTACATAATTTAGCAGATGTATATGATGTACAGTGTTTGTTTTTATAAATAACTGTATGTGAGGGACGTGTTTCTTGTGCTGAGCGCTAAACGCCGGCAAAAAAGCCGCTGGGTGAGGCCAGAAGTTCTCGTGCCTCATGTTAGGGGGCGCCGGTGAGCCCTGAGATTCTGACACTAAAAAATAATAGAAGAAGTGATAGCAAGCGGCAAGTCATTTTCTTCAGAAGGAGCGGCGTATGGACTTTATTTACAAGTAAAGGTAAGATGATAATAAGGTTTGTGCTTTTTTCTATGCTGCAGTTTGTATATGAAAAAAAAAAACATGTTGAAATGATATTTTAAACAAAACACGTTAACTGTTGTCAATCAAATGGTGAATAAGTTACTCAGTATGGTTCATATGTTTGTAAATATGATTGATGACGTCAGTGCCTCACCAGCCATAAACCTCACCGCACGTCACTGGAAGTTACGTGTATTGTGAATGCGCTAGCCCGGCTAACATGAATAATGTTACAAACAAGTTCAAGAGTTACTATGAACGCAGTTAAGAAAGTCTGACTGACTGATGAACTTATATGAATCTTTTTTTCTGGCCTTAGGCACCTTCTAGTTCGGTGCACCTTATGTATGACAGAATTAAAAAATTAGACCAGTCATGGACAGTGCAACATATAGTTTGGTGCGCCCAGTACTGCACAAAATACAGCACATGATATGGAACTTGATCAAAGTCCTGTCTTGTCACTTCTAAAAAAGAAATAAAAGGTTTTACAGTTAGAAAAGGTTGGCACACATCTCTTGCATGATATTGACCTGTTTAGGCGTATAGGAAAACTAAGGTTGTGTGCCTCCAAGTTAGGAGTTGGAAAAGGATACTGTTGAAAAGCCAAAACAATAAATTCAAGACTAGAGCATATATTTCGGATCATAAGGTGCACTTAAAAACATTAAATGTTCTCAAAATTGACGGCATGCCTTTATAATCCAGTGCTCTTTATGTAGGAATTCTTGATGTGCTTCCGACTTTGAACCAATTTTCTGTGATACATGAAGCACAAAGATCTGCCAAAAAAGTTTTAGTAGGACATTGATACACTATGAGGCCAAACCGCTTTAGTGATCGTCTGAACATTACGGCTGTCGTGGTCAAAAGCCTCGCAGAGTTATACATTCAGTGCTACATCAAAATGAACTGAAAAACTGAGTGTACACTGTTCCGTTGTTTATCACAGGCGCTACGCTCTAAAAATAACCCGTGATGGGGGAAATCCACAAAGTAGGATTATATTCCTACTTTTCTACCAGACATGATTATGTTCACACTTTGCTCTCTTGCTTAAACTCTTAAAATGTAAACCTTCATAGAAAAATAAGTCTAGTTTTATGAAATGAAAACAAAGATCTACTCACGATCGAATATTTATGTCAAATTGGAAAGCTAAACACATCCTGTAAAGGAGACCCTTCATGTAGGAGATTGGTTGACAAGGTCTACAGCCAATCAGGAGACAGAACACAGTGCACTGTAAAAAAAAATAAAAACTGTTAAAAAAAAAAAAAAAATCAACAAAACAGCGAGACCCATGAAAGGTTAATTGCAAAATAACAAGGGACCACTGTATTGTTTTGTATTACAATTGAACAACACTAGGAGTCTTTGTGAACACGTTAAGTAAAATATGACCTACATGATATGTAGGAATCTCTGGAAAGTTTGGGTTTTGCAGATAAAAGAGGCACACATGAATAACAAACCAATTAAACAAAAAAAAAAAAACAACTTCCCCTCAACCCCTCTGACCAGAAAGGTGACCTGACTATTGCCCCCCCCTAGATATTATGGTCAACGTAATCTAAACATATCAGTTGACTTCAGTTACTCTATCTGGTGAGCTTAATGCATGGCTGTTCATTCTTAATCAATTAATTGCGCCTTATATTCTGCTGCACCTTATAAAAGTGAGTAGAACTTTGTCAGGGAGAGGATTGTGCTTTGCTGCATCGATGGGATAGAAAAGTCCAGTGATTAGCTGCCCCCCAAAACAGAGAGGACTTTTGGAAGACACTTTTTTTTTTTTATTTATTTATTTTTTTCAGAAATATGGTGCAACTGTTGCAGGCTTGAAAGAGTTGTGGGAGTGCGAGGTAAAAATCAATGTCGCATGAGATACTGTTAAAAACAAATCTGTATTAGATCACCCTGAATCATTTTCTGTGGTTTATTAGCTTTCTTCTCTTAATGAAACATGTATTGCAGAACATATTTTAGCAGTGATTTTACTTTGCAATAAATCCAAAAAAAGGAGGAAATCCATAAGTAAGGGAGATTTTAGGAACAAGAACTTCTGTATTTTTAATTTTTATTGAGCAGTAGATCATTTTTCTTTTTCACTGAGTTCCTAGAATGATGTTTGAATATTAGCTGCTGTGAGATAGATGCATCCTGATGATCTGTATTTTACTGAAACTCTTATTTTAAAATTTAAGTCATAACCCACTTCTGACCGTTACAAGAAACTAGTTATGAAACTGTATATGTGGGACTGTACTGTGCACACTGTTTTATTGTGCTATTCGTATAAGTGCATATATGTGTATGTGGAGATATAGTAGAGGATGCAGAAGACCTGGTTGGATAGAGGAAGCTGGTTTGCTGTGGCGACCCCTGAATGGAAGGGGCAAAAGGAAAAGAAGAACATATATACCTACCTCTATTTTTTCCATTTCTTCCGATATTTTGTATAAACAATTTCAACCAATTCTTGACTTGAGAGCTCTGCAAAAAATTCCAATGTGCCTGGAGTGTCAGTTTATGTACAAATGGCTAAAAAAAAAACTTGAATCAGTGCAGTACAAAGTCCAAAACCTACTATTCAGAAGCTAAAAAAAGAAATAATGCATTCTATTTGAAAACTAAGGTAAAAAAAAAAATGCATGTTTACTCAAACAGAATAGCTAAATTTGTTGACAAATGCTTTATGCTTCCATACAGAGCCTTTGCATATGATAAATTATTCAGTTGCTTCATCAATAAACGAGCCACAAAAATATAGCTCCCATTCAGTCGCTGATATTCATGAAGTCATTAAATAGGTTTTTTTTATGCGACGGTAAAATCAAACTTTCTGAACTGTTCTTTTCTAGAAAAGAAGTGATGAATTTAGCCATTTCCACATGATGCTGACAACTAGATGAAGAAAATGCTAAATTGCTCTATTTGTCATTGAAATGGGACCTGCTGTACCCTCAAGGTTGTTGGGCATCCACATTTCCTACTTGGAAGGACCGATAATGTCTCCTTGAGAGACATACATGCGTGGGTGTGCACATATTCAGTAATATATTAAAATAATGCTTTTATCCTCAACCGAACAACGGCATTATACAAGTCCTTCACTGATGAGGGGGAAAAAAAAATCAGCTTTAAATTCTTTTCCATCCTTCTTCCGCTGTATGTGTCTTCTGCTGCTCTTTGTTTGCCTTTCTTTCATCTTTATCCTCCTCTCTCCTCCTCTCCTCATGTCTTTTAGAGCCTCACATAAATACCAGATTCGCTTTAAGAGGCATTTCATCTATGGCTGACTCTCATTTATGATTAAACAATGCCAGTCCCAGTGGAGTTTTCTGACCTATCAAAACACTGCAGACTGAAAACCCCATCAGCTTAGCATTTAGACCACAACAGTATTCACACTCAAATGCACAACATGCAAGTGTAAACGTTAAGGAATGCCAGGCAAAATGCAGGTCAGCCAGGGATCAGAGGAACACCAGGGGATGCATTAAGGCCGGATGCATGAAAGGGTGGATGAATGTATGTAGGATGGAATGGCAGCTGGAGACATGGAGAGAATGAAAGAAAAGAAAGAGATAGTTTAGACAAAAATACAATAGAGACAGACAGCAAGAGGGAGCAAGTACGTTTGAAACATCCCATCGCTTCTTGCTGTCAGGAGAACTTGTCAGCCAAGAATTAGACCGCTCCATGCTGCCAATGACTGACAGTCGGCCTGTGGTCTAGACTATACCCTGGAGTGGTTGAGGCTAAATAAGGGAAATGCCTAGAGAGCCGGAGGAAACACACCGGGCTGAAAATCAATTTATAACACTGTCAGTCAGAGGCAGAAAGGGATGATGGAATGGAGATAAGCAGTCTGAGCATGAGAACAAAGAGTCAGATGATCTAGAATGAAATAAAAAAGAGAAAGAAATCTAGAAAACAGTACACAACAGAGACCTACTGTAACCTACTGAAACACAGAGCAGAGAGAACTATTTGACTTCAGAAACAAATGAAGAAAATAAAGAAACAAACTTTTATGCAAGTTGTGGCAAAAGGCAAACATTTTTTTTTTTTTTAAATAGATACAATTATTATTTTTATAGTGCCACTAAGGGACTTATAGTAAAAGCTTGTGCTGCAGAATTGGTCTAACTCAGTGGTTCCCAAACTGGGGGGCACGCCGGAGGTACTGCAGGGGGGGCGCGGTGGAGTTTAGAAACAAAGGATTTGTATGTTTGTGTCAGTGTGGGGGGGCTCGAAAATATTCTAATCTTCAGAAAGGGGGGGCCCTGCAGAAAAAGTTTGGGAACCACTGGTCTAACTACCAATGCAGGTACGAAAATTTCTGTGGCATACATTAAAAACAGAGAAATGTTTTAAAAGAGCTAGCATATTATTTTGTACATTTAATCCAGTTTGGATGCTTGGGCACTAATCGCGCTACTGCTTAACCATGTAGCCGTGTCGCTCGATGCCGATCGATAGGGTAGCAGTTACAGACCGGGTAGCAACAAACCACGGGGGGGCTCAAGTTTGGTTCCCCCTGTGCCGGTCCTCAACCCAGATAGAATACACTTTAGGACTTTAAAGCATCAATCAAGCACAGTGCTAACAGCTAGGCAACCCTAACCCAACTAGTGTGAAGAAATTTGAGACATTCGCTATGTCCGAATTCTTTCCCTACCCACTATATAGTGCACTATATAGTGTGTTGGCCGTTTTGTAGTGCTGTCCGAATGTACAATTCCAAAATCGAGTGCCCTAGAAATTTCCCAGAGGTCTCTGCGAAAAACCAGGGTGCGTCGATGCTCACTAGATTGGCTAATACAGACCACAATGCATTGCGTCTGAATAATTTTAATGTGTTTTTTAAAATAAAATATCCATGTTTTTATCTTCAGAAGACAGTGGATTCATAAATGATCATCGGAAAAACGCTAATTTCAATTAGATTTTAACTTTGTGGAATCGATGATGTCATATTCCCCGTTAAAAAAAAAAAAAAAAAAAAAAGTAGTGAGCATGGTGTCCGAATTTCTTTCAAAATCCAGGGCACTATACATAGTCCCGAATTATATAGTGTTTTAGTAGTTAGGGCAATTCGGACGTAGCCGTTTTCCTCACTTTTAGATCTCATTAAAAGGCCCCAGGTATGGAGTTGGTGTTGACTTTCCTCATAAAACTCTTTTTGTCTGATGTTCAGCCCAAGTGTGAACACAGGAGGCCATTCTACAGAGAGTTACCTCCTGGGTTCACACTTCACTGGTATCTACTGCAGCCACATATGTTTTTCTGTCTCCTTGTGTGAAATTGATATTGCAGAAAAGGCCGAATGCATGAAGCTCTGATACGAACACAAAAACGGTCAGGGTTGTAGATATGCGGGGAAGCTCATGCACATAACACACATGCACTAAGCCAATCATTCGAAATTTCATAGAGTTCTTTTTGCATTATGTTCTGCTAGCAAAAAGCTTTTTTAAGGTGTCACTGCAGAGAACTTCCATCTGTGATCTTGCATCTCTCACACAAAATCCACCCTCTTATCTGTAAGAATTTACCGCACTTCCACACAAATTTAGATATGAACAACACAAGTAAAAGAAAAATACTTATTTAAATATATATATAGATGAATGAAAGAAATAAATGAGATTTACATTCAAACAAAAACTGCTCTTGGAATTATGTTGAACAATACAAATTCAAGAAGAAACATGATGACACATCACATTTAGGTCATGTAGATCCAGAGATACAAATGTTTATGTTAAATCAAGGCACAGACACAATCAGAGGTACAGTGGCCTGTTTTGAGCGTGGGGCGCAGCACATCAGTTAGGCATTATCCTGTGCCATGTACCACGGTGCAATTTGTTTCCAGAGTTCAAATATCTGAACTTTGTCAAAGAATATTTATCAACCAATCAGGAATTCCCGTGATGTGTTCAAGATGTGATCAATAGGTGGAGTTCAAAACCAATATGCAAGGGGGAATCTGGTTGTTCTCCTCCTGAAGTTTGTGATATTTTTCATTTTTGCATTGAGATGACAATATGAGTGATACATACATGAATGCATGAATTTTATTATTTTATTCTTATTTTTATTTTTTCCATCCTCAGAGTAATGCGGGGCAGCAATTTGTCAAACTGGGTCACAAAGAGGCAGAAGTACTGCTGAAAGAGGCTGTCTTTCAGACGCGGTTCCTACAGTAGATGGTGAACCTCAGCGTACTGGGAGAGTTTCTGAATGATCTCATGAACTCAGACATGAAGGCATGATTACTGAACCTTTGTAGAGCATTGACTTTATATACAGACACACATTTAATGCTTCCATGTGGCGATGATACTAAAACCTTTTGACAGTAGCTCCTACTACTTGCAACGAAGGCGTCAGGTTTTTGAACACTATTTTCGACACACGTGAAACAGTTATTATGATGGGCGTCAAAGGAGAAGCAGCGGATGCGAAGATGATGCGCAAATCGGTGTGAATACAGCATTGATATATTGATGCCATTTAAATTTAATTCAAACTATTTTTGAGGACACAATAATAGGCAGTGCAATGCAACAACGTAGCAAATGAGCTACATAGACAGCTCCAGAGTACCAGGTCCCAAGCCCTTAAGATCGAGTCTTAAGTCAAGTCTAAAATGCTGAAAGGGAGACTTCAATGCAACTGAAGTCTGAGTCTCCAGGCCTCATCACTGTGAAGAGCTGATGGTTCTCTCCTCAACATTTTGACTACAACTGTCTTCTTGAGGTGACAGTTTTACTACTAGTTCAAACTAAAAGCTCTGCTTTAAATAGTTTACTCTATTCTATTGAGTGAAATTGTAAGTGCACAATTTGCATCTGTTTTCAAATTGTGACCGGTTGTTAAATTTGCAGTACTCTATAGTCATAAGTCATGCTACTATAAGATTCCTCCTGATTTAATGACCCCTGGCTTTGAACACACGTGGCAGAAATGTATAAGGGAGACTTGAGGACACAAAATCCATTAAAAAATAAACAAGGGCTCACTTTTACTCATAAATTAAAAAAAAAAAATCTGCGTTCTAAGAAAGTGGGTCACTTGGCAGTAGCCAAATGATGCTTAGAAGGGACTATTTTTTTATTTCACACAATCTTGTGTGAGTGTTCTGGAGATATACAGCACTCAAAAAGCAAAAAATTGAGTCATTAATATCTGCAATTTCATAAGTATTCATGTAAAAAGAAATGTGAATTGTAATGTATGCATTTTTTTTTCTACTTATAATTTTTTATCCTCTATCATACCTGAGGAGTTGGGAAAATACAGTCTGTGAAGCACCGCCTGATCAAGGATATGCAGTCATCGCTTAGGCCGCATTTACACTGCAGGTCTTGATGCCCATATCCGATTTTCTGACTATATCCGATTTTTTTGATAACCCTCTCACATCATCTTTTAAAAGTGACCCGTATCCGATTTTTGCATTTACACTATACAATGCTGAAACTATCAAACGCAGACGTTCTGAGGACGACGTAGCAGCATTTCCGCCTTCCGCAGACCTCCTTCTGACTTTTGTGACTGCGGTTGTCATGGAAACAACGCAGCGATGGAAGGAGGCGTTGCCTTTGGTGCTCCTGAGGGGATGCGCGGGAGAGGAAAAAAGGAGGGCTGCTCGGCTCTCTCTGAGTTTCGAATGAGGAAGTGTTTGCAGACGTGCTGTACTAACAGTTTGATCCAAGTGTTGAACGTTTCCTGCGCCATGACTTCTCTTTTTCCAACCGTGCTCAGAAACGCACGAGAGATTTTCTCCAGGGCTAAGGCGGATTCTCCTTCGGGGTTCACTTTCCCGTTCTGAACCAAGAGCGGGTAGAAAGACTCCAAAACTTTTGGGGGAGAAACCTTTTTTTTAAATTTACGGTTCTCCTCCACTCCCCCGCTCCGCGCTCACCCCCCCCTCTCCTCTCCTCTCCTCTCACACACGCACGCACACACACACACACACACACACGGTCCCCATCATACACCCCCCCACTCCGCAACACAAGCAAAGAAAGAAACGGCTTCTAGCCTGTTCCAGACCAACGGTGTCCCGCTTCATTAGTTACCGTTTGCGTCCGGACCGGAAATAACGGCGGTTTCTGACTACGGTCTGAATGAAGCCTGAGGCTACAGGGTAGCACGCTGACAGCAAAATCAGCGCACAAAAGCACTTTAATAAGTCATGTGATCTCAGTTGGTGGTGTCCTGAGTTGACGTCACTGACGAACGACTCGCATTTACTGGGGAATATCCGATTTGTCTGCTTATACGCCACACGCAAATGTACGTATCCGATTTATTTCCACATATGAATGAGGCCTGTATCCGATCTGAGAAAAACGGAATCCATGCGCTTTTGTCCTGCTGACACTTCCACCGGTCATATCCGATCTGTGCCACATGAGAGGAAGAAATCGGAATTGTGTCACTTGAACCATGCAGTGTAAATGCGGCCTTAGTCATGTCAGGAAAGGTGTTAATTTACATGAGTGTGTCTGAAATCAAACAAATAATTAATAAACTTATAGCTGTGAATATACTGTATATGTATCGTACAAAAAAAAACGAATTTTCATAATTTTTTCCTATTTCTCTCAAGGTGAGTTTTATCTTTTTTAATTATGTTGCCTCGCCCCTTAAACTTCTCTCTCTTATTTTTGGAGCTGCCAAAAGGCAAAGGTGGTTTCCTCTCCTCATTTTAGTTTTTGCTTTTCGTAGTGAGATCCCTTTGCATCAAGTTCTAGTCGCACATAAATTGCAAATAAGTTGTAACATAACAATTTGGACAAAAACAGGTTTGATCATTTCTTTGCATTTTTCCATTATTTTCCAGGTGTCCGTTTTTCACGCACCTCATGGTTGTCTCATCTACTTGAATACAATATTGGCACAAATATGGTCTGACATTTCTCCATCACACATTTGATTAGTCTTTCCATCATATTTTCAGAGACTTAACCGAATTCACTTGTGCTTAAAGTACGTAACTTAAAACGAAGGTCTATATCCTCCTAAATTACAAAAAAGCAATCGAGTGTAGCGGTTTCTGATCCCTGGACCCACCACGTCCCGTTCCTGCTCCCAGGAGGGCCCTGGACAGGGGGATGGCAGACCGGAGGGAACAGGGAACACCTCAACCCCTTACTGCACCAGTTCTGGTCGGAGCCCCCTGCACCAGACGTCAGGCCTGAGCCCTCAGCCGCGGACCCTGAGCCCGAGCCGCCTGCCGCGGACCCTGAGCCCAGGCCCCCCGCTCCTGCCGCGGACCTCGAGCCCCCTGCCGCGGACCCTGAGCCCGAGCCGCCAGCTCCTGACGCCGAGCCCGAGCCCCCTGCCGCGGATCCTGAGCTTGAGCCCCCTGCCGCGGACTCTGAACCCGAGCCACCAGCTCCTGACGCGGTCTCCGAGCCGTCAGCTCCAGACTCTGAACCCGAGCCGCTAGCCGTTTACTGGTCGGACTCTCAATGCCGGACAGAGCGGCCTCCTGGCCGCCCTCCGGACCCGTCTTACCGGTCTGCTGTCGGCCCTTGGGTTAACCTTTGGGCCCCCTCCTCCCTGACTTTAGGTAGAACCTCGGTGCAGTTCCTTGAGGGGGGGGAAGGGGGTAATGTAACGGTTTCAGTTTCTTTGTGTGTGGTTCTTTGATTTTCTGTTATGCTTCGAGTTTAACTTCCTGTTTTATTTTGTAGTATTTCCTGTTTTGTTGTTGGTTTCAAGTTTTACCTTTCCCCATCAGTCCTGAGTGTTTCCACCTGTGTCTCGTTTGTCTGCATGTATTTAAGTCTTGTCATTCCCTTCCTCCTGTGCTGGTCCATATTATGTCCTACCCCGAGTTCCTGTGTGGTTCGTGTTCGAGTTTTGCCTGCCTGTTGCAATGGTTTTGGTTTGTGGTTTTTGGTTTATTTATTAAAGCTCCGCCTTCCCTGAACCCTCCTGCCTCCTCCTCTCTGCACCTGGGTACTCCCTCATCCTCTCCCCGTAACATCGGGTAAATATTGTTATTTACTCAAATTCTACAAAATGTCTATGTGTACACGAAGGACCCAAAATGCAGAAACAGGAGGCGCATGGTTCCAGGGCAAGGGGTTTATAACTTAACAAAAAGCACTGCAGAGCAGGAAATCAAAACTAAACTTACTGTGGGGCATCGCATGAACACATGGCAGAAGGGAAGAGATGTTAATGGACCAGCCCAAGAGAAAGGCAGAGACAAGACTTATATACAGACAGGACTGACAAGACACAGGTGAACAGGATCAGGAGAGATTGGGACCAGGGAAGTAAGTAGGGCTGGGAATCACTGGGTACCTCACGATACGATACGATTTGCGATACTTTGCTCACGATAACGATACTATCACGATATGGCGATAATGCGATAATCGATATATCTCGTCTCTAACAACTCACGATAGATCAAACTTTAAGAAAGAAGAACTTTAAAAACAGCTTTTTGGAAAATATTTCCCCATTTATTTTTTATTTTTTAAACACCATGATAATAAACAACTTGTGTCCTATTTGGTGTAATGAATAACAGACTTTTGTGTAACATTGCTGAAATCAGTAATACTCTGTCTTTGACAAACAATGACAATTTTCATTTGGAAATATCTGTAAAATTCAGTTTAAACAATAGTGAACATGAACTGCAGTGTTATTATTTAGTACAAAATTGCTGTAAACAGGATAAAAAATGAATGAGTCAAGTAGCTGCCAGACATATTGGTATTAACTTTTGAAAAACAAAACCATAGCCATCACTTAATTTAAAAAATAGCTGTAAATCAGATATTTATTCTGTGAACAAATTATAGTGTCTTTGTTAAAAAATAAATGACACCATTTAGTGCAAATGTGGTGTAAACAAAAATAAAATTCTCACAGAAAAGTAAAAATCAAGTATCAAGGAACTTTCCTTTAAGTTATTTAAGACATAAACTGCTTTCAAAATAAATAACCAGGGATAAAACACAAAAAAACTTGAAGTGCATCTAAAAGTTAACGTCTTTGTGAACAACATGTTTGGGTAAAGCTGCATGTGATGTATGTTTATATGTTCATGTTTTTCTGGAGAACCACAGGCTTTAGCATCAAGACGCCGCTCATCTACCGCTGCTTAGAGGAGAAGGGGGTCTGAGGGCAGGGATGCCTCTCTTTCTTCCATTTCTATCTCAGCCGTAGCTCTGGTCTGGCCGTACAGAGCAGGGATCCTTTTTCAGTATTTCTGAGAGAGAATGTCAAAACTCTACTGCATTCAATAAAAACCCAAATCCCTCGTTCTCCACCGCGCTGCAGGGACTGTTTTCCGTTATTGCCGCTGCTCTGTCTCTCAGAAGACGGCGGTAGCTTCGTATGGAAAAAAGTATCCGCGTCGGGCTGTGTCGGCTTCAGGCCAGCAGCAGTCACAGCTTTCTCACACAACTCTGGGTGATGCAGCTTCAATGCTGCCGTCGCTTCTCATTGTTTTCCCGCTCCGCCATCTTTGTTTGAATGTGTGTTCTTCTTCGTCCGCCCGCAGCAGCCAATCTCGCAACGAGCGCCCCCTATCGACCCTCCAAGGAATTGTCTTACCAAAGGATGGTTAATATAACGTTTTACAGGGTTTTTAAACGTACATAAAAGGTCGATACTTGATGAAGACGTATCGATAATCGATCGCAGGACTTAATATCGCGATATATCACCATATCGATATTTTGGCACACCCCTAGAAGTAAGACTCAAAAGCATGACAAAATAGGAAACCTTTCAAAATAAAACAGGAAGCAGAACTCAAATTATGACGGTGACATAATGGAAAGAAAAATCCAATACACACCCAAACCATGACAAATGTATGGAAGCCGTTGTTGACATTTTCTCTTGTTTTTCATTATCACGAGAATATATCTTTTCTTGTAATAAGAATGAGATAATGAAGATTATACTGTAGCCTCTAAGACACCAAGAAAACACTCCCCAAAAGTTGATTTTTAAGTCTATTTTTGAATGTATAAGTGGATCTACCCATGCTGTCTCATGCACCAACCCTAAAACCCACGACAACAGGTTGAATGACAGAACCCAGGAGGGACGATTGTCTCTGCGTGATGCGTTCACTGACCTCTGGACATCAGCGGACCAAAACAGCCCAACTTTTGTCATTTTTTTCTACTATCTGCAGAAAATTTCAAACACAATTAAATCAGTCAATGGTGTTCAACAGGCAGAGAAAAAAAGAGAGGGGGCTGGTGCATGAGACGGAATTAAGGCGTCTGAGTAGTGTAGATTCCCCCCACCACCCCCACCCCCGCTTACACATGTACATTACAGTAATGCATGGAATGATTCTATACAATGACAAAAAGTAGAAATCTGGCTTTGTAATTAAGTGGGGAAAGAATATTTTAGGGACCTGTCCACACCACTGAACCCCCCCTCCCCCTCCCCCAAGCTCACAGAATACACTACTACAGTGGGTGTTTACCCTTTTCACAGTTGTATTTAAAATGACACAATTTTAAAGAGTTTATATCTCATATATCTCATAATGCTGGCAGAAAGATTTTAAAAGACATGGTAACTGTAAAAGGAGGAGTTTTTCTGCTCTTGAAACAGAGGTATAATTTTATCCACGACCATGTAAATTTAACTTCAAAATTCTTCAAAGTAACAGTGCATCAAAAAAAACTGCAGAACCCCCTCTACATGCTTAACAAGATAACAGTTCCTATCAAGCTGACGGCCTTTGATTTCAGAAGGAGATCATAAAACATTCGTCTGATAGGAAATTAGTTGTGTTCAGAAGGCCGGCCCTGTCATGGCCGATCTGGAAGGATGGAGGAACATGAGAGCCCCGCTCCGCAGTACAGACGCGCCGTTAGCAACAACTCAGCCGCTCAACTGTTCTGTGTAACGTTTGGTTAAATTGTTTTCTATGAAGAAAAACATGCTACAGAATTTTAACACCAGTCTTAAATTAACTAGGATGTGTAAAACCAATTCTACATTTATATACCATCTAGACCATCTGTTAAGTAATTAAAAAATTAGCTATCACTGCATTATTTACTAGCCACACTTCTGTAGAAATACGAGCCACATTTCTATGGTAAAACTGGTGGTCACAGTCAATAATAAAGTGACAGATGAACATTTTTTTTTTGTTATTCAAAGCAATAGACTGTACAGTAGCGTAGTTTATAACACACAGTCACACCTTCAAACCAGGAGCCCGTGCTTCCTCCTTCATCAGTTACGTGTGAAAGTTCCTGCAGCACGATTTGAGCATGGCTTCTTCCAAAAAAGGCTGGTTTCATCCACCATTCATTCATCCAAATGATAATAACTCTCTGTAATTATCTTCTTCAGCGTTTCAGGATACTTTCCAGCCGCTTCTGAGTCAGCTGATGCCATTTCTGTAACGGTTTCAGTTTCTTTGTGGTTGGTTCCTTGATTTCCTGTTTTATTTTGTAGTACTTCCTGTTTTGTTGTTGGTTTCGAGTTTTACCCTTCCCCATCAGTCCTGAGTGTTTCCACCTGTGTCTGCATGTATTTAAGTCTTGTCATTCCCTTCCTCCTGTGCTGGTCCATATTGTGTTGTTCCCTGATTTCGAGTTTAGTGTGTTTTCAGAGTTTCGAGTATTCTACCCTGCTTAAGCAGTGGTTTTAGTTTTGTAGTTTTGTGTTATTAAACCCTCCATTCCCTGCATCCTCCTGCCTCCTCTCCTCTCTGCGCCTGGGTACTTCCTCACTTTCCCCCCCGTAACAATTTCTCCGTACAGGGGCACAAACTTTGGTTATAGTGAAACACGACTGAGCGAGGGAACACTGTACAAAAAAACAATATTTATAAACATTACTTTTTTTTTTTATAAATTGTAATAAACAGAAAAAAAGTCCTGTTTTTAGTTGCAAATGAAAAGTAGCTTCATTGACTACTTAATGTACGAATAAAAAAATGATATTCAGCCAAAAAGAAATCTACAGTAGTTAAATAGTTTTATTTTGTTGTTTGGTTTTTTCATAGTATTTGGGCAGTAGAGGTTTGATGCCCTGACCCCCCCCTCTATCCAAAGCTCTGCTTGGCTGACCGTGCAGAATTCATTCAGTTCGGCCTGCACAGATTTACACACAAACACACACCCCATCAGCTGGCATTTCTACGGTTTCCAGCTTAGCAACAATGCAGCTCCTCTTTCTGCCTGGCCCAATCAATAAAACACTTAAGCACCAAACTTGGCAATAATGGCAAAAAAGATTTTGATAAACAAAGCAATCAAATTATTGTAATTAGCGTTGGAAAAACTGGAATCTAATTAGACTAATTATGTTCTGCATGTATTAGCTTTATTTTTAATTTTTCTGTCTGATGATAAGTGACATAAAGGGCAAATGTGAGCACATTTAAAAGAAGAAAAAAAAAATCCCAGAAGCCATACTTATGGTGTCTGTGTACACAGTGATTAATGATGAGGCAGCTGCAAACGTTGGAATGCTCGCCCTACTTTTTGTGCGTTTTATGCATCTCTCTTACTGCCAGGAGCAGTCTATAGTATCCAAGAGAACAGACCATCCATTTCTCATTTCTTTGATCTGATATTCAGACCTTCCTAACCCAGAAATTCCTATCAACTATATGCCAGACTGTGGCCACCTTTAAAAACTTATTTGCAAACTCACTCACATCTTATTTTCTAAGAATAACTAGGTCAATTAAAATGCATTCTTCCTGCTAATGGCCTCAGAAATTACAGAATGTATGAAACTTAGAAAATATGAAAATGTTTTTTTTTTTTCTTAATTACAGTGTAAATAAAAGGGCCCTGATGCATTTTCTATAGAATGCACTTATGTGCAATTGGAACATTTGTTGGTGAACGGTAGAAAAAAAAGATTGGGCAGATAATATAATGACGTGGGGTGTTGGGTAGGTTAGTAATATTCACACTTCCCTTAACAACATGCTTTCAAGTGACCACTTTCAATGAAAAGTCTGTGCAAATGAGTAGATATGTGCGTTTTGTGTTTCTGTATTCCAAACTCACTGGTCGCTACACAAGTTTCTACGACCGTTTTTGGACTTTATGTACAAAACATGCAGCCATTGAACACATGTTGAAAATTAAACCAGGTCGAACTTTGACTAATCAGGGACTCAGATTTAGTAGTGACGTATGCATGGCATCCCTTTTAATTCACGGAAGTGCCAACCGTTTGTAAATTAATCATGGAGGAAAAATCAATAATTGTGGTTTGCGCCCTTCCAGAATTCTATACCACCAAGTCTTTCATATATCGGTATAGAAAGAAAAAGCCTGGAGCAAACTGAAGGTGGCAGGCATGTTACATAAAGTAGGCCTGCACAATATATCGCAAATTTATCGTTTATGCATTATCAAACTGTGCAATATATATATCGCAAAAGTCAGCGAAAATTGCAATAAATGCTTATCTTAAATGTGCTCAAATAAAACAATCGATTTATGCATTTGATTGGTCGGATGGACTCCTTTACATAATTGACCAATCAGATGGAGCCCTTTTATGTTAGATGCTTGGCTCCTATGTAGACGAGGGTCATTTGGAGTATAATTTAAGGTATGCTGACTCTTTTTCAATTAAACCTTTGCAATGAAATGGAAAGGATATATTTAGTTGGTTTGGTATTAGTTCGTTTATCGCGAGTACTATCGTCATCGCAATATTGATCACTAATATCGCAAATCGCAAGTTTTCCTCATGTCGTGCAGCCTTACTTAAAAGGAACACCAACAAAAAAGAAGAAGAAGAACCCCCACCCTGTTTGTTCAGTAGTAGATGAAACTTTTTGACGCTAACTTGCTCTTTTAGGCACTTACCTGGTTAACATGATTAATTCTCTTGTCAAGTTTTCATCCTTCTTTATGTTTTTACCTTAACAATGATGCTACCTGCTGGAGTGTATTTGA
Source organism: Oryzias curvinotus (assembly GCA_023969325.1). Lineage (NCBI taxonomy): Eukaryota > Metazoa > Chordata > Actinopteri > Beloniformes > Adrianichthyidae > Oryzias > Oryzias curvinotus. The sequence goes on from CM043716.1 coordinate 24,325,869, forward strand.
CTGTCTCAAGTAGCATTTGTGCTCCCATTGCCACTTTTAGCCATCTCATGAACATTGAGTAAAAACATTAAAGAGTAATCCTGCTCTGGCAAGACACAGAATCACTTTAACTACTCTAAAACCTTTTAGCTCAACGTGAAAAGATAAAACAAGAAACATTTTGCTCCTCTCCAAAGTTTGAGAAGAAGCTTGAAGTGTCCGTATTATGCTACCTTATTCAGATCCATCCTTAGTTTGAATTTCAATGTTAATTGGAATTCAACGTTTGCCATGAAAAACAATGTTAATCCTTTGAATCGTCATGTGTTATGTGTGAGATGAAACAGCTGGAAACTAAAAAACTAATGATTAATGCATTAGAGGGAGTAGAAAAGCAAGTATTTCAGAGGCAAATATAGAAAAGCAGCACTTAGAAAAATCCCAGCACAAGACCCACAGGACTCTTCCTTCATTCACTATTTGCTGAGTACACATACTTTTTACAGCAACACATTCCATTAAACCTACAGGGCTTCACACAATCTCACCTAACACATCTGTTGGGACATCAAGATGCTTTCTGTTGAGACCAACTGTACAGGCTGTAAAATTCTTACATGTAGAGGTTTAGACTTTGACTTCTGCCCATATACTATTATAATCAAAACTGTCATATTTGTATGAGGAGAATTTACTATTTTTATTGTTAGGAATGGTCTCTAGTTGCTAAGTCCACAGTTAAAATCGTACATGTTTTGCAGAAAAAGATTAATTTAGTCAATTCTAATGTCCTTCTCATACAAAATGACAATACATCTACGTTTGTTTTTGTTTCTTCAAAAAATTGTTTATGGCATTTTTTCTATCAGTGGGCACAAAGCCAAAAAAACTAAATGATTTAACCGTTTGAAAACACCTCTCACATTAGTATACAGTCTTAAAAATCCCTACGCATGTGATTAAGACATCATCACACCATCCACTTTATCAACTAGGCACATAAATTAGCTGTGATCAAAGATTGCAACTCGGCTACAATCCACCTGACCAGTAACATAACCATTAAAATATGCTGTGCAGCCCTGCAGACACCATCCTAACAACTGAGGTCATATAGGACATGAGTCGAGCATGGTTTTTGCAGAAAATTTCGTACGACTGATAAAGTAAGTTGGAAAAATGAAAAGGTACTTCAAGCTTAGGTAAGGCCAAGGACAAAGTAGAGCCAATTTGGCTTATATTTATGAGCTTGTTGAAAATCAGGAATTGTAAGCATGTGTAAGCCACATTCATCATTGATTCCAACTTTGTACTGTCCAGGGTCATGGTGCTTCATGGAACACAATCAAGTGACCCAAGGGTGAAGTCAAAGTACAGCCCATTGTAAGGCCACTTGGAGATAAACAAAACTCCCACTTACTTACTTACCAATCAACTTAAGACGCATACTTTTGGACAGTCAGAGAAAGTCTAAGAAAGTGCCAAGAGAAAATCCACCCATCCACAGAGAACAGATGCAGTCTCCCATAATGGGATTCAAAATAATATCCACCACATGTCCATTTTTGACTTGATCAAGTTCGCAAATGAAATCTTATTTAAGATTGCCTTCTTAGTGATTTGCCAACTGTGTTCATACATGAGCCGTATATCTCACTGCGACTTCGATTGATCACAAGCTGTCTAGACCGGGATTGATTCTTTCCAGGCAATGATTAATTTCTGACAAATGAACCAATTCGACAGCAAGGTCTGAATTATGAAAGCGATATGCTTAATGAGGAGAATGTGATGACAAAACATGATCTATTTGCTGGCCTCGATCAAATTTAGTTACCTCAGGATCCTCTGAGCCGGAAGGCTCATTAAAAACTCTGAAAACTGTGGGGCTATATTGATCTATGAGAGGAAATAATGTTAAACTCAAAACCCTGAGGCATGAATACAGATGCTAAAACCAAAGCAAACCACCTGCAGACCTGAATATGAATTATTTGTCATTATCGGGATTGACACTTGTGGATTTAAAAAAAAAAAAAAGGTTCTCTATATCATAGAAATATTTTGAACACAGATGTTCTTGACTCTTAATGGATTTATCTTCTACTCTTGTGTAGTTTAAATGAGGCTTGTAAAAGCTCACTGTGTCTAATTTGAGGTCAGAAACCTTGAAAATTTGGTTTTATTTGATCACGGGTTCGATGAAAACATTTAACCGTGACGCAGAGGCATTTACAGAGAAACATGCTTCAATTTATTAGGGAAAATTAAATTATAGATCAACAGAAAAGTGGTGAAGAAAATAGTTTTTTTTCCCTTTTCTTTCCTTTTTTAATTTGGCAGTCCCCTTCAGCGGTCATCACACTTAACTGCCTGACTCCACTTAACTTTAATTGCTGCAAATTATACATTTTATAACAATTTACCTGTTCTGTGAAATTCTATCCAAATAACCAAAACTAAAATTCTCGTTGGTTTAATTTGTGCAAAAAGAGTTTAACTAATGTTAAGATCCTTCTTCCTAGGAAGTCTTGCATATACCCTGCAGAGACTGTCTTAAAACCAGATAAGCAGAACACAGATGGCTGCAAGAGCAGAGTGCAGATAATTGCACATAAGAGTAGTCAGTGCAGGGCAGACCAAGTCTCCACCAGAGAAGTATGCACTGCATACCAAACTGATCTTTGGTATGTTTACCTATATCCTACGGATGGATATAGGTTGTCTGCAGGTAATGGGCAAACCTGTATGAGGCATACATGTCGGCCGCACAAAATAGCAAGGCTGTAGACTGTTTGGTGAGCTTTAGTGCCCAAATTTTCGTGCACAGAATTTTCAACAGGCATGCTGTGGGCGGCAGGCTGTAGTGACCACTTATACAACATGTATGGGTGAAGGAGGTGAGACCCAGGTGTGTCGTAAAGAGTTTTCTTCCCAAATCCTGCGCAATGTGCCAGGGTTGTATCACTGCTGTTCATGTGATGAGTGCACACTCCTTGCCTGCAGCTTGCCTGTTAGAAATAAGGAAATTAGACAGTCAGAGCCTAGTTTGTGTGGGCACCCCAAAGGCACTTACAAATCACGTGAACACCCTGTGATTGCCACGTTCACATGCAGTCAGTACGAGGGCCAGTACTAGCACCTTACTAATGACTAGAGTGTGGCGTAAGGGCACCCTACAGTAGGTGCCCGTATGAGCCTCAATGGAACCACAAGACACACTTAGGCTCCCCCTAAGGTCTAGCCACTCCTCTCTACAACCCTCCACAGACTGGATCAACCCCCCATTCAGGTGCATGTGACTAAGGCTTATGTTTTTGCTGCTCTGGTAGGCCATTTTTCCAGGACAACAGTATACTGTACAAATATACACTTGTACCTTACTGTATCCCAATATATTCTTCCTGGAGGCCCTTTGTCTGGCAAGTCTAATCTAAATATATTTTTTATTTTACAGTTTTGTTTACTTGACCTCCGTTGAAATAAAGCCACCTTTGTCTAACTTGTTTAGCTTCATTTGAAAACCAGGTAAGGATACCTGCTTCTATAGTGTTCCAGATTCTAATCCCGTTCATCTAATTTACTACCAGGAGAATCAACATCTTCATCTCCTTGATCTCCTACTGTGGTCCTTGTTTTCTCTATGTCACTGTCTACAATGCATACAGCATTACTGGTTTTGTTATCATGCAAACCTTTTGTGTTGTGTGTTCATGTTAAAAATTTAGACTACAAATGTGTTATATGCGTGAACACATAACATTTTAGCAAATCTTTCCTTATAAATCCATCTAAAAGTGGATTGATTCCCTCCGCACTAAAAAGAAATAATTTTTCAATGTAGCTGTCAAATAATTCAAGTCATTTAATTATAATAATAATAATAATAATAATAATGGATTGGATTTTTCTGCGCTTTTCCAGACGCTCAAAGCGCTTACATTGTGTCCATTATTCATTCACTCCTCATTCACACTTGGTGATGGTAGCTACTGTTGTAGCCACAGCTGCCCTGGGGCAGACTGACAGAGGCGTGGCTGCCAGTTCACGCCTATGGCCCCTCTGACCATCACTGGGATCATTCATACTCATTCACACACCAGTGAAGCCACACTGGAGGCAAGGAGGGGGAAGTGTCTTGCCCAAGGACACAATGACAGTTTGGCTGGGGGGAGCGGGGATCGAACCGCCGACCCTTCGATCATTGGACGACCCGCTGAACCGCCTGAGCCACTGCCATCCCAATCTGGGAGTTTTGGACAACAGATCAAGTTTAGTCCATCTCAAGTGTCTAGCTAACATAATTGTCATCATTTTTATATTATATTATGTATGATATGAAGTTTTAATGCGAAAATTGTGTTTACCGTTTTAAACCTGGTTTACATTAGGGTTTCTTAGTAGCAAAAGAAAAGAACCATACTTTTTCCTTTATTTAAATGAAAGTTTATCTACTATTTTAAAAAGTATATTAAAAGTTAAATAAAAAAAAATTATCCCACAATGCTTTCATCAATTATGAAGCTTTTCTCTTCATCTCCTTTTGACTTTCTTTGCTCATTTTACACTCAACCTCTTTGCCTCGTAACCCTAGCAACATGAGCAAGATTGGGCTGTCAAAGGAAGGAGAATAAGGAGACAGGATGTAAAGATTGACACACTGAATACGAGGCAAGATTGGGAAAGATGAGAATTGGGACAATTAATAAAGAGAACACATAAATAAAAGAAGTCTTTGCTACTGAGCGTATCAGATTACATAATGAAAACGTTTGTAAGAGTGATGCGGAGAAGACAGAGGGTGAACATCAAGGAAAAAGAAAAGGTAGCAATGAAAGAAAAGGTTGTTTAATTTTAGAAAGTGAAAGGAGAACAGATCATCAGGGGATGTGAAAGAGTAATGTTATAGGTTTATAGATGTGTACCACCTGGACTCCAGCTGTACACGGGAACACAGCAGCACTTCAACTTTATTATTTCTTAAAAAAATGGAGAAATGGATGACGCCCTGACTGACTGCATCTGGGTTCTTGTAACTTCGTTAGCAAAAAGAAATAGGAAACAATACTGAAGGATGATGAAAATTGACGCAATACTACATTCAACAGGTCCAACAAACAGTCAGAGGCTGCATTACTTGTTAATTAAGTGCGATTAGAAGGTAGAGCAAAGAGACGTAATACTGATTGATAATTTCAAGTAGTCATTAATATGTGCAGTGCAACTAATGCATTGCATTCTACTGAGAAATATGCAATATTGATGTTAGGATGATAGAGACTACCACAGGTGAGGGATTCATAATTTATGACAGGTCAGGTTTTTTATGTAAGAGTCAGGCAGTAGTCAGTTTGATCTTTTGAACGTTTTGATAGACTTTTAAGGCAGACACTGCCGTAAATTCAGTTTGACTGTGTTAAAAGCATAGTATCGGTGGTCAACAGTTCAATGGTGAAGAACATGTTAAAGAGATAAGGTACATAAGAAAAGTCATATAAACATAATGGATCGTTAACTGTCAAATCTGAAATTTTAAAGTTTGATCCAATGAGTTTTAGCAAATGTTTATTTTTTTTTCCTTCGGTTGTGTTTTTTTGTCTTCTGTGTCATTTCTCTTCAATAGAACTGTTTTCTCAAGAGAGCAATGCTGAAAGCATGGTATATTTGGTCAAAGGAGACAACATAACCTTCAAAGACTCATATTTACAAGAGTTTCAGTCTTATCAACCAAACCAGTATACAGTCAAGCAACACTTTGCTTTGTGAGAACATTTTATAAATGTTATTTCTACCTAATTTTCCTTCTTTTTTGAAGGGAGATTGGGTTTTAGGAAAAACATTTCAAAGTCGTTTTTCATTTGAAATAATTAAAATAAAACATTATAGTTTATAACACTGAGTATTTTTGTAGAAACTATCAAGTGCTTGAAGTTGTCTTTACAATATAATTGGACAACGTAGTACCAGATTTTACTAACAATTTCTAGCCATAATACAGTGTAAATAAAAACACCAGCCTGATTTCTAGTATCTCTCAAAATTAAAATGTAAAAGTAACACAAACAAACACACATCATTTGCACAGAAGTTTGAACAGCATCCTATACTATACTTTACAAGGCAAGAAAAGAAATCTGTATAACTGAACCAATGAATGTAAAAAGTCAAAATGTTCCTGCTTAATGTAACTGATCAAAAAATTGACCACTGTGTACATGATAATAGAAAATCATTTTCTTGCGGCCCCAACAAAATGAAAAGTCAATTTAATTCCCATTTTGTCACGATACGGACGTCAACAAGTTGGAGGCAGAAATTGTCAGTGATTGGTACGAGTCGATCTGCTTCAACTTTTACATGGCAACCACTCTGGCCATTCAATAGTTAACTAGTTGGAGGTCCTCACCCCTAGAACTTGAAGGCAGGCTACACAAAATCTGTCAAACGTTTTGAATATTAAACATGTCGGCCAGCAGGCCCTGCCCTCTTTTATCAAGGCATCTGATTGGTCAGTTTGTAAATTTATAATAACATGCACTAAAGAAAATTGACAAACATATTGAAATAAACAGTTAATTACATGGCGTATAATTATACTGTACAAAGCTTTTTGGTGGCAAAGTCGCCATTATCCAAACTAATAACCAGGCCACCTGGAGAAATGTAGAGGTCATTGTGTGGCCCAAAAACACTTACTTAGGCACGCAAGGCAGAAGTCAGACCTACAACCTTCCAATCAGAGGTTGACTGCTCTACCTTTTTCTACTTTAAAAGAAACTCATTCATTGAACTACCTAAAGCAGTTTATTGTAGGCCAAAAAGTAACAAATGTCAAAACAAAAAGCTCACTTGGGTTAAAAACTTCCCAATCTTTCAACTATTATCTTGTATAATTTTTTTTTCATTCATTCATTAATCTTCTTCCGTTTATTCCCTTTCGGATTCACAGGGCTGCCGGAGCCTATCCTGGCCACTTGTGGGCGAAGGCAGGGGGCATCCATGATAGGTTGCCAGCCTGTCGCAGGGTAGAGTGTTCACAACCACACACCCACGCACTCTCACATTCACACCTAGGGACAATTTAGATTGACCTATTAACCTATGAAGGTTAAGGCTGTAGGTTAGGTTGTATAAACTTGTCCTTTTTTTATTTTTTTAAATAGTGGTAACATTTGTTTCTTTTTATAAACTCTTGTTTTTTAAACCCTGTGTTCTTTCTAAGTCAGTCCTTAGAAGAAGATCCCTATGCAAATAAAAAAAACTTTTAACACAAACACATTTGATATTCTCTAAATATTGTTGGAATCCATGTCGTTGGTCAGAATTCACTTTGTATCCATGAAAAGTGCATCATGTAAAATTAATGTTATATAGTTAGTGGAGCACCACATAATAAAAAATTAATATTAGTGCTTTCAGGGAGAAAAAGGCAAATTTAAAGTATTTGTTAACACAGTCTCTGTGTTTTATGTTCTAAGGACAAAACTAGTCACTTAAAACTAATAACATCCAAACTAGGCCTCACTGGAATTTCAAGTATTGTACATCATTATTGTTCGCACACACATTGGCTTTGATGAAAGGGTTTGAAATTATGCGCAATTATTATTTAACTATTTGTATACTTTATGCAGTTGTTTTAAGAGAAAAAACACTTTTTTATGTCTGCATAAAACCTACTGTACACTGGAACGATTAAATAATATCAGCTTGCTTAGAAAAATGTACAAAAAATAAACATTCGCAATATTGTGAAAAGTAAAATTTAATGTATTTAATGTATAAAAAGAAGTCTGATTTAAATTGAGAATTTCTCCATCTTGCTGGTGGGCGATGGTGCAGCTGTAAAGTAGTCTATCCCTGATTGGAGGATCCAGGTTTGATTCCCGACTTGCCTGCCCATTTGTCGAAGTAACCTTGGGCAAGACACTAAACACTACCTTGCCTCTGGTGGAAGGTTGGCGCCAGAGTTTGGCAGTGCAGCCGCCATCAGTGGGTGAATTTGTGAATGGGACGGTGACTGTAAAGCGCTTTGGGCTTTCGAGGATGGTAGAAAAGCGCTTTACACGTATACGCCATTTTGAAATTTTCTTTCAAAGTTATGGGGAATGTAGTAGTAGACCCATACAAACAAAAAACGTTTTTGAAAAATATTTATAAAAGGAGATTCTTAAACTAATTATTCTCTTCATTAGTGAAAAATCAAAATACTTTGGTATTGCCACATACTACTTGAATATTCTTGCACTGGAAAGAAAAGCTTAATTAAATCAGTTACTGAGACAAAAGACACTAGAACCCTTCAACACCCAATTCCAATCCCCCACTTTAAAGTGCTGCCAGCTTATTCTCATCTCTGAATTGTTTTTTGCTGAAATATCTTTGAAAAACATAACTTTCATGCACCTAGTTAAGTTTCTCGTCTTGTGTGATCATCCACGCTTTTGAATTCGAAGAAGAATCGAAAGGAGGTTGCTGCCGATATTGGTATTATGGCATGATGCCAGTCTCATTAGCTTAGCATGCAGTGGGCAGTCTGCCCGGATAGCAGCCTGCCTTAAAGTGTGTGTTTGTGTCCATGTGTCTGTGTGCGTGCATGGGCGCATCAAGGCCAGTAAGTGCCACCACTTTGGCTGATGTTTCCAATAACAGTATTAGAGTAAGTTAGAGTGAGAGAAAAGAAAGATAGTGAGTCTGACAGAGAAGAAACACAAACACGTGCTTGGTATCCTCAAAGGAAAAGCTATTTTTCAAAAGGATGACTTGAAAATAACATACAGTGTATGTGAAGGACAAGTGTACATTTTGCGCAGATGGAGTGGTGTTACTACTTATCGAGCACTAAAATACGGTAGAACAGCTTCTTTTCAAATGAACAATCAACCAAAGTGACTGACACTTTGACTCCTAGGGGGTTTATGGGTGCATATGTAAGCAGATAGTTGTGGATGTAAAATATGTGGAAAAAGTGAGAAGAACATTAAAAGTGAGTGAGGTTTAGCATTATTTGTGTGTTAGCACTATTCACACTACTGGAACAAAGCCCCCTGAAGACAGTCTAAAAATTACGCATGAGCGCTTGTTGTTATTGTGTCACCACATAAATCTGTATATTTGGGAGGATATTTGGGCCATTGTAGTACAAACTTGGCAAATTAATACTCTGGATCTGGGGTTTGATGAAGGCGGTGATGGCACTCAATCCCTCCAGGATGCATGACGGTCAAAATAAAAAATCCGTAGAGGAGAAGAAATGGAAAAACCTCATGTCTGCTTGATCAGTTCCATTCCAGTCTTAAACTCGTTTGGAAGTTCAAAATGAGTTAATTAGTAAATCAATTTAAATGTAGTCATCCCTGGTAATAAAAGCTGGTGAATAAACCAGCAACCACTACTGTTCTTGTCATGTCAAGACCATTAATTGAATACCAGAACTGGATTGAGTGACCCCTCATTAATAAAAGAAAAAGAAAAGAAAAGAAACTGCTCTGACATAATATTTGTCAGAATAACCATTCTTGCTCTGTTACCTTTTTTTATGTGTTCTTGTTAATGCTGATGTTTTTAAAAGTATGTAGTACCCGCTGGCAGGCATGTCGAACATTTCAAACGTTTGATTGACAGATTTCACTTTTAAGTGGTAGGGGTGTGAACTTCCAAAAAGGTCACTCCTGATTGGCGCAAGTGGTTGGTCTGATGACTAAGATCTATTTGGATTCGTCATGCCTACTGGCTCAAACTTGGCAGCAACCATATCACGGAAAAATGGCAACTGAATTCACTTCATTTTGTTGGAGCCGGAAGTACTGATTCCCAGAGTCAGAACTAAACAAGGGGAATCAGCGTTTCAATATTCTGCAGCTAAAATCTGAAACAGCCTCCCTGAAGCCGTAAGACAGGCCTCTTCTGTGTTCATGTTCAAATCTGGACTTAAAACATTTCTGTTTAGCCGTGTATATGACTGAAAGGTCCTATCTGCACTTTTCTGTCCTTTCCTTCCTTTATTCTAGTTTTATCTTTTCTTTTAAAGTAAATTTTACGTTGATTATTTCTATGATGTATTGTGATTTGAATGCATTTTTCGGTTTTGTGAAGCACCTTGAATTACTTTGTGTACGAATTGTGCTATACAAATAAACTTGCGTTGCCTTGCCTACGTCATTTTCTATGAGCGCCATCATACTCAGTCGATCCAGTTCTCATATGCAGCCGGGGTGGGGGTGGGGGGTTTGGAGATTCTATTTCAAAGATACTTTTGAACTCTACGAATAACCTGATTTTGTCACTGTTCTATATAGGGACAGTATGTTACATTTTACAACAACGAGCGACCACAAACATTATTTTTCTGCAAAGCAAGAACAATCCACCATGTTATTTGTTTCCTTTGTTTTGGATGCACAATCAAACCAAAAATTCTAAATATATGCCTTTAGTCAACCCTGTAACTTTAGGGAAGTAAATGGCAAAACCTAGATAACACACGCTCTTTGACAATACCAAAACTCTTCAACGACTTACACGATAAATGTAAATCAGCTGATTCTGATGCGGAGAAAATCAGCTGATTTACATTTATCATGTCAGTTAAAATCAGCTTTGAACCGATATCCAAGGTATTACTAGCGTAGAGTTGTCTAACTGCGCAAAGCAGCTTTTTTACACTAATGTTTAATGTTGCATTTCAGCGCAAAGCTGCTTTTCTCTGCTTCTCAATGTGCTCAAGGTACATTAATTTTGTAATTGGTTTTAGACTTACAGTAGTCAAAAGATTGTCAGCACAGGATCTAAAGCTCCAGTGTTAAAGGGTTAAATCACAAATAACGTGATTTTTTTACATCAAAATACAGAGATGTTAACAAAAGATAACCTCTCTTTCTCTCATTACTACCTTATGTTGTCTAAAATTTCTGTTCAGTCGATGGAAAAAACAGACGTATTTAACAAAGATGGAGTCATCAAAATTGTTGGAAGCCATATGAAGATTTGGACAGAGGTTTGATGACAGTTACACTATACAGAAGAGAATGATTGGATTTTTTTTTTTTAATTAACCACTTAGCACAATCAATTTAATTAAGTCACAGATGACACCTGTTTAGGAACACCTGCATGCAGCATTCAGGCTCATATGCTGCTAGCTGAAGAAAATCGCTCGCCGTTCCATTTGCTCGTACAGAACTGGGGAAAAGGGCTTTTGTCTTTTCTGCCCCCTCCACATGGAACACTCTACAGAAAAGATGGAAATTAAAAGAACTCATTCCTCTGAATATTTTTAAATCCAAGCTGAGATTTGAGGAGAAAGTCACTTTTAACTGTACCTGTTTTACATGAGTTCTAATTTTTATTTGTTTTTAATGTTGACATTTTTATTGTAAATGTAATTTATTGTTTCCCCCCTAGCCAGGACTCCCTCGAAAAAGAGATTCTTAATCTCAATGGGACAATTCCTGGGTAAATAAAGGTTAAATAAATAATAAATAAATAAAAAAGTAGCTGAGGAGGCATTTCAGACATCAATATCCCTATGGACCATGATGTAATTATTCACATTAACTGTGCTAAGTCAATAAAAAAGATATCCTTTTTGGGACTTCAGTCTAAAGAAAAATAACTACATGGACAACAGCAATCTTTTTAAAAACAACACAAAAGAGTGCTACCTAGCTTTGTTTGACATGAATTACTTGTATCAGAAATAAAAATATAATGGAATGAATATATGGACATTTTACTACCAGAAGACATTGATGCTTATTCGGCTACATGAAACATAGAAAGAATTATTTATGTGTCAAGTAGCTTACCTTAGCACAACACAGACAATTATTCAGATAACTGTATCATAGAGGACATGCTAACAAATTAACTAAACCCTTTATATCACTTTAAAACACTAAATCTGTTGAATTTCTCATTATTTGTGTTGCTTTAGAACAGGGGTCGGGAACCTTTTTGGCCGAGAGAGCCATAAACGCCACATATTTATAAATGTAATTTCGAAAGAGCCATACAATAATGTAGCGTCCCTGTCCCACACTGAGGCACGGAGACAACTTCTTTTAAGGTTCTTTATTCTGGTTACTACAGACCGCAGCAAACGCCGTAAAATTAATACAGTAACTCCTCAATCTCTCCCGCTGAGACGAGAGCTCTTCTCCCAATTTTATATTCCCCTCCTCCCGCTCCAGCGCTGCTATTTCCCTTATTCGGCCCATAGCTGAACCCCATTGGTCCAAACTACCTAACAACAGGCTGAGCGACAGAACAGAGAGCCAATCAGATCTCTGCATGATGTGTTTAATGAACTCCAGAACTTTTAACGCGGTGCAACAGCGGACCCAACTCAGTCCGCGACAATATGTTTAAAACTAAATATACAAGTGAATGTGAGCATTTGATGTAATTTCAACATTTTTAAAGTACAATAAGTCTCTGGATTCTTTTTAATAACATGGTTATGCTGTTGCTAATAAATGATGAGTATTTCTCGTGGTGGTTCTGCTGATGGTCTAGTCTGGTTGATCTGTGGTGAGTTTCTGCTTCATGCAGGCGTTGAGACTTTAAACGTGATCGTAGGTCTGAATGTTCTGGAGATGTGACACAGACTCACATGCAGACGTGGAGACAAACACACACTCACACACTGCAGTGAGTGACGTACAGCGTGTTTTACGTTTCTACAATCCCTGTGCGATTCACCTGCTGCATGTGGAAGAAAGCAGAGGCTGGGGGACACCCCCACCCTCTGCTTTCTTCCTCACATCCCGTCCCCGCATCTGCGCGCTCTTTCTCAGAGACGGGAGCGCGCAGGTTTAGGCACGGCAATTAATAGGTTTCCTGCTGGAATAAACTCTGTGAAATAGTAGATAATAGTAAACTGAGTGCTGGCGCAGGTTTTTCTCTCCAAGCACCGCTACTACTGCGCGCCCCTCTGGCATCGCATCGCGCACGAGAAGGACTGGTTTGATGAAAAAAAAAATGGTATAAATGAAGATTTGTCTGCGAGCCATACGTGACCATCAAAAGAGCCATATGTGGCTCGCGAGCCATAGGTTCCCGACCCCTGCTTTAGAACAATTCTGCCAAGCCCAGTGAAAGACTGACCACCTCTTTTTCGTCTGTGTTGCTGTCAGTAACAAATATTGAAAGAAAATAAATGAATATGTGATACCACTAGAAATACTCCCCTATGTTTCTCTGATCTATTCCTACATTTCAGGAGGCTCTTGGAAGAAAAGCTGCCCCATCGCAATAGTCCAGGTCAAGTCAGTTCTAGTGCATCGAAGCAAGAAAAGCTTCACATCTCTTTGGACAAAGAGTTATGAACTAAGCATGCAGTTGTACATTTTGCTTATGTCTACTTGCAGCTGCTGCTTGGTTATTGTATTAGTAAACAGTTGTTTGTCATTCTAATTCAGCCACAGCAACCTTTATTTTGAGTGGATTATTTTGTCGTTCAGCGCCCTGATTCTTCACTGTGCGTCGTTAACTAGCAAATCTGTTCTTTTTGAGCACTGCAGGTAGTGAAAACAGTTGATTCATTATGTTTGCTAAAAAGAATTCCTTGCAGACACAAACAACGATGGCCAATTCACACTATTGCGGAGAAAGAAAAAATGTTGACATCAACAACCTTCTGGCTTTTTTTTTCAGTGAGCAAGAATAAAATTAACACTCATTCAAGGGGTCAAATGTTGACAGTAGTCATGGGTATTCAGAGGCAATAGCCCCAAGTCACGGCTTTTGCTGTCATGGAGGTGGTTTCTTTGCCTTCCTTGTAGCCTTCGAAAATTCTAAAACATCTTTGTTATCTTTCATTTTAAAAATCTACTTAATTGTCTTTTTATTTTTGGTAAATAATTGTGTTAGGCTAATAGATTCTTAAAGAGAACAGGTCCAAAACCGGTCATTTTAGACTGATCACTAGAGAAGTCTTAGCTGATTTTGGTGATTCTAAAAATTCTAAGAAACAACTGTCAAACATTTTCAATGTCAGTAAATATTCGTTGTGACAAAATAGGCTTGACATGTTTGCATGTTTGGATTGAGTATCATCTGAGATAATTATGCTGAAAAGAATTATAGAATTAAAGGTTGTGGTCTTTTTTTAAACTGATTGTAAAATTAAGCTTGGGTAGGTCCAATATAAAACATCACAAGCAGAAGACATCTGACAAATTAAAGCAATGATTAACTCATGTGTTTTATCCTTTGGGTTATGTTGAGTTATGCGGAGTAATGGTAGACATGAACATTTACCTTTGTTTGCAAAAAAATTGTGTATGTTTTTTTTTTTGCTGATGTAGGATAGGATTTATTCATGTTAGTTAGCAAGAAGAACTAAGTGCTTGGTTGGATGTGTTAATAGAAGGCGGTGTAGTGATACAAATGAGTAAAGAGGTGCTAATGTGTATTGGAAAGGGGAGAAGAAAGGCAAAGTTCAGGCACTTACCCAAGAAAGGATTCACTAATGTGTTTTTTTTGTTTTTTTTTAATAATTCCACAGCCAAATGACAATGTTATAGACTTAGGGGGCAAGCTCCACAATTGTTAACTGAAAATATCCATTCCTCATTTTTAACCCTAAATAACCATTTGTATTAAAGTTGATACGTTTCTGAGACCCTTATCTCGTTAGCATGATCCAAACTTTCCTTATAGACTATTTGTTTTTGACTTGGTCCTTGTTTTTTTTTTTGTGTAGTGAGTTATCATTCCATCTAGGATCAGTAGAAATGTGCTCATTTCAAAATGGCTGTCGCCATGAAAATTAAAAAAAAAGTTGGAAAAAGTTTTGCAAATATTCAAAACGCCATGGTTACAATAATTAATCTAATGTTATTAATTTCTTTAAATAACTACTTGTTGTATTGAAATAATATAAATTTAGCTGTTAATGCAGTATTTTTAATACAGTTCAACAATGTTAAAATGTGTTTACCACATTTGAGACGGTGGGCAAATAAAGGGCTTTTTTCCTGATACAGCTGATACAAATTTTTAAATAGTGCTGCATCTTAAACTTACATAGTTTTGAGCAAAAACAGAACAAATCACCCAACTGATCATAAGTGATACTATTTATATTTCATGAAAAAAACGACATTTCAATTTTATTTTCATGTGAATTTAATCAAAGGGTTAAAAAAAAAAAACATGAATTCAATACAATTTGAATTTTCTGTCAATTCTTTGATGTAGTGGGCTTTAAAGAGTTAAACTCAGGAGGCATCATAGAGTCATGGCTAAAATGAAGCCCACTCATTCAAACATATGAGAACATAACCACAAAAAAATACAGGCTTCTGACTGTGGCAGTGCAGGGTGCTAGACATGAAAACAGCCTCAACTGACTGGAGGGAAGATACCACACTAGAGGAATGAGGGAGAAAAAGACATTTTACATGGGTTCGCACACACACGCACAGGCAAGAAACACTTAGCACTGAGACACGACCATCACTTTGAACATCGTGCCTATCTCAGATGGCTACAGAGATAGCAAAGGGTGGTGCTGCTGTCACAAAGTACCAACGAGAGAACGAGAGCTTGTCTAAAACTGTGACAGAAATAGATTAAACCTTTTTTTTTATTTGTCTCACAGTAGACAGTACTTGTTTTTTTCTTCCTTTGACCTCAAAGTCTTATTAAATTCCAGAACGTTACTTATCTTTGCAGGAGTTTTGCCCTGCCTGCGAGTCCTTGCACAGCAAAGCTTGCATCATCTAAAAACGGCCAAATATATTCAGACCTGCAGGCAACCCAGTACAACCACAGCTTTTTACCTTTGAAACTGATGTATCTTGCAGACTTCATCTGATCGTTTTGTTAAGCTTTCTGCTTTCAGTGGAAACGCTCTGCCTAGCCAAAGGAGCAGGTCACATCCATATAGATCTTTTTTGAAATCCTCAAAAATACCTCCAAGCATTTCTGCACTGACTTGCTTATTTTTACGTTTTTTGTTTTTGTTTTTTTACTTTATTCAGAAAAAAATAATATGTACAGGCACTGTAATACCATTACTGAGATGCACACTCAAAAGTATATATATATATATATATTTTTTTGTTTGTTTGTTTGTTTTTCTTTAAAAAAAGACGGAGTCCTTCATAATTTGGAGTTCCTTATATATATATGGATTAATGTTTGTGTTTCTGATGTTGAAGTTATATTGCAAGGTACACAGCGCTCTGTCAAAACGCTTGGTTGAGGGTTATTGTTAAAATGCTAACATGGCTAATGTGTAGCGTGTTACTAATGAGGTCGGAAGTTAGCGTAGTCACAGTATCGCTGGTTTTAGCAGTATCCGTCTGTTTTTTTTACGGGTTGCAAACAGTCTGCCTACTTTCATTTACGCAATGTTAATTGTCTCCTCCCCTCCCTTACTCCCTTCTCGCCTTGACTACTGTAATGCACTTCTCTCTGGTCTTCCCAAAAAAACTCTGAATAAACTTCAGTTGGTGCAGAATTCAGCTGCTAGCTTCATCACCAGAACTCCTTCCATCACATCACTCCCGTTCTCCAGCAGCTGCACTGGCTTCCAGTAGTTTTCAGGATTAAATTCAAACTTCTTCTCTACACGTTCAAAGCCCTCCATAACCTGGCTCCCTCTTATCTTTCTAATCTCCTCCATATTAACACTCCCTCTCGCTCTCTCCAGTTTTCTTCTCCCTTCCTCCCTCCGGCCCGTATGGTCACCATGGGGAGCCGTGCCTTCAGCCGCTCGGCTCCCCAACTCTGGAACTCTCTCCCCCCAGACCTCCGTAACATTGATTCCTTTTTCATTTTTAAATCCAGACTCCAAACCTATCTGTTTAAATCTGCTTTTCCAGATCACAATTTTTCATCTTCTGCTATCTGATTTTAATAATTTTTTCAACTTATTTATTGCTGTTATGCATTTTTGTGATTTTATTGCGTTTTGAATATGTACATTATCCTTAAGTGTTCTGAAAGGCACTTTTAAATAAAATGCATTATTATTATTATTATTATTATTATTAAATGCAAACGCTTGTAACGGAGCTAACATGTAGCGTGTTACAAACATGTTCTAGGGTTACTGTGACTCACTGAGGTACAGACTCATCTCTGACTCTTGTGTCTTTCTTATTACCTCCAGTGCGCCTTCTATATGACATAACTTTTAAAATAGACCAATTATTGACTGTGCGCCTTATAGTGCGAAAAATACCGTACATGGAATGTTTGCATTTTTGTCATGATTATGTACCTCGTGGCTGGGATAGCCTCCGGCAGTCCCATGACCCCAAAAGGGAAAAACGTATTAGAAGATGAATATGTACCTTGCACACTGCGTAAGCATCTGAACATATTCCAAACTACTCAAATAACACACACACACACACACAATTCTCGCTTGTTTCTGTCATGCATATGTCTTCTTGAGGTTTTATGAGTACAGAGACAAAAATCTTTTTCGCATGAAGGAGAACACACATGCACATCATGCCTTCTACCTCCAGCTCCATCCCTAACAAGTCAAAACAATGTGGCAGAGCTGACAGCTCACATTAGACCACAAGGCCTTTAAAAGACCAAGAGTCTGTGTGCTTTTCTTCAAGTGTGTACGAGGACTGTTCGAGTGTTGTTGTGAGTCACTCTTACACATAAATGTCAGGGGTTAGTGTAAAGTCAATGTCTTTAGAGTTGCCAAAAGCTTACAGCACTTTTCAGGAATGATTTCACAGATTCTAGATCACACCACAGAAAGACTATTGATAGAAGGCGAGTGTAAATTTAGAACTTTGCATGAAAACTGTATTTTGTTTATTTCTCCTCTCCATAAAAAACCTACTTTGTGTGCTTCTTGTAGAAAAATCAAAACACATGTTTATTTGGTTGACCAATAAACAATTCAGTTTTGTGTAAACAAATACAATAAAGTCAGTTGTTGAATTTTTTATTTGCTGATAAAAAGCGTACTTATAAAAAAAGGCTTTTTCATTTTTCAAGAATCATCCCTCATTTACATATTTACTTTGTTCAGGAATGGTACTAATATATCCTTGATGGATGGATGGATGGATGGATGGATGGATAGATAAAATACTATACGTATTTCAGTTTCTTCACTACAGGGCACACCATCAATGAATGGTCTATTTTCAATCTTGGTGGACTGAACTTTTAGACCTAATAGTAAATGCTAAATGGCGTATAATTGGCGCCTTACAGTCACAAACCCATTCACACACGCATTCACATGTTGGTGGCAGCTCCGCTGCCGAACACTGGCGCCAACCTTCCACCAGAGGCACCAGAGTTCAGTGTCTTGCCAAGGACGCTTCGACACATGGGCGAGCAAGGCGGGAATCGACCCTGCAATCTTATGATCAGTGGTCGACTGCCCCACCGCTGCATCACAGCCGCAATAAACGAGATAAAAGAGTCAGATATAAGTCATACTGTCAGGCTTTATTTAGTGCGTTCACAGTAACGCTAGAATTTGTTTGTAACACGCCACATTTTAGAAGCGTTAGCCATGTTAGCCTGTAACTCTCAACCTTCTTTGAAACACACTGAAAAACAGACCATTAACGTTAAAAGAAACATTACTGTGACTACGCTAACCCCCAACCTTGTTA
The DNA here is from genome assembly GCA_023969325.1 of Oryzias curvinotus. Classification (NCBI taxonomy): domain Eukaryota; kingdom Metazoa; phylum Chordata; class Actinopteri; order Beloniformes; family Adrianichthyidae; genus Oryzias; species Oryzias curvinotus. The sequence continues at coordinate 24,344,459 of CM043716.1, forward strand.
GTAACATAAAAGTAACATAAAAAAAAACATAAACACAGTTTGACTCCGCTATATGTTAGGTGCTTTAGCGTATTCACAAAAACACCCACTCAAACATTTTGACACAGCGGCATGTACATCAGTAAACACAACAAGAATAATTTGTATATAATAAGGTCCAGATTATAAGGCACACTGTCAAATTTGGAAAACAGTTAAGGCTTTCAAGTGTGGCTCATGGAGTGGAAGACCCACCCCCCACCCTTCCAAAAAAAGCTTGAAATGTGCTTGGTTTTAAATTTCTATAACATAGAATTTAAATAGCAAAACATAAAAAGTGAAATAGATGTTTAATTGCAATAATTGTTTTTTTCTTTTCAATGTCCCATTTGTCAAAATAAATGTTTCCCACAAAATAAGGAAAATAAATGAAAATCCATGTTCTTTTATTGAAGCTGCCTTTTTTATTGAAATATAGATAGATAGATAGATAGATAGATAGATAGATGATAGAAGACCCCCCCATATATATATATATATATATATATAATGATCTGAACATCTCAGAAAAACAAGGGCTGGAAGCAGAATGCCTATTTTGTGTATTGCAGAGTCAGAACCAGCTGGACTGTCCCTCCAAAAGCCTCTTGCTTTTGCAAATTGCTTTTTGAGCACCAGCTGGTGGGTCAGTTAGCACTGCTGGGCAAATTTGTAAACAGAATTGTCTAAAGTTTCAAAGAGACTTTACAAAGTGTCGAACAGGCAAGGAAATAAAAAAAAAAACTGTATAAGAGGAAAGCAGAAGCTAAAGACACTAATTTTAAATGGTACATTGCTGTCATATTTATGGGATTAAAGCTTTCCCTTCATAAATAAAGCTCTGAAGTATATTTATACTTTTAGTGATCAAACTAGTCAAGAATGTACATGACTATGGAAATGGACCATGACTGATTCTAACATAATTAGGTAATTGTTTTTTCAAAAAAATAACATGTATTTTCACTTAAAGTAAATGTTTACAGCCCAGAATTGTTCATTGTGTCTTATTTTGAAATTTTCCCAGAACATTATGGACCATTCTGGAAACAATTTTAAGATTATTTGGCAGAAAAAGATAATTTACATTGGTTCACACACATAAGCACAGGCAAGAAACACTTGGCATTTAAAATCCTTCTTCCTTGGTTCAAATACTTGAACTGGAATGCAAGAAAATTCTATATATATCAAACGTATCCACATTGTTTATTTGGTTATGTAATTCCTGAGCAATCAAGTTACATTTTGTAACACGTAAATGAAAGACAAATTAAATGCTATATTTCATATTGTATCTTTTTTTTCCTGTTTGCTTTGGTTGTGTGGGGGGATGTTCTTGCCATTGGTTTCCTACAGGTCATATTCTTTTCTGTCCAATCTTAGCAAGTCTTTTCTTCTATCCTTTCCTTTTTCCAACTGTCCAACAGCAACAACACAAAGTTTGTGCTGTATTGTGGGAGGGGAAAAAATATAATTTACTGCTGACAGTGTTGGCTCAACTGGTGAGAACCATGTTCCAAAAACATCCAGAAATTATATATCTCACTTCTGAATTTACTTGCCTCTTACAATAATTTTTTACAAACTGTTTTAGGTCGTCATGGACTTCAGAAACATTTCTGAATTGATTTTCTACACTTGCATTTTTTTAGTCGAAGGACAGAAGGAAAATCCCAGTCGTTGCATAAGTCATAAACCAAATTACTGTACAAAAAGAATAATTTGATGAGTTGAAAAGTTCCTGCTGCCTCAGCTAGGCGTATTTTGTGTGATGATGCTTTTAGATGATTATCTTTACAAAAGAAAGACTGTCTTTATAAGATTTTATACTTTTCTTCTCTTTTAATCTGAAAAGCTTTAGGGTTTGCAAGATGGAGGCTAGTTTAGGCCCTGTAAACTTCTAAAGTCTGTCACTCAAAAATCTAATATGCATGGTAATATTTTGAGTTATTGTGTTTTTTGGCTGGATTGTTTTGTTGACAGCACTAACTGGCTCTACATTTCAAATTTAACATCGACTAATAAGCCAGATTCTCTAACAAAATCTTAATATTTATTAAACTGAGTTATAAAACATAATTTCACTTTAATGGTAAAACAAATATATCCAAAACACATTACAAAGGTTATTATCACCCAGAGAGCAAAACAGGATCTTCACTCAATCACGCAGGATGTTGCAACATTAAAAAAAAAGCAAATATATTGGGAGGATATTAATTCAAAAGAAAAGTGTGAGGCTGGTTGTGAAAATGAAGAGACAAAATGAAAACATTAATTAATCCCAACAAAACCATACTTCATTAAAAAAAAAAAGGGAAATGGATGGATGAATCTTTATGGGTTCTAAAGAATCTTTGTGGATTCTAATAAAGGAAAGCTTCCTGTTCTAGGAAAATATTGGCTAAATTACAAAAACGGTAGTAATAATGGGCACATCAAAACTTTAGTGTTTGTTTTAGCTGAACATTTTAATTATGATTGAAATATTTCTGCTTTAGAAATAATACACATATTCTAAAAAGTTTCCATTTTTTAAAGGCAAATAGTTATGATAGAATGTAAACAGTTGAGCTAAATATGCAGAGTAAAAAGGTTAAAAACATTTCTAGACAAAACAACAGAACATTAAGTAAACTCTTTGTCTACTCCAAGGTTGTAGAAAAAGTGGTAACTTAACAGTAAAACATTGGGATTTATCCTAAACTGTTTGGCTTTAAGAACTAATCATTCAATAAGGTGGCATGCAGTTATTTACTGTATGTGTTCGGATTGTGTTACATTAATTATGTAAATGAATGTTTGTTTTTAAGATAGTAAATAAAATGGCATTTCCACCTCATTGTTTTTTATACATATAGAGTGACATGGTCATTATCCAACTGGTAATAATGGACAAAAGAAACAAAAAAGCCGAAGTAAAAAATGTAACTCAAAAAAAGTAACGATTGTTAAAATGTTGGCTTAGAAGCAAAGAGTCAGATCTTAAAAGACATAGATGCCTGCATTGTTAGTAACTGATTGCTGTGTTCTCTTATAAAAAAAAAAAGACAACATTAAATGTAAATAAATTAAATACATTTGCAAATTATTTTTTTAATTTTATAAAATGAATTTCTATATATATTTGGACTTTTTGTTTGTTTTTTTAAACGATGAAGTGCCATCACAGCGGACAACACACAAGACGGAAGCAAAAAAATGATCAGTCCATCATTCCAGTCCAATGTGTGGAAACACTTTGAATTTAGCAAAGACATGTGACCATACAGTGTGCTAGAATGTTCTAATAATGTTTCCTTTGATTATTTTGATGAGGAAAAACAACAGTGGGCTGAACTTTAGGAAACTAAAATGTGAATGGATTTGACATTCATTCTTGTTTACTTGTTTGTTTGTACACATATTTCATTTATACTTGATTATCTTGGAAAAAATACAAGAAATCTGTAAAACTTTACCTGCAGTGTTCAGTTTATCTCTGACTCACACAGGTTGAAGTTTTGGCTAAAGATGTCCTGGATGTAACAGATTCCTTTGCCTTTATTATTTTGGTTTTATTTTTGCTTAACCTGTTTTACATTGTTATTATGTTTTTTGGTTTTTTTTCATTTTCCTGGCAAACGTGAAAATTGTCTTTTGCACACATTGTGGAGTTTTGTATTTCGTATTTTGTATGGGCAATTTTTGTTAATAAAGTAAAAAAAAAGATGTCCTGGATCGATTTTAGGTAAGAGAATCGGAGTGTTCAAAAAGAAGCAATATTGACTACAAATGGTATCAGCAACCACAAATAATGATATGAATCGAAACGTTGTTAAAATAAATCCTTACACTCCTAATTTTAAACTATTTTATATGGAAATTTGGTTCCAGAGATGAATCCAGAGCAAAGCATGTCTTCCACTGGTATTCGGGCGTATCCATGATGTGTATGGTTCCTATTCAATACACTTTATCAATCAGTTGGGCTCATCATTTAATTATCCCATTGGACAAACTGACATTTTCCAATCTGTTCTGTTCGTTGGATTTTAGGCTTTACACCATCTTTGTTCTGCATGTGGACAATCTCTGGAGAACTTGTGACATTTTGTCTGTTTTTTTAATATCTTACAACTGATAGCATTTATAAACAACCTTATGCTTATTCTCAGTTAGGCCAACCCACAAATTAAATCTTTTTTGGCCATTTTTTTCCTGCAACGTGTCCCCCCTTAAACTTTTCTTTAGTTTCTTTTGTTCTTTATGATCAATCACTTGGTGAATAAATTCTAGCTTTTGCGTTTTTTATTGCATTAGAAGCTTAAAAAGCAAAAAACAAAAAGAAGAAAAAAAACGTGGATTACACTAGAGGAGTATGGGCCCCTGTAGCTTATAGCAGTTATTTAAAAGCTTAGAGCTCAGCTTTTTGCTGATCCCACAGAGATATACCTAAAGGTTATGCACACACACACACACACACACACACATTCTGGTACATTCAATTGGCTGACATCCACACACAGACAGATGTTTGTGTGTGCTTTCACACAAGGACAGCTTATACTATTCAAGGACTTTAGTGGTTTTGAATGACCATTACTTTTCAAAACAAGAAAGGGCAAAATGTATTAAAAAAATGACAGAAAATATGCCAACATAATGGAGAAATATTAAAGACAAGTTGGCATAAAACAGTTTTGTCAAAAAGGTCCCTTCTGGGAAATATCAAGTATTGGCCCCTTTGCAGTGATGTCAGGCATGCGCCATTGTCAGCCTTTTGGGAGTAAGCGTTGGGCTACATGGTGGCACAGTGGTTAGCGCTTTTCACAGCAAGAAGGTCAGGGTTCAAGTCCCGGCTGAAACAGACACACCAATGGAGGATCTTTCTGTGTGAAGTTTGCATGTTCTCCTCGTGCATGTGTGGGTTTTCTCTTGGGACATCTTCCTCCAACCGTCCAAAAACATGGTTAAGTGGTTACTCTAAATTGGCTTTTGGTGTGAATGCAAGTGTGTATGGCTGTGTGATTGTCATCCTGAGACAAACTGGCGATCTGTCCAGTGTGTACCATGCTGGGATAGGCTCCGCAAGCCCCGTGACCCAGAAGGTAAAACATTTTAGAATTTGAATGATGAATGAGCATACACTGTTTTGATCCATCCAATGAGTAAAAATGGTGAACTTGGTGTAGAGAAATAGCCACCAAATTTCGTCATGGTACGCATATGTGTTGATGTTGGATGTCAAAAAAGAAAAACTCAAAATTCGAGCATCTCTTTTTTACCGATTGCCATGGAATAAAGACAAGAAAAAAGATGGATCACTGCAGTTAAACAGAAAGGGTGGCAGCCTACAGACTCTGTAGTGAACATTTCGTGTCAGGTAGGTCTATGGTTATACATTTTGTTTGTCTTTGATATACAATACTAAGTGACACATATTTAGGGATGGGTACTGTTTTGGTTTAACCAGTGACTATGCTAATCCACAATTTGTGAAAGAGTTATGTAGACAGTACTGGAATTTTTTACCGGCGGTAGTTGAATAGTGGAAAACGTGAACTTTTCCCAAAAACATGCAGACTCTGAATTTCCTTTTTCTATTTCTTTTCTCTGTTACCCTCAATTGTACCATGTGGATGATAAATTAATATAGCAATAATGATCCATTTCATGATCATTGCTTTGTTGAAACATGAATGCGTCTTGTATTTTGTCAATATATAAGAACATATTATAAAGTGGCTGGATGGCTTAATTGGCTGTGTGTCAGCATGGCGGCTGGGAAACTGTGGTTTATTTTCCAGGGGGAACATTGACCTTAATCCAGTGTGGGTCCTTAGGCAAGACGCTTCACGCTACTGCCCAACTATGTAGCCTTGAGGAGCCAACATCTGTGTCTCCCTGTGCCAGTCCCCAGTCCAGATATAATACAGGGTTGTGCCAGGGAGGGCATCCACCGTATAAATCTCTGCCAAACCACCTGTGCAAATCAGTGAAAGCTGATTCACTGTGGTGACTCCTGACGGGATATGCCGAACGGTGAACAACAACATCTTAATAATACATAAACCAGTCTTCCATTAGTAGAAACACTAGACGTCGGTTGTGATCTGTGGAAGACCTTGCAGTCCCTTAGTTTGTCTTGCCGACACTACTACAGTGGGGAACTAATCAAAGGCAGAAGGTCAGGTGGAGACAACAAAAGATTGACAAGACAAAAATCAGCAACATCGATATTTGACTCCCAAAATGGCAGAGAGGGAATTCACGCAGGCGCTGTGACGTCTATATATTCTGCTCCTCTTGAATGGCAAGGGACTAACTAAAAGAGAGAGCTGTCGACAAAGATCATGCTGAAAAACAGTTTTCTAATCTTTATATCATATTTTTTAATAGCGTTTCATCAGTTCCTTTAACTTATGCTGACTTGCTACTCAATGTGGCCACTGCAATTGACATGCCTTTCATAGAATGCAGTGGCTGATTGAGGTAATTTTATAACTTGCATTGGCAGCATTTTCTTTTTCCATTTGGGGACGGATATGATGCAGATGGGGGAGGTTGCAGTGACTTACATTTTAATTTCCCTTCAATAAGCTGCTTATTTTAATATAAAAATCACTGATCCGTGAAACTACCCCAAAGAAAGTTCGACATCTAACAAAGCAAAATGTATAAAAGATCATTTTGTCTGGAATGGGATCATATTTTTATTAAGTCTCGTCAAAACTGAGCTCTTTTATTCATGATTGACTTTTTCTTGCTTGTATTTCTTTTCTGGCTCTTTTATGTGTCTTGATTTAACATTATTTGTTTTAATTTCCTGTTAATTAACACAGGAAGTGTTATCTGTCTTCTTCTTAAATCCTTTGTCTTATAATTTTCATTCAATTCTCAACCTTTTCTTCTTCCAATTTGTAGGGGTCGGACATATGAAAAATTAAAATTAAGATGCTCCACTTTTATAAGATTAAAAAAAAAGATAGGAATGAAAAATACATGGATGAACGGATGACAAAAGACGGGCCAAAATAGATTTAACAAAAAGGAGGAAGTGGAAGATTTTAAGTAGAAACAGATGTGACGTGAAGTAGAAGAGGGAAAGGATGGGAGGTGAGAATAAGGACTGAGAGTAGAGAGGCACAGAGGGGAAGAAATACACACTTGATAAGAGAGAAAATTCTGAACGTAGGAAAGAAGAGGCATCTGCCTTCCCAGATTGCTGCAATTTCTCTGGGTTACATCATTCGCAAGGTCCTCCCGTCTGCTCAGTGCAGAAAACACATTTCACTTTAGGTAAACCAACAAATTTCCATAAAGTTTTGCTTAAAAACTAAAAGAAATTAACACAAATACAAAGTTGATACAAAGAAGGTTTTATTTAAGGAGTGTGGCCTTTTTTTTTTTGTGGTTTGATTTATAGTTGTTTTTTTCTGTTCTCAGACTTGATTTTCCAGTTGTCACTGTCTCACCTGGTTTCATTTGCTAATTACGGTACCCTCTGCTGTCTTAATTTATGTAATCATCCTCAGTGTACATAATTGTGCGGTTTCATGTCATCCTTGTCAAGTCATTTGCTCTGTCACACCTTTTGATTATGCCCTTGTTTCACATATTGTTCATGTTTAGGGTTTTTTTTGTTTTTTTAAAAATAAAAATCAAAGCCCCTCCCATCAAGCTTGGTCTCCTGCAATTTTTGGTTGCATCCACTAGCTTTTTTTTTTTTTTTTTTACACTTGTTCTATCCAACAGCTCAGCAAACAGATTAGAGCTGCAGGTCTGTTGTGTTGGACAGGTTTTACTATCACAAAAAGAGGTTATAGAACTTCAAGAAACCAGAGTGTAGATTTGTATTAACCCCTTTTTGTTGTATTATTTATTTCTTTATTTGTTACATTTAGTGTGTGTGGGGAGGAAGAGGGAAAAATGTGTGTGTGTGTGTGGGGAGGGGGGGTGGTGGAAGAGAGTAAAAGGAAAAAAAGGTGAAAAAAAGGGGGGGGGGGGTACAAGCACTGATTTGGATAAGTTATTCTTTTAAGCTGTAACAATTATACCAGATCTGTTGGAAAGACAAATATTCCATCATGGGTAAAAATCTGACACGAAGATGAGTGGAAAATATCTGTCCATCAATACACTGTAAGTTAGAAGGAGGGATGAAACAGACAGGGAGCAGTGTGGCAGTGTGCATGTGCACGTGCACGTGCACGTGGGGGTGGAGATACATGCATGCTGCCGAAGTGAACCTTGTGTTGTGGGGAACCAGATCCTCCCCAGCCATATACAGCATACACTAGCATCTGACACTATCAATACTTTATGTGAAATTTGTCGAATGCTACAGTAACTAAAGCAATTCAATCTTTTAATAGGAAAAAAAAGAGTTTGATTACTTAAAAAACAAGTTTTTCTTTGATTTTGTTTATATTTTTTGCTTTTGGAAATCTAAAGTAGATAATAAAAACAAATGCGCTGTTTATTATGATTGAACAAACAGATTTTAAATAGGATAGTTGACCAGTTTCTATGAGTAGGGCAAGATCAAGTTTTATTCTTTTTCCACTATTTGTTAGTGTACAAATTCTTATTTTTAATTAAAATTATTATTATTATCATTTTTTATTGCATAAAGTCTTTGTCACAACTACCCTTACGGCTAGATAAGTGGTGTTCTGCATTCAAAAAATAAACTAATGTGAACATACAGAACATCTAGGTCATAGACCACTTATACACTGCGCAAGCGTAAGTAAAGTTGAAGTAGGTGAGATACTGGCGTGTGGTACAAATTTTTTTGTGTTTTAAGCCCTCAAAATCCTGTGCACTGTGCTGTGCAAAGAGCCCATTAGTGCAGTTCAGGTTATAAGTGCGCTCTCTTCGCGTGCAACCTAACTGTTAGAAATTAGGAGCAATCGGAACATAGTTTGCGTGGGCATACACAGCGACTTACAGGGATTTGCGTATCACATGCACACCACGTGCTTGCATCATCTGCATGCGGTCAGTAAGGAGCCAGTGGACGCACCCTACTAACAACTAGAGCAACATCCAGCAGCATCGCCAAAACATCCAAAGTGCGTGCATTAGCTTTCTAAATACTCTAGGACACACTCGCTGCACGTTCACTGCATGTGATGATTGTACGTTCCATTTTCATGATGTCCCTTGAGGTGATCATACAAGCACTGCAAGTACCTGTGCTCCCCTTAAGATGCAGCCACTCCTCTCTATGACCATCCACCCAAAATGGCAGAACCTGGACATTTTTGGGAGAACCTGCACAGGTCAGCTTCCTGTGCAGTAGCTCCATGCATCTATCTTGTAAACCTGCTCGTTCCAATTCAGGGCCTCAGGATGCCTGGAGCCCTCAACAGCTTTTAATGGCCAAAGGCAGGGCACACCCTGGACAGTTGGTCAATTCATTGCAAGGGCACACAAAGACAGCCACCATTTACACCTAATAGACAGTTTAGTTAAACGTATAATGCATGTTTGTGGATTATATAATCAATAAACTCTGTTTGTTCATTTAACAGGCCAATTAATTAATAACGATTCTTCGATATGCTGTTTTCATAATCAAATGAGGAATCTCCTCTATATTTATATCCCCGCGAATAAATAAATGAAGATTTCCACCATCCATGCAGAATTCCACAAGCTTCAATGAGATGCTGAGGCTTTGAACCTCATTTTCTTCTCCATTGACAGATTCCATGACATTCCCTTCCCACAAGTCTTTGCGCTGTTTGATGTGTCTGCTAGAGGGGATTTCTAGAGATACTGAAGGAAGCAGCATGGCCCAAATAAAGCCAGGATGCAGATCGTTTCATGAATGCAATCAGAGTTTTCCCATTGTTTTTTTCTATTTCTTTTTTCTCTGCACCACAACAGTGCTGGTTTCCAGTGAGTGATTCAAGTGGAGAAACAAGAGCAACTGGGAAGCATGGGTGTGCATGCCTTCCTCTGCCAAGATGCTATCCAGAGATTATCACACACTGACTTTTTTCTACATTTGCTAACAGAACAAACATGTTCTACTGTCTTTTTGATTGCAGCTGGCTCTAATCTTCCTCTACTCCAAGAACTAGGGCATCTTTCACTCTTCTCTCCTCCAATTCTCCAGCCTATAAGTCTTGCACATATACATTAGCCTCGAGCTCAGAACCAAATACACCTGGTGAACAAGTCACAAACATTTGGCAGACAAAAGGCAGAAACAAAAAAAAATAGAAAAAGGAGGAGAAGGGGGAAACTAAGGGATGTTTGTTCCCTCAAAATTGAGGACAGAGAAGCGACACAGAAGGTCTCGTAAACAAACACAGAGTGAAAACATGCTTCATAAAATCACACACACACATACACGCTTCATCTGCTGCTCACACACATTGGCCTGAAGCTCAGCACAGCTACACCTGGCAAAAGACACAAAGAGACGCAGAGAGGCAATAGATGGGAGCTTGCCTGTGAATTGAGGTCATGTAGTGAGAGACACAGGTAATGACAATAGGGGGTAGAACGAGTTAAGAAGGAACTGATGGTGTGAACTGGAGGGAAGACAACCCCATTCAGCATGTGGAAAACGGTAAAAGACCACTGAAGGTTGGTGGTTAAACAAAGCAGAGTAAACAAGAGTTGTTCAAGACCCACTCCAATAAATATTGTGTGTTTAACATGTTTTTGTGGCATTTTTTTGTTGATGGAGGACATATATTAAGATTAAAATGTCATTTCTGATTATTTCTTTATTCAAATTGTTGCAAATCAGAGGCATACGAAAACAATGCAGTTGGAAAGAGCTTGTAGCTCCATGCACAATTTGTCAAAAGAAAACTACTTTTAAAAAATTGCAACATCAGTGTTCCTTGAGGAAATATTTTAAAGACAGACATGTTTTAATTGGACCAAAAGGAATGCCAACAAAAACCCCCTCGAACACCACAGCATAAAATGCACAGCTTCTCATTAAAACATATTAGTGCGAGTGGCATTTAGAGATATCCAAGTTCATTTGATATTTTGGCCATGTGGAAAAAAGCTCAGGCCACAAAAGGGCTGTTCTTAATCTCCTCATTAAGGCAGGGACGTGTCCCAGGCATTGCACGCAACTATCCAATCAGTGTGACACCTCACATCCCTGGAGGGGTCAGCAAGATTAAGAAGAAAACTTTAACTATCCTTCTGTCTCTTAATTTCTATAACACTTGCATGCACCAACACACAGACACGTATGCATACTCAAGTATACACACCAAGACAAAAGGATGATAGGGTCACTTGAATAGATGTGTCTCTTTGATTCAACTTTTTGTCCTTTTCTGATATACTTTAACACACCGATATACTTTAACACACCGATATACTTTAACACACAAAGTACATAACACCCTTTAAAAACACATAAAAAGGTTACTCTGAAAAGCTTTATTTATTGCTGATATTGCTCAAATTTGGGTGTACTGTACTTTCGGCACTGCAAGGTGCACTTAAACGCCTGAATTGTTCTCATAAAAAACAACAATGTTCCTTATATTCCAGAGCAGCTCATATATGGATTATTTCTGGTTGTGCTTACTAGAGTTGAGGCGATTTCAGGAGGTACATGGCGCTCTGACAAAATGCCAGTGTGGTCGAATATACCAAAATGCAAGTTTTTAAAAAAAAAACAGCTGGTGGCTGCGCGGCGGCATTTGTAATTGGTGGAGGTAGTTGCATTTTTACACACAGCACAGCAGCCAAGAGGGTTGTAAGAAAAAGTTCAAATAAAATGGTGGTTCAGACGTTTTTTTTAGAATTCGTAGGGTAGCGGTGCGTCACTTGACGAGGGGTGGCCGGGGCGGCCGTGGTGCAGCATTAGGGCGGTCAACCCATGATCGTAAGTTTGCAGGTTCGATTCCCACATTGCACGCTCATGAGTCGATGCGTCCTTGGGCAAGACATTGAACCCCACCTTGCCTCTGGTAGTAGGCGGGCACCTGTGTTCAGCAGCAGAGCCGCCACCAGTGTGTGAATGTCTGTTAGAATGGGTGAATGGGTCTGTGACTGTAAAGTGCTTTGGGCCTTGTAGGTAGAAAATCGCTTTATATGTATACGCCATACGCCATTTGGGTGTTGACACGGGCCGGGGGCCCAACCACAACAGTACAACCTGGCGATCTTGGCCACTGCAGGTCCTGCATATGAACCCTGTCATGGTCGGAGTGCTTGGACCTTCATTTTGGGCACTTTGCCCTTCCTATGGTTTCTTGGAAAATTATAATGTGTTGCTTTTTATATTCCCTGGGCTCCTGGGCAGTTGGCGGCCGGTGTCACTTAATATGGGCGGCTGCCGTCCGGAGACAATTACAGATCGCCCAATTAGAGCTGCTGCCAATCCGGCTGCCACCGCCCTGTTGCCACCCAGCAGTCACCCGATTTCATAAGGGCACCAACCTTGCCTTACTTACTGATGGGTGACTGCCACCATCTAAATCATGACCACACCAAAGATTTTCAAAAAAAAATTAATTTTGACTCTTATGTTTCACTTGATAGACCTCATGGTTCAATTGACCTTATATATCACATAAGTTAGGGCATTCATTGATGCGTCTATAGTGCGTAAAATATGGTATTTGCAGTTTTTGCATTATATTTCTTAGTTTTTTCCTTCTTTTGATCCTAATTGTGTGTTTTTGCTTGTGTGTGTGCGTTTGTAACCCAGATGGGATGTATACAATTTTGAGAAAGGTTCTTAAATTTTACACTTGTTTATTTTTAGAGCGGCCCGTCATTCTCCTTTATTTTCTAATTTGTGTGCGCTTCCCTAATGCATTCAAGCTTTATCAGACCCATGAACTCAAAAACAGAACATGCTCATGGAGTAGAAGTAATACAAATTATAATAATTGTGACATTGCTCAAATGAGTTTTCAACTCAGCCTTGCTTAGTCATTAAATGAATGGAAAACAACTCATGTGGTCAACATAACTTTCTCCCTCAGGGATGATGCTATTTCAATGAGTGTACTCATACCAGAACCTAAACCTGGTAAAGAGACACCTGAGGTTCTACTGTACACTTACAGATCCAGGGTTGCTTTATTTGTCTGACTGCCACAGTAGTTGGAAGTTATTTCTGTGCACCAAATTTTCTTTATGATTAGAAGTAACATATGCAGTGGCTTCAATTTATTTCACTAAACAAAAAGAGTAATTCAAATTTTGAAAGTATTTACACGTAAAACCCCCATGCAAGCACAACCACTAAAGGAGTTCCCCATTCTGTCTTCGATATAACATTCATCAAAGAAAGTTTTTTTGTTTTGTTTTTCTGAAATAATGTGCAAACAAACTCTATTCACCCCTGTCTTCCTAGACTACATACATGTACGTTTTACATGCATAACTTCCCTTTTATACAATAGAAAATGATTTTATCCAATCTTCTCGGATATTTGAAAAAACGAAAAGGAATTTGCACACTTAAATTACAAGGGTAATAGACTATAGCCTAAAACATTGAATAATAACACTAAATTAAAAGGCAAAAACTAAAGAAAGAATGCAAGTTAAAAAAAAACAATGAACATCAACAAAAATGACAGGTATAACTTTACACAGCTTTCAATTGCAGAAGTCTTTCTAATGTTAAAGCCTAATGCATAACTGCACTTAAGGGTGGATATAGGCTGTCTGCAGGTTAAAAGAAAATGGGCAAACCTGTACGAGACAAGTAGGTGGCTTGCACAAACTGGCAGGATTGTAGAGCAAAAATATTCCTGCACTTTTCTTCTACCAACATGCTGCGGACAACAGGTTGTGGCAAACACTCATACAACACGTCAGGGAAAGTATTGGTGAAGCACGTGTGTCGTGTGGATTTTTAATTTCCTTAATGCCCCCCAAATCCTGCCACCTGCATAGGAGCTCGTTAGTGGTGTTCATGCGGTAAGTGCATGCTCCTTGTGGTGCAGCTGGAATGTTAAAGATTAGGAAATTAGACAGTACGTGTGTGCAACCTACGGGCACTTGCATATCCCTACCGCACCCTGTCTGTATGGCATTAATGTGTGGTCAGCATTCGCACCTTATTAACAATTAGAATGTGGCGTAGGGATCAGCATTACTCATATACCATAAGTGTGTGCACTTGACATTATCCAATATGCTTGTCACACCCACAGCAATTGAACGCTCTATTTTTACGATGTCCCCTAGCCATACAAGCCTCAAGGGAACTGCAAGACACACCTGCGCACCCCTTAATATGCGACCGCTCCTCTCTACAACCCTCCACTAGGCTGGACAACCTAATTACCCCCATACTATGTGTTGTGACTAAGGCTAAAGGTCTCCTCTAGCTCATTTAAGGATCCACTTGCTTAAAATGACTCCCTGTTAAGGTAGCATTGTGGAGTTCTAAAGGAAGACAAGGATGAAGTGGAATCTGTGTTACATTTAAAAAACCAAAGCGTTGGTGATATTCATTCATTCATTTTCTTCCGTTTATTCGCTTTCGGGGGACAAGGGCTGCCGGAGCCTATCCCGGCCACTTGTAGGCGAAGGCAGGGGGGACCCTGGACAGGTTGCCAGTCTGTTGCAGGGTACGTTTGTGATATTTACTTTTTAAGAAAGAAGAATGTCCTTCTGTTTTTTTTTTCCTGTAAATGCTTTTATTTAAACAAGTTTGACCTTTTACATGTATCCCCTTTGTATCAAATGCGCAGACTGGTAATTTTTAGAAAAGAAACCATCCAAACACACTTACTGTATTTCCATTACAGACAGTGGATTATAATAGTTTGGGAAAATATATAGAATGAAATATTGAGTTCAAGGATATTCGTGAAGAGTTGTAAATTTGTAATACATTCCTACCTTTATTTCCTATGTGGACCTCAAAAGTATAGCAATCTTGGCAATTGTTAATGAACCTTTATTTTTCTTGAGGCCTCTTTCTTTCTTCCAATTCATTTGCCTGCACCTCTACAAGGCCACAAAATGCAGATTGTGAATAAAAGCCGTTGTAAGGATGTCTGAATGATGATGCAAGGTGGTGGCAATAAGCCTGCAGAGAGGAGAGTTGTGACTACGAATAAAATATGCATACAAAAAATACACACAAAATAATCTTCATTACACACCATAGCAGCAAAATTACAGGGGCCATACCCTATTCCCGGGTTGCATGCATGCTATTAATAAACTGACCAACTTTGTTGTTACGGTTGAAAAAATACACCTGATATTATTTCATCATAGTTAAAGATAGTGGCCATGTCCGAGTTCCCTCACTTATCCCAAACATCTAAAAAAGATGATAACGTAATCATAACGTAATCCAGACAATATGCTCAACTACTTTTTTCCTGCATTTAATAAACTTAATAAATGTAAACATTTTATGTAATTTTAATGAATCCACTGTGTTCTGATGATGAAAACTTGCATGATTTATAAAAATAAATGTACATAGAATTCTTTCAAATGACAAGTTGTTAAAACGGAATGCATCGTGGTCTACATGGTATTGGTATTTTCTCTTTAGTAATGATAATAACAATAATAATTATAATTTTCCCCTTGTCAAAGCAACTTTCTAAAGAAGTTTGTTTTTTGCTCATTTTGGTTGTTTGGGTTTAATTTTAGTGGGGTTTATTACCTGATGTTTGGTGTCGCGACTTTGACGTGCGTTAAGTGTGACAGATGTAACAAAGTGAATCCGGTCACTTTTCAAAATAAAACGTTTTTGTCGGGAAAAAAAAAAACAATAAAATGGTAATTATTTTTTCTTTCTGTGCGTCCCGGTGCAAAAATTTCCCGCGGCCTGGAACCGCTCCGCGGCCCGGTGCCAAGTGTCCCGCGGCCCGGTACCGGTCCGCGGCCCGGTGGTTGGGGACCACTGGTCTACATCACCAATCTAGTGAGCAAGGTTTTCCAGACACTTCTGGGTACTTTCCAGGGCATTGGATTTTGGATTTGTAGCACTATATAGTGCAGTAAGTAGTGAGTAGTGAAGGTATTCTGACAGAACCAGTGTCTCCCTTGCCTTTTTGACTGCTCCCTTTAGAGATTGACAATAAAACTATTGGCCTCCATGTTAGCCTGTCCTCGGTATCCTTCTCACTCATACCAACCACTCATATGACCATCATAACTAAATCTAACAACCTCCACTCTGATCTTCCAGCATCATTTTACCCAAAATTAAACATGGAATTTCTAAAATATTCTCACAATCCTCTCCATACTCGTCACTCCCAAAAGAACCTCAAAATCTTCAGCTATGCTAACTCCAAGGACGCACATCCTTTAATGCAACTCCAGCTAACTCCGTCCTTGACTTTTTCTAAGACCACAGTCTTAAAACCGTACAAGATGCCCTCCACCACTTCCATTCTGGTTTCACATACCTCTTCAAAAGCTGTCTCTGAACTGTCAACCATAGGTACCGATAGTCCTCCGTCTTCTACTTCTCTGCTCCCTGTAATCTCACCATTCCACCAGTCCCTCTCATTTCCACAGATTTCTCTGCTTTGATATTGGGAATCTTTCATTCCACTACTTTGTAGATCGAATCTCAACCTCTCTGAATTTTCCCCCACTTCCTCCCCAATTTGATTACAGATCACAATGTCATCTGCAAACAATATAATACACTGAGATTCCTGTCTAACATCATCTGTCAGTCTATCAATCACTACAGCCTACAAGAACAGGCTCAAAGCTGATCCTCAGAGCAGTCCCACTTCCAGCTTGAATTTCTTTGTTTCATCACAGCCCATCTCTTCTTCCTTAACGGCCATCATACATGTCCATCACAAGTCAAATGTATTTCTGTGCAACTCCAGACTTGCTCAGTAGCCTATCATTGGATTTTTTCTTGAACTACAAATACACAAAACAACTCTGTCCTTTTCTGTACTTTTCCAGAAGCATCCTAAAGGCAAATAGTGCCTCTGTGACACTCTTCCTTGGCTTGAAACCATAGCGCCACTCACAAATGTTCTCTTCTGACCTCAGCCTGGCTTCCACTACTCTTTCCCATTACAGAATTGTGTGACTTATTAACTTTATTCCTTTGTAGTTTTCACAACTCAGTATGTCTCCTTTGTTCTTTAAAATTGGCACCATCACACTTCATTCTCCTCAAGCTCAAATCTGACCTAGAAGGCATTACCACTGACAACACTCAAAAATCACACCTTTAACTTTCAGCTTCAGACTCATCACCCTATCTGACACTCCTTCAGGTTCACTCCTCCATTCGTATTTCCATGCACACCATAACAAAGCACTTTGAACCCTCCTTTCAATCTATAAGCCTTGTTCCCTTTCAATCTTGTCTTGTGAATACACAAAATATCCACCTTTCCTCTTTCCATCACATTGGCCAGCATTTAAGTGTTTCTTGTCAAAGTCCCTAAAAGTTCTGTTCATGATTCACATGATTAATGTAGCTTAAGTTTTACTTCTGATATCTTTCCTGGCACTCGTCATCAAATTCAAAGACTTGGAACCAAGACAAGCACTAGGTTGTGGCACTTTGTAGTTCTGTATGACTGCATGTCATGAGAAAAAAAAAAGAAAATATAGACAATGTAGAAATGGCTTTAAGGATTTAAATTTAGCTTACATACCAGCTATCTTAAATCACCTATCTGGTTATGAGTACCCTTATACCTTCAAAGCTTTGAAATAGAGGCAGATAAACCAGCATATTGAGAATCATCTCGTTTCAGGGTCTCATGTCACTCCTGGATAGTAATCTGTGGAGGGAAATAATATATTTCAGAGAGAAGTTAATAAAGCAGTCTGGATTTCCAGATTTATGTCCCCCTGGTCCAAACAGCATATTTGATGCATTTCTTCTATATTGCAGGTATGAATTGTACATTTGTAACCAAAAGTGTTGAAAATTATTGTTTTCTTATCTTACTATTTTCCTTAAATTCTGAGACACGTTTTTTTCTTCCTTACCTTTTTTTAACGTAAAAAGATAAACAATGTACTGCATTTGTTAGTCTATTATTTAGGTTAGCCCATCAGTTGGCTAAATGTGCTGAAGAGCCTTTAGCTCCCTTGCACCCATAAAGAAAAGCATGTAGCGCCGCCGCTGAACAGCATAATCCAGCTATAATGAAGACTCCTAATTAGCATTAAGTGTGTGCGTGCCTGTGTATGTGTGTGTGTGAAGTGAGCTCATCAAGAGGCGGGTGGTAAGATTTCAGTTGTCGGGGGGGGTAAGTGAGTGTGATTCCACCCTGCTGACATCAAATACGCTCATACACAACCACACGCATTCCAAAGCTGGAGTTAAGCCCTATGTGGCAATCACTGCTTGTAATGAGAAATGTGAGGTGCATGTGTTTCTATTGACGGATAGAAAACAAAAAGGTTCTACGACCCTTAAAAATGTCAAGTTCTTTGAATTTCTGTCCCATTCTTGTATTTATTTTGCAGTGTGTAGCAAGCACCCAGGTGTGTGTGAATGTGTGTTAAGCAATGTTTGCTGAGTCACCTCGTCCACCGTATTTATTTAATATTTTCAGGAAACAGCTGCTGTTACATCATAACCTTGAGCTTGGAAACCCATTTGGATGAGTGGAAGCAGGTGATGAGATGAGGCAGCAAAATAAGCGTCTTGTTTTCTAGAGCACGAACAGGTGAGGGGAAAGCCCACTCAACAAGTATTAGGTAGGTCCATCACAAAGAAATACTTTGAAAATACATATTTTTGCCAGCCTATTACACCACTTCAATTTTTCATTTTGTTTTATTTTTACCAATAGAAAGGAGCCCATACTTAAACGGATAACCAAAAGCAATATTTGCAAAGCATGTCAAATTTAACAAATTAATTTAATTATGTAAGTTACCAACAATGACTTGCATCCACATGCATCCTTATTTGTACTAATAAGAAGCCTTGGGTGACCTGGAAAGTCCAACCTTCATTGAGGTCAGAAGATCTGATTCTACACAGCGTAGCCTGAGCTAGTCTAAGGCATCAGCTAGGCCAAGATAAACTACAATATGAGGCTTAAAGGCAACCTAGACAGCAAAAACAACAGACAGATGTGGCGGCGCTTTCAGGAACCCAGCAACTTTCAACGAGGTACAGATTGTGAAGCAAGGCTAGCAGAGGAGCCAAACTTCCTTGTTTGCTTTGAGTTGAAGCCAGTAGACAGCCATGCCACAGAATTTCAGCCCTCTTTATTTTGAAGACCATGGTCAGGGCAGATCCATCAATGTTAGCAAGGCTTTTGGGCTGGAAGGTGTTCCTGAACAAGTACAGAAAGACCCTGCAGATCAGATAGCTGGAATATTTACTGAAATTTCCAAACTGTTCTGGCTCAATCCACTGGTCGGAAGTTCTTCACTATATCCCCCCTAATAAATCCCACATCTCCAACTTGTCTTCCAGCCAGTTGCATTCACATCAGTACTTTTGTAATGTTTTAAAAATTAGTTTGAATCCACATCACACCTTTCCTGCCCCCAAGTTTCAAGAGAAAATCAAGAGGACACTCCCCTACCATGCCCCACTTGACTCCAATGCTGCTGTGTCCACATGCCCTTCATGGATCATAACTTAGCTTGTAAAGCCACCCTTTCAAAGAAGCGAAAAAACTTAGGAACTTGAGGTCTCCATTCTCTTTTTGCATGTTGATTAGCAGCTTTCTTTCAGACTGCAGCCAGGTGGTCAGAACACACATTCACAGACTGCAATCTCAGCAAAGCAAGACAACATTCCGAGCCCTATTCTCTACACACAACTGTATCCGTAGCTACCAGATTTTAAGAACGGATGTACACGTGCTTCCCACTTATTCAATCTTGTGAATAAATGTGACAGGAGGACACCTTTTGAGGCCAGAGAAAATTATACACTCAATAGAATTTCATGCTTAGACATTATATAATATAATAAGAATATGTTCTGTTTTCCTATGACTAACTATTGTAGCAAACTGTATTTAGAAAAAAAAAATAAGAATAAAAAACTCTAATATGTACATATGCATATGTTTATGCTAAAAATCAAGGGAAATCTGCAACAAAATCTTCAAAGAACAAAGTCTTGGGTGCTAGTTCTCTAAATGACAATTTTAAAACTTTAATGACATATCACTTCTAGGTTAAGTAATCTGACTTGCAGATTGAAGATGTTCTATTCATTTTAATTTTTAATAGTCATCCCCAAATAAACAGATATGAAGAACCAAAGGAGAAGCACTGCAGTATTTCCTGATAAATAATAGGAAAACATGGACAGAGCAAGGTCAAGGCTCTTCAGATCTTGCCATTGGTAAATGGCCCTCAGTATGGAAACAATTTAAAACTTCCTAAAATTTTCTTTTTCCCAATAGCAAAACCAACATTTTTTATGCCAGGCACTTTCTACCACCTTTTACCAAGCAGAACTATGTGCACATCTACACCAGGCTAACCCGCAAATTGGGTGGAACCAACAACAATAAATATGTTTCTAATATAAAGCACATTATTCTACTGCTTAAACTTGGAACCTCTAGTAAAAAAGGGTTGTTGTGTTAATTTCATGCCCATATTTATAGTAAAAAAAATCGGGTTTCTTCAAAACTGCAGCTACAGAGTATACAGATTAATTCTACAGCCCTGCCACAGTCAAAGAGTAAATATTAGGTCATACAGAAATGCATTCTGAGAATTCTGCCTTTGGTATAAAATGACATTTACCTTCTGAAGCACAAATAGGATAAATACCAGAGTTGATGTTTTCTTTGAGGTGAAAAAAAGAAAACCTATAAAGAACATACGTCCTTTAATGTAACAAATCTGTCTGGCTCAGCAGGCTCAGTGGAACAGCTGAGTTTCTGTAATGTACTTGAGTTCAAGTGGAGAACTCAAATGCAAAAGGCAAAAATTTTATTAACAATTATTAAACTGAATTTACAGCATCGCCAAGCATGAAATCCAATGCAGACAAAACCTGAGAAACTGGAACCAACAGCAAGAATCAAGCAATTAAGAACAGAAAACATAGTGAAAGGTAGTGATTGCAAACAAAATTCAGCTGTGGCACTCAGCAAGGCAACCCTGGCGAGACAATCTGATAGAAAGTTAAACACTTAAATCCCACTTTAGTCATCTTTTGATCTATTTTTAAAATTATTCTCATTGGTCGTTTAATTATGATTATATCATTTTTATCCAAAATTTAGAAAAAAATAATTTTGTTGTGGGCAGGACCGTTGGCATATCTGTTTACACGCTAGCTTACAGCCCCTCACAACCCTAACCTAACATTACGAGTGCAACAAAACAGGGAGCAATATTGGAGCTATCCAGCTGTACAGTTTTGATCCAGATGCCAGCTCAGACAAGATCAACAAAGACAAAGGTGAATCTTGTCGTCTAATGGAGCGGAGCAGGGAGCTTGTGGTTTGCCGTCCCACCTACCAGCTTTTTTCCACCTAAATCTTCTGTCTGCTCATGATGTACAACAAACGGAATGAAATGGTAGTCAAAAATGCAGTTTTGAGCATAATTTTCCTCATAAATGTTCTCCATTATCAGAATAAGGACACAGGAACTTGTTATAAACACAAACAACACAATTTTCATCAGAATGGATCTTTCAAAATACAATATTTTTTAATAAACTACCATTAAAATGAGATAAACAGTAATTACAACTATTAGATATCACCAAAAGACATTAATTTATGTTATTTTGCCTAAACAACTCAAAGTTGTGACAAATATTTTAGAGAATGAATGGAATATTGAACTGGGAATTACAGATCATGATTTAAGAAAGAAGAGACTGACCAGGGAGGTAAAAGGGTCTTTTGAGGAGTGATACAATGAACAGAAAGAATGATGTCAACAGAGGGAGAGATGAATGCCTTAAGGACAGCCAAGAACCAGAGACCTAGATAGAACAAAACTGAGCAAAATGAAAAAGTGACAGAGAGAAAAGCAAGAGAGACAAAGAATGTGCAAGAGACATGAAGGGAGAGACATGGAGAGGCTTATCAGCGTGTTGCAGGAGGCAAAAGATCTAACTAGGGAGTTTGTGTATGTTTGTCTCTACACATGTTTGTGTGAGGAAGTTATTGAAATGACTTTGGTCAACTTTAAAACTGAAAGTCCAGTGGACAGATGGATGGAAAGAGAAAATAGAAAAATGAGGTTAAATTTATGAATCTTGCTAATGAGAGATTCGACTGTAATAAAAATGTTTACCAGAAATCAAAGTTCAAAATCAAACATTTAATATACATCTGCGATTGAAAAAAGTGAAAAACTTTCCATTTGGTTCATTAGTGCCAGCTAATTAATTAGTTCCAACTTTCATTAACCCTATTAATTTCATAGCTGTCGCTAGTTACATGAAAAAAACACGCTTTTTGAACTACCAAAACTCTTTGACTATTTACATTTTTTTTGTTGTAATATGGAGAAAAGTGGCTTTGTGCCGTTTTACAACACTTGACGCAAAGCCACTTTTCTCCATGTCAGAATCTGTTGGTATACGTTAGTTGTATAAACATTGGCTATGTCCGAATTCCTTCACTACTTACTACATAGTGCACTACTATATGGTACAAGGGTGCCCAAATGCAGGCCTCAAGGGCCGGTGTACTACATGTTTTCCAAAAAACCTGCCATTGAAGCTTCTTATTGGCTAAACACACCTGAACCAGATAATCAGCAGCAGATAATGCAAGATTTCTTGAAAACCAGCAGGAGCCAGCCCTTGGATATGGGCACCCCTAATATAGCGCGTTTGCCAGTTTGTAGAGGTGTCCGAATCAACAATTCCAAAATCGGGTGCTTAAAAATGTCTAAGAAGTCCAACTTACGAAACCCAACTTACGACTTTCCAATTAGAGGTCAACTGCTTGACATCTGTGCCACATGTTTTGTTTTTCTTGTAAAAACTGGAAAGAAGAAGCAATCTTCCTAAACACAAGCAAAGAAAGAGACCCGCTTAATAGTGTTTCAATAATAGCAACTTAGTTGAACTAAATAGAGTTTGAAGCTTTGTTGGGTCTGCACACCTGCTTAGCATACAAACACAATAAAGCACAAATGAACTCCCCCACACACACTCATACATAGCTGTCATGTCTACGAAATAAAAATTTATTTATGATGTCAAACTCAGATTTTTTTTTTAAACTTGGGAGTCAAATTACAACCCCTCCCCTTAGCAACCTATATACGGTGGTCCTTTTGGGAATTACAAATGTTGCTAACCTGGTTTTCCTCAAGTTGTTGGGGGAGTGAAAGAGGAGGTTTGGTTACAATATTCAAAAAGCACAAGTCTGGCATTTTAACCTTTGACATCATACTATTAATTGACCAGTTTTGCACGAGCAATTGGCTGAAGCTCGGAAGTAGTTGTCATCTCCAAACTGGATGGTTGGTGGTTAGATTCCCAGCCACTTTAGTCATGTGTTCTTGGACAAAAGCTAAATCCTTTGTGAGTTTGGTTAAGCAGCTGCCCTAGCAGTAAATGGTAGTGGTAACTGATGTATACTTGTATGCAAGTGTGTGTAAATGTGTGCATTATAGTGAGCAGCTGGGTAGATTTAAGTGTTAAAAGATCTCTGAATACTCATGGGTAGAAACAGTGGTATACAGATACAGACCATTTACATCCAATTTGATTGTTCTGTTTAAGCTTCTTGTTGTTTGATTTTGAGATAATTGTTGATTTAATTTGTTGAACTTTTCTTGCTGATGCAGGCACTAGCTGTAAAAAAGTATTTCTTTTTGATCTTTATTGAGACCGGCAATTACCCTCTATTCTAATTTTACTTGCAGCAGCTAAGAAAACAGCATGCTAATGCAACATGACTCATTTTTTTTTATTTGCACTTAAATCATTTTCACTTTTGAAGTTTGAATAATGATCTAATGGATTTTGCACCGTGAGTTGCCTCCATGTGTTGACAGGTTTAAAAATAAGCTCTCGTGTAGTTGGGAATGTGCTCGACAGGAAGAGTTTTTTGAATGAGTCCGTTGAAAGTGTGCATGAATTATTATTAAGGCAGCTTAGTATACACATGCTGTAGCAAAACATATTTATAATTACATTGACCAAACAGAGAGAAAATGTCTGTGTTCCTGCGTAAAAAAGCAGGCAATTAAAGCAATGCAAGGGAAAACTGACTGTTGGTGTGGTATGATTTGATTACCCTAATATACTAAGTTATGACACTAGAGATGCTTGTTAACTTTTCATGTCAATGTTGCTTGGTGCTCTGTGTACACTGGTGGACAAGAATGGTAAAATGGTGTAGATTTATAAAGCGCTTTACTATCATCATATAGGGCCCAAAGCACTTTAAAGTCACGGTCCCATTCACCCACCCACACACACACATATAACCACCAGGAACTATGCAGGGTTCTGTGTCTTGCTAAAGGACAGTTCAGCACATGGATGTGCAGAGCAGGAACCGAACCTGCGATCTTCCAATCAGAGACACTCCCATTTCTGGTGGAATAACAAACAAAATTTCAGTCAAGACACCTACGAATAAATGTGAGATAATCTCTTAGTCACATGCCCCCCAAGGGGGCTTGACCTGTACGGGGGTTGCAGGCTTTTTGATTGTTTGGGCTTGTAGAGGGTTGTGAACAGGAGCGATGGGATCTTAAGAGAAGCACAGGTGTGTCTTACAGTTCCCTTGAGGTTTGTGCATCCACCTTAAACGTCATGAAGACGGGATGTATTATTGTCAATGTGGGGGGGGGCGGGGGATGCTATTATATGGCGGCCTTTAACCAGCACTCCAGTCGTTAGTAAGGTGCGTGCACTCGCTCCTTACTGACCGTACACTAATGCTGCACGCACAGGGTGAGTAGGTGATGCGTAAGTGCCTGTAGGACAGTCATACACATTACGCTCTGATTGTCTCATGTCCAACAGTCAGACCGTACATATGGGGCGCAGACCTTTCACTTTAACAGCCCTAAGGGGCCCCTTATGCAGTGTGAAGTGTTCAGGGAGGTTAAAAAATGAAAAATGTCCCTATGATATGATTGCCTCCTTACCTGTGTCCCCTTTACTTACCCTTTTGTTTTAATTGTTCATTACGATCTCCAACCTACAGCATGCAAACAACAGCATGTAGACAAAATTGTCATCATCCTACGAGCTCAGTGTACAATCTACCAATTTAATCATTTCTATCTGCGTTACCCATACAGATTTGCCTGTTTTTCGATCGCCGACAGTCACAACTGCCCTTACAGGTGGATACAGACTAAGACATCTTTAAAGTGCTAAACTATACAAAAACAATCTTTTTTGTAGGAAACATATTTTTTCCTCGTCACAAGGTTCAGTTACAATCTTCTCATCTGCATCATTACTTCGGGAGCAATTTGCGGTCTGTTTGTCAAGCCTTTGTGCCCATCTTTGCATGTCAATGTTACTTTTTAGTTATGAAGTGAAAAAACAAAAAAAAAACAACCATCATCTCAAATCCTTCGACACACACGGAGCCACGGCCATGCAGCTTCCTGCTTAGACACGCACATTTAGAAAAACGTTGTCTCTTAGCGAAGCGCAGCTCTTTGGTATGCCAAATGACAGTGTTCATAAAAGCAACCACCATTAAGCTGAACTGTAGCGGCTGCCTGGGGCAGCAGCTCTAGTCATACTGAACATTTCCTTTCCTTTTCTGGAAATATTCTTATTAGGCTTGTTTCCATATAAACTACAAAACCAAACATTTTCAATGCTGAATTGACTGCTGGATTGCTGTTTCTGACATTTTCTACCATTTTTTTTTCAACATCTGCATGTGCCAACAGGGAGGTTATGTACATGTGAATGCAGCTGATTCAGCTTTCCCATAAAAAAAGTAATGCCTGGAATAAAAACCCATATACTGTACATAGGAACTGAAATTGGTACACAGGATGAATAAAAAAGAGAGTAAGATTGAGCAAATATAAACTATTGTTTTTTTTTCCTTGATTGAAGTGGGGAGTGTGGAAAAAAAGGTTGATTGTGAGATGAGCTCTGCGTGACAGCAAGGGATGTACTGGCAATGTCAAATTCTTTGTGAAGAATTTGCAGAAATGCATTTTGATTTACAGACTTGAATATATAAGTTTTAAAATATGCTGGAAATCAGGAAAAGTTTGATTAATAATGGAAGAGGGACTGGGCTGCTGCTTGACAGCATATGGCGGGAGCTTGAAAATGTTACTCCAAATAAACATCTCTGAACTGCAGACTATGAACTGGTTTCTGTAACCTTCAGTCTTTACTGATTATAAACATATTGTGTGCAAATCATTTCAAAATGCTGCCAAGTTAATTTCCCTCCATTGCATTTGTCTTTATCTTGTCCAGCTTCCGGTTAAAGACCTACTTCAATGAAAATTGTGTTTTTGGTGTTTTTGACATGTTTTTGTGGCATTTTTCTTATGGCGGACACATACAAAGAAGATTCATCCTGAAATTGCACTACTGCAATTTCATGCAAACAGTGAATCGGGAGCTGAGGAAAACCTACAGATTTGTAGCTTTCACAAACTTTACGCTGGGCATGTCACAGTCTCCCTGTTCTGATCCATTCTGATGCATCCACTTGTAGACATCTAGATCAATTAGAGTACAACTGGATAGTTCTGACATTGCTTGCCATTTTTATTGAACCGGTACTGTTTGGTTGGGGGTGTGAAGAGTGTTCGCTAGTGGGAGAGTCCGTAAACAGAAAGATGTCGGGAAGAAGGGGCGGGCTTACTCCTTGCCAATAGTCCCATCCACAACTCAGGAAAATTTTTAATGAATTATTGCCGTTCTTCAGAAACTATGTGCCTGGAAAAAACATCTTTTTTAATTTTGGTTAAAAAGCTGCATTTAAAATAGATCAAAAGACTAACTGAGTGGGGCTTTACCTACTTATGTATATTTGCGCTGAAAATACAAGCTCTATGGAAATAAGTCAAAAAGTCTTAATATTTGAGGGAAATATCTTTAAATATATTAGAATAAATTGCCAATGGAGTAAAAATCAGTTGTTATTTTAAGCAAAAATTCTAGTCTGTATAACATGTTTTCTCAAAGTACATTTTTTTTTACAATAGTAAAACATTCTTGATAAGACTTATTTTTTTTTTTTTGCTAGACAAAAGAGAAAATTTCTTAAAGCAAGAGTTATTTTACTTTCTGGAGATTCAGATGCAGTGTGCTGATGTGTTTCAATTGTATAACTTGGACTAGAAAATTATTCTATAAACTGCATTTAAAGTCATAAACAGGAAGAGAACAGAAAATACTCTAAACAATAAAAGTAAATACAGTTTCTAACATTACATGGGAAAAAAATCCATGTAAACAAGTAGCTGTTTATTTTTGTTTCTGAAAGGAAGATCTATTTAATAATAGTCAGATAGTGTGTCACTCAGTCCGGAAATGACTCTGCAAATCCGTTGTTTATTTCTGCTGCTCCTTTACACCTGCGCTGGACCCTGAAAACTGTATTCTTCTCTAGCCATTAAAAGAAACCCAGCTAATTGCTGTGATAAGGGGCTTAGTCGAGGGAACACTTCATAATAACAAGTGCTTGTTAGTGTGTGTGTGTGTGTGTGGGTGTGGGTGTGTGTGTGCGTGCATGCGTGCGTCTGATGAGTGTGTGTGTAGATACAAAGCCAGGTCCTTAGGATCCCTGGAAAACCAGGGAGCAAAGATAATAATACACATGTGAAAAAAAAAAAAAAAAAAACAACAACAACAAAAAAACATTTTAATTGCAACTTCATGCAAACTGCTGCTGCTAATCACAATCATATTTTATAATAAGAGAGTCTAAAAGGCAATTGACATAAGTGTGAAATAATTAATATAAATATATGAAATATTTTTCAACATCAATATTTTTATTTCTTGCTCCTGTCTCTGTTTGTGTATTTTTGATTGACAGATAAAAAATACCCACATTTGTTAATGCTGTTTTTGATTTGGGTGGATTTGTTGTATGAATTATGAACCATTATTTTAAGAATATAAATGAAATTACAGCTTTTAGGGTAACAAATACAAGAATAAAAGACAGAAATATATTTTTTTCCCCTAAGTTCATATATACTTTAATCACTGTAGTTTTTTTTATTATTTTAAATTTTAGACTATATGAGTGTAAGCACTTTAAAAAAAAATCTTCAGCAATGTCATGATGGGATCATCATTTTTGTTTTTACCATTTATCTGGACTGACACAGTGATTGACAAGGATACAGTAAAAACTGCTTGAACAATACCAAACTCTGTCAAAAACATACAATTCTTGATTTTCTTTACAAATATAAATCCGCTTTCTTCTCTTGTACTACTCAAATTAAGTGTTTACAAGGACTGAGTAGCATTTATTCCTGTACAATATGGCCAGTAAGCAAAAACAGTTCCACAGTTAATCAGATGTCCATGCTTTATCACAAAGTAATTCCTAAAAGGCTCTGAATATATGGAAAAAAGAAAAAAAGACATGGTGATGTCATGCTGAGACAAACCCTGGAGCTGATCCACAGAAGAAGAAGGTCTGCCTTCTTGGACCCCATCCACTACAGGGACTCAGAATCAATTTATACAAGTGAAAGAAAAAACCGTCTTCAAAAATGTTATAAAAGTTTTTCTGTAAAGATTAAACTCCAACATTACTGATTAAAGAGCAGTGCAGCTTTTTTTTTTTCCAGAGTCACATTCGGACAGAATCATAAAGAACATAATAAAAACTAGCATAATAAACACTTAAGTCAATAAAACAATTAAAATTAATTGTGTTCAGATTGGGACTCTGTGTCGGCAGATACTTCAAATCAAATGACTCTGAATTGGATTGGGGCCAAAATATTCTGATCAAGACATTCCTTATACACTTTTCTCTGAGTTGTGCCTTTTAACAAAACAACAAAAAGTTTACAGCCATATAAACATTTGAAAAAAAAGCGGTGTAGCACGTACTTTGTCTCATGTAGATGTCTTTTTAACCATGATAAGCTTGTACCTGCTGCCTGCACTTTACTGAAACATATTCTGTATAACCATTAAGTAATTGTAGTATAAGAGGTTGGTTAAGGCAAAGAGAGTCCAGCATAAAAGCAGATTTCATTATTCTAACAAAAAAGGATTCCTGAAAGGCTCTAGACATACAAAGACAGATGGGGGGGGGTGGCGATGTCATACCGAGACGAACCCTGGAGCTGCTCCATAAAGTGAACAAAGGGCGACAGCATCCATTTCCCAAGGCTCAAGAGTGAGGGAGCTATACGCCACAGATGACAATAACTTCTTGAATGAGTTTACAATCTCAGCTAATTCCAAATGTCACTTAGTAAACTTGGTTATGTGTTCTTGTAATGTTATCAGACATTTAAGCCACCTTGAGACAACAAACTGCGTCCAACAACTGCATCAGTGTAAACAAAGACAAGAGAGCGAGACGAGAGACTAAACTTGCTGCCTGTGTTCATCCGCACAGTCATTTTGTGCTTACGCTTCACTTGTTTCAGTTTTTGTTCCCCACTATCCAGTGGAGCTTGAAGTTTGTCAACCAGAAAAAGAGCACTGAGCAGACTGGTACACATCTGGGCTGTTGTGTAGATGCCAGCAACAGCAGCGCTTAGCTTAAGGTTAGTGAAAAAATCCTGGTTATTTATTGCCAAAAATACAAAAAGTTGTTGGCACTTATATGATGTATTGAAAGAGATTCTGGCACCAATGCAGTCTTTTTTTCCAGCGTGGGCTGTTAGTGGGACAATGTACCAAAAGATGTTTGCTAACAGTGGTTCCTCGCTATTTCACAGTGTCCTTAAAATATGAATAGTCCTACTTTCCGGATTTCACCTATTGCGAGTTATTTTTAGAACAAGACTCCCGTGATAAATAAGAGACCACTGTATTTAAAATTGTCTCTGTTTTTATAGACTACAAAAACTGTACATGTTGTCTTAATTATTGTTGAAGAACACTAAAATAACATAGTAATAGTATAAAACAGCTGCTTTTGAAGGCAGCAATGTCATTTTTGAAAACTAATTCACAAATTGTCAACTTAAAGCAGGTCACATCATGCTTTGGAAACAAACCAGTTTCTTACATTGGACACTTTTTGAAAACATTTAGAAAAACAAAACAAAAACTTCAACCTAACAGATAGCTGAGGGGTAAAGTAGATTAGTAAAACAACTTAACCCTTGTGCTATCTTGGATGACCCCACCCTTACTTTGACATGTTCTCCTACCATGACAAAGGTGGATAAAGGTGGAAAAATTTCATGTAATCCATGGACACCAGTGAAGATCACAAAAAATTGAAAAAAAAAAAAGGTTCAGAGCTCTGTCTAGTGAATCTAGATGACCCAACTCCCAACGATAAAGTGCCTAGGATAGCACAAGGGTTACGGTTGCAGTGTGTGCTTTCTATAATGTTATTACTTATAGTACAGCACCTTTGTTCCCTTTGTTAAAAAAAGCACCTCCTCATTTATGTCTTTAAATCATTCAGGGATGCTGGTGTAAAGAACTTTTGGTTCTTGTAGTTGTAGATTCTCCACCTTTTTACTGCAAGGACAGAAATTATGTGTTTGTGTAACGGAAGAATTAAACAGCTATTAGCTTGGGAGGAAAAAACAAGTATTTAGGAAGAGAAATCACAGGCGCAAAACAGACAGAGAGGTTCTAAAGCATGGTGCCAGGCTACAATGAGGTACTGAAAGGGAGTAATGGAGTGAGGTGAGAACATAGTGGTCTAACATGAACCTAAACTTAGCAGAATGTGACCAATATATTCCCACACACGTACATCTACGTACGTACAGATCAATAGTCTTAAAATCCAGAATTCTTTGTATCATATATATATATATATATATATATGGGGAAAAGGAATGCAGCAGCACCACCGTTTCTTATAAATGTATATAATGCCTTAGTCACAACTGTCCTTACGGGTGGATGTAGGAAAATATAAAAGTCGTAGAGCACTCAGTGAGCCTGTAGCGCCTAAATGTTCGAGCACATTTCCTTGGTACAGACAGGTTGCAGAGAAAAACTTAGAAAACACAAAAGTAAGGGTAAAGTAGGTGAGATGCGGGAACGTCATATGGAATTTTCATTGATTCAATACTCTGAACTCTTCACAAGGAGATTGTTATTGCTGATTAAGTGAAAGCTGCACGCTCCTAGCATGTCCCTTGCGTGCAGCCTGGCTGTTAGAAATGAGAAAATCAGACAATCCGAGTGTCGTTTGTGTGAGTGTCCTACAACCGTCCTACTAGCACTTACATGTGAACACACCGTACATGCCACAGTATGTTAGTATGGGGCCAGTGCGTTCGTGGTAGAGCGCTGTCTGCGTTTGTGAGCAGAGTGGGAAGACAGTCAACAAAACAAAAAGTTCACATTTTGAAGTTGAAAAACACTGTCATAGACATTTATGTGTGGTCTTTACTGTACGGCTATTTTACAGTGATACCTCGCCATAGCGCTGTTCATCACTTTTTTTTGGTGGGTATCTTTAAGTACGACTTTGTGTGTTTTTGTTTTTTTTCAACTCAGTGTGTTCTGCGTCCTGATTGGCTGTAGACCATTGTCAATCAATCTCCTCCAAACTTTTGCGTTTGCTTAATCCACATCATTCTTCAAACAGATCTTTGTTTTCATCTAATAATACTCGACTTTTTTTCACCATGAAGGTTTAAACTTTAGGAGGTTAAACAAGACATAAAAGTCTATATGTCTATGTTTGTCCAAGAACAGTCTATAAAGTGTAGTGAGGAGTTTTACAGCTTTAAAACATCTATAGTGCTACTCCATGGATTTCACTTACTGCGGGTTAGTTCTAGAATATAACTCCTGTGATAAATGAGAGAACACTGTCTCTCACATCAAACATTTTTAAATAAATCTAGTATATTTAATATATAGCCCAGCCCAAAGTACAATGTCTTCACATGAGTTCCCTCTGGATGTTTTAACACAAGGATTCTAATGAGTGTGCAATTCTATCTTTATTACAACTGTATTCACACAGCACACTTGAGAAAGGACACAATGTTATTCCATTGTTTGTTCTTTGTGGTAACATTTTTATTGTTTAAAATGAAATGGTAAATGGCGTATACTTGTATAGTGCTTTTCTACCTTCCTCGAAGGCCCAAAGTGCTTTACAGTCCCAGACCCATTCCCCCATCTGTTACCATTTAGGAAGAAAATCAGGTTTAATCTCACAGCATCATCATAACTAAGTGTTTATGTTATGGAAATATCACAAAAAGAAGTGAGCGGGCGTTTCTTTTCATGTTAACCTCTGTGTGCTTGCCTGGGTATTCTAACTGATCTACTTGACCTTTCTGGTAGTGTTTGGGTTTGTACTAGAGGCAACAAGGAAGAACCAGCAAGCCAAACAAATTTGGCATTACAAGCTCTTCACGATCCTGTGTTTAAGTACACACTTTTCACACCCACTGAAAGTAGCTATTACAGTTCTAAGTGATGAAAATATTGTGGCAGCAATGACATTTAGCCAAGAGAAAAACAGTTGTGTTGGTATTCATACTGGTCTGTTAAGGTTTTTGATGTAGCTTTTTTTAGGCAAAATATTTCTATCACCCTTTTGAGCTTTTCCTTTGGGGCATTTTTAAAAAAAATCATGTTTTCAAACCTTTGACTCTAATCTGTCCCTATTACTTGTGGTAATGATTACACATGTATCAGAATTTGATGACAAAGGTAAGAAAAAATATTTATACACATAAATGAAATTGGAAAAGCCCACTGGTATTGAATGTGCTATGTGCATTTAGCCCATGGTGCTCACACTGGACAAGTGTTAGGCTTGGTACAACATGTCTAAGTGGTTGAAATCTGGTAAATCTTGCTCCAGGCTTTTTCTTTCACAGCTCTATTCTGATAAATAAAAGACTTTGTGCCTTAAAATTCCAGCCGGGCACAAACCACAATTATTCATTTCTCCTCCATGTTCTATGTTCAAACGGTTGGCACTTCCATGAATTGAAGGAGGCATCTTCCATTTGTCACAAAATCCAATTTCCTGATTATCAACTTACATTGGCCGTGTGTTTTGTACGTAGAGCACAAAAGTCATCCTAAAAACCTGCGTAGCTACACATGAATGCGAGAGTTTAGACACGGAAGCCTGAAATGTGAGTTCATATAGACTTTTCATTGGAAGTAGCAGCTTGAATGAGCTTTGATGTGAACATAGCTTACAAAAAACACAAGACAAAGTCTTTTTTTTTGTTGTTGTTGTTCTTGAAGTAAATAAAATCCCCAGACCAGTGAGTAACATTCCAAAAGAGCATATCACTAGTGCCTGTACAGTATCTAACTAAACTTCACCAAATTACAACTAACTATATAAACATATTTACAAAACACTATTTTTTATTAATAGTCTCCATACAGGCACAATCTTGTCCCATTGTTGGGTGACCCCTCAACTTTACATGACAGGGTTGTGACTGCAACAAAATGTGAAAGCTGTTTATGAGATTGGTCTAAAGTGGTGACAGTTCATGACTAGTTCATGCACCCAAAATGCCAGTTTCTTGTTGTGTCTCCAATCAGTCAGTTTTGTAAATCATCAGTACTTCACAATACTATTTCATATAAAGGGACTCCCTGACTCAGAATAGAAGGTGTTGATTAGATTTCAAGAATTTTTGAACAAGTTAAAAAAAAAACATCAAAGTGAAAATGTTTAAAATGGTTTTAAAAGTGTACATTCTTGTGAGTTCCATCCTTGCTTGTATTAGGATTGTCATAGTTATAATACTTTTACATGTTTCTGCAGGACTGATATTTCTTCTCCACACAACAGTAACTTTGAGCGCAAAAGTTTATCCACAAAAATAAAAGGCTAAAGAATTTTAATACTTGCAGAGGAAGAAGAACACCATCTTCCCTTATGTTTATAGACTTGTTTATTGCTTTTTGATCCCCTTTGTAAGTAGTTTTTCTCTTACTCCTAAACTTTTCTGTGAGCACACCAAACGATGACAACGGTTTAGGTAAGAAGATATTGAAGAAGTTACCCAGGCCGTGTCTCTATCCATTTCATGCCTTTCTCTGTGACAGCTATAGTGGGCCAGTTAACAGTAATTACGAGGTTCTCGTTAATTAGCGAGGAGCACCCAGCTGTTTCAGCCCCAGAAGACAAAAGGCCTTCAGCAAGCTCTCAAACACCCAAGCACACACAGCCATAGACACGTTCTCATGCACGTACCAAGACGAGTCTCTGTGAAATGTCAAGGCTGTTCAAATTGTAATTACAGGGAGATTTGCTGCTCCACTCACAAAGCCAAGATTAAGCACCTGACCGACGCGCAAACACATTAACACTCACAGTGCAGCCCAGTCGCATCCACCATCGGCCACACTCAACTTTTACAAGAAGTCGATATGAATTCTTGTTTTCAGAGTGCAACACATTGAATATAGGATAACGTTACGCACAAGCAATATGATATTTGAGTCAACCGTGGTTAAAGCCTTTTATTGTACTTTTGTTTAAACTGCCAAAGCTATTAAGCAGTCTGGCCAGGATTTTGCGATTGCACCAATTGTCTTATCACAGCAACTTTGCTGCAACTTTGGCCAAAAGTTCTGAACTAGTTCAGCCATGTTGCTCTCTCCGTAAAGTATTTTTGAGTCAACTTAATCTTGAGTTTACATTTTTTAGACAGAAAACAGTAGAGTGTCACCTTTTATTCAAATTAAATGTAAACTTTTTTCCAAGTTATTTTTGTGTAACACATTTTTTAAAGAATGCTTTTATAAGATAATTGCTCAAGTGTTGCTCCTGCACAAACATAAAAAAAGTTGGCTTTATTATAAAAAAAAAGCACTGTTTGTGTCCTTGATGCCTGAAGTTTTCTCCAAAAAGAAATTCACTTGTTTTTCTTTAGTCTTTGCTAAATTAAGGTAATTTTAAAGCCAACGTGGTTTGTTGCATACTTGCATCAATAGGTGTCAAGGGGCTAAAGAATTTAAGCAGTGCTGACCATTTATTAAGCCAGGAAATAAAAACATCCTCTTTTAAAATTTGTATATTTTTCTACAGCATTTAGTTGAAAATTATCAAAAATATTGCAGCTTTTTGAAAAAAGCAATCACAACTTTAAGCTTTTTGTGTTGCAACAATAATCAAAATTCCCAAATGATTTTGGAAGTACCGATTAAGAAAATAAAGGATCACTAAGATATTTGCATGTATTTGTTTTTACCTTAGAGTTTTGTAAGTAATTAAGAAAAAAAGAAAAGGTTAGTTTCAAATAGGATAAAGTGATTTGAGGTCAAACTAAATTTGTGCAGTAGGATCCTCTTCTTGACACTTCTTTAGAATTTTCGATTTTTTCACTGACACAGGAAGGCTCTTCCATGTGTCTCTGGGTGAAAACGTAGTACAGGTATCAGCAGTCAGTTAAAAAAGTGTGGTATTGATTATAAGATCCACTTTCATATTAGGCTGTAACATGAGATAAGCACACTACAGACAATCTTTCAAAAGATATGTCTGTAGCGAGTATTTTGGAACTAATGGAAATAATTATATTTGGACTGGCGAAACAACCAAATGTTTTGAAAATCCCTCTGGAAACATTAAATAAATATACTGAACAAAAACTAGGGCTATATCTCCAACAACCAGCAAGCTATTATCTCTGTAAAAGGTGAGTGAGTGTGTGGAAAAGTTCCAGGATGCCCATTTTGTGTAGGATATGTGTACATGTGTTTGATCATCTCTGCCTGTGTGTGTTAAATGTGAACCGGGCATGTTCTAGGAACCCCACTAAGCTGCAGGAACAGGTGTAATGATGATTCCTAGAACCCACCATTACTGCTAGCTACATCAGGTACTTACAACTTACAGCACCAATTTCCCCCCACTGCGTCTATTCATAAGCTTTTCCACCATAGCCACAAACAGCAATATCAAAGGTCAAGTTACTGTTAAGTGTGCCAGTCCATTAAAAAGCTCAAAAATGGCCTTTTTGCTCATTTGAATTGTATTTATCCTAAACTATTCTAAATCTAAACTTGGGTTTCTAAACTTTGGCTTTATTGCAAAAATTATACCAGCCCTTTTAAAACTAGACCAGATCTATTGTTGTTTGTTTTTATTTGAAAATTCTGACATTCTGACATTTTTTGATGGGTTAAAATACTATTTTATAAACAAAAACCTTCCTTGTCTATTCTTTTCTCCTCCTGCAACACTGGCCCAAAGCACGTTGCTGTTGTAACTGCATAAGCTTTCAGACAATCCTTTCTCGAAATTGCAAAAAATTGGAATAAAACTACAAACCAAACTATCTCCTGGTAGTGTAAATCCATGGGGCTGTTGTGGTAGAGATGAAACGGCACATGTTAAACAATACTTGTAAAAGATAGAAATTTTAAAAACATACAAATGTAGCGTGCCATATCATAGTGCTTGCAGATTTGTTTGCAGCTTTTATTTTAGAATGTAGTTTTTTGGATGCACAAAGTTTCTGATGAGTAAATGTTTAGAGTTAAACACATTAGAAATAAGTTAAAAAAGGGGAAACAATCCCTAACAGGTTCAACAGTCCACTAGAAGAAGAGATAGCAGCTGGCAGCTTTGTCTGCTGGCAGACCAGTATGTTGAACCAGTATCTTTGAGGCTGGAACTTAACTGTACATCACTCCTCTGCTTAAGCCTTGGTCACATGCACCTGTACCGGGGTTGACCTGTACCAGTGTTGCCCGGGTCCATGGTTCATAAAGAGTAGCTGCTCCATTTAAGATCTCTACCGATTCTGTTCAGCTTCAACTGAAATTGAGATAAAAACCAGTCCTATAAGCAAGATTGCAATCCTCCAAATTGCATAGCCATTCTTTTGAGCAGAAGTTATCTACTAATCAGAAAGATGAAGGTTTAATTTTCAAGCCTTGGCTGTATAAACTGCAAAGTCTCTACGGTCAAAACACTTAACCCCATGTCATCTTGAGAATTATTACTTGGACTGTAAAAGAATTGAAAGTGGTCACCCAAAGGGGGAAAAAAGTGCTCCATACATGCATATAATTTTCATATTGCCTTTGCACAAAGTATGACAGATGAATGCATACATGTAGCATCACTCAGGTTATCATAAAATAGGAAATTTGAGTAAGCAATCCAAAGCCTGGCTGGAATTAACATGATAATTAATATCGTTTCAATCTGACTTTTATTTAGATGAATGTGAAATCCAAATTCCCTGGAAAACACCCAGGAAATGCTGAGGAGACCATGTCTCTCAACACCTTGGGATTCCCAAGAGAAGCTGAAGGAAGTGACCGGACGAAGAACAGTTGGGCCTGCCTTGACCTAGACTGCTGCCCCCGTGACCCGGCCTATAAGTGAAAGAAAAATGGTTGGATGGATGGTGAAATCTTACATTTAATTTCAGTCTTTTTCTTTCGATGTGGATGGCTTTACAAACAATCCATGGTGGAGCCACTGGCATACATGACACCAACCTTTAACCACCAGGAGCAATGTGGTGTAAATGTGTGTATGCATATGTGAATGGGACTGGGACTCTAAAGCCCTTTCACTTGCACTAACTCCGGTTAGAAGTATAGAACTAAATGCCATTTACCATTTTACGACAAAATGCCACTCCATCTAGTCTGAAAGAAAACTGCAACCAAAAGGGAGAACTCCAACCATGAGGGGGGCACAATGATGTGCTTTCTTGTACTGGTCTTAGTTCTTGGTAAAGGAGGGCGTTTGACTTTAAACCAAAGCCAAATCAAATTATTTGAAGGATTCTCTGTGGCAAACTCTACAGGGAGAAGCCAAAAGACTAAAAACTTAAGACTTCATCTCAAACAAATAGAACACTTCACTTTTAGACTCTGATCAACCTTGTACCCCTTTTAAAAATTTTAACAAAAGGAGAATTTTCTTTTTATGTTCTTCTCATTGGTGCAGCTTTCAGCTTGAGTTAGGGGCTTAGACACTCTAATATAGCTAGTGATCCTAGGCACCTACTGCACTGGGCCAGGAGTCATTGTCTTGACACTGGAGTAGGCCTCTACTGTTTTGTTCTTTCACCACAGTAAATGTCTGCTCTTCCTGAGTCAGGTTCTACTGGAGGTTCTTCCAATGATAAAAAAAAGACTATTAATAGAATGTCACCAGTCACTGTATTTATGCTAATAGGAGACTATATGTATAGATCAACTTGGGTTGTAGTTGGATAGAATGTGTTCAAATAAAATTCACTACATTTGATCACAATTGTACTGAACTGGATTGTAAATAAATATATTTATTTTGACTACATGAAACATCAGAATGTTAATAAAAAAAGATTTAACAAAGTAATTATTTTCTCCTTGTAACCAGTTGCTTTTACAAGGCTGCAACTCAGTTGGGAACTAAGAGATTTTTTTGTAAACAGAAACTAGGGACTAAAACCTTTTACTCCCTTTTTTAAATAGCTTGGGAAACACTCCCTGTGAACACACAAGTTGCTTTCGTGTGATGAGTCCTCCGTTCTCACACTGTTTATTTCTTTAGCATACAAATTATCTCCTACCACATTACCAAGCCACCTTCTGTCACGTTTGTGTTTGCAGCACAGTCTGTATTAAAAGAATAAGTGTTAAAAGTTAGTCAAATTTGCATTGGACGGCTCTCTTTTGACGAACATCAAATTCACTGCTTGATGCTCATCTAAAAATGTGTTCATAAACTTGACACTCCTACAAGATGTCACTAATGGAACTATACAAGGCAAGAAATGATCAATAAAAGCAAAAATGTCACTTCTGCATAGGTGCTGTACATAATGCAATGTGAAAGTTTTGATCAAAACTGTGAATAGAAATATGCAGGATCATCAGGTGTTGTAACAAAGGGATGGAATCAGACAAGATTTCTCTTCAACCTTGCCCTTTTCAAGCACACTGTCTTGTTTCGTCTCTTTTAAACTCTTGTGTTTTTATTTTTATTTGTGTTTGAAATAAAGAAATTGAATTGGAGGAGCTACTGTCTAAAGTTTTTCGCCTCATTACTACATAGAACTAACTGTATATCTCAATTACAATGAATGGAAGACACGGTAAGCATGTCTGTTGCCCAATCAGACAATTTACTGTCTCATGGCTTCCGGGCTAATGAGCGGACGCATGTCGCCTGTCAGTAGCTCTCACAACGATCTTCATGCGATTTAAAAGTTGATTATCTCCAAAAAAGAGGGCTGACCATGGCCCCGAAGAAAAACCAAACACCTGACAACAATGACATTTAAAAAACCCTTGTTGACATCTAAGCTAAGCTATATCCTTTCATGGATATACAAAAATTTAATTAAGAATAAAAGTAGAGGATCCTTCTAATATTGTCGCTGCACAAATAAGAACAATATCTTTAAGATCAGAAGGAGAACCATCAGATTCTCCTCCGTGTTGCTTTTGGACTCCATCACGTCATAAGCGCGTCACAGGCCAAATCTGAGTCCCTAATCTGTTGATGCAACATGTCTTGTTTGCCAGAGTCCAGACATTTGAACTCTGGATGGGCTGCAACGCCCAATCCATGATGTCCAAATTGTGTTTGATGTGAACACAGTATAATGCACACCAAAGAGCAAGCACAACTCTACTGTGTCTGTAAAGTCCTAGGGTTTGAATTGAAGATACAAAAAAAAGATAATGTCGCGTTGCTGCATTTGAGGACAAATGCCAAATTTGTGTAGATCAATGTTTTCTGTAGAACTTCTGATAGGACTAAGCCCAATCTGTCATTTCTACTGCGTGGCAGCACTGTGCCAACCATATAAAAATAAACATCTCCTAAAAAGAACGTAACAAGACACATCTATTAGATAGTTTCACATTTATTCACTTGCTTTTTTAAGATACCTAAGAAAAGCTCTTTTGCTAAAACACAGACTCATTGTCAGAATAAGACCTAAATATACATATTTTCTAGGAAAGTAACAGAATTCGAAAGTGGTACATTGTACGTGCCATCCCTTTGTCGGAGTATTTTCTATCTAAGTGTGTAATGCAGCTTTTTTTTTTGGAGACTTGATCAGACAACAATTTGTGATTCCTTTCATTTGGAGGACAGCTGGAGAAATGAAGGCATGTAATCCAAATAATCCAAAACGAATCCTCTTTAGCATCATTATGTTATAACTGGTCTGCAGTTTGCTGTGACTAAAAATAATAGCAGATCTCTGTTTGAAGCTTATAAACAATAGCGAAAATTAGCATCCGAACGAAAGAGAATGAACAGCATTAAGGAGAAACATTTAAGTAATGTTAGCTAATTTGTGTTTTTAACTGAAAGGCAAGTATCTTTGAGATGTGTCAGGATCATAAAATGTAAAAAGTTTTTCATATCTTTATCCCAAATTTAATAATTTGCAACATATATTTTTTCATTAAAATCACATATTTTACCTACTAAGCGACAAGGATTTATTTTTTTCTTTTGTTAGCTTTTCCTTATTAATTTTCTTGACATATTTAAAATAAAGTCAAAAATACAGCAGAAATACATATTTATATATTCCTTTAACCTCAGACAGTAAAGCTAGAAGGATCCTTTGTGTACTCTGGCTTTGATGACTTCTGTGAACTGCCAGAATTTTTTTTTTATTTTGTCAAGGCTGAGACTGATCAGTTGTGTGAAGTCAAAAACAAACATCTTTTGAACACAGTGACCTTCATGACGTATGTGGAGTCCGACGTTCCTTGTGGTTGGACAGATTTTAATTCTGTTGATTTCTGTTCTAAAGGCACAAGTCGGATCCAATGACTCCATCCCTTTTATCTTTCAATCCCTTTTATCCTTTTATCGTTCCGTTTCTTTTGATCTCAGAAAGTCATTTCAGCTCATCCTCTACCAGGCATTTTGGCACAGAGTAGACCTCAGAACAGCTTTTTTGTTTCTGTTGTTTGTTGGAAGTTATACTCTGATTTACCCCCAACAAGCTACAACCAAAAGGTGAAAGCATCTTCATGCAGTTTCACTAAGAGCACTTGAATCAATCCAAAAGTTTTTTTTTTTTTTTTCCTTTTAGTATAAAAAAAATCTATTATGCCAATGATGAAAAAATATTTTTTAGGCTATATATATATATATGTATATATGTATATATATAAATAGACATAGCTTAAGTAATTTTCTTACCCTTGTTATTTCTATGCCCTTGAATTCGGAGAACCATCATTATAATTATTGAATTTCCTACCCCACAACTAAAATATTTATGAGAAAATTTCATGAGTATAAATGAAATTTCACTCTTTATACACTGCATTTTTTATGATGCATTCTCCCAAATGGTGCATCCTTTTTTCCACACGTTTTGAGACTAGCATGCAGTTGGAATGTGTTTCTTTGTTGCAAAGAAAAAGAGACAAATCAATTTTTAAGAAAAACTGAAAAGGCATCATTTTCATGCCAAAGAAGCACTTAACTGCTGCCTTATATTTAGTAAATCTGAACATCTAAAGGAGTACCAAATCTAACAGTAACAAAGTGTATCACTGGAAGCTTTCCAAGCCACGAAGATATCCGTAGCTTCATTAATATTTATGAGAAACAGTGTCATGTTGGTATTCACACGAATCTATGTTATTACAAAGTAGAATGTTAGACTAGGAGGACGTTTTTGGCTGAAAAACATTCATTTCGTTATAGGTGAAGGACTGAAGCCCCAGATTTTGAACTCCCACTGGGAAGATGTGTGTACACACAAGACAAGAGAGTCTCAAAAGCACAAACACACCTTCAGGCTTCACATCCATGAGATCGTATGCATTTTACTTACATTAAGATGAACATTAGAAAGAACATTAAGTTAAGTATGAATAAATGTGCATTGTTTAAATCTTACGCAGACTTTAAGTAGAAAACTATTACAAGTTAAATAATGTTTTAGACACTACTGGAGGGAATAAATATGTATCCAGAGAGTTGCATGTGTTTTGAAAAGATATTAGGCCAATGCAAACATAAAAATAAAAAGATGCATCTGGAGTTTTGCAGATTGATACCATGTTCACACCACGTACGTGACGTGCTAAACACGCATTCTTGAATGCATTTAACCTATGGTTTTCACTTTGGACCCAATACTAGCGCATGTTCACCCCATACAGTTGAAAAGAGGCTTGGTGCAAAATGTTACAAGTGATTGAATGCGCGTTTTGTACGTCGAGCCC
Organism: Oryzias curvinotus; assembly: GCA_023969325.1. NCBI lineage: Eukaryota > Metazoa > Chordata > Actinopteri > Beloniformes > Adrianichthyidae > Oryzias > Oryzias curvinotus. The sequence continues at coordinate 24,386,682 of CM043716.1, forward strand.
AGAAAAATGATCAGAGAAACTTAAGCAGCGATGCATGAACATGACAGTTTTGAATGCGGAAGCCCAAAAGACGCATCTGCCCACGTTTACATATGCTTTCCATTGGAGGTGTAAGCTTGAAAGTGCGTTGCTGCTGGCGATGTGAATACAGCTTTAGAGTTGCAGCATTCTTTGAATGTCCAAGTTCTAAGGGCTTTTTAAGACCTTTCAATTGTCAGTTATTGCAGGAAATTCAAAGTCACAGAGAATTACCATGGTTACAACACCACCTGACATTTGCAAAGAGTCGAGAACTTGCTTTTTTATGAGCATTTTTCCAGCTTAGCAAATACTTGTAAAAAGGAAAGCAAGTAGTGCAAAACATGCGTAAGAACAATGTAATGTTGAAAATAATTAAAGAACTATATAGTTAAACAAATAGAAAAGTTCAATTTCTGTGTTACACTGATAAAACCAAATTTTGAAATCCTCGCCTCACTTGTATCAATTTTATGAATTGGCTGGGAGAGGTGGCCATTAGGGATAACCCCTTATTCCCGATGGACTCGATCACACAACGGTCTGGCAGTTCTGTAATTTGGTCCCACTGGAAGTGTTTAAAAAGCAGATTGCTTCCAAGCAATAAATGTGTGCGTGAATTTTTGATACCGTTCAAGCACATCCAAAATTTTAATGCACAGTGATGCTGATCTGTCTTATTTTTCCCCCTCTGTGCTTTTTTTTTAACCAAGAATCTTATCTGTCTTTGCATTTATTTTGCGTGCATCCTTTACCTACTTTTAGGCTAAAGTCAGAAAAATCCTCTGTCTGGCACATTTATATAGATATTTCTCTTTTTCTCCATTTCTGCTGTTTTTCTACAGGTTTATGGGTATTTGAATGTGTTCAACTGCAGACCTCACATTTCCACTCTGTCACAAGTCTGCATCTCTCACTCTCAAACTGAATTTTTTTTTATGTGAAACATGTCAAATTGTGATTTTGGCACTCCTCAGAGTGTCAGCATCCCATGTATCTATGTGTCTAGGGCTGCAGTGTGCCTGCACACCTTCTATGGGACTCTATATGTTTCACAGAGGAAAAAATTCTCTGACTGCAGAGACAGCACAGAATAGAGTCACTGTTAATCACCAAGAAAAAACACAGTGTTGGGAATGTTACTTAGTAACTGAATTACTCTTTAGTAAAATGTAAACAGTTACCAGGAAAAGTAGCAGAAACATAAGAGTCCTTAAAAATCTAGTTTTAAGACATTAATAAGTGTTTGAGTGTTTATAAGCCTTTGTAAGACATATTTAAGATTCATGAGCATTTGTAAAATTCTTACTGAAGCCTTATTAGTGTTAATATGCTGCTTAAGAGATGCACACAAAAATAACTGTCAACCAATTACCAATTAGTGTGGAATAAATGTATTTGTCTGAACTTGGGACAAAGAGTTCCGAGTATAAATATTCATGTTGGTTGCCGTAACTTTCTTTAAAAAACAAAATTATAAAAATGTGCCTTTGTTTATTTTATTTTTTAAACCAACCAGTCAACAGTACTAACCTTATTATTTCATACTACATTGTTGTTCTTTGTGGCAAGAAATAGCCTATACTTCTGATTAGGAGGCTGTAAAACACTCAATAAACTATTAACAGAGACATAGTTGATTTTTTTATACATAAGACTTGTAAAGATGAACAAATTGGTCACGCTTTAGATCGAGGGGCTGCAAAATAAGTAACATACTATTAGGAAAGACAGTTTTTATATTAAAGAATTACCTATAAGCAATGTATTACCACTAATAAGGTATCTGCTGATAACTGTCTTTATTAGCATCTTATTAACTAACTCCTGTACGAACATTTGTAAGGCATCTACAAATCATTAAAACTTATAAGAAACTGGTCAAATATCTACAATAGAAGCTTATAAACACATGACTAATACTTTTCAATGTCTTGATTATTAATCAACATTGTTATAAAGCATTAAAGTAAATTTTGTTTTACTATAACTTAAAAATCTGACCAGTTTTCACATATTAATTGAAATGAATTAAACCCACAAGTACCAGTTTAAATGTCAGGTAGAGAGGCTGACGTAGGACCCAAAATGCAGAGACGAGGAGGCAGATGGTTCCAAGTTCAAAGGGTTTAATACTCGTAAAACTAAAGGCGCTGCTGAGCAGAGGAACCAACCATAACAAACTGTCAGGGTAACAGGAAGACATGGAATCCGACTAACGTCAGGGAAATGATGGTATGGACCAGCACAAGAGGAAGGCAGAGACGAGACTTAAATACAAACAGAACTGACAAGACACAGGCGAACACGATCAGGAGAGATTGGGACCAGGGAAGTAAAACTCAAAACTAACACATACAGGAAACCTTCAAAATAAAACAGCAAACAGACACTCAAAACATGACACAACAAAAACAGGAGCAAAAACCAAGACAAAAAACCTAAACCCTGACAGTAAAACCTTTCATATTTAAGTAGTAAGACATGTGTTCACAACAAAAGTAAGCATTTAAATACCAAAGTGTGTTTATGTTATTAGTATATTAGGCTTCAATAGAAAGTTGAATCTGTTTAAAAGGACGGCGAAGCATCTTATTAGACTCTTTTGTAAAAAAAATTACTCAGTAAAAGATTCTTTTTAATTGTGTATGTTGACCATTTTCTTCAATGTTACTACTGTATATCATGAGTAGCACAGCATTACTATGGTTTTGAAATCCCCACTGTTCCAACACTAAATGAAAAAGCTGAGAAATGACTTGCGGGGCTGTGAGGTCATACTAAATGAGAAGATACTGTATGTATGTGACAGCAGTCATGTGGCTTAGCATCTGGTCCTTGTCTAACCCCGTAACCCTGGATGGGAGAAGTAAGAAGACAGGCAGAAAGGGGGCATGGTCAGGGTGCAAGAGAAACAGACGGCTGGGGTCAAAGACCAAAATGTTTAATGCTGTCCACTGCAGCACCATGCTGAGGATAGAGCCAGGATTCAGTCATTGGAAATAAAAACTCCTAGATGGAAACTTAGATGTTTGGGTTTTTGCAATTGTCCCTAAACTAAAATGTGTATTATCTTAGTTTGTTGTTTAGTTTAGTTTAGTTTAGTTGTGTTTCTAAACCTGTGCACAGTATATAGAGCCTGTTAGTTCTGTTCAAGTGATAATGGCATTCTCCTTGTGCATTCCTTACATATAGCCTTACTGTTATTATTAAGAAAATTAGACCATCAGAGCATACTTTTTTTGTGTGGGCATCTTACGGGTATCCTTATGTTTCACCTCCACACCCAGTGCATGCAGACGTACTATAGTCATACGTTCCATTTTCATTGTCCCATGAGGTGGCCGCATGAGCCTCAAGGAAATAGCAAGACACACCTACTGTCCCCTTAGGATCCACGATCCTCCAATGGCCTGGACAACCCAAAAACCAGCAGCATCCCTATGGGGTCAACCCTCCATACGGCTGCATGTGACAAAGACTTAATAAAAAACACTGAACATTGTTCAATCTCAACACAAGTTTTAACACTTTGAGGTTGAGTCTTGAGTCCATTTCCATGCTCTGAGACTTAAGTATGATCTAGGTCTGAGTCTTGAGTCTAAGCTAACATCTCAGTTTTGTATATGGCTACCTAAAAATGAAAGTATGAAAAATAGCTACCACATTTCTTTGGCCTCTTTACTTATTCTTTTTTTAATGTATTTTTTAAGCTAAAGACATCTCAGGCTTGTCAGCTTTTTACTTAAAAAGGGCACTCTTAGAGATGACTTTTCCTGAAATGCCACAGCAAAAATGGCACTTGTATATTCCCAGAGCAGTCATTTGGCTTTGCAGTGTCTTTGGAGTAATTTTACTGCCAACCATAAAGGACCAATTCTCTTTTCAGTTTACTTGTTTTGTAGACGAAGTTGCCCAAAAAGAATGCCATTGTTGTGTTGGGGAGAGTAGATCATTTATATTATGACAGGCATGAGGGTGAGCAATAAAAAATTTGGGGTGGGGAGAGAGGAGAAGAGAAAAGAAGTGAGCTGAGATGTTAGGTAAGCAGGTGACAGTAGTTGCCTCCAGCTGTGAACTGAGTGCGCCCAGAAACAGCCTGACAGGGCCTGCTGGGGAAATAAGTCTTCTCTGGGAATAAATCTGACAAGCACACACATGCATTGAGGGGCATCTTGTGCACAAAAAGACAAACACATACATCGGCAGACTGAACAAGAGTACAAAAAGACTCCTAAGGTGCAGGAATCACGTAGGAAATACATCATTACTCAAGGAGAACCTGATCACCTGCAGAGCTGTGAAGCTTCAATAAAACAACAGGAAAAAGTGTGAACGATTACAACTAATATAATTGTCCAAAGCCTTGATTATAACAACTTTTTTGCAATCTTTTCATAGCAGTAGTTGGGAACAGGTGAGGGAAATATAAAGTAGTCAAAAATATAAGCATAGCAGAATGCAATGAAGAGGTATTTGTTTGGATTAGTGACTGTATATGAGAACTGGACCTAGTGAGAGGGATGTCACCCATAGAAAATGACTTCCAGCTCCAACAAAATGAAGTCTATTCACCTACCATTATTATTTTTTTCTTTTTTTTTTTTGCGATATGGACAGTCCCAAGTTGGATCAGTAATTGGTCCCAGTCAGCCAATCAGGAGAGAGCTTGTTGGAAGTCCACACCCTTACCTACCACTTATCTTCAACTGTGGCCTGACAAAAGGCATAACCTTATGAGGGGAAAAAAATGGATAAAACGGCAGTAACACTGAAAAATATGAAAATAATAAAATTATTAAACTCATCAGTCATAAAACTTTTTTTTTAAAAGTTACAACAACATTATTTTCCTTTAAAATGATCACTAAGATTCCTGTTTTCAAAATAAAAATGTCCATTCTTAGGCTTTTAAGAATTATTCCTGTCTCTGGGATCCGCTGACAGAAAGGATAAAGAACCCAATATAGAGTTTGATCTAGGGACTGTTAATAGAATCCAGTTTTGCAGAGCACATGTTGTACATGAGGGATAAAGTGTGCAAAAACTGGCTCAAATAAGGAGGAGAAAGGCCAAGGACAGTTTGTTAAATCAACAGAAGCCAATGGTTTTTACGTCGAGTGAAATACGGAAGTCCAATTTAGAGTCGAGTCGAGGGTACAGTTGTGGGTTTTGAAGGGAGCATTTGTTATTAATCGAATGGCAGAATGGTATCTAGTTTTTTCAGCAAATGCTTATTGGTTTATCTGTAAATGACATTACCGTAATCAAACAAGGGGCGGATGGTCATTTGGACCCATGTTTTGCTGGCGGTGCAAGTGAGAGAGTAACGCATTCTATAAAGAAATCCTAATTTCAACTTCATCTTCGACTGCAAATAGTCAATGTGGACTGAAAAAGATAAAGCAGAATAAATATCATGAACAAATATTGGGATGGGATTAGCAAGAACATGTTGGAAAAAGGTAGCTGATTAATTATGGTTATTTTGACGAATATATTGACTGAGTAGTAGCTGTTTATTTCTCAATAGAAGTGTATGGGATTTGAGCTTCTTGGAGCCTTTTTAGAACGCAATGGGAAAGGGGTCACTCGGTTCTCATATGCAGTCAGTGGATTTGTTTGGTGTCTGTGACATCTGCCTGGGAACGTGAACAAAAGTGTTTCCTAACACAAGACTTGAACAACAAACCTGCAAAAAAAAAAAAAAAAAAAACACCTCATCCGTCTGCCTTCCATCTCCCACTTGAGTAACGTCGTGAATTTTTTATAAAGAGAAAAAAAAGATCATGTGTTGTTTTACACAATGCCTCCTAAAAGATTAACCAAACCAATTCAGGCACTTCTTATAGTTCAAAAATACATGAACTTCCATTTATAAGTTATGCTAATACACATCAGAGAGTTTAGGAGAGGAGAAGCAGCCATCTGTCAGGGGTGAATATACTCGACTTCATAGATAGTTAATCAGTCTGCTGTGCAGTTGTATTTTCTAAGATTTGTCTAAATAAACTGCTGAACAGCTGTGTTTCCTGACACCTTGTAAAATGCCAAAACCTAAAATCTCGGTTTATCTCAAATTGCCTCGATCTCCATACTTCAAATCCACGGTTCAGTTTCATTTGATCCTATGTGAAATATATAGTATGAAACTGTAGATAACAATTATAGTTTAAATAAACTATAAAGCAGTTGCTTTTTTACTTCTGGAAGTTTATTTAATAAATAAACTTTAGTAGTTTTTTATTGTTTTTTTTAGTTTTTTTTTTTGGGGGGGGGGGGGGGGTTGTACTGGAAGATCTCCTAAAAGACCAAGAAGGTCTCCAGATAACTGGACAGCTGGAGTAAAGTAATTGGGAGGAAGGTAGTTGTCATCAGGAATGAGGAAAGCAGATAAGAAGACTTGGTGTTAGAATGTAGAAGTCTGGGAGTTTGCTAAGAGGAAAAGGTTTACCAAGACAAAGTGGAACACTGAGAAAATGGACAACAGCAGCCAGAGGTACAGGAAGACGAAGCATAAGGTGAAGGTGAACACCAAAGGGTGAATGAGGACTTCTATGACAGGTGTAAAAGGTGGATCTGCACAGGTTGGTGAAGCAGAGAAAGTGAGATGGGAGGGTTGTGTTGACAGGTTCCACAAGTAAAACGGAAAGATGGAAGGAGTACTTTGAAGAGATGATGACTGAATAACATCCTAGAGAACAAAGGGTGGAATATGGGGCTTCTACAGAGCAGGAAGATGCAAAGATCTGTAAGGATAAAGGGAGTAAGGCATCAAAGAGGATGAAGAACGAAAAGGCAATTAGTTCGGAAAAATGTGTGATGTTTGACAAAACAGTGTCGGCAAGATAAAAGAAGTGATGTAAAAGGTTGTGGTGATATTGTTGGTTTAGTCATTGGCTCTCAAAAAGGCAAGAGGCAGATCTGAAGGTGTTGAGGTTATGTTTGGGAGTATTAATGGATAGGATGGAGGAATACAGTCCGGTGATAAATGCAGAAAACCCTGATTGAAGTGGTTTGGACACATTGAGAGGAGGGTCAATGACTATCTTGGTAAAGAAGGGTGAGGATAAAGCTGCCTCGAAAGAGGTCTAGAGGAAGACCAAACAGAAGATTCGTGGATCTTGTCAAAAAGGACATGAGGGTAGTTGGTGTGAGTGAGGAAGAAGCAAAAAGAAGTCTACTTTGGTTAAAAGTACAACCAAAAATCAAATAATTCATTTGGCTGACACAACCTTGCCATGTTTTAATCTGCAAAGCTTTTGTGATTAACAGCCTGCTCTTGTAAAAATAACAAACAACCTCATTACGGGTGTCTTCCCAGGCCTCTGCTGTTTTGTGCTGGTCTAGTAGTTCAAATCAACTATCAGTTTTGCACATAGAGTTGCAAAAAGTCATTAAAGCCCCAAGTGTATCCTTCCTCAAGGACAGCCAAGGAAGACTTACTGGGAGCTTGACCCTTGACCATCTTGGGTGTTTATGACTCTTTTTCTCTCATGTTCTTGTGCCAGCAGTCATCCATGTTTTTTTTATTTATTTTTGTTTTTTTTAAACGTGCTCATCAGTCAAAAGAGAGAACCCGCTTAGAAACTGTCTTTGTTAATTTCTCATCAGTCGATGTGTTTGCTTCCCGCCCTCGTGGCTGTCAAGCGTTAGCACATATTTGTGGTCACACCCTCAGGGTAACACATGCTATCTCAGTGTGCCCAGCATATTTTTGTGCATTTTGAAGTTTGTGTGTGAGCGTGCACCGTCTCACCTAATCAACATGCTCATGTCATGTCTACTTCTAATTATCTCAGAAATAATAAAGAGGCTACGGAAGATGGATTTAGTCTGAGTGTTTCAGTCCCATGTGTGTGTTCATGTGACAGGTATAGATTTCTGCAGAATCCCCCTGTGTACTGAATGTCACCTCCTCATTATGCGGTTAATTTTTTTTATTGTTTGTGTTTATATTACTTTTTTTTTAAATGATATAATTAAACTTCTAAAATGTATTTTCATTAATTCCTCTCCCAGCTGGATTACATAGAAAAACCGCCACACAGAAGTTTCTATTCAGTTTAATGAATTATGACTAAATTCATCCCACTCTTGACACCATTCAGTTGCTTACATTAAACCAAAAGACCTTGGAGGAAAGAGCAATTGTGTATAAAAATCCTTTATGGATCCACGGGGCCCTCGAACAGCTGGAACTGCTATCTGGAGCGCAGTCTCCATTCCAATTTGCTTGGCAAAATTAACTCTTCTTTCAATTTAACAAGCCTGTTGATAACAGAAAGAGCTCAGTGTGTGCAAGCTAAACTTTCTAAATATCATAGCCGGCAAATAAAACTCTGAAGCACATGAGTAGATTTGGCTCTGCCGCAATTTAAAAATGCGCTATTTATGTGGCAATCTGTGTGCAGGAATTAAATGTGTTCCCTGCTATGAGCAAAAAGCTCTCAGTACAGATTGACCGAGCTGCACCCTGCATGCAAGCATCTTTTTGCATTTGACACTTATAACAAATACAGTAAAAATGGAGGCTGGGAGTGGATGGAGGGAAGGAAAGAAAAAAAAAAAGATGAAGGAGGAAAGAAGAGAGATGGCAAATGTGGAGTGAAAAAGAGTTGGCAATTGCAAATTCATTATAGGTGGAGGTCAGGAGAGGATGGAGGAAGGGAATAAGAAAAGGGTATTAGAAAAGAAGTAGGGGGAATGTGGAATGACAAATGCCTGAGTGAAAAGCATAGCAAAATATCTAACATGCCAAAAAACGCTTATGCCTGTGCTTGATAGACTACTTCCTAACATGTATACTGCAGGTACAAGTGCAAACACCATTTTCTATACCTGCTTTTTCCTGTCCAGTGTAATTGGGGTGCTGGCATCCAGCCCAGCTGTTATTAGGTGAGAGGCAGAGTACACCCTGGACAGCTTGCCCGTTCGTCACAGAGAAAAAACGAACCACACACTCATGCATGCTTACACTCATTGCTACAGTCAGACCACAAGCGCAAGTAAGTCTTACATGAATGATTAGCGCCTTTCAGATGAACCCTTAAGACTTGGTGACAGGGCAAATAAATGAATAGTTCAAGTTGGGGAGCTAACGGAAATGAATGCGTTAACACTGGTTCGTGTCACATTTGTTGCTAAGTGGTTACTTGGCTTTGTTAAGCAACAATTTGTTTAAAGTGTGGATGCCATGCTTTGAACAACTTTGTCAAATAAAAAAGCCCTTTAAACGCTGATTCTATTGATACCAATAGTTTGCGTCGAAAAAAATCCGAAGCATATGAATAATAGACATCTTTCGAAGGAATCAGAGATTTGAATTTGCCGCTAAGAGCGCAGGCTGGAAGTGACCCCGATATGACCTGTGACGTCACGAAAGGCATTGACTTCCGTAGTTCAGCTTCGGACAGCAGGTAAACAAAGCAGGTAGTCTTCGTTTCTCTCGTTAATTATCGTTAATTCGTTAATTCTCTGTTAATCATCAACATGCCAAGTCGTTGTGTGGCAGCTGGATGTAGCAATACTTCTAGTGAAAGTGTATCTGTGTATAAATTCCCAAAACAAGAAACGCTGCTGAAACAATGGACAAAACAAGTTCAACGCACGAGGGCGAAACCGAAGCCCTCGAGCAAACCGAACGTACTTTCCTGGAAATAAAGACCTGATCTCTATGGACAAATCGCTTTCCGGATGAAAAAATTGTCTGAAATCGGCGAATTTTAGCTTTATTTTCTATATTTCTCTGCGGATCACTTCCTCTATGGTCGCGGCTATCTCTCGTCTACCCGGCCTAATTGACCAATGACGGGACGTTTTAGTTGCTTTCGGATGCGTCGACGGCTCTGATTGGCTCTGTCTGTACCACGTGGTCAGCGTGACGGATCCCCTAGAGACCAAAACTGGGGACACACGCTAAACTTTCACAAACAAATCTGAAGAGTTTGCGATCAATAATGCGGGCATTATTGAGCGTGGTCACGACCTCAGTTGTGAGAAGACGATTAAAAAAATTTTTTTAAGTGGTCTTGGCTGGAAGACGGTAGCATCACTCTGTGCTTCGCTATCGGTGCTAGCCATGTTGTCTGCCTTTCGTTACATCACAAACAGGGCGGCGCGAATTCGGCGGAATGCGTGAAGCCGGCGGCCGTCCTCGTTGTTTATACCGCGTTTTTCGCTATTTATTCTTTTTCGAAAAATATTAAAAACAATCGCAACATGAAATAGAGACTATTTACTATATTTTGGCTTATTAAAATAGGCCATGTCACCCACACTTTAAAATAATTGCTTTTTATGATTAAGAAATACATAAAAAGCAACCCGATACTTGGTGCATTTATCTACAGTGTTCCCTTAATATTCTGTGGTTCACCTTTCGTGGTCTGGTGGAGTGGTTTAAGTGCAATTTTGCATCTTTTTTTTTTAACAGCACACTGGATTCTATGTCCTGATTGGCTGTAGAGCCTCATCAATCAATCTCCCTCGTGTCATGTCTCCTCTAGAGAATGCATTTAACCTTCCAAATCTACATAAATCTTTCATTGCGATCAGATGTTTTATTTCATTCCATACTACTGAACTTATTTTTCTGCAAAAGTTTGAACTTTCAGAGTTTAAACAAGAGAGAACATTGTGAGAATATGCATGTCTGGAAAGTGTGCAATAAGGGATTTTACAGCCTTAAAACATCTATAATAATTGCAAAATAATACATACTTTTTAGATTACGTAAATCGTAAGTTATTTTTAGAACACAACTCTTGCCATAAACAAGGGAGCAATGTACACTCAATCAGTAAAAATAGATGTACAAGCAAAATAATGTTGTTAGATTCTCTTTAGGGATGTAGCTTTTTTTTTTGCACAAGACGTAGAGCCATACCTTGGACTGTTTTTTGACCGCCTTAAACATAATCGGTTGATTAACTGATTTGCAATTTAGAATAGAATAGAATAGAATAAAACAGAAATTTAGTATTACAGACTCGAAGTACAAACACCATAAAAAAGCATAATACATATAGAAGAATTAAAATACAAGAAAAGCATACATTATAAGATTGATACATTTAAAAACTCAAGGGCTGATAAAGGCGTCCATACATTGGAATCACTAAATTGGAAACTGGTAAAAAAGAGTGCTGTCCCTGATGTTGTTGAGGGTTAGAATGATTACATTCTCTGAAGTCTTAAAATGTTAAATAAAACCATGAATAAATTTTTTTTCAAAGAGCTAGAAGAGTGTTCATTTAGCAGACCATCGGTATGTACAGCTTTGTGGGTATTTTTTATATGAAAGAACAAAAACAATAAGAGTAAATATGGTTCTCTTTGTAACAGCCATCAGTGTGCCTGAAAAAAAAGATTTCTAAGTAATGACAGCATTAAAAGAAACAGAAAGATGCTATGATCTTTACAGTCATAACACAAGTTTGTCACATGTTTAAATATTAAAGCATTTATGACATAAAATGTAACCAGAGGATCTTTAGTGATAACTGTAAAAAACCTTTGGGCAAGCTCTAACAAAAAATTGCAAAAACAAATCCTTGAAGCACATTATGGGAAAGAACACCAGGTCGAGTTATCTGAAGCCAATTAAGCAGGTTTTTCATACACTGAATTCAAAACTGCACAAAGAAAATCCCCCAAATACGCAGCATCTGAAGTTGGCTGGAGAAAAGCCCTGCCTAAATGACTCCAGGGAGAAAAACAGCAGCTGATGATGTTCTTGGAGAGAACTGTAAAGGACTTGCGTCCAATCAAGAAAAATAACAGTCCAACTACGTTGCTTTTTCAGAATGCTTTGTCTCTCAAAGAGATGAATTTGTGTTTTCTTTAAACACAATCACCGAAGAAATTAAGTTAATATTTTCAAGGTATAAGCTGCATATTTTTATGTGAATAACATATCTGATTAGGGCTGCACAATATGAGGAAAAATTGCGATGTGCCATATTAGTGATGAATACGACATACGATACGTGAACAAGTAGCAAAACAAAAAAAAACTATTACATAATTCCCATATCATTGCAACAGTTTTATTTTGATGAAAGTCAACATGACTTAAATGGTGTATACTTATAGAGCACTTTACTACCTTTTTAGAAGGCCCAAGGCACTTCACATTCACAGTCCAGCCTATAACCACCAGGAACAATGTGGGGTTCAATGGCTTAACCAAGTAGACTTTGACACATGGGCAGGTAGGGTGAAATCAAACCTGCAACCCTCCAATCAGAGGTTGACTGCCTTACCTCTGCACCACGAACCAAAGAACAATGATCTACCTTTCCGATAGTACTGTCCAAAACTAATATGGACAACAATTAAGAGCAATGTCGTTAGTGTGCACTTAGACATTTCGGAAAACATCATGGTTTCTCTGTCAAGGCATCACACGATCGCAAGTTCTTGGTAAAGAAAACCAACATGTTTACTTTGCAAGGTTTAAAACATGTGCGCTGACATGTTACTACGTCTCCTGTTGTACTGAAAAGTCTCTCTGAAAGTGAACTACTGCCAGGTTTTCAGAGATGTTTCCTTGCAAGCTTGCTAATATGTGGGAATGTCATTTGGTGAAGTTTCCGTCATGCCAGGGGGGCTTCCTCACTGTCTACGACCATGGACAGCAAGAAGCTAATAAGCACAGCTTCTACAGTTTGTGCATAAAAGAGGACGTAGAGAGTGGGGAAGTCTTGAAAAAAACTGTCCCATGACTTTTTTGCTTTCTTCAGGAGAGCATCGGGTGTTACAGTAACAATTTATCAACGTGTTTTTGAAATTAAAACCCAATAAAAAAAACACGTTCAAGTAATAAAAATTCTTAAAAGTGCATGGTGTTGCAGTAAATGACTGTTAATGCAGAGGTAGGTGTAAAGGCACATTGAGGTTTTCATGCAACTAAAATTAAAGGTGGGTTGAATGTGGACAGGATGCCAAACTGATAAAATATGTAAAACAAAGACAGAAGCATATCTAATTTTTGGAAGACAGAGCAGGAGTTATGAATATCAAAGTTGGGGGCTGTCTCCACACCCCTTTAACATCCCTGCATGACTTCCTAAGTCTCGGCTGCCCTTCTTTTCCCCCTTTTTTTCTGACTCCCTCTGAGTCAAAGTATTTATGTGATCAAGAAGCTGACTCTGCCACAGACACGTCTTTCTCCCCAAGAAACCCGCCATAAGCCACAGGATTAAATGTGCGTTAGAGAGCCTGTGCTGTGCTAATGCTTAGTGTGAGATTACTCGCTGGGCTGCAGAGTGCACACAGTGTGCTAATTGTCCAAATTCATGTGTGTGAGAAAGACAAAACGCTTGCCAGCCACAAACTGTATCAGTTGTACACAGAATATCAATGGACAACTGACAGTCGGGAGAGTGACGACCAAAGTGCTCAACCAGTAACTAGCCCAGACAAATGATTATCTGTGCCATGTTAATGGAAAGCATCAATCAGTTACCAATGATCAGCATCAGGGTTGCCAACTGCCCCAATCCATCTCTGGTACTCAGTGGCGGGGTAAAACACCGGTTAAAGAAGTGTGTTGCGGTGGCTGGCTGCTTGTGCAATTTAACACTGATGACTAGCATTAAATTACTTGACGCTACCAGGGGATTATGATTAAATTTCAATTTAGCCCATGTTGCAAGAACAAAGAACTGCATTTCCATGGTTCATCAATATAAATTAAATTAAGTATTTTTATCCTTCTAGGTTAATTGCACGGCCACATGCTGAAGACTAGCCTCAAGCCAGTGGCAATCCTTCTCTTTATTGACGACCCGGGCTAGATTACCTGGCTGTCTGACTAATAACAAGTCCTCTTTGATTGTTTTTTTTTTTTTTTTGTTGGACCTTTGATTTTGTACTGCCAAAGAGCCATATGCTGGCAGTAAAACTCTGTTTTGAGATTATAGTACAGACACGGGGCTGGGAGAGCTTGAGAAAAGAATTTGATGCAAATGTGCAGGTTTACAGGTTGAGCGCAGTCCTGCCTCTCATTCTGACACACTAAGTGGAATACATTTAGTTCTGAGAGATGGCAAAAAGGTGTAAGTATGTGTGTGGGATGGCTCCACCTGCATGTTTGCTGGGTAAATTAAGCCTTGGGAGCCACAGGACAGAGCTGACAGATGAAATGAGGTAGGAAGGCATGACAGCAGAGGGAAAAAAATTGTAGAGAAAAGGAAAAATACAGGAGCAAGAACATTAGGGGGTAGAGGAAGAGAAGTGGAGTTAAGCTTGGAATGGAAAAAATAAAAGGGTTAAAATGGAGATTTGAGATGAAAAACAGATCATTGAGGCAAACAGGTGATCATTATTCATTATTTCTTTATAGGTGGACTTTAAATTGTGCATATTTGCTTAAGTTTTTATGCTCTTTTCTTTTAAAAGGACTACTTTTAAGAGTTTAAAACAAAGTCTAAGGAACACTAATACCTTATCTAAGACCTTGAATTCTAAAAAAGATGCAACTTTTGTTGCATCAAATAAGATAACTTTTTCTTACTTTACCAACAAGACCACTGTAAAATCAGGGTTCTATGTCAAAACAATAATTGGTTCAGGCTTAGTTACAATTGTCTTCATTGCTGATAAAGGCTGTCTGCAGGTGAAAAATGGATAAACCTGTACAGGGCAATCCGTTGGCAAATACAAAACATCAGGGTCATAGACCGTTCTACAGCAAAACTTTTCATGCACATGTTTTTGTACAGTAATGCTGCAGATGACAGGTTGTAACGAACACTTGGAAAACACGGAAGGGTAAAGAAAGTAAGGGTAAGTAAGTGAGAAGCAGGTGTGTTGTATGGCTTTTCCCTATTTTCAACCCTTGTGCAATGTGTGTAAATACCTGGAAATTAGACAATTAGAAGGTAGCTTGTGTAGCCATACTATTGGCAGTTACATATCACATAAACACCCCATGCGTGCAGCATTTGCTCACGGTCAGTATGGAGCCAGTACTCGCACCTCACTAACGACTAGAGTAGGCCTGCACAATATATTGCAAATTTATCGCAATATCAAGCTGTGCAATATGCATATCGCAAAAGTCAGCAAAAATTGCAATGAATGCTTATCTTAAATGTGCTAAAACAATCTTATGGCAGCTTGAAGTATTTAATGAATAAAAAAAAATGCATTTGACCGGGATCGGATGGACTCCTTTACATCGGTGACCAATCAGATGGACTCCCTTTATGTTAGATGCTTGCCTCCTATGTAGACGGGGGTCATTTGGAGTATAATTTAAGGTATGTTGACTCTCATTTCAATAAAACTGTAGCAGTGAAATGGAAATGATGTCTTTAGTTGTTTTTTTTCCCATTTATCGCGAGTAATATCGTCATCGCAATATTGATCACTAACATCGCAAATCGCAAGTTTTCCTCATATCGGGCAGCCCTAGACTAGAGTACTGAGTTTAGGGCATCGTACAACAGCAACACCCGTTCATCCTAAGGGTGTGCAACTTACACTATCCTTATGAATACTTTACAATACACTTCCCACACGCCCAACAATAATGCATTTTATTTTCAACATTGTCCCTTAGGGTGGTCACATGAGCCTTAAGGGAACTGTAAGACACACATCCATTTCCCTTAAAATGCATCTGCACATCTCTACGACCCTTCATGGGCCTGGACAACCAAAAATTACACAAGACAGGTTCATGTAACTATGGCTCTATCCTCCACTTTCTGGAAGAGCAGAAAGTATTAATACACTTTTTTTTAAGATTCAATAGCTGTGCTCTGTATCTGTAACGTTAACAACAATTTGACCTTGACTAGCTTAAGAAAATATGTGTTTTTTGTTTGAACTGTTACCTTACACAAAACAAACCCAGTGTCTGATAAAAAATAATTTAAGTGCTTAATAGAACTTATAGACACAATGAACTTCATTGAATCAAATTGTTACCTTGATGTTACAGACTGAATGTGTTTGAAATGCAATATTTTCAGTGGCCCCTTAACATTTTCATGTTAATTACAGAAAATGTTTTTTCCTGAATTTGAAACACTTTCTTGCACTTTTCTAATTGATATGTGAGAGTTCAAAAGCCCTTTAGATTTGTACCTAACATCTAAGAAGACATCACTTACCACAAATTAAATTCAATGCTTCAGATCCACAGGTAGACATTCAGATTTTTACTTGTCTCTTTTTATCTCTTTTATCATTTTCCTTTATTTGCATCTCTACAGCCCTGGTGATTGCATAGTTTTTGTTCAAAGACTCTATCTGTCATTCTAGTGTGTAGGTGTACGTACAAGCACTGTGTGCTGACTCTAATCTGCAGCCCATTTTTCTCTGATACGTATGTTAATTAGGTCAGAGCCACTAAAGAATCCAAAAATAATTAGGTAGAATGTTTTATTTTGACTGCTATGGACAAAATACTGTATGTATGAAAGATGTAAAAGTGATGTCACTCATGTGGGACAGCATCATGACTATACACATGAGATTGAGGATGACCCTACAAATTAAGCAGCTATACCTTCATGTCTTTTATGAACCTAATAAAGTTGTTTAAAGTCACACTCCAAACATGTTTTGATATATATTTAAGTGTTGTGGTCTTTTAATTACAAGTATGCCGTTTTAGGCTAAATCAAAAACCCTGTGTCGTTTTATAGGTTTCTGCAGAGAGGCAGGACATTTATCCGAAATTTGCCTCAGAGTTGTAGTACTGTTGATGCAAAGTGAGCCCTACTTAATTCCCCATCATCCCTATGTTTACACAATCTCCCCCTAGTTTACAGCCCCTCATATCCCCAACTGAAAAACACCAGTGCAACAGAAATATAGAGCAATACTGGAGCTATGCAGCCGTACAATCCTGAGCCAGACACCAGCTCGGAAGAAAAAAAAATGAAGACGCACAGTACAGACCAAAAGTTTGGACACACCTTCTAATTCAAATGAATGGGATGGTGTGTCGAAACTTTTGATCTTTACTGTATGTGGATCTAATCGTCTACTAGTGGATGCATAAGAATGGACTGGAGCAGGGAGCTGGTGGCTTGCCGTTGTAGGACCTACATACAACAGCATTTTTTTTATCTGCTCCTGATTCAAAACGATTTGAATAAATACTTTGATCCTAATTGTCTTAATACATGTCCTCCATCATGATAAGAATACTACAAGAACATGTTAAAAAAAACACCAAAAAGATGTTTTTCATCGGAGTGGGTCTTTATGAAATATTATTAAATTGAATTTTTGTGTCAGATACAAACCCTAGCCTCCAAACATGGTGTACCTCTGATTTAAAGGCACAGTCTGTGGAAGAGCTGATATAAATCACAATAGGCTGTGAACCGAAAATTTATGCAAAATGATGTTAAGGAGTTGTCAGCTCCATCAGACCAGGGGTGCTTTGATGTAAGTCCAAGGGCTGCTAACGGAAAATGTTGGGAGTCGGGAGCAAGAATATGGTAAGTTGAGAAACAGGAAAGGGGATAAAAAAAATAAAAAATAAAAAAAAGAATGAGTCGCACACAAAAATGAAAAAAATAAATAAAAATATGCTGAGCTGGGTTATAGATACAGCCAATTTATTTCAATCAAGTGAAGAAAGTGAGGGGAGGGGAAAGAAGGAGCACAAGGACAAAACACTGAGTGTGTTCTATAGAGAAATGGGGAGATACTACCATTATATAACATCTTTTGACTGACACACAATAAAAGAGAATAAATGGGAATGCTGGTGGAGATTTAGGGACAGAGTGCTGCGTAAGGCTTGGGCCTCATCACTATAAACAACTCACGTTGCCCCCCCCTCACATATACACACACACACACACACACTCACTTTGGCATAAGCAACTCACGTTCGCTGCCACAGCCCAAGAGCTACCGCAAGAATATTTATTGGCTACTAGCTCAATGGCTGTATTGAAGGGAAAGATTGGGGGGGGGGGGGCTGAAGGGGGGAGAAAACCAGGAAAAAGGGGGTTAGAGGCTACCCCCCCCTCTCCCCTCCTTTCCCGCGCGCCCGCGCGCGCCTCACCACCACCCTCTCAGTCTCTCCCTTCAAGCTCCGCAACATCGCACTTACACACATATCCTCGCGCGCCCACATTTCTGGCTATCCACGCACGCGCACACATATGAAGACATTAAAAGAGTTTTTTTTTTTTTTTAAGTCAATCAAAAAAAAAAAATTTGTTTGCGGACTGAAGTAAAAATAAATAAATGAAATAAAATAAAAAGGGGGTGTCGCATCTTCTTACCTTCCGCGCGCGAAGACAACGAGCTCATAACGAGACTCCACAGAAAACAGCGCATCGCCGTCATTCTCCCTTTCGTCCCTCGCGCTCCTGTCTTCGTCGTCACCCTCTGCGTCCTCCTCGAGAGGTGCGCGAGACAGCGGTCCGCGCCGCTATGAGTCAGGTTACTAACACCCATGCATCTTCCGTGAGCCGAGCGCGAGCCCTCTAAGCTCTCACCGGGCCGCATGCTGCCTCACATCCAGAAAAAAAAAAAAAAAAGGGAAAGATAGTGAGAGAGAGAAGGAGGGAGGGAGGGGGGGGGGGACACCCGCGTGCGTTTTCTTTGCCTCCCCCCTTCAAACATAGACTGGATAAATCCTTCAGATCCGTAAGATGAATTCAGTCCACAGACGCAGAGGGGGCAGCGGGGACTGGCGCACAGGTTGTCTTTCCGCCAGCGATGATTGTCGTCAGTCAGTGGCTTATGTCTCTGTTCCCTCCTGCTCCATCCCAAAAAAGTGATGCAGAGGGAAGGGAAGCTTCAAACCCACACTTCCATGCCCCTTCATTTTGGAAGAATCCAGGCTTTTTTTTCTTCCTCTTTATTCCCCAGCCTGTGTCGTGTTGCAGCCTGGATGTGCTCCTCCCGTCCTCAACGACTACAATTCAATGAAGAAACGTATAAAAAAAACCCGCACTTGTCTCTAGTTCCTTCATTGCGCTTTCCCCCCCCCCACCAGCGTCTCAAAAACGGTTCTGGCTTTCTTTAGAATAATCGTCCTCTTGCATCTGTGAAATCTTCCTCTTCTTTCTTGTGCTCTTCTTCCTTCCACCCTCTCACAAACTGCGGGAATTGAGCATTTTTACCGCCTGAAAGAGGAGAGATTCATTACTTTATTCACTCTCTGATTCGTCTTTCCAGTGAGCATCACTTGTCATTCCTTCCCCGTGCTCTAGAGCCCAACCACAGATACATCATTAGGTTTGAAACAATCGCTTAGTTCACTCTAAAGGTCCAAAGAGTTTGAGAAAATGATTTTTCAAAAATAGTCAGTACAAAGATCCCATTTGTAGTCAGGAAGCGGATGGGATGCGCAGCTTTCCCCCCCCGTGCGCGGTGCGCTCTCCACGGTGCGTCTCTTCCCTCTGCCCGCCTGTACAGGGATGCTACCTTCAAGAGATCCCGGTACTCTGAGTCCCAGCTGCTATTCACGTGGTCATTGACGAAAGGAATGGAATAAAACGCGCCTTTGTAGAGCCCGAGTGACTTACTTCAAACACGTATCCTATAGAATTCCATTGGGATTCATGACAGACTACTGATGAACTGCAGGGAGGCGAAGATACACTTTTCAATTTGTGGGTCATGCTGTGGTAAGGAATCCAAATATGATTGGTTTATTACACAGAGACGGAGCTACAGGGGGGGCAGCTGCCCCTCCAACGAAAAGCTTTTGCCCTTCCACTTGTCTTTCAATTGTTGAGTCCATTTTACTATAGTTGGCCAAAATCAAGAAATCATCAAATACGAGCTTCTTTGAGCACTAGCAATGGCTAAACGGATTAAAACAGCTAAAAGAACAGTAGTAGAACTGTAGAACTGTTCTCATTTGTCACCCTTCCAGAGTCTTTTGCCCCTCTCCTGTTCCAGCATATAAAATGTTCTAGTTCTGCCACTGGTTATACAAAACAGCAACAAATAACTAAAAGTTCACAAAAATCCCTTTAAAAAAAATAATAAGCAAATAACAAAGACGAAAACCAATTTTAGTTGGCTCATACTAAGCCTGCGCTCTTGAAACACTTGAATTATCTCTTTAAACCAATGTTGTGATGAGTTACTTTTTTAGTCCAAATCACAACCCAAATCTCTCAATGCAAAAAACACGTTAAAGATCACAACAAAAAGGAAAAAGAGCAACACAAATAATAAAGAAAACAAACAATGCATTTTAGAAATCGAAACAAAATTCCAAAAAATTGAAACAAAACCAACTAAAAAAGAAACATTTCAGAATACAAAAGTAGTTTTCAAAAATCAAAATGAAATGTTATAAAAAAAAAAAAAAAGAAACCAGAAAAGAGAGGTACCATCGGATATCACTGATTGGATGACCTCTGTCCATCTTTTTAACCGAACGTTATTTAGCACGGAGTGATACAGGATGTGCTCTGTCCTAGAATTGATTGATTGATAATTGACAACTAGTTTTGATTTTTGGAAATTACCTAAGTTTTTTTTAGAATTGTATTTAATTTCTTCTGGAAGTGTGTTTTGGTTGCTAGATAATTATTTTCTATTTTGAAATGTATCGTTTTTATTATCATTAGTAGTGATTTTTTAAATTGTCGTTAAGATCTTTAATATATTTTTTTTGTTGACTGGATGGGATTTGCACATCAGGGCCACCCTACTTTTAGCAGCAATACAATTTTTTTGGGCAATGGTGGTTTCTTTAGACCCGATTCATGTGTTTTTTTCAGTTTTTTCTTTTTTCTATCCACAGTTGAATCAACTTAGAAAAAATGTGACCCTCTTAGTTTGGTTAAAAACAACCAAACTTTGGTTATTTTTATCTTTGGAGTTTTTTTAGTCTGTGGTTTGATGTAATAAAACAATAAAAAAGAAATTATTTTTAAAATTAGCACAACACAGGGTTGACACTTTAAATGTAGACATCCTGGTATACAGCAGGAAACCAACGATTCTTGGGATTTGGTTCAATGGTGGTTTCAGATCAGAATTATGGCATCATTAGCGAACTGTAACATAAGACAGTGCTGAGATTTAAAAACAAATTCTGAAGCATTTTGCCAGCAAATTTGTATAAAAAGTTAAATACAAAGGTCAAAAACCTAATGTGCTAAAATGGGTAAGGTGAAACGAGGTCATATTGGATCAGAGGAATCCCTTCATAATTAATTTAACAGTAACACACATTTAACACAGAGTTAGAAACATATTTTGACCTTTAGGAGCCTGATGTCTTTTTGAGCTTTTATACTAATTTATTATTTGCTCTAATAATAAATCTTTCAAACAGATGCTTTTGTGGCAATGCTTGATATCCATCCCAAGTTTCTTTTTTAAAGGTATTTGTAAGATATTGCGCAATATTTACACAATGAACCTAAAACGGTCTACAAAACTCTTTTTCTAATGGTAAGTTTAGTCTACTTTGGAAGGGAGAAAATTTTAGATTACACTGTTTTTTTATGTTAAATAAGTATAAAGACAAAATAACAATAAAAATATATATATATTTTTAAAAAGCTAAGAAAAATTTAAAACAAGTTGAAAAAGGTATAAAAAAAACAAGTAAAGCACCAGTAAACTATAGAAGGATTCCTTCCAAGCATTGCATTTATATCTCAATACTTTTGTTTTGATTGTTCTAAACCCAAAATTTTGAAATCTAAAAACGTTTTGAAACCTGTACATCAATTTTCAAATGAAAACGATTCATTCCTTTGTCGCTCTAAACAGGCGAATTGATTGGCAAACGCACCGGTGAATGCAGAGACTAGTCTTTATTTTAGAAGTTCAGTTTTGCTTCCCCTGATTTGCAGCAACAACCATACAAGAATAAGATTTTATCCAGAAATAAGCACAATTTTTCTCTTCATAAACAATCCTCAGAGCAGATCAACAAAGAGAAATAATTATCATGTATCTAAATAACTGACCAAACCAGTGGAATGATTGGCAATTGTGCAGATGCACAGTTATTCCATGACTTTACATCTGCGGCGTGGTTATAACCTCACAGGAAGCATCACAGATCATAAAAGATTTGTTTAGCAGGCATGCGGAATTATGTCTAAGCCCCTTTATGAATGCAAGCCAGCTTCTAAGTAGCATGTCAGGGCAACCATATGTCCAGATCGGAACACTTCTGCTTTATGATAAAAAAAGAGGGAGGAGCATATTATGGAGGCACTATTATTTTTAATCAGATTGTCACCTTTTCACAAAAAATGTAATTTGACAGAAAACATATATAATAAGATAATTACCGGATAAAAAAAAAACATGTGAGCACTGAAGTTATTTTTGGTATCTCCTACAAATGTGTAAATAAATATTAGTTGCATTTGGTTGTTATTATTAACAATGCCATAAGTGTATTCTAAAAATATTTTCATGCCAATACGTGTGTTTTGGAAAATCGCTATACTATTAATGAATAAAAAATGCTCAAAGAAAAACGATGATTTGTTAAATTTATCAGGTGAACCCGTTTATACAGAAGACTATGGCGTAAAATATTGGATTTTCTTTGTTCATCGTTACAATAGAATAATTATATACTTTTTTATGTGATTACATGACTTTGAATCAAGTTAATAATGGCCAATTTCCAAAATCAATTTGAAATTCTGCTCAAAAAAAGTAAGTTTTACAAATATGTTTAAAAATAACAAATCTTCATTGCATCAAAGTTCAATACACAACAACTACGTATCTATTTAAAATCTGTTGTTGGTTGAATTTAGTGAACAAATGTCTGAAAATGTAAAGAAATAACTTAGTTACTGTTTATTTAAGAATAAGTGATCAAATGTCTGTTGGGTCGGTCTGAATGTGTTTTCTTTTGTGTATGGTGCTTTTACTTAAACATGTTGTTTTGTCACATTTCAAAAGTTTTCACCTCATCACAGATCATCTCTGAGAGTCTAGTTGCTATTGCTATTACAACAATAGTCATGTCAATGAGCTTCATTCCCTCCGAGGTTATGTAGGGACTGTAAATTCTTTTTTTTTTTTTAATAGTCCTTGATTGTGAGGCTGTTTTGAACACAGGGAGCTGCTATGAGGAGTTGTTCTTTCTGAGGAACATAAGCAGCATAAATGTTCATTTCACTGGTGATTAAGTGACTGCGCAATGAATCCCTGCTGATCTTGGATTACCATGTCATATATGCATCCTCTGTAGCTGCTAGACAGCCATAAACCCCTTAAAGTATTTCAAAAACAAGGTAATTTCTATCAACAAAGTTTTATTCTATTCTATTCTATAAAAAATAAAAGGCTTATCGTGCTTTTTTTTCTTTTTGCATAAACTGTATAAAGTGTCCACTTTCTGATCACTTTTTTACAGGATTTTGCTCCTTTCCTTGTCCTAATCTGATTTATCAGCTAAAATTGGATCAAATGTGTGCAATTATAAACGTAATGTTTATTATGACATTAAAAAATCTAATTAGTAGCTCCACTGTCATAGCAAAACACACACGAAAAATAAAAAAAAAACAAATTTGCTAATTACAGAAATCTACATATTTGATTGAAATCAAATCTAAAATGTCAGGAGGTTTATAAACGGGTCTCATTTCACAGCAGCTCCAAAGAAAAAGTGCAAATTTCATTTTGTGAGCATTCATGGATTTGTCATATTTCTCTCACTTCAATAGAAATCTTAAATGTGAAAACAAAGGCGCTTCTGATTGTCCTGATCCTTTTAACAGATTAGATTTTTTTATTATTATTATTCTGAAGTTCATTTTAGACATTTCTGGTCAAGCTCAATCTAACTTCATAAATAGGTTTGTTTTTACCAAGAGAGTGTGTGACTGATTGTGGTTATGTTGTGTGTTGGTTGTGAAGCCAGTCCCCCTCCTGCCTGTAGATTGGCACTCTTCTGCCATCTACAGGCACACACTCTCATCTTTTGGTTTCCCTCCATCACTGTCCCTGTTGCTAATCACTTTGGCATCAACCAAATATGCACTGCACTGCCTCAGACTCTCGCTGGGAGCTTTCATATTGATGTCTTTATGCCTTCACGTTCCCCTCACATTTGTCATAAAACTCTGTTTTCAAGAGGTTGTGCTAAGCGGGCTTCTTTTAAAACTCATTTAGCTGTTAAGGAGGTTAATATCCAGAGAGATGGAGGGGATGTGAAACAAGAGGAGGGAGTTGCAGGAACAGACGGAGTCGAAGATGAAACAAGGACTGGTTGCGGAAACACACATTGAATACCCAGAGAAAAAAGGATATTGATTCAGAGGGAAAGACGGGGACTCAAAGAGGCAAAACAATGCTGTAAAGCCAAAGAGGAACGAGCTATAAACAAGGAAAAGAGGGAAGAAAAGTGGAGAAGTGTAAGGTAAAAAAAAAAGATGAAAAGAAACGTGAAAAAGATTAAAGGAAACAGAGTGAGACTAGAGGGTATGTGAGGAAGGAGTGGGAGGTATAAGGTGCATTCATATTAGAGAATTACTGATGGAGAGTGAAAGCAAAGGAGAAGGTGGGAGACGGGTTTGTGGCTCCAAAAAAAAATAAAAATTATAAATATGGATATAAAAAGCATTCGAGCAGATAAAAAGGAAGAGAAAATGTCTTTTCCCACTTTTTCAATTCTTAGCAGCTGGCCTAAAAAAAAGTGAACATAGTCTATTGGCAGATGTAATATATTGCAGCTTGTCCCAGAAACCCAGGAACCTAAAATTCACATAACAGTCTCTGCTCATGCTGCTGAATGTTAAGTTTTTCTCCAGAAGCGTTTATATCTCCAGCAAGCAGAGGCATCAATGTCTTAGTCGGTGACAGAGACACACCTGTCAATTCTCCCTGATTTATCCATCCAGGAATGCCTTGTATAGAACCGTTTTGAATGATTGCAACAGGAACCTATTTATTTTGACCCATTACCTTGCAGTTGTTGTGAACACAGCAATCGGTTTATTTTTGGTGATGATTAGAAAAGATATACCCAGTTGTATTGGAAGCAGAGAAGCTCAGAACAGCTTAAATCAATCTGCCTTTTCATCTAGGTTTGCGATCCTTGTTGTGCTAATATTGGATGGTATAATAGGAACATGTCAAATCCTTTAGCAGCTCTAGTGCAGATATTATGATCCGTATTGTGTTTGTCATGACTTAATTATCCTGAGGGAGCATGGGATTTTTCATAGTTTAAGGACCCAACTTAAGGTAGATTTCTGCAGCAGCATCTGGCACAAAAGAGGATTTATGGTTAAATTCAACCATTTTGAATCTGATCTTAGAATAAAGCCACTAATAACATAAACACATTTAAGGGACCCACTCCAATAAAAAATCCAGATTTTGGTGTTTTTAACATGTTCTTTAGGAATTTTTCTCATGATGGAGGACAAATATTAGAAAATTGTGGTTTAACATTTATGTCTAAGTATTTCTTTATTCGATTCATTGTGAGTCAGGAGCAGAAGTCATTTTAAAAAGATCGTATGTGTGACATAGAAAATACATTGGGTGGATGATGGGCTCTGGTGCATCCACTGGCAGACAAATACAGTAGCTCCATGTATGTCTTCATGTTCCTCGTCAGGCCTGGAGTTTGGCTCAAAGCTGTACGTCCGGATAGCTCCAATATTTCTCGCCATTTTTGTTGCACTGTGTGTCTGTTACATCAGAGGATGCTAGCAAGTGCAGCGATTAGGAGACGTCGAATGTGAAGGTAGGATGCTAAGTGTTTATGACATAGAGATTGTCTGGAAAACAGTGAGAAGCAATGTGTATAAAGTTAAATGATGCTTTGATGAGTCTGCATTCATCCAACCACATTTCAGTGAGTTAGTGTCTTGTCGTTGTGGTTTTATGGCATTGTTTAAAGAAAATTATTTTAAGAAAATACAAGGTAGCTAAACTTGCAAAACTTGAGGTTCATTCTCATATGTTAGTTTTGCAATAAAGTGTGGACTGCACTCTTCCTCGCTGCTGTTTTTTTTTCCCCGTTAGCTAGTTCTGTGTAAGTTCTGGCTTTGTAGTTCCCATTGCTGTTGCATTCTAATGAAACCTTTAGCTGCTCTCCTGCAGCTCCTCCTTTAACCAGATTCAAATGTTAAAATCAAACCCTACAGTTTCTTCACCTTCAGAAACTTGTTTTTGTTTCCAACAATCAGACGAATCGCTCTCCTGGTGACTTTTCGCAGCATGCTTAAGGGATAGGAACTGTGATGGGTAAACTGTGCAGTCATCACTTGTGAAATTGACAAAGCACTAATTCAAAGTACTTTTTTTGTTTTTTTCCTGTATCATACAATGCTGGATTTTAATTCAAGCAAAACATTGCAGATTAGGTTTGAATGTTTCGTAAACAGTAAGAAACTGAATTGTTGTTAATGTTTAACCCTTGTGCTATCCTTGGCACTTTAACATTGGGAGTTGGGTCATCTAGACCCACTAGACAGTGCGCTGAATCTTTTTTCTTTGTGATCTTTACTGGTGTCCATGGATTACATGAAATCCTCTCCACCTTTATCATGGTAAGAATAACATATCAATGTAAGGGTGGGGTCATAGGATAGCACAAGGGTTAAGATAAAAACATGGCAAATACATGAGAGCAAGACCAAATGTAACCATCTACTAAGGCTTTCGGAATTTTAATTAGTGTAGTTGTGGAACACGAGTATGTGCTCCTTGTATTAGGTGCTTTCATAGCTGTGTGCGAGAAACTTTTGGTTCCTCCCCCACAGTCTTTTTCTTGATGCTCAAGAAGGTATTGGATTCTATATTTAGACTTTTGGGTATGGCCCAACAGTGGATTAACCTTTTAATCTCTCATTGTTAAGGTTGAAACTCCTTCACTTTACCAGTGACTACAGGACAAAGGGGTAAAGTTATGTGCAAAAGGGACTTTTGTTAACTTAAACTAATCAATTATCTTAAATCCAAATTGCTTCTCTACCCCTACAGCGTCTTCCTACCCCTCAGAGGGAAGAAATATGGAATAAACTACTTTAAAAAGTCGTGCAAAAACCAAATAGTTACATTTAAATGTAGCACACCCTTCTGAAGATCTGCGCCATGCAACCCATACTGGCAGAGGGATAGCCAGCCCTAAGTCACTATGGCTCCTCCTTAAAAAACACTTTTGAACACAACTACAGCTTCAAATGTCCCGATAAGTGGAGCAAAAGGGAACCCATTTAGATTCAGCCTTAGATTTTACAGATTCAACTCAGTTGAACCATGTTCAGCATTATCTCAAAGATGCATTCAGAATTAACATTAGTCTGTGTTAGTGTAATGCAGTGTTTTTCAACTTTTTTGAGCCAAGGCACTCTTTAACCTTGACAAAAATCCCGCGGCACACCAGCATCCCCCCCCAAAAAAAGAAAGTGCACCTCCTCCTCCCCCCATCGCCCCCCCGCAATCTCACATTCATTTTTGTGATAATTGTGGCAGAAAAAGCTGGAAGTCGCAGCTGTTTTTTCTAAAAGATGAAACAAAAGTTAAGTTAGAAAATGTAAAAACTGTTTGATGTGTATTTAACAAGGACGGCTCATTGTACGCTGAGGCGCTGTCACTTTAACCCAATGCATCATGGGAGATGTAGTGTGTAAACTGCCGCAAAAGGGCAGAAAGACTAGCGTCTCTGACCTTCATTGTTTTGTTCACTTGTTCCACGGTCTGATACTGATTCTGTGGAAAGCTACACCGCTAAAGACGAGATTTAGCTGGTATTTTAGTTAGAACTGAGCGACTTTATGAGCTAAACTGCAATAGGGAGTTAAGACTTTAACCACTTCTGATTGGTCAGACTGATGACATGTGATTAAGCCTTCAAGAATGATTGGAGGAGACAGTTAAAGGGGCGGGACTTTTCCAAAAACACTTGTTATTGCAGCTAAATCGCGTTACCGTCATTCTTATCAAAATTTCTTGAATAGAATCAAATAAACACAAAGAAAAAATAATTTTATGACCTTTTATATTCCTAATTACTCAGTGTTTTATCAGGACCTGTTTGGATGAACAAAGAGCTGATTTCCTGGAGATGGGAAATGTTTCCAGATCAGTTAATGAGGGCAATTTCCCACGGCACACTTGACCATCTCCCACAGCACACTAGTGTGCCACGGCACACTGGTTGAAAAACACTGGTGTTATATATGTAAAAAATGTCAGATTAAATATTTCAAAGTACTTTCCATAATTTTATGTTAGTTTCAATTAATGCTAGTTTTGAGATCTTAACCACCCAATTCGTCATTAGCATACATGTTAGCTTTTTTTAAACAAATTCTTGCCACGCCACATTGTTTCATATGTTTTTGTCCAATAATCTCTAAATAGTTCTCTATACTTGGTGTCTAATGTTGCAAAACCCAGATAAAAAAAAGAGTTAAGCAGTTGGTTGTGTCATATAAATAACATTTGCCACAGGATGTGGCAATAACTGTCCGCTGTGAAAGGTTTGATCTATGCATGTTTGAAAGTGGGGGTACCCTCAAGGGAAACAGCTACTCCAGAGAAACTGCAGGAAAGCATTATCCTCACAACAAGGCGGTAAGCATTCGTAATGGAAAAAAACAAAACAAAACATGGAGTATTTGTTATACAAAAGGAAAAAATAATCTTAGTTAATCCTCCCTTTTTTTCCATTATTTTCTACTCCCATCAGTGGAAGATAGTTCATCAATCCAATAACCACTTCACAAAGTAGCAGTAATAATCCTCAGTGTTAGAGGGCAGGAAAGGTGCTTCCATCTTATTAAGTCATTCCTATTTTTGCAAACCTTATCCACATGGACCCACAAACATTTGTGGCCACACACTCAACAGTATTTGCTCATCACCACCTGTCTGTGTATTATCACTGTTGTTTGTGGGGCACTGAAGGAGAAGAACAGACTGTGAGAAAAAAAAAGAAGAGTCTCTGTCAGACTGTTCATAGGAAAATAGGTAAATGTGCAACAATCTGGAGGAGGATGGACTTTACATACGGAGACGTCTTTCCAAACAAAGTCAACCTCTTCTGCACACCTGGTTACAACTCTCATTGGTCCCACAAATGGCAGAAAATAGCTAGTTTTGAGCCCAAGGGTGGATACTGGCTGTCTGCACGAGAAAATGCGTCAAATATCAAAGTCATTGACTGGTTGGTGATCCCATAGAGCAGGGCTGACTCAAGTGATTCCACATCCTGAATCACTAAACATACCTGATTTAGGTCGTCAGCATCAAGCAGTGCAGGTAGAGCTGGAAAACAAGCAAGGTTATGGCTCTTGAGGACCAGGGTTGACCAGCAAAAATGTAGAGCAAACATGTTCATGCACATTTTTTCTGCTGCACACAACAGTTCATGGTGAAAATGTATACAACACGTAATAAGGGTGAGTTAAGGAAAATGTAGATGCAATTGAAATCATGAAATCTCTTCTCAAATTCAAACAAGTTGTCTGTTTTCAAAATTAAATAAGTAAAAAACTCAAATTTGTTTGGGGGGAGACTTCCTGATGCTTCAAAGTCTTACAACCATGTAACTAATTGGCAGTTCCAGCCCCGCGTCCTTAATGTGGCGGGGCCAACTGACAGAAAAGATACATGTCAGGAAGATCACATCCGGCTTCCAGCTTCTTTCCCAGCTGTTGCTGCTCTGTTGTGGCTGCAGTTGTAACAGTGTTCTCAGCTGACAGCCACGGTGCACCAAGAGGAAACCATACTGTGTTTTAACTTTGACTAAACATTGATCAGCCTGCTCTTTGCTAAGCGTTACAATCGCTGTTTTAAGGAGGACTATGGTTGTGTCAGGATTGACGGATCATTAAAGCCAACACTAAGTTAGTATGAAAACTATCAGCTTTATTCATTTTTAAGTTTTGTTCATTTTGATCAATTTTCTGGATGACCATAAGCCAAGTGTTTTTCGTTTAACATTTTTGTTTATACTGTTTGTCCATTGTGGACTGTTTTGTTAGTATTGTTGGAGGACGCCAAAACAGCCAGAGGCCTTTTGACTTGCATTCCTCTCATTGAAACTTATTTTGAGAATTTGTTTGTTGTGCAGCAATTGAAATTTTGAGCCAAGACAACGCTTTGAAATATGTACGTTTTGATATTGGAGTTACTGAACGTGTTTGCTTGCTATTGAATCATAAATAAATGGATAAATGAGAAAGTGCACTTTTGTAAAGACTTCACTTGAAACAAATTAAATTAATAAGGTCTATGAAAGTGTTTTGATTTGTCTTCCATTGCATAAAACACAACTATAAAGATGTATTTAATAACTAACCAGCTTGAAAAGGTTTTGATTTGTCTTTTTGTGACCATTTTTAAGTCAGGTTTTTTCTCACCCTTTGGATTTCTATTTAAAATCAATGACATTTCATGATGATGACCTACCCAACCTCCACCTGCAATGAATAAAGAGCTTAAACAAACATCATTCTCAGCGAAGCCCTTCGAAAGAGGCCTTGGACAATGATCTTGACGTGACTATTTGTATCCCCTTTTTTCTGTCACTGCTTTCTTTTATTTGTGTCAATTGATAATGGCATGTACTTATATCACACTTTGTGAACTTCTTGGAAGGCTCAGGGTGCTTTACAGTCACAGTACTATTCATCCACACACATTCACACATTGATGGCAGCTCTGCATCCGAACTCTGGTGCCAGCCTATATCCAACAACAATGTGGGGTTTCGTGTCTTGCCCAAGGACACTTTGACACAGAAGCAAGGCTGGAACCAAACCTGCAGTATTACGATCAGAGGTTGGCTGCTCTATCTCTGGCCCACGGCCGCCCCAATTGTTTTCTTGTCTTATCCACATCAGATCAGAATTTTCAAACCGTCATACTCCGTTTTTTATTTCACAAAATAAATGTAGGCTCCTGAATGTATGATGTTTGCCTGACATACCTTTTTCTGGCTAAAAACACAATAACACATTTTTAGTAAAACGACAAATTGAAAAGCCTTTGTGCTCTGGGCTGAATCTCAGTCAGCCTGAAGCTGCCTTCAGGAATATCACAGCAATTGCAAGTCTATCTTGGTTTGGATGATTGCAAAGTGGAAGACTTTAAAAGAAGAGTAAAATGCGCACTGCCAAAATAAAAAAAAGACCTGCTAGGGCATCTTTTTGCGAATGTAGCAATAAGTATGTAGAAGTAGTCACAGTAATTCATCAATTTGCACTGGTTAGCTGGCAAAGAAACACTGAAAAACCTTTTTTCCTACATGCTGTAAATGCAAATGGGACTGAGCATCCAGAAAGGAGTTTTGAGAGAACACCACTCCCTTCTTGGGCAGTAAAATTATTCATTTGGCTGTCAGCTCATCAGAAGAAAAAGGTCAGTTGGCCTAAGAGTGTGATCAGGGCATCCTGATTTTCCTGTATTTCCCTGAAAGGTTTAGCTTGTGGCATATACGTTTTTATTTTTTTTTTTCTTCCATGCTGTACCTGACAAGGATGGCAAATGTTCTTTCTAAGGTCAGACAATGTTTGCTGTCCATTTTTTCCCCCTTGGAGGAGAAGCTGTATGATGAACAGAGAAAGCAGGGGTCAGGCATTAGGAGCTGGTGGGCTGGAGAGGTTAGGTAATCATTGGTTCAGCATCACTCCATCATATGCAGCTTGGACCATGATGCAGCACGGTTTGACTGAAGAGTCTTTTATTAAAAAATGGTAATGATTTTATTTTAAGACGGAGAGTAAAGAATGTGAGGAAAGATATACAGCACGGGTGCCCACATTTTTTTGACATACGAGCTACTTTTGAGACGACATTGTCTTTATATATATATAAAAAAAAAAAAACCGCCCCTCTCACCCTCCGCGGGTGGTTTCTCCTCCAAGCTCGGGTCCTCTACCAGAGGCCTGGGAGCTTGAGGGTCCTGCGCAGTATCTTAGCTGTTCCTAGCACTGCGCTTTTCTGGACTGAGAGGTCTAAGGTCTTTCCAGGTATCTATTGTAGCCACTCCTCTAGCTTGGGGGTTACTGCCCCAAGTGCTCCAATTACCACAGGCACCACCTTCACCTTCACTTTCCAAGCTTTCTCCAGTTCTTCTCTGAGTCCCTGGTATTTCTCCAGTTTCTCATGTTCCTTCTTCCTGATGTTCCCATCGCTTGGCACTGCCACATCCACCACAACGGCTTTCCTCTGTTCTTTATCCACCACTACGATGTCTGGTTGGTTCGCCATTACCATCCTATCAGTCTGGATCTGGAAGTCCCACAGGATCTTTGCCCTCTCATTCTCTACCACCTTCTGAGGTGTTTCCCATTTTGACCTTGGGGTTTCCAGTCCATATTCTGCACACATGTTCCTGTATATTATTCCAGCCACTTGATTGTGCCGCTCCATGTATGCTTTACCTGCCAGCATCTTACATCCTGCAGTTATGTGCTGGATTGTTTCAGGCGCCTCTTTGCACAGCCTACACCTTGGGTCTTGTCTGGTGTGGTAGATCTGAGCCTCTATCGCTCTGGTGCTCAGGGCTTGTTCCTGAGCTGCCAGGATGAGCGCTTCAGTGCTGTCTTGTAGGCCAGCCCTTTCTAGCCATTGGTAGGACTTCTTGATATCAGCCACTTCAGTTATGGTCCGGTGGTACATCCCATGCAGGGGTTTGTCCTCCCATGAGGATCTGTCCTCCAGCACTGTATCCTCTGCTCTCCATTGCCTGAGACATTCACTGAGCACACTGTCAGTTGGGGCCTTGAGCTTGATGTATTCATGCATCTTGGATGTTTCATCCTGGATAGTGGCTTCTACGCTCACTAGTCCTCGGCCTCCTTCCTTGCGGCTAGCATACAGTCTCAGAGTGCTGGATTTGGGATGGAACCCTCCATGCATGGTGAGGAGCTTCCGTGTTTTAACATCCATGGTCTGTATCTCTTCCTTTGGCCATCTTATTATTCCTGCAGGGTATCTGATAACTGGCAGTGCATAGCTGTTTATTGCCCGGGTCTTGTTCTTGCCATTGAGCTGGCTTTTCAGGACTTGCCTTACTCGTTGAAGGTACTTAGCTGTTGCAGCTTTCCTTGTTGCCAGTTCCAGGTTGCCATTTGCCTGGGGAATTCCAAGGTACTTGTAACTGTCCTCAATGTCTGCTATTGTTCCTTCTGGGAGTGAGACCCCCCCTGTGTGGACTACCTTGCCTCTCTTTGTCACCATCCGGCTGCATTTCTCGAGCCCGAATGACATCCCAATGTCATTACTGTAGATCCTGGTGGTGTGGATCAGGGATTCAATGTCACGCTCGTTCTTAGCATATAGCTTGATGTCATCCATGTAGAGGAGGTGACTGATGTTGGCCCTATTTCTGAGTCGGTATCCATAGCCAGTCTTGTTGATTATTTGGCTGAGGGGGTTCAGACCTATGCAGAACAGCAGTGGGGACAGAGCATCACCTTGGTATATCCCACATTTGATGGACACTTGTGCAAGTGGCTTCCCATTGGCTTCAAGGGTGGTTTTCCACAGCTTCATTGAGTTTCTTATGAAGGCTCTTAGAGTCCTGTTGATGTTGTACAGCTCCAAGCATTCAGTGATCCATGTGTGTGGCATTGAGTCATAGGCCTTCTTGTAATCAATCCAGGCTGTGCACAGGTTGGTGTGTCGTGACCTGCAGTCTTGGGCGACTGTTCTGTCGACCAGGAGTTGGTGTTTGGCTCCTCTGGAGTCTCTACCAATGCCCTTCTGTGTGTTACTCATGAATTGATCCATGTGCCTATTTATCTTGGTTGCAATGATGCCTGACATGAGCTTCCATGTTGTGGAGAGACAGGTTATTGGCCGGTAGTTGGATGGGACTGCACCCTTTGAGGGATCCTTCTGGATCAGGATCGTTCGCCCTTCCGTTAGCCATTCGGGGTGAGTCCCATCTCTTAGCAGCTGGTTCATTTGTGCTGCCAGGCATTCGTGGAGTGTGGTAAGCTTCTTTAGCCAGTAGGCATGTATCATGTCAGGGCCCGGTGCTGTCCAGTTCTTCATACCTGAGACTCTTTCTTGGATGTCTGCCACTGTGATGGTTACTGGATTCTGTTCAGGGAGGTTGCTGTGTTCTTTTCTCAGAGAGACCAGCCACTGGGCATTGCTGTTATGTGCTGTCTCTTTCTCCCATATACTTTTCCAGTACTGTTCAGTTTCTAGCCTTGGTGGGTCTGCTCGGCTGTTTTGACCCTGCAACTGAGCGTACACTTTCGCTGGTTGAGTTGCGAACAGCCTGTTTATTCGTCTGGCTTCATTGTCTCTTGTGTATCTCTTTAGGCGGCTACTCAAGGCTAGGAGCCTTTGTTTGGCAGTTTCCAGGGCTTCAGGTATGGGCATCTGGCTGTATCTCTTAGGTACTTGCTTTCTCATTGTACCTCTTTGAGCCTCTGTCAGCTTACTCACATCCTTCCGAGTTGCCTTGATTTTGGCCTCTAACCGTTGCTTCCATGGTGGGTATTGTTTTCTTCCATGGTTGCTCTTATAGCCAAGCATCTCAAGGATCACTGCTGCTG
This sequence comes from Oryzias curvinotus, assembly GCA_023969325.1. Classification (NCBI taxonomy): domain Eukaryota; kingdom Metazoa; phylum Chordata; class Actinopteri; order Beloniformes; family Adrianichthyidae; genus Oryzias; species Oryzias curvinotus. Next base: position 24,421,172 of record CM043716.1, read on the forward strand.
AAGTGTAAACCAGTTCATTGGTTTCTGTGATGGTTGTGGTAGGACTTGCCCTCAATGCTTCATTCACAGTTTCCAGTAGACTTTCAGGCAGTACATCACTTAACCGTTGTAGTTGGTGTCGGGGTTGCCTAGTGTTCATTGTAGACATTATCTTGTTTTTCAGGTCAGTTGCTGCCTCGCTCAGCGTAACTGTGGTTGTTGGGGCTGTGTACCCAATCTCAGGGTGTGAGTGTGGTATAACCTCCTCTCTGACCTGTTGTTCTGGCTCTCCCGTGGTATTGGCATTGTACTGTATCACTTCAATCTCAAGCTGTGATAGGAGTTGGCGTTTGTGGATATTCGAGCATTGGGCTACCAGTTGTTTGGCAGTTAGCCTTGATTGTGGGTTTCGAAGCATGTGTTCTCGCATCTAGTCCATTTCCGTCTTGTTCCAGTAGCCCACTTTCCATCAGAGTGCTCTGGTCCCCCAGCACCTGACGCAGACCTTGTTTGGCCGGGCGACGTCTGAGCCGGCATGACATTCATTCATTGTCTCTCATGTAGTGAGGTAGGCATTAGCGTTAAGGGTCTTGCCCAAGGACCCTCACTGGGTGATGTTAATTGCCCGTCATTGTTATGGCATTTGCCCCATTTCCATTGTTATGGTAATTACCCCATTTCATTAATATATATATATATATATATATATATATATATATATATATATATATATATATATATATATATATATATATAAATACATATATATATAGAAGTAGTATTTCGAGACTAAAATGCTGTTTAATAAACATAGTATTATGAACTATTAGTACATAACATTGTCTATGTACTGATAATTCAAAACCTACACGGTAAGCGTACACAAATATTTGTGAGGAGATACTTTTGTATTAACAGATGAGGCATTATATTACAAAAACAGAAAGCAGTGACCATCACATTTCATTCTCTGCTCTAATTCGGGGAGCATGGCATTTCTAAAGCGCTGCTGGCTTCGTGGGAAGTGCGTGCCACAGGAAAACACTGCTGCTTTAGTGAGCTAGGATCCATCGGGCGGGAACTGCGGAGGCACGTGGGGTGATCCGGGCTTCAATAAACACTCCAGTGTGCTGGAGTGGTCTTCTGCTGGGGGCTTGACGAGTCGCGGGGCAAGTAGATGACCTTTCTGATGACATAAATTGCGCTCAGTTTATTTAAACACGCATGTGCAGTGACGTATGTATCAAAGGATGTTTGATTGGTTCTGCATGTCATTCAAGTCCTGTACTTCTCGGTGAGGACTTTGATTCGCTCATGGATTTTTTTAGATATATATATATATATATATATATATTAAACACATATTTTTGGGTTGTTTATCTTTGCTGGCCTGCGATCTACCCTCAAGTCTTTGAAGATCGACTGGTCGATTGCGATCAACGTAAAGAGCACCCCTGATCTGCAGTATTTGTGTTACAGAAAAATGTGCATGAAATAAGTCTATTATCTGTGGGGCTTAGGCTTTTGGCTAATGATGTCACGGATGAATAAACCCCAGAGCCTAAATCAGGGCTAGGCAAACTTTTTGACCCATGGGCCATGGTGTAGTGGTAGGAATATTATGGGTTCGATTCCTGCCTTGACCACCCGTGTGTCGTAGCGTCCTTGGGCAAGACACTGAACCCTACCTTGCCTCTGGCGGAAGGTTGGCGCCAGTGTTCGGCAGCCGCCACCAGTGTGTGAATGTGTGTGTGAATGGGTCTGTGACTGTAAAGCGTTTTGGGTCTTCGAGGAAGGTAGAAAAGCTCTATACCCCATGTGCAATCCTGTGACCCCACCCTTACATTGACGTGTTCTCCCTACCATGACAAAGGTGGATAAAGGTGGAGAGGATTTCATGTAATCCATTGAACCAGTAAAGATCACAAATCATTGAAGAAAAAAGGTTCAGCGCACTGTCTAGTGGGTCCAGATGACCCAACTCCCAATGTTAAAGTGCCTAGGATAGCAAAAGGGATATAAAAATATACACCATTTAACATACACCAAATGGTTCTAAAATTTGATAGAAGGGCCAGACTAGAAGCAGATGCCCCAAACTTTTTCTTGTGAGGGCCACATAAACATTTTCTTCTCTTATGTGTCTAATTTTAAACCTCTTTTGTCTTCCTTTTATTGTGAAGCACTTTGGTAGCCTGAAGGTGTTTTAAAGTGCTTCATGAACAACAAATTTTCATTCATGTATTCATTCATTCATGATCCTTTTAATAAAATAAACAACAGTATTTATGAAATAAAAAAATAACCAAATAACCCTCACTGTGATTTTCATAGAAAAAAGTCAGGAAAAATAATACTAATACATAAAAAAATACATAACCAATAAATAGTCTGTCCATCAAAGTCCATTTGAGACTTTGAAGGGCTGCAGCGTCTCGCACATTCATACACCTGCATTAACTTTTCACCAGTACAGAATTCCCTCATTTATTGCGGGAGTTATGTTAAAAAAATGACCGGCAATCAAAGAAATCTGTGGAGTAGGATTATGGATGTTTTGTGTCTGATATTGTCTGATATTTTTCAGCAGGCCGTATCTGGCCCGCCTCTAGGGGTAGGCAAATTACCCCTGGCCTAGATGCTGATAGTAGAATCGAGGTTCTGTAGCTGGTTTTAAAAGCTTTGAATGGTTTAGGACCAAAATGCATAACTGACCTCCTGACCATTAATGTACCAACCAGACTTTATGGTTGTGTCTTTTGTCAGATCCCAGAGTTAAAACCAAACACGGAGGAGCTGTATTCAGCTTCTATGTTCCACAGATCTGGAACAGACTTCCAGAAATTCTTACATCAGCTGAAAAAATTTATGTAACCCTTGTGCTATCCTAGGCACTTTAACATTTGGAGTTGGGTCATCTAGACCCACTAGACATTGCGCTAAACCTTTTTTCTTCAATGATTTGTGATCTTCACTGGTGTCCATGGATTACATAAAATCTTTCCACCTTCATCCACCTTTGTCATGGTAGGAATAACATGTCAAAATAAGGGTGGGGTCATCTAAGATAGCACAAGGGTTAAATCCAGGTGAAATACCCATCTATTCTCAGCTGCATTTGATTTAATTTCAAAGTTTAAATCTGTACTGTCACTTTTTGCTGACTTTAAATTAATTTCATTTTCACTTTTTTTTTACATTTATATTATAATGATCCCTCCTTTAGTAATTTTGTTGAACATGTCTTTTAATGTTTTATGTAAATCACTTTGAATTGTCTCTATACATGAAATCTGTGGCACAAATAATCTTTCTTCACCTTTGCCTGGATAGATGCTGGCTCCAGGTGGAGAACGGGATAAAGGGCGGGACAGCGAATGAAAAATGCAGAGAGAGATTACTACTATGAATAAAGGAATAAATATGATTGTGATTGGCTGAGAAGAATGGCAGGTTACTTCGCTATTGGTTCAAGGTAAGGGGCTATACGGTAATGGTGTGTATCGTGACAACCTGTTGTACTCGTAATGGTATATTCACACTTGCCTTGGCAACTTGTGTTCAATCAACTACTTCAAATAAAAGTCTATTTAAAGTCACATAAATGGTCAATTCAGGCTTATGCATTCAAAACTTTTGCGTTCACACGTTACTACAGTAGTTTTTAAGTCTGTTTTGGGGCTCTACATACAAAATGCAAAAGTTAAACCGACTGAACTTTGACCAATTAGGGATTTGGTAATAAAGTCTGGGTATAGCGTCCTTTTCAATACACAGTAGTGCCAACCATTTGAAAATTGATAAGGCAGGTGTTAATGTGACACCAAGTCTTTCATAAATAGGAATACAGCTGTTTAAAAAAGTCTGGGGCAAGATTTGCACCACTTTGACATTTCACACCAAGTCTCTTCCAAATGAAGATACATTCACTAGCATTGGGTAGCGGCAGTCTGGTGTGAACACCGTATACTAATAGCACACTCAAGAAGCCGTGTTCAGCATGTTCATGAGCGCGCATCATATGCCCAGTGTGAACATAGCTTGAGTGAGGTAGATTTGCTTGATTGAAATTGTCACTAATCAATAAACTGCACTTTTCTCAAGACAACCAAGCAAAAGGACAGGAATTTAAATGACTCCTTTAGCCTTCAAAGTCTTTAATTTTAACATAATGAGCAATTGATTGTTAATTATTTTTAAGGGGAAAGCCAAGGTTAAGTTAAAGATAAAAACTTATTTAACTTTTTTTTTTCTAAGATTTTGATAAATATCATACACGTAACTCAACTAAAAGAAAATATTGAGTATTCCAAATAACTTTTTTTAATTTTGAAAAAAAGTTGAGAATAATGCAGTGTTTGATTTTAAGAAGATGCAGCCCCCAACCCTCCACTTTCAATTACTTTCAAATGGTTTGAATGCGATCTCCTGTGTTGTGCTGAATGTGTGAGGGTATAAGTATCTAATTTGCAGTAATGTTGTCATTTACTATTTGTGTGTAGTCATTTTGGGATGGAATGAATCTTTATTCAGTATTGTTCGCAATAATACTCTATGATTCTGTGGTAACGTCTTTGCTCCACCCTGTTATGTGTCCAAAGACACTGATTGCAGGGGAAATTGCATCACTTATCTGCATCTCATTCCGGTTTCATGGGTTTTTTTTCCCTCTCTGGACATTTCTGACAGTTCTAATAGCCCACACACACTAGTACACATTGACTGGGCATTTAGGGCTGTAAATCCAAGACCAACTGAAAGGCTGTCACCAGCTATGTCATATAAATAATGAGAATTTGGTGTGTGTGTGTTTGTGTGGGTTTGAGAGTTTGGGAATGTAAACCATGTTATTTTTCTCTGCTGGTGATGAAAGGGAAACAAATTTGTAGACTTCATTATATTGAAGAGAACAATAAAGCCACATGAAGAAAATCCTCAGGGAGAGGTAACATTTAATTCAATTCATAGGGGTTGTTCATATTAAAAATGAGAGAACAAGGCACTTTCCGTCTGGTGGTCTGACTTTTGTTTTCTTCAGTGGATCAAGCCAAGATTATGCTAAATATATTTTACCGATTTTTTTGGAATTGACAATTTTCCATTCTGCAATAACATACTGAACCAAAACACAAAATTGTATAGCTCCTGCAAAAGATCTTCCCTATGTCTCTTTTAATTGTCCTGTTTGATTAATATAAATGAATAAATAAATGATTGAATGGCATACACCTACTTATATGGCACTTTCCTACCTTGTGAAAGGCCATTCATTTTCTGCTGCCAAACGCTGGGGGTCACGCTTCCGTTAGCCCCCTGAAAAAATTGGAGATTCAGTGTCTTGCCCACAAACCCTTCAACACATGGACTGTCAAGGCAGAAACCGAAACTGCGATCTTTTGATCAGAGGTCGACCGCTCTACCTCTGCAACACATTCGCAAATAAATAAATAATATCCACCAAGAGCTGATTTTTACGTTCACTTTTCCCAGTTTCAAACACTTTTTCTTCGAACAGCCTTCAAAGTTTACTTTTTAATCCATCAGTAAAAAAGTAGATCTGTAGTTAAACACTGGAAGCTGGTTGCAGAAATTAGTCGTTTCACATTTGCTCTCATGTAAAAAGATACAATTCTACACCCATTATAGACATGTATACAATCTAAAAAACATCTGCATTATTAGAGACGTGTTAATTTGTCCTGCCAAATTTCCAGCATGTCATTGAGTTGACAGAGTAAAGTCCAGTCAGAATGGCTGTCCCATTACCTATATATGAGGACTGGACTGAGTGAGCGTCATGTCACCCATATGGCTTCGCCATGTTGGAATTTGTCAAAAAGTAGTAACTGGTTTGAGTTGGTCTGAGTCAACATTTTAATGGTAACCCTTCTCGCCAGTCAGGAATGACCTTCTTGGAAAGCCACACCACTGCCACTTGAAAGCGGGCTCAGCAGAATCAATCATTCAAACGTTTCGAATGTTCATCGTGAGACCATACTTTTAGTGATGCACCTGATTGGTCAGTTTATAACTTGAATAACTTGCACTACAGAAAGAATTGTCATTGAAAATGGTATTAGAAGTAGTCAGGGATGTGGGAGACAGAAGGGTCCTTGCTAAACTAACATCAACATTGGACCCTGTTCGCCCTACAGTGACAGACAGAGATTTTGCAGGTCCATTTCACCAAAACAATCTCAAGAAATTCTACTCTCATCTGTTGAATAGTACATACCTGCATGTTTTAATGATTTTATCATTTCTCTTTCCTTCCACTGATTTTGCATTTGTCTAACTGCTTTCTGTTCTGTTAATGCTAAAGTCAGCAACCTGCCTTTTTTTGTCTTATAAGTAATGTTCCAATAATGTTGTGTTACCCTTCATACACAACAGGGTGATGCATGTTCAAGAACGCGCATTTAGCCCGCGGTGTTCACTCTGTACTGTTGCTACCCGATACTAGTGCATATACTTACAGTTGGGAGAGGCTTGGTGTAAAATGTGGAAGCGGTGTAAACCTCGTGAATCTGGCTCCAGGCTTTTTCTTTCACAGCTCAGTTCCAAAATATCAAAGACTGGGTGTCATTGAATTCCATCCGGGCACAAACTGTAATTATTCATTTCTCCTCTGTTATCAGTTTTCAAATGGTTGGCGCTTCTGCGAAATAAAAGGACGTTACCCATATGTCACAACCAAATTCGAGTCCCTGATTGGTCAAAGTTCAACAGTCTTAACTTTCAACTCGCATTCAAGAGAATTTCAGGGACTTGGCCACACTTTTTGTACATAAAGCCCAAAAATGGATTTAACAACTTTTGTAGTGACGCATGACTCTGAGAGTTTTGAAGGCGGAAGCTCGAAACACACATTTACATTGACTTTTCATTGAAAGTAGTTGCTTGAATGTGCGTTGCAGAGACCGGTATGATCATAGCGTTTGTCTCTTTCATGTCCTCCCAGATGGGACATGGCCAATGGGTGTGTGAAATTTTCATTTAAACAGTTTTTGAAATGTCTAAAAAATTCTTTATAGTTTCACTGACCAATTGTGGATCTTATTAGTGGCATAGAACCCAAAATGCAGGAGACTTGTGGCAGAAACTCAAATGTTTAACAAATAAACTTACTGTATTTTCTGTATTATATGGCGCAATAGATTAACAAATGGTTAAACAACGGCCTATTTATACTGAACTATAAGGTACATCAAGCGAGACAGAGGAGTCAGAGATAAGTCTGTCAGTTACTAAGACTATTAACTGTGTTTTTACTGTGATTTTAGAACATCTTTTTAACACGCTGTTGTGATCCTGTGGGCATTTTTTCCTCAAATGCCTGAGCCACACCTGCTCCTCATCAGCCACTCTATATATTCTTCAGATGGACCTCTACCTGATGCCAGACTATTGTTCACCTCTGATCCTGCCCGGCGCCATTGTGGCCACCCGACAGTTTGCTCCTCAGACTGCCAGTCTGTAAATAGGCAGACCTTTACGGGGTACGCAGGTGGGCACACGAAATATCAAGGTTGAAGTGTGCTGGGTGACCCTGTAGAGCAAAAATGTTTGCACATTTTTTTCTATGGGCATGGTATTTGGGCGAAAGGGTGGTGCATTAAAGCAACACCCAAAGGTAAGTAAGTAGGTTAGACGAAAAAGTGTGACATACAGATTTTTTCCTTTTTTTAACCCACTTGAAATAATTGCACACACAATATGGTTGTTCCGTTCAAAACTTTTGCTATAATCCTTTACATTTAGAGGCATTGCCTGGGAGCTTTTGACAGAAAAACATTCTGAATGTTCATGCTTTATCCACAAACAAGGCCAGTACAATGCATAAGCTGTCACAAAACAGCTAAAGAAAGCCTAAGACTGGCTGTTGTCATTAAGACAATTTTGTCAAACATGAACCTAGTCCATTTAACCTGTCCTATCTGTCATTTGCAGAGAAGCAGGACAATGCAAGGCCATACAAAGACAAATACGACAAAGAACCATGTGCACTTTAGAACCACAAATCAACTTTACATGCATGTTGTTCGACGCTGGAAGTAAGCCAGGAAACCCATCAAAGCATTGACGGACCATACCAATACAGGCCAGTATCTAGACTATGTGTATGGTTTTTTATTTTGCTTTACTGGCAAGTAAATGCAAATTTGTATTAGTTAGACCCTAGGAAATGCTCACTTTGCCTTGTCCCCCTTTAAACTTTCAAACCTGACAAATGACGTGGATCGATAAAGGAACTTTAGATTTAAAGACATGAATTTCACTATGAAATACTGTTCTTATTGATTTATCGCTCCCATATCTCATTCTCCAGAGAGCATAATCTGAAAGCCTCACTTATTAGTGTCCTGGTCCACAACCTGAACTATGGTGCTGGACCTGACACTCTTATGTAGGAGTGAACAGCAGGCTGAATCGAAATTGTCATGTTTTCCTGCCTGTTCCCTTTGCAATTTAAAGATCAGTAAGTAACAAAAACACTATTTGCAGTGACGGCGAAGTAGGAAAACGCTCCTGAAAATCAAAAGGGGGAGGCCGTGGAGTAATGAATAGAACACAAGCTGTGGACTCACTGGCCTCAGCCGTGTGACATGGAAGAGAATTTCTTATGATCCCAAGATAATTGGAGAGAATGCTTCAATAAATAGTAATATGCTGTTTCAGTGCTGGGTAATGATATGCTAATTTACAGACCATTTTACAGCCTGAGTAAAAAAGACGTTTGTCAAGCAGTAAATTCTCTAAAAAAATCACACAATGTCAGTTATGATTATCAATGCTAAAAACAATTTAAATCCGACACAGTAGAAGAAATATCACTGTTAAGTTTAGCATCGTAATTATTTGCATAAGTGTAAGCATTACTTTTAAATTAAAATTCAAAACCGTTAATACCAATTTTCCAAGTTGATGTGTAAATGTAGTTTAAAATCAGGAGTTCATTAGTAGCTGTGTGTCACACAGCAACTACGCACATTTTGCGTATATTGCACTGATAAAAATTGGTCATATGTAAAAAGACGTGGAAAGGGTGAGGAAACCTGTGGTCTTAGCGTGAAGATTTAACACATGTATCACAAATGAACCTTGTTGCAATCACAGAAGAAGTACGAATAAGCCACACAAAGAACACGTAGATCAATGTAAAACATGAACTGTGCGTCGATTACATCATTGTAACAAGATGTGTGAGCCATATATGCAATATAAAAGTTATACATCGGTGGTAGACACGTGAAAGGTCTGTTAGACATATGTGGAGCGGACATGAAAAGCCACAAATTTGTGTATGCATCTGGCAAAAATGACGCACAATTGCGTAAGATTTATGTAATACTTATGCATAAACTACGTAACATAGCATAATTTTCAACCGACCAAAAATTTTTAACAGCTGAAACAAATGACAGACGCAAGAATAACATGGATGACGTAGATCACGCATGTATCATGAAAGATCGAAACTTCACATGTGGAAATAGCGCAAAATGTATGAAGAGGTTGTGTGAAACAGCCTTTAGATATTTTCCATCCTAGAGCCAACACAAGCTGTATGGTCTCACACAGTGAGTGCAAATGGCAAAAAATAATTGACCAATTGCTAAACGGTGAGTGGCAGAATTTATAATTCATTACTTGGCTTATTTTTTGTATATAAAAAATAATCAAGAATGTGATACAAACTAAACTTGGAGATAATAACTCCCCCAGACTCTGAGAGGGTGTAATGGTATGTTTTGTGCTGTAGTTAGGCATCTTTTAGATTGAATTTTCTGCCTATGTCATCAAAAAATGAATGCATGCAAAAATGAAGATCATCAAACGTAGCAAGCAATCCAGTTTCTGTCTACTGTCTTCACTTTGTTCTCTGTTTGTGTGGCTAAAGCCAGTGCACACAGATGCTCAGGCTCACTCAACAATATGAAAAACTGCAGTTGCTGCAAATTATTGAAGACTCACCACGATGATTAACTTCTTTTTGGAGCTGATAATGAAAAGACAATAAAGGATTAGTGAAAACGTTTTTCTGAGTTTTACCAATCTAGTTTAGGGGTCCCCAAAACCAGGCCTCGGGGACCAGTGTCCTGCTGGTTTTCCAGAAACCCTTCCTTTTTTGCGGCTGATTACCTTGATCAGGTGTGTTCAGCCAATAAGGAGCTTCAATGGCAGGTTAGGTGGAAAACATGTAGGACACCGGCCCTCAAGGCCTGGGTTGGGGACCCCTGCTCTAGATGCTAACCTAACCTCTTGAACTAGCAAGAAAACGCACTGTTGAAAAAAAAAAAAAACAGGCCTACTGTATGCAACATTGATTAAAGAGCTCAACAAATGTGCTCTAAAAGATTGGTAGGATAGATCTTGCTGTGTTACTATAATCTAAAAAGTAGACTTAACAAGAACAATGACTTCTAGTTTTTCTAAAAAGTTTTGACAGGTAGTACTTTAATGACTCGTTTCCACTGAGCTGTACGGTATGTTCTAGTTCTGTCTGGTATTTTGAGCATTTCCATTATAAAATGATCCCATTGAGCTAAGGCTGCCATCTTGGAAAAAACAAAAATAATTGGAGAGAATGCTTCAATAAATAGTAATATGCTGTTTCAGTGCTGGATAACGATATGCTCATTTACAGACCATTTTACAGCCTGAGTAAAAAAGATGTTTGTCAAGCAGTAAATTCTAAAACAAATCACTCAATGTCAGTTATGATTGCCAATGCTAAAAACAATTCAAATCCGGCACAGTAGAAGAAATATTACTGTTAATTTTAGCATCATAATTATTTGCATATGAGTAAACATTACTTTTTTACACTGAGCTGTACGGTATGTTCTAGGTCTGTCTGGTATCTTGAGTATTTCCATTATAAAATGATCCCATTGAACTAAGGCTGCCATCTTGGAAAAAAAAACAAACTTTAGTACCAGATACAAATTTATACTCCTCTTAGGGATTTCGATCTAAAGCCTGCTAACTCGTCGAGCATCATTGGGCACTTACTTAAAAAAAAATGTGAAAAAAATGGTGTTCCCCTGTTGCTTGCACATTTGCTACGGAAAAATTGTAAAAATGTAATACATACATTGTTGGCTAAAAATTAATGAAGCAATATAATAGCAACATATTAGCAATGTGGGTGTGGCTAACAAAAAACTTCAGTTGCCAAGGAAAACCAAGTTTACTAATGCCTATTAATCTAAAAGCTATATAGACCTGTTCGTCACCTCCAGGTGACCAAAAATAAAATGGTTGCCATGGAGATAAACCCAACAGCATGCAAACATTTCACATGCTGCTCTGACCAGGACGGCAGAAGGGTAGAAGCGGTTGCTCAGCCATTGAGGGTGGGTCAAAAGGGGGAGGCGAGGGAGGTGTAGGGGGGGGGGGTCACCAATCACTCCTTAATCATTTTTTCAGCTGTTGCACCAAACTTGCATTTGAATGAAACCAGGCTCCAATTTCTTTGAACCTATCACAAATTAAAGATATGTGTGAAGCTGTGACAGTTACATGAAGGCAAATATCCTTTTTCTGTGGAAGCAACATCACGGCACATTCTGTTTTTGGACTGACCTGGATTTCAAAGAGCATCTGGTAGAGGACTAAAAAGTTCTCCGGCTGGCCACTACTTTGGGGATGGCAATTGAACTAAATTGCTGTTTGGAAGGACTGACATCCCTTTTGTCTCCAGTTTTTTCTGATTGTGCCTCAGGGAGGTGTGTATCAGAAGGGTGTAATATCTCTTCCTGATGGGTGTTTCTATTAGTTTTGATGAACAGGTTGGAATCAATTATAATTTATAACCTTTTTAATTTAGAATGTATCTTAAAAATGTAAAAAAAAGCAAAAAAAAAGTTTTTTTTGTTTAATTCAAACATGTGAAAGTTGTCTTTTATATAGAATCACCACGCAGCCCAAATGTTAGAAAAGGTCTTCAATAGTACCAAAAGCAGTGGGATGCAGGTGATCCACCTTTGGCACTGCGTAGATGTAATGGAAACTCAAATTGCTTTGATAGCTGCCTTCAGGTCATCTACGCTGTCGGGTCTGGTCTCTGTCATCTTCCTCTTCACAACACACCATGAATTTTGCTCTATTGGGTTCAGACTTTTTTTGGCCAATAGAGCTCAGTAAAGCTATGGTCATTGAAGCAGCTGTTGGGTACTTTTGCAGTTTAGACAGTTGTCCATTTCTGGTGGAAATTAAAATGAGAATCTCCTTGTAGCTTTACAGCGGAAGGCAGCATTTTGTGCAAAGAATTTCCTGGCAGAAGGCTGCACTGACATTAGACTTAAGAAAAAATGATAGACCAACACCAGCAGATAACTTTGCATCTCGAACCATTACTGACCAAGGATATTTTACACTGAACTTTAAACAATGTGGATTATTTGCGTGCAGAGAAACTCTGCCTCCCCTTCCCATTTCTAGAGCTCTCTACGTCACAAATAAGCTCTTTTTCAAACTGCATCTTTTTCGTTTGCTCCTGCAAAAATTGGAAAAAAGAAATGCTTTTTGGCTTAATGTATGTCCTCCATCATCAGATAAATGCAAAAGGAACATGGTACACCTTTGTCTACCATTACTTTTTCCTTGCTCTGATTTTTCTGATACAATGCTTGGATTTATCTGGTCAAAACCAACCCTGTCTAAAGAAGTCAGTGAAACTGTGTGGACTTTTTACTTTGTTAAGAAACAGAAACACAGAGGTAGATCTCCATTCACTCACTACAACTGACAGTAACTGGAAGAGGCTTCTTAAATGAAAGGGTACATTATTTCCTTGTATTTCTTGTATTAATCATAAAATAAAACCCAAAAGTTTTTCAAAACCCTGAGAAAAATATGTCCTAGTTTAAGTTCTGAGGACAGTTTGTCCAGCAGCATTGAGGAGAATCATACGTACCACCACCAAAGTTGTCTGTCAGATTACATGCTGCCTCCTGGACATCCACCGCTGTTGAGCATCCCTCTGCGGTAGAGGCACTGCATAATATTCTAGGAGCTTGAATCATCCAGATCAGACCACCTGCAGAAAACAAGGAGACTACTTTAACAGGGACTCCTGCACACAGCTGGTGTCTTCACATAAAGAAGCAGCCGCAATCTCATCTGACAATCAGATTGTTGAGATAGATCTTCCTGTGAGTTTAGCTGCATGTGACCTTTGATCACAGCTGTGATTTCTGATCACATCTGTAGCTGTGGGTTGATTCAGACTTTTCTTTTTTTATCAAGAAGTTCCAATATTGTGTACATATTAAAGACGAGTATGAAATCGGTTTTTCCAATGAAACCAGTCTGAGATTTTTATTATTGTGTCATTCTAAAAAGTCATTAGTTTTATTCAACTCAAAGTAAGCAAGTTAAAATGGTTTTATTTGAGAATTTAAAAAAAGCTCACAGATAACATTTGTTAAGGAAAGGCAAAAACAAAAATGATAATTTGTTTACATATTATTTTAAAAAGGTATCTGCTGAAAAGTAAAGCAAGCTTGTAAACCTGTCTTTTTAATAAAAAGTGTGGTGAAGTCAACTACTTCAAGTGCCACTGCAATCATCTTTTGATCTATTTTCTTAGCATTCTCAGTGGTCTTTAAATTGTGATTGTGCCATTTTTAGCCAAATAAAAAAAAAATTATGTCATTTTCTAGGACACAGAGCAGCAGTAATTCATTAGAAATTTGTCTGAGTTGTGGGCAGGACTGTTTGTGCAGAGCAGGCCCTGCCCCACTTCCCGTCGCCCATCTATTTAAGCACTCACCTGCTACCTTACAGCCCATCACAACCCCAACCTAACATTACGGGTGGACAAAAATGGCGAGCACTAGCGGAGCTATCCAGCTGTACAGTTTTGAGAAAAGATGCCAGCCTAGACGAGGAAAACAAAGACTTACATGGATCTACAGTAGTCGTCTACAAGTGCATGCATCAGAATGGAGCAAAGCAGGGAGCTTGTGGCTTCCACGCCCCAGCTAAAAGCTTTTTCAAACAGCATTTTTTGTCTACTCTTAATTCACATCTTAATAAAAACTCGAAAAATTGCAATTTTGGGCTTGATTTTATTAATGTTCACTCCATCAACAAAAAAATGCCACAAGAACATGTTAAAAACACAAAAAATATGATTTACATCGAAATAGGTTTTTAAGAACTCTTAAAAACAATACATGAGATCAGTAATCACCTGCTGTTTTCTATCATGCAGTATAAATATAGTATATAAAGTTAAAAAAAAATAAGGTCATCCAATTAGCTAACATCCATTTTATCATTGATCAGTTAGTAGGAAGCCTTTCGGTGTCAACGGGGTTCCAGATATATCAATGGGAATTATAAATCAAATATGTACTTAAGTACTTATTCAAACACAGACAACAAATCCTGACATAAAAGTAAACTAATTCTACCCTAAACAGTTCAATGGGCACAAAAAGTTTTTACAACTCTTGGAAAAATGAGTAGAAATGTTTACTACAATCCAAAAGATCTGAACTTGTTTCCTGCTGATTTTTAACGTGAGGTTGAAAATCCATCCATCCATCCATCCATATTCAGAACCAGTTTAATCCTTTCAGGATCACAGGCTGATGGAGCCAGTCCAGCAACTGTTGGGCAAAAGTGGGACTCACCGTGAACAGGCTGCCAGACTGATGCAGGCAACACCCTCAAAAACACACACATGTACACCTAGAGACACCATTTAACTAAATGAAGCATATTTTTGGATTTTGGGAGGACACCTAGATGCCAGGAGAAAACCCACCCTTTCACAGGGGGAAAACATGCAAACTCCACACAGAAAGGTCCCAGCGGGATTTGAACTAGAATCAGAGCAGGCAAAACTGCAAACCACTACACCACCGTGCAGACAGAGGTTAAAATGCATAAACAATACAATAAAATACAATACAAATTTATACATTATTTCTGTGTACTTTTATTTTTAATCCACTATTCTTTTTAAAAATGGTGTGATTAAAGGTTCTCACAAAACTCCAGCACCTGCTAAAAAAAGAAAACATACACAATTATAAAGGTACTCAGCAGAACAGTTTGTTTTTCTAGCTGTCAGTTCAACTTTAGTCAGGAATTGACTACCTTATATGAATGTCATGGCAGCTGAGCATGACGGCTTCAAAGTTATCATTTGTTTGTTCAATTTCAATGCAAATAAATGACAACAATTAGAAGATAAGCAGATTAAAGTACAAATGTGCATTTTATTTAACGTACAGCTGAAAAGAAATCCCTGCTGTTTGGCAACAGGTTAAAAAACTTACCAAAAAAAAGCTATTTAAAAAAAGCTGGACCGGAAAGAGAGAAAGAGAGAAGATTTAAAAAAAAAAAAAAAGGAATCTAGTTAAATGTGCAGCCAAAAGGTCAAGCCTCCTTGCAATTTTATCTGACTGAATGGTACAGAAAGCAGATGACAGGTAGCAGGTTTTTACCAGTTATCATTCAGTAAAACCACTTGTCTTAAAGGGAGGCCACATCTGTGCGAGAGGAAATCAATTAGTCCCCAAAGTCTCTTAAGCCAAATATGGCCTGTCTCTCCTTCCCTTCTTTTCTTTTCTGCTGTCAAAGCTGCAGATTGGTGCTCAATCTATTGGGACCTTTTAGTTTCAGGATCTTCCATAAAATAAACAACATAAGCTGAAAAAAATGATTTTATTTAGTGGTTAATGTTTTCAGTCTTCCAGGAGATCCTAAAGGAGAAACAACAAATGTCACATTTCTGCATTTTTACTATGTATCATACTATTGACTTCAGTCTTCTTTTAAATACAAATGTACTGACTTGCCAATATGAGAATTAAAAATGTCAGATATAATGGTGGCTTATTCCTTTTTATTTATTCATTTATTTATTTTTTTCAAATGAAGGTTTTCAGAATCATTGGATGCACGGTGGACTTTAGTTTTTAGGAAAAATTTTTATAAAACCACATGCCAGTTTTTGTCTAACAGTTTGTTCTTAAAAGGAATTCTGAATTTCTTGTCACATTTCCCCTTTGGGTCATATTTTTAAATAGTTTTATGCTTCATATTATTGTGTTGGTGGGGGTATTTTTTTGTGGGTGAGAAGGTCTTTGTTTTGGATTTTGGCTTTAAGTTGAATATTTAACTTAAAGCCAAAATCCAAAACAAAGACCTTTTCACCCACAAAAAAAAAAAAAAAAATATATATATATATATATATATATATATATATATATATATATATATATATATATATATATATATATATATATATATATGTGTATATGTTTGTTTATGTGTGTGTGTGTGTGCATGTGTGTATATATAAGTGCTTTAGTATAAATAAAGTTAGGTTTGATTTTAAATCCTTTCCAAGCATAGAATTGCCATGAGTTACGCCTTTGAAATCAGTTAAAAAAACAAAATTGGATTATACACTAAATGATTACAATAATGAATGGTAATAATTTGCATTCAAAGCTTTTTTTTTTTCCTTTCTATTTAATTAAAATGAATTTCTTCCTCAGGGGCATCTGTAAACCAGAGTTTTAAAAGCTAATGAGTCCGTCAGTGTCTTTAAGGCAGGACAATGACACTAACAGTATCAGGCTTTTGGTGGAAACGTGAAGGTTTAGGAAATAAACGCAGACACAACCACAATCCATAAACTGCAGGAGTGACTTTAGAGTGACAAAGCACATGACCTGATAAGGAAGAACTGAAAAGCACACACTCACTTTAAACACTTAGAGGGTAATTATTTTCAAACAAAGACAGCTGTGATGATTCTGAACACGGAGCTGATGTGAATGAAAAGGAGAAACTTGAAAACAGCACGAAAAACCAAGGAAAAAAAACTGACTAAGCAGTTGACAAAATACACAAGGGCACGATCCTCAAACTAAATAAATGTCTTTGCATAAAAAAAAAATTCTGTTGAACTATGATGCAAAAATTACAACAAGATGAAGGATTGTCGGTCTGTGATGCACAACTTTGACCTGCCGGACCTTTTTCCAACCTTAAAGGTTGAGTAACTTTTCAATAGGAGGAATGCATTTAAGCCAAAGTTCAGTATTGTTGTGGTTTCAGTTTGTACATTTTTTCTTACAGGTACAAATTACCTGATGTCAAAAAATGTAAAATTACTAACAAATTAATCTAAATAATTTGTTTTGTATTTTTTTTGAATACCTCACCATATTGTTTATGCATTTACTATGCTAAATATTGGTTGTGCCCACAATGATACCTGACTTTTCGCATAAACAAAAAGAGTGCGCTTAGCCAGGAATGGCACTCTGATATTATTTGTATGATTTGTTGAAATCAAAGGCGGACAGCTGCAGGCACTGCTATAGGCAAATAAAAAGTTAAAAGAGATTCAAAATCTGATGATAAAAACAGGTCAATTTTCAGGGTAGTGGTTAAGGTTCATGCACGTAGTGTTAAACCTTTTAGCAAGAAAAAAAATCGAAGTTCACCTTTCATGGTCTGGCTGTTTCAAGGATTTTTTTTACAGCGCACTGTGTTCTGGGTCCTGATTGGCTGTGGATCACGGTCATGTCAATCAAGAAGCGTTCAGCAGGCCATATATATTTACATAAAGCTACGATTGCTAATGACTTCTTTTTCTTCGACGGTTGGAACTTTGAGAGTTTAAGCTAGAGAGAAAAGTGTAAAAACGTTCATGTCTGTCTAAGAAAAGTGAATAAAGTACGAACGGACGATTGTGGAATCTTAAAACATTTGTAGTTCTGCTTCACCTATTTCTGTTGTTTTATTTATTTTATTTTATTTTTTAATGTATCTACTGAGGGAAATGAGGGAACACTGTAAACCACATAACCTGTCATAGTTTCACTTTAGTTTTGATACCAACTGGGCTGTGAAGAAAGTATTCCAAAAATGAAACATAAGAAATATTGGACTGAAAACAGAACAGGCAAATAAATAATGACATCATTACTTAAGTTGTTGGTGTTTGACAGCCAAAGCCCTCCACTCACAAATACAAAGCTTTTCTCTTCTCCCTTTGTTTTTTTTTCCCCAGCTCATGCACTGTATTTTTTTCTGCCTGCATTCTCAAATACTGCTTTTTAATTACCAGTGAGCTGATACCACATTTATGAGGGCTAATAGCAGCTTGAATGGAGTTTTTCTCTCTCCGTCTGACAGAGCCAATAAGCCAGTTTCTCAAACATCTAACTATTCTTTTCTGACGCACCTGACCCTGACAAATGCAACAAAGCGTTCAATGCCACAGCAGTTCCTTGGACTCGTATTTGCTCTGAAGCCCCCTCTGAGTATTTATATGTGTTTGAATTGCAGTTTTGAATAATGCAGTTTATACCTGTCAATAAAAAGGGAAGATACTGGGGGAAAAAAGAGAAAACAATTTTACCAAAAAAAAAGAAAAATCAATCCATGTCTTCTCTGAAGGATGTAGGAAATCCAAAACTTCTTTATTAGCATTTTCTTTTGGCTCTTGTATTGTCCTGAATAAAACATTACTGAAGCTCATACAAGCTCCAGGTTAGTGTGATGGTTGGCATAATCTGTATGTGTGGTTTTAGGAGGTGCATGCATCCTTGGAGTGCCAATCCATTGGAATTCATTGCTTCAGGCTGCATGTCCTCTATTTGTTCTCACATACAGGCACACATACAAACATAACCATGGTGTCTTCTGAACGTGACCAAGCATATCAGCCATTCTATAAAGCCAAGAGACCTCTGTGTGTGTCCAAGCACTACGTGTTTGGCATGTGTGCCTCCGAAAACCAAATTCAGTGCATATCACAGGAAAGTAAAAACATGACCATACACGTTTTTTTTATTGTCTTTTTCAATCAAATATAAATAAATACAAGACTTAATTTGTTTTAAACAAATATATCTAAAATAACCCTTCCTTACATTACAGTATTATTGTAGTTTATTAAAGTTTCATTTTTTACAAAGTGTTTCTTACCTTCTAAATTCCAAGGTTCAAAAAAAAAAAAAAAAACAACTACAGTATTTTTCACATTAGACAGACCTAAAAGCCTCAACTTTTTTAAAAAAAACAACAGTGTACTGTTTAGTCTGGAGGTCATCGGATATGGATTCATCCTGGTTGTTCTTACTGATAATAAATTGATTTTGAGAGGCAGACAGCGTCAGTCAAAACGTCATTTTGCCTTTTTTTAAGAATTGCAAACAAGATTGGGTGTATATAAGTTAACACGGTTAACATGTAGCGGTGTGTGACCGTGTTTTCTTTGCGTTATTACCATGGTGATAAATTAGCATAGTCACAGTAATGTTTGTTTTACTTTAAAACAGTCTGCTTTTTATATGTTGCAAACTTGCTGGATGTTATTCTAAATACGCTAACGTAGCTAACGTGCATCTGTTTCTTTTACTTTCTATTACATGTTTTTAACAAGGTTGGGGTTAGCGTAGTCACAGAAATGTTTAATTTTAGATGTAACAATAGGCTGCAAACAACGTTGGTAGTTAAAGGAATTGTAAATACGCTAACACAGCTAACAAGTAAAAAGAAAACACAGTCTGCGGAGTCAGACCATAAAGACCATAAAGAGACCATAAAGATTGTTAGTTTCCTTAGTCATTAACTTTTGTTTTAGTGATATGAGTCTGTTGCAAACAAGGTTGGGGGTTACAGGTGTTATAAATATGCTAACTTAGCTAACGTGCAGCGTCTGACTGATTTATCTCTGATGCTTTTGTCTCGCTTAATGCGCCTTTACTGTATATATGACATAGATGTGGTGTCTCCTATAAAGCTAAAATAATACATAATCAAATTATTTTCTTTTTTATTTTTAGAAAATAGCAGATGAATTGAATCCAAAGGGTATTTCTAGATACAGCAAATTTTGATTTTCTTTTTTTTTTTCAAGCATAAAACTAATTTCCGATCTATTTTTGTTAAAAAGATTAATATTTATATAATTAAAGTACCACCACCGGTATTATGCATATACCAATAAGTATTTTAATTACATTTTTAAAAATGGTTTGGAAATAAATATTTATCATGACAGAATCAAAATGTGCTGTTTCCATTTAAGATTTAAATAAAATATGTTTTTAAATCTGTTATCGAAACTCAGCCCTAATGAGTAGGAGAAAATAATGAAAAAGCGTTTTGCATTATTGCTGAGGTTTACTGAAATTACTTATAAATGAAGAAATCTAGATATTTCTGAAAAAGACGGTTGCATGTTTTTTATGTTAAACAATACATAGTGTAGCGTCCCACTGACGCAATAATGAAGCGGAGGCGACCGTTTCTAACCGTGAGGCTTTTAATGAATTAGGAACAGTTACTGTCGGCCGTAACCACGCCAAATACAGCACAACGATAATGAGAACTCTCAATCAGCGCGTCCATCCTCCCAACCACCTCATGCACCCACGACCCCTCTTTTATTGTCTGCTCCTCCGCCCATTCTCCCGCTCATCCAATCACACTGGAGCAACGATGTAACACAGAACACATTAACAGAGTCCCAACAACGTTAGTCGCTACACTGCCTCCCCCCTACAAAGTCCCACGTCCCATGGGGTCACACACAAAGTCACGGAGGTGGGGGGGAGGCTGTCTCAGTCTCCTGGGCCTCCGTGGAGCCGGCACGGATGGCGACATGTGATGTCCCGAGACCACCTGCTGCTGTGGGGGTACATGTGGGGAATTGGCGGGGGGACCAGCCCTAGCATGGGTGGGGGTAGCAGAGGGGGGCAACGACCTCCCAAAGTACTGCTGTGGCCGTGCATCACCCCTGTACGGAGCCAGTCTGTCCCTGTGGAGGGTCACACGCCTTCCTCCAGGTGGGAGCTCAACCCTATAGACCACTTCTCCCAGCTTTTCCAGCACCTCACAGGGCCCCACCCACTGACAGTCCAACTTAGGGCATCTACCCTTTTTCCTTTTCGGGTTATACACCCACACCAGGTCTCCTGCCTTGAAGTCTTTGCCTTTGGCCCTCAGGTCGTAGTTCCTCTTCTGCCTTATGCCGGCTTTCTCTAGCTGATTGCGGGCAAAGGCATGAGCCGTGTCCATTCTGTCCTGCAGCTTCCTGGCATATTCAGGTCCAGGCGGAGCTCCCAGGGCATCAGGGGGTTTCCCAAAAGACATCTCTGCTGGCGTGCGTAGCTCTCGTCCCAACATGAGCAAAGCAGGTGTGCATAGGGTGGAGTCCTGCACTGCAGACCTGTATGCCATCAAAACGAGTGGAAGATGCTCGTCCCAGTCACTCTGGTGTGCTGAGGTGAGGATGGCTAGTTGCTTCACCAGGGTCCTGTTGAAACGTTCAACCAATCCATCACTTTGGGGGTGTAAGGGGGTGGTCCGTGTCTTCCGCATGCCCAAACGCTCACACATGGCGGAAAACACAGCAGATTCAAAGTTCCTCCCTTGGTCACTGTGAATGACCTCAGCAGCACCAAACCTGGAAAACATGCCCTCCACCAGGGCATCTGCAACAGTCACTGCTTCCTGGTCTGGGATGGCATATGCTTCCGGCCATTTTGTAAAGTAGTCCATGGCAACCAGAACAAATCGGTTACCTCTGTTTGTGCGTGGAAACGGGCCCATGATGTCCACTGCTACTCTCTCCATTGGTGCCCCTGCTGCCAGCTGCTGGAGCTCAGCGCGGGACCGATCAGGGGGGCCTTTATGCGCTGTACAGATGTCACAGCGGCGGCAGAAGTCTTCCACATCCCTCCTAAGCTGGCCCCAGTAGAACCCCTGGCGGATGCGACGTAGGGTCTTTGACACAACAAAGTGTCCAGACCCTGCAGCTCCATGGCAACCTTGGAGGACTGAGTTTCTCAGCGTACGAGGGACCACCACCTGCCACCGTTCTTCTCCGGTAGCCGGCTCTTTCCAGGCCCTCTGAAGTACTCCATCCTTCAGTCTCAACGCATCAAACTTTTCGAAGAGTCCTTTGGAGCCGGGGGAGCACCCTGCCACCTCCCCCCACTCAGGTTTGCGGCCGGCCTCCACCCACTGCAGCACTGGTTGCAGGTCAACATCCTGCTCCTGATGCGCTCTCCATTCAGTGGAGTCCACACCCTGCACCAGTCTGCAAACTGGCCAGCTGCTTTCACAGGTGTGGCTCTGCTCCTCTCTGCTGATTACTGCTTCCCGAGCCTCCCTCTTCTCACAGTACTGGCAGCCTGCCAGGGCACAGGGGCGTCGAGACATGGCGTCAGCATTAGCATGGCGGGAGCCCGGTCTATGCTCCACTGTGAAGGAGAATGAAGCCAGCTCCTCCAGCCAGCGAGCGATTTGACCTTCTGGCTCCTTGAAGGTCAGTAGCCACTGCAGAGCAGAGTGGTCTGTCCGGACTGTGAAGGGGAGGCCGCACAGATAGTATCTGAAATGGCCTATGGCTTTGACAACAGCCAGGAGCTCCCTGCGAGTCACACAGTAGCGCCGCTCCGCTTTACTGAAGGTCTTGCTGAAGTAGGCCACCACCCTCTCTCCTGCTGACCCCATCTGGCTCAGCACGGCCCCCATTCCCACATCACTGGCGTCCGTATCCAGAATGAAGGGTAATTTGGGATCCGGGGGGGTCAGGATAGGAGAGTTTGTCAGAGCCTTCTTCAAAGAGCTGAAAGCCTGCTCACACTCCTGCGTCCAAACAAAGTCACAGTCCTTCCTCTGCAGGTGAAACAGAGGGGCAGCAATGCAGGAAAACCCGCGAACAAACCGCCTATAATAGGAGGCTAACCCCAGGAAGCTCTTCAAGTCTCTTAGAGTGGTGGGTGTTGGCCAGTCTCTCACAGCTTGCACTTTCTCCTCCAAAGTGCTGATGCCCTCGCCCCCAATCCTGTGACCCAAAAACTCCAGTTCTCTTCTCATGAAGCAGCACTTGTCAGGGTGCAGCTTCAGACCTGCTGCAGCAATCCTCTGCAGGACTTTCCTCAGCGATTCCAGCGCAGCCTGGAAAGACCCCCCGTGCACCAGAATGTCATCCAAGTAGACCAAACATTCCTGACGGGGGATGGAGGCCAGCACCTTCTCCATCAGGCGCTCAAACGTGGCAGGAGCGTTGCACAGGCCAAAACTGAGCACGCGGAACTGCCACAACCCTCTCCCGGTGCAGAAAGCAGTCTTTGGTCTGGCTTCGGGGCTGAGCGGCACCTGCCAATATCCACTGCGCAGGTCCAATGAGGAGAACCAAGATGAGCCAGACACCAAGTCCAGAGACTCATCTATGCGGGGCAGCGGGTACGAGTCCTTCTTGGTCACCCCATTAAGCGGCCTGTAGTCCACGCAGAACCGCATTTTCGGACCCTTCTTTTTCTTGACCATTACAACCCCTGAAGCCCAGGGGCTGTCTGACGGCTCGATGATGCCGCCACGCAGCATTTCCTCAATCGCACCATCAGCAGCCACTTGGTGGGCAAGGGGGAGGCGGCGGGGGCGTGTTTTAATGGGGCGGGCATCTCCAGTATCGATCTCATGATGAACTAGGTGCGTCAGCCCCACCTCATCCTCAGAAAGTGCAAAAATGTCTCTGTACTCTAACAGCACCTTCCACAGTTCATCCTTCTGTCCCGGCTGCAACCCATCACAGCTGCGCCTCCAGATCTCCTTCACAGCTGTCACTCTGTCAGCCTCAACCACTGCGTTCCGCTGATCTGAGGGCAGTGGCTGCGTCTCAATCTTAGGTTGAAGAGTGGTGGGCAGCGGAATAGAGTAGGGCGGGGACAGGTCCTGTTGCATCTCTACCGCCCTTGATGTCTCTCGGGGTAAGCACTGGGCCCGAATGGGTCGGACCATGGGCACCTTAGGCCCCCCAGGGAACTCCAGGGTATTCCCCCCTAGGTCCAACACACATCGGGCTGCTCTCAAAAAGTCCAAGCCCAATATGCACTGATCCTGCACAGCTGCAACCCACACCTTACAATCCATTGTCATGCCACCCACTCGAATGTTCGCTGTCCCCCGGCCCAGCATGGGAGTCAAGTCCCCGGTCACAGTTCGTAGCTTGACAGCTGTGGGCTCCAGTAGCATCTCAGCTGGGACCATGTCAGGCCTGAGCAGGGTGGCAGTGGACCCTGTGTCCACAAGTGCTACACAGGACACCCCCTTTATGGTTATGGGAACGTGGCAAAAGTCCCCAACATGGGTCCAGCCCACAACTCTGGTCCACTCCGCACTGTCGTCTGCTTCTGGGGGGAGTTGAGCCTCCCTCCCCCAGCTGTCAAGGTGGGCTCCATCTGCTAGCAGATCATCAGGGTGGGACATGCGAAAACGGGCCTGTGACGTCCCTCCTACACAGACCCCGGGCCGTTTCCCTGACGATCCATGCGCTTGGGGCACCGCACACTGATGTGTCCAGCCTGGCCACACACCCAACAGACAGGGGCGTCGCGGCGGAAGCGGCTACCCTTTTTCGGGGGCTGCACGGCCACGGTTCGGATCAGTTCTGTGAGCTCTTGGACCCATCCTGGTTCCTCTGGGTCGGGGGCTGCTTTTTCCACAACCCTCACAACAGGGTTGCAGCCAATGGCACCATTCTCAGCAGCAGCTCCAACCAGTTCTCTTTCTAGCGCCGTCTCTAAAGCTTCTCGAAGGGTGCAGGGGTGGGCCAGTTGCGTCTGTACTCGCAGGTCCCTCGGAGACAGGGCTCGGATGAACTGATCCCTCGCCAGCTCAGCTTGGACCGCAGCGGGCATGTGGGGATAGGCTCTTCTCGTAAGAGCTTCAATGTCAGAGGCCAAAACCCGCAGTGGCTCATCCGTTCGCCTCTGTCTGTTTGCTAGCTCTGAGCGCAAAATAGCAGGCTGGCCAAACTGTCCAAAACGCTGCTGCAGAGCTCCAACCAATGCCTGGAAGTTGCCCCGTTCTTCTGGACTAAGCAGCAACAGACAATGGGAGGCCTCGTCTGTGAGGCACAGAGCCAGCTGGAGAGCTTTAGTGTCTTCCGACCATCCAGCGGCCCGAGCTAACAGTTCGAATTGTGCATAGAAAGCCTCCCAGTCAGCCTTACCGGAGTATTTAGGCGTTTTCATTGGTAGCTGGTTGCACAGGGCGCCGCCATGTTTATTTACATCCGGTATGTTGTTGTCACTTCCGGCGGCGGTGTTCGCGCCGGCGCCAACGTGAGCCGCGCGCGCGCCGAATCCAGCGTCCGCGGCCATCCTCCTGGCCGCTTGTTTCAGCCGAAGCATGTGGTCATACTCGCGGGAAAAATCCGTCTCTCGTCCCGGAGAAGTCGCATAATCACCATACTCCATCTCCTCCTTGATTTTTGGGCGAGCGCCGGTCCTGTCCCGCTGAACGGCCATGTCGCGCGCCGCGCTAGCTTGACTGAGCTAGCCGAAAACGCCGTTGTTTCACTTCTGACACCAGTGTAGCGTCCCACTGACGCAATAATGAAGCGGAGGCGACCGTTTCTAACCGTGAGGCTTTTAATGAATTAGGAACAGTTACTGTCGGCCGTAACCACGCCAAATACAGCACAACGATAATGAGAACTCTCAATCAGCGCGTCCATCCTCCCAACCACCTCATGCACCCACGACCCCTCTTTTATTGTCTGCTCCTCCGCCCATTCTCCCGCTCATCCAATCACACTGGAGCAACGATGTAACACAGAACACATTAACAGAGTCCCAACAACGTTAGTCGCTACAATAGTTTAAGCTACAAAATCCAAAATTTAGATTCGGCAGAATTGCAACATATATTTTACCTATTGTCAAAATGTAGATGGCCTTTCTACTTGCAGCTCCCAAAGCTGATTTTGAGATATTTTTTATGGCACTGCCAGATGTTTAGTTCCACAACTGTTTACAAATTTAGCAGCGACTGAACTGTTGTTCTGAAAGATGCAGCAATTTGAGGGGAAAATATAGGCATGCACAACTGACAAAATTAGCTCTTTTGGGTCTTGACGTGACTTTTCAAGAAGTGATGCAGAGAGGTTTCAAAAGTAGGTTGCATGAGTTTGTGTTCCTTTTCTCTTTTGCTTGCTGAGAGAAACAGTCTTTCTGACAAAGAGCTGCTTTGCTGCTCAGTGAAAGTCAGTATTAAATTCCTTTCATCCTTTAGGTTGGCGCCAAGGCAATAGTGATCAAAGGTTTCTTTTGGAGTCATCCATACATAAATTCATTCCGAATATAGAAAAAGTCAGAAGGATGATTTTTTTTCTTCAACAATCAAGTTCTGCTGCCAATCTATTGTCCACCTCCTGGATTGCTACTGCATGCTTTGTTCAACACGGCAAACTGAAAGAAAGGAATTAGAGAAAGCAGGACGTCTCAGCTGTCCAACTGTTCATGTTACAATTGGAATTTGAAAGATGTAACTTTAGTTCTATTGTCAATTCAATACCACTGTTTTTTTTGTCAGAGTTGCATACTTTATTATTAGTTAAGCCTGTGTTGTAGTTTTGTCTCCATTCATTTTCCCTTATGATGCTTGGAAAATGGAAAATGGAATGGAAAATTTACAACACAGGTACGTTTTGCATTTATGTATTTGATGCATGTGGCATTAGCCTCCCACTCATAGGGATTTGTGTATTAACGTCTGCCACTGCACTCGTTATGAATATTTTTAAGGTCAGGATAAAGACGTACTTCTCAAAGTACAAAGTGTTTTATATTGTAAGAAAGTTCACAAATGCGATACTAATGGTGCATAAGCTAAAGCTTTTGAGAAGGACAAAACACAGGAAAGTTAAAGGGATGCAAATAAACACGTACCATCATTTTATTTAACATGTCCAATTACAGCAGGTTTATTAGCTCAGCTAAAAGTCCACAAAGCTAAATCAGGGTCAGGCAGGCAGGGGTCGATAACAAGCATGAGAACATCAGAGAAACAACTAGACCAATCAGGATCTAGGCGAGAGTCGGGGCAGGCGGCAGGCAAATGGAGTCAGGAAACAGAAGTCTTAATTTTTTTCAAAAAAACAACCTTATGATCTGGAGCGCCTAATGTATGGATTACTTCTGGTTGTGTTGATTGATGTTGAAGCAATTTTGAGAAGTAGACAGCGCCCTGTCAAAATGTCAGTCTGTTTTTTTAGTGTTCCAAGCAAGATTGGGTTTTATTGTGAATATGCTAACGTGGCTAATGGGTAGCTGTGATGGACTGTGTTTTTTTTACATGTTCCTAACGAGTTTGGAAGTTAGCATAGTAACAGTAACATTTGTTTTGCTGTTATCAGTCTGTTTTTTGCGTGTTGCAAACAAGATTGGGAGTTACATGCATTGTAACTATGCTAAGTCAGCTAACATGTAGCGTGTGACACACAAGCTCTATTGTGAACACAGTTAATAAAGTCTGACTGCCTCACTTGTTTATCTCTGACTCTTTTGTTTTGCTTAATCCTCAGTTCAGTCCACCTTTTATATGATATAAATTTGAAAATGGAACATTCATGTAATGGTGCTCCCTACAGTGGGGAAAAAAAATTATAATGTGGAATAAGGCCAAAAGTTTACATAAAAAGAGTATAACCATTGCACAGTGGTTAGTGCTCTTGCCTCACAGTGAGAAGAATCTATTTTTAGTACCAGCTTGGACCTTTCTCTGTGGAGCGTGCATGTAGGAGTTTTCTCCAAGCGCTCCGGTGTGTTACCAGACTCCAAAAACATTTTCCATAGGTTAAAGAGAGTCTCTAAATTGCCCCTAGATGTGTGATTGTGTGGTCCTGCATCCGAATAGCGACCTGTTCAGGGTGCCTGACAGTAAGGTTGGCTTCAGCAGCCCAGAAGAGAGTCATGGGGATGATATCTAATTACTTTGCCAAATAAAACAACTTATTACAAAGTAGTAGTTATGACAGCAGAGTCATTTTATTAGGTAATATATAAATTTATAAAATACATTTTTAACAATCAGGGTGTATAATATAGCTTTTTTTTATTGTGTCTTTAAGCTTACAACCAAAAATATTTTCATACCTGTTTCTGTTTTGTGCCAGATATGACTTTGAAAATGGTCTCAGCTAGCAAAATGAAAATGAAGTTTGAAGAAAGGTTGATTACAAACAAATTGGTGCTGGCTGCACAAACAAGATAATACTATGAGAATATTACATTGATCTGTTTTCAACTGAGCTTTGGAAAATAGTCTCTTTCCTCTTTCTGGGTGACTGTCATCTGTCCCCCATTTAATTATTTAAATATACCCTGAAGGTTGTGTGTTGTCCACCCTTCTGTGCAAAATACTTCTATAAATAGATTGTGAAAGATGCTCAGGAAATATACAAAAATTGTAGCAAAAAGCACATTATTTTTTTAAGGTTTTATTGGACTTTAACTTTATCTAAGAATGGCAGTGATTGAATCAATAAACATGACTGTATTTTATGCCCAAGGTTTCAAGTATAAGCATTGTCCACCAAAAATGCACATTTTACTGATTGAATACTTTCATCACAGTGTAGGTCAATTATGAAAACAAAACAACAAAAAATAGCGCAGGGGGATAAAAATTAAAACAAAAGACATTAAGAATTGTATTAACCAAAAAAGATGAGCTAATAATACACTGTAATGATGGCATCCATCAGAGCAACTGTTAAAAATAACAAGGTGGGAAAAAAATGCAGAGACATCCAATCAGAAACCAGTCCAAGAGAAAAAAATGTGTCAAGGCCCGTACACACCGGGACGAATTTCGCCGGCGATTTTCGTCGGCGAAATTCGCCTCGTGACTAAACAAAGGGCACCAATGAGAGTGTGCACACCGACGCGAAAAAACGCCACGCGTCAAAGCGTCAAAAAAAAAAAACGCCTCGGGTTCGTTTTTTCTTTTTGACGCCTCGCGTCGAAATCTATTCGAACAAGAGAATGGCGCTTTTGCTCACGTGTCTGGAGCTTCTGAAGTTACAGTAAAACACAACTTGGGGGCGCTCAAACACAACACTGCCTTTCTGAGCACACATACCAGCAAAGAAGATAGACGCCAAGTAGCGGCTACACTGCCGCAAAGAAATAATGACGAACATTCTAAAATATCCCCGAAAACGCTCATGAGACATTTTCAGCTCTTGTACCAGTCGATAAAACTCACCATGTTCTTCTGACAAGCGCGTAAATAGTGGCTCTCTTCTTCTGAGTGACAAGCGACTACCTTGTGTACAGCGCCATCTAATGTCAGGGAATGAAATTGCATGTTCAGTCGGCTCATCGTCAGCGAAAATCGCCTGGGTGTGAACACAAAAGACGTGGCGAAAAACGCTGGCGAATAACGCCTGGCGAATATTCGTCCCGGTGTGTACGGGCCTTAATTCTTCGGAAAACCCTCAGGACACGCTTGACAAATGAAATAATTGTGCCACTAAAATGAGAAAAAAAAGACACCCTTTTTAGGCACAAATATTACAGTTCATTGTTAGATGCAACCAAAAAACAATATTTTGTGTGCTACCATTAAAACACAACAAGATGTGTGGAGGAAACAAGGCATCCTGAAATCCACTTTTTTTTTCCTCTGCAGAGTTGTTGTCCGCAGGGTCCCTTATGCATCGCTTCCACTGAGCGGTATGGCATGGTACGGGCCAGTCAAGTATTGTGTGCGATTCTAATATAAAATGGACCCATAA
Source organism: Oryzias curvinotus (assembly GCA_023969325.1). NCBI lineage: Eukaryota > Metazoa > Chordata > Actinopteri > Beloniformes > Adrianichthyidae > Oryzias > Oryzias curvinotus. The sequence continues at coordinate 24,450,735 of CM043716.1, forward strand.
AGCCGGATGGAATCATACTACTTTTGGGTCCACGTTGGTTACAGGTTCATAGAAAAATGGAATCGACCGGTTAGGGCAGAGCTACTGTTGAAACTTGTTCATTGCTGAAGGTCATTACGACAAAAGAAAGCTCCAAGAAAGCGGCTGTATTTCTCTTCATTGCCAAAAATCTTCTCTCAATCAACATCAAAATGCTTTGGATATACGGAGTACCAGAAGCTAAGGGGGGAAAAAAAGGACTGCTGGATGACTTACATTGTTGTTGTTGAAAGCTTCACAGTAACAGTCCAACTTTGAATGGAAAAACACACCTGAATTGCCTGGACTATTCTAAACCGAACCGGAGGACCTTGGTCTCCTGGAGTAGCGCCACTGCTCCTCCACATCAAGAAGATCCATCAGATAAAAAGAAAATACAATACATGTAATAACTTTGTAAGCTTTGTTAAAACTTAATAAAAGATCCTTAACGTAATCTGTAACAGGATATGTTTGCTGATGGTAACTACTGTATTTAAAATCAAGTCGGAACATGAGTTTTAGTCAACTATAACAATGTGGTAATTAGAGAACCAAAACTTGACTAAAACTTATGCTCCGACTTGATTTGTATTACATTATTAGATTTGTATTACATCTGAACCTAACCATAATGATTATAACCATCCAGCAACTTGTTGCTTTATGCTGCTTCCTGGTTTTACCCCCTCCTTCTATAACCCCTCCCCCTTTCTAACATCCCTCTCTCTTCTTCCCTCCTTTTCTTTTTCATCTGGTCCAACGCAAAAATGTTAGAAATATGAATAAGATGAATAAAGTTTGGCCTAGATTACAAAAGGGGTTTATTCAGACATACCTCTAGTTCAGGGGTGTCAAACTCATTTTTACTGAGGGCCACATCAGCATAGCGGCTGTCCCCAAAGGGCCAGAAATAACGTATACGTGTAACTAAATGTAATGAAAAATAAATGTAACTAGTTATATTGATAGTGTTTAATTCCTAATATATAGTTGCCCAATCCAATATTTCCAGTCTGATTCCCCCATAGATAGGAATAAATACACACCAGTTTTTATTTTAAGAAATTAAAAACTTTTATGCTTTTGCGGGCCACATAAAATGACATGGAGGGCCACATTTGGCCCTCGGGCCTTGAGTTTGACACATGTGCTCTAGTTTGTCAGAAGATTCATAACCACTGTTGTAAAAGTAAAATATGTCCAACACAAGAGACCTTCAGCTCTCATCTGTTTGCTCAAATGTTGGACAGGACAAGTTAAAAAACGAAAAACAAAAATAAAACTCGTGCTCCGTTCACACCGAAAATGATTTACGTGTCAAAGTCACGTCTACTGCATCTCTTTTGACGCATGTTAAATTTGCTGCTGGACACTTGTCAAAAAGATGTGTTGTAAGCACTGATTGACTGACAAAAGTTTTTAATCCTCATCACTACATGGGAGCTTTCACTTTATATCTGTATGTGTCATACACAGTCAATACATGGAGGACACGAATGCTGTTAAAAGATCAGGTTTATTTATTTTAAAGCGTTCTATAAAGCATCAGTAATCACTTCTCCAATTTCTGGATTAATGAAATCATTCAGACTCTCCCACTACGGTGAGGTTCACGATCTGCTGCAAGAGCTGCATCTGAATGACGGCCACTTTCAGCGGTACTTACGTCTCTCTCTGACCCAGTTTGATCATTTGCCGTCCAGCAGTAGTTCAAGGAAGAAAAAAATAAGAATAAAATTAGGGACGCTTTTTAGTATCGTGAAGTTCAGGAAAACAATCAGCTTCTCCTCCATGTTGGTTTTGAACTTTTTGAACCGCTGATCACACCATCAACACATCATGGGCCAAAACTGAGTTCTGATTGGTTGACCCGACACAAATTCTTTGCCACACCTCAGATATTTGAACTTTGGAGACATCTCAATGCCCAAAACAGCTGCTAGAGTGCTGCACACTTGGCCCCTTAAGAGGTTCTGCAGAACCCGTGAGTTAAATATGGCAGATAACGTTTATATCTTGTGGGACACAAAAAAAAAATGCGACTTCTCCAGTACCGATAGCAGAACCATTGAGGTCAGATCTTAACGATACTGCGGCCTTGAAAAATCTTGCCCCGGGACTCTTTCAATACCGGAGCTCGGTACCCATCCCTAATGCCCATGCTGCACAACTTGTGTGAACGTAGCTTAATAGCTAACCTGCTTAAAGTATAAATAAAATTAAACGATATATTGGTCAAGCTATTACAACTTAAATTAAATGTTGCTGTCAAAATGAACACTGATCCACCAAATCTGAAAACACACTTATTAGTCCAAATCCCAATACACACGAATCTGCAAGTGGGCTGCATTAGGACTGGGTTTTAACAAGACTTGAATCATATAGGACTCCGACATTGTTGGATGATGTCCTTATGAGAGGTCACACAGTCATGGGTGAACAGGATGTAGAGGATGGGACTGAGAACACAGCCCTGTGGTGTGCCAATGTTTGTGATGACGGTGGCTGAAGTCTGGCTGAATACCAGCGCAAAGTCAATTTTCTGAGTCATAATTTGCTGAAATTATGTTGATTGCATGAACATTTGAAGAGTTACAGTAGTCGAAAGAATGTCAACACTGGAGCTGCAGCTAAAGGAGTAAAGTAGCATTTCTACAACCAACACGACCTGAAATAATAATACTAGTTTTGAAAAAAATCTCTCTTTCTGTCTCTCTCTATGTATAAAAAAACGCCCCTCTCACCCTTCCGCGGGGGGTTTCTCACCCAAGTTCGGGTCCTCTACCAGAGGCCAGGGAGCTTGAGGGTCCTGTGCAGTATCTTAGCTGCTCCTAGCAGAAAATGGAGTTAAAAAGGGCAAAAAATATCCATCCAACTAGTATATAAAAATTCTGAATTTGCTGGAGGGAGCAGTAATAGCCTGGAAGTCCAGTAGGAGTGGGAGAAAGAAGAACAAATACACAACAGGAGCAGGCAATAATGGTCAGTAATCCACCAGGAGTAGATGGGAGCTGAATTAAATAAGTATCACCCATGGTTTATGTCTGCTTTCAAAAACCGCACGACCTTCAAGGTCAAAAACAATCACATTTAATCACTAAACAGGGTTAAAGCAGATGTTACTGAAAGGGATCTTCCTTCATTGCTGATTGTGACATTTATTGTGACATTTATTTACCCTTATTATTGTTTTTCTCCAAACCAGGATAAATCTTTTAATTTAGAACTCATAGATATGTAACTTTAAACTAGTATCATTATTTGGGTGATGAGATGAGAAGAGTTGGGGAAAAAAAATAACTGGAATCCTTTCAGTGCCCAACAGAAAGATATTAGATGCCAGGACTGGTGGCAGAATATGGCGCCTAGAAACAGGGGTTTTATGCAAAATGAAGTAAAAACAAGACAAACAAGAGCATGTTTGCTCATGTTTAATCAGACCAGGTGAAAAGAATTAACACACACAATCATACACAGATGCAAGCACACGTGTGTGCACACACAGAATACAGGTGGAGGAAAAAAGAAACTTAAGCAAACCAACTTAGAAAGTTAGAAAAAAAAATGGAACCAGAGACCCATGAAGTAGGAAACAAAAGCAACAATGTCAGGCCTAATAGGTTTGGATTTTGATTTGGATCAACATTTTTTGTTAAATCTCCAAAGATATAATTGATTTTCTATGATTAGAACAATAAATCAATTAAGCTTTTCTAGATTATTGTTCATGCCCAAGTTGGAAAAAAGTTTACAAATTGGAAAAAAAAAAGGAATCTCAAAATAATCTGAGCAGAGATTTGTTCAGGTAACGCTTTAATGCAAGAGCTTTAGCTCCAGTGTTAACATTCTTTAGACTACTGTAACTCTTCAAACGGTTGAAACAATAAACTGAATTTCCATGTAATGCTACGTTCATACCGGGCATGTGACACTAAATATGCCTTTCTGAACATAGCCCGTTTTAGCCCGTTTTAGCTGTTCAGTTCTTCTTTTTCTACTGTTCTCTAATGTGTCTAGTGTGTCTGCCACCTTCTTGTGGAAGAGGCTTAGTGCGAAATGTCAGGCAAATCTTGTTCTAGACTATAAAAACAATGGACAAATTGGGATACAGGCGCCACCACGTTGATACCAGTCGACAGTGATTGGCCCGAGTCACTCTGAGTTATATCTATGGCAATGACGTTGTCATAGATACGATGACTCAGGGCGATTATTAATTTTCTCCTCCATGATCAATTTTTAAACTTTGTCAGTTAAAAAGAACGCCATCCAAATGTCACAACCAAATCTGAGGATTAGTCAAAATTAAACCTGGTTAAACTTTCAACCCGAAAATGGTCCTTACAACATATTAAGGCAAGAGTCTTTAACGGGGAAGCCCGAAACAAGCATATATGAGGGTTTACATAGATTTTTTATTAAATCTGTCTGCTTGAAGGTGCGTTGAAGGGGGCGGTGTGAACGAAGCTTAACAGGGTTCAAAATGTCCGGGAAAAAGTAATGCAATCTTACAATTTAAAGATATGATGAGCACTCACACCTTATGAACTAGTAATTCCAAATAAGGTCTTTTTATACCAAAATATTCAATAAACACGTTCAGATTACTTCCTAACCCAAAACAGCTCATGACCTTATGTTAGCCAAACTAATTTTATTAATAATAATAATGGATTGGATTTTTTTGTGCTTTTCCAAACACTTAAAGTGCTCACAATGTGAATCCATCATTCATTCTCTCCTCATTCATACTTGGCGATGGTAAGTGACCGGTGTAGCCACAGAGCCGTGGATGCTAGTTTGTGCCTACAGCCCCTCTGACCATCACCGGGACATTCATACGCATTCACACACCAGTGGAGCCACACTGGAAACATGGAGGGTGAGGTGTCTTGTCCAAGGACACAGTGGGAGAGCGGGATTGATCATTGGGTGACCAGCTCAACTACTTGAGTTGCTATCGCCCATTTGTGTTTTACACAGCATTGTCTAATTTCTTTGGGATAAGATTGAAATTTCGTTCTTCCACTGATGTTTTTCAGGAAGTGAAAGGAACCAACATTTTTTTCACATTAAAATGCCTTTTCAAAATGTACTCAGAAACCACAGTTCTAATTTCCTGTCCGAATTCCACTTTTTCATGCATGCTCACACACACACACACACACACACACACCAACTATCAAATGGTGAAAGAGGAAAGGCATAGGCCCTTTATTAAAGGTTTGATGCAATCACCATACAATGCCTGCCTCTGGCATCTACCTCTCCTGAACTGTCTGCAATGTTTTCAGCTGTGGGATATCCTTGAAAGCAATTAGATAACAGCAACTTTAAGGATGAAGTTTTCATAAAAATAGTACACCAGAGGACCTGAAGGGGGTTGTGCTGCTCTAATATGCAGGCCAACTGTTTCTTTGCATTTGCATTCATTTGATTTTAATTCAATATAATAATAATGATAAAACTCCAACAAACATTATATCGCTGTTTTTGAGTTATGTAGGATACAAGTGGCATTCTCATCATACAGATAAATGGAGCATGTTTTTGAAGGTTACACACGTTAGTAATGCGACAGGCAAAATACTAAAACAGGTTTTACCACAGTTCTCTGTCACTTTGAAGTATCTTCTTTTCTGAATCCGAATAATTCCACACAATTGACTTACCACTCCTTTTGGAAGTTCCTGCAGCGGCAGCTTCTGTTGAGCCTGAAGCGATCTCACAATAGGTCACCTACCATTCTTTTTTAGGTCTACTGCTCACGCTTGCATGTCACAGGATAAGAGAGTAATCACAGCCATGGGGCGACTACACAGCAGTCAAAGCTCAGCTTCAACACGGAAAGTCAAGCACTTGACTCATAACACTACCATCTCCTACTGTACATGCCTTAGTTATTGCGCAGCAGAGCATGATTTTCTCTTTTTATTTTTCTATAATATGTTAATCTAATTTTATAATAATTAAAAATTAACTATTTCTTTATTTATTATAAAGCAATGAGAGATTTTTCTTATTAATTTCAGTTGCGCAAATTAAAGACTAGAAATTATTTCTTACAGAAGATTTTAAGACCCACTAAGATGAAAATTGTGTTTTTGACATGTTTTTGCATAAATGTATAATAAATAGAATTTATAATAATTCTTAAAACACAGCTTGGTTCAGGCTCATAATGACAATGACAAAGCTTTATTTTTTTAGGCAATTACTAAAACATGTTTTAAATTGATTCAAAATAACATTGTTTAGAATGTTGAAACCATTATTTTATGAAAGCTTAAAAAGAAGAAAAAAACTTTTTCCACAGTTTCCATGTCTTCACTTTTAAAGGGCTTTAGTCATTCAAAATCAACTGTTTTGAGCAATTAAGTGAATTATAATGTTTATTCCTTACTAAAAGCTAAGTGGGGAACAGCCCCTTCTTGGAAGAGTCTGCGCTGCCAGCACGGGCCTCAGGCTAACACACACACACACACACACGCACACACATACTCGTTTCCATCATCTGTGGGTACCAGTTTTGTGGTCATCATTTGCGGGGACCACCCTTTCCTGAGGTACTAGAACACTGTAAAAAATCAGGTGGCCTCAGAAAAAAATCATCATTATCTTCATCACTTCAAAAAGCCAAGAAGTCGTGGGTTTTTGGATCGACCTGTTACTACAACGTTATGTGGGGACACAAAAAAAAACGCATGAACATTTTACATGGGGACCCGATTTAAATAATATTTACATAATTTACACAAGTTGCCATTCATTTGTGGGGACTTTGTGCAAGGTCCCCACAAATGAATGAAAAACTAATGTCTAATAGTTTGATGGGCCCCAATGTCTCCTACTTGACACTTAAAGGGGCTGGATTGGGGTGATTAACCACAAAATGATTCTCAGGTTCAGCTGTGTCGACTGCTCACCTATCCCCCAAGGGATGGGGTCAAATGCAGAGAGCAAATTTCACACACTTAGGTGAGTGACAGCTAATGGTACTTTAACCAACTATTAATCACAATCAACTGAGTGCCTTTTACAATAAAATAATACTCAGAACAAATAAACTAGAGTCTTACTTTGTTTACTTCACAAGTACTTATGTTGGCATACAAGTCAATTTAGTTGGACAACAAAGGCCGCGAAAACTCTGAAAAAGCAGACTTAAATGTTTAATGGCAAGTTAGCCAACCAAAACATGGGAATTTTGTACACTTTTTCCCCATCTTCAGTGAGTGAAACAAGCTGCAATAAACAAACCAGTTGCAATGCAGTTATGAACTTAATTTTAAACAATCTAACATTTTCTTCCCCAACAGAAAGAAATTTATAACATATCACAGACACTTAATTTTCCTTTTGTATGCAGTTATACGATTGTAGACATAGAACTTGAGGTGTTGCCAGTCCCGATGCTTCAGGGCTTCCCCTTCAGCTGCCAAACACTTTTCACAGTCAGCCTTTGCTGGCACACAACACGATTTGATGAATCTACTCATCTGCCTTTCCACAGCCTGAACTTCGGTTTTTGTCCAGGGTTGCTTCCTCTTCTTGTCAGATTTACCTTTGGCATAGCACACAAATTTGAGAAATTTACATTTTTGTTGATCAAAGAACTGTCAGATTGTCTTACCTTAAATACAATTAGATTTTAGAGGTTCTCAGAATGAAATTACAGAGAAATATCAGAAATGTTGGATTAAAAGAATATTCACAATTATTTACCAACTTTTACCCTAGTTAACCATTTTACTCTATATTTTATGCTTTTTGATCTCCCTTCATATTCCTTATTTTCATCATCTACACAAACCTGGAAATCTCTAGTCCTGAAGAGCTTCTAACATTTTTTCTTTTTTTTTTGCTTTTCTCCCTTAACCAAGTTTCCAGGTTCAGGTGTGTTTGACAAGTCATATCCTGAATGATACTAATTAAAGAAAGGATGTAATCATGAAATTAAAACTGAAGTGAAATGTTGCATTGCCCTCGACTGAACACACCTAATCCTGGTATGGACAGCAGCATTATAAATCAAGTTTAGTATAAAACTCTACTTCTCTTAATGCTGCAGCCATTAAAATGTAAATAATTTGCACTTTGCCTCTGTATACACCTGGTATTATATGCTGCTAGACATTAGCAAAAAAAAGGCACAATGACCACAAATTTTTAATTACACAAAAAAATCTAAATTAAGTAAATCTGCAAAAATTCAATAGGATATTTCTATATAAATTCACCTTTCAGGTTAGACTTTGAAGCACTGACACTTGAAGGTGTCTCATCCATGGAGGGTCCTTTCGATCTCTCTGGTGATTTAGATGGTAGCTCATTTCGGTCATTTGATGCAAGTGAGCCTTCTGTAGTGGGTTCTGTGGAAAAAAAAATACTTTTGTTTATGTTCCATTGTCTATTTTTTTTTAAATAATTTGCAACTGTGCATTAACTCCTTGCTCTCATCACTTGCTAATTAGTTTTGCAATCCTATGCATTTGGACTTCAGTATAAGCTACTTTAACAGCAGCAAATGATTACAGAAGAATGCGTACCATCAACATCAAACAAGTCATTTTCCTCATTTATGCGTCCATCTTCAGTGATGGGAACTTCATCTGTAGAGTTTTACAAAAGAATAGGTTAGTCAAGAGTCCAAAACTAGTGGTTAAACATTTTAGTAAAATTTAAAAACCAACCATCTGGGTCAATTCCAATCTCGTCCAAGTTTTTTCCATGAAACTCAGCCAGTCTTCCTTGCTCCAGAGCCATCAACACTTTGCTGACTTTGGCTAGTTGCAGGGTCTTTTCAGGTAGTCTGTAGAACTCCCGGTGAATTCTTATATCATGTCCCAGAAAGTTAGCCAACTGGTCCATCTCTGTATCCGTCATGTTTAGCACAGTTGAAAGGGTTGCAGCATGCTTCCGCAGTCTGGTAGATGTCAGTGACTCTGGGCATTTTGCACCACATATCTTAGAAAAATTCCGAAGGCAATCAGAACCTCTGAAATGTGTCAAGGCATCTGGTCTGGCAAACAAATAATTGTTTTCTGTTAGAACCCCAGAAGCATCTCTTTGCTTAACTAACAGTTCCAGTGCACACAACATCTTTGGGGTAAGTAGGACCGGAACAGGACGGCCTCGTTTTCCTCTGATGATAATTCTTGTAAAATGTCTGCAGAGCTTTTTTTCCACTTCAGAAAGTGCCCAGTCCACATCTTCATGGGAGTCAGAAAGGTCTCTCTTCTCAAATGCTGACAAAGGCATGCTTGACACCTCTCCTTCTCTGCGCCGATTAAAGAGAATTATCTGTGTCAAGCAAATCCTTGACAGTTCTGACCAAGCCTTGGTGGAAGGGTTTGCAGAGAGTAAGCTGAACCACTCTTCTTGGACTTTATCAAGATGTGTGTGCAACTTTTGCACGTCTTCAGTAAAGGGCATGAGAGTGGGAACATTCCACTTTGCTTCCCTGATGTTTCTTAAAGCCGTTGCTGATATCATCTCATTCCACTTCTCTCGATGGACTTCCAGGAACTCACTAGCCTTCTTAACAAGCTCTTTATCATCGGTAATTAAACCCTGAGCTTTTAAGAGCTTGCTGACTTTAACTAGTGTATTTCCAAGCTTGTTTGCTAGTGATGGGACAGAGAACTTGTTTTCTTCATCATCATACCCGCATGTAGCCTTGACAGCTTTCACTGTCTCAGGGTACTTCTTGGGGTTGATGAGATCTTCCATTTTTTTTAAAGTTGTGACTTTTCTGGCTTGATGTACAAGTCTTCCCATTTCTCGCATCTTCTCTCGAACATATTGCTGACTCTTTGCAGAAGTTCCACCTTTATTTAACAGATGTTGGCCTAAATCTATGATGACAGTGTCACTTTTTATTATGTTTGTGATTTTGTCAGGATTCATTGCACTGATTACCTTCCAAAGATGTTTGCTAATGTGTGAAGGGACTGGTCCAGTGAATGCACACAAGGCCTGAACACGATTTTTGCCAGGCTTTTTGGTGACAGTTCCTGGTTTAAGTGAACAAGTGCTCACGTGTCTCCACAACACATTTCGTTTGTAAAGTCCTTGACAGTATGCGCAGTGCATAAAGTCTTTACCTTGAATTTCTGCAGATGGTCGTTTAGACGCCACCAGTTTCCCGCTTCCAGACTCCATAACAGCAGCATTGTGTGCAAAGTTTCCTTTGTTGCGAATGTAATCCAAATGTTTTTTCCTCTCTCTAGAGCCTTTTGGAAAGCTGAGAGCTTTAGCGACATCACATTTATTAATATGAGCGCGCTCCAGATGCCTGGCCATCTTAGCGTAAGGCTTATTACAATATAAGCAGTAATGCTTTTTGTCATAAACCCTTTTTCCTCCTCTTTTTTGACAAGCAGTAACAACAATGTCATTATCATTCATACTTGAAGAGGGTTCTTCTGCTCCTAAGTCATTAGGTATATCACTGAGTGGGTAATTACTTATGGATGTTGTAGAGTCGCAGATCTGTTCATTTAAAGGATTACTGACATCATCCAACCTAGGACGTTTTTCCCGTCCCGGGGGTTTGAAGCTGCAATCACTGTCAGTATCACTTTCTGAGCATGTATCTGGAATGTATAAATCTGAACTTGACGTGGAGTCGTAAAGCTGATCAGGGTCCTCCAGATTCAGGTCTTGGAGCTTAAACAAACAAAAAGTTTAACAGTAACAGTGCGTTCAGCAACAGCTGCGCTAAAGCAAAATAGAAACAAATGATGGCATTCAACTCTCTGCAATATGTAAGGGGAACATATTAAAAAAAATACATAGCTAACCTAAAATAGAGATAAATGTCTAAAAATGTGAAATTAAACCTTTTATATTTTTTTAAGCCAACAGAAAATAATAAGAGTTTAAAACTCACAATGACACTTTTAGTTCTTCTTAATCGTGGGACAAACATCTCATCGTCAGGGTGAAACACAAGCTGCAGAGAACATACATAAAGATTAAAAATGTTAGAAAAGTTGATAGTATTACAAAATTTGTTACATTGTCAGTGAAAGCTTTAAATTTCTTATTTATATATTTTTTTATATAAATTAAAAAAGAATAGACTAGCCAGTTGAAAAGAATAGTATACAAGAATAAAATCAACATTGGAATATAGCAAAAAGCTAGATTTAGACACACCTGTAAATTGACATTAAGAAAAAATAAAGTTTTACCTCAGATGAAGATGTAATGCTCGATTCATTGGCTTTGTCTGTCCAGGAAACTGACGGTGTTTGAGGATGGCCTTCTGCATTCGTGTGAACACGATCTGTTGGTGACTGCAAGACATTTTTTAAAATGAAAAAAAAAAAAATATATAAAACTTAATGTTTAGTGCAAGACTAAAAAGATGCTTGATAAACAGAAGGTGTGTTAGCTGTAATTGTTCTTTGAAAAAAGTGTTATAAGAATTTGATGTTTGATAATATGTAAATTTAAAAAAAATTCTATTTTAATAAAATTGAGAAAATATGCAGGTAATGGCCACGACTACAATTTTACACACATAGGATTGTAGCTCGTGGGGACCAGCTATATTAATAGTATTTCCTCACACTGTGTGCAACAGAAACCAGTCTTTTGGGGACGTCGTCAGAGTCAAAACTAATTTCAAACTAAAATCAAAAACCTACAAGTCTCAATGTTCAAAATCACAACAAATGTTCCATCAACGACCATTTATAAATTGCATAAACCAAAACTGTAGATAGCCACTTTTACTCAAATGTAACACAGCACATCAGCTGGTTAGACTCTCTTAACTGGTCAGATATTTCACAAATGTCAGCAAAAAAGGTCTAAGGACCTTTCAAATTACAATCTAAACACAAACAGAGCTGTACCTGAAGGAAAGAGCTGCATTGTCCACTGGCATCATCTGTCTGGATCTCTGGCAGTGTAACAGGGTTGCCTTGTTCCACTGCATCCAAGTGAAGACCATCTGTTGGTGACTATAAGAGGAAAATGTATTTACAAAAGGTTTTAACACAGAATTGAGGACTAAAAACTAACTAAATAGTGCATAATCTAAGGTATAATGATTAATAAAGCTGAATATTTCATTAAAAAAACATTAATGAATAAATAACTATATGACTCAATACATTGAAATATGAATGATTTTAATAATTCGATATTGAGAAAATTGGTACATTTTTTAACCAAAGTATTGTGGTTTAAACAAATACTTGTGTATAATGGGGACCAGCTATATTAATAGTATTTCCTCACACTGTGTGCAACAGAAACCAGTCTTTTGGGGACGTCGTCAGAGTCAAAACTAAATTCAAACTAAAATCAAAAACCTACAAGTCTCAATGTTCAAAATCACAACAAATGTTCCATCAACGACCATTTATAAATTGCATAATCCAAAACTGTAGATAGCCACTTTTACTCAAGTGTAACACAGCACATCAGCTGGTTAGACTCTCTTAACTGACCTGAAGGAACTTACCTGAAGGAAAGAGCTGCATTGTCCACTGGCATCATCTGTCTGGATCTCTGGCAGTGTAACAGGGTTGCCTTGTTCCACTGCATCCAAGTGAAGACCATCTGTTGGTGACTATAAGATGAAAATGTATTTACAAAAGTTTTTAACACGGAATTGAGGACTAAAAACTAACTAAATAGTGCATAATCAATGGTATAATGATTGATAAAGCTGAATATTTCATTAAAAAAACATGAATAAATAACTATATGACTCAATACATTGAAATATGAATGATTTTAATAATTCAATATTGAGAAAATTGGTACATTTTTTAACCAAAGTATTGTGGTTTAAACAAATACTTGTGTATAATGGGGACCAGCTATATTAATAGTATTTCCTCACACTGTGTGCAACAGAAACCAGTCTTTTGGGGACGTCGTCAGAGTCAAAACTAAATTCAAACTAAAATCAAAAACCTACAAGTCTCAATGTTCAAAATCACAACAAATGATCCATCAACGACCATTTATAAATTGCATAATCCAAAACTGTAGATAGCCACTTTTACTCAAATGTAACACAGCACATCAGCTGGTTAGACTCTCTTAACTGGTCAGATATTTCACAAATGTGAGCAAAAAAGGTCTAAGGACCTTTCAAATTACAATCTAAACACAAACAGAGCTGTACCTGAAGGAAAGAGCTGCATAGTCCACTGGCATCATCTGTCTGGATCTCTGGCAGTGTCACAGGGTTGCCTTGTTCCACTGCATCCAAGTGAAGACCATCTGTTGGTGACTATAAGAGGAAAATGTATTTACAAAAGTTTTTAACACAGAATTGAGGACTAAAAACTAACTAAATAGTGCATAATCTAAGGTATAATGATTGATAAAGCTGAATATTTCATTAAAAAAACATTAATGAATAAATAACTATATGACTCAATACATTGAAATATGAATGATTTTAATAATTCAATATTGAGAAAATTGGTACATTTTTTAACCAAAGTATTGTGGTTTAAACAAATACTTGTGTATAATGGGGACCAGCTATATTAATAGTATTTCCTCACACTGTGTGCAACAGAAACCAGTCTTTTGGGGACGTCGTCAGAGTCAAAACTAAATTCAAACTAAAATCAAAAACCTACAAGTCTCAATGTTCAAAATCACAACAAATGTTCCATCAACGACCATTTATAAATTGCATAATCCAAAACTGTAGATAGCCACTTTTACTCAAATGTAACACAGCACATCAGCTGGTTAGACTCTCTTAACTGGTCAGATATTTCACAAATGTGAGCAAAAAAGGTCTAAGGACCTTTCAAATTACAATCTAAACACAAACAGAGCTGTACCTGAAGGAAAGAGCTGCATTGTCCACTGGCATCATCTGTCTGGATCTCTGGCAGTGTAACAGGGTTGCCTTGTTCCACTGCATCCAAGTGAAGACCATCTGTTGGTGACTATAAGAGGAAAATGTATTTACAAAAGTTTTTAACACAGAATTGAGGACTAAAAACTAACTAAATAGTGCATAATCTAATGGTATAATGATTGATAAAGCTGAATATTTCATTAAAAAAACATGAATAAATAACTATATGACTCAATACATTGAAATATGAATGATTTTAATAATTCAATATTGAGAAAATTGGTACATTTTTTAACCAAAGTATTGTGGTTTAAACAAATACTTGTGTATAATGGGGACCAGCTATATTAATAGTATTTCCTCACACTGTGTGCAACAGAAACCAGTCTTTTGGGGACGTCGTCAGAGTCAAAACTAAATTCAAACTAAAATCAAAAACCTACAAGTCTCAATGTTCAAAATCACAACAAATGTTCCATCAACGACCATTTATAAATTGCATAATCCAAAACTGTAGATAGCCACTTTTACTCAAATGTAACACAGCACATCAGCTGGTTAGACTCTCTTAACTGGTCAGATATTTCACAAATGTGAGCAAAAAAGGTCTAAGGACCTTTCAAATTACAATCTAAACACAAACAGAGCTGTACCTGAAGGAAAGAGCTGCATAGTCCACTGGCATCATCTGTCTGGATCTCTGGCAGTGTAACAGGGTTGCCTTGTTCCACTGCATCCAAGTGAAGACCATCTGTTGGTGACTATAAGATGAAAATGTATTTACAAAAGGTTTTAACACAGAATTGAGGACTAAAAACTAACTAAATAGTGCATAATCTAAGGTATAATGATTGATAAAGCTGAATATTTCATTAAAAAAACAATGAATAAATAACTATATGACTCAATACATTGAAATATGAATGATTTTAATAATTCAATATTGAGAAAATTGGTACATTTTTTAACCAAAGTATTGTGGTTTAAACAAATACTTGAGTATAATGGGGACCAGCTATTTTCAACACCATCCCCCATATTTCCTCACACTGTGTGCAACAGAAACCAGTCTTTTGGGGACGTCGTCAGAGTCAAAACTAAATTCAAACTAAAATCAAAAACCTACAAGTCTCAATGTTCAAAATCACAACAAATGTTCCATCAACGACCATTTATAAATTGCATAATCCAAAACTGTAGATAGCCACTTTTACTCAAGTGTAACACAGCACATCAGCTGGTTAGACTCTCTTAACTGACCTGAAGGAACTTACCTGAAGGAAAGAGCTGCATTGTCCACTGGCATCATCTGTCTGGATCTCTGGCAGTGTAACAGGGTTGCCTTGTTCCACTGCATCCAAGTGAAGACCATCTGTTGGTGACTATAAGAGGAAAATGTATTTACAAAAGTTTTTAACACAGAATTGAGGACTAAAAACTAACTAAATAGTGCATAATCAATGGTATAATAATTGATAAAGCTGAATATTTCATTAAAAAACATGAATAAATAACTATATGACTCAATACATTGAAATATGAATGATTTTAATAATTCAATATTGAGAAAATTGGTACATTTTTTAACCAAAGTATTGTGGTTTAAACAAATACTTGTGTATAATGGGGACCAGCTATATTAATAGTATTTCCTCACACTGTGTGCAACAGAAACCAGTCTTTTGGGGACGTCGTCAGAGTCAAAACTAAATTCAAACTAAAATCAAAAACCTACAAGTCTCAATGTTCAAAATCACAACAAATGATCCATCAACGACCATTTATAAATTGCATAATCCAAAACTGTAGATAGCCACTTTTACTCAAATGTAACACAGCACATCAGCTGGTTAGACTCTCTTAACTGGTCAGATATTTCACAAATGTGAGCAAAAAAGGTCTAAGGACCTTTCAAATTACAATCTAAACACAAACAGAGCTGTACCTGAAGGAAAGAGCTGCATTGTCCACTGGCATCATCTGTCTGGATCTCTGGCAGTGTAACAGGGTTGCCTTGTTCCACTGCATCCAAGTGAAGACCATCTGTTGGTGACTATAAGAGGAAAATGTATTTACAAAAGTTTTTAACACAGAATTGAGGACTAAAAACTAACTAAATAGTGCATAATCAATGGTATAATGATTGATAAAGCTGAATATTTCATTAAAAAAAACATATGAATAAATAACTATATGACTCAATACATTGAAATATGAATGATTTTAATAATTCAATATTGAGAAAATTGGTACATTTTTTAACCAAAGTATTGTGGTTTAAACAAATACTTGTGTATAATGGGGACCAGCTATATTAATAGTATTTCCTCACACTGTGTGCAACAGAAACCAGTCTTTTGGGGACGTCGTCAGAGTCAAAACTAAATTCAAACTAAAATCAAAAACCTACAAGTCTCAATGTTCAAAATCACAACAAATGTTCCATCAACGACCATTTATAAATTGCATAATCCAAAACTGTAGATAGCCACTTTTACTCAAATGTAACACAGCACATCAGCTGGTTAGACTCTCTTAACTGACCTGAAGGAACTTACCTGAAGGAAAGAGCTGCATTGTCCACTGGCATCATCTGTCTGGATCTCTGGCAGTGTAACAGGGTTGCCTTGTTCCACTGCATCCAAGTGAAGACCATCTGTTGGTGACTATAAGATGAAAATGTATTTACAAAAGTTTTTAACACAGAATTGAGGACTAAAAACTAACTAAATAGTGCATAATCAATGGTATAATGATTGATAAAGCTGAATATTTCATTAAAAAAAACATTAATGACTATATGACTAACTATATGACTCAATACACTGAAATATGAATGATTTTAATAATTCGATATTGAGAAAATTGGTACATTTTTTAACCAAAGTATTGTGTTTTAAACAAATACTTGAGTATAATGGGGACCAGCTATTTTCAACACCATCCCCCATATTTCCTCACACTGTGTGCAACAGAAACCAGTCTTTTGGGGACGTCGTCAGAGTCAAACGCAAACAAAGAACTATATGATTTTTAAATAAAATGTAATTACTAATTATTTACACTGTAGGAAATAGATAAACTTGACAGATAAATAACTTAAAACATTTGTTTGGAACAGTCCCGAATAAAGTCCTGACTCTTTTCACACATGCCCTTCACAGTATTCACTCAAATTGTGTGTAAGGCTTTTAATTACTTTGAATACATAAATTAAGTCCTGTAAATGCAATAAAAAAATTCTTACTTTACTCACTTTAAAGTTTCATTCTAAAAAAATGTTTAGTATGGTTCACGAAAGAGTGGCTTAGAACACGTTTTCAAGTTTAGAGTACAAGTAGAGAGGGTGCATGAGTAAAATTAACAGTGAAACCTTTCTAGAGCTAGGTTTAGTCTAACTACTATATCTAGTAACTGTTTCATATACGTTATTTAAGCTATAACCCGCATTTTTTTTTTTTTTACAAATAATATAAATTTACAAATGTTGTAGTTCGAGCCACCTCTAGTAAGTAATGCAGGATACCTTTGTTCTCCATGGGCAGTCATTGCCTCCATAGTCGTAAGTAATTTCTTCTCCTTCTTGAATGTTGTGTAAGGCAAATAGACAAAGGTGTGGCTCTCCATTCACATCAATTTTTTTCATTTTACTATTTGGGCGTATGTGCTCATCGTTAACAAACCGTCCAAGAGAGCCATCTTCTCTAGAGGCATCAATGCTGTTAAAAAAAAGAATACATTTTTTCACACCCAACATAAAAAATGGGTATAATTTTTGCTAACATTTGTTATCTCCATTAATACTGATCCATAAATATTATGCAAACTCTAAACATACCACCATATTTTCTCCTTCCATCTAAAGGCAAACATGAAAGCTGCACAAGAATGATGGTACACTCTTTTTCTTCTTTCACATTCTTTTTCATTTATCATGTCACCTCTGTATTCCACAATAAAATCTCCTTTGTTGAATGAATGTGTAGCAAACACACCACGCCCTGTAAAACCAATACAAATAAAAATAAAAATCAGTTGATGAAAAGGCCTTTAATGAGATGATCATTATGTGACCGACACATCTTGTAAGTCATCAAAGCTTCCTAATCCTGAAGATCAACCCCCCTGCCTGTTTTCTAGCTGTATTTCATGCTGCTCATTGCCTAGAACAGGTGTGCTCCCTCAATCAGGATGAGCATCAAAAAATAAGGGGCTAAAAAACAGGCAGGGTGATGGATCTCCATGACCAGGATTGAGCAGCTCTGTTTCAACAGTAACCATGGGCTCACACTGCATGTAATCAAGCTGAGGTGCAGTCGCCGGAGTCTTTTCGGAACTTAAAAAGTGCGAGAGGCACTCCCACAGAATCCAGTCCGGTCTGGCCTCTCCTGCAATCCAAATCCGTGCTGTTGGCTTAAAATTCTGGCCGAACGCCGGAGCGACCCAGAGCTCAAATAAAACGATCTAAACCGTAACTCATGCGAGCGAGTGTACAGTGCATCCAGTACATTTTTCAAAATAAAAACTATTTAGTTGTACACACTATGTGTAAATTTATGCTGACACAAGGTCACAAAGGGTGAGGTAGCGCCTCATTTTGGTAATTTAACAGCATGGACAATGAGAGGCTGATCACAAAGGTCCAGAACTACCCATCCTTTATGATACTGTTCATGCTTTTTACAAGGATGACAAAAAGGACAGAGCCTGGGCTGTAGCAGGACTGCAGCCATCTTTAGCCAATGCGAGTCATCTGCCATAGCTCCGATGACTGCAGCAGAGCGGTGTAGTCACTGAATGCAGTGTGAGCCAGGGTAACATAACACAAGTTCAAAGAACACATCCTCACCTTTAACTGCATTGATGAACTTCACCTCTAGTTTTCCTGTTTTGTCAGTCTTTGTGATAACATGATGCATTGCATCCTTCTGCGGGCTAATGCGTGGTGCCATTCTAAACTGCATGAGAGACAATAGTGATTAATTTGTCAAAAGATTGTTACACAAATCACAAATTACACAAATTGCAAAAGATTGTTACACAAATCACATCACTTCACACATAGGTAGATCAACACAAACTTGTATAAATATCAATTTATATTTACCAAATCCACTTCTTAAAGGGTAAGAGGGATACAGGGAACTATAAGCTGACTTGCTGAACTTTATCCTCTGTTGTACCACGTTAAGTCTACAGCTGGATCTCTGATTTAAAACGGAGTTCTGCTGCCTTACGTTTCATCATGCGCGTTTTAAATCAATCCTCTGAACTACTGTCTGCGGCCGGGTTCCGTCACGCGGAGCGGCTCATCACTGCAGGCCTTCAGCTGATCATTTTTTCAGCTGCTCATTTCTGGATAGTTTGTCCCCACAAATCATATCAGCAGCGCTCGTCTGTGTATTTCATCCCTACTGAGCGTCAACGCGACACAGGTGTTCGCCTGCTCTGACGTAATTAATGCTCCAATGTCGGCTCGTCGCACGTGCAGGGGAAAAAGGCACCCACAGTAAACCCGTTTCCTCACAAATATTTAAGCAGAAACTAACAGAGAGAGAATTAAAAGAAAACGTGCAGCGTATGTCCCGTTTTCGAACGAGTCGCGCGGCCACCTCTTAAGTTTAAGCTAATAAATATCTGCAAAGTTTTTTCTGACATGAACAACACGGCAGAAACACTGAAAAAGAGGGAAACGTGACCAGTTTGTCAAAAACAGCTTCAAGTAATGCGTACCAGCAAAGCACATGATTAAAAAATAGCAATTAAAGCGCTTTTTACCGTGTCTTGCTCCAACTTTTTGAGGAAGATTACTCCCGTGGAACCATCTTGCCTCCCATCACGATGCACCTGCGCGAGCTCTGTGGGTCACGTGACTGCTTTAAAGGGCGGTTAAAACATATAAGTTGCTTGAATGACTCTACAATCGTTGAAACTTTATTAATTTACTCACATTTTTACAATAAATGAAATATCTCTGTATTTTAGGAGCTCTGAAAAATTGATATTTAATCTTGTAGTTGTGGCGTTACCCTCCTTACCTTTGGGCTTCACACCCAATAGGCTTTGCAGCTGACAATTCTGTACGTCTATGGTGATTTTGCCCTCCTTATTCAGTTGGCATAAAGTTAATAAAGCTTTACAGTCAGAAGACAAGACGTGTCTCTTCATCATTTGCCCATAGTGTTTAAAAGAAACATGTAACATTAACACTTTTTTTTTTCCAAAAAAACCACAGATGTGATTTGGGAAACATTGTTTAGCCTGTATGGTTTGGTTAAACAATGTTTCATCCAATATGAAAATCACCTTCATTTATTCTTTTTTTATTTATTCTTTTTATCTATTCTTTTTTTTTTTACTTATGTAGGATACGTTTTTGTGGTATTTTTGTATTGCATTGTCTTTCTCCTTTTCTTATGGATCCATTATACTCTGCTTTCATCTTGATCATCTTGATTTCTGAATCAAAAACTCTTACCTTTGTTCAATTAATTCTTAACTATCAGTCCTCTAAGGGCTACTTTTCCCTTGCAGAAGTTTTCAGGCGATACAACCATTGTGGCCTGCATTAAGGGGTGGAGGTGGGGGTGGACAGGCGGCTTGTGGAGGACTTTGAGGCCTGGAGGAGGAAGAATCAGCTGCAGCTGAATATCCAGAAGACCGAAAAATGGTCCTGGACTTCAAAAGAAAGCCTCAAACACCTCAAACCAGATATATTGAGGGAGACAGCATGGAGATGGTACAGTCCTACAAGTACCTGTGGGTCGTGTTGGATAACAAGCTAGACTGGACCACCAATACAGACCACCTATACAAGAAGAGCCAGTCCAGGCTGCGGTGTGCTGGTGCAGCACCAGTAAGAAGAACATCTCCCGGATGAATAAATTAATATATAAGGCCAGCTCCATGGTAGGACTGAAACTGCCCCAGTTGAGGACGTGGCTGAGCAAAGGATTTTGTTCAAGTTCAGAGCCATTGTGACCAATCCCTCACACCTGCTGCACCAAGCCTTCACTGGGAAGAAGAGCGTATTCAGCAGAGGTCTAATATTTACAGATCAGTGTGAACTAGATCAGTTTTAATGGTTTTACTGTAGTAGATTTTAATATCTGAATATGTTATGGATTTATTATATATTTTAAATCTTTTACTATTTTTAACTAATAGATTTTTTTTTACTTTTTATTTTACGTTTGCACTTTTAAAATACAAACAAATCAAGATAAGAAAACACAATCAAGTAAAGAAATAAAGTAGAATAAAATAAAATATACAAAAACAAAACAAACAAGCAAAGTTGAACAGGTGGGGTAAAACAAAAATTAGTTTTGAATTTTAAGTTCTGAGCGGAGTGCATATTGCTTGCATTTTCTCCATTGGAGTTGAAATTTTTCAACTTTCAAGCGTAAGTGAAATGTCATTTTTTCCATAGAACAGATCTCTTCCATAATGTCTGTCCATTGCTCCAGTCTTGGTGGTTCACTTTTAAGCCAATTTCTTGTTATGGCTTTTTTGCAGGCCATGATCATGACTTTGAAAAGATAGTTGTCCTCTGTTTGTATCACTCCTGTTGGTAACAGTCCAAGGTATAATATCCGTGGGTCGGCGGGTATTTCATACCCTAGTATTTCCTGCAAAGTTTTGATGATGATTTGCCAGAAGGAAACAACTTTACTGCATGCCCAGAAGATGTGTGAGTGATTGGCGTTCACGCGTTCACAGAGCCTCCAGCATTGTTGTGGGGTCCTCAGCTGTTTGCTCTTTAAGTGAGGACTGATAAAGAACCTCATTATATTTTTCCACCCGAATTCTCTCCATGTCTAGAACTTGTTGAATTGTGTTGTAGCTGACAGATTGAATACCAATCATCCTCTGATAGGTTAACCTGCAATTGTAACTCCCACTTCTGCTTTAAGTACAGTGACTCAAAACCAGTACTTTTGTCACATTTTGTCACATTACACCTGAACCGGGGGTGTCCGTTTCCCTGTGGGGTGGGTTCGGGTTTTTGCCCCTGGGTGCTGGGTCGCGCTCTCTTCCCCCCATGCCTCCCTGCTCTCTGGCTCTGGGGGCCTCGTGGTGGTCCTGCTGGCCCTGGCCTGGGTGGCGGATGTGATCGCCGGGGGGCGGTTGTTCTCTGCCTGCTGCCGAGTGGCGTTGGGGGGTTCTGCCTGCCGCTGCTGCTATGGCGGGGGTCTTGGTGTGGGGATGGCTGGGCGCTCCCCCTCCTTCTTTTCACATTCCATCATCCATTTAGAAGAACATAAACACTCACCTGAGCACAGGTGTTAGCTCACCTTTGCACTAATAGTTTGCATGATTGAATGAATGAAATATTTCACGCTAGTTGGTTTAAAGGCATGAGTATGCGTGTGTGAACAATATCTGTATTGTGTTCATGTTGACATGTGGACATTTCTGCAGCTAACAGGCATGTTTATAACATCTGAATGTGTGTGTGGACAGGCCCCGCCCTTTGAGATTTACCGTAATGATAAACATTCAGTAAAGTTGTTGCTTTAGGCTGCATCATGGTTTTACCCCCCCCTCCTATTATCACCCTCCTCTCCCCCTCCTCTCTAACATCCCTCTCTCTTCTTCCCTCCTTTCCTTTTCCGTCCGGTCCAACATCAAAGATTTTCAAATATGATGGAATTGAATAAAGTTTGGCCTCAACTACAAAAGGGGTTTATTCAGACATTCCTCTGGTTTGTCTGTAGATTCATAACCCTGTTGTTAAAGCAAAATATGTCCACCACAAGAGGCCTTCAGCTCTCATCTGTTTGCCCAGCTGTTGGACAGGACAAGTTAAAAAACAAAACAAAAAAAAACAGTACTTTTCATCAGACATTTATACAGTTTGGAGACCATCTTTGAAGGCAGTTTCTTATCAGCCCCTGTCACCATTTCTATCACATCACTGCCTTCCTGTGTACTTCAAAGTAAAAGTTTCTTAATTGAAAATACCGAAATAAGTCTGTGTTAACTAATAGATTTTAATGGTTTGGTATGGATTTGTGATTTTTTTTCTTTTATTGCATGTGTTGAATGGAAGCAGCTGGTCGCTTTGTAATTTCGGGATTAATGAAGCTTCATCTCTTCTTCTTCTACAGCCTTCATGAAAAATACTGAATGGACATTAAACTCCTGCTATTGATTATCATGGAAGTACTGCTGGAATGAAGAGAAATAACAAAAATGATCTGGCACTGATAGATCCACGTGGAGGCAAAATGTACAGCAGGAAAAAGATACAGAAGAGCTTGATTGAACTTGATAATGGCACAGTAGAATCAGAGGGAAACAAGGTAAAGGCTCTGGGATGATTGTGGAGCACGACATTGTTTTCTTTAAGTCTTCACAAGAGTTTCACAAACTGTTGCTGGTGTTTTGGCCTCCATGCAGATCTCTAGAAGTTGTGATGTTTCGGGGCTGAGACTTTCAACCCCCCTTTCAAAGATTTTCAATTCAATTCAACTTTATTTTATTTTTATATTTTTATATAGCCCAAAATTACAACAATATTCAACTCAATGGGCTTCACACTGGTAATTGTATAATAAACATGAAATCATAAAGAGCATAAAGTCATAGAATTCAATAGGTAATGGCTAAACTAAACAGACTAGGACAGGGGTCGGGAACCTATGGTTCGCGAGCCATATATGGCTCTTTTGATGGTCACGTATGGCTCGCAGACAAATCTTTATTTATACCATTTTTTTTTTTAAATTAGACCAGTCCTTCTCGTGCGCGATGCGATGCCAGAGGGGCGCACAGTAGTAGCGGTGCTTGGAGAGAAAAATCTGCGCCAGCACTCAGTTTTACTATTATTTACTATTTCACAGAGTTTATTCCAGCAGGAAACCTATTAATTGCCGTGCCTAAACCTGCGCGCTCCCGTCTCTGAGAAAGAGCGCGCAGGTGCAGGCACGGGATGTGTGAGGAAGAAAGCAGAGGGTGGGGGTGGAGACAGGCAGCAGGTGAATCGCACAGGGATTGTAAAAACGTAAAACCCGCTGTCCGTCACTCACTGCAGTGTGTGTTTGTCTCCACGTCTGCATGTGAGTCTTTGTCACATCTACAGAACATTCAGACCTACGATCACGTTTAAAGTCTCAACGCCTGCATGAAGCTGAAACTCACCACGTATCAACCAGACTAGACCATCAGCAAAACCACCACGAGAAATACTCATCATTTATTAGCAACAGCATAATGATGTTATTACAAAGAATCCACAGACTTATTGTACTTTAAAAATGTTGAAATTACATCAAATGCTCACATTCGCTTGTATATTTAGTTTTAAACATATTGTCGCGGACTGAGTTGGGTCCGCTGTTGGGCCGCGTTAAAAAGTTCTGGAGTTCACCGAACGCATCAAGCAGAGATCTGATTGGCTATCAGTTCTGTCGCTCAGCCTGTTGTTAGGTAGTTTGGACCAATGGGGTTCAGCTATGGGCCGAATAAGGGAAATGGGAGGACTGGAGCGGGAGCAGGGAATATAAAGTTGGGAGAAGTGCTCTCGTCTCAGCGGGAGAGATTCAGGAGTTGCTGAATTAATTTTACGGCGTTTGCTGCGGTCTGCCGTAAACAGAATAAATAACCTTAAAAGAGGTTAAGTCTCCGTGCCTCAGTGTGGGACAGGGACGCTACATTATTGTATGGCTCTTTCAAAATTACATTTAAAAATATGTGGCGTTTATGGCTCTCTCGGCCAAAAAGGTTCCCGACCCCTGGACTAGGACTTATATAGACATATCCCCACCTTCTCAGTAAGGAAAAAACCCTTAGCCCTTGTGCTATCTTAGATGACTCCACCCTTACACTGACGTGTTCTTCCTACCATGACAAAAGTGGATAAAGGGGGAAAGATTTCATGTAATCCATGGACACCAGTGAAGATCACAAATCATTGAAGAAATAAGGTTTAGCACACTGTCTAGTGGGTCTAGATGACCCATTCCCAATGTTAAAGTGCCTAGGATTACACAAGGGTTACAAAATGGCTTCCGTCCTTTACCTGGACAGACAGGCAACTTACCAGAACTCTTAGTGAAGAATTAGCTTATCTTACTCTACAACTACCTGTTTAAATAGTCCATATTAAGGTTTCATCCAGAAGAAGTTGGGGTACGGCTGGGAGCCAGGGAAGTGAAGCTAACTCAGGAGTAATATGTTCTCTTCTGCTAGTTCTTGCTAACAATCTTGCTGCTGCATTTTGAACAAGCTAAAGACTTTTTAAGAAACTTTTAGGACACGCTGATAGCAAATAGTTACAGTAATCCAGCCTAGACAAAACAAATGCATGGATGAGCTTTTCAGCATTACATTTTGATACTATATGTCTGATCTTATTGATATTGCACGGGTGAAAAGAATGCAGTTTTACTAGCCTGTGATATTTAAGCCTTAAACGATAAATCCTGGTCAAAGTTAGGTTTCTAACTTTGGAATTGTTGGCTATACTTATGCCATCCAGGGAGACTATCTGATCAGATAGAGCATATCTGAAGTTTTTAGGACCTTGTACTATGACCTCAGTTTTTTTTGTGGGTTTAGGATGAGGTAATTAAGTCATCCAGGTCTTGATGTCTCTGATGCAGGCATTCAGTTTCTCTATATGGCCATTCTGATCAGGTTTAATGGATAAATAAAACAGCTTATCAGCCACACAACAGTGAAAATTAATCTTGTGCTTCCTGATTATGTTTCCTAAGGGCACCATGTAAAGCATAAACAGGATAGGTCCAAGAATTGAGCCCAGTGGGACTCCAAAGCTAACTCAAATGCAATGAGAGGACTGTCCATTTATGTTAACAAACGTGTGACGATAAACAGGATTCAGGCCACTTGAGGGTGTTTTTTGGATGCAACTCAGTGTAGCAGGATGAGCTAATTGGGTTTCAGCACAGGTGTAGTTACTCCTATCTTGGTGCTGCTAATGAGCAACTGGCCACCTATAAAATGTGACTGAGCGGGCTCCCCATCAACTTTGGCTGAGACTGCCTCTCTCTTCCGGGATTCTGCTTCTCTGTCGGTGCAGTGCAGTGGTAATCACAATTCGCTGTTGCACAGCGGATCTCCATGTGACTAGAAAAAAGGTGAATTGGAATGGACCGCATCACTCCCCATAGCTTCCTTCAGATGATATCTAGCACTGATTTGGTCTTTGGTGCAGAACCAGCTACTGCTTATTATGGGTCTTGTGGCCTTTGTCGGGATTAACTGCAGATGCTTCACGTGTTTGTCCCATCAATCCAAGATGGCAGCAGCAAGGCCTTTGTCTGTTTTATGTCCGTCTGGTTTTTTTTTCAGTTTTTCCCAGTTTTAATCGATTTTAGAGCATCCCACAAGACAGACTCAAAATGTAAGGCAATGAGGCACAGTTTTTGTTTGTTTTGCTTTTACTTCTGTCTGGCAATGTGCAACCTAACCCTGGTCCTGAGCTACAGTGTACACAGACACCATCCGACTTTAAAGCCATGTCAGGGCTCAAATTTGTCCATCTTAATGTGCGCAGCTTGTTATCTAAAATGGACATGGTCAGGATTTGGGTTAAATCAACAGACGCTGACATTGTAATAATCTCGGAAACTTGGCTGTTTAAACCTATAGCTAATGAGGTTATTAATATACATGGTTACCATTTTTTTTTCGAACTGACAGGCCTAAAAAAGGTGGTGGTGTTGCTGTTTATTTTAAATCAAGATTTGATGTATCAAAAGTTCTGTCAGAATCTATCTGTAAACAAATGGAATTTTTGGCATTGAATGTGGAAATAGCAAAGGGCCTTTGCATAACTGTTGTTGGGTGTTATAGGCCTCCATCTGCCTCCAAGGATGCATTACAATCCCTAAAGCATCTTTTGGCCAAAATAAATTACAGTGAGCTTGTTTTGGCAGGAGATTTTAACTGGGACTGGCTTAATCAAGTTTCTGATGAAATTAAGTCCTTCTGTTTTCTATTAATCTTACCCAGTTCAATCAATTTACCCACTCGGCCGAATCTTAAGTGTCTTGATAAGGCCGCCTTAATTGATTTAATCTTAAGAAATGTACCACATAAATTCTCATCTTTAGGTGTTTTCTGCAATGATTTGAGTGACCACTGTGTGGTAGCTGCTGTTAGGAACACCAAAATCCCCAAATACAAACCACGCATTATTTATAAGAGAAATCTCAAACTTTTTAATCAACAAACATATCACCATGATTTGTCAGCAGTTTACTGGAAGAATATAGGTCTGTTGCCAGATGTAGGATTAGCTTGGAGTGTTTTTGAGACAAAGTTTTATGCAAATTTTAAATAAGCCTGCTCCTTTAAGAAGGCACAGGGTAAAGGGGCGAGAAAACCCCTGGTTCTCTCCAGAGCTGGCAGATACTATGCATGAGCGTAACATGGCTTGGGCCTGAGCAAGGAAAAATGGCGCTACAAATGATTGGCCTGTTTTTAGACAACTAAGAAACAAATGCTCTTCCCTTATTAAAAAGGTCAAATCAGAATATTATTTATCTGTCACCACAGAAAATTCAAATATTCAATTCAATTCAATTTTATTTGTATAGCCCAAAATCACAACAACAGTCGTCTCGATGGGCTTTGAAGTAAAACATGAACTCAAAAGGATCATGAATACAAAGAGTCAATAGGAAAATACTAAAATAAACTAACAAACTGACTAAGCTATACTGGCATCCCTGCCCTTAGACCCCCCTTCACGGTAAGGAAAAACTCCTAAAAAACCGGATTCCGGAAAAAAATGAAGAAACCTCAGGGGTGCCCACATGAAGGAGGGATCCTCCCCCAGGACGGACAGGCGATGTACCAGAACTGACAGAGAAGAATTAACTTATCTAACTCTACATCTATATATGTAAAGTCCAGCAGACGAGCTTCATCCAGCCGGGGTTGGGGACAATCCGGGGCGCGAGTCGAGCCGGAGACAGGAACCACAGCCAGGTGTAGGAGCAGGAGCAGAGACGAGGTACACAGTCAGGAACAGGAGCACGGATGGGCCAACTGGAATCTGGAAGCACTCCCACTCCCCAGGAGGGGAGAGGGATAGAGGGACAATACATGAATCGTACTGCACCAAACAGAGGCATGGAGAACTAAATGGTAAATGATGATCACAGATAGAGAAGAGAGGAAGGGTAGAGGTAGATGAGAAAAGAAAAGTATTGGAAAAGGACAGAAAAGAGGACAGAGCCCCAGTGCACCATAGTTACCCCAGCTTCAACTTCTAGCAGCCTTTTAAAATAATAGTTATTGTTATTTAGTTTAATTTAAACAATTAACATTAAGTTAAATAATCTCTGAATACTAACTAGTCTGACAATAAGCCTGTCCAAAGAGGAATGTTTTCAGTCTAACTTTGAATGTAGAAACTGAATCTGCCTCTCTTACATGAGCTGGGAGTTTATTCCATAAGACAGGGGCTTGGTGGCTAAACGCTCTACCTCCGACTGTACTTTTACTAATTCTAGGAACCACAAGCAGTCCTGCATTTTGCGAGCGAAGTGTTCTGATTGGATGGTAAGGGACTATGAGGTCATTAATATAGGACGGGGCCATTCCATGTAACGCCTTATAGGTTAACAGGAGGATCTTGAACTTAATTCTAGAATCAACTGGGACCCAATGGAGCGAAACTAACACAGGAGTGATGTGATCTCTTCTGTTAGTTCCTGCTAACAATCTAGCTGCTGCATTCTGAACAAGCTGGAGACTTCTTAAGGAACTCTTAGGACACGCTGCTAACAAGGAGTTACAGTAATCCAGCCTCGACGTAACAAATGCGTGGATGAGTTTTTCAGCATCACTCTTAGAAAGTATATTTCTGATCTTAGCAATATTCCGCAGGTGAAAAAATGCAGTTCTACACGCCTGAGATATGTGAGCCTTAAATGATAAATCCTGGTCAAATAAAACCCCAAGGTTTCTAACTGTGGAATTGGGGGCTATACTTACACCATCCAGGGAGACTATCTGAGCAGACAGAGCATCTCTCAGATTTTTAGGACCTAGTATAATAACCTCAGTTTTTTCTGGGTTCAGGAGGAGGTAATTAATTGTGATCCAGGTCTTGATGTCACTAATGCAGGCGTTCAGTTTCTCTATCTGGTCATTCTGGTCAGGTTTCATGGATAAATACAACTGAGTATCGTCGGCATAACAATGAAAATTAATGCTGTGTTTCCTGATTATGTTCCCTAGGGGTAGCATATAAAGCGTAAACAGGATGGGTCCTAAGACTGAGCCCTGTGGGACTCCGTAGTTAACTCGAGTGTACTGAGAGGAATGTCCATTTACATTAACAAACTGATACCTATCTGACAGATAGGATTTAAACCACTGGAGAGCAGATCCTCTGATCCCTATGTCATGCTCTAATCTATGGAGTAAAATACTGTGGTCGATAGTGTCAAAAGCTGCGCTGAGGTCTAACAGGACCAGAATAGAGAGTAGTCCCTTTTCTGAAGCCAATAACAAGTCATTAGAGACTCTAACTAGTGCAGTTTCCGTACTGTGGTGGGGTCTAAACCCCGACTGAAAGTCTTCAAAGTGGCTGTTGTCCTGTAGGTGACAGTAAAGCTGCTTAACTACAACTCTTTCTAGGATTTTAGAAATAAAGGGGAGGTTTGATATCGGTCTATAGTTGGCCAAGATGTTAGGATCCAAACTGGGCTTTTTCAAAAGAGGTTTAACAACTGCGTATTTAAAAGACTGTGGCACGTAACCCGTTTCCAGAGAGGTATTTATCATTGTTAATATGGAATCATTAATTAGGGGAAAAGTTTCTTTAAAAAGTCTAGTGGGAATTGGGTCTAACAGACAAGTTGAGGATTTGGAGGACGTAATAATTGATGCCAATTCTAATTGATCCACAATAGTGAAGCAGTCTAATGTTACAGAGGTTTCTATGGATGCCTCCACTTCTACAGCTTCAGCCTGCTCTGGGCTGATAGAAGGAATAACTTGATTTAACTTATGTCTAATATTTGAGATTTTACTATCAAAAAATGTAAGAAAATCATCAGAGCTGAGAGAAACAGGAACATGTGGTTCTACTGAGCTCTGACTGCGAGTTAATTTAGCAACAGTGCTAAAAAGAAATCTAGGATTGTTTCCATTCTCTGATATTAAGGTTGAATAGTACTGGCTTCTAGCTCTACGCAGAGCTTTTTTTTTATAATTTAATAGGCTATGTTTCCAGATGTTCAGAGACTGCTCTGAACCGGAGCGGCGCCATTCTCTTTCTAACTTACGGGTTTCTTGTTTAAGAGAACGTGTTTCAGCGTTAAACCACAGTGCTACTCGGTTTTGTCTAACGAACTTAGGTTTCAGGGGGGCAACAACATGGAGTGTACTCCTGAGGGCTTGTAGGGCATCATTAACAAAGTGGTCATTTATACTAGGACTGATGCTATGGGAGCTGGTCTCAGAGTATTTGCTCAGAATATCACTAAGTACTGGCTGAACTGTGAGTTTAAACTCAGACACAGAACAGTCAGTTAAGGTTCTTCTAAGCTGTTTCTTATTCACTGGGGCAGTATCATGTTCTAAAGTAAGCTGGAAGGTAATCATAAAGTGATCAGAAATGATGGGGTTAAGAGGAAGGACACTCAGCTGGCTGATCTCTATACCATGGGTTAAAACAAGGTCCAGGGTGTGCTTATGACAGTGAGTGGGTTCATTTACATTTTGGGTGAAACCAACATCATCTAATAAAGCTGCAAAAGCCTTTCCTAGACAGTCACTGGGGTCATCAACATGAATATTAAAATCCCCTATTATTATAGTTTGATCAGAATCTAAGACAATAGTCGATAGGAAGTCGGAAAACTCAGTTAAAAATTCTGAATATGGGCCGGGGGGGCGATAAATAATTATGAATAAAACAGGTTTTCAAGTCTTCCTGTTTGGGTGATTTATAGACAATATGATACTTTCAAATGAATTATAAGCATTTTTAACTTTAGGGCTGAGAAGTAAGCTAGACTGTGATATTACTGCCAAACCACCTCCTTTCCCTGAAATCCTGGATTTCTGATAGTTAGCATAAGTGGGGGGGGTTGCTTCATTCAATCTAACATAGTCATCCTGTTGGAGCCAAGTTTCTGTTAAGGCTAGTAAACTAAGGTTGTTATCAATGATTAACTCATTGACTAAGAGGGACTTAGAGGAAATGGATCGAATGTTTAATAAACCGCATTTAATGACATAATTCTGCTTGTGAGAACTGCTGTCTGTCACTTTAAGGTTTCTATGACGCGCTCCTTTCATTTGTCTTTCATCACATAAGCTAAAGCTAGGACCTGCTTGACTTTCCCTGCATGGGTTTTGCACCAGCACTAACCCTAAGGGAGGCTCAGAGGAGCGTTTTACACTGCTGCTCTGTGCCCGGGTCTCGTCTCTGGATTGTCAGGTTAACAGACTAAGGCTAGCAGAAATGTTTCTAGAAAGAAGAGCGGCACCGTCCCGAGTGGGATGGACACCATCTCTCCGCATGAGACCGGGCTTCCCCCAAAACGCGCTCCAATTATCCACAAAACCAACGCCGTTTTCTGGGCACCATCTAGAAAGCCAGCGGTTGAATGATGAAAAGCGGCTGTACATTTCATCACTGACTAAGTTCGGCAGGGGACCAGAGAAAATTACAGTGTCGGACATCGTCTTAGCCAGTTTACACACCGAAGCTACGTTTAACTTAACCACCTCTGATTGTCTCCGTCGGGCATCATTACCGCCTGCGTGAATCACGACTCGACGGAACCTGGACTTACTCTGAGCTAACATCCTAAGGTTCCCCTCGATGTCACCAACTCTGGCCCCCGGATAACACCTGACTGTAGCCGCTGGGAGCTCCACGTTTCTAACTTCAGAAGAGCCTATAACCAGAGTTGAGGATTCAGCGGGTGTGTCGCTGAGGGGGGAGAACCTATTACTAACGTGGAGTCTCGGGTGCTCTAAGTTTTTGCGTTTAGCACTATGTTTCCTCCCAACCGGTGCAAACCCCTGACTGTTTCCCGGCTGCTGGGAGAACGCTGGGGTGCTAGCTAAATTAGCCCTGGTAGCACGGCCCGCGCTACGAGTAACGACCTGGCTAGCCGGTTTAGCTTCCACTGTGCGGAGCCGCGCTTCTAACTGCTCAAGCCTGGCCTCCAAGTCTAACACAAGACTACACTTAACACATCTACCGCTATCTTCACTAAAGGAGGCAGGATCGTCACTAAACATATGGCACAGGGAGCAGGAAAGAGTGGGAAAAGTGGAAGGAGTGGTGGCCATGTTAGGTTCTAAGCTAAAGCTAGCGGTGTTTAGGTAAAGAGAAGTGGTTTATTTAGCAAATGAGAAAGTGAACAGCAAGCGGCTTAACAGTAGTGTGTCGCTACTAAAAAGAGCTAGATGTGAATATTAACCCAGATAACCCTTAGAGTAAGCAAAACAAGAGAACAGTAGTCAAACACGACCAGTACTGGGAAAGGCTCACCCGGAAATGACGTCACAGGAAGCAGCACTCAGGCAGCACTCACGAATTTCCACAGAAATTCTGGAAAGTTATTAAGTCCCTTTCTGTGAGTAAAAGCTCACAGACTCTACCTAGATATATTTTAAATGAGTCTGGCCCTGTTTTAATAGGATGGAGGTCTTAAATTGTTTTAACAAACATTTTATATCTTATAGTTCCTTGTTTGACTCTGAAGGAGCAGACTTTGTGAAACCCTGCACTGACCCCCCAGAGTACACTGGACCCCCTTTTAATTTAGTACCTTTCACCATTCAGGAAGTGCACAAAGCCCTGAAAGCTCTAGATATCAGAAAATCTCCTGGACCTGACTTAACAGACCCTTACTTTTTGAAACTAGCAGCTGATTTTGTTGCAGAACCTCTGACAATTCTTTTTAACCTCACAGTCTAAACCTATGGAAGCGTTTCTGTAGCATAATTAAAAATAAAAGTCAAAACCAGAAACGCTTTTTCATTTTCAAAATGAAGCTGCATTTTTTTGACTCAAAATTAAAATGAAAAAGCAGTCCGCCAAAATGTTTTTTCATTTCCTTCCTCAACACTGCTTATTCTGTCACTTAATTAAAATGAAAATGGTATTTGACATTTCATTTTCAAGACGTTCTCTGGTAAATGTGTAGCATAATTCATTTAGAAATGTTTAATTTGACAATTAAAATGGATTCATAGAAATGCTTCTTTTTTTTTTACTCAAAATTAAAATGAAAAAGCAATACTACAAAATGCTTTTTCATTTTATACTTCAACACAGCTTTTTCTATCACTTAATTAAAATGATAATGAAAATGCTATTTGACATTTCATGTTTAAAAAGTTATCTGGTAAATGTGTAGCAAAATTCATTTAGAAATGTCTATTTTGACTATTAAAATGGATTAATAGAAATGCTTTTTAATTTTCAAAATGTTGCTGCATGAAATGACTCAAAATTCAAATGAAAAAGCAATATTTCTAAATGTTTTTTCATTTTATACTTAAAACCACTTATTATGTGTCATAAAACAAAAATGCAAAGAGGGGATTACATTTGCATTTTCACATCCACCCTGCGAATCTTGTCTCAATAATCATTTCTAAAAAGCATTTCCAGAGGGAAGGCGGGGCAATGGTGTCACTGCTTTCTCCGTGTGTCCGGCCACTGAAGTTGGCTTGCGATCTCCTAAAACCAGGTCCTGTTCACAAACCGCTGGACCTGGACTGGTCAAACCTGGATTCCTGGATCTTAATGCGAGAAATGCAGCAGAATGTTCCTTTAGTGCCCTCGCGAATCAGAAGCTGTGAATCGCAAGCCAACTTCAGCGGCGTCTGACCGCACCGATTTAAAAACATATGATTGAGCAGAGCAGGCCCTTTTATTATAATCATGACAGTAATAAAAGCACATTATGAAGATATTCTCCTGCAGCTTCGCGCTAAGTGAGTGTTTTTGGTCCAACGAGGAAACCTTTTTGCGGTGAAATCTGCTATCTGTTGATGAGGCTCCAGCTGTCATCTGTCGTCAAACAGCAAATTCAGCGCGAAACTGCAAATAAATTTGTAAATATGTGGGAATTACATCAGTCTTTATTTTTGTTCTGGACACCACTGGAAACACAAAATCATATGATGGTTTCTCAGATCGCAGCAGCATTTCCACCTTTGGCAATCATGATCGGGAGCTTCACGCTCCACTATGCGGAGGCAGCTGCCGGTCTGAAGAAAAAAAGCATGTCTGCGGTGCGTCAGGAGGAGGACCGCCGAAGGCGGACATGCTGCTATGTAGTCCTGAGAAGATGTGTAAACTCATCAGAATTTCACAACCATCACAAAGCCATCTTCTGTGCCGCTAACAGAAAGCTCCACTGCTCCTAGTCTGTCTGTGTCTCTCAGCAGCCGGACACACAAGAAAGGAGTGACGTCATCGCCCCGCCTCCCCGCTGGAAATGCTCACTGATAAAGAATTTGCCACCGATTTTGCAGGGTGAATGGGAAAATGCAAATGCAATCCCGTATTTGCATTTTCTTTTTAACTATGACACAGAAAAAGTAGTTTTTAAGTATAAAATGAAAAAGCATTTTGAAATATTGCTTTTTCATTTGAATTATGAGTCATTTCATGCAGCTACATCTTGAAATTAAAAGCATTTCTGTTAATCCATTTTAATAGTCAAATTAGACATTTCTAAATGAATTTTGCTACACATTTACAAGGGACCTTTTTTAAAATAAAATGTCAAATACCATTTTCATTATCATTTTAATTAAGTGACAGAAAAAGCTGTGTTGATGTATAAAAGAACTGTTCCATTTGCTCGCACCGGACTGGGCAAAAAGGCTTTTGTCCACTCTGAACCTTATGCATGGAACATGTTGCAGAAGGACTGGAACTTGACTGAGTTGATTTCCTTGAATGCTTTTAAATTTAAACTGGGAAGTCTCGAGGCTGACTCCATAACATGCACTTGTTTTCCATAATCGGTTTGTTATTTCCTGTTATTTTGCTCTTTGTAATTGTGTAACTGTATTTTAGTTGCTGCTGCCGCTTGGCCAGGACTCCCTTGAAAAAGAGGTTTTTATTCTCAACGGAACTTTCCCGGTTAAATAAAGGTTAAAAAAAAATAAATCTGTACCACCGTCCTGCTGGGTCAGCCACTGAGTAGCGGCATTTCCTCTCCCACTGTGCAGCTGGTCACGTGGCTGCGCAGGTGCCCCTGGAACTCATGTCATTTCTACCTATCTCTGTGAGGATCTATCTTTAAAAAGCATACAGGCTATGCTGTTTTAGTAGAGCAGGGGCTTCAAACTCATTTGGCCTTGGGGGCTTTAAGCCAGGTCAATGTCACGCCCCCCAAGAGTCAAATACCCGACTGTGATTGGTTGGTTCGTCAGCTCCGCACACAACACTGAAAAAGTGTAATTCATACAAAACTGGCAGGCCGCACTAACATTAAACTTTCATTTTAAGGCAGGGGCCGCAAAATATCATCTGGGGGGGCCGCAAATAGCCAGCGGGCCGTGAGTTTGAGACCACTGCAATAGAGGACATATGTCTTTGATCTCTTGCTAGTTTTGTTGATTGACCCACCCAATAAGAAATTGACAGTCTGCCGTCTTAATGGTAGGTTAATTTGGACAGTAAAATATCACAAAGAAAATCAAGAAAACAACTAATTTTTCAATAATTAAACTACAACATTCACACTAACTGAACCATATAAGTGGGGACGAGGATGTGGGCGGTGCTAGACTATATTAGGAAAAGTGTGTGTGTGTGAACCGATGACTGCAATACCGTAGGAAAGACACTAGAGGCATAAGTGAGCAAAACTCACACACTCACACATATGAAAAAACGTGACTTCTGTGCCTAAGCTAAAAATTGCACAGGAACTTTAAAATATGCTTTTTAAGCTATTTTGAATAGTTGTCTTAATGGGGACCAGGATTTTGGTCCCCACTATGCAATTGGTCCCCATTCCGTGACTGTGTAAACAGATCGATGTCCCCATAATGTGATGAATACCAACACACACCCACACACACACACACACACACATACAAACACTTAACTGCTCAAAGTTTCTAGTTTGAAGATGTTCCTCTCATCCCAGCTGTTATCTTAACCACTGGAGTTTCAGCAGCGATATGTTTTAACAGCGATCGGATCTAATCTGACCGTAAGATTGTTGTTGTTCTCTCTTCCTGCATGCTCTTCCTGTAAAATCCTTACTACTACGGCGATGTGGAAACAGCGCCCCCAAAATCCCGCTAGTGGCGAAAAAGTATATTACATCCGTAGTGTTAAGAACTACCATAGAGAATGAATGGGAAAAGTTAAGAGAGTTAAGCTTAACCATTTTAGCCTCCCGCTGGGTAGACCGGGGTTCGATTCCCTGACGGGGAGAGGCCTTTTCTAGTTCAGCCTTTGACTGGCTTCTAGAAAATACATCACTTTGCACCAACCACTATTTGCTGGTGAAACCTCTATCAACTCCTACTCGCTCACTGTTGCGTCACAAAAATGGCGGCCTTATTTGCAATCATCACCAGGTCATTCGTGAAGCTCGCATTTCTTCGTGACTCAAATATTTATTCCAAATGCACTGTCTGTTTCACAACACATCTAAAGCTTTAGTGCTTCTGTCCTATTTGGCACCACTCACATTTCTGCTTCTTTTCAAAGACAGCTTTCAAAGAAGGCCATGACATTGTTTTCTCACAATTCAGGAAAGCTTTGGGTAAGTTCAACAAGATGCCCACTGTGCATTACAGCTAAGTCGTCAGACCGATTGTTCTAATGCAATGCCCTGACACCTCATTCATTAGCATCCAACGACAGCCAGGTAGCCCTTAATCCTCCCGGAAAAAAGACAAATGCAATTTGTAACTTGTTTGACAAGGACCTAAGAATTTGCTACCTTGGTATTGAGATAAATCGTCAGTGCCAGGAAATCCCATCTTGTCCTTTTCCGTTCACTTCAAAACTGAAAATTCCATATAATTGAAGTTCTTTTAAACAAATACAAAACAAACCACACAGAACCTTGAAGGAAAAGAACCTTGCTTCCCGCTTTGGCAGGTTCTTTAAAACGTGTTCAGCTTCGAGGAGAGATGACCCAGAATCGGCCGATTTAAGATCAACAAAGTTTTATCCCTGATACAATAGTTCTAAGACAGAAAGCAAAAACACAGAGCTATAGCAAAGAAGGAAAAGCCCCAAAGAGCAGAAAGAACACTTCCTTAAGTAAGAGTCTTATAGTGGAGTCCGTGCGTTGCTAAGATCTTCTTCCTCTGTGAGCAGCCAATCCTCTGGCTCCAATTTGACATAGTCCTTATTTGGTGTAGAGATGCTGTTTTGCAGAAAAGAACATCTTGACCTTTTTGGTTTCAACTGGTTTAAGTCTGCAGCACTTCACACCTTTGCAAAGTGCATGGGGGTCAGAGACGTTGGCCTCCTGTTGACTTCTGCTCGCTTCT